>CM050519.1:73218413-74446611 GCA_027563665.1 Antrozous pallidus
CCTGCACCAGGAGGTTGCTGGTTCGATTCCCAATCAGGGCACATGCCCAAGTTGTGGGCTCTACTCCCCAGGAGGGTCATGCAGGAGGCAACTGATCAATGGCCCTCACTCATCAATCTCTCTCTCACTTCCTTCCTCTTTCTCTAAAATTTATATATATATATATATGAAAAAGCCCAGCTGGTATGGCTCAGTGGTTTAGCATTGACCCATGAACCAAGAGGTCACTGGTTTGATTCCTGGTCACAGCACATACCAGGGTTACAGGCTCCATCTCCAGTAGGGGGCATGCAAGAGGCAGCTGATCGACGTTTCTCTCTCATCGAAGTTTCTATCTCTATCCCTTTCCCTACCTCTATTTCTAAAATCAGTAAAAACAGATTTTTTTTAAAAAAAGCTACGCTCTTTGCTCTGTAATTTTACTTCAAGCAGTTTAACAGAGATACAATCAGACATGAGAAAAAACATTATGCCTATGATTTTTTATCATTATGATAATTAAGATTTGCTTTAAAATCTGATTAAGTTTTAAAACACACCCAAGGGAACATTTACACAGCTATAAAGATCATGTAGAAGAGTACCAGCATGAAAAAAGTTTGAATGAAAATTTGTTTAAAACAATACATATTATTACAATTTGTATAAAAGTATATTAGGATAAAACAAATCTCTACAGAATGCTATTAGAGTTTATTTTTCATGTTTTCTAAAGTGAACATAGTGATTCTTGTACTCACACAAAAATACATGTTATCTTAATTCACTTGTTGTAGCCATCAAAATGCAATGATCACTTGTATATGAGAACTTTAGTCCAAGTCAGCCATCCTATCAGATTTTTCTCAGCAAAAGAACTTCTTCCAACTAACTAACCTTGTCTACTGATTGTCCATTTAGAGTTTGTGTTAATGTAGATTCCAGACATCCTTACCGGAAAAGCCATGAAAAAGACAGAAATCCAAGCGTCCGTCTCTAGTTTCCCCGTGAGCACACCCCCCAGGAAGGGACTCTGAATGCCTTCCCTTGCTTTGTCCTGCAGGACACAAACTGAGCACTGCATCTGAGGTGGTTTGCCTACTCTGCATCTTGACCTTTGCTTCTGTTCTCTCTCCATCCAGGAACAAATCCAAACAGTACCACACTGTGGCCTGCAGACCAAACTGTGAATGCCTCTTCTGGGGGCTGTTGCTGTACGTAATGTGAAATTCTTTAAACAAACAAACAAACAAACAAACAAGGAGAGTGGGGGAGGCTCAGGGGTCCAGTCAAGACTGAGGCTTGCACAATACCCAAGCGGAGAGGAAATGCCTGGTCCCAATGCTGAATCCAAGAGAACTCTTATCCTCATGCCATCTCACTCACGTTTTTTACAAAACTTTATTGAGGGATAATGAACAAATCTCATTGTATACATTTTAAGTGTACAGTATGATGATTTGATATACATTGTGAAATGATTACTGAGAGGTAATTAACACACCCATAACTCTTTGTGTGTGTGTGTTCAGTGAAAATGCTTAAGGTCCACTCTTAGTAACTTTCAAGTACACAATTACCATATTATTCACTGTCCTCGCCCTGTTGTACATTGGAGCCTCAGATCTCATTCATTTTATAACTGGAAGTTTGTACCCTTTGACCCTCCTCCCAGCCCCTGGCAACCACTATTCTATTCTCTGTTTCTCTGAAATCAGCTTTTCTTCTTTAGATTCCACATATAAGTGAAACCATGCAGTATTTGTCTTGCTATGTCTGTCCCGCCCACTTAATGTCATGCCCTCCAGGCTCATCCATGTTGTCACAAACGGAAGGATTTCCTCCTTTTTTATGGCTGAATAATTACCCATTGTATATATGCACCATGTCTTCTTTATTCGTTCATCCCTGAAGGACAGTTAGATGGTTTTTCTATCTTGGCTATCACCAATGCTGCTGCTATGAACATGGTGGATGCATACATCTCTTCAAGATCCTGACTTTGTTGCCTTTGGATCTGTACCCAGAAGTGGAATTGCTGGATCATATGGCAGTTCTAATTTTAATTTTTTGAGGAACCTCCATACTGTTTTCCATACTGGCTGCCCTGATTTACATTCCCACCAGCAGTATGCAGGGATTCCGATCTCTCCACACCCTTACTAACACTTGTTACCTCTTGTCTTCTTGATGACAGCCATCCCAACAGGTGTGAGAGGGCATCTCCTTGTGGTTTTGATTTGCGTTTCCATGCTCATTAGCGGTGCTGAGCACAATCCCTTCCTTTTTACACTGCGTAGAGGACTTGGCACCGTCAGTCCCTCTCACGTGTTCTGGGTGAATCCTGCCTTTTGTTTGCTGAGTGTTCTGTCCTCATCTTTGGCCCTGGGTTAGAGGAAAGGTAGCTGGTGGGAGTCTCAGGCAGGCTGGGGGAGGTCATCCTGGGTGCTGGGTGGGGATGCTGCTGGGCCCGGCGGGTAGGGAGAACAAGGTTGTCAGAGAGCTAGGTGAGGTGCCTGGGGTTTGGCTAGTGGCAAGACCGTGGGATCTCCAGTGTCTGTTTCTTCCTGAGCAGCCCACCTCCCCCAACCCGCATCTTGAGATCCTAAGTCCCCTCCCTGTGCATCTTCTCCTCCTCTTCCTTGATCCTCACCTCTCTCCAGGCCCTGCCCTCTGTGAAGTCCCATCCTCAGGGACTAAGGATGAAGCCCCCTGGCCCAGGACCCCTGCTACTTTTCAGGAGGAGCCCTCTTCATTACATAAAATTGTGTAACGTGGCTAATTTCCCCACATCCCATGCCTGTTCAGGAAGGTCACCCTGTCTCTGCAGCCCCCCCCCCCCCCGACCTGAGAACTTGGAGGACTAATGCCATGTGTCCCTAACACTACATAGCTTAGTGTGGCCTGTCTCCGAATTAGGTATAAATGGAGTTATACTTTATGTATTCTTTGCAACTCACTGTCATAGCTCAACAGATAAAAACCACCATTGTGTGACCACAACTCACCTTATTTATCCAGTCCACTGTTAATGGGCTTGAGCTATATTCATTCCTCCTCTCCCCTCCTATCTTTCACCCTTTTCTCCCCTCTTCCTTTCTTAACCCCTCCTCTCCCTTCTTCTTTGCTTCTTTCCCTTCTTCTCTTTCTTCCCCCTCCCTCCTCCTCCTCCCCTCCCTTCCTCTGTCTTCACAGTTGTAAGGAGCTCTGCTGCAAGCATTGGTGCCCGCGGACACTGGTGTGCAGGTGCCAGAGCTCGTTGCTGGAGGGGGCTGTGCACCTCTGACTTTGTCATGCAGCGTCACCTTCATTCCCCAGGGAATCATGCAGTTGACACACCTTCTTCACCAGCTTGGTCACCATCTGCCACCAGGGATGTGTATCCTTGTTAGTGGCTGGCCCCCATTTGAAGTGAAAACCCCATGAGGGCAGGGAGCCCGCCTGCCTTGATAGGCCCTGCACCCCGGAACCAGCACGGGGCCTGGCTCCCAGCTCCTAGGGAGTTTTCAGGAGACCAGGTGCAACTCGAAATTCCCCACGCTCCAAGACACCTCTGGTCAGAGATTAGGCTTCCCCCATACCCCAGCTCAGGAGTGAGACTGTGCTACAAATGGCTGCAAATTTCTTCACAGGGCCATTTCCAAGTCTCCCCCTTTTCCTTGCTGCCCGCCCCCACTCCCTTGATGTGGGATAAGGCAGTGCAGGAAATACGTGCATCCTCGCTTTCCATGGCCGGCGTCCAGCTGCACCTAAGCCTGGCTGCTCCCATCTCCTGTTACCTCTCACAGTGGCAGGTCTCCACCTCCTGTCCCCCAACCCCACCCCACCTGGAGATCCCCCACCTGTCTCACAAGGGCGGACTCTTCAGGGCTCCTGGTTTCTCAGAACCCAGGCTGCACATCCCTCCAGCTCTCCTGTTTCTCACCTCCCTTTCATGGCTAACTTTCCGGAACAGTTGCTAAGAGGATGTGCTCGGTCTCCAGGTATAACGTTACGTTCCAGCTTCCCACCTGGGCGCCGTCTGGCTTCACGCAGAGGGTGAACGGGCATGCCCTGCTTTCTCCTTTCTGGGAGGAGGCGGTGCAGTGTGGCCAGCAGGCCTGTGCCCCTGGGACACTTGGGCTAAGACTCTTCATGCTGCTGCCTTGGCTTTGGGACCTCACCTAACTGTCCCTGTCCAACTGCAAGGGACATTGGGGATAACATTCCAATAAAGATATGACATTTCCCTGAAGCAACACTTGTTTTCTGGGTCTGTATTTGTACACCTGAGTTTGAATCCAGCCTCTGCCACTCACGAGCTGTGTGACCCGGGGGAACTTACTGCACTTCTCACCGTGCCTTATTCTGTACAGGGTAAAAAATGGGCCCATCTGCTAGATCCTTGTGAACATTAAATCAGTTCACACCAGGTGAGTGTAGGAGGTGCCCTGGAACTTAGTAGTACTCAAAAAACACTGGGAAGTATTTTATCATTGTTATGCAATGTTTGGCAAGTAGTAAATGATTTTTATAGAAAACACCATTTGTGTTATAGTGTAAGAAGAAAGTAAAGTTTTGATAGTGGTTAAGAAAGAGAGAGAGAGAGAGAGAGAGAGAGAGAGAGAGAGGAGGGAAGGAGATTTATTTTAAGTGACTGGCTCACACAATTGTGGGGGCTGGTAAGTCTAAAATCTAGAGGCAGGCGGCATGCTGGAGACCCAGGGGAGTGCCCATGTTGAGCTCAAGTCTGACGTGAATGTAAAGGCAGAACGCACTCTTCCTCTGGGAAGGTCAGGCTTTTTCTCTTGGGACCTTCCACTGGTTAGACAAGGCCCAGCCACATTAGGAAGGATGATTTGCTTTACTCACAGTCTACTGATTTAGTTGTTAATCAGATCTACAAAATGCCCTCAAAGGAACAGCCAGAGTAGTGTTTGGTTAAACATCTGGGCACTGAGGCCTGGCCAAAGTGACACATAGGAGCAACCATCACAGATGGCAGCAGACCCATCTCGGGAAATGGCACCAGCCAGCGGCATCTCAGGGCCCAGGAAAGAAGCTGAGCGTGTGAATAGGAGTCAGTGAGAGCAGAGTGGGCAGAAAGTTTTGCCTTCGCTTTGCTTTGCTTTTGGTTTAAAGGTTGGATAGATTCTTACAGTGCACGGTTCTCCAAGTATGGATCAGCAGTGTCCCCATCACCTGGGGTCCGGTTAGAAATGCACATTCCTCGCTGAAGCCGGTTTGGCTCAGTGGATAGAGCGTTGGCCTGCGGACTGAAAGGTCCCAGGTTCGATTCCGGTCAAGGACATGTACTGTGGCTGCGGGCACATCCCCAGTAGGGGGTGTGCAAGAGGCAGCTGATCGATGTTTCTCTCTCATCGAAGTTTCTGACTTTCTATCCATCTCTCTTCCTCTTTGTGAAAAATCAATAAAATATATATATTAAAAAAAAAAAAAGAAATGCACATTCCTGACCCCCCAACACTGGATCACAGATGCTGGTCATCTGGGTTAACAAGCCTTTGGGGCAATTCCAATGAGCTCAGTGTGAGCACCACTGAGTACACTGTGCTGGAAGAGGAGGGGAACAGGCAAAGGGAGGAGGTAGAGATGTCTGGGAGATATCTGGGATGTTCTGGCCGGTGTGTCTGCCGAGGCCTGAGGGAATGTGGCCCCGGGGGCTAGTTTTGGCCAAGGGCAAGTGAGGGTGTCAAAGACAAGTGTGGATGATGTTGCCTCAGGAGGGGTGGGAAGGTGGATGCAACGCACTTCACTTGGGAAGGAAAGGGCCTGCATTTCAAGACACTGTCAGATGACTTGCCTTCCTGAAGTCAGATGCAGGTAGTTGTGATGGAGAAGGGGATGAATGATTGTCAGGTTCAAGTGGCCATAGCAAAGCTGAGTTTAGCTTCAGTGAAGGTCAGCTCAGGACATTTGTCCACAAGGAAAAGTTCACTGTCTACCTTGCCATGATACCTTTCCAGATACCTCCCCTCATTGGACACTACCTTGAACCATAAAAAACTGCTGTTCAACGGTGTGTTTTTTAAAAATATGTCTTTTAATTGATTTTTAGAGAGAGAGGAAGGAAGAGGGAGAGAGAGCTAGAAACATCTCTGAGAGAGAAACATTGATCAGCTGCCTCCTGCATGCCC
This sequence comes from Antrozous pallidus, assembly GCA_027563665.1. NCBI lineage: Eukaryota > Metazoa > Chordata > Mammalia > Chiroptera > Vespertilionidae > Antrozous > Antrozous pallidus. The sequence continues at coordinate 73,224,530 of CM050519.1, forward strand.
CCCACCGGAATCGAGCCTGCAACCCAGGCATGAACCCTGAACAGGAATCGAACCTCTTGGTGCCTGAGTTGATGCTCAGCCACTGAGCAACATGGGCTGGGCTATTCAATACGTTTTGATGTATTTTTTAAAAAGCATTTTTTTAAAGTTTTGCCCCACACCTTCCCTGCGTGGTTATTACACCTTCATTTCATGCTACAATGATTTGTTTGCACACCTTCCCTGATCTCCCCGCCCCCTCCCCGAACTCACGAGCTTTCTGAGAGCAAATGCTGTGTCACCTTCATCTTTTTACCCCTCAGCCCACCTCGTGGTGCCTACAGTCACCACACTGAGATGTTGGCACACCCATTGTATCGACATGAGCCACAGTTTGAATCTCTGCCACTCTTTGCTTGAATTTCCCAAACGTTCATGGAAATTGGCACTTCTTCCCGAAATACTGCTGTAAGGAAGAGCATGCTACCTGTAATGCCAGCCACAAAAGGATGGCAAGGCCCCAGGGTGGGAGAGGCCCCATGCAGGGCCCACCAGTGTGCACACCCGAGTTCTTGCATGTCCTTGGGATGTGGCAGCCTTAGCCTTGCACACATGACTCCCATCTGCGGGCACTGAGGTGTAGAATGCACGCATGGCTTCTTGCCAAACATGGTGAGATCCGAGGGCCTGCAGCGCGCTCCCCTCCCCGCCCGCGTCCTTGGGCAGGCGGCGCCGCAGCGGGAGCAGCCGGTCCACCCGGCCACCCGAGGACCCTCTAAGGACCCTAGGACCCACTGACCTGGTGCTGCCCGGGCAGCATGCGGCGGCGCGGGGAGGGTGCGCTGGGCTGCTGCGGCCTCTGCACCTGCCCAGGGACTGCCGGAGGTAAAGGGGCGGGGGGGGGGGGCAGGTTGGCGGCCGCTCCCGCTCCCACAGTCCCTCCTTCCTCTCCGGTGGGGGAAGGGGCGCAGCAAGAGCCCAGCTGGGAAGCATGGGCGGGGGCGCCTCGGAGTGAGAGAGAGCTGCGGACCGAGATCCCCGCGGGGTGCACACTCTGGACTGCCAGGTGGTCAGTGGGTGCACACAGTAGGGTTCCTGGTTACTAGGGTGGGTGCTCCCGCAGGATTCCTTGGTGACCTTGGGGGTGAACATTTAATTGGGGCTCCGAGGTGAACTTGGGTGTGCACACTCGCAGCTGCCAGGTGACCGCACGGGTGCACGCGGAGCTCCCTGGTGGCTGCGGGGACTTGCGGGGCGGGCGCGCTTCCGCTTCCGCTGAGCAGCCCCCACCTTGGCGCAGGGCGCGCCCCTTGGCGGGGCTGGGGACCAATCGAGGGAAGGGAGGCGCTGCCGTGCCTTCCCCCCTCTCCCCCCCAGCCTCCAGCCGCGCCCCCTCCCCACCCGTGCTACCCCACCCATGAAGCACCTTCTGGTGCAGAGGAAAGCAGCTGCGGAGGATCGTTTTGTTCTGCCGGAGGATGAGGTTTTGGCTGAGAAATGAAGAGATGGCTTTGGAAGAAATGGTGCAGAGATTAAATGCGGTTTCCAAGCGCACTGGTAGGAGGAGCTGCTGGCCTTGAATTCTGTGTTCTTAAGCTTGACATCATGTGTTGAATCGTAGGGACATGCGTCTAATTTTTGTCTAACAGCCTTCATTTTTCTCCCCTTAGCAGTAATAGCAGGAAAGAGCAGGTATGATGGGCATTCATCTGGCAGCTGATAGGTTTCCATGGACAGGCAACATGATTTTATTCTGCTAGGATCGTTCAAATAATTGCAGATGGGTGCCACAGGCTTTCTAGGAGATCCCAGGTTTGCATGTGGAGCGGCTGTCTGAAAGCTTCTCATTCAACCTGCATCTCAGTTGCATGTGCAACCATAGCAATGGAGAAAGCCTAGGTATTCGTGGATGGAAAATAATTCGAGCCAAGGGCTTGTCGAGCCTGGTGTGGGGATGGTGGAGATACCGGCTCATTTGGAGGAGGATAAATCCGGATTGATCAGGTGGTTCTTTTCTCCACCCAATGTAGCTTCACCTAAGACAATTGTTTGAAAATGGTTTGGGTCCAGTGTGGACGTATGGCATTGCTGGACATGCGTTTTCTGTGTTAATTAAAAAGTTACTTAAAATAAGCCTCTAGAAGCAAGTAAAATGGATTCGTTTAGATATAAGAAAAACCTGAGCTGGCGAGCTTTTGCTGTTGGCTTTCAATCAGTCACATCTGAGTTTCCCTGTGCGGGAGGAAGACCCTCAGCATTAACTAGTTTTCCTGGAAATGAAGAGGAAAGAATCCGGTATCGTTGAAAGTGAGTTGCCACATTTCTGCCTCGTGTTGTCAAATGTGATGTTATATATCACTATCTTGTTGTTGAAATAAGACTTTGCTGAGAGATTAAATTTTGTCAGTTACATGGTGTAGCTGTTGTATTCTTTCTTTCCCTCTCTCTCCCCGCCCCCCCTCCCAATAAATGAAAGACCCCAATGGCTTTTGAGAGCAAAGCAATGTTTAAATCAGCATAAGCATCATTGTATGTGACATTCAATTTTTAATGATGATTTTTGTGATTGCAGCTACTGGGCTTATTGTAGATGGGTCAACAGAAAATAAAGCTATTTTTTATGCCTTCTGGCCCCTGTTCTTAGAAAGGCAGCGAGCTCCCTTTTTCTGATACACGAGTCGCCTTTTGCTGGGTGCGGGGTTGGCGTGTGGCTGAGGTGAAGGGCGCAGGGGACCGCAGCTTGGCGGGCGTGCTCCCACTGGCCCTGGAGGGGAGGGGCAGCTCCTCACACCCTCTGCATGGGCCTGGAGTCTGAATTACGGGAGTGGGAACTGTTCCAAGAGTGATGTCATTCCCTAGCGCACAGCGGGGGAGGTTTTTCCTTGAGCTCTCGAAGACGCATGTACATTTTGAATTGCTAAGAGTCTGTGTCTGAAGAGCAGGAGTGACATTGGACACTCACCTAATGTGTGTTGTGGGCCAGGTCCTTCACTTGACCATGGACTCATTCTAAGAAGAAACTCTGAAATGTGTGTCCTTTGACACATCTGCCCTGCCAGCAATTACAGATTTCACCAAGACTCTTAAAGCCAGGTCAGCAGATGCTCGGCTTTATGAATATCCAATATCGTCTTGTTAGACTGCATCCAGACCCCTGATTTTTCCCCATGAACACTGCCTCTTCCTTCATTACCAATCCATTCTTCACCCATCCTATATGTGAGGCAGCCCTGGACGGAAGCTGCGAGACATGATGTGGGCTGGAGGGCTGTTTCCCATACTGTACTGACACAGCGCCATCCACCGAGCGTGTAGGGATGTAGGTCTATGTAAACCTACTCGCCAACTCAGGTCTAAATCTGCTACTTTCTCTGTAGCAGAATGGCTTTTACCTGGAGGTCGGAGATTTGGGATCAGCGGCAGATGTGGGCTGGTGGGGCCAAGACATTGGTCTGCATGTTGGTATAGGGATTCAGGGCAAGGAGCCTGACCCACTTACCACAGGGTTGGAGGAGAGGGATTCGGTTCAGCGACCTTGTACGGAGCTTTGTGGCTGTTTCACCTGCACAGAGTTGGACCTTTCATGGCTCCAACCGGAACCGACAGGCATTTTATCTTTGTCCACTGGTCCAGACATGCTGCTCGCTGCCTCATTTTCACTTCAGATGTCTATGTTGCTCCCAATCGGCAAGGACATACATTATCTAGGTTAGTCTGCATGCATGTTGAACATCTGGTCGGTGAACCTTATCTCTTTCTTGACCTTGAGAATTTAAATTGCATATACTCTCGAACCTGAGTTTTAACCACAAGGCCAGGAGCACTTTCCAGTGACAAAAGCTTCCTTCCATGTGGTAGGGCTTCTTTTCTAGCATTTGCATTATTTGGGCTTTCTCTTTATGTTTATAGCAATTGGTGAAAAAGTAATAAAGATTTGAGGGAGAAATGCTCATGGATCTAGTTGGTTCAGGCATTTTCCGAATGCGGAACAGTCATCCTCGAACTAGAACATCTGAATCATCTGGAGAAAGTCATCACAGATTCCTGGGCCCTACTTCCAGAGTTTCTGATTCAGGAATTCTGGGGCAGGGCCTGAGGACTTGCATTTTTAAGTTCTCCAGTGATGCTGATGATACCAGCCCAGGAACTATAGTTGGAGAACCATTGCAGTAGAAGCCTTTAAATCTAGTGCCACCTTCTCCATTAATTATCCTTGAGCAAAATATTTATTCTTGTTATGGATGAATGGGTGAGGATGGATGGGTGGATGGATGGGTGGATAAATGGATGAAACTGCATTCAAGACTGAAAATAGAAACTATATCACATATTGAATTTGCAATGCCCCATCCCCTCCACCAACTCTGCCCTGAGGACTAACGACTTTTAGCTCTTACATACTGAAGGAAGAAACCCTTGGTTTGCAACAGAACATGACTGTTGAGGGGAGGAGTGCTGATGAGTCTGCCTCACTCCTCTGGTTGGAGGTCAGCCATGGCACTCTTTGGCCCAAACATCTTCCTTCCCACCAGTTCTGTCCCATCTTCTCATCTTCTACACTAAGTATACCTCACCAAGAAGCTTACTTTCAACTGATGCCTCAGCTGCTAGCTCAGACACTGGAAGGATGGGGATGTTGTCCCATCCAGTACTATCATCGCAGCAACATTAGAATAAATGAATGTCCATCCTTTGAATGTGTCCCCCATAAATAACCCAAGCAACCTGCAGTGGTGTTCTCTGTGCACCACATCCAAATTCAGATGCAGGGAGAAGTGAGGCTCTTTCAGCAAGTTCTGTTGCTGAGATCTCTAGGGAACTCTAAAGTCGGACAGTGGAGGTAGCTTTAAAAAAAAATAAATCTTTGTTGTTCAGATGATTACAGATGTTCCTCCTTTTACCCTCCATAGCTCCCCTCCACCTGATCCTCCCCCATGCCCTTACCCTCTGCCACTGTCCTCATCCATAAGTGTAAGATTTTTGTCCAATCTCTTCCCATACCTTTCACGCCCCCTTCCTCCCGATAATTGTCAGTTCACTTCCTCTCTATGCCCCTGATTCTATTATATTCACCAATTTATTCTGTTCATCAGATTTTTTTACTTCATTTTTAGATTCACTTGTTGATAGATATGTATTTTTTGTCACTTTGTTGTTCATAATTTTTATCTTCACCTTTTTCTTCTTCTTCCTCTTCTTAAAGAATACCCTTCAGCATTTCATATAATCCTGGTTTGATGGTGATGAACTCCTTTAGCTTTTTCTTATCTGTGAAGCTCTTTATCTGACCTTCTATTCTAGCTTTTCTGAGTAGAGTAATCTTGGTTGTGGTTCTTGCTATACATCACTTTGAATATTTCTTGCCACTCCCTTCTGGCCTGCATCATTTCTGTTGAGAAATCAGCTGACGGTCGTATGGGTACTCCCTTGTAGGTAACTAACTGTTTTTCTCTTGCTGCTTTCAAGATTCTCTCTTTGTCTTTTGCTTTTGGCATTTGATTTATGATGTGTCTTGGTGTGGTCCTCTTTGGATTCCTTTTGTTTGGGGTTCTCTGCACTTCCTGGACTTGTAAGTTTATTTCTCTCGCCAGGTAGGATAAGTTTTCTGTTATTATTTCTTCAAATGGGTTTTCAGTATCTGCTCTTTCTTCTTCTGGCACACTTGAAGTTGGTACACTTGAAGTTGTCCCAGAGGCTCCTTACACTATCTTCATATTTTTTTATTCTTTTTTCTTTTTGTTTTTCTGGTTGGGTGTTTTTTGCTTCCTCATATTTCAAATCTTTGGTTTGATTCTTGGGGTCTTCTAGTTTACTATTGAATTTCAGACAGTGTATGCTTAATTTCTGACTAGTCCTTTTCCTTTTTTTTTTTTTTTTTTTGGCATTCTCATTAAGATCCTTGAAGGTCTCACTAAGTTCATCAGAGGTCTCACTAAGTTTCTCGGTGGTTTCAGGAAGATTCTTAAATAATCTTATAACTGTGGTTTTGAACTCTATATCCAGTTGTTTGCTTTCCTCCATTTCTTTCATTTGTGACATGTTTCTTTGTCTCCTCATTTTGGTTCCTTTCCTGTGTTGGAGTGGCTTTGTGTGATAGGTGACCTATAGGGCCCAGTGGCTCAGCCTCCTCAATCATCTGAAGTGGAACTCTTAGTGCACCCCTTTGTAGGCTGGATGTACAGTCTTGTTGTAGTTAAGCCTTGATTGCTGTTGGTACCCTGGGAGGATTGACCTTCAGACCAATTGGCTGTGAAAATCAGCTGTGTCTATAATGGAAAAACTGCTGTGCTGGAGACACCCTTATGGGGCAGGATTTGCTTCAGTGGGGCTTTGGTGCTCATTGAGTCTGCCTCTTAAGTGTGTCGCTTATGGATGTGAAGAGTTGAAATCTAGTGTTGTCTCACACTGACTACTAGGTACATTGGCTCCTGGATCTTCCAGGTGGTGCAAGGTCGGTTACTATCTGAGGCCACCCAGCAGGAGCTATAGCAAGATTTGCAGATTTCTCCTCATTGCTTGGGGGTTGGAAGTTTTGGAGCTGACCCAGCTGCAGTTTGTTAGGTTAAGCTATGTTAGGGCAGGCCATTCATATGCAAAAGCTGCTGCGCACAGTTTGGGTGGGTTTGTAAATTGGGTGGGGCAGGGTCCCAGGGAATCAGTAGGGCGTGGCAAACAGCAATGGCTGCCAGTCAGCAGTCTCTGTATTGCTGTGTTTCCGCATCCTGCACCCCAATACAGTAAACAATGATTCCTGTATGCACCTCTGCGAGAAAGCCACCTTCACTTTCCAACCTGATGCCAGACAGTCCAGTTTCTCCCCATAGGAGTCTGGGTCCCCAGAGTCTTGCTGGTAATTGGAGTTCAGAGCAGTCAGGAGCTTGTGTCTCCTTCCCATTTGAAAAAGAAAACCGTGTCCTCAGTTGCCAGCCCTCTCTGCGCGTGCCTCCGTACCTCTGCTTTTCCATGGCTCTGCACCTCCTATAGTCTCAATGCGCTTTTTTCTTTTCTTCTAGTTGTAGAACTTCCACTTAGCAAGCTTTCCCATGGTTCTGGGTGATAGTTGTTTTGTCTTTTATTTGTGTGGTTGTGAGAGGTAGCATGTACAGGTGTATACCTTATGCCGCCATCTTGGTTTTCAGAGGTAGCTTTTGTGACAGAACTGACCTGGGGCGCTTCTTTGGAGTATAAATAGATGTCATTGGATAGAAAGGGTAAGGACATAGAACAACAAGCCCAAATGTGTAGACAGTGCTCCGTGGGAGATGATGAGACCACATTCTTATCTTTAATTTGTGGAGCCAGCACTCTGCATAAGGGATCCTAGTCTTTGTGTCCTGGGTTTTCCTGAAGAAACTGTTCAGTGCTGCAGCTGTTAATTGTTACTGTCCTAATGGAAGTCCCTGGGGTCCCTTGGTTCCCCACCTAGGACAGCCTGGCTCCAGCCAAGGACATGCCCCCCTCTGCCTGTGTCATCCATCCGCCATTTCTGGCCCTCAGAGAGCTTTGCCCTCTGGTAGTCTCTGGTCTCCTGTGGGATTGTGTCCCGCTCCTGGCAGAGAACCCCCTGCACACATACAAGGGCGCTGGTGTCTGGCTCCCTTCCTTTCCCTATTGACAGGGCTTGTTGTGCTTTCAGGGTCCCTAATAATACTCACCTGCTCCCTTGGCTCCCCGTCCCCCGCTGATGCCACAACTTGCTGTTGGCATCACTGGGGCTAACCTTGCCCATTTTTGTTCTGTACCAGCCCAAGTCCTACAGCCTTGTGAGGAGCCCGGTTCTCCTGGCCCCCTCACCCCTCAAACCCCAGTCAGTCCTGTGAGGGGTCTGGCTTGGTTAAGACATGAAAATAAATAGTTAACCCAGAAATTCCAAAACACAACCTAAGAACTTTTTTGTGTGTAAAATGTGTACAAGCTTTTGGCAGATTCTTCTGTGCACAATGCGGGTACAGAGTTGGGAAGTCCTATTGTGTGAGGTTGGGACAGCATGGAGGCTGGGGTGGCCAGTGAGGAGCTGGAGTGAGAGAAGAGGGGTCATGCTGGCACACTCATCACACCGGCTGCTTTAACAAAGGCACCACGGACAAGGCGGTTTAAACAATAGGCCTTTATTTCTCGCAGTTCTGGAGGGAGGAAGTTTGAGGTCAAGGTGTCAGCTGGACGGTTTCTCCCAAGGCCTCCTTTCTTGGCATGTAGATAGCCGTCTTCCTCCTATGTGCTCACATGGTCATCCCTCTCTGCATGTCTGCATCCTAATCTCCTCTTCTCAGAACACCTGTCCCCTTGGATTAGGGCCCACTCATGACCTTGTTTTACCTGAAGCACGTCTTTAAGGGCCCTATCTTCAAATACAGTCGCCTTCTGAGGTCCTGGGGATTGGGACTTGACTCTGGATTTTGGAGGGGCTCAGTTCATCCCCTGACTGCTGGATTGCTTGTGAACTGTGGGACCACAGCTCCAACCTCAGTTCAGATTCTGAGGGGAATTGGAGGCCTTTGAGACATGTAAGCAGAATTGCTATATGATATCATCCTGGTTTTAAAAGGCTTGTCTGGCTGCTTATGAAAAGACAGAGGGAGCCATGTGAAAGGAAAGCCACCCCCAATTCCAGTTGAGGAGAAGTTAGACGGCCACTGGGGCCAGGATAGCAGGTTTGCAGGTGGTGCAGACAGTGGGGGTCTTGTGTTTCGAAGGCACGGCTGACCAACTGCACGTGGGCAATGAGAGGAAAAGAAGAGGGCTGTGACGCCCACCTGCCATTACCTGAACCACCCAGGCTGCTCACTGCTCTCTGGCCATAAACCCTCCCTGGGAAGATGGTGTCTGGCTGAGACATGCATAGTGTGGCAGCAGGTTGGGGGCTGAAGGACCGAAGTATCATGAGTGAGCTTTCAGGGATAGGAAGGTTCCCAGCACATCCTCAGAGGTAGAGACCTGAAACTGCCTCCTTCGAGGCTGATTCAGCAGGGGTTTTGTCGGTGTGCACATTTCTACACAGAAATGTTCAGGATCTTTAAATGCAGGGACCACAGCGTCCACATCAAACTCCACCCAGCATGGTCTCCATCGGGGCCATTAGTCCTCACCCCTGCCTGCTGTCTTTTTTCTCAGTGGTGGAATTCTTAAGACTAGTTTTTCCCCAAATCCATTTTTAAAAAATATTTTTTTATTGATTTCAGAGAGAGGAAGGGAGAGGGAGAATGAGAGAGAAATATGAATGAGGAGAGAAAATCATGGATCCCCTTCTGAGGATCGAGCCCACAACGCAGGCATGTTCCCTGACCAGGAATCAAACTGTGACTTCCAGGTTCGCGGATCAATACTCAAACACTCTACCACACCAGCCAGGCTCAAATCCATTTAAAAAAAATGTTGAGTCTCTTATGGAGAAAATCATACAGAGGAGTGAGATTTACATTGATGAGGGCTGGTTGAATATTTTGTGATGTGTAATTTAGATTTCTGATTAGATGGGTGGGAGCTATTTTTAAAAGAAACAAATAGCTTACATAGGACATTTTTTAGAGATCTTATTAGTAGAGATTCTGGAATGAGTTTTAGAGATTCTGAGCAGAAAGAGACATTTGTGGATGAAATTAGTAATTTATTCTTATTTAGAATTGCCCATTGGATGTGTTACTGGTTTCCTTGATCTAATGCGGGGTCTTCAGGGTGTGGTCCTAGACCAGGCATCATCTGGAAGCTTGTTGTAAATGCAAATTCTCAGGCCTGGTCTAGCCAGGTGAGTGGTGCTGTAAGTGAGGCTCACACATGTTTTGGGAGGATGCTAAAGCCCAGGTTAGTGGGAAGATAAAAGCTGGGCACTGTGGTTCTTCAGTGGACTCCAAAGAGAAATAAGGAGGGCACTTTGTGCCTGTGCCACCCCTGTCTGGAGCACCTGCTCACCCTTCAGTTAATACTGGGTCCTCCCTCAGGAGTCAGCCCAGGACCACTCAAGTGAGGCCTTCCTCTGTGGCCCACATGGCTTTGTTATTCATGTGCTCCCATGCCCACACTCCTGGCTGCAGTGCTGTCCCCACTCTACTGTCTGCTTGGTGGCTCCTTTGCCACACCCATCAGTTCACTAAGTCTGGACAATGCCCAGTCTGACTTCATGTTCCTAGGCCTCACACTTAAATGTGCTCCATATGTGTTGGACTAGCAAAGTGTAGAAAGCAAATGTTGGTGTGAATTGAAGAATTGTGGCATGTAGATGAAACATCTAAAGGTGAAATATTTATGAATACTTTCCTGATTTTCAAAAAGAAAATGTGTTATTAAGAACACAAATTTTCCCTTCACAAATGATGGAAAACATTATGAGTCCATAAGGAAAGTAATCATCTTCAGCTACCAGCAAAGATATAGTAAATTCTTTTTAAAAAATATATTTTAATTGATTTTTTACAGAGAGGAAGGGAGAGGGATAGATAGAAACATCGATGAGAGAGAAGCAGCGATCAGCTGCCTCCTGCACATCCCCAACTTGGAATGTGCCCACCACCAAGGTACATGCCCTTGACTGGAATCGAATCTGGAACCCTTCAGGGCCCAGGCCAATGCTCTATCCAGTGAGCCAAACCAGCTAGGGTGATATAGTAAATTCTAAATAAACTAACTTTTATGAGAGCATGAGAGTGAAAGCAAAGGCACTTCATATTTTGGTTGGATTTTGAGAAAGATTTTTTTAATATCCTGTGTTGTCCTCCATGAACAAAGATGAGAGAAAGTGACCATAGGATATTGAGATTCTTTGGATTCTTTTTTAGCAAACATTTACTCTCCCCTTCCACTGTGGGCAGAGCATGTGTCCTGCTTTGACTTGTTCTTGGTCATCTGACTGGCCTTGGCATATGTGGTGTTCCCATGTGTTGGCACATTGGGCTGGCCCTTCCCGGTCCCCAGTGCTCCCCCATGAAACACACCCAGGGCAGTCGTGGCTTCTCCAGCCTGGCTCCAAATGAGGCACATGGAGCAGAGCCACCTACATAGAGTTTTGAACATGAGAAGAATGCTTATAACTTATGTCTTACTGAACTGGTGTACCGCTTGTCATGCAGCAGTAGTATGGGACTCGCTAGCTAACACAGACAGTCTGCTCTGAATAGTCAGCCGAACAACCAGCCATCCAATGGGAGAATGGCAGTTCTCAGGTGACTCCGTTGTCTTCTCATTTTTAAAGTATATGTTGAAATATTCTCTTTAACTATTGTTGGAAAACAGAAGACCTGCCAGAAACACATACATGCCCGTCCAGCATGCCAGCCACTGTCCAGCAGAAACAGGAATGGAAGTGTTCTCCTTGCTTCCAAGTAGTAGAGTTAAGAGCAGTGAATCAATGAGTAGAAATTACAGGAAACACATTTTGACTAAAAGGAAATATTTTTCCAAAGGACTCCAACACAGAGTGCTGGCTGTTGAGACAGAGCTGGTAAGTGCTGGCTCCTTGACTCCGAGGAGCCTAGCTGGGGACCTGTGGTGGCCCTGGCAGCTCTCAGATTCAGTGGCTGTTAAAATTGCTAGACCTGCTCAAATACTTTGTAAAGGTGTCTGAGATTTTCATGTTCAATGGACATGATTACACACACACACACACACACACGCACACACACAATGAGTATTGGCTGTAACATTAATGATTCTTGGTGGTTGAAGAGGAGTGTTCAAAAGGCAATATGTAGGCTCAGCTGGTGTGACTCAGTTGAGCATCAACCTATAAACCAGGAGGTTCGATTCCCAGTCAGGCGATATGCCTGGCTTGTAGGCTCCATCCCCAGGAGGTAGGCAATTGATGATTCCCTTTCATTATTGATGTTTCTATCTCTTTTCCCTCTCCCTTTCTCTTTGAAACACACACACACACACACACACACACACACACACACACACACATTTAAAGACAATATGTATACTTTATAGCAGGGGTGGGGAAACTTTTTTCTACCAAGGGCTATTTGGATATTTATAACGTCATCCATGGGCCATACAGAATTATCAACTTAAAAATTAGCCTGCTGTATTTGGGCAAACATTTAATTAACTCACTCCTAATGCTTTGACAAGGCCAGAACAAATGATTTTGAGGGCCTTATACAGCCTGTGGGCTGGACATTCCCAACCCCTGCTTTATAGTACAGTTAAATCCTCAATGTCCTCAGTAGATTCTGTGACTTTAAAAGAAATGAAACCAATTTTACCACAGGCTTCTTTATGAATAAAGTAAGAATTAACTTCTTACGCTATCTCATCAACGTTATAACCAAACACTGTTGTACTAAATGATGTTATCGAGGATCTGCTGCTTGAGGGAGACCTTGAAGGCATTTTCAAACACAACATGCTATAAGCATCTTGAAGAGAGCAGTCTTAATTTGAATTCGTAGAAATCAGTCACATTCATGCATCTGCTTTTGCTTGCTAATTATCGCTTTATTTAAGCAAAACGAACAAATGTAAACTGTTTTGACTTAAGTGGGTCTTGTGTTGGTGGAACCATATCCGCACACGCAACATGATTCTTGCTATGGGGCGTCCTCCTTCGCCAGAGTCTCCAGATGACGACCACATTGTCAGGGTCCTCCCACATCTTTGCTCAATACTCAGCCTCCCTCCTCCCAGAAACAATTCCTGGACCAGCCCGCTCTCCTGACCTTGCTCACCTCATTTCCATGTAGAATTTCATCATGTGCCATTTGCATTGTCCGTTAATCGCTCGGCAGATCTGCATTGTTCTCGCTACTGCTCTTGGAGCTCCATGAGAACACCGACCACATTCCAGACTCGTGTGAGCGTCCACCTGGGACCACGCGGTGCTGCCTCTACAAAGGCCATGGTTTGCTCCAGTTTTAACCCAACTCATGTCTTCCTAGCAGCTCCTTTGGCAAATGTTCCTGGTGAGAGAAGCTTTGCTGTTGGTCATCTGCATCAGCTTAATAACTGAGAATTCTCCCTAGAATCAGACTTTTAGGGACTAGTAAATATAAAAAACATAATCTGAGAAACCCTTCTTTTGTTATAACTGATAACAAGGAATAAACATTGCGATGAAAAGCTTTCTGACCCTCAGCTACTCGTGAAATAGGTAACTACGTTTTTCCTAGAAGAGAATAATTTTAAGTCTCTTAGGGTCCATGGATTCACAATTTAACAGAATACAATCTTCTGCAGCTTAATCTGCACACGGAGGCTACCTGTGGAGTTTCTGCTCGTTTACTTCTGTTACACACACAGGCATAGCCAAGGCTGGAAGCCCTTTCTGTCTAAGTTCACCTTTTCGCCAGATTCTCATCTCCGTGTAAGTAGATAGTGTTAATCCTTGCAGTTGGATTTGTACTATTACAAATAGTATTTTTACACTTTTGTATTTCTGATCAACTAAGAACTTATCTGGTCACATTCACTTTATACCTCTGGTTTAGAGAAAGAAATATATGTTACATCTTTCAAAACAAGCTATTGTAGTTGTCAACTGCACATACAAAAATCTAGTTGCCTAAATTCTAATTCCAGTTCGTGCTGAAATGAAAATATAGCCACTGTTCCGGTAGTCCTATTTGGATAAAATGTGGAATGAGGTTTTCTGCCTTGGGGGATAATAATAAGAATAGCACCACTGTAGAGAGCCCGTGTGAGTGTTAGAAAGTAAAAACACTGTCTGTAGCGTAACTTTGCATTCAAACCCTGGCTCTGTCAATCTGTCGGCATGAGGTACCTCTGTTTCCCCATCTGTAAAGTGGATCCATGAGAGCAGCTTGTCGGGTTGCTGTGAAGAGCCAGGGAGTTAAATTCACACGAAAAGCACTCAGAGCTGCCTGCGGGCAGGAAGGTCTCAGCAAATACTTATCGATGCCATTGTCACATATGAGTGTGCCTGGTGAGTGCCCGGCATGGTGCTCAGTACATGTGGCTGCCACTGTTATTATTACATACTATCAAGTATGTTTTCTGATGAACAGTCCCAATAATGAGGCATGTGGAGATTTTCCAGGCAAGTGAGAAGAAAAGGGAAGCATCTGAGAGGCCGTGGCTCGGAGAGGAAGGGATGTGTCGGGGGCTATGCTACCCAGATGGGATTCTCCAAAGTGTGGTTCACACAGAGTACAGCCTGGATCCGGGCCTCAGCACACAGCTTGTCAGGAAGGAGCTTCAAAGTCGGATGCTTTCTTTTTCTCCCCAGAGGAACATTCGTCCCAGCGTATGTCCCAAAAGGTAAAATTACTGAGGGGAAGTAAACTTTTGGGAGGACACCTTCAAGAAAATTTAAAGATTTAAGTTGGACATTACAAAAGAATAGATGCTCTTTCTAAATTTTAGAATTAAGTGGTTTATGTGTATGTAATTTAGGGTTTCAGCAGATGTTCTAGTATTTAGCTTTATCTCGTTATTATAACAGTATTAAAGAAAGAAATCCAATCCCAAAGCATCAAGACCAATTTCTTATTTTTATAGCCATACCATGGCTGTGGCACTTACTTCACCAAAGGGAAGAACTGGTGTTAAGTTTCATCCCTGACATTTTGGGCAAGATTTTAGGGGCGGTGAACTGTCCCAAATATGACCTCACTTTTATAAGGATGCTTTGTCTTTAAAGATAAAAAAATCTTTCAAATGTTTTGATTTCTGAATCCTTAAGAAGGGAGACTATGTCATTTGATATTTAAATGATAACAAACTACAGGAAGTTGTTGAATGTACCTAGATGTCAGGTCTCCATGATTTATCAGTTTTATAATTTTACTAGAGGCCCAGTGCACAAAATTTGTGCACTTGGGGGGTGAGGGGAGGGCGTCCCTCAACCCAGCCTGTGCACTCTCACAGTCTAGGAGTCCTTGGGGAATATCCTACAGCAGAGAGGAGTGAGAGGACCCCACCACTGCTGCTGTGCTCACCAGCTGTGAGCCCAGCTTCTGGCTGAGCAGTGCTCCCCCTGTGGGAGCGCACCGACCACCAGGGGGCAGCATTGAGCTTCTGCCCCCTGGTGGTCAGTGTGCATCATAGCAACTGGTCATTCCATTGTTCAGTCAATTTGCATATTAGCTTTTTATCATATAGGATGACTCCATCAATTCTGCAAGGGCTAAAAAATAATTTTACTCTTTTCTGAAAGCCTTTCTTTAGTACTGGCAGGATTGGTCACTCATAAATACACGTTCCTTCATCCTCACCAGACACTTAGAGAGAGCCTGCTCAGTGCTGATGTGTCCACCTGGTGGAACCTGACAGTGAGGGTGTGCCTGGGTCTGGGAGCTTCACCAGGAACAATCTAGACACAAACCATTGCTTAATGTGAGGAGTGTTAGAAGCTCACATGGAAACTAGAAATGAGCATTTTGATGCACTGCATGTTTATTCTTTCATTTGAGATCTGGCCCAGCCACATCCCAATCTATGTCTTTGAAATATTTCTTTCAAACACAGCTTAGAAAGGACTTCAATCACCATGTCATCTGTTATCTGCGTCTTTTTAAAAAATATATATATTTTATTGATTTTTTTACAGAGCGGAAGGGAGAGGGATAGAAAGTCAGAAACATCAATGAGAGGGAAACACTGATCAGCTGCCTCTTGCATGCTCCCCACTGGGGATGTGCCCACAGCCAAGGCACATGCCCTTGACCGGAATCGAACCCCGGACCCTTCAGTCCGCAGTCCGACGCTCTATCCACTGAGCCAAACCGGTTTCGGCTGTTATCTGTGTCTTAATAGAGTTCTAAATGCACATGACTCTGGAGACACCAAGATGGCGGCATAAGCAAACACCTATTGTTCTGCCCCGCGCAACGATTTAAGAACTACAACATAACAGCAGAACAGACAAGCACCCAGAATCGCCAGAAAGCTGGCTGAATGTAAACTCCACTAATAGCAGCAGAGGAGGGACACAGACTCAGGACCAGCGGGAGCGCAGATTGAAACAGGTTAGGAGCCGCCCTGGTCGCGCGCGCGGGCTGGGGCTGGAGCAGGGACCGGCCGGATTTCTCCCACGGGGCCCAGATTTCCCGAGCCAGGCGAGGTCCGAGATCCGGGGTACGAGAAGTCTCCCTGCACAGATTCCCCAGAACCGGCGAGGTCCGAGGTCCGGGGGAAGCACCCTGGAAGCGGGGCGCGGCAGAAGCTCCTAGTCCCAAGGGACAGCAAACCCGCGACTTGCCCTCTGGAAACTTGTCTCCTGGTTCCAGAAACCATCTAATTTACAGCCCTGGGCTAGACTTTTGGTGTGCAGGCACATTTGGGGAAAGGCAGAGTTGTCTGGCAAGGGGAAGAGACTAGCGGCTTTCTCTTGGAAGAGTCTGCAGCCATCCCCACCCAGCACAGACCCGAGCCCGCGAGCTTTGCATGGGACCCAGCCGCCGCGCCGCCGCGTCCCAGCTCCGCCGCGCCGCCACCGCTGCCGCCGCCGCCGAGGCGTAGCCCAGAGACTCCGCCCATCCAACCTGAGCACAGCTGAGATTCACAGCCAATTGGCCTGGAGGTCAAACCCTCCTAGGGCTAACAACAAAAAGCGGGGTTTAAATTCAAAAACACTGAATACAACCCATAAAGGATTGCAGTAAGAGTACCCACCTCAAGTAACTGGGGAGACTGAGCCACTGTCCCTTTGAGGATATCTACCACATAAAGCAGCCACCATGAAGAGACATGGAAAGAAATCAGGTGTGAAAGAATTGGAGGAGAAAAGACGACAAGACATAGAGTTCAAAACCACGGTTATAAGGCTTTTCAAGAGGCTCCTAGAAAAGGCCGATCAACTTAATGAGAATTACCAGGAAATAATCAAGACCAACCAGCAAATGAATGAGAATTACAAGGAGATGAATGAGACCCTCAGGGAAATGAACAAGACCTCTGAGGATACAAACCAGACCCTCACAGATAAAAAAAACGACCAACTAGAAATCAAGCATACACAGACTGAAATAAAAAATATTACACAAAGTCCTAAAAGCAGTCCAGAGGGCCACAAGAACCAAGTCAAAGATTTGAAATACAAAGAAGCAAAATCCACTCAGCTGGAAAAGCAAGAAACAAAAAGAATTCAGATAATTGAAGATAGTGTAAGGGGCCTCTGGGACAACCTCAAGCAAGCCAACATCCGAATTATTGGGGTCCCAGAAAAAGAGAGAGAGCAAGTTAATGAAAACCTACTTGAAGAAATAGTGACTGAAAACTTTCCCCACCTGGTGAAAGAAACTGACTTAAAACCCCAAGAAGTACACAGAACCCCAAAATATAGGAATCTAAAGAGGACCACACCAAGACATATCATAATTAAAATGCCAAGAGCAAAAGATAAAGAGAGAATATTAAAAGCAGCAAGAGAAAAACAGTTGGTTACCTACAGGGGAGCACCCATACGATTGTCAGCGGATTTCTCAACAGAAACGATGCAGGCCAGACGCGAGTGGCAAGAAATATTCAAAATAATGAAGAGCAAGAATCTACAACCAAGATTACTCTATCCAGCAAAGCTATCATTCAGAATTGAGGATCAGATAAAGTGCTTCGCAGATAAGAAAAAGCTAAAGGAGTTCATCACCACCAAACCAGTATTATATGAAATGCTGAAAGATATTCTTTAAGATGAGGAAGAAGAAAAAGGTAAAAATATAAATTATGAACAACAAATACACATCTATCAACAAATGAACATAAAAATCAAGTGAACTGATAGGCTGATGAACAAGATAAACTGGTGAATATAACAGAAACATGGACATAGAGAGGGAATGGACTGACAATTCTTGGGGAGAAAAGGGTTGTTGGAAGTACAGCAAGAGATTGGACAAAAATCTTGCAACAATGGGAGAGGACATTGGGGAGGGGGAGGTGAGGGTGGGATAGGTACAGGGTGGAGGGAAGATATAGGGGGATAAAAAAGGGGAAACAATGTAATTAATAAACTGAACAATAAAAAAGAAAATTAAAAAAAAAAATAAATGCACATGACTCTGGTGGGCATAATCTCTAGAGTTTGTCATGATGGTTCAGTTGTGGTGGAACTTTGTTTCATAAAATTAAGCATATCACTTAATCATTACTTTACTCCTAAAAAGAAACTTTGGTTTCCCCAACGATGGTTTTATTTCTGAGTTACAGAGGCCTCAGAATTTTAGAGAATTACAGTGTCTTACAGGCTACCTTGATTTCCCAGCTCCCAGAATTTTCTGTCTTTGTTAGAGGGAAGAGGTTGTCATTAAAAATGACAAGAAGTAGCCCACCTCGAAGCCCCCTGTTAAAATTGAACAATTTAGTAGTGACTAGCAGTGCAGCTCCCTCAGGAAATGCCGTCCAGTACGGCTGCGAGGTTGTGACTGAGAGCAGTGCCTGGTGGGGGGGCTGGTACTCAGCACTGAACAGGAGGGGGTTTCGCCAGGTGTGTCGCTGCCCGTGGACTCAGGGACTACCAGATTTAGGAAAGATTGTTCAGCACCAGAAGAATGATTCATCCATCTACCCACAGCCAAGCAGGGGTGCCAGGCACCAGGTCCAGCGAAAAACCCAGAAAAAGGATAAAGTGAAGAGAAGTCAAAACAACACTTGTCCATGGGAGGGAGATGTGCCTGGCGGGGCCTGGGATTCCTCATGTGGGTGCTGGTGGGCGGTGCCTGCGCGTGCCAACCTCGTGCAAATTCACTGAATGCAAGTGCCATGTATGTTTTTCTGCACACGGTTTTTTGAAAAGAGAGAACACAGTGTTTGGAACTGAGTCCTTAAGTGTGGCTTCAATGAAGCAGTTCAGCAGGCGGCCGCTTCCCTGCCTGCACCAGCCCCGGAAGGATTGAATTTTCAATTACCCAGTATCTTCTTTGGTCGAAGACTGCACTGAGTAACTCCCTGCTCCCCTGACATGATTAACTTAAGATGCTTTTACTGCCAAAAATCATGCCATTTATTGATATGAAACTTAATCGCTTGAGGCCCTATTGTGTAAAATATACTCTTGAGGTGTAAAATACAAGTCAGTCCACTTCTCAAGTGGTCTGGTTTCTTCAGCTTCCCCAAGCCTTGCCGAGAAGGGCAGGGCCATGCGAGGGAGAACTGGATCTCAGGTGTTTTTTGTATTTTTTTCCCCTGGAGAGCTATGAAGGAGTTTAGGGGAGGACAGGCCCACTGGCTGCTGGGAAAATCCCATAGCGTTTTCAAGATGCTTGCCAAATCCAATGGCTGCAAAGGTCCAAGACGAGGAAACTGACAGATTGTGAGTGAGGTTGAGATTCAGAGTTGACTTTTGGAAAAGATTGCAATTAGGAACATCTTTAAAACATATTTAGATACTTAGGGGGAATGGGATTAACCCACATCCCCTGGATGGAAAGAACACATTGAATCATATACTGTCTGCATGTGCGCATGTGTGTGTTCTGACTTCCTGGCTGCTCAGGGTATGGCTCTGACATTCCAAATTTTCAGTTTTCTCTGCACATCTTCACACTTATGGGGGGGGGGGGGAGAGAAAGATACACAGAGAGAAATTCGGGGTAGACCTCAGAAACGATGCATGAAGATGCTTACTGCCATTGGTCATTGGCGTGTGGCAGGCTGCTTCTGTGAGCACATAGCAGTGGCGTTTCCACGTGTCTTTCCCTGGGGTCCTGTGTCCTGAACCTGATTGAAGGATCCCTGGTCACGGGAAGAGGACCTGCGTCCTGGACCTGCCACATCAAACACGCCATCTGTTTCCTCCTAATTGTGTGTTGGGAGGGGCCTCTGCTTAGAAGCCAGTGAGAAGGGGCATGAAAACTCGAGCGCCTGACAGCCCCCGTGGCTAATGCTTTGAATCTTGGACATGGTTTTCCTTTGCTTCTGGTGAAGAAAATGTTGACTGTGACTGTCCAGGTTCTGTGCACGGTTTTCCTCTTAGGGAGGCTGCACAGCGAGCTAGCTTCTCTCTGTGAGGTCTCAGGTGGCCCCAGAGGCTAGCTAGCCACCCCCACAGGTACCAGCTGGGCATGGAAGGTGGTGGCGGGGGGGGGGGGTAGAGTAGCCAGCACCAGCTGGGCATGGAAGGTGGTGGCGGGGGGGGGGGGTAGAGTAGCCAGCACCAGCTGGGCATGGAAGGTGGTGGCGGGGGGGGGGGGGGGGGTAGAGT
The DNA here is from genome assembly GCA_027563665.1 of Antrozous pallidus. Lineage (NCBI taxonomy): Eukaryota > Metazoa > Chordata > Mammalia > Chiroptera > Vespertilionidae > Antrozous > Antrozous pallidus. The sequence continues at coordinate 73,244,598 of CM050519.1, forward strand.
AGCCAGCACCAGCTTGGCCGGCCCTGTCTCACTCTCTTGACACCTTTAGTGCTCAGAAGTGCAAATCTCCAGGTCACCGAGGAAACTGCTGGGCAGAATTACTGTCTTGTGGGAAGCTGCCCCTCTTCCCACAAGGGGCTGAGGAAGTGCACGTTCCCCGGACCAGGACTGCCCCCTCCGTTCACAGTCTCCAGCGGGAAGGACTCATCAGCCTATGAACATGCCTGGGAGGAGGGGTGCACCCTGAAAGACTAAAATTAAATAAAAGCGCTTATCTTGCTGTGAACCAGAGATGCCTGCTCTAATCACATTAGCTTACACAAGGGCACACGGTGCACGGGGTATAGCCTGGTCTTGCAGACAGACCTCAGTGCTAACCTCCATCACTCTCTTGTTCTGCAACCTTCCGCATGTAATGAGCACACTTAAGCCCTTTGAGCCTAAGCTTTGCATTTTAAACGGCACTGAGATTTGCTGCCTGTCAGATTGGAGGCAAGGATCTGCAACACCAGAGTGTGCCCCACATGAAGCCAGCACAGAGCGGGCAGCAGCTCTGGGGCAAGAGAAGTGTCCCCGGTGGTCACTGGGCAGTCCTTAACCCCCCCTTTCTCCCCCCCCCCCCCACTCCGGGGGAGTTGCCTGGACCCCAGGCTCTGGAGTCGCTGGGCTTGGGGGCAGGTTCAGCATCTCCCTGTGGAAAGTGTCGGCTTGCCAAGCAAAACGGAGTTATCATTTCCTTTTTCCCAAGCCGGACAACAGGCGGGAGTAACAGACGGCGGAACTTCCAGTTTATTTCAAGAGAGCCTGGGGCTGCTTCCTCTCCCTTCCTCCCGCCTTGTAGTTGTACAGTTGTTTGTTTGAACTTGAGACTTCCTGAACTTGGAAGGTGTTTTTGGCTTGGGCTGTCAGAGCAGCTCTTTCACATTTGGAGCTCCGGCCAGCACAAGCCCCCTTTCTAAGGAAGGAAACGCCCAGAACTCGCAAATAGAGTGGCTGGGTGCGGCCTGGCCTCCACTCTGCAGGAGTCTCTCTCTGACACCACAGGCATCTTCTCCCGCTGCCTGTCCTGCAAGGTGTGGCGGGCAGGCTAGCATCCCTGTCTCTGCAGGTGGCAGGAGGCAGGGCTGGGTCGAGGGCAGGTTCTAAGCTGCTCAGAGTGGACTGTCAGTGCAAGCAGTTGTTCCAGAGTGAGGCCTGGACTTGGGGACTTCAGGGGACGGACTTGCCTTGAGGCTCTGGCCACTAGAGATTGTGTGCCCGGCCCAGCGTGCAGAGCAGCACCGGGTGACCTGGCCCACGTCGTCGGTGCCTGCAGGCTGGTGGAAACCACGTCGCTCTGGCACAGGGTCTGTGTTTGGACCTCGTGTGAGCCTATCCTGAAGACTCAAAGCCTCTGCTGCTGCTGCTGCCTGTCCCTGGTGGAGAGACCAAGTGATGGCCGAGAGGCGAGCATCACAGGGAGCCCCTGGGGGCCCCCAACGTCGATTCTGGCTGCTGACCCGGAGGCGCCGGGGGACCTCGAGGCGCCCCAAACCCGGTGAGGCGGGAAGGGGTGGCACCATCCGGGGTGCACAGGGACAGACTCCCAAGTGTCCCCTTAGCAGGCAGGCACTTCCCTGTCCATTTCTTTGACTGAAAAATGCGTGCTGTTTCCAAAGGGGTCTTTTTAAAAAGGTTAGAAGTGACGTGTTGGGCAATCTTGGCTAAAGCCAGACTTGAGGTCTAGTCTCATTAAAGTGTTCCGGTTCTGAGGAAGCTGGACTCACCTGCCTCTGCTTTGGTGGGGTGATCATGGGGCAGACACAAGGAAAGCCCCTGGTAAGTTGAGCACCTTGGGCACGTGAGGCTTACACGCTGTGCCCTTTCTGCCTCGAGGGTGCCCTGCAGGCGGGAGGATGGAGCAGAGCCCTCTGCCCGGCGTCCCAGCTCCCGTCCTCTGCAGCCAGACACCAGAGTCAGCGAGCCAGACTCGGGCAGGCGAGCCAAGGAGCTCTCTCTGAATGGCGCTGCCTTTACGAGAGGAAGCACGGGAGCTTCGAGCATTTGCTCAGCCAGACGGCACGATGGAAATTCTCGTGGGTTTTAAAATGATGTTTTTTACAGACTGACTTCCAGAGTAGCAGGGATACTCTAATAGACCAAGTTGGAGAAAAGAGCCTTGTCACACATTTCCAGTCCCCCCCTCCCGGGAGCACCCCCTCTCTTCTTCCGGAACCTGAAAACCCCTTGCAGCCGTGCTGGCTCTGTGGCCCGGCCTGCTGTGGGGCATGGATAGGGTGTGGGGGTGTCATCTGTTCCCTGGACAAATGCCCTAATGTGACATGCAAGGCATCAGGAACAGGACAGAGCCAGCAACACGCCTTTCTGGGGTGTGGGGGCCCCATGGCTCTCTCCCTTTTGGGAAGGTTGTAGGGCCGGCCAGTTAGCATCAGGGAGAGGATGACAGACGCCTGCAAAGAATCAGTGAACCTGTGAGACCGTCCCTGGCCTTGGTTGTTGGGGCCTCGACCAGCAGCACCCTTTGGGCAGGGCTTGGCCCTGGTGTAGCTGGTGGCCATACTGGGGGCCCTGGGGGTGGCCTCAGCCATGGGCAGGAGAGCCTCCCTCAGTCTCCCTTTAGGTGTGTGTGTGGGGGGGGGGGGGGGTGGAGAGAAATGGAGTCCATACACTGAAAGGCTGGCTGCTTCTACTTCTCAGGGGTGATTCTGAGCTCAGCTGCATTGGAACCAATAATTCAGGGTTAGGCCACTGACCTCTGCCCTCATAGGGTGAGTGGGAGGGTGGTTATGAGGGTCTCGGTGTGGCCCCTGGCCCAGCCCAGCACATACAGAGAGGAGAAGGCTTCATTTCTGTCTCTCCAGTCTCCCCTCCTCCCCCTCAAGCCTGCTGTCTGGAAGACTCTGGACACAAATTGGGTGGGGTGAGGGGGTCCCCGAGTTGTCTGACCAGACCCACCCTGGCCCTGGTGCTTCTGTGCTATGGCTCTGTTAGGAGGGCACCGAGGACCCCTGCCTGTGAAAGGGCTGAATTGTCACCCTGATGCTGGGAGATATAGAGGGGGAGGGCAATGGGAAGGTCCGAGCCTGCCCCTCACCCCGTCAGCCTGTGGCAAGGCAAATGGATCTACTGCTCCAGGGGTGTCCCGTTGGGGAATATGGGCCCCCAGGCAGCCTCTCTCTGAAATGAAAACCCCCCTCAGGTGTCCCCTCGCTGTGAAATGGGGCTCCCTGGGCATCCGCTTGCTGTAGCCCTTGGTCCTGGGTTATGGCTGAGCCTGTGCAGAGATAAGGAGCAGGGAGGGTGCCATCTGACTTGAGTGGCTTCTCTTTTCGTCAGTACCCTCGTTAGATGCCTGTATGCTGTGGCTCTGCCTGTCGGTCATCAGGACCCATGTGCAGGACGGGCAGTTAAGTGCTCTGTCACACGAGGCCTGGGTCAGCCTGGCTCCATGCAGCCCTGCCGGCTCTCTGCACAGCTCAGTCCCCCACCTCCCTGCACTGTCCTTCCCTTGGCCTCCTCAGTCTGTCCAGCCTCCTGCACCAGTGCAGCCTGACACTTCACAGCTGAACCCCCTAGACTTGCAGGAACGGAGACCCATCTCTCAGGTACCCACTGCTTACTTGTTCCTTGCTCCCAGAGGAGCGGCCCGGCTGGGCAATCTTTCCTACCTGCGGTTCCTTCCTCGACACCCATTCGTACATGCGTGTCTGGGCCAGGCTGGCTGGTAGGGCCCCGTGGACAGATCTCCCCAGGCTCTGCAGCGCTTTTCCTTGGGTCGAGCATTGAATGAAGTGCTTTTCCTTGGGTCGAGCATTGAATGAAGTATCTTCAGGTTGACTCAATGGTCAGACTTCATGCTCCAAGTAGAGGCCACGGGGAGAAAGGTTAGTTGTAAGACTGTAGTTTTCTTTGATAACCAGAAACAATGTGATGCCAATTCATTAAGGGGGAGTTAGAGGTGATCTCTTGAATGCACCTCTGATCTGTCCTACTTTCAGAGATAGAACACTATCTGGAGTGGGCCCTTGAATGCATAGAGAGGAGCATTCACTCTGTGCTCTTCTCTCCTAGAACATTCGTTTCAACAAGCCAGGAGAGCCCGATCGTTTTACTTAGAACTGAAAGATTCTCTTTAGAAACATGTTTCAGCTTGACAGGGGCCATTTTAAACAAAACCAGGATTAATTAAAAGAAGCAAATTAGATATATCTGAGACAACTGGGTGAGTTGGTCAATTTTGTGCAAGAGAGCACAAAATTTCTCTTTGAGCTTCCTGGTAGCTAATGCAAAAAGGGAACATATTTGGATTCAAGATCACATGCAAAAAAAAAAAAAGTTCTGGAAGGTATTCTGGAAGAAACCAGTAACTCAGCTGTGTACATTGGAAATATTGGGTCCCTCAGTGGGTGATCCCTTTGGAATACTTCCTTTCTTTTGGAAAATCAGTGCGCCTAACATGTTTCAGTGAGGCCCTTTCCAAAGTAAGCGAAGACAACGGTATGGCTCTGCCATTTGCGTGAGTTCCTCTGCCTGTTTGGGGACAGCTGACTGCTGAAAGTGGGCACCTGACCTGTGCCTTACCCTGTCTCTCTCAGCAAGACGAGCTGCCATCTGTGCCCCCTTGGACCTTAGAACAGAGGCCTGCCTGATGTGAGGCTGGCATTCCAGAGGTCCCCGTCTGTGCTGAGGCCAGCACTCAGGTGAGGGTGCCTGGAGAGGAGCCCTGGGTTTCTTGTTAGTAGCTTTCAGTGAGTGTAACCGTTGGAGGAAATACAGTGTTGATACTTGGCCACTAGATCCATTGGGCCTCACTCCTAACAGCCTTTCTGTTTGCAAATGTGGTTTTCATCTTTCCAGGAGCTACAGAAAGCAAAGGGGAAGCATGTATCCTCATTGCTGTTTTTCTCTTTGGCTTTCTGGAACTCCCCGGTGAGCTGATAAGGCCAAGACAAGAGGAGAGTGTGCCGTGTTATTTAAAGTGTGCTTATTCAGAGAAGAATGGAGTATCTTCAGGTTGACTGAGCTATTTCCTGAGGGACTCTAGTCAACCTTTCTGTAAGGAGAAGTTTCATGGTTGGAAGAAATCTGGTTATTATTTTTTTGGTTATAATTTTTTAAAAGATATCAGGCAATTTGGTGGCAGTCACTGCTTCTGGCCTCCTACGCCCACCACTCAGGCCTAATTGGCTCAGGAGGAGTCCTCCCAGGAGAACTCAGAGCTGGAGTGGGAGGGTTGATGTTGATGCTCTTTGGGGAGCCCTGGAGCTGCAGGCTCAAACCCTCAGCTTCCCAGGCTCCACTGTCTAAGCAGCTGAGACTACAGCTTGTCATGAGGCATATCACTGGTCACCTGCTGGTTGGGGTATATGGACTCAGTCCACAGGGTTGATCTGTGAGAATGGAGTGAGAGGAAATATTTCCTACTGTCCTCTGGGAGCCCAGGCCATCTATTGGGCAGGGTAGGGCCAGCTGTGATGGGAATGAGGCAGCTGAATATCTCAGGATTCTAAAAGAGGGTGTCCTGGTGGGGGCGCCTGCTCTACATCACAAATTATTAGAGACACACAGACTTTGAATGGAAAGCTGAGCAGAGAAGAGAGGGGTGTTAGAACACGGTGCCTGTACCTCTGCTTTGCTCACCTGCCTTTAAATAAATATAGACTCTATTTCTGCTTGTTCCAGCAAATGACTGGTGTCCAGAGAACTGGACTTTATCAGAGGGAATAAGGTAGTGACGCGGGGTCGTTTTGGACAGTCTTGTTGAATGTAACATGTCTAGCAAGCATGCTTCTCTCCCAGGAGCTGTGGGACACAGCTGTATTTGACCTTTCCCATCACCTGTTTAAACGCACAGGGAAATCACGCCAGCAGAGGTGTCCCTTGTGCCTTGAACTGAGGCCAAGGTGGACCTAGAGGGTCCTTTTTCTTTCAGCCACCCCACACCTGGCCGGCGGGCTGTGAGTCGTGTGTAAATGCACAGGGTGGAGTGGCAGATGTTGGCCTGCAGGAGATTAATCACCTCTTAATGCTTAGTCTCTGGTTCCTGGGTAAAAACGAAAGTAAAAAGCCAGCTGGTCCCTCAGGTACATTTTAGGGAGCAAAGTTCAGTGGGAGACAGCTAATGGGTAACCACAGGAGGGCTGCAGGATCGCCCGCGTGTGCTTCTCAGCCTATGGGAGACAGACACGTTACCCGAATCTCCGTGTCTGAAATGAAGCGCTACTACATGTTTTCTGAGTGGTGCTCCTGGCTGCTCTCTACGGCTGAGGGTGAGTCCTTGGGTCCCACAACCCACCGTCCCTTTGGAAGTCACCCACCACGGTGTCCTGGGAACGGACACAGATGCTGGCTGCGCAGCCATAGTTTCAGTGCAGGAGTCACTCACGCTGCACACTATGGACATGATTCTTGAGGATTTCTTGTGTTAGTGAGGGAGGGTGCAGTCTGTCCTGAGTGACGTGTCATCTGTCCCGTGGGAGCCTGGAAGAGCCCAGGGAATGGGGATTATGAGCAAATGAGCCTCCTGTCACCGAAGTTATCACTGGATAACTCTTAAGTCATGTCATCAGCTACCCAAAAGCAGATGATCTCCCCTTGCTAGCAAATGTAAGCTCCACGGCTGGTCGGAATGCGAGAGGGGAGAGCTCAGCCAGCAGCAAGCCCATCGGGGCTGCAACAGACCTCCTTCCAGGGGCGCTTGATGCGTGAGAGTGCACGTGTAAAAAGCAAAACAGAACAGAAGCCGGTAGCTCCGAGGTATTGATTATTCCTGGACAGAGTGACACGAGCCTGGTGACTTACTTGCTTGGTGAAGTACAGTTCCAGACAAAGCTGTGTCCATTGTCTGCTCTCCAGGAAGCTTCGGATCCCTGTGGATCTCCCCGGCACAGTCCTAGCGGAGCCCAGGGCCATGCCCAGGCAGAGCAGTCTCCTGTCAGGGAAGGGGGTGCCTTCATTCAACCTTGACATTGAGAAAGCCTCCTGGAATGTGGTTGTATATACATTGCTCCTGAGTTGGCTGACTCCCTGCCTCTCTGTGGTGGGAACTCAACTCAGATGTCCCTGTGACGGGGATCTGGTCCTGCGAGGGGAGACACAACCGCGGGGAAGGCAGGAGGAGTCCTTGAATGATTCCTCCGCCATGTGGCCCCTGGTTCTGTCTCCCCTCGCAGGACCAGATCCCCATCACAGGGACATCTGGTTCTGAGTTCTCATCATCAGACTTTGAGCTTTGCCATTTACAAAGCTTTGTGTCGATGTCTGATCTCAGTGACCATTGTGCAGACGGAGGGTCAGAATTAACATGGTCTGTCCTGGAGGTTGTCAGGAGGGACCCACAGCGATGGGGAAGCGGGCATGGGTGCCGACAGGCACTTGCAAGTGCAGCTTAGGTTTGCTGGGATCCGGGAGGGTGCAAGGAAGGTGGTGGGTCAGCCACGGAATCTACCCCATGACCCCGTGGGGATGGCTGAGAGGGAGGGTCAAGGTGGCCGGGCTGGCAGAGAAGGCAGCCTCGGGGAAGAACCTCAAAGGCGGAAGTAGATTTGGCCTCATCGTGTGGGGCTGGGGCAGAAACCTTCCCAGGAGATGGGTGGTCGCCTCGGTTTATCTTTTTGTAAAACAGGAATTGAGGCTCCTGTGGAGGCTTCTGAAGTCAGTGACTGGGCTGAGTCCAAAGTTGGACAAGATAGCGTTAAATACTCCATACCATGAAGGAGCATGAAGTTAATCACGTGGGTCCAGTACTGGCCAGTGGCTAAGGGTAGCCCATTGGAGAGGCCCACGCACCCCCTCTTCCCGGAGCCGGGCTGGTCTCCATGCTTGGTCCCAGCACAGTGAGCCCTGGGTGCTGAGCACACCTCCCTGAGGAAAACCCTGAGAATTTGAAAGCTGCATGTCAACCAGAGACCAGCTGGCAAGGTCTTTAGGGGCTGTGACAACGGTCCATTTCAGTGATCCCCGGGACACGCCCTTGGTACTAAAGTATTTTGGGAGGAACTGCATGAATGGGGACAAGAATTTGGGAAATCAGAGCATTGGTGCTGGCTCCCGCCAGCCCCTCTGGAGGAGAGGCTGCCTGGGTGCCTGGCCACCACCCAGGGCCGGCCTCAGTTCTTGGCCATTTCAGCCCCAGGCCCCACGGAGCCCCTTGCTTCCACTCTAGTCCTGGGGAAGCTTCGCCTGCATCAGAAATGAGAGGCTAGCAAATGACCACACCCCAACCTCAGTCCTGCATCTCCCACACATGTGCCTTCTCGGTCCTCTCAGCAGTGCTGGGGAACCCCAGGAATGATAGAACGCACCACTGGTCAATGTCTCAGTTCAGGTTTTACCAAGAAAATATACCTCAGGGCTCTTCATAGGTTCTTCCTTCTCTTACCTGCTGTCCTCACATCTGAGAACAAGAAAGGCATGTCGGTGTGACTTGGGACTTGGAGCGCTTCTCTTAGGCACTTAAGGTGCCAGAGTCAGGAGCGGCCCTCGGTGGGGTGGGGACTGCCCAGGACACAGCCCAGGGGCCTTCCAGGCCCACAGCACGAAGTTATGAATGGGCAATAGTTTCTGTTTTGATTCTCAGTCTTTTTTCCTCTTTCTTTTCACTTAATACCCAAATTCCCCTCCTGGTTCCCCCAGAACTGCTGTTCATGTGATTATGAAATCCAACGAGACTGAGTGCCACGAGACCAGGAGGCGCACGCTGGGCGCCCCGTTCTCCCCATCTGGCTAAAAATACTTGACTGGTAAATTAAAATTGAGTCAGAGTGGCAAAACAGAGGAAGTGAAAACGGCCTTCGGGAACCTCGAGGATTGAGTCCTGAATCTCAGTAAGCTTAGCTGTTCTGAGTGGACGAGCAGGAGGCCGCCGGACGAGCAGGAGGCCGGGCGAGGTGGGCTGGGGAGCAACTCCGTGGACAGCAGGTAGGGGCCTTGGAGCCTGAGGTCAGAGTGTTGCTCACATACAAGTGCTGTTGGAACTGGGTGTTGAATGCGATGCCGTAGAAGCCATGTTAAGAATACAGAGACTGTGAGTGTGTTGTGAGCGTGTGACTTCTGACTCGGATGTAAAGAGCGCCAACAGGGGCGCCCCGGCAGTGCTGCGTGGTCATCGCCATCCACAGCCGGTCTCGGAGAGGTGCCCAGGGGAGAGGATGTGCCCCAATGTCAGTCCTTTCTGCAAGCAATGGGAGCCTGCTGCTGGCCGTGTGCTGTGTCCTTAGAGAAGATAAGCAGGGCTGAGCATAGGTCTACATTCTGAATTAAGAGTCTGTGTCTAGAAGCAAGTTTCAGGGAAATGAATTGGGGATGGGAGGCTTCCTGTTAGGGAGGTGTGCGCGGTGCGTCTGCTAGTCCAGTGGGCACCTCCGGGGTTGTTTACTGGCACTGCCTAGTGTGTTATGATTCACAGGAAATATGAATAACATCTAACAGCACATGCTGTTTGCTATGTGGGTATGGCTGCTTTGGGCTAGGGCACATGAGACGTTTTATGCTCTTTATCTACCACATTTTTTTCTGCTATTATATGGCAAGCAAGAAAGGTTGTTTGGTACCTCTGGCATGCAGCTCTGCCATTATAAAAAAAGCATATGAAGAACAGGAAAGAAAAGCAGCGGTGAACACCGCATGTTCGCCTCTGAGCGGGCGCTGGGACCTTTCCCCTAGACTAAGAGCCTCTATCAGGCATGGTGAGTCCTCCCTGCTGGGCGGCTCTGCCTGTGGGTGCCCCACACACATTGATGGCAGCTGGCTTCCTGGTGACCCTTAAAGGACATTCTACATTGAGCAGGAGATAAAGTTCAACATTTGGGGTCCTTTCTTAACTCCTAGGCTCTGTGTGAGATGCAAAGGGATTCTTCATTCAGTCATATTTTTCTCTTAATGTGTCAGTCTTGTCATGGTTCCACTTTGTAAGAAACCCTACCCATCCTGAAAGCAGCATGAACAGCAAAGCCCTATGTTGTTACTGTCTTATGTTTTCCTGCCCTGAAAAGCTACCCTTCGCACCTCTTTTTTTTTTTTAAATGTATTTTATTGATTTTTTTTCCAGAGAGGAAGGGGGAAGGATAGACAGAAACATCGATGAGAAACATCCATCAGCTGCCTCTTGCACACTCCCTACTGGGGATGTGCCCACAGCTAAGGTACATGCCCTTGACCGGAATCGAACCTGCGACCTTTCAGTCCGCAGACTGACACTCTATCCACTGAGCCAAACCGGTTTCGGCAATAAAAACATATTTTTTAAAAACACACAGAAAGTAAAGAGTGTGTTAAATATATCTAGCACAAACACACATCATGCAGATGGAGCCTTGAGAAATACAAAAAAGAACACACCTCGGGACTAGATGGGGCAGGAAGCAATGGGTTTGATAATTGCCCGCTTGCAATTTTATTCAACATCTGTGTGAAATGTGTCCACCCTTGTGAGTATACGTTCATTTTCTAAGATTGCCCGAATGAAGTGATCAGAGTACTCTCCATGACCTCTACAGAAGAAACTTTCAGAAAAATAAACTTTCCTGTAGTAAGCTAAGAACAAATGAATTAACAAAAATGTCAAGGACCCAAGAAATGCTTTTCTTCATTCAACCCTTTATTCACTCATTCATTGAGAAGCAGGGACTGAGTGCTACTGTGTGCCAAGCCTGTGTTCATTGCTGGAGAGAAAGCTGTAATATCAACCTATGTTCTTTATGAACAGTTGGGACAGATCACAATTAGGTGGGAGAATCTGCCAGGGATATTGATCAATTTTGGGAGAGAGAGATCAATGGGAAGAGCTGCCTGACCTGAAACAGGGCTCTTAGAACCTGCTTCTTCTTGCCTGGAAAAGCTACCCTTCGCACCTCTTGCCAGCAGACAAGGTCTGGCACCTGGGTCCACTTCCCCTGGGGGGAGGGGGGGCGGTCAGGGAGGAGAGTGCTGCTTCTGTTCAGGGCCCTGAGTTGAAGGTGTGCTCACTCCAAAAAGCACAGTCTGAACTAATTCTAGAAGTGAGCCCAGGCGTCACCTGAAGCTTCCTTACAAGTGTCTCTGAGGAAGTTGGCCAGCCTGCCTTCCTCCTCAGTGTATTTTGTCCCAAGTGTTGTGTAACCTAATTCCCCTATTACGGTGGGTATTTTCCTGAATGACACAAACACCTTTCCAATACATTTTCTAGTTGCATGACTCATTCCGTGGAATAAAGCAGATGTTTTTAAAGCTCGTTTCCATTAGCATGTTGGAAATTTTATCAGAAGCATTCCAAAAATCTCTCAGATTTTGTAAATGCGTTAGGTGAAAAACTCATGCTAAATGGGACAGCTTAGAACGCAATTGAAATTTGCATTTTAGAACATTCCCTAGACGTTCGCTTTTTACGCCCCGTCTTTCAGCTGAGTGAGACCAGGACGACGGGCAGCTGGCTGCCCCCCCCCCCCCGCCCCCCGTGGCCTGTGAAGGATGCTGTGAATTCCAGAGTCAGGAGACCTCCTCATGCCTTACGTTTCCAGAAATAACTCCTTTTCGGTCAGGGTTTGGATTGTTCTGGTCTCGGCCACATGCCCACTCGTCAGTGCTCAGCCTTGCGTGTGGGATTCCAGACCAGAGGACCATTTCTTGTTAAAGTTCCTTTTTTGTACATTCCCTAGTCATCTTCTCGTTGTATTTAAAATAATTCCTTGCACAAAACAAAAAAGCATTACGTGTCTTTAATAGAAACCAACGTGTACTCAGGAATGTGCCTGACCTGAGCCGTTGCGTGCTACAGGCCACGTGTGAGCACGCCCTAGGTTGTCTGTCCGAGGACGGCAGACACACAGGCCGTCCGCTCCTGTCTGATGGAGCCGCTAGGGCCTCGGGACGCACTCCAGCCGCTTTCTTGGCCTCTGTACAAGGTGGAGTCTTTGTCCCCTGAGAGTAGATTCTGGAAATCAGCACAACTCCCAAGAAGGCGAGTGTTGGACGAGTTGGCTGAGCCAGCTGAATAGTGATGTGGAAGACAACTTCTCACCAGATCCCCTTCTTTATGAAACTGATACAGAATGTTCTGGTTTGGATTTTTTTTTTTTGAAAAGGGGGACGGGTCGAGGATACATGGCACATACTTAATTTACCCCTCTTCTTAACATTTCACAGCCACTTTCTTCGTCAATGATTTTTAAATTGCATCAGGACGATTATAGTCATTGTAAATCAGTGTAACCTCAAAACACCGAGAAGTTCGCTCACTTTCTCATTTTAAAAACTGTGGCTTCTAAGTTCTATTGGAGCTCCGAACAAGATAAAAGAAAATGCTTTCTGTCAACAACTGGTATTTATCGCACGTTGTCTGCACAGGGTTCAGGCTCCGGGCAAAGCCAAAAAAACACTCATGCAGCCGCCTTGGCTCTGTCTTCGCCCACATGTGCCGAGCATCATGCTCCGGCTCAGGTCCTGTAAGGATGAGGGTCAGGGACGGTCCTGGTCCCGGAGAGGCCTGTGATCTGTGGTGGGAAAGGTGGCCCAGAGGCAATGGGATGGCACATTCCAGGTCAAGAAACATGTCTTTTGATACAAACACAGGAACGGTTCTGGGTGGCAGGGGCAGCAGCCAGATGAGCAGGTGGGGATGTCTGCCTAGGAACTTGACTTTCAACCAAAGGCCCAAGGCTTTAATGTTTAAGCAGAGATGTAAAATGAAGCTTCTGTTTCAGTAAGGCAATGTGTACTTACGTGTCCTTGTGATCAGTACCTGCTATTTCTCTGCCATGTTCAGTGACCACATGGAGGAAGTAAGCTTCAACTCCCCAGGAAAGATAAGCTGGCCTGGTTACCACAACAGTCTGGGCAAAGAACACTAGGATGGTCTTTAAAGGGTTGAATCTGGACTATGAAGAAATATAGGTTGTCTGAAGGAGTGCAAGGCAGACAGAGAAAGAGGAAATATCGACTTGGGGATGGGGATGGGGTTAGGGGATGGGGATGGAATTAGGGTTAGAACCCTGACCCAGAATGGAATGAACTACAAGGGCTCTAGAGAGTCTAGAGGAGAACACTTTGAAAACAGTGATCTGTCTGGGTTCCAGGGCGGCCTGCAATGAATGGAGTGCAGGAGAGAAGCCTGTTCCCAGGCCAGGCTTCGAGACATGTCCTCAGAATTCTGCACCCTGTTCCTGGGGGGCACACCCACATCTCCACCACCTCCTTTTCCCCGGTAAATGAAGAAGCACACGAGCGTGCTGGGTGTGGACACTGAGAACCGAGCGCATGTCTGAGTTGGAGGGGTTCGTGGGGCAGGAGCAGGGTGGCACAGCCCAGGGGAGGCACTGGGACTTGCCCTGGAGGCCCGAGGTGGGGAGGGGGGGTTTCTCCGTGTGAGTCTATAAGCTGCACTTGTGAAAGCATTTTAGGGTTCGGGGAAACACTTTTAAAAAATATTTAAGACATTGCATTGACCTTCAGTGATCCCTCTGGACCCATGCTACTGGTCAGCACCTGGGTAAAGGCCCCGCTCAATAACCAATGGGCCCCCTCGGCCCTGCTTGTCAAGTCTTGCGGTGAGACCCACTGCAACACCCATTGTCTCAGGAGAAAGTCGTGCTGTAAACACAAAATGTTCTCTGAGGCCCATCCTCTCCTTGAGCTCGCCTCTAGCAGAGACCTGAAATCTGATACCTCCTGCATGTAGCCCAGGGAGGCTGCAGGTGGCCCGGCAGACACCATGCAGCCCAGGTCAGCTGGATTCACGTGTGCCATGGAGGTTGCTCTGGAGCCATCTGATGGGTGCAGATCCTGGTTCAGCCCTATCCCCTCTGTGAGCTGAAACAAGAGGCTCAGTCTTATTACCTGTAAAATGGGGATGCTGACACCGTTCTCAGAGGGCTGCTGGACCCCCAGGTGTTTGCCCAGGGTCATTTTTCAGAATTACCCCCCACCTCCACACACACACACACACACACACACACACACACACACACACACACATCCAGTCTCGGTCTCCTTTCCTAGTCTCATCTTTTCTGAGGTATATGGAACTCATCTGCGTGTCTGCTCTTCTCATCCTCACCAGGACATCGCTTCATTTGGTGACTTGCCTGAGTCCCCAGCACTGCACCCCATGCCCAGGTTTATATTGTAACAATATAAACCTTGTAACAATCCTGTGAGTGGCTGCCATTCCCCCCCCCCCCCCCCCCACTTTGTGGCCAAGCTCACTGGGACACAGAGCTGAGTACTAGATGGGCACAGAGCTGGGACTCAACCCAGGCACTCAGCTCTCAGCTCTCGGCTCCAGTCTACACTATAAATGCCGCTGCCTGTTGAGGGTGTCCTTGAGGGAAAATGCCGTGGAATGCTTAGGACAGAGCCCTCTGCAGCCAGGGCTCAGGAACCACCAGCGTTGCAATGTCGTATTTCCGAGCCCATCACCTGTTTGGTCTAAGAGTCTGTCCTCCAGGACTTTTCACTTTGTTCCCTCTCGGTTACTTTGGGGCTGCGGCCATCCCTCTGCCTGGTGACCTGAAAGGGGAGAGCTGGAGGCAGTTGGGGTGGGAGAAGCAGATTCGGACTCCACAGCTGGCTGGCTCAGGCACCTCAGCTTAGCTCCTGGCCCGCTTCACCAGCAGAAGGGAGCTCCCCATTCACTACCTGCAAAGGCTGCAGGGAGGGAAGGAAGGTGGGCCCCAGGAAGGGGGAGATGCCTTCTCCATGTCAGCTGAGAAGGTTGGAGAGCAGCAGAGAATCCTCCATGTGCTGGTATTGGAAGTTCGGGGCTGGTGAATTCTGAGGCAGCAGGCGGTCCTGGCCACAGCCCCTCCAATCCTGGGCACACCTCACATGAATAGGCAATACTAGGACATTCCTTTGAGTGCATCCAGATGCCAAGCCTGAACACACACACAGGCTTCCATCCTGTCCCAATAGGGCTGCCGGGTCATCTTTTTTTTTTTTTAATATGTTTTTATTGATTTTTTTTTTAAAGAGAGAGAGTAGAGAGAAAGATATAGAAACTATGATGATGTGAGAGAATTATTGATTGGATGCCCCCAAAACCTGGGCATGTGCCTTGACCAGGAATTGAACCAGTGACCTCTTGGTTCATGGGCTGCTGCTCAACCACTGAGCACCACTGGCTGCCCCCCACCCCCCACCCCTCTGAGTGATCTTCACCAGATCCCAGTTCCTGTCCTCTCTCTGAAATCGCCTGCTCCTCTCCTGGGTCATAACTCCCTCCTCCCTTCCCAGCATAATCCCAAGGCTCTTTTAGAGCCCCAGGTTTGGCCTGAGCCTCTCAAACCTTTTAGTTACGTTCTGTAATGCAAAGGTCAAATTTAAAAATAAAACATGTCTACGTTGGAGTTTTAGTTTTAAAAACAGAAAGGAAGTTTTCTCAAGTATCTGCAGTGCAAGCACCCCGGGATCATTGCTCCTTCCCACCTGGCTCTATGTGTACAGACAGCAGAGCTGTGAGCGGACCAGACACCCTTTGTACTACCATGTTTCCGCGATAGGGAACTTACGTTGGAAAACAGCTTTAAACAAGTGCATGCCATCTCTCCTAAGGGGTTTTCCTGTTGCCACATGTGTCCCCCCTGTCTGTTGTCCTGGCGTTCCAGGACCATCTTCCTTAGATGTGGATCCAACGGGCCTTTGGGTGCAGGCTCCCAGTGCTGAGACCTGGCGCCTGCCCTCTTAGCTCTCTTGAGTGCTGACACCCATAACTCCCACCTGCAAGCACAGGGCTGCTTGGCCTCTGAGCTGCTCCTCCCTCTCCCACCACCCCCACGAAACTCCTGCTCAGACCTTCAGACACACCTGGCACCCCAGATCCGGCTGGTCTCCACCTCTACATCCCAGATGTGGACCGAGAAACCTGCAGGGATCCAGTCCCCAGACTGCCTTCCTCTGTGCCTGCTGTGGCCAGGGCCCTACTATGGCATGGCTGGAGCAGTGATTGTGAGCCCTCAAGTGTGAGGCCGCCTTGTCCTACTACTGTCCACGGAGGACACCGAGACCCAGCCCAGCGGTCGGATTTAGAATGGAGGATTCCCATGGAGGGCCTTGTGACTGACTCTGGAGACCGAGATCACCACAGTCCAACCCAGAGCAGCACATGTCCTCTCTCCACACCCTCCTAAATCCGGCTACGGTGGCATTTTATTTAACCTGAGGCTCCAGCTGTGTTTGCTCTCTGCAATGTGTATCTATCCCCGGCACCCACCTGGAATTGCTGGGTTAGTGACATGAGCTGTTGATCTAGGAGGAGGAGAATGCGGCTCCCTGCCCGGGTCCTTTCCACCCAGGTCATAGCTCGTGTGGAAAAATAGAGCAGTTGTCCCTGCTTCCTGGGAGGCAGGGATTGATGGGTCTGATAAGTACTTGGGTGCCAGCCCCGCCCGGAAGGAGAGAGAAGCTCATTGTTGAGAGCTGGTGTCTGGGGCTCCGGTGTCTGTTTTTCCATGAAACAAAGAGAGTCTTCCTGTTTGGCTCATAGAGACGAGGCCGGGGCGGGTGGGGTGTGTGCCCTGGCCCTGGCCCTGGCCCTGCTCACAGCCCCTGTAGGTGGCACTTATGCTCTGGGACCTGCAGGAGGGGTCCTGGGCCCTTCGTGTAGAGTTCCACCCAAGTTGTCAGGTATCCACTGGCTTCCGCTGGGCCTACTCGACGTGCTCTGGGTCTTTCAGGGCTCGGTTTCCTGTACCTCCCTAAGTAAAACCTTCGTGTGCACCCACACTCTGACTTCCGTGCACATTTATTGTGTGCGATATACAACACCGGCAAAAAGAAACCTGAGGACTCAACAGAAATCAGTGTAACTATGACCCCACTCTGGGCAATCCCAAAGCATTCGTCACTGCTGCGGTTGAGAAGGGAACGTGCATAAAGTAACTAGGAAACAGGACTCAAAGGTACAGTGAAACACAAAACTGAGGAGTGTGGAAAACGGGGCAGCTTGGAGCAGAGCCAGGGTGAGGAGACGGGGACGGGCCTGGGAGGAGGATGCATCTGGAGGCCTGTGAGGAGGTCAGGCTTGCACTGACTGGGAGGTGATGGTGACTTTCTTTAAACATATGGTCTTATTGACTTTTAAAGAAAGAGGAAGGTAGAGGAGTAGAGAGATAAAAACGTCAATGAGGCCGAGACCGGTTTGGCTCAGTGGATAGAGCGTCGGACTGTGGACTGAAGGGTCCCAGGTTGATTCTGGTCAAGGGCATATACCTTGGCTGCGGGCACATCCCCAGTAGGGGGCGTGCAAGAGGCAGCTGATTGATGTTCTCTCTCATCGATGTTTCTGACTTTCTATCCCTCTCCCTTCCGCTCTGTAAAAAAATCAATAAAATTATATATATATATATATAAAAACATCGATGAGAGAGAAACAGTGATCAGCTGCCTGCTGCACACCCCCTACTGGTGACTGAGCCCAAAACCTGGGCATTGTGCCCTGACCTGGAATCGAACCATGACCTCCTGGTTCCATATATATGTGTGTGTGTGTGTGTGTGTGTGTGTGTGTGTGTGTGTGTGTGTGTATTTAAATTGATTTCAAAGAGGAAGAGAGAGAGAAACATCCATGAGGAGAGAGAATCATTGATAGGCTGCCTCCTGCACGCCTCCACTGGGGATTGAGCCTGAAACCCCAGGCATGTGCCCTGACCAGGAATCAAACCGGGACCTCCTGGTTCATAGGTTGAAGTTCAACCACTGAGCCACACCGGCCAGGCTGTGGTGACTTATTAACCAAGCTGATCAGGCTGCCAGAATCGGTCTGAAGTTAGATAGAAGGGAAGCCTTGAGAAAGTGGAGGGGGTAGGGGGTGTTCTCTGTGGCCCAGCGTGGGCTCCATCCTGGCCCTGACACTGTGACCAAGACTCCACACTCTGTGCTAGTGCAGGGAGGGTTGGTGTATACAGCCTTGCTTCTGAATAGTTTGACTGGGACACCTAATTCATTATGGGCTGCCCATAATGCGAGATGATGTCGAAACCAGACAGAAACCAGCCCCTCCAAAAAGGCGGTCAGACTTTCCCAGCACCTTTGGCCATATGAACTCCACAGACTAAGGTCCAGTGGAGCGCCATGCAGCAGTCTGTGACCCCAGTGTCACAGGAAGCCCACGACGCCCAGGTACGTGTGCGCAGAGCAAGCCAGGCCATGCTTGGTCTGGACATTCTGGCAGAAGGGAAACCACACCGGGAGCCCCAGGAGGAAAGGAGATGGCAACTGGCTGTGCTCACTGTGAACTGGGGCCATGAGGGTGTGAGCTGTATGGTACGGGGAGGGGAGGCCATGTCTTTTTCCACGTCCAGCACGGAAAGAGAGATGAACTGGTTCTGAGTGGAGGCGGCTGGGGATTGAGAAATAAAGAAAGAATAGAAGAAGACGTAGAGATAGAAGCAAAATTGGGGCTAGTTGGAACCTCTGTTCTCTCTGATGGAGAGACAGGGACTCAGAGCAAGTTTATTTTATACCCCCAAAATACCAGGAAGTTACACCAAAAGTTTAGGATCAAAGGAGATTATTTGCATTCTTGAATAGGCCTGAGCATTCCTGGTACTTGACTGGGTTTACATCTCAATGCCCACTCCCTGACACCTGGGCAAATGTGAAGGCCAAGCTGATAACATGGCAGCCTTTCTGGTGAAGCGTGTTGCCTTGAGTTCAGCTGACAATAATTAAAGAAATGCCCATGTGCCTTCCCAGGGGGCTCTCTACAGTCTGGGGTTTGAGGAGGGGGGAAGAGCCATGCTGTCTTTGGTGTGAGACCCTCTGTGAGCCGAGAACCCATTAGCAGGTGCTGAGGACCAGCCTGGGAGGAGCGGTGGGAGTAGACCACCCCACCTGTCTGTACAGAAGACTGCAGCCAGGCTTCAGACCTAAAATAAAACCAACAGGAAACCTCAGGAGACAGACAAAGAAATCCGGAGAGAGCTGCATGGGGCCAAGGGGCCACGCCACACCCCTGGGGCCAGGGAGGGCGGTGAGGGACGGGGACCATGTCTGTGCAAAGCAGAGGGGATAACACTTAATGCCACAAAGACTGTTGGTAGTTTGAACTGGCTTCCGTCCCCAAATTCTCTTCAAGGAAAGGAATCAAGGCATGAGGGTCCCCTTGGGAAGGTGGGTTGGTCCAAGCCCAGCCTTGGGGTCGGGAACCACTCTGGTGCCCTAATGGTGGGCTAGCCCTCACCAGGCACAGAGCATGGAGTGGCGAGGCAGGTGTGAGAGAGCAGGCGCACGCGTGGTGGTCTCTAAACCCAGGCCTGTGCTTCCCCTTGTGTCTGCTGCGCCCAAGTGTGACGACTTATAAGTGACATGCAAGGACTGCTCTGCTAACCATGGCATACACTTGATCCTTGAACAATGCCAGGTTGGGAGTGGCAACCTCCCAGGCAGTCAAGAATCCACATCTAACTTTGTACTCCCCCGAAATTTAACTACTTATTAGCTTATTGTTGACCAAAAGCCTTACAAATAACAAAAAAGTTAAGGCATATTTTGTATGTTATATAGTATACACTGTATTCTTATAATAAAGTGAACTTGAGAAAAGAAAGTGTTATGAAGAAAATCATAAAGAACATGTAATATTGCATGTAATTACTGGAAAAAACCCACGTATAAGTGGACCCTCGAAGTTCAAATCCATGTTGTTCAGGGTCAGCTAGACAGGTTCAGGTGACCAAGGCCAGGTGCTGAGACACACTGAGGGACCCACTGTCTCCCCCCCCCCCCCCCGCCGCCCAGCCTTCTTGTGTGGCACATGCCCCAGGATGGAGAGGCACCTGCACATCTCACTCAGGGCCCCTGCCATGCTCCACGGCTGGAGCTCACTGTGGAAGTGAGGAGTTAGAGGTGGGTGACCAAGGCCAGCGAGAGGACAGTCATACCTGTCAGACCCAAGATATTTCAATGATGAGAGGTTAGATATTAATGCTTTTTAATTTTATTAATAGTGTGAAAAACATTTTTTGCTCTTATTACAAAAAAAAATGTTCTATGTGAAAGTCTTGGGACTCAATAGGCTTCCTAGTTTTCCCACACCTGGCACAATGAATCAAAGCCGCATCCCACACCAGCCTGTTTCAGTTACAATGGAATTGTTTTCATAGCCATGGTGGCTGAAACGGGAGTGTGGACAGTAGGCTGGGTTCTCTATCTTGATCCTTGGTTTCCTTCAGCAATTATGCAGATGGTGTTGAAATTCAGCTGACAAGTCTCCCTTTTCTTTGATGTCAAAGAAATGTCTATCTTTCTTAATGCTAATCTGTTGTTCTTACAAACTAAGTAGGAGGTGTTAAATTTTTGTTTTTTAATGGGTGTATGGCATTCATTTAGATCATTTTGTTGAGAAAGTTTCCTTTTGTGCATGGGAGCTTTTATAAATGGCACACCTAAAATTACCGATTTGGGAAGATGCTCTCAGCGTAGTGGAAAATGGGGTTCCTTTCTCACGATGAAACACACTGACCTGGAGAGTTTTCATTGTTCGGGGCCCTGTCTTACCAGATGTTACTGGGCCACCTGTCATCATTTGTTCATCTGGGCTTGGGTATTAGTCCGACTTGTCTTCTCTTAGGCCACTTGGTTCTTTGTTGAGCATTAGTGTGAACTGGACAATATAGTCCACAGATTCACTTCCTCAGGTGCATGGAACTGAGGTGCTTTCAGGTGCTGAGACACACTGAGGGACCCACTGTCTCCCTCCCCACCCCCAGCCTTCTTGTGTGGCACATGCCCAGGGATGGAGAGGCACCTGCACACCTCGCTCAGGGCCACTGCCATGCTCCACGGCTGGAGCTCGCTGTGGAAGTGAGGAGTTAGAGGTGGGTGACCAAGGCCAGCGGGAGGACAGCCACACCCGTCAGCTCCCGCAGGCCTGCATGGCACCCCAAGAAGTCTGCTTTGCATCCTACGACAGTGGGTTGACTTTGGGGGCAGGGACAATTCATTTGGCTTAGGAGAGCTGAATAGACGGGACCTGCAGGATGTGAGAACTGAGGACAGAACCGCTAAAGGGAAGCAGCCACGGGGTAGGAAGGACTAGGGCTGTGATGATTTCCGAGCCAAAGAAGCTCAGTAAGAACACTGACGGAGGGGCCGTGGGAGTGCACATGGGAGGAAGGTGCTGGAGGAGGACTCAGAAGGGCCCAGGAGGAAGATGGGGAGCAGGAAGCAGGAGAAGGATGGTGAGGACACAGGAGGCAGACATGGGAGGAGGACAGTAGCCAGCTGGGCCTGTGGGTGTGGGGAGGACTCAGTGACTGCTGTGTCCAGCGTTCCCTTCTTTCAGAGGCTTTGCTGAGCTGACTGCTGAGCAGTGAGACCTGCCTCACCTGGTAGCCATGGCAACGAAACAAGGCCAGGTGGTGAGGAAAGGCCTCAGCAAATAAGGGCGCAGCCTGTAATCCAGGATGGCTCCTCCCAGTTAGTCACTGAGCAGAAAATGACCTGAGAGCACGCAGCACTTTGGTTCTGCTCTGCATAATTCAGGCTGCAGAGCCTCTTGTAAAGGTAGAGTTTTTACGGTTCAAGGGGACCCAGCTTTGCCCATGAGGTGACTGTTCAATGCCCTGGTTGGCTCTTCTTGCATCTCTGGACCAGGAAGGATTAATGCCAGGCTTTTGTAAACATTGGCGCTCAGCTGGGCAGGAGCTGGGGCTGCAGCCAGGCCCAGAGGAGCCCACACACTTCAGGCGGCAGGTTTCTGGTTGGGCCGACTGTGAAAGCCGTCCTTTACGCGTTGTATGTGTTCAAAGTAAGATGTTGCCCATATTGTGTGCTACACACTGCAGATTTTGACCAGTAATGCTGCATTTTCTCAAATAAATAAACAAAGTAAAGTACAACATCTATTATTTCTTTCAGCTAAGGAAGCCCTTGTGTTGGGAGGGTCACCAGCAGCTAGGAGCTCCCCGAAGGAGCTGTTCTAGAATGGGTGAGAGAAGGGATGGACGGGTGGTGGGCTGAGCCTAGAGCGCTGCAGCTGTCTTCATCCTGGGCCTTCCCTCGCTGTGTGACTCCCCTCCTGGCCCAGCCCTGATGCGCTCTTGGGGGTGTCCACCAGAGCAGCTCATCGAGAGCTCTAAGTCGGGCATTGGCAGCCCCTCCCAGACTAAGGTTACAGGGGAGCTTCTCCCCCCACACACAGAGGAGCAGCATGGTGGTCCCCAGAGCAGCTGGCCTCCCCTGAGGGAGTGCAGGCACCTCAGGTCTAAACGGCAGTGAGCAGTGTGGCCTCCATTGCCTTCCTGATAACACATCCTGCTGTTTAGTGTCACTTGGGCATCTGCCGGAGCCAGGAGACACAAGGCCGAGACTATGCTGGGATAGAGTGGGGAGCATGGGGAATAAATTGGGGTGTGGTTAGGTGGATGTCATCGTAGTCCCTCCTCTTCCATGTGGCAATTCCATCTTCCTGTTCAAAAACAATGTCAGCCGAAACCGGTTTGGCTCAGTGGATAGACCATCAGCCTGCGGACTGAAAGGTCCCGGGTTCAAGTCCAGTCAAGGGCCTGTACGTTGGTTGTGGGCACATTTCCAGTAGGGGGTGTGCAGGAGGCAGCTGATCAATGTTTCTCTCTCATCAATATTTCTAGTTCTCTATTCCTCTTCCTTTCTCTCTGTAAAAAATCAATAAAATATATATATTTTTAAAATGTCACTTCTCATAAACAGAGCTTCAGGTCTGACAGCATCTTTCTCAGGATAGTCCTCTTCTCTGGCTGTCCATGACCCATTTGAAGTGCACCTACCACTGTGCTAAAAGCCCAGGAGTTCTGCCCAGTGCAGTGGGGCAGGGGGCTCGCCAGGGCCTCTGTGCAGGAGGGTAGAGCTGGACTTGGGCCTTCTTGGCCTCTGCAAGAGGTCAGGCCTCTGCCACCCCAAACAGGCTTCAGGAGCAGGTTGTGCTCAGCAGGGCAGGCACCTGACGATGCTGTGAGCCGGGGGCCTCCGGGGGTAGGTCATATGAGTGAAGTCTGGCCACAGGAGGAGCTGGGCTGTAAAGGGCCTTGCCCACCACCTAGGTGCTTTGCCTTGATCCACTTGAATGTCTCCAGGTTCCCAGTCCCTAGGAACACATTGTAAGAGTTGTGCTCGCAGAACACGCCTGCAGTGTCAGGTTGAGGAGGAGCCACGAGAAAGAAAGGGATGCGAAGTATCCAGCAAGCCCAGGTTCAGAACCAGATCATGTGACAGGAACAAAGAGGGGAGGTGTGGATCAGGGTAGATGTCAGCTGCTGCTGCTGCAGGGACAGATGCCCCCAATAGTGTGAGCCTGAAGGACTTGGTGGCCTTCCCTTGGGTTCTCTGCCAGCGCCCACGCAGGGGGCAAGTGTGTCAGCAACATTATAGGCCAACAGCAGGTGTCGGAACAAAGCCTGCAAAGGCTGTGGACACCTGCTCAGTGCTGGCCCTTATGCATGAGTTTACAGGACTGTCCTCTCCAGTGCCTGGTCCCCTTCCCCGCCTCCCCCCGGGGTTCTTCCTGCTCACAATCTTGCCTGCAGACTAGCTGCCTCCTGTCACACGGGAGCTCGTTAGAATCTCAGTGCCACCCTTCCCCATGGAAGCCTGCACTTGAAGGAGCTCCCCAGGGATCCCCCGTCTATAGAGCATTCCCTTTATTCCGTCTTCCACATTCTCAGCCCCTGGGGGGCGCTCTGTACTCAGCCGCTGAGGACCCTCTGGCACACAGGAATATGCCGCACGCGCCCAGCTTTCAAAGGAGCAGCGGATAGACAAACACGGAAGAGCAGCATCCCGCAGCCGCCCCAGTGCGCGGCTCTGCAGCCCGTCTTCATGTCTTCATCCTGGGGAGGTGTCCTGGGGCCAGAAGGTCCAGACTCTGCCCCTGGGTGGCAGCCCCACAGAGCTTAGAGGACTGACAGCGGCTGAGCGCGGGGCTCCTGCAAGGAGGGTCCAGACGGGCGACACAAAGGGCCGCCGCTGCCGCCGCCGCCGGAGCCTCCGTGCCGCCGGAGTCTCAACAGTTAACTGTCCGCAGGCAGAATTAGCGGCCGCAGCCGGCCGAGGGCTCCGGGCTTCGGGGCCAGCCAACCCGAGGCCCTGGGGGAGCCGGCGGGCAGGCAGCCCCGAAGAGCACCGGGGGTCCGCGTCCCCGCGGCGGCCAGCTGCGGGCGGCCGGCCCAAAGATGGAGCCGCGCAACCTTCCTTTGTGCGCCCAGGACGGGCGTTCCTGGAGGCAGGTCGCCGCCTCCTGACGCCGGCGCGCTGGCGGGCGACAGCATGACCTTAAGTCTCATCTCTTTGCTGTCCCAGGACATCTCCGGGCTGTGGCTGCTCCTGAAGACCAGCACAGGTGCGTCAAGCCTGCGCTTCGGCGCTGGCTGTGAATGGAGGGTGTGTAGGGAGAGGGGGCCGGGGGACCTTCTGGGGATGGCTTAGCCCATCACCCAGTAGGCCAGCTACAGAGAGTAGCGAGGCTCTGCCCGGCCTCGTAATAGGGATCCAGGCTGGGGTAGAAAGGGGAGTCCTGCTCAAGGGGTAGGGACATCTGGCATCGCAGGCTGGTTTGGGGCTGTGGCCACCTGGCCCCCCTCCCTGCCGGGGTTTCTCTGCCCTTGGAGTAAAGGTGCACAATCGCCACACTCATTCTGGGAGCTGGAATGGGTTCTGGTGGGCTCCTTTGTTCCAGCTTTCCTACAGATGTGCTTGTGGGCCCAGGAAGGGAGCCCAGAGCCTGTGGGTGCAAGGACTGGTCGCTGGCAGTGACTCCGGGACAGAGCTGTCCCGGGTTCCCGTGCACAGTGCACTCCCATCTAGGGCTCTGCAGGTGGCAGGAGTCAGGACTGGACTGGTCAGGCCTGCGGACAGTGAGGGGCCCGTCCTGGGGTGGTCTACGTGGGCTTCATTTGCCATCGCTGCTCCCAACTCCGCTGGAGGGTAGGCACTTCCGACTCGGGCCTCCTGCAGACCAAGAACAAAGACCCTGGAGAGGGGTTGGCTGGGTTTCCTGGCTGTTTCTAAGGATGGAGCAGGGCTCCTTTTGAAGTGATTTGTCATAGCAGATGTTTCTGCCAAGGATGGATGAATAGTTCCTAAAATAAGGATTTCGTCAATTTTAGTGAACTGATTCAACCTTAGCCATCAGTGGCAACAGTAAAGATCTAAAGCATCCCGTTTTATGATGAAGAGACTGAGTGTGTGAGTATCGATTGAGTGCACGAATTTCCCCAGCATTACGCTCCCTCAGGTGGCTGCGTGGAAAAGCCCAGTTGCCAGTTTTTTGAGCCCAGGACACGAACCGTTTGTGCATATAATGAACAGGGATTGTTTTCGTATTTGAAGTCAGTGTCACAGTGACAATGCTGGAAGGATCCCTGAAAAGAATGCTTTCTCATTATAGCTATTGTCTGGAATTTTAGAAATTTCACAAACCAGATGCCTTTCCATCCCATGACCACATAGGTACTTGATTGCGGGGAGTCCGCCCTTGTGGCTGTAGGTCATCATTGTAGATGTTCATTTGTTTCCCTAGCTAAATACTAGTTTTGATGCTTACAACTTTGCATTATAAATTCTAACGCGTACTTTATTTCTTTAAGATAAGTGTGCTTTCGAATAAATGTCCTGAGGCAGCGTGGAGTAATTAAGGATTGGAGGGCTTTCTCCCCAGTCTCTAGAAATCATTTGCTGTTTTCTTACAAAAAAAAAAAAAAAAGAGCATTTGCTAGATTTATAAAGAAACAGACTTGTTGGTGCATGTGATAGTAAATCTTTCTTTAGGTGGTTCTGCCAGAGGTGTTAGCTCTGCGGAGGGTTGTGTAACTAGCTACTGATTTTCGTGAGCTCCTGCTATTTACAAACAAGGTCACGTGTCTCTTCCTGAGTCACTTCTGTTGGGCTGGATGGGGAGGGAGGCAGATGGGAAGTTTGGCACCTGGCTGGTCAGGAGCTGGGCCCAGAGCACACTAATGATTTCAGATGAAAGTAACGGGGGAGATGGCAGACTTATTTGCCGTGTCCAAGGCCACCGAGACCCTCAGCTGAGTAGGATGGCAAGGTTGAACCATGATCTCTTTCCAGGCTCAGATGTCTCCTGTCTTGTCAGTCATGAAATCAATGAGGTTGACAGATGTGCGTGACCTGCCACCACCAAACCCTAAGTCGCCAGCTCACTCTCCAGTACAGCTCTCCTCCACCCCTCTCCTCTCTGTCCCATCTCTCTCTCTCTCTCTCTCTCTCTCTCTCTCTCTCTCCCCTCCCTTCCCCTCCCCTCCCCTCTCCTCTCCTCTCCTCTCCTCTCTATCTCCTCTCCTCCCCTTCCTTCCCCTCTCCTTTCCTCTCCCCTCCCCTCCCCTCCCCTCCCTTCCCCTCCCCTCCCCTCCCCTCTCCTCTCCTCCCCTCCTCTTCCTCCTCTTTCCTCTATCTTCTCTCATCTTCTCTTCCTCCTCTCCTCTCCCCTTCCCTCTCCTCTCCTCCCCTCCCCTCTCCTCTCCTCTCCTCCCCTCCCCTCCTCTCTCCTCTCCTCTCCTCTCTTCTCCTCTTCCTCCTCTCCTCTCTATCTCCTCTCTTCTCCTCCCCTCCCCTCTCCTCTCCTCTCCTCCCCTCCCCTCCTCTCTCCTCTCCTCTCCTCTCTTCTTCTCTTCCTTCTCTCCTCTCTATCTCCTCTCCTCTCCTCTCCTCTCCTCTCCTCTCCTCTCTATCTCCTCTCCTCCCCTCCCTTCCCCTCTCCTTTCCTCTCCCCTCCCCTCCCCTCCCCTCCCCTCCCCTCCCCTCTCCTCTCCTCTCTCTCATTGCCACTCAAATGCTGCAAGTCTCTCCCTGTCTCCTGTGTGTACCTGAGCAAGGCAGGGGCTCCAAGGCCAGGCTCCCTGTGGGATAGTGTCCATGAAGTCCCTATGCCCCCGCTGTGCTCTGTGTCACCCGGTCATGGGGGCCACCTGGGGGAGGAGGCTTACAATAAGATGAGCGTGCCCTCCCATGGTCCCCTTCACCTGAGCAGCCCGATGCTCTCCACACCATGTGTTATTGCTTTTGTCGGACTGGAAGTTTTGAGGAAGGTTTATGTAACTTCTTGTTTGTTTTTTAGACTTAGAGAATTCTTGGTACTTAGAAAGTGGGATAAGTATGCCCACCTGCAGTTCAGGGGAGAGTTTTGGAGACCTTCTGGAGTGTCCGGAAGGAGCTTGGCGCTAGAACCTCTGTCTTTCTCTGTGTGCTGTGTGCTGTGTGCAGTGTGCTGTGTGCAGTGTGCAGTGTGCTGTGTGCTGTGTGCAGTGTGCTGTGTGCTGTGTGCAGTGTGCTGTGTGCTGTGTGCAGTGCGCTGTGTGCAGTGTGCTGTGTGCTGTGTGCTGTGTGCAGTGCGCTGTGTGCAGTGCACTGTGTGCTGTGTGCAGTGTGCTGTGTGCTGTGTGCAGTGTGCTGTGTGCAGTGCGCTGTGTGCTGTGTGCAGTGTGCTGTGCGCTGTGTGCTGTGCGCTGTGTGCTGTGTGCAGTGTGCTGTGTGCTGTGTGCTGTGTGCTGTGTGCAGTGTGCTGTGTGCTGTGTGCAGTGCGCTGTGTGCTGTGTGCAGTGTGCTGTGTGCAGTGTGCAATGTGCTGTGTGCTGTGTGCAGTGTGCTGTGTGCTGTGTGCAGTGTGCTGTGTGCTGTGTGCAGTGCGCTGTGTGCAGTGTGCTGTGTGCTGTGTGCTGTGTGCAGTGCGCTGTGTGCAGTGCACTGTGTGCTGTGTGCAGTGTGCTGTGTGCTGTGTGCAGTGTGCTGTGTGCAGTGCGCTGTGTGCTGTGTGCAGTGTGCTGTGTGCAGTGTGCTGTGTGCAGTGTGCTGTGTGCTGTGTGCTGTGTGCTGTGTGCAGTGCGCTGTGCGCTGTGCGCTGTGCGCTGTGTGCTGTGCGCTGTGCGCTGTGCGCAGTGTGCTGTGTGCTGTGCGCTGTGTGCTGTGTGCTGTGTGCAGTGTGCTGTGTGCTGTGTGCTGTGTGCAGTGTGCTGTGTGCAGTGTGCTGTGTGCTGTGTGCTGTGTGCAGTGTGCTGTGTGCTGTGTGCTGTGTGCTGTGTGCTGTGTGCTGTGCGCTGTGTGCTGTGTGCTGTGTGCAGTGTGCTGTGTGCTGTGTGCTGTGTACAGTGTGCTGTGTGCTGTGTGCAGTGTGCTGTGTGCAGTGTGCTGTGTGCTGTGTGCAGTGTGCTGTGTGCTGTGTGCTGTGTGCTGTGTGCAGTGTGCTGTGTGCTGTGTGCTGTGTGCAGTGTGCTGTGTGCAGTGTGCTGTGTGCTGTGTGCTGTGTGCAGTGTGCTGTGTGCTGTGTGCTGTGTGCTGTGCGCTGTGCGCTGTGTGCTGTGTGCAGTGTGCTGTGTGCTGTGTGCTGTGTGCAGTGTGCTGTGTGCTGTGTGCAGTGTGCTGTGTGCAGTGTGCTGTGTGCTGTGTGCTGTGTGCAGTGTGCTGTGTGCAGTGTGCTGTGTGCTGTGTGCTGTGTGCTGTGTGCAGTGTGCTGTGTGCTGTGTGCTGTGTGCAGTGTGCTGTGTGCAGTGTGCTGTGTGCTGTGTGCAGTGTGCTGTGTGCTGTGTGCTGTGCGCTGTGCGCAGTGTGCTGTGTGCTGTGTGCTGTGTGCTGTGCGCTGTGTGCTGTGTGCTGTGTGCAGTGTGCTGTGTGCTGTGTGCTGTGTGCAGTGTGCAGTGTGCTGTGTGCTGTGTGCTGTGTGCAGTGTGCTGTGTGCTGTGTGCTGTGTGCAGTGTGCTGTGTGCAGTGTGCTGTGTGCTGTGTGCAGTGTGCTGTGCGCTGTGCGCTGTGCGCTGTGCGCAGTGTGCTGTGTGCAGTGTGCTGTGTGCTGTGTGCTGTGTGCAGTGTGCTGTGCGCTGTGTGCTGTGTGCTGTGTGCTGTGTGCAGTGTGCTGTGTGCAGTGTGCTGTGTGCTGTGTGCTGTGTGCTGTGCGCAGTGCGAGAGCTTTCTGAGAGCAGCTCTGGACGGAAGGACACGTGAGCACCTGCCCCAGCGTGCCTCCTGCCCCGTGGAGCCAGGAAGGACTGACGTCTATAGAAATTGTTTGCATTGATTTCCCTGATCTTAGAGTTATTGTTTTTTTTTTTTATGTTGACATGTGATTGTTTTAGAATGAGTAAGAAAAGAAAAAATCCATCAGGAAAACCTCTTTTATTTCTATACAGCAGTGAGCTCCTGTGGCCGGTGTGTGTGTTGTTTTTGTCTATGTGTGTGGTATGCCTGTGTAGGTGGTATTGCTGTGTGGGGGGAGTGTATGGTGTTTTTGTCTGTGCGATGTGTCTGTGTAGATGGTATGTGTGGTGTTTATGTGAAGTGTGTGCATATGTAGCATGTGTGTGAGGTGCATAAGCCATACCTGCTACTTTAAAGGAAGCAAAAATGCTGTCACCTCAGAACATAAAACTGTGGAACTCTGGGGGGCCGGGTGTGGGACTTGGGCTAGACTCCTGAAGGGGCCCAGCAGCTGGCTGGTACAACATGCTGTTGGGGGCCGGAAGCTCAGAGTGAGGGTGGCCATCATGTCACGTACACTGCTCAGGACTGACATCATTTGCTTTCACTGAAACCCAGAAGCCGGAGCTGTGGGAGAGGAAACGAGTCATTGGATTAAGTGTGAAGGGTGTGCTCGAGCTGCTGGTTGTCAGGCACACTTAGGAAGGAGCTCATGTTCTTCCCTACTTTCTCCTGCCTTCCGTCCTCCCACCCTCTGGTCAGGGCCTCTCCGTGGCCGTTTGTCTTCAGGGTGGCTGCTTAGGGCTCCCTCCTTGTGGAGAGGTCAGGCTGGCGTGAGCCCCAAGGAGCCCTTGGTCTGGCCACAGTGGGCAGCCCTGGTCCCTGTCATCTCTGGGAGCCTGGAATCTCTTGGTGGCTTTCTTACTCTGACCCTGTCCTGACCCCGGGGACTGCTGTTTCCACCCCGATGGCTGCACTGCAGGCACGAGGTGTGCAGGAAGGCTCCGCCCAGTGCGGATTAAACACAAACAAACAGCCCGGTTGGCAGGTTCTGCCTCACTGGGCCCGAGGGGAGGTGCTCAGAGGAGGCGCCACACTGTCCACAGAGCGGCTCTCTTCCTTCAGGGACTTGAGTCCGAGGGCGAGCGTATTTAAGCCGAAGCTTCATAGTTAGCCAGATTTTCTCAGGCGAGGAGAAGGATTTAGAATTAAGACTTATTTCCTTAGGTCAGTGGTCGGCAAACCGAGGCTCTCGAGCCACATGCGGCTCTTTGGCCCCTTGAGTGTGGCTCTTCACAAAATACCGTGGCTTGGGAGAGTCTATTTTGAAGAAGTGGCATTAGAAGAAGTTTAAGTTTAAAAATAATTTGGCTCTCAAAAAAAATTCCAATCCTTGTACTGTTGATATTTGGCTCTGTTGACTAATGAGTTTGCCGACCTCTGGGTTAGCCCATTGAATGAACAGTGTGAGAAGTGACACCTGTGACCTGGGAGAGGAAGAGGCATCCCACTGTGTGGCATTCCAAGGCTGGTTCAGGCACCAGCACCCTCTCCCACAGGCCACTTCCCAGCTCCATTTCCAGGAGGTCGCCAGGCTCTGGAGGGGCCTGGGGGACAGGAGAGGCAGGTAGGAGGGGTATGGGGAATGCTGGGTCTGCAATGGCTGGTTTCCACCCATCAGCCGAGCCAGACCCTCTGCCCCTGCAGAATGGGACCTCAGCCAGAAATGTGTGATGGTGTCACATCTGTGGGCTTGTCAGGGCCACATGAGCTGATTTCCGTGAAATGTCGGGCAGCAGGCTCGTGAAGAGAAATGTCATCCGTAGTGAAAGGTCCACAGGCATCTCTTGGTGAGCCTCCTAGTAGAGACCCTCCATTCAACACACAAGCTTAGAGAGGGCCTTCCGTCAGCACCAGCTGAGTTGTGCGCCCTCCTCGTGGCATTCCTGTGGGTTCTCCCTCCACGTTCCCTGGGCCCCTGTCCGCTGGCTTCCTACTGGCTTGGCAGACGCCTGGCAGATCTCCATGAATCACCTTTACCCATCCCAGCCTGCCTGAGCACTGAAAATGGACCACACATAGTAGCATATAATGAATTCAAACCCTGATGTGCCCATGAAGCCTCTGTGTCCGGTCCCTCCACGCCCTAGCACGCCCCACCCCTCACCTGGTTCTGCAGGTCTCATCACCGGCTGCTTCTGCAGAGAGGCCTCTCAGGGGAGCCTGGTGAGGCCCTGCGACTGCTATAAAGTCACAGGCATGTCCGTCAGGCAGTGCGGGCAGGAACCAGCCCCTACCTCGCTGCCAGGTGCTCCCAGTTTGAGTTAGCTGGGACTTGGCCGTGATGCTTTATGACATGACTGGGGAGATGCCTCCAAAAGCAAACAGTGCACTTAGTTTTATGATCAACCCCATCGTCCCTGATATTTGCACACAAGTAGATCTGGCGTGAGTCATGCCACCATCCGAAGTCTGATCCACTGCTACCAAAGAAAAGTCTGAAGATGTGTTTTCCCATCACGTGGTCAGGAGCTGCCCTTGAACCCTTTCTTTAAGGCCCCTTGCACTTATGTCTCACATGGGCAGCAGGGTGGACATTCAGGCTCCCCAGTCTCCCAGCTTGCTGCTCTTTGGCCACGCCTATGGCATTTGGGGGGAGCAGCTCCCACCTGCAGATGAGGACACCCTCCTGCCCTGCTCCCCAGCCGCTCGGAGGAGAACAAACTTTTGAAACGTTCTCTGGCCGATCCCTGTGGATGCCAAGCCCACACAGGTGCACCCTTTGCCCAATAGTTTTGGAAGCGATGTGGTCTCCTGCTGAGTTAGAAATGAGTCCCTTGGCCTGGGAGTTTCAAACTGAGAAGTTCCCATGAAGTGCCATGCTGCCTTTCATCTTGGCTTACCCGTCGTCTCCCTGGGGAAGGGGAGAGGCCTGTGGCTGGGACCAGCAAGGGCTGCAGTGAGGTCTCAGAGCAGTGAGGTGGCTGGAAACCAAGCGGGCCGGCCACACCGGTTTCTGAAAGGATGGGGCGGGGTGGTGGCATCCTCGTCAGGTGTGGGTGTAAAGAAAGCCCTCATCTGTGGCCAGAGGGTTCCTTCTCGGTTCTCTGCAGGGCCCGAGGTCCCTTGGTCTGAGTGAACTCCCTCAGCCCAGACACAGGGCCTGGCCATGGAGCACACAGCCCAGGGCTCCCACTCTGTGAACCCGGCGGGGGGTGGTGAACGGCATCGAAGAACTGAGGAGTGAAGAGCTGAGTAAGTCAAGTGGCATCGTGGAGGGCCGGCTGCCATGGGTGCCTTCTCCCCTCTGCACCGCAGCTCAGCCCCCTCCCCTCTGTGGCTCAGGAGCCCCTGGGATGAGATGTTGCAGCCCGGAGCAGGCCGGCGCAGCTCTGGGAGGCTGTGGCCAGGGCGTGGCAGGACCACGGTCACCGATGTGCTCGCTGCAGGGCTGGCCGGGCATCCACGTGCCGCAGCTGCTCTGTGGCCATCTGCACAGGGCTGGTGCCAAGTGCCAGACAGACCTGCATTTCACATCGCCGTGTGGGTCCTTGTCTGCGCCCATGTCTCCGATCGCCTTTGGGGGCCTTTAAAGCAAAACAGAAACTGTGAACTCTGGAAGTACTGGCTACATTCATGAAGGCCATGCAGGGAGGAGTTTAATAAAGGGGTTGGTTTAATAGAAACAACAGGATACACAGCTCTCTCGCCATCTCTCCTGTCAGACACGGCAGCTCCTATACCACGGGAAGCCTCGCCCACTCTGTCACATTCTACCTGCCTCCCCAGCCTGCCCTGCCCTGACTGCTGGGGACACCCACCCCCCTGGATGCCCAGCAGATTACTGCCAGCACCTCCATGAGAAGCCGTCTGTAGGCCTCGGTTGCCCAGTTGGCAAGGGTCGAGGCCTGTGTTCCCAGCTCCATGGCCTGAGCTGCTGTTTAGGGTGCCTGATGCAACCTTCCTCCGGTGAGCTCCTGGGAGTGCTTCCGGCGGCTGCATGGAGGCGCTCCTCCATGGCTGATCCAGAGGTTGAGAGAGGGGCCTTGCCACCCAGGACACAGAAACAAAGCTTCTGAGGAGAGACAGGAGCAAAGGGTCACTAGAACTCTAGGATCAAGAGAACATGGCCACGCTCATCCTATATCCAGCCTCAGTTCCATCCCAGAGTGTGACAGCTGTGTCCCCAAATCAGATTCTTCACAGGCGCCAGCTCCCTCTGCTCCGAATGCAGAGCTTTGCTCTCAAACAACTCCCTTAGCAGGTTCCTGAGCAAAGACCCATGCTCTGAAACCACACTGAACACAGGAGACAGAGCACCTGCTGGGGGACGGAGCACCTGCTGGGTGTCTCAGGACACCCTCGACCACTGCCCAGAACAGGTGGGAGGGAGCAGGGACCCCTCAGCTGCTCAGCTCCAAGCCCCAGCCCAGCTCCCAGCCCTTCATGATTTGGGCCACGCTGAGAACATAGCCCATGAAACCCTGTTGTATTTGGGTCTCTTCCTGCCCCTCCCACAGGACAGGTCTCTGGACCTCTGCCCATCGGATAGCCAGCTATTCTGGGATCCGACAACTGATGTGTCCCTGTTGAGCAGGGCAGGCTCCCGGTCAGTGTGAGCCCACTCAGTGGCCATCAGAGCAAGACCGACATTTGGGGGCTGGGGCCTGAGAGTTAGAGTGCCCAGGGGAAGAGGGGGAGAGAGACAGAGAGGCTTGCACCTCTGCCCGGGACTGGCCTCTCTTCCTCAAGCCCAGAGATGCGGGTCTGTACTGTGGGAATGCTCCCTGCAGGGGCCGGGCTGGATCTCGCCCGCGTCTCTGCTCAGAGAGCCCGGAGCAGTGAGCGCCCTGTGCTGTGCACAGCACCCTGCCGCCACCCCTGGCCCAGAAGGCGCAGCCTGGTGCCCACTGTCTTAAACTAGTGTAGATCCCGAAGTCCCCTTGTTGGATGTTCTCTCTGTGGGCAGCCCAGCCCTGTGGTGGTGTGGCAAGAGCTGAGTCCCCAGGGGAGCTGTGACCAGAGGCAGCAGAACCCAGAGCCAGCGTGCGTTCACCTGCAGGAGAGAGAGCAGGAGCTGAAAGAGGAGAGGGACGATGGAGGTCTCCGCTCTGGGAGGACCTGCCCCCTTAGCCCGGTCCTCCTGCGAGGAGCCCGCCCAGCCCGTGCTGCCTCCAGACGTGGTTCGTGGGCATTTGGGCCTCGGCTCCTTTTCACGGCGAATTCTCTGCCCAGGACGGTAGAAAGCGTTGTGTTAGGTTATTTACCCTATTAGAAATTAAAAAAAATTTTAAACTATCGAATTAAATAAAAATAACAATGATAACGCCAATATGGTAGCACAAGTAACATTTTAAATGAAAAAAAACCTGTATTATCCAGAACAAAATAAAAATTGTGAAGGCAGTGCCATTGTTTTGAATTTTGCACATGACTCTGATCTCTGACAAGATGGGGTTCATGACTGCTTTCCTGCAGCTGGTTGGTGCCATGGTACACGATTGCTAGAAAAATCCACACTCTGGTAGGCATGAGGGGAAAGGCAAAACTCTTAGGAGTATTATGAAAGTGGCAACTCCTTGTGGAGCTCTGAAGGAGCCATTGACTGAAATGGCTTTTTCTTCTTCTTTTTTTTTTTTAAGGCTTTTATTTACTAGAGGCCCGGTGCACAAATTCATGCACAGGTATGGTCCCTAAGCCTGGCCTGCAATCAGGGCCATCTTCCCTGGCTGCCCGCAGCTGGCTCCGTCCCCCACTGCTACCCACCCCCAATTCCCCATTCATCATTGAGTGGTCAGGGCCTGTGGGCTGAGGGCAGCTCCTGCATTGAGCATCTTCCCCCCGGGTGGTCATAGTGACCAGTTATTCTGCCATTAGGTCGATGAGCATGTTACCCTTTTATTATATAGGACTAGAGGCCCAGTGCACGAAATTCACGCACAGGTAGGGTCCCTAGTAGCTGCTGGCCGCTGGCCAGAGCCTTCCTTCATTCTGCCCCACCCCCTGGTGGTCAGTGCACATCATAGCAAGCAAGCAAATTTCTGGTTAGTCAATCTCCCAAGGGGACACCGTCCATATTAGGCTTTTATATATATAGATTTTTTGTTGTTGTTGTTGTTAATCCTCACTGAGGATATTTTTCCATTGATTTTTAGAGAGAGTGAAAGACAGAGAGAAACATTGATGTGAGAGAAACACATGGATTGGTTGCCTCTCGCACACTGACCAGGGCTGGAGATCAAGCTTGCAACCAAGGTATGTGCCCTTAACCAGGAATTGAACCCAGGACCCTTTTGCCAAGGGTCAATGCTCTATCCACTGAGCCAAACTAGCTAAGGCTGAAATGGCTTTTTCTTAAAAACCAAACCAAAGTCAAACTGCAGGGGTGACATATGCTGGCCAGGGCACAGTGCAAACTGTCCATGTCCAGATGTTAGTAACAATACCCACCACATGCCAGACGCCATGCTGGAGGTGTTCACTGAGTATACAAGCCAGCCTGGGAGCTGGATGCCATGATCATACCAATATTACAGATGAAGAGCAGCTCAGAGAGGTAAAGTAACATGCTCAAGGTCACACAGCCCCAACTGCCTTCAGAGCTCTGGCCCACTTCCTGGGAAACCAAGGTTCCCTGTGGATAAGAGGTGACTTCAGCGAAGGAAAATGCAGCCTCTGGGCGCCAGTCCCTCATTGAAGCAACTCAGAAGATTGCACAGAGGCGAGAGCAGTTCTGAAGACAGCTTGCCTCTGTGACCCTGGGGACAATGTGCAGTCAGTGTTCAGGTTTAAAGACGCTTACAGTTGACGCTCTGGGGAGCCCCTGCCTGAGCTGCAGCAGCAGTAGCAAAGGCAATCCCCATCACTGATAGCATTCTCCTCTCTGCCCACAGCAGGGAAAGCCGGCTTAAGATCTTGAATAGCAATAAATACATATCTACCAACAACTGAATTTAAAAAACAGAACTAAGAAGTAGAACAGAAGCAGACCCATCGACACAGAGAACATGTTGACAATTGCCAGATGGAAAGGGCTTGGGGGGATGGGAAAAAAGGTGAAGGGTTTAAGAAAAACAGGTTGGTTGTTACAAAATAATCATGGGGATGTAAAGTACAGCATAGGGAACATAGTCAATAAACCTATATAATAAAAGCCTAGTATGCTAAGTGTTCAGTTGTCCGGTCGTTCATTCAACCAATCAAAGCATAATATGCTAATGATAATGCTAAGGCTGCTCAACCTCTCACTATGATGTGCACTGACCACCAGGGGGCAGATGCTCCAACCAGTAGGTTAGCTTGCTGCTGGGGTCTGGCTGATCAGGACTGAGCAAAAAGGGCCAGACATGCCCTGGAGTCTTCCCATGGTCCCTCGCTTGCTGGCCAACCTCTCACGTCCCTCCCAGACCCCGATCGTGTACCGGTGGTGTCCCTCAGCCTGGCCTGTGCCCTCTTGCAATCTGGGACCCCGCAGCGGATGTCAAAGAGCCAGTTTTGGCCCGATCCCATAGGCCAGGCTGAGAGAGTCCACTGGTGCATGAATTCCTGCACTGGGCCTCTAGTATTGTAATAACCATCTATGGTATCAGACCTATGCGGATGATCACCTAGTAAGTTATGTAATGTCTAATCACAGGGGTGTGCACCTGAAACTAATACAATAATGTATGTCAACTATAAATAAAACATTTAAAATGATGTTTTTTAAAAAGAAATCTACTTGGACTTTAAAGAAGAATTGATACAAAATTATGATGAGATTATTTAAAATGCCTCTGCTGGTTGCTAAGTATTTCTTTAACTGTTGATGCAAAGGTAAGGGATTCAGGAAATCAAATGTC
Organism: Antrozous pallidus; assembly: GCA_027563665.1. Classification (NCBI taxonomy): domain Eukaryota; kingdom Metazoa; phylum Chordata; class Mammalia; order Chiroptera; family Vespertilionidae; genus Antrozous; species Antrozous pallidus. The sequence goes on from CM050519.1 coordinate 73,281,308, forward strand.
ACAGTGAGGACCTGACAACCCACTCTGGTCACGTGAGGGAGGCACCAGACTCTCAGCTTGTTTCTGTTCCTTTGAGCTTTCTCCAAGGCTGCCTGTCATGCCAAGCTCCCCCAACCCCCTGCCCCACATTAGAAATGCCCCCTCTTAGCATCACTATTTCCAAAACCCCATTTCCTAAGAGACACCCACGGTGATGCTGCCTCAGACTGGCTGACACCCTTGCCCCTCCCTTCTTTAAGCTGCTGCATCTAGAACCTCCTCCCCCTACCTGGCCCCCATCACTGCTGTGTGGTTTCAGGCAAGGCTCTCAACCTCTGTGTGCCTTAGTTTGCTCATTCAAAAAATGGTATAATACTCTTGCATCTCTTAGTTTGTTGTGACAATTAAATGCATGAATATATAAAAGGTATTTTAATCATAGTTGTACTCGACTGCTATTTCTGTTATGATTAAAGCCTTTCTATGTAAGCCGATTAAAATGTAATTTAATTGCTCCAGATAGCCTATAAGGGTAAGAAGTTCTTGCATTTCTCCTGTACTTCCCATTATGCCAGCTGGTCATAGTGTAAATGTCTAAGACACACTTGCTTCCTTGACTGATTGAAGACCTCGGTGGGGTTGGAGGGTTTGTTTTTGTTTTTACTTTCATCTGTGCTGTTGGCTCAGTGAGTGCTTGTGTTTAAATCTCATTTAAGAGTTTTCCCCTGCTTTAATAAGCTACTTAGAGGAGCACTTCCCCAAGTTCGTTATTTTCAACATTAATTCTGCAGTGGTTAGGAGCTGTTATCCACTCTTCCCAAATCTGCCACCAGTTAAGTTTCGTGGAGTTTCCACAAAGGAAGGCTTGTCTGTGGTGCTTCCCACGTGTGTTTGACTACGGAGCCCTTCTCTCCCTGATATGGAAGAGGGCTCCTTGGAACATGCAGACAAACCCAACCCCAGAGGCCCCCGGAGTAGGAGCTGGGGCCCCTGGAGAAATGCTCCATGCCGGTTAGGATAGCCCGGTGGGCTGTGGCCGGGCAGCTCACTGGCCTTGGCCTGCGTGGCACTTCGTGTGCTTAGGCAGGCTGCCCAGAGCCTGTGTTAGGGAGGATGCTGAGGCTTGCTGGAGCCAGCATGGGGCGGCATGGAATAGAGAACACCTCATGCATTCAAGAGAGACTTATTGTCAATTCTGCATGTGTGCTTAGGGAGGCTGCCAGGTGATTCCTGTGCAGGTGTGAGCTACAGACATGTTGGGCGTGTGGGCACACAGCCTGGGAAGAGGCAATTCTGGAGACTATACTGTGAGGAGTTTCCCGGGGCCTCCAGGGTGCACAGCTTTAGCTGCACAAGTAGTGCACACTGGGTCCTGTCCAGCCAGTTCTGCATGGTGGACAGACCCCAGAACCCTGACAGGAGAGGGGAATGTCTCCAGCCTAAGCTTGTCTGGCTTGCTGATGTCCTCCACCCAGGTGCATGTGAACCAACACTGTTTGGTGGTGGAGGTGCTTTTTCTTGATGATAATTTCAGTCAAGCACCTTTTCTTATGGGGTCTTTTATTTTAAACTAGAGACCTGGTGCACAAAATGTGCACCCCCTTAGCCTGGTCTGCACCCTCTGGAGATCAGACCTAAGCCAGCAGACCAGGGCTCTCACAGTCTGGGACCCCTCATTCCTTACCTCCCTCCTGCAGTGGAGTCAGGAGAGATTCCCATCACTAAGCTTGCCAGCCATGAACCCGGCTTCTGGTTGAGCGGCGCTCCCACCATGGGAGCACACTGACCACCAGGGGGCAGTTCCTGTGTTGAGCATCTGCCCCCTGGTGTTCAGTGCATGTCATAGCAACTGGCCGTTCTGCCAGTTGTTCCGCCGTTTGGTCAATTTGCATATTCGGACTTTATTATATAGGATTGTGTAAGGACTTGCTTTCTGAGATTAGGAAATCAGGGAGAACATTTGGTGCACTGAGTGGGTTAATGATACTTTGCACATGATGTGAAATATGTGTGCCTAAATCAATAATAACTCAGGATGTGCTATGAATGAGCATTCAGCTGCCCACTTAGTATAGACCTCAAACATCTCGAGTGGCTGGATCACAGAACCCTTCACACAGATTATAAATAGAATTGGAGATGCCGCTCCTGTCCGGACGACAAGGACTCAACAGCTGGCAGAGGAGGCATCCATCCCACCCTGGATGCAGGGCTCCAAATGGGGCGTGGTTGCAGCCAGCGGCCTCCCTTGTTTGTCCAGACGCACTTTGCTCTTGGCTTGGAGATTCCTGGCGTGGGCTTGGTGAAATAGGAATCCCACCCAGGGAGCTGGGGAAATAGCTGCACTTGACTCTCCACCCTGGACTTTGGAAAGAGATCACTATTTTATTTTGAGTAAAAATAAGCAAAAGCCAGATACAAAGAAGAGAATTAGCACATAAGAGACTCTCACCAGCTGCTGGCTCCTTTGCAGGAGCCTTTTTCTTGGGCTCCTGTGTCCCTGTGAGCAAGGTCCACGGTCAGCTGGAAACAGCAGGGACCAGCCTTTGGACTAGAATTCAGGGATCCTGTCAGCACTGCGGCTCACTTAAACGGGGACATGTGCCACCTGTTTGGTGGATTTTCATGGTCCTGGGAGTTCTACCTCTGTTCCAGCCCTGTCACTGTGTGTTCCCTCTCCATCTCCAGAGGCCACCGGTGAGCAGAGCCGGGGCTCAGAATGTTCCTTTGAGTGGCTGGGGATGGGTGAGGTGCTGCCCACCTCCGTTACAAAATTGTCCTACAGTAAAGCAAATGCTTGAGTCCATTTGCAAGAGGAAGTTTGCTGCCGCAGTCTAATTGTGTTCGGGCGAAAAGATCCAAGGGTGAAAGTATAATGCCGCCCCTGGACTCTAAGATTGCTGCCCAACCCAGGCAGGATTCAGATAACAGTTTTGTCGGAATACAGTTCAGCAGCTGAGCTGTCTTCCTCTTTGTCCTCATTGAGAGCTGGCTGGGTCCCAGGCCAGGTAAGGCCTTGTGAGTCAGGGATCATTCCCACTGAAGGGCTAAGCGGATGGTTTGTCTCCCCCCCCGCCCCCGTGCCCCAGACAGGGCAGCCTTCCCCTATGGGCTCTCAGACCCTGCCCCCCCCCTGTCCTTACCACCCTGTTGGGGGTCGGAAGAGAAGCACTGTCTTCTCCCACCCTGTACCCCTCTGACTCAAGGCCCTTCTGAACCTCTCTCCTCAAAAGTGACTCTGTGAGGGGCTAATTGGCTGGGAGTCTTCACTTACGTCTGGGCCAAGGCAGGAATGCTGGAAGCGGGGCGCTCTCTGTAAGGCATTGTGCTCTCACAGAGATGTTCTGTCAAGGAGCTGGGCCCTGCGTGACCCTTTTATTGAACTGGCGGGCGGGGTGACCCCACTTCCTGTCTCAGATGTCTGACATGGGAGCGGCCAGGCGCACACACAGTGAAGAAGGCACGCAGGCTCAGGCTCACCTTTGTCACCATCGGGCATCTCCGTGTCCCTCTGAACCAGTGGCCTCGGCACAAACTCCTTCACAAAATTAAACACACGAGACAAGGGCCTTGGAAAACCACGGTCCACACGGAGGGCAAATGGCCCCGTCCTGGAGTGAGAAGGACGCTGCGGGAAGGGGAGACATGACACATTGTCCAGAGCCCATTTTCCCAGCGCCACCATAGGACGAGCTCCATCCAGAGCCTGGGCCTTATCCCAGGTGGGAAACATCTCTCATTGCTCTCAGCTTTCTGAGGAGTGGCCAGGGACCGTTTACATGTGGATGTTTTGGAGGTCATCCCTCTGTATGCCCCACCTTTGTGCAGTTTCCACAGAGCAGCCCCATTTTCCAAACCTAAAATGGGGCACTGGATCTGAGGTGCAATAGTAGAGTCAGTTCCGCCCCTGGAAGTTCCCAAGGGTTGGTTGCCACAGCTTGGTGGTGGAGTAAGCCTCACAGCAATCGGCAGTCTGGGTCTCTGTGCCCCACGCAGCCTGCCGCCCATCAGAAATTCTGGAACCAGCCTATGTGCAAGCCAGAAAGGACTTTGCCGGATTCGATTCCAAATGATGCCCTGGGAAGCCGTTCTCCCCTCCTCTTCTTGCTACATTTGCTCAACACATTGTTGTTTGAGCTCCTTCCATGGGACTCGATGAGCTGGGCCCTGGAGGGAGGGCAGCTGTGAGTTGTGGGCATAGTGGGTGTTCCGTGTCATCCAGGCCAGGAACCTCCCTGAAGAGTGACATCTTGGCCTGCCATTGAGTGAGATTGGACAGGCGAACAGAAAAGACAAAGGCATTATAGAGGGGACAGCTTGTGCCGAGGCCCTGAGGCTGGAAGGGTCTTGGTCTCTTTCAGAAAATCTAAGAATGTGAGGGTGGGCATCGCCTAAAGAAGAAGGTAGGTGAGTCGGCCCCATAGACGTCCCTCAGTGGAACCAAATTCACATGAACAGCGGTCCAGCCACTGAGATGGCCACTGCCACAGAAGGTACAGAAGGGTCAGTGATACCAGCTCTGTCTCTGGCACCTGGGAAAGCCGTCTGCCATCAGGGCGAGCCGGACAGAGAACGGACAGCCCATGGTGTCCACAGGGAATGGGAGAGTGTGCTGCTGAGAGGAACGGCTCCCTCAAGCCTCTGCCGTTCAGAATCAAGTCAAGAGTGACTGTGGAGCCGAGACCGGTTTGGCTCAGTGGATAGAGCGTCGGACTGTGGACTGAAGGGTCCGGGGTTCAATTCCGGCAAGGGCATATACCTTGGCTGCGGGCACATCCACAGTGGAGGGCGTGCAAGGGGCAGCTGATCGATGTCTCTCTCTCATCGATGTTTCTGACTTCCTATCCCTCTCCCTTCTGCTCTGTAAAAAATCAATAAAATATATTTAAAAAAAAAAAAAAAGAGTGACTGTGGAAATGCCCACCATCAAAGGCCTTGACATCACCATTTTCTCTTTGTGAGCTGGTGAAGCCTAGAAGTTGAATGCTGGTGGGAGATTTCAGGATCCAGGGCACTTGGATGCTTGTCACTGATGCGAGGTCCCCATTTGGCCAAAACTGGCCAGCTCCGTGTGTGCACTATTTCCCGTGGCCCCGGGACGTCTCCTGGCTTCCAAGGGACCCTTAGTTCCCAGTGGCAGGGTCCTCCCGGGGCTGCAGAGGTGGAATGTGAGGAAAAGGAGCACAGGTTTCAGATGTGATCGTGTGGTTGGTTATTCCTTCCTGTGGGGAGAAGAAAACAGCAATGCAAAGGCTCGACTTCTGGCTGCCGCATGCATCGCACCTAACTCATGCCAAATACATGAGGCATAGACGGTCTTAAGCTGCCCCATTTGGAATTAAAGATAGATATTCCAAGCTCTTTCGGAGCAATGATTTTCAACCCTGTTTTTTTTACCTCGAAAGAAAGCCATTGCTGAGACATCGAAGTGCATGCTGGGAAATGCCATCCATGCCATCAAGCCATCCAGAGGAGGCCCAGCACAGTGCCCAAAGTTTTGAGTTTACTGTTGTTCTCCTCCTGACCTGAGTGCTGCGCTCCCTCCGGGGGGCCCTAGCAGGCCCAGTCGCCCTCGCCCTCGTCGCTTCCTCCTCCACACAGCAGTCGACGGGCCAGCCCGTGGTGGTGGTTGGCAGGTCCACAAATGACACAGCCAGGATCTTCGGGGCCCGCCTCTGCTTTCGTGTGTCGCCTGTTTCCACTTGCTTGTTTGCAAGACCAGAAGAACAGGATTCAAGGCTGATCGGTGCAGATAGCATTTTGCTTCCTCCCCTGGAATTTTCAGGGTAAAAGATCCTCACGACCCTTATTTCCAGGCTGTTCATGGCCCCGGTCTCACCCTGGGTGTCGAAGAATTGACCTCTTAGGCCAGTGGCAAGGCATCCCCGTGAGTCCTGAGTCTCTTTAGACAAAGGGTGTTCATGTTCAAGACTGCAGACCTGACTGTACAGCGGGGGTCTGTGACATGAGACATTGGCTATACACACGTGCTAGCTGGCCTGGCATTGACTGAGAAACGCAGACGACACTGAGCACGCCCAGCACTTCAGTCCACCTGCGACACCCCAGCATCACACACCAGGCAGTGACCTCACATCTTCAGTCAGTCCCTCGGTTTTCCCCTAGAGTCTTGCGAAACCGTCTTGCCCCTGGTTGATGGCACCGGGGCGTGGCTGGAGGTGCTGCCAGTTTACTCCCAATCCCCTGATCTAGAACTTGCAGCCTGCAGCCTGCTAGGCTGTGTTTCCTCTCAGCCCCAGGCTGGGGGACGTGGCTCAACACCCTCCTCAGTGTCATGGTCAGGCGGTGGTGAGGCCCCACGCACGTGTGTGTCTGCAGGCTGCAGACCCGCTGCAGGGGCCAGGTTTCCTCTCTGATTAGCAAGTCCTTCCATAGGCATCAGGTAAGGGCCCCAGGGGTTGCCTGGACCACTTCCAAAACATGGGTGGAGATAGATTCCCAGAACAAAGCGTGTCTGTTTTCAGGGCTGCTCATTGACTACCGGTCGTAGGAGTCAGCCCTCCAGCTCCCAACCCTTCCCCTTTCCTGGTGTCTCCCCTTCTGCCTGCATGTCCCTCTCAGTCCCCCTCTCCCCGCCCGCCCTCCTCCTCTCTCTGCCTTTCTCTGTGCCTCTGACACACACCACATTTTAAATATTGATGAATCACTCAGCACATCGCTTTCGATGCTCTGAGAAACAAAGGTTTCTGGGTATTGGAAACTGACTTTTTCCCCCCCAAGCATGTGACCGCCAGCCCCCGGGTTGTCTGCTGATGTGCGAGGCTGTGTGGGGGCTGACCCAGACTTGTAGCTCGTGAGGCAGTGTTTCCACCGAGTGACAGGTGTGTCCGTCTGTCTGCTCTCCCCGCAGATGAAATCATGCACCAGGACATCACGCCGCTCTGCGCTGCCGACATCCAGGACCAGCTGAAGAAGCGCTTTGCTTACCTGTCTGGTGAGTGCCGGCCGCCGGGGAGTGTGGGGGCCGGTGTCTGGGGGCCAGGGGGTTGGCCTCCCCTCGGTTCTGGTTCTCTGTGACCTACTTGGTCCCATTCCACGTGGTGGGGACTGGGGACAGGCCATTGGATGCTGCCTGCTTGCGGTGTAACCAAGGGGGCCCAGGCGAGGCTGTGGCGATGCCCGTGAAGAGGGCAGTCAGTGCTAGTTGGCAGCAGCCAGGGGAAGAGCCGGCGGCAGGTCAGCTGGGTCCTGAGAGGGACACAGCCCCAAGCGCTGCTGGCTGAAGTCCCCTGGAATCCAGAACTTTCCTGCAGTAGGCGAAGTAGGCAGTCGGAGGGTTGTTAGGACCCAGCCTGATTGGAATGTTGTGCAGCATTTATTTATTTTAAAATATATTTCATTGATTTTTCACAGAGAGGAAGGGAGAGGGAGAGAAACTCAGAAACATCGATGAGGCCAAAACCGGTTTAGCTCAGTGGATAGAGCGTCGGCCTGTGGACTGAAAGGACCCAGGTTCGATTCCGGTCAAAGACATGTACCTTGGTTGTGGGCACATTCCCACTAGGGGGTCTGCAGGAGGCAGCTGATCAATGTTTCTCTCTCATCGATGTTTCTAACTTTCTATCCCTCTCCCTTCCTCTCTGTAAAAACTCAATAAAAATATATTCCTTTTTTTTTTTTTTTAAAGAAGTAAAATGTGACACTGGGGCGGGGGGGGTGGGCGGGTGAGGACATGAGCTGGGGGGGATAGGGGAGGCTCGGGGGAGGACAATAGGGGGGAAAAAGGAAAACATATGTACTACTATTTGTAATACTTTAAAGAATAAAATAAATAAATAAACAGAAACATCGATCAGCTGCCTCTTGCACACCTCCTACTGGAGATGTGCCCACAACCAAGGTGCATGCCCTTGACCGGAATCGAACCTGGGACCTTTCAGTCCACAGGCCAACGCTCTATCCACTGAGCCAAACTGGTTTCTGCGTGCAGCATTTAAAATAACAGTCAAATCATTTATAAAGCATAGAAAATTGTCGTTCACAATGTTAGGAAAGAAGCAGGATGCCAGGTTTATATTCAATTATGTAGAAAAGTGCACCAAAAAGGGTTTGGAAATAAATGTGCCCAATGCTATGGTGGCTGCCCATAATGGCAAAATATTAGCTGATTGTTTTAATTGAGCTCACTTTTTTATACATCCCAAATATTTTCCTTCAATATGCATGCATTTATTTCATAATAAAAAATGTAATGTTGGCCCTGACGGGGTGGTTCCATTTGCTGGAGCATCATCCTGTACACCAAAAGGCTGTGGGGTTCAGTTCCCAACTGGGGCATGTGGGGGAGGCACCCCGTCTGATTTCCTCACGTTGATGTTTCTCTTTCTCTCTTTCTCCCTTCCCCTCTCTCTGAAAACTAGTGAAAGCATATCCTCAGGTGAGGATTTAAGATATATGTAATTGCAGAACACGCTCTCAATATTTTAAATATATTTTTATTAATTTCAGAGAGGAAGGGAGAGGAAGAGAGAGATAGAAACTCAATGATGAGAGAGAATCATTGATCGGCTGCCTCCTGCACGCCCCACACTGGGAATGGAGCCTGCGATCTGGGCATGTGCCCTGACTGGGAATCAAATCCTGACCTCCTGGTTCCTAGGTGGACGCTGAACCCCTGAGCCACGCCAGCCGGGCGATGCTCTCAGTTTTAAGTGAAATGCCCCATGCTTGCGAAAGACCAGCCATGTCCTGCTGCTGATGCGGCACCGATGCGCCATTAAGTGCCGCCTTTGCTGTCTCCCCAGGTGGGCGGGGGCAGGACGGCAGCCCTGTCATCACCTTCCCGGACTACCCGGCCTTCAGCGAAGTGCCCGACAAGGAGTTCCAGAATGTCATGACCTATCTCACCAGCATCCCCAGGTGCGTGTCGCTACCCCCAGGCCTTTGTCAGACAAGGGGACTATAGCGGAGGGGAGTTCAGGAGCCGGCCCAGAGTTACCTGGTTGAGCCATGAGAGATGCCGGTCAGAATCCAGCTGTTCCGGCTCCCGGGCTGGCATCCGTCCCCTCACCTGTGGGAGGCGTCTGGCCGCTGCCTGCACCTCCTGGGGTCCGGCCACACCCAGAGACCTTTCCACCCTCACAATCAGTGTCCAGTCGCTTCATTAGATGAGCAAGACGATGCTGGGGGCGGGCCTTCCTTTCCGGGGAGGGATGCCGCGCGCACTGATCTGGTGGTGACGAGACCCCAGGCCCGGATCCGGCCCCCAGAGGTGGTGAGGAGGTCACGGCAGGCTCTGACACAGGAGCCCTGCTTCTGCTCAGGATGCAGAGAACAGCCTTACCCGAGACCTTTCTTCCTCCTGTTACATGTGTGCGTGAGTGGTAGCGTGGGGAGACCTTGTGCGTCGGAAGCTCAGCCTCACCGTCCGCAAGGACACCTTTCCGAATCTGGGTGATGTGAGCTCCGTGGGGTGGTCTGGTCCAGAAAACAGACCAAAGCAGTGCGTGTGATCAGCTGATGCACTCCCTGCAAACCCCACCCGTCAGCAGTGACCGATCGCCACCAGCCAGTGCTGGAGCGGTGGGCGATGCGTCGATTATTCCAGAACCTGGCAGGCGGTGGAGGAAGGAGGGCCGGGAACGTTCGGGGAGGCTCTGGGCAGACGTGGGTGGTGAGTAAGCCGAGACAGGAAAAAAGCGGGCAGTGCACTCCCTGGCTCAGCGGCGTGGGCTCTGCAGTCACCCTCTCTGTTACCCTTCCCTGTCATACCTGCCGCAGTGTGCCAGGCTGCCGGTGGCCGAGCTGAGGCAGGAGGGATGGCGGGCACCCTGGGAGGCCCTCTGGCCAGCTCTACCCCCCTGCAGGGGGTTGAAGGTGGGACTGCCATATCCCAAAGGGTCTCCATCTGTTGCCTCCCTGACACTCAAAACTGCAGAGGCAAGAAGGCAGTTGTCTTGCCCATTCTGTACATGAGGCCACTGGACCTCAGAGAATGAGGTCCCTAAAGTAAGGTCACGCCTGGAAGATGCAGACTCCCCGTGTGCTGTGAGGCAGGGGTGCCCTGGGGGTGGGGACCCGGGATGACACTCCTGGGCTCTGCACCCGGCAGAAGGATGCTTAATGCCGCATGACCCGCTGGCCATGGGGCCTCGCCGGGACAGACCGCCCAGAGGAAAGGGGCAGCTGTTTGAGCCTGAAATGATGAGCCCAGCAGTGGCTTCAGGGAAGACCACATTCTACTGATTTGAAAGGAAAGGGGGTGGCTGTGGGGGGCAGTCTCACTTGTCTTCCAGGGCATGGACTTCTGCCCCAGCTTCTGGAGCCTCCCCTGCAGGGACCCTCTCCCAGGGGTGGAGGGTAGTTGTATGTCCAGGAGAGGCCGTGGCCCTCCTCCCTCCCTCCCCGATGGCCCCTCGGCCCCAGGCCTCTCTCTAGAGCCCGGCAGAGGCGGGAGCTCGGCAGAGCTGATGAACACGTCCCCCACAGACGTCACTTCTCAGGGGCAGAGCGATTCTTGGTCCTTACACCTTGGAGCTCTGCACTGGCGCGTCTCCTTCCTTTATTGAACCTCCTTCTGCTAATTTCCGTTTTAGGAAACTGTAGAGTTAGTTGTTCAGATACCTGCCTCCCGTGCGCTGGACTGTAGCTGGGTAGAATCTGAGGAATTCCGAGGCTCCGAGGCCAGGGGTAATGGTGTGCATGGGGCTTTCGTGTGTGTTGGGTTTTATTCACATTTCTTCCCCGTCGAGGTTGAGAAAAAGCCCGAATGCTGGAGTAATGGACCTGAGCCTGTCAGACCCAGTGCGCCCTTTTCATCCAGAAATAAAACTCGTAGGAAACAGAAAGACAGCGCAGTGCCCTTACTAGCAGGAAGGACCGCCCGACTGGGAACAGAAATCAGGTGACTCTTGTGTGGCAGGCTGCACAGGACTCATGAAGATCAGGTGGGTGCCCGCACCGTGTGTACTGAGTCCATCAGCCCCAGGGTGCTATGTCAGGCACAGCACCTCGAGGGGGTGCGACGGAGGATGTCATGTGTGGAAGAGGGAATAATTTTCAGTGAAGCGCTGAAGAAAACGAAAGAGCAGTCTCCCACCGGTCACACAGCAGCTGTATTCCTGGGAAATGTGTGTCTGTTAAAAATCTCTATCTGTAGGTATGCAAGAGTCCCAGCATCCCTGTCTTCAGGATGAGGGACCAGCTTGGTGCCAGGGAAGGTTGTGACAGCTGAGAGACACGTCCAGAGGCATCTGAAGTGGTCCCAGGATGCACCCTGTTGAGCACCCCTGTGTGGTGCAATTCATTCCTTCTCCTGTGAGCATTTGGGGGCAATCATCTCTCCACAATAGCCTCCCCGTTTCCAGGAGGAAGGGCGTGCTGCCGCCTGATGGACACAGCCAGCATTGCAGTCAGTCCCCTCAAGCAAGTGTCCATCCTAAACTCATTGGAGTCAGGAACTGGGCAGGCGCTTCTAGAAAGAAGGAAAAACTCCTCCCACAGGCAAGTCATTGGGCACTGGAGTTACTCCAAACTGCTGCTGAGCCAGCACAGCCTCTAAGTAGAAAGAGTGCAATTTAGAGCCAGGTGTGTGCTTTTAAATGTCAGTGCACATTAAAGGGACCAATCACAAGCAGACCGCTCTAAGTCTAAGAGACACTACCTCCTATCATTGTTCACCAAGCGTTAGTTGTAAACTTCCGGGAAATATGTGATGTGCTGATTTTAGCTCTTCTGTTACTAATGCAAACGACAGGAACCCCAGCTTTAGCCATTCCATTTGATGAATAGTTATTGATCACTGTGAACCGTGACACTGAAATGGGCGGGCTTCGGCCAGCTCTATCAGATGTACGTGAAGATGAGGCAAATTACTGTCCTTTGAAGTACGACCCAGGAAAAGGGATGTGGGGGGACTTTATGATTTGTCGGCAAGTATATCAGCTGGCGTCCAGCCAACATGGTGACCACGCTGTGGGGATGTCCCTCCGAACGCTCGCCTTGGCTGGGGGCTGCGTTTCACCACTCAGATGCCTGCCACCCTTGCAAATCCTAATGGGGTTTGTTTGCCCTCATCTGCCCGGCCTGGGGGGGAGGGCATCCCCAGGGACTCGAGAGGACAGGTGACAGTGAACCACATGTCCAACCCCGGAGACCAGGCCCGTGACCTCCCTACAGACAGTCACATGACAGAGAAAGGCACAGGGGTGCTCTGATTGGCTCCCCCATATCTGTCTGTTGTGTGCTGGCCAACGTGGACCTAACTGTGAACCAAATAGACAAACTCCTGCTGCCCACACTCGCAGTAAACTAACTAGAATGTGTGCGGGGGTTAGAGTATAAAAAGGAGGAATGAGAGAGAAGGGAGGCGAGGACCCAGGAGGGCAGTGAGAAGGGAGCCCCCGTGACAGGGTGACTTATAAGACGCACGGGGCACAGCCCTCACAAGGGCCCCCGGGAGGGGGGCAGAGGGGAAGAGAGGGATTTGAGATGGCCCAACTGACGGCTCGGGGCAGCAGTTGCCTAAGAACAGAGGAAGCATGAAGGAGGGCCGTGTGGGGGGAGATCATCTGCATGTCCAGGGGCCCTCTCTGGTTGAGGGCTGGTGCCTCTGGGTGCTGTGAGGTGAGTCTGGAGCTCTGGGGCGAGGTCCCAGCTGCATGTGGATTTGGGATTTGGGGCATCTGGGTGGTGAGGGCCCCAGAACTGGGGTGGTGGGCAGAGGGGGAGCCTCAGGTATTCCAGCTGGGGTTTCAAGCAGGGAAGGCCCACCCAGATCCTGTAGGACTGTGGGGGGGCTCACCTGCAACTGCTTGAGGTCCCTTCCCTCTCAAGCGTCCCACCGTGACAGTCCATTCCTGATGGGTGAAACAGAGTGAGAATGAGGGGGCAATGTGGGTCTCACAGCATGCAGGCCTCTGGGAGCCCTGAGGGTGTGAGGAACAGCTTTGGTGAAGGGTTTGGAGTAAAATGCTTATTAGAGTAAAAAAAAAGGGAGGCAAGGATCCGAGCCAGTGGGTACAGACCACTCTTTTCAGGGTTTTGCTGCCCAGAGGAGCACAGAAATGGGCCGGCGAGCTGGTGAGAGAACTAGAGGCATGTTTGTGCTAATAGCGACCACCCAACAGCAAAACAGAAAGATGGCTGCCCTTCGGTCTCCTTCACCCTCAGCGTGCGTCTGTGCGCTTCTGAGTCCAGCAGTAAGCAAATCGCAGGGGGTCCCAGAGCCTCTCAGTCCCCCCCGCCCCCTGTAGTTTTAGAACCGGGATCTTCCTACCTCCAAGCACCCAACCACCTCCTTACCCTTCACTGTGGCAAGTCACGTTTCAAACTCAGTCTGATCCTGTCCCTCCCTCTGAATGGAGTCAATTCAGGTTTCTCACTCAGGTGCTGTGTACACACACATACACACACACTCATATGCACATACACTGCATGCATGCACGCACATGCATGTTACTCACACATGCATAGGGTGGCCAACACTGAGTAGATTTCCAGGATTTCTGGCTTTTCTTTGTAAAACAGGTGCATGTCTCCTTGGCAGCCCTGCAGGAGCCCCTGTGGGGGCCCCGGGGGCTCAGCCACCCATGGCCCCCGGGTTTGGAAGGTAATATCAAGAGGATCACATCCCTCCGCTGCTGCAGTCTCTCCTCAGCCCGATTAAAACACAAGCCAGGGGCTCTTACCGTTAATTGAAGCCGACAATGACGCCGGCTCTCCATGGGCCTGGTTCAATCAGCCAGCTGCTCAGGAGCCAGTGATGCCATCTCCCAGCTGGCTTTCAGCGATGGGCCCCGTTCATCTGATAAGAGGCACCCCACGTGGGCACACCCACACGCAGGCGTGTATGCACCACACACAAATACAGACACACCACACACACTTACACAGGCACAAACGCACCCGCAGGCCCAGCACGTATGGAAGAGAAAGACAGATGCTTATGGAATGCAACAGGGATGCGAATGTGGTCCCAGCGCCCGGTCAAGGGTTCCAACCTCCTAGTGTGTGAGTCTTGGGCTAACCCCAGACTGCGCAGACTCCTCTCCAGATGGCTGGCTGCCCCGGGTGCCTGTTCCCAGAGGTTCATGCCCTTCTGGCTGTCGGAGCCTCGGACCAGGGGTCCCCAGCCCTTAGAGGCACCTTACTTCTCACTGCTACTATGATGTTCAGTTGATTTTAAAATATCAAGATAGAAAAGTGTGTGTGTGCATGCATCCTAAATAATTAAAAATGTACACGTGAAACGTGAGAGTCTCCCCTCACCGCCTGCTCCCCCCGCCCCCCCGAGCCGAGTTTGAGTAACAGCGTCACAGCCCTCCTCCTCTTAGTCCACAGTGTGTCCGGGGCAGCCCTCTACCAGCACCCGCAGCGTCATCCTTCCAGGGGCCATGGTGCTCGCTGGTGTAGGTGGACCAAGGACACGGGTCTGCTCTGTCGGCAGGGATTCCCTTGGCACCTGCCCGCCCGCTCCCTCCAGAATCCTGCTGAGGTGAACAGCCTTGTTCCCCGCCTGGCTGGTTATATCGAGCACCTTGAAAGGGACCCCATCCTATCTAATAAAGAGGGAATATGCTAATTTACCATCACACCCTCAAAGATGGCGGCTCCCACAGCCACAAGATGGTAGAGCCCAGTCTCCTGCCTGGGCAGCCTTGCTGCACCCCTGCCTCTGGAATCCACCAGTCCCCTCAGCCTCCCAGCCACCCCAGGGTCGGCCTGTGGTGCAGGCAAACCCCAGGGCTGCCCAAGGCTCAGGTAATCAGAGCCGGATGAGCAGTGGCAGCAGCAGAGGTGCGATGCAGGCATCACCTGCCCCTGAGGGCTCCTGGACTGTGAGAGGGGCAGGCCAGGCTGAGGGACTCCTCCTCTGGTGCACGAATTTTCATGCACCAGGCCTCTTGTCCTAGCTAATAAAAGAGTAATATGCAAATTGACTGTACTTTCACTACACCTACAAGCCACGCCCACAAGCCCATCAGATCAACTATGCAAATTAACCCAACCAATATGGTGGGTAATTTGCATATCCACACACAGAAGATGGCATAGAAGGAAGCCAAGCACTGCAGAAGGGAGCAAAGCTGTGGAGAAGCAAGCAAACGGGGTGGTGGAGAAGGGAGGAAGCAGGGCAGAGGAGACGGGAGCGAGCGAGCGAGGTAGTGGAGAAGAGAGTGAGGCAGCAGAGGAGAGAGGGAGCTTTGCTCAGGCCGCAGGAAGCTCTATTCTTGCAGGAATCTTCCTGCAACAGATCTCTAGTTTATAATAATTCTCAGATGCTCTGGCCCCATGATCTCTCTCCCTGCCCACCACCCCCCCCCCCCCACCTCCAGCCATGTAATCAGCTAGTAATGGGCCAGTCTCACCATTTGCATAAGTGACTGCTCAGCCCGTGGTTCCACAGGGTCTGCAGCTCTGGGGCTCAGTTACCTGCCCATTGCGGTGACCGCCTGCACTCCGAGGGGTCCTATCTCTGCGTCTCACATCCTCCCGGGCAGCCAGAGGCTACTCCTCTCCTGGAGACATCTCCCTTGTTGCACTGATCTTTCTCTGGCACTGCCGACCACTGTGACAGCCCCGAGCCATGCCTGGCTGTCTGTGTACAAATTAAAATTAATTCCTGTGAAAGTGCAGTCCTTGGCTCAGGCCAGCCATGTTGCAACTCCTGTGTGGCCGGCGGCAGCCATCCTGAGCCTCTCAGCCTTCCTTGGAGCGTTTCCATCTGCCAGAGCCGGCGGGCGGCGAAGGGTGGGGTCCCATCATGGAGAAAAGGCCAGGAGATTATTACCTGGTCCCCGGCCCGGCAGGAGAAACCACAGCCCTCACCTGACTGCACAATAATGACATTTTGCTGTGAGGAGAAGAATTCGTAACATACAACATCCCGCCTTACCCATTTCTAAGTGTACAGTGAAGCGACTTGTAGAAGTGTGGGCGGGAGGATCCCCTCCCTTAACGCCCAGGCTGCACCTGCCAGCTCATCCTCCCCATGGGGCTGGGGTGGCGCAGAAGGGGAGGCACGGGTCACCTGGAAGCCTGCGCAGCTCACGTTTCAGCTCCAGGTGGGGAGGAGACACCTGAGGCAGCCCAGGCAGAGGAAGACACCAGATAAGCTCTGAGCTGCCAGCAAGCAGCAGAGTCGGACGGAGGAGGAGGTGCCGGGTCCAGGAGGCGCCGGGTCCAGGATCCGTGCTCGGACACAGGAGCGGGCAAGGCGGACGGTTGGGCTGCAGGACAGACCTAACGCAGGTAATGAGCAGATTCCAGAAGGCTGCCAGTCTGGGTCTGACGTCCCACCGTTATGCCTTTACGCCCCCCAGGGTACTAGTAGGTCCCTCCACTCATAGAGAACTGGCCAGATGTGCACCCTTTCATTGCTTTTTTTGTTAATCCTCCCCTGAAGATATTTTTTTCCATTGATTTTTAGAGAGGAAGGGAGTGAGGGGAAGAGAGAGAGAGAGCTGAGAGAGACACAAGGATTGGAGCCGGGGATCGAACCTGGCAACACAGGTGTGTGCCCTTGACCCGGAATCGAACCCTTCGATGTGTGGGCCATCGCACTACTCACATCCACACTAATCAGGGCTAATTTTTAAAATGTATTTAAAGAATGTATGTGGTTGTTAGTTTTTTATAGCATTTTTAAAAATCTGGTAAGATATTTACAATATTCAAATTAACCACTTCTAAGTATGTATTTAGTAAAGTATATTCCTATTGTTATGCGACCGATCTCCAGACTTTTCATCTTCCCAAACTGAACTGTCCCTTAAACACGAACTATTCACCTCCCTGCCCCCCGGCGCCCAGCACCCTGCTTTCCGTCTCTGCGAACTTGCTGACTCCAGGGACTCGTAGGAGCGGAGTCATACAGCATTTGTCTTTTTGTGTCTGTCCTATGTCGTGAGCATGTCTTCCAGGCCCATCCATGTTGTAGCATGTGTCAGAATTCCCTTCCACTTAAGGCCAATGGTATTCCGCCGTGTGGCTGTGCCACTTTTTGTGCATTCCGCTCTTCTGTTGATGGCTGTTTTCGAGCTCGATTAGAAACCTGTCTTTGAAAAGTAGTGGTTCACACAAATCCCAAGTACATTCATTTTTGTCCAAAAATTTGTATTTATTGACATGAAAAAAAAACCCCACTTGCAAGTTTTCTTGCTCTTTAGAGAAATAACTGTGTGGTTTTTCAGGGGTGGGGAAATTTTTTTTTTTTTTTTTTTTTTTTGCCAAAGGCCATTTGGCTATTAATAACATCATTCGAGGGCCATACAAAAATATCAGCTTAAAACTTAGCCTGCTGTTATTTGGTCAAACATTGAATGGACTCACTCCGAAGGCCTTGGCAAGGCCAGACCAAATGATTTTGCAGGCCTTCCATGGCCCGGGGGCCGCGTTCCCCACCCCTGTAAGTGGCCTGCTCCTTTTGGGGTGTGAGGAAGCGAGGCAGTGCCCCTGCTCTGTGGACCAGGGCTCCGTGGCTGGCACCTGCTGACCGGTGGCACATCCTCTCTGTGTGGCTGACTCGCCAGCCCTCACGGGACGGCGTGTCCACTCTGAGAACAAGCACACTGCCGTGCGGGGGAGAGATTTTTAAAAGCGTTTGATGTTTTTCTTGCTGTTTTGCTTTTGGGGATGAAAAGCCGACCAGTATTAAGATAAACACAGTGCACAATGGTCTTATAACAGGTTAAGCTGAATTGTAAGAAGAGAGAAGGGACAGCCAGCAAAGAAAGGCTCAGCATTGAATGCCTAGGGAACACACTCAAGGTCACGGGTCTGAACTTGGGCAGGGAGACCCCATGGGCAGAGAGAAAAACAGCCATGCCTCTGGCTTACAAAAGGGAAATAAGGAAACAAAGCCTTTTTAACAGTTGCTAACTGCTATAACTTTTGTAGACCGATGTCAAAATACGGGATGAGAAAGAGAGAAAGAGAGAGCGAAGCAAACAGAGTCAGGGGCCCAGGAAGGGGAGAATGGACCCTACCTAAAGCCAGGATCCATGTGTCCTGCACGTACAGTGTGTGTACCCCCTCCCCAGCTGTAATATCCCCCCCCCCAAGCTGTCCCTCTTGACTCCACTTCCATCCAACCACCTGCCCGTCCTGCCCAGCCCCTGGCCCCTCTGGGCTGGCCCAGCCTCAGGACCCTCCGGCTTAGGCAGGGCCCTGTCATCCTGCCCAGGCCTTGGGGAGGCTGGCCCTTCTTTCCCATGGGACCTTGGGGCCGAGCCATGGATGAATGAGCTCCACCTGACTCCCATGCCAACACCTGCCAGGGACGGTCTGGGACGATGCCAGCCGTGACCGCCTCCTGCAAGAGCGTGCCCTGGCCTGATGCCACCCCCATCACTGGCCTCGTTTCCTCCGGTCCCGGCGCCAGGCAGAACGGGCCTGTTAGCGGGGCTCCAAGAACACGCCTTCAGTGTCATGGGGTCCTTTCACACGGGGAAGGGCTGCTCTTCCGTCCTCCAGCTTCAAGCTGCGAGCCCTGGGCGGGCGGAGGTTGGAATGAGGCCCAGCTGGGGCCGTGGATGCGCTCGGTAATGCCCTCGGCCTGGCTCTGCCCCTCTTTAAACACCGTCTCCCTTCCCACAGCATCAGCCTGTGTGGACGCCAACCTGGCTTGCTATGACCTGTTGATGTTTACATCCCAGGAAATGTTGTTCCAGGACAGGGACCTGGCTCTGCGTTGGGGTCCCGCCCTAGCACCCCCAGCAGACCCCCCGGTGCAGGGGCGGTTAGGGGATTGCGTTGGGCTTCCTCTGGTGGGTCCTGAGCTGGAAGCAGGGGCAGAGATGGGAACCGGCAGTCATGGAAGTGCCCAGACCTCAGGACCAGTTGCCCCCGGGGGGGTTGTTTTGTTTCTGGGATTATTGCTGCAGAGAGCGGCCAACTTCCTGCAAGTGTGACTTCTGGAGTCAGCCTGGCTGCCTGGCTGGGCGCTGGGGCGAGGGCTGGTTTTCTGGGCTGCTGGCTGCAGGGTGTCGGTCAGAGTTAAATTTTATAGGTTGGCCTGGCCGTGGTTGTCTGTACACTCAGTCTCTCAGTGGCAATCATAAGTGTAACGTCTTTAAAAGACAGTTAAACACGATTAAGGGGATTGCTTTGCTGCTGATTGGAAAGCCAGCCGACTGGCAGGAGGACTTTGGGTGCTACTTGGGCTGTGGGATTGAGGGAATGCACCCAGGCACGGGACTGGCTGACATCCGAAAAGCAGGCCCAGACTCCAGGGTGCTCAGCACTGGACCCAGGACCCAGGACCCAGGGACGGCCCGTCGAGGAGCAGGTGGGGGCATCAGGAAAGGGAGCTGTTCCCTGGTAGCATGCTCCTTCTCAGGGTTGGGCAGAGACAAAGCCAGAGGCGCCCTGTAGCTCTAGTCCTCACTGGGGAGGAGGACTGACTCTTTCTCTCTGTCCGGTGTTCGTTCGCTCACTCAGGCAAATGAGTGTGTGTCTGGGCAGGTACAGCGAGAGACAGAGAGGGTGTAGCCCCAGTGGGGTTTGTGGTCAGGGTCAGCAGATGCAGCTCTAAGAGCAGACCTGGGGGTGATCTTGGCTACCAGAGATCTGATGGCACCAACGGCTCTTCCAGACACTCAGGAAGGCAGAGAAAGCTTGGCATGATGAGGGTCTTTTCCAGTATTCCCCAAACCAGCTGCAAAACCCAGGGCAAGGCCCTCTCTTGGGGGTGGATTATCATATCTAAGGTCTTTCTAGCTCTGAGATCATGAATTCCTAATTCTTTTTAAAAATATATATTTTATTGATTTTCTACAGAGAGGAAGGGAGAGGGATAGAAAGTCAGAAACATCGATGAGAGAGAGAGATATCGATCAGCTGCCTCTTGCACACTCCCTACTAGGGATGTGCCCGCAACCCAGGTACATGCCCTTGACCGGAATCGAACCTGGGACCCTTCAGTCCGCAGGCCAACACTCTATCCACTGAGCCAAACCGGTTTGGGCATGAATTCCTAATTCTAAGAGAAAGGTGAGCCTTGGTCTCTGTAACGGGGTTTAATTCGGCCTCTTCCTGAGCAGCCTCTCCTCTGCCCAGGAGTGCAGTGGCTTTGAAGCCTGCCAAGCCCGTCTCAGCTAACTCAAAACAACTGGGTGCACTGCTCTCTACGCAGCCTCCAGCCTCAGCAACGGGGGAAGGAGGGAATGGGAATGAAGGGGAATGGAGGAGGTATAGGGGTAAGAATGAGGGGTTGGGATGGGGATGGGGATGAGGGTGGGGCTGGGGCTGGGGGTAAGGATGGAGATGGGGACAGGGAAGGGGTGGGGTGGGGTAGGGATCTCTCACAGAGAGACTCAAGAAGCACACAGGGCACAGCCATGGGATCCAGTAATTATTCTGCGAGGCCCTCAGCCTATTGCGCCCTCTCGAGTGACGGTTAAACATCCACACCCAGCAGGTATCAGCCACGTGCTCACGAGGAGATGAGTGTCCAGCATTAAGGGATTTGTCCCAAAGCATTGTCTTAAGACCGTCCTGTCAGGCCTGGCTGGTTTGGCTCAGTGGATAGAGCGTCAGCCTGTGGATTAAAGCATCCGGGTTTGATTCCAGCCAAGGGCACATGTCTGGGTTGCGGGCTCGGTTCCCAGTGTGGGGTGTACAGGATACAGCCAGTCAACGATTCTCTTATCATTGATGTTTCTCTCTCTCCCTTCCTCTCTGAAATCAATAAAGATAAAGAAATAAATAAACTGTGAAAAAAATATTAAAGAAAAAGACCATGCTGTCAGCCTGGTTTTCAGAAGACCAGAAAAGCACACTTGAGCACTAGATCAGCACGTTGAGAGTTAGATCCTTCGGCTCTGGGCCGTTCAGACGGCTTGGGACGCCTGGGCCAGGTGGGCTTCCACACACACATGCCGGCAGGTGGCTGGGATACCGTAGCAGTGTCTGGGGGCCAGGGAGCGTGATGGGCTCCCTAGAAGTCACGGTAACCACATTCTTGCTGGTTCAAGTTGGCCTGCCCCCACCTTCCCGCCTGGGGCACCTGCGGAGCTCACTTCCGACCACAAGAGGGCGCCGTTGGTCAGAACACACTTTAAAATTCTGCAGCCCAAGTTACCCCTCAGGCTTTTTTACCTGTTTCTACGCTTGGCTGGTGCTTTGGTTTATTTTTATAACTAGGACACAATAAACCATATGCTGGAAATGGTGCATATGGCCAGGCTTGGCATACAAGCTGCTCCCAGGTGACGGCCCTCCTGGCTTTGTCTCCTGAAAGTCCTGCCTCCAGAGAAGAGGAAGAGAACAGACCTGGGAACTGACCCGGGAGGCACACAGGGCACCTATGGCGCCCTCTCGAGTGATGGTTAACAGTCCAGTCCCAGCAGGTACCAGCCATGTGCTTGTGAGAAGATGCGTGCCCGGGCCTGGGCCTGCTATTCTGGAGAAGGTGCATCCCCTCTCCCACCCCAGTTATCTTGGCCTGCAGAGGGCAGTGCACTTCTTCCCAATTGCCTCTCCTCCAAAAACATCACTGGCCTGTCACCTATGACGACACCTCCCTGCTACCATGGACCCCCTGGTGGCTCACCCACCCCACCCCCCCGCCCTCCAGCATGACACGATGCCCCCAAACCTCTACATTGCCTTCTCTGTTGCATCCTCGGGGGCCCCCACTTCACTCCCCCTGAATATCTCCTCGTGGTGTTGGGGGTTGCTCCCTCCGTCCTACCCTCCTTTTCTGGCCGTGTCCAAGGTCCAAGGGTGTAGCAGCCACGCCCAGTGTCCCGGCCTCCCCTCCGGCTGTCCCTGGGAGGAAACTCAGACACCGCATCTCCCCACACGGAAGTCCTCAGGGCTTGTCCTGGGACTCTCCGAGCCTGGTGGGGTCTTTGAACGGGCAGCGTCAGCAACACGGGGGGCTTGTTAGATGTGCAGGAAGGGGGGGCCCACGTTGGCCTCCTGAGTCGGAATCGGCATTTCAACAGGCTCTCCGGGAGGCGTGGGTGCACGTTGTAGCTGGAGAAGCAGGCCCGCGCCATCACGCCCCCTCCGCCCCTCGGCTCTCCCCACCACGGCCATTCTCTCTGCGAATGCCTTTCCTCCTCGGTCACCCTGGTTTCTCTTTGTGTCCCCGCCCATCCCTGCTCTGTGATAAATTGGGTTTAAACCCGACAAGGGGGAGGGAGCAAGTCCCACAGGCTCCCAGCCGGCCTGGGGATCAAGATGCAGCTCAGCCAAGAGCTAGACAAATGGGATGCCGCTGACGGCAGACCTCACTCCCTGGCAGGGAGCGGCCCAGCCCTTGCATCTGGACTGTTCTCATGCAGCTCCCGGCTCCCGCCCAGCGAAGGGAGGCGGGACCCACAGCGGACGGGCCTGTGTGCCTGGCCTCCGAGGGCCACCCGGGCAGAGTTAGCAGGCACATGGGCACCCAGGCCGGTGAGCCCTGGGGTGTTAGAGAAGACACCCGTGAGTGGGTGAACCCCACAAACAGTTCACTCCAGCTCTTTTGATTATTTAGGTCAGAAGTGAGCTCATCAGCCTCACTCAGCTGCTGGGCAGCTGGCCAGGGCGGCCCTCCTCTGGTCCAAGTGTTTCGAGGTTGGAGGCCATCATCTGTGTGTTGCGGGCCACGTGTGCCCAGGGCACTGAGACACTTGGTGCGGCTGCGAGATTCTGAACTCTTGCCCCGGTTTGTTCCCCTGCCACCACCTCCGGCAGGCAGCCCACGCCCAGCACACCAGGGTCCCCCTCGGAGGCAGCTTCTGCAAGCGTGAGGTGCCCCGCCTCCTGGGCATATGAGATCACATATTTGGGAGCGGAGAGGGGGCGTAGCAGGGCTCCCTGGGCTCCAGGTCCTTCATGCATGTGGGCAGGTCCAGACCCTCCTTAGCCAACTGGTGGGTGGAAGGATGGAACCCTGGTGGCTGCTGAGCCTTGGCTCCTGGGGGTGGGCACCTCACACGGCCTTGCTCTGCGGCTGCAGCCACGTGGACACAGAGGAGGCTTGGAGGGTCTCTACGTCTTACGTAAGATGCCTTATGTTTGTTAAGTCTAGGCACCTCTGAGTCACTGCTCCCAAAATATGGTTAGAGGCGAGATGAGGGGGGCACGGAAGAGAGTTTTCTTGGCCCTGAGCTGGGTTCTGGTGTGTGGGCATCTTCGCTGTTTGCTTCTGAGATCAGGCCCCCTCAGCATGTCCCCCGACACCTGGGAGTGGTGCAGGGACTCCTGGAGAGGAAGCCCTGCCTGGCCTGGCATAAGGGGGAGGCCGAGGGGTGGGAGGTGTGTGCTTGGCCTGGGAGGCAGCATTCAGACAGCTGAGAGCGCTGAATCCCAGCCAGACCATGGGGTTCACTCTGTCTGTGCTCACTGGCTGTGTGATTTTGGGCAACTTAACCCCTCTGTGTCTGTGTCTCCTCTCTCAGCTGCCTCATACAGCTGTTATGTGGATTAGAGAAAGAATATCCTGACAAGCTTTTAGTGCGGTGGCTGGCCAGTAGCAACCCGGAAGAACAAAAAGATCCCTCCTCCCGGAAGGATGGACCAGGGCACAGGGACTAGGGCTTCTATTCCATCTCAACTTCCTACCTTAGCAGCCCAGCCTGAATCAGGCAAGTGGGCCGGCCATCTGTGTTGAGCCCTTGCTGTTAGGGTGCAGTGGGGAGCAAGACCGCTGTGAATCTAGGTTCCTGGCACTGAGACTTGAGTGATACACAAACAAAACAAAACAAAACAAAACAAAACAAACACAAAAAACCTTGCTTCCGTAAGAACTAAGCCAGCTCAGGAGTTGTGTGTGGAGCGCTCTGTACAGCTGTGAGACACAATCACTGTCTTCTCCGTGTGCACGCGTGAGCTCTAATAGCAACGGCGGGCAGGCTGTTCTGCATGAAAGCAGGTGAGGACTTGCACACTCACTGAGGCCTCTGCTGGTGTTGACCCAGATACCTGTACCCGGAGCCCTTCATCCTCCAGTGTGGATAAGAGCACAGGTGTGCATTCTGTGTCACTGTCGCCGTCATTCCATCTGAGGGTCGGGGAGGATTTGGGATAAGACAGGAGGCTTATCCTGCAGAATTTCTATTTGTTGCATGTCATTCTGAACTTGCATTTCAACCCACACGTGGCTCCCTTCAGTTCGGAGACTTGGAAGTTAGCGATTCCACTCGGTGCCTCTGCCTGCCCTCCTCTCGCTCCCACGTGGATTGGCTGGCAGTGGCAGCTGCTGGCATTGCACAATTGGCTGGGATGTGGGATGCACCGGCAGAGGAGGACCTCCTGGCTTCCACGCTTGACTCGGGCCCCTGCTCTGGGCTAAGTCAGGACGGAGGGCACCTCTCGCTACAGCTCAGTGTCATCCCTGCCACAGATGTTGCTGTTGCAAGGAGCCCTGCCTCCTCCCCTGTTTCCACTGGATGCTCGTGAGCCTTCGATGCCTGGGGGCTTCTCTCCCACGGTTGCAGCAATGCCGACAAGAGCAGTTTTGTCACGTGGGCGAGCACGGGGACCTCGGAGGCAAGGACTCTTGTATCATGTCTCCTGGAGGATTTAGCCAGCTGGTCAACCCAGCAAAGACAATGACTCGGTGCTTACTCTGTGGAGTAAAAACTGAATGAGCTCCAGGAAGGATGGATTCTGCCTGGATCTTTGCCTTGTGAGATGGGTGTTGTTAGGTTGGGAAATAAACAAAAGCAGAAAATATGGGTGCATCTTGAGATCAGAGCAAGTCCTGGAAATTGCCCGGGCGAGATTCATGGAAATGCTGCAGCCCGCTCAGACGCCTCCTTGGCACACGCCTTTCCTTGCAGCGCGGACGTGGCATGAGGATCATAGGAGGAAGCATTTTGTCATAAGGTTTTCTTAGAGATTGCGCGAAAGCCCGTCTTCCTGCTGCACGCATTAATTGCAGATATTGCTCCCCCTCGTTTCAGCTTGCAAGATGCTGGCATCGGATTCATCCTGGTCATAGACCGAAGGCAGGACAAATGGACCTCCGTGAAGGCGTCAGTCCTGCGAATAGCAGTAAGTGTCCGCGCCCCGGCTCCGTGACGTTCTGCCTCCTCTCCTCCTGGGCGTGGGGACAGCAGCGTTTCTCTTCTAGCGACCCGTCTGCCTGGGTGGCAGTGTGGGTTCTGGCTGTCACTCTGTGGTGCAGCACCGAGGCATACAGCCAGCTCAGGGCACCACCCGGGTGGCCTGAGGCCTGCAGCCCCACCTCCTTGGCTTCCTCCAATTGCTAAAGCGTGTGTGTGTGTGTGTGTGTGTGTGTGTGTGTGTGTGTGTGTGTTCTCAAATGGGTTAACTCTTAGAGGGCCTGTTTTAATTAGAAAACAATTCCAGCTGGCTTATTTCTGACCATTGAGTATGAGAGCTGCTTAGGACTTTATTGTGTATTCATTCTTTAATAGAGCTCAAAGTCCTGAGTAACAGGCCACTGAGTGTGTTACAGAGAGTCTTCAGGCTCGAAGTTTTAAACCATATGGAATAGCTTCTTCTAGGTGACACTCTCCTTTCCAATGCACTGTTATTCCATGGTTTTATGACCGACTCTTTCTTGGGAACCCATCCTGCACTTGGTAACCCTCGCTGCCAAGGAATTTATCTTTATGTCCGTGGAGCTGTTTTGCAGACCGTGTGTTGCTCTCCAGGGCCGAGCAGCTGGTCTGTGGCTGTGGCTGTGTTTCGCTGGCAGTGATTATTTAGGAGGGAAGAGTTAAGTCAGCAGGAAGCCCTGAATCTTATTTTTGCCAGTAGCTCCCACCCCCGCTCACGATCTCCACCGCAGAGCACTTCTCACCACGCTCGGTTCCACCCACGCTTGCCTCCCAGCCGCCAAAGGACAGAAAAGCAATTGTTGGCAAGCAGAGTGACCCAGAGCGACTTGGCCAGGTCTTCCTCAGCAGTGATGGCTCTGCTGCTCCCACAAGTTTCTTACAGTGCCGATGGAGTGAAATTCTCCTACCCTCTGGTTCTGGGCCTTGCATTCAGCCATCTTTGGTTCTTGGCCTCAGAGGCTGCTGTGTTGGGGTTCTGGGTAGAGTGGAAGAATCGACTCCTTCCTTACATTCTGCCTCACTATTTCATCTTAACGATAATTAAAGGCTCGGTATCTGCTCTGACTCCTAGAGTTTACATCGTTTGGGTGCAAGCCTGTTCTTTGCTACTGGATCCCGCCTTTGTCTTTCAAAGCACCGCCCCAGGGGTCTCCTGCCCCCGCCCTGCCTGTCACACACTTCCTATGACCTCATTTATCTGAAACAGACCAGAACACTTCAGAGTGTTTCAAAAGAAGTCAGTGTGTTACATCAGCAATTTTCAACCTTTTTCATCTCATGGAACACATAAACTACTAAAATCCTGCAGCATGACAAAAAATATATATATTTTTTGCCAATCTGACAAAAAATAGTTATAATTTTGATTCATTCACACCTTTACATATTGTTGAATTGGCTATTGTCAATTTTTTATCTGATAATCTAAGGGAAAAGAGGTCAGCTCCCCTGACTAAATAGTCAGATATTACATGTTTTAAAAATTCTTGTAGCACACAGGTTGAAATATATATATATATCAGTGTATTATATAATCAGATTTCCTTTGTTTTAAAGTCCTCAGAAACTTAGAGTACTCTTTTTAAGAAAAAGATATTTTTATTGAATTCAGAGAAGAAGAGAGGAGCGATAGAAACATCAATGATGAAAGAGAATCATTGTTTGGCTGCCTCCTGCACGCCCCGCACTAGGGAACCAGCCTGAAACCCAACCATGTGCCCTGATCAGGAATCAAACTGTGACCTCCTGGTTGATAGGTAGATGCTCAACCACTGAGCCACACCGGCCAGGCACAAAATACTCTTGAAATGCGACGTGGTCCCGGGTGTGCCCTGTGGATCCGGGTCCCAGAAAGTACTTCTCTGCGCCTTTGCACACGGGCGTCTCCCTGGAACGCCCTCACCCCCGAGCTCCTTCCACACCCCCGAGCTCCTTCCACACTCCCAGCCGAGCAGCACTGCCCTGGGAGTCTCCTGCCTTTTCTCTACTTGATGGAAGTTCACAGTCATTCTGTGTTTGCATATCGAGTCTTCCTTAAGGTCAAGGCCAAGCCCTGTCCGTCCTTGAGTGGCTGGGCACCCAGCCCAGGCCCCATGTGAGGCAGGTTTGCCATAAATATCTCTCAGGTTAATCAGTTGTTCCTGGTTAGAAGCAAGAAGCTTCCCAAATGCAGGGTTGCTTTTAAAACAAAACAGATAAATGGGGGGAGGGGGGAGATAATCCTTCAGATCACCGTACAGTTCAGCAGTGTGGTCTGGGCCAGCTGCCCAAGCTGTCACAGCCAAGCTCAACCCAAGTTTTATTCATCATCAAGTTTATAATCAGACTAGAGGCCCAATGCATGAAAATTCATGCACTCTGGGGAAGGGGTCCCTCAGCCCGGCCTGCGCCCTCTCATAGCCCAGGAACCCTCAGGGGATGTCCATCTGCCACCACCAACCTATCACTGTGATATGCTCTGACCACCAGGGGCCATACACTCAATGCAGGAGCTGTCCCCTGGTGGTCAGTGCACTCCCCAGAGGATCGGGCCTAATCTGGCAGTGAGACATTCCTCTGGGAGCCCTCGGGGGATGTCCGACTGCAGCCTAAGCCTCGGACTAAGCCACAGTCGGATATCCTTAACATTGTCGAGGACATATGGGAGGCTCCCACCACCGCCACTGTGCCCACATCTATCAGCCCAGCTTGTGGCTGAGCAGAGCTTCCCCTGTGGGAGCACACTGACCACCCAGGGCAGCTCCTGCATCGAGCGACTGCCCCCTGGTGGTCAGTGTGCATCATCGTGACCAGTCATTCCCAGTTGCTCCACCGTTAAGGTCAATTTGCATATTATCCTTTTATAATATAGGATTAATTGTTGAAGCAAGCTGGCTCATCTTTAAAACTTGGTTTTGTGAAAATCACAGCTAAGAACTTGGTGTTTGAGTTTTTAGGGTTGCACTGATTCTTACCGAACAAAAATATACGTGTGGCTTTCTAATCCTATCTTTTTTCCTGTAAGTCACAGAGTTCCCCAATACTAGTTTGGAAATCCCAGAAGTCAGCATTTTTCTAGCAGAATTGTCAGAGATTCTCTTCGCACTCCGATGCTTCTTGTTATAAAAAATTACTGATATTAATTCCAAAAATTTTATTAATGTATTGAACACATTTGTGAAAACCCTCTTCTGTGCCTGGAATGGGAAGGTGTTGGGGATATAAGGAGGGAATGAGCAAGAATTATACACCCAAGCGGGGTGCAGACAGCTGACAGACATTGTGGTCAGAGTTATGACCAGAGATGCCAGAAAAATATTTAGGAGGGTACCTGAGATAGCACAGGCCATAGGGGTGGGCAGGACACTACGAGCCAGGCCCTGCTACCTTCCTCGAGCATGCAGCCACCTCTGAGCCAAGACGTCGGTCTGATCTCCACCACGGATCTGTAGTTTGGGCCCGGAGGTGGGAGACGGAACTGTACCGCTGTCCCCAGGCAGGGGAGCTGGGCAGGCCAGAGCTAGCATTCACGCTGTCACCTTCAGCCAGCCTGTGCTATTATCCAAGGGGACTCTGGGAAAACACCCACCCAGCACCCGCCAGGCCAGCGCCCGCAGGAGGAATCGGCACATGGCCGGCTCCAGCGTGCACCATTCCACCGGGGCACCAGGCCAGCTGCAGGTGCCACAAAAGCCAGTCGGCGGCAGTGGCTCTACGTATCTCGAAGTGTGCCTGGACACCCGGTTGAGGCTCAGCCCTTACATAACACCATGTAGTTCCGGGCTATTTTTTGCTACCGTGTGTACTGTCGCCTGAGCTGAGCTTGCCTTAATGTGGGGTGTTGGTTTTCCTTTTTTGGATGCCTTCAGCTTGGCTTGGAAGAGAAGAATAAGGTGTTGGAGGAGCCAAAGTCTAATCTTCCTAAAATCAGACTTGCTGCGCCTCCATCCAAAACAGAGCCTTCATCGGCTCTCGTGGGCAGTGAGGGCAGTGAGTGTTCTAACCTGGCACAGGTCATGATCTCTCCTGGTGGACACAGGCAGAAACAAGACTCGAAGCTGAGAATTCAAACATCGCTCTTTGTCTAACAGTTGGTTCAAAGTTTGGACTGTCCTGGGATCGATGCTTCTTTGATAAAATACCAGTGTATATCTTCTAGGATTCCACTTCAAGTTTTAACCCTCCCCCACTACGTATGCGTGTGAAGAGTGTGTGTGTGTGTGTGTGTGTGTGTGTTAGCGTGGAGAAGGGAGTAATAGAGTATACATATTTAAGTTAAGAGCTAGCCTGATTCAAGCTAAATCTATGTCCTAGAGCCGTGGTCGGCAAACTGCGGCTCTCGAACCACATGCAACTCGAGAGCCATGGTTCGCCACTCTGTTGACTAATGAGTTGCCAACCACTGCCTCAGGGAAAAACACTTAAAAAACATTTTAATAATGTACTAATGTCTTTAACCTGAAGTCAAAACTTCTGGGTAAGGGAAATGCCTTACGCGGTGGTCGGCAAACTCATTAGTCAACAGAGCGGCAAACCGCGGCTCCCAAGCCGCATATGGCTCACGAGCCGCAGTGTGCCGACCACGGTCCTAGAGCATGCCGCTGAAGGAAATTGCATTTAAGGTCATTTTAGTCTGTGCGGGGAGAACTCGGGGTTTTGCCTGTAAAGCCTATGCCATCTGTGTGTGCACAGTGTCTGAGGGACCCTGGATTTTTAGGTCATTCAGTAAATACACCAAATTTAATATAATAAAATAATATTATATTAATGTCACTAAATGCTTACTGCGTGCCAGTTCCCGGAGGTCTGATGCCCGGGGGAAGGAAAAGGAGGGCGTGGGCAGAGGCACTTCCGGTCCCAGAAGAAGAGCAGGCAGCCCAGGTGTCCCAAGTTGAGAGTATTCATTGGAATGATTGTCCTTCATTCAGAGATTACCCTCTTCCCATTTTTCATTAAAATGTATTTTCCTTAATGTTGTTTATGACCGTCTCAACCGTACTTGCCGGGGGCTGGTCTTAGATGCCCCATCCTCCAGGTTTGCATCTAGACCTTCCCAGCAACAGCCTCGGTGGCTGGAGGCCTCTGCTCTGATTTAGACTCTAGGTTTTTCATCTGCTAATACTATGGTTCCAAGCTTCCAAGTTCATATTTATTACGCAAACTTGTGTTTGTTGTTTGGCTACTATGAGACAGATGTCATTGGTCAGGCTTCAGCTGCTCCACTTGAAATTAAGCATTTAAAGTCAGGCTGGATAACTGGCTTTGGGCCCAAGTTAAGGCAGTGACTTGAACTTGGGGAGGATTTCAAACAGCGTTCCCCAAAGCACCAGGGTTCCTCGGAACTTCATCTATTGGCTCTGTTACAGTGCCTCTTCGTTTAGTAAGATTCTAAGAATATTCATTCAGAAGCCAGTTGACTCCTCTTCATCTATTCCCAAATTACACATGTAGAGTCATCACTTTCTGTGTTCCTAAGTCAATCAAGGTCTGCCCCTGAAAATAAATAATATTGCTTTCCTATGACACAGAAACCTATTATCCTCATTTTATGATGGCTTGATTCATGAGTAAGTTGCAAAAAGATGTTATGTTATAGCCTTCATCCCAAATCCTCCGTGCAGTTACCTTTATTTTTAAAATAGTTTTATTTTCTCCCAGCTGGCTTTTACTACATATGGTTGGCTCCAACCCAGAGGAAATTTAATCTACTGTTGTTTATATTCAAAATATTGTTTGTGTATGTCATTAAGCCTCCTCACTTGGCTAGGATCTTACAACTGCTCTCTTTAATATAAAGATTCAACAACTTAAAGAAATGGAAACACTGGAGCAGAGAAAAGGGGGAGAGTGAACTAGTTTTCACATGGACCATCACCTCCAGCCACAGGCTCAGCCAGGTCAGTGTCTCCTCCCAGGACGGGGTGAGCGACTCCCACTGCCGGTGGCTTTCCTCGCCACCTGAGTTGAGCTCATCTATGGGAAACGCTGAAGGTCAAGGGCACGGTGTTATCCTATGCAGCATTCAGACTTGTACTTACCGAGGGCCTCTGCCCTGGGGTGTGAATTAGGGCGGCAAAAACAACATAGAAATTTAGAAAAGCATGACTCGCCATCACCTCTAGAAAGAGACTTTCGTAAGGATGTCTTCCTGCAAGAGTGGTGGCCAGTTTCACACACCATGGTGACAGGTTTGGACGGCCCTCCTGTTGGAAAGTGGCCCAGAATCTGCCCTCGGGCTGCCGACTCTCCTGGTGGTTCTCTGAGTTGTCTTTCCCGCTCGAAAGAGTCGAACTTAGTGAGCATTGACGGGAGTCAGCAGGGGCGGCACCGTGGGGAAATCACTGCTCGCTGGGGTGCTTATTCACAGGCCCCTCCTGAGCTGGGGGTCCCGCTGTGATCATGGGTGGCTATGCCAGGCACCTCCATCGGGTGGGCAGATGGCACCTTGTGACAGCTCCCCTCCTGGCCCGCGGGGGCTACAAACACATAGCGAGCACCTGCTAGGATGTTGGCGACCAAGGACACATGGTCTCCGTCCTCCGGGGCTATGACAGTGGTACGAAGACTCGTTGGGGAACCTGTGGGGAGGGTGTGTCTCAGGCCTGCAGGCAGGAAGGGTATGTGCTTCACACCCAACCCAGAAGCCATGATCACTGGAGTCTCAGCCCTGCCCTCAAGGTTCCCGGATGGCAGTGAAGGTGCGCAGCAGGCGCTGAGGACCTTCAGGTGGAAGCTCAAGGAGTGGCCAGGTTGCAGGCACAGCGTGGACATCGCCAGGAAGTGGGTGGCAGTTTTAACTCTGGATGGCGTAACCCGGGAATACCCATAGGTGTCGTGGGTTCTGGTGTGCCGAAGGGCCGCCCACAGGTCCCTGACTTAGGGTCTTCTGTCAGTCCTGCTTAGAAGAGCATGGCTAGTCGAGATGGGCCAGGAATGACCGTTCAGCCAAGAAATCTGTTTCAGGCCTTGGGGCCGTGTCATTCTGTTCGTGTATCATATTTTAGATGCCTATAGCCTGGTTATGCAGACATCGAACTCATTTGCTTCAGAATTTCTTGTTTTAGTAATGGGGTCTCCCTGGATTTCAGCATCTGGAAGCAATCTGGCGTCTAGAATAGCCTTTTACTATATATCTGTCATCGCCACATTTTTTGAGCGCTTCGTGTGAGCACTGTGCTGAACTCTGCGTGTGCATGAGGTCACTTACCCCTCAAGAGTGCAGTGAGGAAGGCAGTCTGTCACCTCTGCTTCAAAAATGGGGAAACAGAGGCACAGGGAGGTTAAGGAACTTCCCCAAGGTCAGGTACCTTGTAAGCAAAGCTGGTAACTGAACACATCCACATAATTGTATCTAAGAGTGTGTGTGCCCATGCTTATTTTTATCTTTCCTTTAAGGTGTGTGCGTGTGTGTGTGTGTGTGTGTGTGTGTGTGTGTGTGTGTGTCTATATGGCTTCATTTCTATTTGACAAGTATAGTTCCCTGGGGCTGTCAAAACAAAGTTCCCAGACTGGATGGGTTCAACAACAGAACTTTATTACCTCACAGTCAGGAGGCTGGAAATTCAAGATCCAGGCAAAGCTGGTTTCCTTTGTGGCCACAAGGGAGAATGTATTCCACGCTCTCCCCCACTTCTTTGGTGATCCCTGGCTCATAGACCCATCACCCATCTCTGCCTTCATCTTCATGTGGTGTTCTCCCGGTGGGTTTTGTGTCCAAATTTTCCATTTTCAAGAGTCATTGGGTTGGAGGCCCATGCTAATATTTTATTTTTAGCTCAATTGCCTCTGTAAAGACCCCGTGTCCAAATATGATCACATTCTGAGGCATTTGGGGTTTGGTCTTCAACATCGGAACTTCAGAGGACACAATTCAGTCTATAACAAGGGTAACAAGCTTTTGACTTTCTCATTTATAAGTAACAAAAAGCAATGTGATTTTTCCCCTTTTCTCTTAAGAGGTGGTGATGCCTCTGACGGAGTCCAGTGTCTATAACCTTTGTTATCTCAGTACGACGTTGATGCGTTGGAAACACCTGGACCAGGTCTTCCCCGTCCAGCCTGAGCAGTCAGTGCAGGTGTGTGGGAACCCTGCGTCAGCTACAGCTGTCCACCAGCGATGCCACGGCCCTCTGTTCCCCTGCAGGCATCCTTCCCGGCAAACCTCCAGCTCGTCCTTGTTCTGCGACCAACAGGATTTTTCCAAAGGACTCTCTCTGACCTTGCTTTCAAATTCAACAGAGATGACTTTAAGATGAAGGTTCCAGTAAGTACGCCCGGCTTTAGCTCTGTAGGCAGAACTAAACATAATTGCATTCTTGGCCCATCTATGAAAATCGAAATTCTCAAGGTGCTAGCCTCAGTGCTGTGAGCATAAATAAAGCCCCAAACAACTCAGTTGGAAATTGTACTTCCTCTTATGCTACCAGGAAAGGTATGATCCTTCATTTCCATCTGCCACTCTGCACCTCTGGGGTGGCTGTGCAAAGCATGGCCTTGGATGGGCCACCTTCAAAGGACAGGCATTTTGTTAGAGCCATAAGTCTAGAACATTCTTATAGCAAGTCAAGCTGAAAAACAAGGGAGCCCAGGGGAAAGGAGAGGGCCCGGGGAAGTGGGTGCAAGCATCCCTCATACCTGCAGAGGGTGGGGGCTGTAGGCCTTGGCCCTGCAGGCCGATCCCTACCTTATCTCCTCACTCCAGCTCAAAGCAGCCAAATTAGTGAGTTGCCCCCCAAAAAAGGGTTTCACAAAAATCATCGCCGGTATCTTCTATTCACTGGCCCATTTCAGACCATTCTTTAGAATTACAGAAGGCATCCTCTGGATGCTATTGTTAAATGCTGTTGTTGAAAATGTGTTCATGTCATTGTTTTGGTGCTGCCTGCTAAACTCAGTGCCGAATAGGAAATGTTAAAAACAAACAAACAACAGTGGGTCCTTGTGTTATCTCTGGATGGTTAGATAAATATGAAGCGTATACAGGATTTAATTGAGAGACAGAAATCATAAAGGAAGGTGGCTTATATTCCTAGATTGCCCAGACAACTAGTCTTTGGTCATGCTGGTCACGAATCGGGGTTATTTGGCTGCACATAGTTTTATTAGAGGAACAAAGAGAAAATTGAGTCATCTCTGCTGAGAACTGTTTTCTACTTTAAGTGGACATTTTATCCTACTTTATAAAATGAAGATCATGTGCCGTAGCCAGTTTGGCTCACTGGATAGGGCGTCCACCTGCAGACTGAAGGGTCCTGGGTTCAATTCCAGTCAAGGCCAGGTACATCAGTTGCAGGCTCGTCGCATGAGGGAGGCAATGAATCGATGTGTTTCTCTCACATCGATGTTTCTCTCTCTCTGTCTCTCCCCCTCCCTTCCACTCTGTCTAAAAATCAATGGGAAAAATATCCTTAGGTGAAGATTAAAATTTAAAAAAAAAGAGACCATGCTTCAATCAAAAGACCTCAACATTGACACTGTTGAAGTTTGGGCAGGATTGTTCTCTGTGGTGGGGCTGACTTGTGCATGATCATAATTACCCCTCCTCTCCACCCACCACATGCCAGCACCACCCTCCCTACCCCCCAACGTTGTGACAATCAAAAATGTCTCCAGACATTGTCAAGTGTCCCCTGAGGGACAGAATCGCCAGGGGGGTGGGGGGGTGGAGGGAGGGAGAACCACTGCTAAACTAATACAGTATTTAATAATACATGAGGTGGTTTCAAATAACATTTGGGCTAAACCTCTCCAGACCTATTTTGTAGTATCTGTGTGACAGCTTACAAAGCAAAGACTATATTTTCATCCAGAACTCACAGGCAGAATGACCTCAGAAAGGACAAGAAAAAAACACATTAAAACAGTAAAACAAGTGCCCCGTGTAGAAAAGCTTACTTGGTCACCACAACCGTGTGCTCCCTCCCCCACCTCCACCCCCGTCAAGGCAATCGTGCAGGTAAAGGGCGCTCAGCTGGTTCCGAACCTGCAATGACCTCACAGTATTTCAGCAGAAATGAAGACAAATGATTTTCTTTAGAGTCCGAGCACCGTCCGATGACCATGCTGAGCTCATCTGGCTGGAGAGGCGTCAACGCCTTCCGTGTGCCTAACGTCCATCCCAAGCCCAGCTAGCTCAAGGGTTTGCACCCTCCCATGGCTGTCATCTGATGGGATGACTCATCCTGTACCCCTTTCATGGATGAGGAAGCTGAGACACAGGGGAAATAAGCCACTTGCCTCAAGTCGATCAGCCAGTTAATGGTAGAGCTGGGATTGAAACCCAGGCCAGTGACTTCGGTCAACACAGCCACCGGCAAAGAAACGTTTCCTGACTCTGCCTGCTGGGCGTTCTGTATATGGAGGCGGCTTCCTCTCTCCTCTAGGTCATAATGCTGAGCTCAGTACCAGAATTACACGGTTACATCGACAAGTCCCAGTTGACCGAGGACCTGGGCGGGACCCTGGATTACTGCCACACCAGGTGGCTGTGTCACCGCACGGTGAGTCTTCCCAGCGCTCGCGCTCCAGTGGATGTTGGCTACGGGCGGTGGCTCCAAATACTCCCCGGGGAAACCCTTAGAATTGCGTTTGCATTTCGATGCTGCCTTTTCCAAAGACATGTTCATGTGAAAAACCCAAGTTTTCTCCCCAAGAATGAGGAGATGGTCTCAGGGGACCTTAGTCATCCAACGAAATAACATGAGTAATAAGTTCGGGAGTGGTTTTCTCTGGGCTCGGAGACTGAAAAGAAAGAGAGAAAACCCCCAGATTGTTGTAGACTGCGGCACTCACACCTCTCTCCGAGAGGAGAGAGAGATCCCGAGCCTAGAATGACTCTCGCTGACGAAAGCCTATGTAAAGAGTGTCTGGTATGTGTCTGAAGAGGCCGTGAGGCTCAGAAACCAGCGGGAAGGTATTTGCTCTACATAGACCAGGCTTGCCGTGGCCCCGTCCCCTCGGAAGATGTCCCGGCCGGCCCCCGGAGGCGCTCCGCAGGCAGCAGGCGGGTGCGGTGTGTGCAAAGCTTTGTGATGGTGTTCTCCCTCTTCCCAAGGCCATCGAAAGTTTCGCCCTCATGGTTAAGCAGACGGCCCAGATGCTGCAGTCCTTCGGGACCGAGCTGGCCGAAACGGAGCTGCCCAACGACGTCCAATCGACGAGCTCGGTGCTCTGTGCGCACACGGAGAAGAAAGTCAAAGCGAAGGTATGTGTGGTTTCTGGGGGGGAGGGTGCAAGGGGGGCTCTCTGTCCGAGTGTGAGATAGTGGAGTAGAAAGAGCTGATGTCGGCATTAGTAAGACAGATCTCAGGGTTTTCTAAGATGCCTCTTGATGCTCATGAGATGGGTAACCTCTGTGATGAGGACTGAAATGTGCTCCTTTTTGAAAGCAGCATAAACCGGTGCTGTCAGTGCAGACACCTGGTGGCTGGCCTGTGAACTGTGACTGAAACAAGGCCTTGGAGGTGGCTTCGCTGTGGCCCAGCTCCCGAGCTGCCTGACAGCTGGGCCCTCCATCGGGGTGTTTCTGTTGCTTTTGAGTAAACCAAGATAGGAATTCTGCCCCTGGGGCCCATAGCCGGCAGGCAGAGAAGTGGGAGACTGACTCAGAGAGGCTGAAATTCATAAAGTAGCCACTGTACTCACATACTTACCATCGCTTGCTGGATAAATGCTCTGAGGAAGAGGGGGCCCCTGAGTCTGTCGCATTCCCTGCCCGACCTGCACATGGCAGGCTGTGCATCAGCGGTGACCATGACCCACTGGTGCTGCCCTCAGGGGTGTCCCCGCCCACGCCAAGAGAACCCCTCGCTCCCTTTCACTCCTGGCACCAGGGATGGCTGCAGAAGCAGGCACCTAGAGGTCTGGTGTCCTGTTACTCCCCTACTTTATCCTGCTGCCCCTGAGTGACCCGTAACCCTAGCTCTGCCCTGGTTGCAGCAGGAGGAGTCTCCCCAACACCTGCCTGCTTCCCCCACGAGCGAGCAGTCAGCACAGAGAGTAAGAAGACTTTTTGCTGTGGCCGGTGCTGTGCCCACCTTGCCCACTCCCCTCGGGGGAGCGATGCCCCACAAAGCCCACCGCTCTCTCCAACCTGGTCAGAGTCCCGGGGTGTGGGTGGGCCTGGGGTGCGAGGTGCCGTGCTCTCCCCGCAGGAGGACATGAGGCTGGCGCTGGATGAGGGGCAGAGCATCCTGGACAGCATCAGGGAGCCTCTGGCCAAGAGCCCGGAGCAGAGCCTGAACCAGGACCAGCTGGACAACCAGACCACCGTGCAGAGGTGAGGCCTCGGGCTGCAGGGCCTTTCGGGCGCACGGCTTCTGTGAGAACGAGAGGCTGCGGGCTGAGGACAGAGGGACAGACAGACAGGAGCAGAGGCCCCACCCATGCTGCCGTCGCCTTTCTGAGCCTGGTTTTGTCATCCCAAGGGCAAGCAAGGGCACCTCAGAGTCCTTCCTGCTGAAGTGCCTTTCTTCCAAATCCCACAGAAAGCAGCTTTTCTGGAGAGGAGATTTCTTAGCTCACTTGCCCTTTTTCATAAGCATGGAGGGCCGTGTAAGGGACAACAGTGGTGACAGGAGCTATCAGGCTCGGTGGGCAATCTGCGCTCAGTCGCTTTCCTGTCCTGTCTCGCACCTAAAGCTCCACTTGTTCCCAGGGCGGGAAGTAGCCTCAGCCCTCTCAGCTCCAGCCCCCATTTTAGAAGCATCTCCTCTTTCCCGGGAAAGGGGGTGTCCTTGCCCCCCTTGGTTTCTAGCTGCCTGACAAAGCACAGGTTAGAGAGTCCATGCAGTTCACAGCTATTAGCTAACATCATGTGCTTCTCTGCCATGTTTCACACCATTGACCTCCTCCCGTTTTACATTCTTCGCCCCAAAAGCCAGGTCAGCAACGAGGCCCCATCTCCTTGTTCAGGGACAGGTTGGGGACAGGTACAGAGCAGCTGGACAAACCCAGGCCTGGACCCCGGCCGATGTTTTCAACTCTTAACCTGTGTTCCCTCTTCATTGCTGAAGTCCATACACCGGCCAGGGATGCAGTGTGGGCCCTGGGACACAAGGGAGGCCTGGATAGATGTCCTCAGTGTCACAGACAGAGGAGGCTGGAGCACACTTCTAATTCCCCAGACTCGGTTTCCTCATCCATACAATGGGGCCAGCCTGAGCGCACCTGACGGGGTGGGTATGGGATCAAATTGGTTCCCGCTTGTCTAGCACAGTGTCTGGAGCACAGGGGTTCTCAGATTTAGCAGTAAAGACAGTAAATGGTGGCAGCAGTTCTTCACCCCCATCTGCATTGTGGCAGCTCACTGTTTTCTTAACCCCTGAATCAAAGTGATAAATAATGAACCCAAACCTTTATCATCTCGACCTTGTAAAAATCAACAAACTCAACTCAGCCAGCTGCCCTCCCTCTCAAGTCAGTGAGCCCTAAAGAAACCCCTCTCTTCTAAACCTGTGCTTTAGTTCCCAGGCTAAGAGGAGACGAGGATTAAGAAGGCTGCTTGGAGGCTGAGCCCCACCCCCCAACCCTGCATCACGTTTTAGGGGCATTTCTCCCTCCCCCCAGGGGTCACTCCAACAAAGCACAAATGCCTTCCTCTTTCCTAGGCTCCTGGCCCAGCTGAATGAAACTGAGGCTGCCTTTGATGAATTTTGGTCAAAGCATCAGCAAAAACTCGAACAGTGTCTGCAGCTCCGGCATTTTGAGCAGGACTTCCGAGAGGTGAGTGGCCCAGAGCCTGGAGCGAACCTGTAGGCAGGCACCTGTGTTCTGGCTGCGGGAAGCCAGGAAGTGGCCTGGAGCGCCTGAATGCCCAGAGCCGAGTACCCAATTGACTCTGGTTCAATGTGGAATAGTCTCTGTTAGCCACATGGAGCCCCAAGATCAAGTTGGAGTAAACCTTAAAGTACGTGATTGATGGGTAAATATTATATGCAAAGGTTGTGCAAAATATGTTCATTGGCATGTACTTCCACATTATTGGTTCATTAGTCAAGCAAATTTCATTCTCCCTTTATGGTCATTTGTATGTTCTTTTCTCCAACATGTACCTACTGTGTGCCTGGCAGGGGCCTTGGGCATTCACCGTGGATTCAGTGTGACAGGGCTATCACTGAAGTGATGCGACATCATGGTGTTCTACCATTAGCGATGGCCAACTCAACGGAAGCCTGTTAATCATTTATTTGTGCAGAATACATATACACTTCCCTGCGGTCTGCTCTTGAAGCAACGAAGGCATATAAAACGGTACAGCCATCAGCAACAATGTAGACCCAGGGCAGCATCCTTCCTGTCCTCAGGAAACCTCTGGTCTAGGAGGGATCATAAATAAACAGGAAATAGGTAGCCACATCAAGTTCAGTGACCAAGCTGTTGTGAGGCCATGTCTACATGCAGATGAGGAGGACCAGTGACAGTTCTGTGGGGACCATCCTCCCATTTTAGTCCTCCTCAAAGAGTCCTGAGCATCGTGTTCTAGAAGAGGTGGGACCTCGACCAGCAGTCTTCCCTGAGCACTGTTCAGGGGGACAGTGCTCAAACTCAGGCAGTGTCACTGACTCAGACCAGAGAAGTCACACTGGCCAGTGGGAACAGCACCCCTGGAGAAGATCATTCCTTCCTTTTTCTGTGGGGACTGAGGGAGGCTCTCAGACAACCAAATGTTTTATTTGGAGATGAGAGGCCCGGTGCACGAAATTCATGCATGGGGGCGGGGAGAACAAGAGGGAAGTTTCCCTCAGCCCAGCTTGCACCTCTCCAATTAGGACCCCTTGAGGGATTTCCGACTGCCCAATTAGGCCTGATCCTATTGGGATCGGGCCTAAATGGGCAGTTGGACATCTCCCTCACAATCCAAGACTGCTAGCTCCCAACTGCTTGTCTTTCTGCCTTCCTGATTGTCCCTAACTGCTTCTGCCTGCCAGCTTGATCACCCCCTAACCACTCCCCTGTCAGCCTAATTGATGTCTAACTGCTCCCCTGCCAGCCTGTTTGCCCCTAACTGCCCTCCCCTGCAGGCCTGGTCTCTCCCCAATTGCCCTTCCCTGCAGGCCCAGTCACTCCCAACTTTCCTCCTCTGCCAGTCTGATCACCCCTAACTGCCCTCCCCTGCAGGCATGATCACCCCCAACTGCAGGCCTGGTTACTCCCACTGCCCTCCCCTGCTGGCCATCTTGTGGTGGCCATCTTGTGTCCACATGGGGGCAGGATCATTGACCACATGGGGACAGCCATCTTGTGTGTGGAGTGTTGGTCAGTCTGCATATTACTCTTTTATTAGATAGGATAGAGGCCTGGTGCACAGGTGAGGGCCAGCTGGTTTGCCCTGAAAGGTGCCTGGATCAGGGTGGGGGTTCCCTTGGGGAGTGGGGCAGCCTGGGTGAGGGGCCTGGGGTGATTTGCAGACTAGCCATGCCCCCTGGTGACCCAAGCAGAGGCCCTGGTATCTAAGACTTATTTATTTTCTACAATTGAAACTTTGTAGCCTGGAGTGGAGCCAAGCCTTCTGCTCCCTCCATGGTGGCAGCCATTTCTGTTGGATTTTATTTATCTTTTATAATTGAAACTTTGTAGCCTTAAGCAGAGGCCTGGGCCAGCCAGGGAAGGTGGAAAGCTTGGCTTCCTCCTTTCCAGCTGCAACTCAAGCCTCCTGCTTTCTCCAGCTCCATGGCTGCTATCATTTTTATTTATCTTCTATCATTGAAACTTCGTAGCATTGAGTGGAGGCCTGAGCTGGCAAGGGCAGGCAGAAAGCTTGGCTTCCTCTATTGCCAGGCAAACCCAAGCCTCCCTCCTCTCTCTGTGGCCGCAGCCATCTTGTTTGGGTTTATTTGCATATTTGCTTCTGATTGGCTGGTGAGTGTGCCTTGTGGGCATGGCTGGTGAGTGTAGCAGAGGTACGGTCAATTTGCATATCATTATTTTATTAGATAGGATAATTGTAGCTTCAAGTGCCATTGTCAGAAATATAATCAAAGAGATGCCATGTGCCCTTCACCCAATTTCCCTAACTGGTGACATCTTCCCAAACTAAAGCACAGGATCTTAGCCACTATCCTGGTCCTGACAGTCTATACACAGATTATTCCTTCCCCACATGGATGCCCATGTTATCCTTTTATAGACACACCCACCCCTCCCACTTCTACCCCCTCCTGAACCCCTGGAAACCACTCATCTCCATGTCCATTGTTGTCATGAAAAATCTTCTATAAATGGGATGGATTATACAACACATAACCTTTGGGGACTGACTCTTTTCACACAGCATGATTCTCTGAGATGTAGCCAGGCTGTTCTGTGTAATAACAGTTTGTCCCTTTTTGCTGTACGTTCATGTGCAGATCTTTGTGTGGCTGTAAGTTGGCACACCTCTGAGACAAATGCTCAGGAGTGCAATTGCTGGGTCATATGATAGTTGCATGTGTAGTTTTTAAAGAAAATGCCAAACTGTTCCCAGGTGGCTGTTCCATTTTACATTCCCATCAGCAATGTCTGAGTGATCCAGTTTTTCCACATCCTCACCAGCATTTGGGGTGGTATTCTTTTTAATCGTCTGTACCTATTTTGATTATAACTATCTATAGCTGTGTAGTTATATCTCAATGTGGTTTTAGTTTGCAGTTTCCTGATGGCTGATGACTGACCTTGACCATCTTCCCATGTACTGATGTCATCAGTATATCATCTTCGATGAAACGCCTCTATTTCTGTTTCCGATTTTGTGTTTGCTGTTGTGTTTTGAGAGTTCTATACATACTTTAGATACTAGTCTTTTGTCAGACATGTGGTATGAAATTATTTTCTTCCA
Organism: Antrozous pallidus; assembly: GCA_027563665.1. Lineage (NCBI taxonomy): Eukaryota > Metazoa > Chordata > Mammalia > Chiroptera > Vespertilionidae > Antrozous > Antrozous pallidus. Next base: position 73,323,062 of record CM050519.1, read on the forward strand.
GCTCATCACTTATTTTTGTATCCTCTTAGCAGAATTTTTCACAGAACAAAGTTTTTTATTTTGATGAAATCCAATTTATCAATTTTTGTCCTGTGAAGGACTGCACTTTTGGTGTCAATCCTAAATCCTAGATCCCAAATATATTACCCTAAATAATCTTACATGTAGATCCATGATCCATTTCAAGTTACTTTTTGTATGAATTATGAGGTCAAGATTCATTTTTAAATCTCTGGCTGTCCAGTTGCTATCATAACATTGTTCAAAAGGTTGTCTTTTCTCCATTGGATTGTTTTTCCACTTTTGTCAAAAATTAGTTGGGCATATTTGCTTGGGTCTATTTCTGGGTCTGTATTCTGCCCTTCCGTCAGTACAGTCTTGATTATTGTACTATTATAATAAAACTAGAAATTAGGTAGATGAATCTGCCAATTTTTTATTCTTTTTCAAAAGTGTTTAGCTATTTTAGTTCCTTTGCTTTTCCATATAAATTTAAAATAATATTGTCTTTATAAAAAATGTGCTAGAGTTTTTAAAGGAATTGTGTTAAACTTCCATTTGAGGGAGAATAAACATCTTAAATATGTTGAGTCTTTCAATCAATGATATAATATGCCTCACCATTTTTTTTAGATTTTCTTAGACTTTTTAAAAATTAATGTTGTGTACCTTTCAGCATACCTGTGCAGTACATGTTTTGTTTGATTTATAGTTACATCATTTATTTTTTAAAGCCATTACAAATGTGTTATATTTTTAGTTGTAGAGTCTGTGTATTCATTGCTATATAGAAAAATACAATTGATTTGTGTATGTTTCTCTTGTCTTCTGAAACTCTGCCGAACACACTCATTTTAGTCGTTGTTTTGTCCTTGTTGAGAATTTTACATAGGTGATCCAGTCGCGTGCAAACAGGAACAGCTTGACCTCTTCCTTTCCCATCTGTATGCCTTTTGTTTGTTTGTTTATATTTTTTTATTTTTCTTGATTTATTGCACTGGCTAGCGCTGCCACCACTTAAAACAGCTGTGAGAATGGACATCTTTGCCTTCTTCCCAATCTTAGGGGCAAAGCATTGTTTTCACCAGCATCATGGATATAATGTTGCCTGTAGAATTTTTGTAGATGTTTTTTATGAAACTGAGGAAGTTCCCTCTAGTTCTTTTTACCTTGGAGGAGATCTTGGTTTTCCCTCTCCTCCCCTCATTCCCAGTTTCGGTCACGTCTTCATGTCCTTTCCCTTCAGCTGTGGTTGTTCTGACTTGAGCCTGCGTCTCTCACCCCTTCTCTGTTTCAGGTCAAGGCCGCCTTGGACGTGTTGGCTCAGAAGATAGCGACCTTCACGGACGTGGGCAACAGCCTGGCACATGTGGAACACCTCCTGAAGGACCTTGCCAGCTTCGAGGAGAAGTCCACTGTAAGCACTGGGACGTGGGGGGCGGGCGAGGGGGAGGGAGTGGTACACAGGCTGGTGAAGCGCTTCTCTCATCAGAGCTGTTTAGAAAAGCACAGGAAATGGTGATGCTGGCAGGTGGAGGGACAACTGCCTAGCCCATCCACCCCAACCCCCAACCCTACATCCTAACCCCTCCTCACTCTCCCCCCTCCCCCCTCAGATCCCTTGGAGGAAACAGTGCCCTGCTTGCTTATACTGGGCATAAGCTGAGCTGTGTTTCTGGGACGGTTCTCTGCAGGCGGCCGTGGAGCGGGCTCGCGCCCTGTCCCTGGACGGGGAGCAGCTCATCGACAACAAGCACTACGCGGTGGACTCCATCCGCCCCAAGTGCCACGAGCTCCAGCACCTCTGCGACCAGCTTGCTGCCGAGGTCGCGCAGAGGAAGGGTCTACTCAACAAGTCCCTGGAGCTGCACAGCCTCCTGGAGGCGGTAGGACCCCAACCCCATACCCCTGATGGCGAACCTGCTCTTGGTCCAGCGTGGGCAGCTCCCTCCACGTAGGATGCACCACAGTCTTGATTAGAAGCTGGCCCACGCCCTCCTGTCCGGATGCCTTTCTAGTGGTCATATCCTGACACAGTTGTCTGTTTTCTAGAATTCACCTGCAACAACTAATTATTTCTTTTAAAGGCCCAGAAACTTACCATCTAGCTAACTCACTGCATTTTGCCTCCCGCCCCCCCCCCCCCACCTCTCTGTGTGTGTAAATGAGTCTGATCCCAGGTGATTTGCTCAAATTTTTAGAGTGCTGCATTCCCTATAGGGAGTCCTTTGGACGATAGCAGCAGAGCTGGGATGGTATAGTGCTGCAAATATTCCCCAAAATATAGTGGTCAGTGGATAACGAACAGGCCCCAGCAAAGAGAGCCCGACACAGCTGCTAAAAATGCCACTCTCTCCTTCTGCAACGCTTCCCGTGTCCAGTCCATGAAATGGTGCGATGAGGGGATCTACTTGCTGGCCTCGCAGCCTGTGGACAAGTGCCAATCCCAGGATGGTGCGGAGGCAGCCCTCCAAGAAATTGAGAAGTTTTTGGAGACCGGTGCAGAAAATAAGATCCAGGAGCTCAATAAAATTTACCAGGACTACGAACCCATCCTCACCCAAGACCTGATGGTATGCCAGTTCAGGCTTTTCTCCTGCAGCTCCCCTGTCCTGAATGGTGGGGAGTTACTCTGTGTTCGAAAGACTCGTTGAATGAATTATTAGAGACTCATTTAATGAATTATTATGAGAGAGATGTCAAGTTGGGGTGAGGGGTCACCTGGCTCAACTTTCCTTAGGCAGAAATTATTGCACACCTCCCTCAAAAGGTGGTGATCCTTCTCCCTGTGGGATCTCCCCTACAAGGGGTGTGTTCTTGATGAAGTAGCCATTTCCCTGTGCCCTGCTTCCTGCATGCTCCTCTCAAAATTGCACTGACATAGGACTCCTCTTCTCTCTCGGCCAGCTGTACTCAGCCCACCCCAGGGGCACCCCACAAGTCTACTGCCCTCCCCTAGGCAGCCTTCAGATGCCCGGACAGGGCTGCTGGTCCCTCATTCCATGGTGGGGTTGCCATCCTCGCGGTCCGCAGCCAGCAGAGCCAGTGCAGGATTGCTGCGTTGGCAATGGGCTCTGAAACCGGAGGTCATGCTGAGGCCAAGGGTACACATGGTTGTTCTGTTTGTAAACTGCAGACACTGACGCTTACAAAGCATCTTGCTAACCAGTCTGTCTTTCCCTGTCACGTCAGGAACACGTGCAGAAGGTCTTCCAGAAGCAAGAGAGTATGGAAGAGATGTTTCACCGGAGGCAGGCGAGCCTGAAGAAACTGGCAGCCAAGCAGATGAGGCCCGTGCAGCCTGTGGCCCCCCGGCCAGAGGCGCTCACCAAGTCGCCCTGCCCCTCCCCAGGTATATATGCCAGCATGCCTCAGTCCTTCTGGGAATGCTTTCCTTCCGTTCCATGATTTATTTTATAAATAAAGTTTTATTGGCACTTGGCCCCCTTCTTTGTTTACTCTCTGTGCTGCTTCCTTGCTAAGCACGGCAGAGCTGAGGGGATGTGGTAAAGAGGATGAGGCCCTGAGAACTGGACTATAGACTGTCACAAGACTTTCCTGGGCCTATCTCCCTAGACTCTAGCCTTTCCCCAACTCCCCTGTTGTCAGTGCTGTTGCTAAAATAGTTTCCCCTGCACCCAGCTCCCACAAAGCGTCCTGGCGCTGTGTCCATGCCTCAGTCACGTCGGCCGCCTCCGGCACCCACAGCAGTGCCGTGTCCTAAAGACTCCTTTTCATCCCTTCTTTGCCCCCAAACGCGCTCTTCCTCAGCACCCGGGAGCTCCTGCTGGTTGCTTCGGGGCTCTGGCAAGTGTCCTAAGTTGGAGAGAGCCCTGGAGAGCTGGCTCCGGCCCCCAGTGTGTGGGCTCCGGAGGACATCATTCTCTGGCCCGTTGGGGGGCCTCCTAGACAGAAGTATCCTGGCAAGAAGTTCTTTCACTGTTGCCTGGTCCTCTGTCAGCTGGGAGCTGCTCTAGGGAGGTGAACTACCCAGAGGGCCGACCCCTGCGTCCCCACACCCATCTTGTCTCCTGATCCCCTTTCCTCTCCTTCGTTCTGCTTGCTTTCCTCACCCTTCTCTGGACTGCTTGTTTTTTTTCCTCTAAAAGTAAAAAAAAAATAAAAAAAAAAATCCAGACACTCTTGGGTAGACTTTTTCCCTTTCCAGACACTCACCTTTCTCCTCTTCTTCCCAAACCAGGTGTCCGGAGAGGTTCTGACAACAACAGTTCTGAGGGCAACACGCTCCGGAGAGGGCCCTACAGGAGGGCCAAGGTGAGGCCCCCAGCCCTGGCACAGACCCTGCACTGCCTCCTGGTCACCTCCCCGCCTTGGCAGGCACCAGCGCGGTCCTCCCTGGCCCTCTCCCACACGCCCTCTCCTCGTCCGGCGGGATCTCAGGTTTCAGATCTATTCCCAGATGGGAAATGAGCCTGCACTCCGGAGCCTTGGAGTCAGGACATTGAGCCGCATCTTTTTGTTTTTTGGAATCTCGACGCACCGCGTGCTCTTCTCTCTCCAGAGTGAAATGAGTGAGAGCCGGCAGGGCCGGAGCAGCTCCACGGGGGACGAGGAGGAAAGCCTGGCCATCTTGCGGAGGTGGGTGGGCTGCCTTTCCGGGCACCACTGAGCGGCTCTGGGGCAGACACGACAAGCACGCGCCACCCAGACCTCAGCCTTTGGCTCGCCAGTCCGAACCCAAACGAACCAACGTTGGTGAAAAGTGCCAGCCTCTGCCCCAAAGCCACAATGTGGGAGCCCCGCTGGCCTCGTGGGGTCCACACGCATGCATGCATCATGGAGTGCACGCGTCCGTTTGGCATGTCTGCGTCTGAAACTAAGAGAAAAGTAGGTTTCCCTTAGAAAAGCCACCCTGGCCCCTGGGCCCCCAGGCGGGACTGTGATGATGTGAGTGGATTGTGTTCTCCCTTCTTCAAGTCCAGGGGAGAAGACCAGTGTGATTCATGCACCCAGGCCCTTGGGTCCCATGTGCAAGGTCAGCCACATAGCTGCCCCTGGAGCCGGCCTCCTGTCCCTCGATGGACTTGGTCCCTCCCAGGAGCCTTTGGCCCTCCTGGCTCCAGGAGCAAGTGTCACTTCTCTTTCTTCATCTCTCCCCTTCTGCTTTTCTCACACGCTTTTCAGCCCAGCTCTTTTTACTACACACACCTAAGCTGTTTCTATGGCACCTGCTGTGGCTGTCCTGCACATTCCACTCTGGGGTTGCGTCTGTCCCCGCACAGAGCTCTGACGAGGTCTGAACTCTCAACCTGACTGGGAAGGCACTTCCAAAGTCCTTCCCAGGATTGGCAGTCACGTTCCCCAAAGAACTGTACCCTCCGGCCTAGCTGGCCCGTTCACCTTTCCACCAAGGTACCTTCACCTGCCACCTTCCTGCGCCCATATACTCACGACCCACACAGATCACTACTCAGAATGCTGTCCCCTCCCTCCCCAACCTGCTGCCTGGCCTTCAGCATCCAGCTCAGTTCTCTGCCAAGGACATTCTCGACTCCATGCCCACACTGCTGTGTGCCCCCAGGCAGGAGTGCTCCCCTCCAGCTTGTGGTGGTGAGAAGGAGGCCTGAGGCCCCTGTGTAACCCTCCCCCATTCCACCCCATTTAAGGGCACTGACTCTTTGAACTGAGCCCTAAGGCCTTGTTAAACACTGGCAGTTGTTTTAGAGTTGGTCATGCTCAATGGTGCCAACCCAGAAGCACTCCGAATGGGATGCTTCATTGTAGGCAGTTAGAGGGTGGGCTTTGTCCCTAAAAAGACATCTGGGCAGCTGGTTTGCAAACCCCTGCCTCTCTGGGGGCTCTATAACATGATGGGCACGTAGTAGTTCCACACATCATCACGGTACCTCACCACGTGCAATAGGATAGGGATGTACACAGGACTGGCTACAGTGATGCCTTGAGTTGGTGCTCAGCTGGCCCCCAGACAAGGAGACAGGAGTGCATGCACAGGAGGGCTTTTCCTGGGAGGGAGAGCGAGGGTGGCTGGAGAAGGAAGTGGGGCAGGGCTGGGGAGGCTCGGAGACGTGGCCTGGAAGAGAGGGAGGCTTGAGGAATGGGAGCTCGTTTTGTGCAGGTGGCGCCACAGCAGGGAGGCGGCTGGGAATCTGCTTCTAGATGATAAGTCCTAGCGCCCTGTTCACAGGCACGTGATGAACGAACTGCTTGACACGGAGCGGGTCTACGTGGAGGAGCTGCTCTGTGTCCTGGAGGTGAGCCCGCCCCTGGGGGGGCGGGGGCGTGGGCCAGGCTTCCCCACCCTGTGTGGCCTCCTGTCCACCACAAAGCAAGTGGAAGAAGGTACGAGGCAGCTTTACTCATAGGAGCCCCAAAGTGAGAGCACCTCAAATCTCTGTCAGCGGGGCGAGGGGCAAGGAGGTTTAGGTGGGTGTGCACGGGGACAGTATTCACAGCAAGAAAAAGAGCTGCTGCTGCACAGAACCTCACACGACCCCAGGAGCCCGATGGTGAGTGGAAGAAATCAGACAAGAGTGCGTGCCCTTCCTGTAGAGGAATCCAGACGAGCAGAGCCGGTCTCGATGGACGTCCCAATGCAGGCCGAGGGCTGGGACTGCTGCCTGGGAAGGGCAGAGGGGCTTCTGGATGCTAGGATGTCTACATCTTGATCTAGGCAGCGGTTACAGAGGTATAGACACAAATGATTCACCAAGGTGTACACATAAGATTTGTCACCCTGACTGGTTTGGCCTGCGAACTGAAAGACCCCAAGTTCAATTCGGGTCAAGAGCATGTACCTTGGTTGCAGACAAATCCCCAGTAAGAGTTGTGCAAGAGGCAGCTGATCGATGTTTCTCTCATCGATGTTTCTAGCTCTCTATCCCTCTCCCTTCCTCTCTGTAAAAAATCAATAGTATATATATATATTTTTTTAAGATTTGTCTCCTTCATAGAAGTTATACCTGGATTTGTAAAACAAAAAAAATCTATTTTTATTGACTTCAGAAAGGAAGAGAGTGGGCGAGAGAGAGATAGAAACATCAATAATGAGAGAGAACCATCGGTCTCATTCCCTACTGGGGATTAAGCCAGCAACCCAGGCATATGCCCTAACCGGGAATCAAACCGGTGACCTCTTGATTCCTGGTCGACACTCAACTGCTGAGCCATATCTGGCTGGGCTATACCTGGATTTTGAAAAGGCTGAAAGGGAGAAGAAAGATGAAACTTCCCATCCCTTTTGCTCATCCCAAATGGATGCTGTTTATCATTCATTTGTATTTTGTAGTACTTCCCAGATGATCATCTTAGAAATGGACAGGGAGTAAATAAACAGGAGGTGGATTTGCTTTCTGAAACCTGAGACAGCGTCACCAGTCCCGCTAGGCAGTCCCGTGGAGACAGGGCTCCGTGCTGAGTGGGCTGCTGTTAAAATGGCCCGAAGTCCCGTCGGCTGTGGTTCGGGATGTCCCTGCTGACCCTCTCCCCATCCACAGGGCTACGCTGCCGAGATGGACAATCCGTTGATGACGCATCTCCTCTCACCAGGCCTTCAGAACAAGAAGGACGTTTTATTTGGGAACATGGAAGAAATTTACCACTTTCATAACAGGTGGGATCCTTCCTCTGACCACCCGTCCGGCCCCTAACGTAGCCGCCTGTGGGAAGCTGAAAACCAAACGGCCCGGCTGTGCTTTGCTGGTGGAGAATGTCCCTTCCTCCCCTCTCGGCGGGGATGAGCTGACAGAGGGGCCTCGGACCAAGCAGCAGCCTGGAGGGACGTGCCCAGGGCTAGTTCTCTGAGCCGGGGTGGGTGGCTGCACCTGAAATGGGAAGGTGCCTCGGCGCTTTGCCAGCATGACTGCAGGAGCAGCCACCCCTCCTGCCTCTCCCTGTCCCTTGGGACCAGCAGAAGCCACCCCACCTCACCCCACCCCACCCAAATGTGTGCATTGGGAACACTGGGCAGCACCGAAGGCCACACTGCTTAGCAAGGACAGTTTATTCCCAAGCCCGTTCTTGAAAAGGGTAGTGACACCAGAAGTTCCTCCCTGCCTGTTATCCCTGGGAGCGCGATTGGCGGCCTCTTGGTGCTTTGGGGAAAGCGTGGATGGTCTTCCGGGGCTGCTTCGCCTGGACTCCCGCTCCAGGTTTGCGGGAGCTCACGGGAAAGGAAATTAATCGGGCAGCATAAGTGCGTACACAGGCAGGTGATGGTGATGTCTGTGTGTCCTGAGGAAGGGCCAGCTGGGAGCCAACCCCTCTCAGTGCTGCCCGATTATTTCCTGCCATCCCAGGACCAGGATCCCACCTCCTATGGATTCCAGGGAACACTGGGGACTTCTTTCTCACCACCTGCTTTGCCCCTTGATTGCTAGCATTTCTCACCTGCTCACTGATAAAGGAGGCAGCAAGTCGCAGCTGAAACCCCACCCCGAGCCGTACCTTGGGAATGAAACGGAGTGAGTGGCCTGGGCCGTCAGCATCCCAGTGGCTCTGGCCAGCGCGGGGGCACTGGGTCCCTGGCTGCAGGACTAGTGTAGCGAAGAGGCCCCAGGAGCTCCCCTTCCCCGGGGGGTTTACCCCCACAGACTGTGTAAGTCCGAAACATAGGAAAACTCGGCACATGGCTCATGAGCAAAGCTGCCTTGGGGAAGGAAGGTCTCCGGGAGCTGACTGAGACCCCCCCTTCGGTCTGCAGAAACAGGACAGAGCTCCAGGCCCCGTGGTGCTGTGCTTCCAGAACCTCCGGATGCTCTGTCTGTCTGCTCACAGCCTCTTCGTCCCATGTCTGTGCTGATAAAATGAGCCTCCTAAATTCTGTTTGAGCAGCAGCACCAAAAATCCTAGGGATTCATGGGGGCTGTGTCTGCTTAAATCCGAAAGTTTGATACCGTCAGAACTCGGAGAGTGACAGGAGTGGGCTATTGGTCCCTGAAACCGGACTGTATTCTTACACACAAAACCTCCCAAACTATCCAGAGTTAGGAACAAACGTTGTTTGAAAAATGATAGCTCTTCATTTGTTACAGATGCCATCCTGTTCACGTTGTCCATCCTGCGACCTAATGCAAACTTTCTTTGTCTAGAATATTCCTGAGGGAGCTAGAAAACTACATAGACTGCCCAGAGCTGGTTGGAAGGTGTTTTCTAGAAAGGGTATGTGGTTGTTGTTTTTTTAATGTATACTTTCCCGTGCCTTACTTCCTAAAATTACTAGTACTTAAAATAATAACTTCAAATTCGATCACAGTCCCCAACGGAAATCACAAAGTACCAACGTTTCCAGTTGGGCTGAGACGATGTGCCCTTTTTGGGCAGGGCTGAAAGAATGTGGTTTTTAAAGCCCACTAGCAAGTTTGAAAAAGAGAAAAACCATAAAACACCAGCTTTGAGAGATGCCCAAATGGCCAAGCACCTCCGTTCTGATTGTGTTAGACCAGTGATTCTCAACCTTTCTAATGCCGCGACCCTTCAATACAGTTCCTCATGTTGTGGGGACCCCCAACCATAAAATTATTTTTGTTGCTACTTCATAACTGTAATTTTGCTACTGTTAATGAATCGTAATACAAATATCTGTGTTTTCCGATGGTCTTAGGAAAACCGCTGCTGTAGAGCCTAAGACCATCGGAAAACAGATATTTACATTACGATTCATTAACAGTAGCAAAATTACAGTTATGAAGCAGCAACGGGAATAATTTTATGGTTGGGGGTCCCCACAACATGAGGAACTGCATTAAAGCGTCACGGCATTAGAAAGGTTGAGAACCCCTGTGTTAGATGGAGCTGAGCCCTTCTCAGGCTGGCGTTGGCTGTGTTGGCTCTGGTCCTGGTCAAGACTCCCTCGCTGACCAGCTGACACTGGACAAGTCCTCCACGTTCTCTGAGCCTTGTTTTTCCTCTCTTTGAAATAGCCGATGTCTGCCTTCTTCCAGGGTGGGAAGATCAGCTAAAGTGTGTGTGTGGAGAGACAGGGGGTTGAGCAGAAGCTTTGGAAGCAGGAAAGGCTGCCTGGTAGGGGGCTTGCTGTCTTCATACGGTCCCACGTGATCCTCTTCTGTTGACCTCCACAAACTGCTGGCTTAGCAAGAGGGACAGGCATCTTACCGACAACAGTGAAACTAAGCCGTTTCCACAAAACGAGCTGGAGGCTGAGACTGTCCCAAAGAACTGATGGAAGAGGCAGTTGGAAGGGAAAGGAGGAGCAATATTGATTCAGCCTGGCTGTAATGCTTCTCAGTGCTATTTGAGAAGTGGGGCGGGGCCATCATGCTGTAGGTCAGTGGTTCTCAAAGTGGGTCACCTGGCGGCAGCATCAGTCTCCTGAGACCTTGTTATAAATGCGAGTTCTCAGTCCCACCCCAGAACCTCGGTGGGGGCAGCGGTCTGTTTTCACAAGCCTGCCCGCGATACTGATGTGCATGCAAGTTTGAGCACCACTGTGCAGACTAAGCCCTTAGGAAGTCTGTCCTAGTCCTGTGTTTATTCTTAGACTGTTACTCCCACAGCAAAAGCCAGCTATCTTGAGCAAACCTGTATAAAAGGGGTATCGGGACTAATCCAGCCCTGAGACGTCAACTTCTAGTGGGGGTGTTACCTAACTGTCCCTCAATGAGGGACATGGCGTCTGAGATGGAGAGGTCAGACTGGCCCCTCTGAGCCGCACTGTGACACTGTCTGTCCCGGGCCCAGATGGAGGAGTTCCAGATCTACGAGAAGTACTGTCAGAACAAGCCCCGCTCCGAGAGCCTGTGGAGACAGTGCTCCGACTGTCCATTCTTCCAGGTATGTTTCGGGATGCTCTCCTTTGCTAGTTGACTCAAGCAAAGAAGCAAGCAAGCTGTCTAAACCCCAGGTGTGGTGGTTGTAGGAATGCCAGAAGAAACTGGACCACAAGCTGAGCCTGGACTCTTACCTGCTGAAGCCAGTCCAGAGGATCACCAAATACCAGCTGCTCCTCAAGGTGAGACAGTGAGCCCCATACCCAGCTGGGCACCCCCTGGAGCCCACTCTCAGCGTGGCCACCTCATTGCTCCTTTCCCCTCCCAACCACACACCGGGCAGCTGTAGCTGCATCTTCATCTCTGGACACTGTGATCTCTGAGCGACCTTCCTCCCATCTCTGCAGGGGCCTGGCTCTTCACAGATCTTTGTGGAGGGCCTACTGTGTGCTGGCCATTGTTAGGGCAAGGGCAGGGACAGCAAGGTGGACAGATGGGCAAACCCCAACACACGGAGTTTCCACACCTGACACTGGGCTGAGCCCCCACAGTCCAGTCGGTTATCTCTGTGGGCCCAGAGGCAGCACCGCAGGCCAGAGGGAACCAATGAATGACCGTGAAGAGCATGTGCCTAACAACCAGATGTTTGTTCGGGGGTCAAATTTGAAAGGAAGGAATAACCAGTTTAGAAGTGGAACACATGAGACAGGGATCTCAGTCTGAATTTGCTGGCATCAGAGCCGCACAAGGGTGCTGGCCCTGGGGCATTACAAGGGGCCTGCACTCACCAAATGGCTCAGGGGGCATCCCCAATTTGCAGCATCCATCCAGGCTGTGATGGGCTGGAGTATGGGGGGCTTCAGGGAGATGGAAGGGCAGCTTCCTGAGCTATTCCTAGGCCAGTGGTCCCCAGGCCAGGCCCACGTTCAGGGAGGGTATGAGTGTCCACACACATGGTCTTATCCTCACCAGTGCCGACTGAGCAGGGAGCCACGTCATGTGTCCCCAGGGTCCATGTTCAGGGCCACATAAGGACTACTTCCAGGTCAGAGCACTGGAGTTTCAGCAGCTTTCAAGGGAGTGGTAAGGGTCAGTGTCCATATCGGTGTATGAACATGACTTCTCCCTACTCGCACCTGCCAGGAAATGTTGAAATACAGCAAGAGCTGCGAGGGGGCTGAGGACCTGCAGGAGGCGCTGAGCTCCATCCTGGGCATCCTCAAGGCCGTAAATGACTCCATGCACCTCATCGCCATCACAGGCTATGACGTAAGGACCGCTGAGGGTGCCCCTGCCTTCTCCCCCTCCTGCTGGAGGTGCTAGTGAGCCTGCTTGGTGGGGGGATCCTCCAGGCAGCGGCGAGGCCAGCCCACAGCTAGTGCAGAGCTGTGCCCTTGAGCTTTGATGATCATGGGTATCACCTGCAAACTGTCCAAACCCGGTATGACTCAGGGGCCCTGAGGAGGGTCTGCATGGGGGTCAACAGCATGTCAAGAAAATCAGGAAGTGTTCACCTCTTGGAGGTGTGTCTCTGAAAACCTCTTCATTCCTGGTCTTTTCCTGGGGTCAGCATCGCTCGGGGAACGGGTATGAATCTGCATTCTGCCCTGATAATGTGCACTGAGTCGATGTTCAAGTCACATTTCGACTTTCTCCTCTATATGCCCATATCAGACCAACCTACTAATTTGTTTCCCTTTCTGTCAGTCTCTTCAGCACTCTTTCTTGGTTTCTTTTCATTAATAGACTATTTTTATAACAGTTTTGGGTTTATAGCAAAATGGAGAGGAAGGTACCGAGATTTCCCATGTGCCCTCTGTCCCCTACACACAGCCTCCCTTGTTGTCAAGATCCCCACCAGAGTGGGACATTTGTCACAATCAGTGAACCAACATGGACGCATCACTGACACCCAGAGCCCATCGGATACATCAGGGTTCACTCTCGGTGTTGCTCACTGTGGGTTTGCACACATGAATAATGATATGTGTCCAACATGGAAGTTACCTTATAGACCAGTCTCACTGCCATGCACATCCCCTGTGCTCTGCCTGTTCACCCATCCCTGCCGCCCCTCCCCAAGCTCATCTGTTTACTGTCTCCGCAGTGTTGCGTTTTTCTGAATGTAACACAGTTGGAATGCAGCCTCCCTAGACAGGTTTCTGCCTCTCGGCACCAGGCATTTAAAGCCTCTCTCCCGCTCCCCCCATGTTCGTTCTGGGTTTTAAATGCTCCTCATGTTGCTCTGCATTTTAGGGGAACCTGAGTGACCTGGGGAAGCTGCTGATGCAGGGCTCCTTCAGTGTCTGGACGGACCACAAGAAGGGCCACGCCAAGGTGAAGGACCTGGCCAGGTTCAAGCCCATGCAGCGACACCTGTTCCTGCACGAGAAGGCCGTGCTCTTCTGCAAGAAGCGGGAGGAGAATGGGGAAGGGTACGAGAAGGCCCCGTCCTACAGCTACAAGCAGTCCTTAAACGTGAGTAAGGCCTGTTTCCAGCAGCCACAAACCTTCCTGGCACGGGCCCTCACGAGAAGGATCAGGGGTCCATTCCCAGGTCGTAACTGAGCCTCGGTCATGACGTCCACCTCTGGCACGTGTCTCTTATCTTTGGATGTGGGCGTGCGGGATCTCTGGCATCCTTAGCCCCCATCTCAACACTAACAACCGTCTCCCTGTTTTGTGCTCTCAGATGACATCTGTTGGCATAACAGAGAATGTGAAAGGTGATGTGAAGAAGTTTGAGATCTGGTACAACGCCAGGGAGGAAGTTTACATTATACAGGTAGGACCCCATCTTTCTCTCCCTGGCCCGGCATTAGAGACTCCTCGAGTCTCATTAGGGTTGCCAATGAAAAGCATCCAGGGAGAGCTGGTGTCTGGAATCCTCCAGGATGTTTTAGTTTCTAGAGGCCAGAAGTATCACTACTCATCCAGGGGCGCTGCCTGGACTGTCTTTAACCTCAGCTGAATCCAGGCACAGTATAGGGGCACACTGCAGGTTAGGGTGTCAGAGGTGTCCTTCCAGAAAAAGGAGCTGAGGCTGCCATAGCCCCAGCACACGTGTGCCTGGACATGCAGAGAACACAGCCAGCCTTGCCATACTTACGTGCAGAACCGGGTTCTCCTGGCGGGAAGTGTGTTCCGAGTCCTTACCTGTCCTCACCTCGCCGGGGAGGGCAGGAGGTGGGCGAGGCTGTACATGCATTTGTGAGGCCACACCAGAACCTGGGAGCCCCAGGAAGGGGTCAGCCAGAACAGTATGCGCCCCTCCTACTTGTCTTCACAATTCTGACCCCACCCACCTGGCACATGATGGCTTGGCCATGTGGCAACCCTGTATCACACTGGGCTTAGTTGTCTAAACCCTAAGAACCAATACCAGTGCAACCAGACCCAAAGGCCCCAGAGAGCTAAGGCAAGGGTGTGGGCCACCGCTCTGGCTTTCCATAGCTGCCCACCTGGCACTACTCCCAACCACCCCCCCCTCTGTGGTGAGCCACAGTTCATGCTCCTGTAGTCTCCCTCCCCCTGGAAGTTCAGAATAGACTTGTGAGATTTCAGACTCCGGCTTCCCTTGTCACCTAGAATGGTATCAGAGCCATTTCCCAGAGTCGTTAGGCTGCAGGGTTTCCCCACCTAGTCAGCCTTGAGTGGCCATGCCCTGGGCCTTGTCAGATCATGCCCTGGACTGGTGTGAAGTCCCAAAGTAAGGGGGCGTGCCACCATTCCCTCCCTTCTCCTTCCTCACATGCAGTGCTCTCATTATCTAAGAGCATCTTCAGACGTTTCAAGAGTAAAAGACCAAAGTGTGTCCTTACCTCCCGGCATTTCTTTTGGGGGCACAGGCACCGACTCCTGAGATTAAAGCAGCGTGGGTGAATGAGATTCGCAAGGTGCTGACCAGCCAGCTGCAGGCTTGTCGAGGTAAGAATTCTCCAGCCATTCTTTTCTCCTAGCTTCTGCATCAGGGACATTTTTACAGATGTTCTAAGCAATCTCAAAATTCGTAGCTGTCTGAGATCTCATAGCATTTAGAAATAAAGGTGTCGGGGTCAAGTTCTCCAGCCATGCAAGGGCGGTTTGTCTGTTTTCTCCCCACAGAGGCCAGCCAGCACAGGGCACTGGAGCAGTCCCAGAGCCTGCCTCTGCCAGCATCGTCCAGCACGAGGTGAGGGGCATGGGTACTTGAAACACCCTTGCATGGGAAGGGTCACAGTGGGAATGTGTACAGGCCACAGACTTGGCGTGGCCCTTGTCACCTGACTCTCTTGGTTATGGGGTTACTTTGCATTTGCCCAGGGCCACCCGGGAGTCACAGGCTGATGGGCTAGTCCCAGTGGGTCAGCTGCAAAGCTCTGTGTCTCTGTCCCCCACCACCACCCAATCAAGGCCAGGCCCTGACAGCCCTCTCCTCACTTTCTGTCCGTGGTTATTTCACAGGGCTGTCAGCCCAAGACCTGGCTATCCCAGGTAACAGTTCATCGCCAGCATTTTCCAGACAGTGGCCCCTCGGGCAGGAACCCATCCAGGGCTGGAGGCTCAGAGCCACAACTCCCAGATGTGGGCACATTTCGGATACCAGCCTTCATGCCAGCTTTGTCATACCCTTTCTGAACGCCCTTATTTTTCCTTTGACATTTTATGTACTCTCTTATTATTTATTTTTTTTAAATATGTTTTATTGATTTTTTTACAGACAGGGAGGGAGAGGGATAGAGAGTTAGAAACATTGATGAGAGAGAAACATCCATCAGCTGCCTCCTGCATGCCCCCCACCTGGGGGTGTGACTGCAGCCAAGGTACAAGTCCTTGACCGGAATCGAACCGGGGAGCCTTCAGCCCACAGGCTGCGCTCTATCTACTGAGCCACACCAGTTAGGGCCACTCTCTTATTTTTTAACATATTGTTCCTGTTTCTTATATAAGCCATCTCTAAGCATGTATGGGACAAGAGGTGGTCTAAATGAATAATCCACAGAACAATGGTTTTAAAAGAAAAAGAGCCCCCCTAACCCCCCCAAGAGAAAAAACAAAACCACCTTCTGCTCAATGGCTAGGAAGGTGGTTTTGTCCTCCTTTTGTTCCGTTTGAGCTTAATCTAAGAAACACATGGCACCTCTGCAGTGGTTGGACAAGAACTTTAAAGGCTGAACAGGAATACAGGGATGTCCGGACACCTCCAGTCCTCAGGGAGAATTTTGAAAAACTCACCACGCAACTGACTGTTTCTTTTCCAATGTCTCTGACGTCCTTAGTCCTTCGAAAGGGAATGCAAGAAACGTCAAAAAGTTGGAAGAAAGAAAAACTGACCCCCTAAGCCTGGAAGGATATGTGAGCTCCACAACATTGGCAAAGCCCCCCGAAAAGGGCAAAGGTGGGTGTCTGTGGCGCCCCAGCCTGGGCGTACTGGGAGCTGCAACATAGGGGTCCACTAGTGGGCGTATCTGGGATGCATGGCCACCCAAGAAGCATTTGTAAGGAGTTCAGGGGTCCCCACCCACCCCGCACAGAGCACTGGAACCTCCCAGAGGAGCCCCTCTTCCTCAGGGTCAGTGTGCGCCCCAGTCCGGCAAACCCAACCCCAGACGTGAGCTCCGGCCTGACCTGACACGTGCCCTCCCCAGGGCCTCCTGGGCGGTGGACACGCTCTGCTCTATCCCTTTCTCTTCCTTTGTAGATGACACAGTCACTAGCTCTACCTCAGAAAGCTCTGCGCTTTCCAAGAAGCGCTTTACTCTGCAGGGCTTTGCTAACCTCAAAGGTCAGAAAGGTAAAAGGCACCCTCTGAAAACCGCTTCCTGGGCATGTTCCTTGCCACGGTGGCATGCCTCCCATCCATCTGTGTGGTGACCATTCCTCAGGACGTTCTCGGAAGGACATCTGCCTGCCTCATCCCAAGCGCAGCCACTCGGGAGTGTTTTTCCCGAGTCACTTTTCCGCTGATCCTGGCGTGTCTGGCCCGTGCAGCCCGGTGCTCTCTGGGGGGCCTTTTCTCTGAAAAGGTGGACATGAACTTTTCTAAGGAGGGCTTGTTCACCAACGACTTGTCATTTGCTTTTTGGCCCACCCCCTCCCACGGTCCCCTCCCCCTTTCTCGCTTCTTCCTGTGGGTCCCTGTGGCATCTTTCTGGCTGCAGTCACTGTCTATGCCAGAATGCCGAAGTGCTGCTGTCAGCTGCCTCCAGGGGGCCTTTGCTGGGGGCCTTTGCTAGCGCCCAGGGCAGGTCAAGGGTCCCTTGAAGGAGATCGCTAAAAGCTCGACCACCTCTGAGGGCTCCTTGACAGTGAACTCTATAGGAGGGGGATACACCAAGAGATCTCATGAAGCAAGCGCCGAAGTTCCGGGGGGCCTTTACAGGACTCCCCAGTGGACACTAAAAGCCAGTGTCGTCCAGGTTTCTTTTCATTGGTCCAGACACTGGTCTAAAAAATTAGAGGGGTCTTCCCCCAATTTATAAAATACTTTTAAGTTGGCCTCAAACTTAAAAAAAAAAAAGAAAAAGAAAAGAAAAGACAAATCCTGGCCCTTTGCCAGAGTAGAGAGTATATGTATAGCCCAGAAAATGTACCTAGAACTCAGAAAATAAACCTAGAGATCCGGCCCCCTTCCCTCCCAAAAAAGGATGATAGCGATGGCTAGAGTCAATTGCTCGCCGATCTCATCTCTCATTTCCCTCGGGCTCTCCCTGCAACTGTGGGATCCCTCAGCCAGCGTGGTTTTGTACCCAGGAAGCTACTTTTTGAATCAGTGAAAATTAGGCCATTCGCTGTTCGTGTCTCATCCCAGCATGGATTCAGTGTCTCTCATGACCTCCTCGGTGCTCTGCATGCAATTCCTCACTCTCTCTCTCTTCTCTCTGTTATATTTTTGCCTCTTCCTCCTTCTGCAGCTTCTCCTACCAGTCCTGACAAAAAAGCTAAGCGACATGAAGTTAAGAGCGATCCAACGCCTTTTGGGTTACGAGGTAGAGTGGCTCACCCTTCTGGACATAGCCTGCCATCCATTTTCCCGTCCGGTTAGGGACGCTGTCTGTCTTGCCATTGCACGTCACCTGGAATGCAAAAGGAAATAGGTCTCGACTAGCCAGAAGCAAACGCTTTGTTTTGTTCAAAAGCATGATGCTCTGGCCAGTGATACTGTGATGATGTCATGCTCCTGGATTGAACTCCTCTCACTAGGCCTGCCCAGAACCTACAGACTACTGACACCTGGCTGGCGTTTGGTTGGGTTGGGCTTTATTACTCAGTGGCTTTATAGGCTGCAAGGTACTCTTGTCCACAGGCCCCTGCAACACTAGCCACCCCCTACTTTACCAGCTTATCCCAATGCTTCATGGTGGAAACAGAACAGAGAAGCCATCGGATCCCATTAGACCTCTCATTTCACAGGGAGATGGTCAATCATACAGAGAGATGGGGTCAAGCCCTGTGTTGGAAATTGGGCCTTCTCCCATTTCGCCCTCATATTCCAATGCTGAAGCCCCTCCACCCCTGCCACCCAGGGAAACACAAAGAGTCCCCTGGCCCAGGTTGAGGGTTTCAAGTTTTCAAAGAGGATTTCACTTTGTGAATCTTCCTGAGTTTTGCAAACAATTATGAAGGTTCCCTCGGGGAGTAGGCAGAGCTAAAAGACCCTCACTGACTGCCAGAGACCACCCGGAGGCCACCTGATGCCCACTCTGGCCTCAAACCACATTCTGTACCCTGAGGACCCAGGCTGCAGCCCTACTGCTGCCCCCAGACATGACAGCCAGAGGCCAGGCCTCTCCCCCACTGTCTATCCATGTGTGCACCCCGCTTGCACCAGGTGCCCAGGAGAAGAGTCCTTTCCCATTGACAGTCACCTGGGAGGGGCTGTTTTCGCCCCTTAATATATTTCCTACTTAAGACCTGGTGACAGCTGAGGCTTCCCCGCTGTGGTCTCGGGTTGTGTAGATGGCTGGCGTGGGGGCAGGAGTGAATGTGGGCTTGAGCACAGCCCTGTGCAGCTCAAGTGCTGCTTTTACTGCTTTTTAGCCAGATTTTGTCCCCCCTGCAAGCCCGTCTCCTCGTCTGTAAAATGAAGACAAGGCCACTGTGCAGGGTCACAGTAGGTGTGTGTGGAAGTCCTGAGCAGGGCACCTGGGGCTCAGCAGCAGTGCTCCTCCTCTTCCTCACCATTGACCACTTCTGTCCACAGCAGGTGACGATGAGCTCCATCAGGCCCTCCCCGCTGACCCTCTTGCAAATGCTTAAGCGCTCACTTCCTGAAAAGCTTCATCGGCCATTGTTTTCCTCACTATCAATACCTAGGACTGTGTTACAGGAAATAGACATGATTGTGTTCATGGTCGCCGTGACCCAAATGTCCACCTGCAAAATCCCCAACATCCTACGTAGATCAGAGAAGGGTGCTGTCCTGATTTGTGGTCGTTAACACTGACAACTGACAACATTTTCTTGTTTCACACTTGGGGCCTCTGGCATAAGTGGGGTCTCATACTTTCTGGCAACTCCCTTGTCACACTGTTTGCAGGCAGGGACGCTCCTGGAGCCTCTTAGAGAGGTTCCCCAGGGGCTTCTGGGCGGAGAGGGGAGTGGCCACAGGCCTGGATGCTGCTATTTGACTAGAAAACCTTTTATCTGCAGGCGCCAGGGGGCTGAGTTGTTCATAAGACAAACACAACCAGGCTGCTCTATAAAGCGAACGTTGACCTAAGGTGGGCTGGCCAGGTAGCACCGCCTTCTCTGCCCATAGGACAGTCTTCATCTCCCTGTCCTCACTGTCCTCAGACTTCTGCTTCTGTTTTCCAGAAACCCCACCATATATCTTCTGGGGGTAGGCAGGAGGGGGGAAGATGTTTGCAGCCAGGCCACTGGGCGCTGTGACCCTCTCAGTGTGTCCTGCCCAGTGCTCTCCTTAGCATCCATGCTGTGTGACAACTCCAGGCATGCCTCCAGCAGGCAGGTCGGGTGGTTTGTAGCTGGGGACTCCCAGGCCCCAATTCCTGCACAGACACAAGCCTGGTAGTGACAGGAGCAGGGCCGTGATCAGCACACCTCCCTTCTCCCCAGCACGTGGTCTCAGGTAGGCAAAGCTCAGAGGCTCTCCTCGCCTGCTGGGGAAAGGGGTTTCGGAGGAGCTCAGGGCTGCTGGCATCTGCTGGTTTCTTCGGCTCCGAGGACACCGGCAGATACATGCTGTCTTCCTGGAATGCACTGTTCTGTGGCTGATAGGAACTCTGGGTCCCAGATGTCTTTGCTAGGAAAGCAAAGACGGTATTTGTTGCCTCTTTAACACGAGGTTTTCATTGCCAAGCTTAAACATTCTCTGCCCTGGGAACTGGCCCGTTAGACAGCTTGCCCCTTACAGCCCTGACTTCATGAAGGGGAGCATGCAGTTTGCACTTGTCTGGCTGTGGTTGGTTCACACCCAGGGCCCTCTCTTTCTTAGGGAAAAGCATGCTTCCAACCACCGAAAAGGTAACTTGAAACTGGGTGTGCTTAAGCCCAGATCTGACCAGCAGTCTGCTTATTTCCTAGATCCGCTTGCTTCCTGTCCAAATGCTATTTAATGTCATGCAATGACTGCGATCAAATACCAGAGGGGTGTGACTTCCGCATGGTACTTTACTGCTGGCACTTATCCCATTTATTCAGAATCAAGAATGTATCACCTCCTGTCTCCCCAGAATGAACTTACTTGCATCCTCCCCCAACATGGGACATACAGTTGCTTCTCTTTGGGGACACATGGCAGTAGAGGTGCTAATGAAGGAATAGATATCATATATAAAGGCCAGAAGAAAGCTTTCTTCCCCTCGTTTTCTGGCCAGTGGAGGTAGTGGAGCCTATGCGGGTTGGCTCTGCAGCCTGAAGGCCTGGGTTGGGATCCCGGCTTTGCTTCTATGGCCTGCAAAGCTCAGACACTTGAGAGTGTCAGTCCAATGAGGATCACAGCCCTCTTCCCTCACACGTCGGGGGCCTAGGAGTGTGTCTGAAACAGGATGCTGCCAGGAACCTCAGCCATTTGTGCGGGTGGGTACTGAGTGGTACAAAGGTTCATTGAAAACACCTTCCCTTCCATGTGTTTGCTCCAACCCATATGGGTGGCCGCGGTCTAGCTAGTGGTCTTCCAGCGTCCCTATGCTCCCCTGGGACGGGACCCAGCAGGCAGGAGGCCAAATGGGAAGTGCTCTGCCTCCTCTGGAAGCCACAGAGCCTGCTGGGTAAGAGTTCATTCTCTCCCCTGATTGGCCTGGCAGTGAAGCAGATGCTTTGGACCCTGCCTCCCTGGACCATTTGCACAGTTGAGCAAGCAAGCGTGGCAGGCATTTTGGGAGTCGGCAGTGTGCCCTGCAGTCTTTACAAGCTCCTGGGAAGGGGGCACGCTCCGCACAGGTGGCACATTTTGGAGGTTGCTGCGATTTCTGTAGATCGTCCTCAGACAGGCTTGTCATTGTGGGCGATCCTCACTGAAGCCTGTTCCTCTCTCAGGTTGGAGCAAAACATCTCACCCATTGGAGGCCCCTGAGGACAATGACGGCTGGTCGAGTGCTGAGGAGCCGATTAATTCCTCAGATGCAGAGGAAGAAGGCGGAGTGGGCCCCAGGAAGCTGGTAATTTCCCCCCTTTACCTCCCCCTCCCCGGCGTGCTCAGCCTGGTGCTGCTGGTTTCTGGGAGCCCCAGAAGCGTGGTGGTCAGCAGCCCCCACGGCCACGGGGAGGGATGTTCAGGTGCCAGGGCTCCGTGTTGCTGGATAGCCTCTGTGGCTGTTGTCCAGCACCTGGAGCAGAAGCAGAGGGTTTTGCGTGCCTTCCTCCACAGGTTCCAGGGAAGTACACCGTCGTGGGGGACGACGAGAAGGGAAGCCCCAACACGCTCGCCGTGAGAAGTGGCGACGTGGTGGAGGTGGTCCAGGAGGGCGAGGAGGGCCTTTGGTAAGATGCCCACCGTGCGCTCCCCCTCGTGCCACTCAGGGCACACAGGCTGGCGCCACTGACCGGCCCACGCCCCTCGCAGGTATGTCAGGAACCTGACCTCCAGCAAGGAGGGCTGGGTGCCCGCCAGCAGCCTGTCCATGCTCCTTGGCAAGTCCAGCTCGGCGCAGTGCTTGAGCAGCTCAGGTAAGACCCCCCGTTCCACGCTGGCTGTGTCCTGAGCTCACCGGTGTCACCACTTTGAGCCTATGTACCAAGAAAGAGGGGCCGGAGTGTGCAAGGACGGAGCCGAAGCCCTTCTCGCCTGGTTTTCCCCGCAGAGTCCAGCGCAGGGTCCGCTCTGCTGAGCAACTCCTCCAGCTGCAGCGAGAGCTGCGGCGCCCCCCTCTCTGACCTGCAGGGGTAGCACCCGCCGGGCCCCCAGTGCAGGAGGCCAGCCTGCGAACCCCTAAGTTTTCCTTTGCTTGGGCTTGCCTAGTTTGGTGAGGGGCCGGTGCTCTAAGACGCCCTGGACAAGGAGGACCCTGACAAGACCCGAACGAGGAGCTGCCCGCTGCCCACAGAACCTCGTGGTGCAGGACGTGGGGACACTCCGAGGAAAAGTTCAGGAAGAGTCTGCCTCCAGCCTCCATGCCAGGATCCCCTCTCAGGGCACAGGCACCGGTGCCCAGGGCAAGACCAGTCCACCAAGCTTCCTCGGAAAATCGGAAAGTCTGGGGGTGCTGCAGGCCAACAGACCTCCCTGTGAAGAAGGGCTCCGAGGCGGGGACACCCCTTCCGGCCTCCGCCAGGCTGCCGGGAGGAGCCGGTCGGAGCCGATCCCAACCCACTCTGCTTTGGTTTCTGACATTTCTGGTCCGGTGCTTTCCCAGGGATGTACATACGACGGGACTGCTTCCAAAAGGCGTCACTGATTCACTCACCCAACAGCCTGAAGAGAGAGGGGGTGGGGGGGGGGAGGGGGAACTCTTTTGTCTTTTACGGATTTTTTTTAAAGCAGGGACGAATCCCACGATCATTTTTCGTGGTACTTTGGCCTCTACTCTTTACCAAGAATCACTGTGTTTACATGAAATGACAATTTGATACTGCATTTGATATAAAACTATTTTTTTGTTACTGGGGTTTACATTGCAGCCCGTTGTACATGCCGCAGAATGGTTTGGGGGACTCTTTCGTGGAAATTGACAGCAGTCTCTGAAGGCCACCTGGTGTCAGGTGAACCAAATTACGTCCCTTGATAAAATCAGGCAGCATTTCTACACAGGAAAGCAGTTAGAAACCAAGGAAATGTCTTTAATGTGTAATTAATTTTCGAAAGGAAATTTAAACTATAATTTAAAATACTAACCTTCTTTTCTACCAAAAAAAAAAAAAGTGAGGACTCTTGATTTTTTTTTAACAAGCTTCACTGAATTAGGATTTTTAAATTGTTTTTAAAGAATCAATACAGATGCATTTTCTGCAGGGTATCATCTGCACCAATGATGTCATATGTAGCTTAGTGCAAACCTGAGCTTGACTTGCCTCTGCCTCTTTCCAACCTCCTCCATCTGCAAACGGAGTAAAGTCGCCCTGCGCGTACCGTATAAAATCACCCGAAGTATAGAAATTTAAAGGTGCAGAGTTTATTTTATTCCAATCAAAGCAGAACTGGAAAGAAAACTCCCCTGTTTTACCTTTTGTGTGTGTTTCAGAAACAAATTCTGTTCTTTGGAAACCCTCTCTGCGTCCGGTTGGGGCAGATATTTTTATATGTGTGTATATATGTTGATGTGTGTACATATGTATCCGATGTAAGGGATGTATTTATAGCCTCCATGCTGCTGGAAACTGTCACTTTACAGCCCTCCCTGAGCCCACTCCCTGCCACAGCAAGGTCTCATCGCCAGCCAGGCCGCCTGGAGTGTGGTAATAAAACAGTTAAATGTGCAAGACCTGGCAGCTTTTCTCCTGGTGTATAAATTATTTGGGGAAAAAATGATGTGTCTCCTAATTTAATTAATATATTGATTGTTCAGACACCGTTCCTGCCATCTCAGCCTGGAATTACCCACCATTTTTTTGTGATCACTTCCTCATAAAGGCACTTTAAAACCTCCTGTCTTGGTCACTGTTTTGTGTTCTAGTCTGCTGATGTAAATGAAACTTGAAAATCCGAGTTCTTTATTACATGGATGGAGTTAGAATAAATATCAGCAACTCTTGCTGTCTGCCTTCATCTGTAAAGGTGCAGAGTCCCTCGGGTCTGCGTGCCCAACACTCACAGGTTGGCAAGCACATGTTCGAACAGAAACGAGGCAGGCCTTGGGCATGTTCCACACACTCTACTTTGTCAGAAAAGTGGTGAAGATAGAATAACAACAAGCTTATTAGGTGTGTCAACAATGTAAAGGTAACAAAAGCAATGTAAGATTACGAACCCGAACAAGAATACATTTGCTATCTTTTAAACCAGAAAGGCAGAGAGGAAAAAAGCGTTGTTGATCCAGTAGAAAAAGAGTAGGGTACAGAAAGGGAAAATCATGATGAACAAGAAAGCAAAAGATGATGGAAGGAATAAGTTCAAATATTTCTCAGTCACAGCAAATGTGATGATGCTATACTGACCTATGGAAGAGTATCAAATTGGATATAACAACTGCTAAGAGAGACCATAAAACAAAGTTATGCAAAGGTTGAAAATCAAAGAAGGAAAAAGATGTAGCAGACAAACTATAACCAAAAGGAGGCTGGGATAGCAATGTTGATAACACATGAAATGCAATTTAGAACTCGGTAAGCATATAACAATTATGCTCAAAATATAGAGAGCAAAGATCAGCAGTAAAAATGTAATTATCTCTCACAGGTATTAATACCCATTTGTCCCTAAAAGTATAAAATATGTATTATTTTCCGACACACATGAAATACACACAAAATTTTACAAAACAATGAAAAGACAATTTTAAAGGTTAGCAAAGAAATGTCAGTGGAAATTCTGATAGCTACAGGACTGCAGAATTATGCATAATTGTGCTCAGGAGTGCAGCTAAAGCACAGCTTAGAGTGGCATTGATAGCCCAGCTGCATTTAATTTTTGTACATGATAAAATTAATGAGGTTACCACTTAAAGAAGCTAAAATTAATACCAATAAAACTCAAAGGAAGTATAAAGGAGGAATTAGGACAGTTCAGAGAAGAAGATAACAAAAATCAAAGCAAATCAATAAAATGAAAACCTTGTTTCTTGAAAAATAATAAAATACATCAACTGATAGAAGAAAAAACACGAAATGGCCTAGAGCATGTCATCTCTTATGGACACCAGTTCTTAGGCTAGGCCCTCCTTAACCTCCCGTGACACCACAGTACCCTTACATGATATTATTCTACAATGTCATTATAATATTTGATATTTGACAACAGCATATTATACAATTATCCCAAATAAACTTACAAACTAATTCTTTGAATGTTGTGCAGCAACTTAAAAAAAGGATAGGAAATCCCTTTCAGAAGGGATTAAGGCACTGGGAAGGCATCCGAGCATTCTATATTGGCCCCTCTGGCCCTTTTGCCAAGAGGGACCCTCTTCTTATTATCCAAATACACACAGCTGATGCGTGAACTTTCAGTTCAAGCTGTGGCTGAAGTCTCTGGGCAGTTGGCACCATGGATCTGTCTCTCGACCAGTGGCGTGAGCTGGGCCCTCTCTGGAGAAGAAACCTGGGTCACCCGAGATATGTGATCAGTACCGGGACCTCGCCAGCAGGCGAGGGGACCCCATGGCAGGTGCTGGACGTGGAGGCCACGAGGGCATAGACTACAAAGGAGACAGGACTGAACCTCACATCACCCTGTTTGGCCCCGGAGGATGGCTGGTTAGCCAGAGACGGGTAAGATTCCTCAGGGAAGGAACAACCTAAGACAGGCACAGTCCCAGAGGGGCCAACAGGAGAGAACTAAAAGATCAACAGAGGTGGGGCACAGACCCTCATCCACAAACTTTGCAGGGGCTTGAATTCTCACCCCTCCTGAGGAAGGTCTCCTACCCCCACGGCTGCTACGCCTCCCACGAACAACTCACACCGGGACCCAGGTGGCAGACAGAGACTCGGCCAGCAATAGCTGCCCTATATCTAAATTTAATTTATTACAAGGAATTCTGAGGACCTACTCAAAAATGCAAATATTCCTTTCCACAACTATTTACTGGGTAAACTAAGATTTCTGCTTGAGTATTAAAATTGACAGTAAAATAGTAATCAAGTTTTCAGATTAATTTAAATTGGCCAAGTGAAATAAGTGAATACTCAAGAAAATCTAACTGTACTGGACAAAAAGCTTTTCCTAAAACATTAACTAAATTATCTATTAGTAGTTCATCTCACTGCAAAATTGCCTAACATCCAAAGAACCTAAGATAGTAATATTTGTATGCAAAAATTAAAATTTAAAATTACCAGGACTGCAAGATAAAATTTCCAAAAGCCCCTATTAACCAAAAAAAGGGGGATGGGGGACAGTGAGGTAATATCATGTAAGGAAAAATATCCTATAAGTAAAATACATGTAGAAAATTCTTACTCCAGAAAAGAAAATTCCATTTGTAAAACCAGCTGCAGGACAACCATAAAAAAAAACACACATGGTGTCAAAATAAGCCAAAGGAAAATCATTTAGGCAAAAATAAAAAGAATCCCAAGTCTATTTTGCAGAGAGGATCCCTTTGTTAACCTTCGGTCGAGAATGTGTTTGTGTGTTTGCAGAGAACAACTCCAAGACCATGTAGGTTCCTGCGACAGTGAGGAACTGACGGGCCTGTTCCATCCACGAGGACGGTCCAGAGATGGCGGATGCTGACGACACCTTGCCATGCTAGCAGTCGGCAGCTGTGTGTGGCTGAAGGCGGCCCAGGAACATACCAGAGAGGATGGATCTTGCATTGCCACGATGTGTCCACCATCTGGATACCATTGCTGACATGTACACATGAAGAACTATTTGACATTGAAACTGGAACTCAGAACAGTTGGACATTGAAACTGACACTCAAACTTTTTTTTGCTCTTATACGTTTGTTTTCAGTATGCAGAGGCAAGATATTTTTGAAGAAAAGAAACAGGGGAGAGTGATTGATATAGAGGCAGGGTGGCCTCGAACGGGCTGTCAAGCTACAGGGGGAAGGCTGGAGTGGAGGGGAGGCAGATGCTGGGGGAGATCAACCGAAGGACTTGTATGCATACATATGAGCATAACCAATGAATGAAAGACTCTGGGGTGGGGAGGGAGGCAGGTGGGGACATGTGCTTGGGGGGTAGGGGAGGCTGGGGGAGGATATTGGGGGGGAGGAAAACATATGTACTACTATTAAATATAAGTTATATTGTAAATAAAATTAAAAAAAATAAAAAAATAAATTCTAATTAGCATTTAAAAATAATAATTAAAAAGAAAAAAAAAAGAAAAACTTCACAGCAAATAAAGGCTTTAAAAGGAGAGAACCACCCTAGCTGGTTTGGCTCAGTGGATAGAGCGTTGGCCTGCAGACTAAAGAGTCCCAGGTTCAATTCTGGTCAAGGGCACATGCCCAGGTTGTGGACTCGATCCCCAGAGGGGGGCGTGCAGGAGGCAGACAATCAATGATTCTCTCTCATCATTGATGTTTCTATCTCTCCCTCTTCCTTCTCTGAAACCAATAAAAATATCTTTTTTAAAAATTAGAGAACCATTATGAACAACTTTCTGCCAGTATATTAAAAGCAAAGTAGGATTTTTTTAAAGAAAGCAAATTGTTGAAATTAATCAGGAAGAAATAAAATACTTAGGTTGATGAAGAACAAAGAAATTGACTTACAATTTGAAAAAATTACTCCAGATCCCAGACTCAGATGGTTTTGTGGGTTTAGCCATATCTTTAAGAAGAATCCAAAGAAAGTCAAGAACAGAAATGTCTCCAGAAAGGGCTGTGGCTAAGAGGAGCAGTCAAATGCTAACGTATATTTTCCTCCCTCCTCCAAAAATAAATTCCTAAACAATTAATTAAAAACTAGAGGCCCAGTGCATGAAATTCATGCACTTGTAGTGGTCTCTCAGCCCAGCCTGCACACTCGCACAATCTGGGATGCTGAGAGGTAGGGTCTGGTCCCATCATATCATGGCCCTGGTTCCCCAGAGCCTGTGAGTAGGGGGAGGGACCCAGAGGCCAGTCCAATGGCAGCATGGCTCCGTTCCCACAGCTCCCTCCCAGCACCATGCCGTGGGCGGCCGGGACTGACCCCAGGACTGACTTCCACTGTGCCAGCCGGGACCCTAGACTGGTGTTCAATCATCTGTCCAGACGTTTAGGTCATGATGGACCCTGGCTCTTTATATATTAGGATTCTAGATGTGCCTGATGGACGTGACTCAGTGGTTGAGTGTCAACCTATGAACCAGGATGTCAGGGTTCAATTCCCAGTCAGGGGACATGCCTGGGTTGCAGACTCAATCTCCAATGGCAGGGGGAGGGAGGCGTGCAGGAAGCAGCCAATTTGGAGCCAATGATTCTCTCTCGTCATTGACATTTCTATCTCTCTCTCCATCTCCCTTTCTTTTTGGAATCAATAAAAACATATTTTTAAAAATTCCATAGGTGATCAATAAAACATCTCCTCTGAGGACTAATTCTTCCTGTTGGCGAGTAGAGCTGGAACCCGGCCAGAAATAAGCAGAGCTGGTGTCCACAGTCTCCACCCATTCACAGAAAGGCTATGATTTCCACAGAGGCAGCCCAGGACAGGTAGTTGCCCTAGCTGTGCCCTGGGACCAGAAGGAAAGGGAGGGACAAGACCTGGATGCCAGGGGCAGAAGGGTGCCATCGGTAGCTGAGACAGAGTTGGGGGCCCTTTCCGGGTTCTTCTCCAACAGGACTCTCTGGCTCCCCTAAGAAACCACAGCTCCAAGATGAGGACAGCCTCATGTGTCTCCTCTGTGGCTTTCTTAAAACATTAACATTTACACTCAAAATATGCTCACCTTTTACTAGTGTGATGACTGCGGGCTGTGGTTTTCACTGCAGATTAACTGTTTTCCCAGTTGCGGTGATAGATCCTATGGGCTTCAAAATCCTAAATTGCATTGGAGATGCTTGTGCCAGATGCATATCCCAACACCTACATTTCAAAGAACAAACCTCTGCTTCAAAGACCAGCCCTGCTACCTGAGTCTGGATTCCTGGATTCCTGGGTTCAGGCCCCGTCCTTCTGTTCCCGATCCCCCAGGCCTTTAGCACTGAGGGCTTGGGAGGCTAGATCTCCCCTGCCCCTCCCTCAGGGCAATTTGAGAACTTTGCTCGCCTCCCCCACCAGAATGTCAACAGACAGGGAAGGACAGCATGGACCTTGCCACGTCTGCCCAGCCCGGTGGGCTGGCCCTCCTCTGCTTTCTGCTGGGTCTGCAGGGGTCTCTGGCTGCAGGTATGTTGGGTGCTGGAGGGGGTGGATAAAAGTTTCCCTATGGACCCTGTGAGGGCAGCCCAGACTCCCAAACCTCGCCTTCACTCCTGTTTACAGGGACATTCCTGCTCACAGGAGTATTTGCTGGCTCCAGTGTGATCTGCCCTCCTCCCAAACAGCAAACAGTGTCCAGGCACTTGCTGGTGTTGGCAGAAAGAATGCTGTCAATGGCACAGGCTTTGGCAGAATTATTTTTCAAAGATTTTTAGGACCAGGTGCTTTCCTGGTGCCCGATGGCACAGGGGAGGTTATTTCCCTCTTGCTCCGCTTTCCTGGGCTTTCCATTGGCAAGCGCTAGGGACAGCGTTGGGATGCTGGGCTACACTGCTCCTCCACCGTGGCTGTGACTGTGGCCACCCTCCCGCCCCACAAGAGTGCTGAGAGGCCTGAGTGGGGAGATGTGGAGACAGGGAGACAGGGGGACACACTTGATGCGCTGTCCTCGTATGGCTTTACAGTACTGAGTGGCGGCCCTGGTGGAGACAATGCACCTACACTGTCCTCTAAAATCTGGTCCACGTTGCTCCAGTCAGATCTCACAGTGGGAAACTAGCCAGGGATCCCAGTAGTGGTCGCCTGCCCTGGTAACTACTGGGGTCCAAAGGAGACCGTGTCCTGCTCCAGGGAAAGTCTGTGCTGCCCGTGTCCTTTCTTAGGTCAGGAAAACAGTGACAGGGGGTAGGTAGCGTTCATCTCCCTTGTTCTAGTCTGTCTTTTTCAAATTCTATGCAGTAGCTGTGTGTCTGTCCCTTTGTCAGACTGGGCTCCGGGTCTCTGAGAGCTTTTGGGGGACAAATCATCCCAGGAGTCTCCATTCTTTGATTTTCCCTCAAATTCTTCCAAACCTGGTAGATTCCCTAGGAATACAGACAGGTCAAACTCTACTTTTAAGGAAGATGTGGTCTCCCTCAGCCTGGCACTCCCCTCCTCTCCCTGTTCCCACACTCTAGAACCTTTCCACCTCTTTGGAAGCCTTGTCCTCTCCAAAGCGGGTCAGGGTTCATCTCTCCTCTGGGACTCTCAGTGGAAGGTGAGGGATTTTCCTTCAAGTGTGTGATCCTGAAGGGAGAGAGAGTTGGTGGTGCAAAGCAGAGAAAGTGTTTCGATGAGATAGTTGCAAGGAGAGAACTGACCACATTGGTATGTCACCCGAGTTCCAGAGGAGCTGGAGGACAGGCCCAGCGTGCAGCAAACAGAACCAGTGGGCTTTCAGTGGAGACAAGAGATGCCCAGCCCCTCTTCACCTGCCACACCCCCCGATCTGCCCACGTGGCCCCGTAGGACATTCCTCCCCCATGGGATCCGCCAGTGCATTAATGCAGCAGCTCTTGATGAAATGCTCTATGTCAGTGGTTGGCAAACTCATTAGTCAACAGAGCCAAATATCAACAGTACGACGATTGAAATTTCTTTTGAGAGCCTAAAACCAACGTCTGCGCATGGGCCACAAAGTTTCAATCGTACTGTACGTGTGCGCCCGCACATGGTATTTTGTGGAAGAGCCACACTCAAGGGACCAAAGAGCCACATGTGGCTCGCGAGCCACACCACAGTTTGCCCATCACTGCTCTAGGTGCCAGGACACAGCAGGTGCAAATTTTTATTATAGAAGTTACACGTGTTGATCGTGTATATATTTTGGAACAGAATAGCTGTGGATCCCCAAGGTTAGTTTATGTACATTCTTTCAATAAATGACATTTGCTCATATGTAAATTTTTACTTGTAAAAATCACACAGTAGATATTGTTTTATTATCTTCTTTTTCACTTAATACCACATCTTCCTAAGCATTCTACTTCCTGGCGGCGTGGGATGCCATCATCTGGCTGTTTCAGGTGATTGCCAGCAATAGCTCTCCTGTGGCTAGGTTTTCGCGCATGCTTCTGAGTATGTCCTTAGGATACATTCCTAGAAATGAAGGGAACCAGGTCAGAAGGCACAAGTATGTTAAATTATAATCTAATGAACATATTGCCTCATCCTTGTATATAAAATTTATCACCAGCCAGCCATGACACTCCTGTTTAAAATTCAGCCGGGCTTGGACACAGGAATCCTTTGACTCCTGTTACTGAGTGGGAGGAGACCAGTGTGGATGTTTCTGGGCCATCTTGGCGTGGCTGGTTATAAATGTTTCATGGAACTTCCAACTTTCAGTCTTCATCACCCAGGAGGAAGCCCAAAGCGTGCTGCACAGGCAAAGGCGTGCCAACTCGTTCTTGGAGGAGCTGAGGCCGGGCTCCCTGGAGAGAGAGTGCAAGGAGGAGCAGTGTTCCTATGAGGAGGCCAGGGAGATCTTCAGGAACGCAGAGAGGCTGGTGAGTTCCCCCTCTAGGGGGCACCCTCTGCACCACCAGATAGATATGTGGGCCGTGTACTGAGTCTTCGGGAAGGGAGGTCTGTGACAGCAGAGGTTGCTCCCATGTCTTGGAGAGCAACTCTCTTCAATGTGTGGCTGTGAGTGCTACATGCCCAGGTGAACATACAGGGGAACGCACAGACAGCTCCGGCATGCACAGCCCCTCTGTGTCTGGGTCACTTTTCCTCCTAAGAATGACTTCACTCTCCTCAGTCACAGCTCCTACAGTGCTCCATACCTCCCTGCTGTGCCCAGGGACATCCTCCTCTCTGCCACACCATGCATCCTCAAAGTTGTATCCAAAAATATGGTTTGAAAAGCGTTCCTGCTGTGTGTCCCTTGCCTGTCCGGTTCCCTAGAGCTGACCCTGCTGCACAGCGATGCTGCTGACAGGGCAGATGTCTGGACAGATGTCCAGTGGCCTGGGCGAGCCTCTCCTGCCACTTGGAGGCACCTCTTCAGAGAAACTTGTATGAGGACATACACAAGGCACCACTGCTTTCCCCACCTGCCCTTGGTCCATATGATGGAGCACTCTTCATTTCTGTTTTCACTTTCTAAAAGAGTGTATTCAAAATATATCACATCTCTTTGAAACTACTTCAGTAGGCATGAGAGTTGGGGTCTGATGAGCTAAGACCACACCTCACACTCACAGGACACGCACCTCACCTGACAATCACAGGATGCTTCGCCTCGAACTCAAAGGCATACAGTTCACACTCACAGGGCCCCTCACACCCAACTGGAAGCCGGGCTATTTGAGACAGAGGCTAACATGACCATTTCTATGCAAGTTGGAAATTGTCATACTTTATGTCTGTATACCAGTCCGTTTTTCAAAGCAGTTCCAACAGTTTTCATCCTGTTTTATTCTCATAGCAACCCTGAGAGTTTAGGTTCAGTTGGCCAAAAGATTCCTCAGGATACCAATGTTATTGATGGGGCCCTTGGCAGTTCCTAGAATGCCTTTACACCCATTACCTGCCTTCTCCCCAGGTCAGACCCTGTATGTGGACCATCAGAGGAGGAAATAGAGGATCAGAGTGCATATGTGTGTTGTCCCAGGTTCACAACTTGGACACGGCAGAGCTGTGGCTAGTTGGGGCTGAAACTCGGGTATTTTGACTTGGAGAAGGAAATTTGTGGCCTCTGGTGAGGTATCATCTAGGGTGGGGTAGAACCTTTCCCCTCAGATGAACCCACCTCATCTCCAGAGGAGAGCCGGCTTCCAGAGCCCATGGCGAAGGGCCCCAGGCAGAAGCCCAGCCCACCCTTGCCCACCCCAGTTCATTAGCTCCTTGCATGGATTCTATAAATGTTTGCTTCTGGAGAATGTATGTCTCATGTGGCTTCCTCTTTCTTCCAGACGCAGTTCTGGATTTCTTACAACGGTGAGTAGGTAAATGGCCCATTTATGCCCCACCCTCAAGCTCTTCTCCTCAACATACTAACACTGACTCACTCTACAGATGGGGATCAATGTGCCTCAAATCCATGCCAGAATGGAGGCACCTGTGATGACCAACTCCAGTCATACATCTGCTTCTGCCCGGAAGACTTTGAGGGCCGGAACTGTGAGACAAGTGAGAAAGCCCATAGCTCCCAGGGGGAGGCTGATGGGCATGGCCCAACCCCCAGCCCTGGTGGGAAGTTGGTCTAGGTGACTCTGAAGGCTTCTGTCAACCTGAGAACCTTGGGTTTGGAGTTCTCAGGTGCCAATTCTTAAATTTGATGACCTCCTGTTGCTTTCTGGGAAATATAAAACCCTTGGACTCCCAGCACTGGGAAATTTTGATACATCTGGAAAGGGCACAGGTGAGAATCACTACTTCACCGCCCAGCTTTCATATATTTTGTCAACCAAGGCAGATGGGTAAACCTGACCTTCCCTACTTGCTGTTACAAAGGTATGAGATTTTTTTTTCACCTTCCATATATTAAAGTATTGCAAAGTTCAGTGGTCTCCCAGGCCATTCTCAAGTCCAATAATCTGCTAGAAGACCCAGAAAACTCATTGAAAATGGATATATTATTCACAGTTACTGTTTATTAGAGCAAAAACATGCAGACTAAAATCAGCAAAGGCTCCAGGTGTAAACTTCCAGTTGTCCTCTGCCAGGCAATTATATGGACAGTTTTTTTCTCTATGGCTGATGGGTCACAAGACATATGGGACATTACCAACCCAGGAAGCCTTAA
Source organism: Antrozous pallidus (assembly GCA_027563665.1). NCBI lineage: Eukaryota > Metazoa > Chordata > Mammalia > Chiroptera > Vespertilionidae > Antrozous > Antrozous pallidus. Next base: position 73,356,737 of record CM050519.1, read on the forward strand.
TGTCCAGAGATTTTACTGAGCTCAGTCACATAGACATGGCTGACTACCCGCATGGCTGACCTCTGTCTCCAGCCCCTCCAGAGGTTGAGCTGAGATCCAGTGGCCCAAAGCCCCATGTGAATAATATTGTTAGACCATCCCATGTGAGTCAAGGGACCCAGGGCAAGAACACTCTTCTTAAGCAGATTAAAAGAAGTGTCCAGCTTAATCATGGTGGAGAGATTACCTTCTAGGGGCTGAGGTGAAAGGCCAGGCTTTTGTGGGGAAGGGGGGGTTTTAACGTTCTGATCCTGACTGAGCTCTTCTGGGCTACAGCCAACTTCTGTTCTAAGCAGAACAGAGGCCAGATAGAGTGAAGGTTTCTGTCAGTTATACGGGGCCAGAGAGCCTTAGTGTCTTGCCTGGGCTTTGATGCTCAGCAGCCCTGGTGGAAATTCACTTCCAGGACCAACTTTACCAGTGGGGGTCCTGCATTTACACAGCAAGACAACTCTCTCCCACATCACTGTGCTGTCCTTCAGAGTCAGGTCAACGTTCCTCTTTTCTGCCTCTTGGGACCAGTGGTCCCTGGGCATCAGGGCCTGGCTGTAGAGCCAGCTCATTTCTCTGGTGTTGTCCTGGCAGGTCTCTGAGTTCGGCCCTTACACTGTCCTCAGATGACTTTTACTTTCCTGAGCCCGCCAGCTGCTGGGAAGGGCAATAGTGTGGAGATCACCACATAGTGATTCTGTGTCCCCACTGGTCAGGCTGCTCAGACATGGTCGAGCACCCAAGCACCACACCCCACCTCTCTGGGTCAATCTACAGAGTTGGGAAATGCCAGGCTCAGTCTCTGTAGTTGGCAGCTGAGCTCCACCTTCGTGCAGAATGCTGCCCCTGGCCCACGGCGGGGTGGCCACCAGGGCTGGCTTTCCTTGACCGGCAGAGGCCCCTCACAGGCTGTTTCCTTCTGTATTCAGACAAGAACAGCCAGCTGATCTGTGAGAATGACAATGGCGGCTGTGACCAGTACTGCAGCAACCATGTGGAGGCCAAGCGCTCCTGCTGGTGCCACGAGGGGTACACACTCCAGACTGACGAGGTGTCCTGCGCACCCACAGGTAACAGGCCCTCGGGGGATCTGCTCCAAGGGCTGTGTGCTGGTTCACTTTCAGATGAGAAGGGGTGGCATTTCATTAACTGAGCATCTACTACCTGCTGACCACTGCAGAGGCAGGGAGGAGAAGGAGGGTGGAGGTGGCTCCCCTGACCCAAGCGCAGGCCAAGGCAACAGGCGGCAGGACAGAACCCGGGGCGCCGCTCCCTACATGGGCTTTGGACCCCCTTCCTACCTCAGGTGGGTCCAAAGGAGCAGAACAAAGGACCCCTGTCCCCTTCCAGTCCCCTCTGGCAGGAATTTACGCTGCCATACCCAACTGTGATGAGTGACTGCACAGCACAATTCTAGAATCCAAATTCTTTTTAAAGAAAAGCATTTTTAGGACGATTGAAAATTTCTTCAAGCCAATCTCACACTAATGGGACTGCAATTCCAAAGGCTGGGGTACCCCAAGCCTTGGGTCTCTTCAGAGGTCAGTGTCCCCAGCATGGTCAAAGCAGCCTGAAATTCAGCTGCCACCTCTAAACACTCTTTTCTGGCGCAAGGATTTTATTGGAGCAGACTAAGGGTGAGGTCAAAATAGCAACCCAGTTGTCGGAGAGGCTGGGTGGCCTTAAGACAGAATATCATTCATTTTTTAGGAAATTCAACTCATCTTTCCCCCCAAAAAGTTAGCAGAACCAGTTTCAAGAAGTAGGGCCCTCTATTCCTGCAAAACCAGCCCCACCCCTTCTCACCCAGCAACTCCCACAAGGGCCTCCCTGCACCCAGAGGCTTCCCATAGCCCCAGGCAGGAGCCAGAGGCAGAGCCACTGCCTGCAGGGCTCAGAGCCCTCTTCTCAGGAGCATGTTCCTCCCTCATGAACCGCCACATCTTGCTGACTTTTGTTTTATACAGTTGAATACCCATGTGGAAAGATACCTGTCCTGGAAAAAAGAAATGACAGCCAACCTCAAGGCCGAATTGTGGGTGGCAAGGTGTGTCCCAAAGGGGAGTGTCCCTGGCAGGTAAGGTTGCAGGGCCCGAGGGTCACTGGGGCTCACAAAGGGCAAGTGGGCAGGTCAGCCTCAGCCAACCCCAGGGCTCAAGTCACCCTGCTAATGGCAGGGCTTCAGTGGGTTTCCTCTTCATTCCAAGGCCTGTGTTGACAGCAGCCTCCATTCATCTCAGATGTCAGTGCTCCTGGCAGCACCTCCATCAGCTGACGCCTCTCTGGGCTTCACCACGGGCTGCTAGCCTCACTCCCCCTGTACAAATGAGGAAACTGAGGCCCTCCAACTAACCAATGGCAAAGGCAGGATTTGAACCCAACTCTCTCACCTTCCAAGCTGCACCTACTATCTGCCTCTGGAAGCTGAGATTTTCTTTTTGGTATGCCAGATATTGTGTTTTTTTAATTTTATTTTATATATTTTTTAATTATCATTCCTCAACCCCCTCCTCTTTGGCACACATCAGATGTTTCTCTGTATCTATGGTTTTGTTTCTGATTTGTTTTGTTTTCTTAGACTTCACATACGTGAGATCATACAGTATGATTTTTTAGCTGTAACTAAGTCCTCCCGCAAGCCTGGAGGCTACCCACCCCCGCACCCCCCACCTGCCCACATGTGGTCTGGTCTGTGGGCCGTGGGCCCTCCAGGGCCTCTCTCTGCAAAGCTGCCTATGAGCTGGTCCCAGATGGAAATGCAGAGTCTCAGGCCTCCTGGGCCAACACCTGCATTTCACGAGAGCCAGGGATATGTGTACACTCAAGTGTGAGAAGGGCTGTCACTCTAAGACCTGCAAGCTCAGTCCTGAGCCCGAATCAGTGGTTTCTCTTTACCCTTCCATTCTGGGACCCCTTATTAAACAGCCAAGAAGTTTTAGAAATAAAAGTAAATGAATGAGAACCTTGTAAAGGAAATTGGAGAAGCACCAGTCATTCTCGGCCTGACTTCAGGCTCAGGGAAGCTCCAATCCTCTCGTTTCCCAGCAATCTGGCCCTTTCAGACCAGCCTCAGAAGTTACACCCACCTGGCTGCCCCTGCTCCATCCCACCTCCCACAGCAGCTGGGACCATGGTGGGGCCTCCGCTCCTGGGCATTGCAGAACCCTGTTTTTTGTTTTGTTTTGTTTTGTTTTTTGTGGTTTAATAATTTGGAATAATCTGAGTTAGGCACATATAAATAGGACTGAAGTGTTCACCAGGGTCCCTGTAAATAGGTGGCAAAGCCTCTCGGAGATAGAGGCAGAGCTGGCGGGTGTGGGAATTCACAGTGGGGAGTTCTCAGGGGGGCTTGCTGGGGTGACTGCAGCAGGCACTGCTTCCCAGCACGCACTCCCTGTGCTGAACGCCACCAAGACCTCGCTTCTCAATATTATTTAATCCTCACAATCCCACTTGAGAGGTAGGTGCAACTCTCACCCAGGGCAGGTGAGGAAACTGAGGCCCAATAAGAGCAGTGCCTTTCCCACGGCAGAGCTGAGAGCTGGGCCTGGGAGAACCAGATCCACTTTGTGACCACCACCCCAGATGGTCTCTTGTGTCAGCCAGGGCAGGGTTACCGGGTTCTGCAACTGGGGGGACCCCTTCCTGAGCTCAAAGCTCAAAGGTAGCTCTTTTCACCTATTGTGGGACCATCTTACTGTGGTTTTTTTCTCTGAGGGGCCCAATAGTTGCCAGTTTGGAGGAGACAGCTCCTCCCCAGCACCCTTCGTCCTGCTGTGCACAATTCGGGACATTAAGCTTCAGACTGACTGACCCCCTTTCCAGTCTCTTTCCTCCACGGTTGATCTGACTTCACCACACTTCTCAAAAACATGGTGACTGTGGAACACCAGACCAGGACTCTTCACAGGCAGATCCGCCTCACCCACAGCCGGGCCTCCTCTGGCCTTGCAATTCCTCACTGCCCGCAGGCCTGGCCAGACTTGGACTCCGTTCCCACCCATCGTGGGAGAATCCTGTAAAGAAAACGTCTCCACTCAGGATTCATTCAAGGACACGCTCAGCACCCTCTGTGCTGTTAGGAGGAAAAAGAGCCAGAAGACATGTATGGAGCACCTACTGTGTGCCTACAACTGTGCTCAGTGCTTCACTCTGTCACGTCCTTGAGCCCTCACCTGCTCTAGGAGCACAGCGCTTGGCCTGATCTTTGCCAGTCAGCATGTAGGTCAAGCTCGGATGACAGTATGGGGAGGCGCACAGCGGGGTCCCGCACCAACATCCCCATTGCCAGGGTGTAGTCTGTGAGCTCTCCCTTCCCTCAGCTGGATGGGGGAGCAGCCTGCTGGAGAGAAGTTGGAACAGCTTTGCCCAGGAATGGATCTAGGGGAACCTCCCAGGTTTTCAGAAATGCTGATATACAGATAAACCCTCCTACAAATGCAGCCCACCCCAAGGGTGCAGGAGAAGGTGAGTCTCCAGGAAGGGCATCCCAAGGACAATAAGATGACCTTCCAATGGTTGTTGTGCTCCCGGCAGGCTGCGCTGATACTGAAAGGAGAGCTGCTGTGCGGGGGCAGCCTGATGGACACCACCTGGGTGGTCTCCGCAGCCCACTGTTTCGACAGAATCAAGAGCCTGGAAAACCTGACGGCGGTAGTGGGTAGGTTTTGTTTTTATCTCCTTCTGATGAGCGGCTGGTTCTTTTTTTAAATTTTTTTATTGATTAAGGTATTACATATGTGTCCTTGTCCCTCTATTAACCCCCAAAACTCTCCCCCCACTCATGCCCTCACCCCCCTGGTGTTTATGTCCATTGGTTAGGCTTATATTCATGTATACAAGTCCTCTGGTTGATCTCTCCTCCTTCCCCCCACCCTCCCCTACCTTCCCTCTGAGGTCCAGCAGTCTGGTCGATGCTTCTCTGCTTCTGGGTCTGTCCCTGTTCATCAGTTTATATTGTTCATTATATTCCACAAATGAGTGAGATCATGTGGTATTTGTCTTTCTCTGATTGGCTTATTTCACTTAGCATAATGCTTTCCAGTTTCATCCATGCTGTTGCAAATAGCAAGAACTCCTTCTTTATTACTGCAGCATAGTATTCCATTGTGTAGATATACCAGAGTTTTTTAATCCAATCATCTGCTGATGGGCACTTAGGCTGTTTCCAAATCTTAGCTATGGTGAATTATGCTGCTATGAACATAGGGGTGCATAAGTCCTTTCTGATCCGTGTTTCTAGTTTCTTGGGATATAAACACTTTTCGAAGGAGGAAAGAAGGAAGGCTAAGAGACATATGAAAATATGCTCAAAGTCACTAATTATCTGAGAGATGCAAATCAAAACAACAATGAGATATCATCTCACACCTGTCCGAATGACAACTGGCAACAAATCAACAAACGACAAGTGTTGGTGAGAATGTGGAGAAAAAAGGAACTCTTTTGCATTGCTGGTGGGAATGCAGACTGGTGCAGTCACTGTGGAGAACAGTATGGAGTTTCCTCAAAAAATTAAAAATGGAACTCCCATTTGACCCAGTGATCCCACTTCCAGGAATATATCCCAAGAAACTAGAAACATGAATCAGAAAGGATTTATGCACCCCTATGTTCATAGCAGCACAATTTACCATAGCTAAGATTTGGAAACAGCCTAAGTCAGCAGATGAATGAATTAAAAAACTGGTTCTTGAATGAAAACAACTTAGGGCCTTAGCATCAGGGCATCAGTCCTCCAACTTCCACAACCAGATGAACTTCTCCAAAAAGAGAAGTGGGCAGCATCTGCACAAACCCTGAGGCCCACAAGGAGTCACTGTGGCCACCATCCCCCTCAGCCTTTTTTCACCCCAAATGAAGACATTGGCTGGGGGGCGGGGAGGGAGTGATGCTGTACCCACCTGTCTTGCTTGAACCAAGAGCCCTGAGGGGGATGCAGCCACCCAGGGCTCCAGGGGCCACCATGAGGGGGAGGAGCTCTGGTTGGTGGAATTATGGGACAATGAGATCCCCCTCCCAGGGAGGGTCAGGCCCTGACTGGAGTGGGGGAATCAGGCAGTCCTCACCACCTACCCACAGCTGGCCCGGCACCCCTTCTTCAGTGCCTTCAGCACCCCAGATTCCAGATTCTCCCCCCTATTCATGTTCTGCATGGAGCCCAAGAATGGCCACCCAGACCAGCTTGGGGTTGGAGGCAGGGCCCCTCCTGCCCCAAAGGATCCTTCTGTCAGGCTGCAGGGGGAGGGACATAAGTGGTGCTGGTCTCCCCGCAGGTGAGCATGACCTGAGTGAGGAGGACGGCAATGAACAGGAAAGGCAAATCGTTCAGGTCATCGTCCCCGACAAGTACATGAAAGGCAAGACAAACCACGACATCGCCCTTCTCCGCCTGAGCAGGCCTGTGGCCTTCACGGACTACGCGGTGCCTCTCTGCCTGCCTGAGAAGGCCTTCTCCGAGAGGACGCTGGCCTCCATCCGCTTCTCCACCGTTAGCGGCTGGGGCCAGCTGCTGAGCAAGGGCGCCATGGCCCTGGAGCTCATGACCATTGATGTGCCCCGGCTGATGACCCAGGACTGCCTGGAGCAGTCGAAGAAGAGGGAGAACACCCCGAAACTCACGGAGAACATGTTCTGTGCTGGCTACCTAGATGGGAGCAAGGACGCTTGCCAGGGGGACAGTGGGGGTCCCCACGCCACCAAGTATCAGGGCACGTGGTATCTGACGGGAGTCGTCAGCTGGGGTGTGGGCTGTGCAGCCGAAGGCCACTTCGGAGTGTACACCAGGGTCTCCCAGTACATCGAGTGGCTCCGCAGGCTCATGAGCACAAAAACACACTCAGAAGGCTTCCTCAAAGCCCCTCTCCCCTAGTCCCTCAGTGTTGGCTCCGAGGAGCCTGCTCCTGGGGAATAAAGCTGCTGTTGCTTGGGTTGTCCTGGCTTCAAATCCTATAAATTCTTCTGCTCTTATTGGTGTGGGGAGAAGGAGAGGGAGGAGAGAAACAGAGAGATTCAGAGAGAGAGACAGAGAAGATAGAGAGAATGAGTGATAGAGACTGAGAGATGGGGAGAGAGAAGTAAGGGAAGAGATTCTAAGGAGACAGGGAGAGAGAGAAACTGAGAGATTCCCAGAGACAGACTGAATGGATAGAAAGATGAGAGAATCAGGGCAGTGGATCAGGAGAAGGAAGCTCACAGGCTCTGTCTCACTGAGCCAACAGAGGATGGCATGGTTCACTTGGTGACAAGTGATATTTTCTCTGTCTTTTCACTTTCATTCTTTTCTCCCTTATACAAGCATTTCTTCTTTGTTTCAAATAAATTGGAAGCGTCATCCATTCACTTTGTGGATATCCTTCCAGATTTGTCCTGCACATGTATCTTTTCCTATAACACAGGCTACATAAAAGGCTCCACATATTGATTGCCACCTGTTCTCCCCATGAGCAACAAACCGCTGAACCTCCCCTGAACTTTTTTTCTGGCAGCCTGTCATTCATGGATTGTCTATACTCCTTTCATTGAGACCCTGGTGTGTATCACCAAGCTGTGGGTAACATCACAGAAATGAGCCTTTTATGTGGAGGCTGGGGTTTTTTTTAAACCGCCTCTCTGGTGTATTTTGGAAGCTGTAGTTGCCAAAATCATATGTTCACTTCCTACCAAGGCCCTAGTCGATGGCAGTTTCAAAGACCATCTCTGCAAACACCTGCCTGAGAAGCAACAGGGACACTCCACAAAGTCCACATTCCCATGTCCTGCCCAGATCAGTGGGATCTGAGGGGGATAGGACCTGCTGAATTACATTTTTATCAAGTCTCTCAGGTGATCATGGGCACATTACACCTAGGGCCACACAGGTCATGAGTAGGAAAGAATAAAACAAACACCCAAGTTCAATTGGGCCCCCCTTGAACTTGACAAAGGTGGGTGGAATAAGCCCAGTGGGTACACCGCTCCCTCAAGTCATGGCCTGTCTCATGCCTGGGACACTAATACTTAACATGTGTGGGTGAGGGTGCAAGGACTTACTCTGCTGAACAGTCAAGCCATATATAGTTTTCAGTAGACCGGGGTTCACAAGCCACAACTAAGGCTGAATCCAAGCCATTTGCTTTTGCAAATAAAGTTTTATTGGGACATACCCATTCCTTTAGGAATGATCCATGGCTACTTACTTGAGACAGAGACTGTCAGACCAAAGAGACCATCTGGCCCGCAGTGCACTTTAAGAGAACAGGCATAGGACCAAACCTCCTGGAGTCGGTCTGGCTCTACCTGTAACTCTTGGCCAAGCCATTTCTTAGCCTCCTGTGCCTTGTTTCCACATTTCTGAAATGGGGGCACACTTCCTGCTTGTGATGAGGGTGACACCAGTGCATGTGGAATGAGGCACCTGGGAGACCTCGATCATGTCATCCTGGATGCAAACATCCAGATGTCCCCCAGCTCAACTGTCCTGCCAACAGAGACTTAGGGGAAATTATGCAACCAAACTGCAAGAGACCTCCAGAGGCCCTCAGCCCAGCAAGAGTGTCTTGTATCTTCCTGGAAATGAAAGCTCTCTGGATCCTCTCCCTGAGAAGCAAAGGGGTGGAGAGGGATGGAAGTGGTCAGGCCAGGAGCACCCCAAACCCATTTGAGGTTAAACAGGTTCCTGGCAGTTCACTGACTCTGCGTCAGTTTCCCAGTCATCCATGCCTCCATCTCACAGAAGTGCTGGAAGCATGGACACCAACAACATCAGGACAACCCCTTAAGGCTTAACACTTGATGTGCAGATAAGTTAACCATTATGAATCATCTCCATCTTCTTTTGAGTGATGCTTAAATCATTTCCTGCCCACTAGGTACTGGGGACAAGAGGACTCACACAGATCCAGCCTCTCCCCATATGCTGAATTTATCCAGAACCATCATCGCAACACAAATTGTCCAGGTGAGACAGACCCAAAGCACCAGCTGCAGATTGTCCCTGCGGACCAGATTCTGCATGTAACAGTGACCACCCCGAATAAGCCAGCCTGGCCTCAGCGTACAAAGCAGGCACATTTCAGGACTGAACTGATTCACCCCATCTGCTGGTGTTTATTGAGCATCTTCTGGGTGCCAGACACCCTTACGAGGTGCTGGAGACAGAGCATCAAACAAGCCAGATGATAGGACTTATATATATCCAAATGACCACGGGCCATGGGTAACGGGTCACCATGTGGAAATGTGTTGTGATTGGGAGCACAGTGGTCCTTTTCTGCCTCTGTTTCAGTCTTTCTCAGCCTAGCACTCGCCTTGCCCATCATTTCCCAGACCTTCCCCTCCAGAGCCTGGAGTCTGGCTGCAGAGACCCTGGTCAGCCCAGGAGCTCAAGCTGCGTCCCCACACTTGATGCCCCGGAGAGGTTTCTGCACTGGAAATGAAGCCTGTACCTGGTGTGCACCCACAACCTAGAGTGGAGAGTGGCTGCAGTGTTTGGACAGGGTGGAGCCTTGGACTAATGAGAGGACATGGTCCTCTCATGGCAAAGCCACATGCAGGTCCCAGCTTGGAGGGCAAAGCCCTCCCAGCACAATTATAGCCAAAGGCTATAGTTGTAAGCTTGACCTTATGGTCCAAACCTGTGGTCCCAGGTGGCAGAGTGATATAGGCTGTGGGAGATACAGCAAGTGCTGCCAAAACAAAGCAGGTGCATTTAATTGAGTATATTTGAAACCAGCGAGAATGTTGTAAACATCTTGACTGCCCCCTTACTTTGCCTTGTGGAATCTGGCTATAAAATAAAGACTCAGCTTACAGGCTGTGGCACTGTCTCTCCATCAGAGAGCAGCATCCCACCTAGCCCCTGCTTTAATCTCTTATCTGTCTTCTTTAAGCCTTCACCTTCCCCCACCTCCCCTTAGGTTCACTCCTGGCCTGCTGAGTGCGGTGCAACCTAGCACACACCTCCCTCCCCAGCTTGGCTGCCAAGGTGGCGACTGCTTCTGCTGACCTGAGGTGATTTACACTTCCCTGACACCGGGCATTTGTTGCAACGAGACACAGCCCTGATGAGAGCCAAGAAACGAGACTCTGAGATTCCTGTATTCCCTTCCATACTTCTTTAGCCCCAAATGAGGAGAGTGGGGAGAGGGAGCCCCAGGGAGGAGCTAGATGATGAAGCAGCTGCTGATCCTGGCACTCAGGCACCATGCTACCCTCCGAGCTCCCCCAGGTGGCCTGTACTGAGCTCCACAGAAGTGAGAAATAGGCTACACTGTGAGGCCGCTGACTCAGGGCTCAGTCTCCCTGCCCCACCCCCCACTCCAGCCTGGCCCCCAGCAGTGTGTGTTGGGCTAAGTTGTCAAGAGAAGCCATGTGGCCCTGACTGGTTTTGCTCAGTGGATAGAGCTTCAGCCTGCGGACTGAAGGGTCTCGGGTTCGATTCCAGTCAAGGGCACATACCTTGGTTGTGGGCACATCCCCAGTAGGAGGAGTGCAGGAGGCAGCTGATGGATGTTTCTTTCTTATCTGATGTTTCTAACTCTCTATCTCTCCTAATTCCTCTCTGTAGAAAAATCAATAAAATATATTTAAAAAGAGAGAGAGAGAAGCCATGTGCCTCCATGGCTGAGCTGAGGGGCTGAGAGGCATGTCAAGGAGCCCCTCCTGGCACAGCCCTCTTGACCTTCAGCCAACTTGTCCTGTGGTCAGTCAACAGATCATTTGGGGTTCCAGCAGAATAGTCCCCACCAGGCATGCCAGGCAGAGGGTATCTTCCCAGAAGTCTGTGTCGGGGCTTATGTACAAGGAATCATGTGGTACAGAAGGGTCACAAGACAAGCTCTGCCTCTCTGAGCCCCTGAATTTGGGGAGGAAGGTTCAAGGTTCAAGCTTGGCATGCAGGTACTAGAGGCCCTTTGTGGGGCCCCACCTGACAGCACCTGGAGAGGCCTGTGAGCAGGACCAGGTCAGACCCAGAGAAAATCTGGGTACTGGGGGGGAAAGTCCAGGGTTCAAATCCCACATGTACCACTAAGCCTCCGTGTTCTGTCCTGGAGAAAAGATGAGGGAAATGATATTTAGCTTCTATCATGATTGTAAAGATAAAATGAGAGCCACACATAAATGTCTGAAAACTATAAAGTCGCATTTTTACTTTCTCAGAACAAAAAGTTCCTATGCTCGAAGCAGAACTCCTTGGATATGGTTACTGACGAGATTCCAACGGACTTGCTCAGGGCTGCACAGGCCAGGTGACCATGCTCGGGGCTTGGTCACCTGCCCCTGTTCCTTGCCTGCCCCTGTCCCTCACCCACAGCCAGCCCAGGCTCCAATCAGAAGGCTGTGATAAGCAGAAAGACAATCCTCCACCCTCAGAGCTGGGGCGAGTGAACCTTGACCTGGAGGCCTATCACAGTGCGACTGAGACGCTGTCTAGGCCACACCATGGCCAGCCTGCTGGGCCTCCTCCTGCTCAGTGCCTCCCTGGCCAGCCTTCTGTCGCCCGGGGGAAGTGGTAAGCACCCCTCGACCTCAGACTACAGTGGTGGCCTCCTGGAGGAGGAAAGAGGGTGGGGAGCTGGGGTGATGCCCTTGAACCTCCACAGTGTAGACAATGGGTGTCCGTCCCCTATTAAAGGCTGACATGAGACAGCTGGGGTTAGTGGTCTCAGCGAAGGTAGCTTAGAGCCAGGTGTGCCACCCTGTGAGGGGAGAGTCAGACAGCAGGTCAGAGGTCATAAAGACAGAAACACATGGACAGAGGAAAAGGGAGAGAGACATAGACAGACAGACAGAAACAGAGAGAGAGGGAAAGAGAGAGAGAGAGAAAGAGAGAGGCAGACAATGAAGAAGGGGGAGATAGAAGAAAGAGAGGGAGAAGGGGGAGAGGAGGCAGGCAGAGACAGAGAGAAGCCACTTTCCTCTGCCAACATGAGCTGGGGGAGAGGAGGAAAGGGGGTCAGTCCCAGGCAGAGAAGAGTTTCCATGGCAGGGAAAAGAATGAGAGAGAAGCTGGTATTGGCGTCCTTGGGCTGGCTCAGCCAGAGGAAGGGGCTGCCTAAGGCTGGACAGATGGGGGTGTCTGGACCTTACAGGGCCCCTGGGCCTGTCCGAACAGAAAGGGCTCAGAAAGGAGAGAAGCAGAGCAAAGTCAAAAGAGAGAACAGAGGTAGCATCACCCCTGAGGTTTGTCTGCATCCCAGGTCAAGTGCAAGGACAGGAGCACTGAGGAGCAACAGAGGGGACCCAGGTGTGGAGATGAGAAAGCAGTAAAAGGTCAGAAAGTGAAAGAGAAAAGCAGAACAGAGAAGAAACCCATGGAGGGGAATGAAAGGGGAGAAACTGGTGTGTGGCTTTTATTTCAAAACTAAGCACTTGTTATTGAAGCAGATATTCGAAGTAATGGGGGAGGGGCCCAGAAATACTAGTAAGTTTGGGGCAGATGCTATTGAGGTAACACTGACATCATGAAAAGAAATGAGAAATGGGAAAGGGAACATAATTTGAGGTAGGAATGAAGCTCACCTTTACTGAGCACCTAATGTGTACCACACTGAACACTAGGAATTGTATATACTCTTTAAAATAACTCTGAGAAGTAAGTATATGTCTTGTAATTTGCATTTGCCAATATTAAGTAGTAGGTGACCAAGATGTATTGGAAACTCAAGCCTTCCAGATTCTGTAGTACTGGGTGTGTGTCTTAGTTTTGGACATGGGGAGTTTGGAGTTCTGAGATGAGGGGAGATACCCACCAGGATGAGAGAGTTGAAAGCATAGTCCAGTCCCTGAAAGTTGGGACTAGAAATACCAACGTGGGGAGCACTATGGTGAAACTCTAAACTCTTCAGCAGGAAAGAGAGGAGTGCAGAGGGCGAGGAAAAGAAGCTGAGGGCCTTCTGTATCTCAATGAAAAGAGAGAGAGAGAGAGAGAGAGAGAGAGGACACTCGGGCAGAGATTGGGGACAAGTCAGCTGCAGAGACCACAGGGAGGACTCAGAGGTTCTCTGACCCAAGACATTTTAGCTGGCAGGTCACGCCTCATTTGTGAGTCATGAAATAAATTTAGTGGGGTTTTACTTTTAATGAAAATTAACAGAATCAAATAGAAAATTTTATAATAAGTGCTATTTCATAGAAAATTATAGTAAACTTCAGGCCCGGTGCACGAAATTCATGCACTGGGGGTGAGTGGTCCTTCAACCCAACCTGCCCCCTCTCACATACGGGGAGACCTCAGAGGATGTCCAACTGATGGCTCACCCCTAGCCTGCCCAAGGCCTAAAGCCTTTAAGCCTTGGGCACCAAGCCATCACCCTGCTCAGCTCAGCCCCCGCTGCCTGCGACCACCCAGCCCTGGGGGCTCGGCGCTCGCCACCACTTCCGCTCACAGCACCTGGGGGCCAGGTGCTCCCTGCCGCCACCACCACCGCTGCTGCTTCTGCCGCTTCCCTGCACACAGGGGCTGGGTGCTCGCCACTACCGCCATTTCATCTCCACCCCCAGGGCCCGGCGCTTGTGCCACTTGGCCCCACCCCTGCTCCTGATTGGCTGATAGCATAGCCAATCAAGAGCGAAGGTATGGTCAAATTCGCATGTTTCTCTTTTATTACATAGGATACTATTTCTTGAAACTTCTGTTTTGTTTTTATTATTGCTGTTGTTATTTTTCTTTGTAATTCTCACTTGAGAATATGTTTTTGTGGAATTGAGACAGAAAGGAAGGGAGAGAGACAGAGAGACAGAGAGAGAGAGAGACATTGATGTGAGAGTGACACATCAATTGCCTTCCATACATGCCCTGACCAGGGATGTAACCCACAACTTGAGCATGTGCCCTGATTGGGAATCTAAACTGCCACTTTCTGGTATCCCAGACAATGCTCCAACCAACTGAGCCATACCAGCCAGTTGAAACTTCAGGGGTTGTTTCGTTTTGTTGTGGTCTTGTGTGTGTGTGTGTGTGTTTAATCATCACCTGAGAATATTTTTTCATTGGTTTTTAGAGAGAGTGGAAGAGAGAAAAAAATATCAATGTGAAAGAAACACATTGATTGATCGCCTCCCTCATGCACCCTGACCAGGGCCCAGGCCAGGAAGGAGCCTGCAACCAAGCACATGTCCCCAACCAGAATTGAACTCAGGACCCTTTGGTCCACAATCTGATACTCTAGCCACTGAGCCAAACCCGCTAGGGCGAAACTTCTGTTTTAATTTATGTTTGGGACTTGATATAAATCATACCTTTAATTATAGATTGTGATCAAAACTGATCACAACTCCCCACTTAACTCTGACCTGAGCCCTCGAAGGGTGTGTGAGGCTCAGGGTGAGGATGAGAGCGGAGGAGCATGGCCTGAGTCAAAGCACAGAGTGGAGTAGCCAGTTGGGTGGGGGAGGGGGGGAGGTATCCAGGTGACAGTGGCCTAGAACCACTCTGAGAAGGGAGAGTTCAGGAAAGGGGGTTTGCATTGACCACCCTAAGGCTGGGTGTGAATGTCCAGGGAGGATGGGAGGTAGATTGGATAGGATGTGTCTACTTCTCCAAAAAAGGGTGTGTGGGGGCTAGAACAGGATGTAACTCAAGGAGGAGGCATGAGGAAGATGGGTGTTTCTTTCCCAGCTGCCTGGTGCCTGTGGAAGGAGTTTTCAGCCTTTTGCAGCAGGGAGGTGACCTGATGCTACAGGCTGGGGGCGGGGGGGAAAGCAGGTAATTTGATAAAGTACTTTGTGTGCTTCCCTGTCTTCCAGTGTTCATCAACCAGGAACAGGCCAATAGCATCCTGGACAGGGTCAGGAGGGCAAATTCATTATTTGAAGAGATGAAGAAAGGAAACCTTGAAAGAGAGTGTGCGGAAGAGATTTGCTCCTACGAAGAGGCCCGAGAAGTCTTTGAGGACACGGAGAAAACGGTAAGGGTGGTGAGACAGGGAGACCAGTTGTGGACGGTGCTGGGCCTGAATGGAGATGCTGTCTGCCCTGGTTGCCTGTCTATGAAGGCTGTCAGTGCCGCCTACACTGGGCCTTCACTCCGTGCCTTTCTGTTTTGTGGTCTTTGCCACAGACAACAGCTCTGGGGTGGGAGGTGAGGAGCCTGTCTCCCTACCACATCCTATTTCCTCTCCACCACATATCTCCTTGTTTTGTGGGTAGAAACTGAGAAGAAGGTATGGCCCAAAATTGGTTATAAGAGTTATGAAAACTTCTGAAGGTATTGTTAAATCTATTTTAAAACATAACAAGTTTATTTAAAATCTAGTGACCTGGTGCATAAAATTCATGCATATTAAAAAGGAATTAATTAGAGGAAATAATTTAATATAGCTTTTGCCCTTTCTCTATAATAGAAGTGTCAGAGATGAAAGAAAATTAGTAAAATGTATATGAAAACCTTTCTCCTGTCAGAGTCTGGGGCACACCATGGGACCCAGAGTCAACTCCCTGCCCACCCACATGCACCTCAAAATTATGTGAGACCCAAATCCAGCCACCCCCCAACCCCCAATTGGGCTAGATCCAAACCTGACCAGTCCCACCTTTGTCAAGCCCTGCTGGGCAGGGTGCATAGCTTCAGGTCCCCTGCCCTGATACCAGAACGCGAGGGGTGGGGGAGGGAAGTGGCTAGAGGTCCCCCAGCCCAGACAGGAGCATGCCTTGAGGTCCTCCATCAAGCCCCGGCAGGTGGGGGACACAGCCTGAGATCCCCGGTCAGGCCCTGCTGGGTGGGGGCATGGCCTGTGTTCCCCCAACCCAGCACTGGGGGTGCACCTTAAGGTCCCTTGTCAAGCCCCGCTGGGTGAGGGGCACAGCCTGAGAACCCCTGTCAAGCCCTACCAGGTGTGGAGGTGCAGCCTGAAGTCCCTTGTCAAGCCCTGCCAGGTGGGGGGTACAGCCTAAGGTCCCCTGTCAAGCCCCACTGGGGTGGTGGAGGGCATAGCCTCAGGTCCCTGATGATTGCTCGTTAAGGCTCCTTATGGGAACTTGGCCTCAGTTGTGGGTGCAGCCATCTTTGTGATGGAGTGATGGTCAATTAGCATATTCCCTCTTTATTAGATAGGATTATTCATGCCCTTGGCCAACAACTCCCTGGGCCTGGCCACACACACACACACACACACACACACACACACACACACACATGCGCATGGGAGTCATTGGGTTTTTGCCCAAATCCATGGCCACATCCATATTTGACGTCTGGCACCTGAGTTGCAGCCTTCAGAACTATGGCACACAGGCACACCACAGCAAAGGTTGGCTTCCCTGAAAGTTGCTAATGAGCCTCACCCACCTTGGGTAGGGTCCTGGGGAAATATGGCCACCATGAGGACGTGAGGTGGCAATGGATGGTGGCGAGTAAAACTAGGTGAGACTGAACTGAAGACACTTGAGAGCTGAAGAGAAAGTAGCAGAGAAGGAGGCCGAGCAGCAGCTCTGAGAGAGTCAGGTAGGCTCCGCTGCTGCCACCATCACCACACCACTGATAGTGGACCTGCCATCCATACTGCAGGACCGCTCCATCCACACTGCAGGACCACAGGTGAGCTCCCAGCACATGCTGAGTGCTGAGGAGACCCGCACGACACAGGCTCCATGTAGACCTGTTTGCTTGCTGTACCTGCAGACCACCTAACCAACATCACCTTAAGGGGTAGGGTAGGATCTATGCCAGAAGCACTGGGGGAGGTTCATCTTCTGTGCCCTTCAAGTACAGGTGAAGTTGCAAGCCATGGCCAATTCAAGGAATTTTAAATCAGAAGAAGAATTTACTTATATCGATAATAGACTGCCTCGGGGAGACATAATAGGAGTTCGGGAGAATCCTGGAAAAATGAAGAAGGGTTTGCAGAGCGTCATTCTCCACAAGATCACACTATTGCCTCCTTGCTCATATATGTCACCTAATCCTCACGTTGGCCTCAAAGACAAAGAACACATCATTGGAGATACTTGGGCTTGATCCTGAATGACTTTGTAAAGAAGAAATTTGTCATCCACAGTAATAGCATCACACATATAAGAAGATTTTGATAAGTTGGAGTTCCTAGACATTGAAATTCCTAGGATGAATGCCATCTCAAATAGAGATGTGGCCAAGTTTTTCATCAACTAGCAAAATAAGCTGGACATGAAGTTACATAAAAGAATTGCTCCTTATGTTTACCGACAATGACTTAAACATAAGATGCTCGTGATCAGTGGGACTGTCCTGGTTTGTGAAGTTGAATGCCAGTTCCAGATGATTTGACTTTAATTCACCACCTGTGAATCTTACATGGCATCTACAGATTATTATGATCTCATGAAACCATGGAGATTATATCAGGGATGGTGAAGCACATTACATACAAGATCACATCCACCATCCCAATGGCCCAGAAGGCCAAATCCATCAGATTGACTTCACCCCATCCTCACAGAGAGTCAGTATGGTAGAATGTGAGAACGCTCTGTGAGGAACTAACCTGCCAGAAACAACCCTTCTTCAGAACTGAAGAAACTAAAAAGGGGGAGGGGTGTGACACTAAAAAAAATAAATGACATTTTAAAAATAAGCAAAACAAAACCACAAACTGGATGTCTTAAAATGCTTTCTCTCTCAGTTCTGGAAAACTCAGGTTCAACATTAGAGTGTCACCAGGGTGTGTTTCTTCTGGGAGATCTGAGAGAAAATCCGTTCCATGCCTCTCTCCAAGCGTATGGTGGCTGCCAGCAATCCTTGGCATTCCTTGGCTTATAGATGCATCACTCTAATTTCTGCTTCCATCTTCAAATGGCCTTCTCCCTGTGTGTCTGTGTCCTTTTCTGTCTCATAAGGACCTCACATGGATTTAGGATCCACCCTAATCTAGTATGATATCATCTCAATTACATCTGCACAGACCTTATTTCTAATTAAGGTCACATTGTGAGATTACACCTCAATTTGGAGGCTTGGGGGACACTATTTAACCTACTAAAGACAAAAAAAAATTAATCTATGAACATTTTTTAGTTAATGTAGGCTCTTGATGCCCTGATTTGAGTTAATTACCAATTATTATTTTCTAAATTACCAACTAGAGACCCGGTGCACATAATTGATGTACGGAGGAGAGGGCAGGCTGTCCCTGAGCCCAGCCTGCACCCTTTCCACTCTGGGACGCTCCAGGGCTGTCTGATTACCCATTTAGGCCTAATCCCACTGGACATCCCTCTCACAGTCCAGGACTGCTGACTCCCAACTGCTCACCTGCCTGCCTTCCTGATTGCCCCTAACCACTTCTGCCTGCCAGCCTGATCACCCTCTAACCACTCCCCTGCCAGCCTGATTGGTGCCTAACTGCTCCCCTCCAAGTCTGTTTGCCCTTAACTGCCCTCCTCTGCAGGCCTGGTCACCCCTAACTGCCCTCTCCTGCAGGCCCAGTCACCCCCAATCTCCCTCCTCTGATAGCCTGGTCAACCCTAACTACCCTCCCCTGCAGGCTTGATCATCCTCAACTGCCCTCCCCTCCTGGCTATCTTGTGGTGGCAATCTTGTATCCACATGGGAGCAGGATCTTTGACCACATGGGGGCAGCCATCTTGTGTGTTGGGGTGATGGTCAATCTGCATATTACTCTTTTATTAGATAGGATAGAGGCCTGGTGTTTGGGTGAGGGCCAGCTGGTTTGCCCTGAAAGGTGTCCCAGATCAGGGTTGGGGTTCCCTTGGGGCATGGGTGGCCTGAGCCAGGGGCCTGTGGTGATTTGCAGGCTGGCCACACACCCTGGCGACCCAAGTGGAGCCCCTGGTATCTGGGATTTATATTTCTTCTACAGTTGAAACTTTGTAGTCTGGAGTGGAGTCAAGCCTTCTGATCATTCAGTGGTGGCAGCCATTTCTGTTGGGTTTTATTTATCTTCTATCATTGAAACTGTAGCATTGAGTGGAGGCCAAGACTAGTAAGGGTGGCAGGGAAGCTTGGCTTCTTCCATCACCAAGGGCAACCCTACCCTCCTGCTCTCTCCAGCTCCATGGCTGCTGCCAATTTTGAGGATTTATTTAACTTCTATCATTTAAACTTTGCTACATTGAGTGGAGGCCTGGGCCAGCAAGGGCAGGCGGAAAGCTTGGCTTCTTCCATTGCCAGGGAAACCCAAGCCTCCCTCCTATTCCTCATGGCTGCAATCATCTTGGTTGGGTTTATTTGCATATTTGCTCCAGACTGGCTTGTGAGCATGGCTTGTGGGCGTGGCTTGTAGGTGTAGCAGAAGTATGGTCAATTTGCATATTACTCTTTTATTAGATAGAATAATTCATTTCTTTATTGAATCTTTGACCCAAATATTTCAACTAAAAACCACTCATTGGAGTAGCAAACAGAGCAAAGCATTTTTGGTACAATCCACTTCTTGGTGATTAACTTGAAAATACATTTTCAAAATTCAACGGAGATGATGATTTGTGCCAGGCCAGCCCAGACAAGGGTTTGATGAGCCTGAGAGGGGGCAGCGAAGGATTAAAGAAAAGACAGACAAAGAGAATAAGCTGGGACTCGGTGAATCTCCTGTGCTTGGCTGAACCCACACAGAGAGATCCAGCCAGCAAGCTGAGGCTTTATTTTATACTTGGAGAAAAACAAGGTAGTGATCACCATAGTTACAATGTTCTTGTGAGTTTCACTTTTTTTGGCAGCACTTGCTGCACCTCCCACAGCTCATTAACTACCCAGGAAGGGTCTAGAGGTGTCAAGAGAGCTGTGCCCTCTAAGCTGAAACTTGTTTGTGGCTTTGCCAACAGGTCAGTCCAAGGCTTAACCTCATATCTTTTCCCTACAGTGATTGAAGTCACCATCTGCATCTTTATAAACACAGAAGACCTAAGAAACTTTCCCGTTTAGATTGAATAGTTCTAGAGCAATTTGTTTCAGGAAATGACCTCTGTTTGGGACAGTATCCTATTCAAGTTGAATTATAAGGTTATCATTTGTTATAGGCATTTTCCCTAATGTACTTTAAAATGTTTTTTCTCTTTTAGAATGAATTCTGGAATAAATACAAAGGTGAGATTTTTTCTATTTTAATCTTAAGTGAGAGGGGTTTATTGGGATATTTAAATTGGGAGAAATTGTATTTGAACTTTGAAAATGCTTCCTGAATTGCCTTTCTATTCCTGTTTAAATCCTACGTATTTAACTTATTCCCTCTGAGCATTTTCAAACAGTTATTGTAAAATAGCTGTTTATAGTAAATTTACACTAATCCCAATTTTACCACTTATAGATTTAAATCAGTATATTCTCATTTGAGTATACCAAATTTAGTGATAATTTTAAAAGTCTAAGTCTATTAGGAAAAAAATAGAGTCTGAAAGATTGGGTCCTACAATAAGGTAAACCATCTTGAGTCAACCCTTATACCACCTGAGATGGCATTAATCCTGACAAATGTTTTCATTCTGGCAACACCATTCAGATTTCACAAAATGACTATTGGACTTATCTCCAAATTAGATTGTGCAAATGCACCAAGAAATGTGATGTCCCGTGTTGGTGCCGGGCGGTTGTCTCTGCATTCTCATTTTACCCCCAGAACATTTGCAAAGAGGAACCCTAACATCTCTCTTGTCCAGTGCCAGACAATCACATGCCTTCCACCCTTCCAGGTGGTCCCACGTAGTCACCATCCCAGAGCTCCTCACGCTAATGTAAAAATGCTGTCAAACATTTCAGCAAAAACTGGAAAGCTCAGCCAATGAACCCGTAAAAAAGATAAGAGCATCACGTACACAGAGCCACAAAAGGTGAGGGTCAAGTGAAGTTCAGCTAGGAGAAATTGTTTACAGGGAAACAGGAAAAAGTGCATGTTCATTCGAGTTACCTGGAAAAAAAAGTGTGCCAAGATCAACACAGCAAAGTCATTTCCATGGTGACAGAAATTGCCTGCAAGCTTCGGTGTCCAAACCCTCTCTTTGGCAGATGGTGACCAGTGTGAAAGCAGTCCCTGCCTGAATCAGGGCAGGTGCAAGGACGGCCTCGGGGAGTACACGTGCACCTGTCTGGACGGATACGAAGGCAGAAACTGTGAATTACGTGAGTTCCTCTTCTTGGTAGGCCTTCGAGTCCGAGTTACCTGAAGAGTCAAATGTGGGGAGAAAGGAAAAAGTCAAAATGTCCAAGGGAACAATCTCATGTCACTTCTGATGTCTGTGAAGGGCCACTGTAGTAACAGAAAACACAACAAAAATTAAAGAGCTTACAATCCACTCAGAGGATTGGAGGACAGAGAAACACACAGTCACCTCTCTGTTCCTCTGAGGGAGGCAGCAGAACATTCATGAAGCATGTGGCCCACTGACAAAGAAACGAGAATTGACCCTTCTTGGAGTAGAACGTATCCCTCATCGTTGTTACTTATATTCCTTGAGGTACTGGGCAATGATTGTAGATCACCACACCTCACATTTTTTTAATGCAAATGCCAATGCTAACTGTTCGGGATGGTCCAATTATAAAAATTTGAAACATTTAATTAATCCGACGTGGAAAAATCACTAAGAGTTTTCCTAATGTGGTGATTAATTTTTAAATAAAAATTAGATTTAATATAAAACCAGTTTTCCCTAAAGAGAAAGATTTGCATTTCTTTTAAATTACTTCAATTTATAATCTTTAGAATGTGCTCTTGAATTAGATTCTTGGGAATTTTCTCTGATGGGAATACCTATTATGCATCATTTCATCCCAGTTTAGAGCTGCCCCTCTTGCACACCTTTTGGCTCTGACCCCAGGGCCATTGTGAGTGTTTTCTAAAGTTTCATTAATGTTGGTCTTTGCACTACAGTTACCTTTTTCATCAAAACCCAAATGCGGAGTGTAAATGGCCAGGGTAGCATCACTGATGTGAGTTTGGAGGTTGCTGTGCAGTGCA
The DNA here is from genome assembly GCA_027563665.1 of Antrozous pallidus. Lineage (NCBI taxonomy): Eukaryota > Metazoa > Chordata > Mammalia > Chiroptera > Vespertilionidae > Antrozous > Antrozous pallidus. The sequence goes on from CM050519.1 coordinate 73,378,633, forward strand.
CACAGGAGGCAGGTGGGTGACTCTGGCTCAGGCAGAGCTGCTGATCTGAGGTGCAGGGAGGCACAGTTCCACACAGACACTGTGCCAAGAGCTTCACATGCCCCGTGAGGTTATCCTGTGAGGTCGTATGGCCCCTGCCACTTTACAAGTGAGGAAACCGAGGCCCATGGTTTCAATGACTTGCTCAAATCACACAAGTGACGGAAGGGCCAGTTTGGCATTCAGGTTGGCCTGACCCCAGGAGGTGCACTGCCTGTTTCATTTCTTCTTCCCACCGCACTGGGGCCCAGGCCCCAGTCTCTGAGGCCCTTATTACACAGGGACTCTTTCAGCCTCAAGAGTGGGTGGGCCTCTGTCCACTCTGCCAGGCTCCTCTTGAGCACCTGGCCCAGAACCCACCCTCCTGCAGGCAGCCCTTCCAAGCTGGTCAGGACCTACGTGCCTTTTTAACATTGAACTTAAGACCCTTCCAGCCTCCAGGGCCCTCACTGGCCATGTTCAGATAATTTAAGGACCTCCTGGAAGTCTGGTGCCGCGGCCCGGCAGACACTCAGCTCTCCCCTTAACTGTATGCCATGGTTTCCCCAGGCAGCCTGGGCACTGAGAAGAGCACACACACAGGCATGGTCCTCTCACCCCACCAGCTGCTCTGGGCAGCCTACCCTGTTTGCACCTTCCGATGTGCATCGGCCATGTGGCTCTGGCCTTTTGTTCTAGCCCGGCGGCTGCTATAGGGCTCACGGGTGGGTGTATGTCCCCCTGGGGCTGCTGTCCTTCCTCCCAGCCAGCTGCAGCCTCAGTTTCCCCAGCCTGTCCTGAGAACCAACACGCGTCTCTTACAGCCATGCGAAAATTCTGCAGCCTGGACAACGGGGACTGCGACCAGTTCTGCAGAGAGGAGCAGAACTCCGTGGTGTGTTCCTGTGCCAGCGGGTACATCCTGGATGACAACGGCAAGTCCTGCATCTCCACAGGTAGGAGGGGCATGGGGCCACCCCACAAGGACTCCCTGAGTCAGAGAGGCCCGTGCAGAACAGCTGGAGCAGCTGGGGTGGGCCGCAGATTTGGAGACAAACCCCTGTTTTTGTGAGCTGCCTGCAAAGTGGAGCCGACGATATTTCCTTACTGCTTAGTGAATGTGCAAATTAAGGGAGTAATGCACGGAGGGCACTTTGCACAGTGTCTGATTCATAGCAAACCCTAACTATGTAATGAGTGTGTGGAGGCGTGATTTGTACCCCTGGGTAGGGCAGGAGGCTTGGGAGACTGGGAGTTACAATGAACCAACATGGGAGTGCAGGGGAGTGAGAACATCCCAGGTCTGACTGTAGGAGCTGGGGAGTTGGGAAGAGGGGAGCCAAGGCTCCTTGAGAACTAATTTAGGCCCCAGCTGGTTTGGATCAGTGGAGAGAGCCTCAGCCTGTGCACCAGAAGGTCCTGGGTTCGATTCCGGTCAAAGGCACACACCTCAATTTCAGGTTCCTTGCCAGCCGGGGCCCTGGTTGGGGCACATGCAGGAGGCAACCAATCCATGTGTCTCTCTCACTTCGATGTTTCTCTCTGTCTTTCCCTCTCTCTTCCACTGTTCCTAAAAGTCAATGGAAAAATATCCTCGGGTGAGGATTAGCAACAACCAAAAAGAACTAATTTAGGTAGTGTGGGCCTTGAGGTTAGTCAAATTTATTTTTTATTTTCCTTGGTAAAAGCTGGATACGATGAGTCTGGCCTAGAAGCTCGGGAAGGCATGGCCTATTAAGGGGCAGAGTACGGGCCAGGCCCCGGGGATCTAGTACACTGTGGGGAGGTGCTCCTGTGCTGCAGGGCCAACGTGGAGCCAGAGTGCTTTCACTCTCACCGTGGCACCAACTTGTTTTTCAAAGCCTGGTCCCTGACTGACCGACAGCTGCAGCATCAACTTGGGCGGGAGGGGAGGAGGTAGAAGGGGTGAGGGTGTACAAATGCAAAGTCCCAGGCCCACCCCACAAGACAGGAACGTTCCAGAATGACTGCAATTAGATAACATCAACTCTCTCCACAAGTAAAAGGCAATATCATTCACATCTCCATTGGTAATGAGTTTTTTAAACTTATGTTGGTTCAACAATAGAGGGTAGACTGTAACATGCACGCAAATTTTGTTTAATTCCAGGAATAATTTCAAATCAATTTAATGAAGTGTGATATTTGGGGGTGGGGGGAATCAGGTAAACTACTTCCTAATTCAGTATTTCAAAGGACAGTGATTACAAATATCAGCACCGAACGCTTTATCCCCAGCTAACACAGAACAAGTCTGCTGAGGGTGGGGAGGGCTCCTCCGGGACCTGCTGGAGCCCTCGCAAACCCTGAAAAGAACTAAGTTCTGCTCAGCTGATCTTAGGCAAAGCCAAGACAGCAGAGAGAAGCCGTCTGCTTTCCGCTGGGCCTCCATACCTCTCCCTTTCTCTGTCTGGCTTCGGCCCCTCTCTCTGCCTCAGTTTCTTACTTGGTAATAATAGAGAAAGGAAGCTTTCTGGTATTTTCTGGCATCTCCCCTTCGCTTGGTAACTTTAAGGATAGTCATCCCTGTTAGACGTTATCATACAAAGCCTTGTTGTGTAGTGCTCCTTCTTAGGCCTCAGGTTGTTTGCATAATTTGTTCCCTTTTTCCAGAACAATAAAAAACAACAACAATATGTCATTAGAAAATGTTCAAACACACAGCAGGGTTGACAGGATTTGACAGTGAGCACCCCTATGCGCCTACCTGAGTTCTACCATTAACCTCTCTGCTTGTTTCATTGCCTGTCTACCCCTCCTGTGTCCTCTGTCCACTGTCAGCCTCTTTAGTATTTGGGTGCGTTTTCCAAGTAGATTGCAGACATCCCCTTCAATGCTTCAGCATCCTGGCCAGCCCCAGAGCCGGTGTCCACAGCACTGTCCTTTAGGTGAGACTGACACACAGTGGGGGCCGTGACAGAAAGTGCACTTTCCCTACATCCTGAGAGTCATGTCCATCTTGTGATACAACAGAGCAAGCCGCACCCCAAAAGTTCCCCACACTTTTCCCAGTTACCAAGTACACTCTTCACTCTCCCCCAGCTGCAGTTCTCCAGGCCCTCTGACCTGACCCGTAACCTTGGGGGTCAGACTCTCCCTCTCTTTGGCCTCCCAATGCCTCCTGCTGCTAACGAACTATGTGTGCGGTGCAAGGAGGGTTTCACTTTGCTGAAGGCCCAGGCCATTGGTTTTTCTTCCAGAGCCTTATCCCTGTGGGAAACTCACTCTGGCACCGAGGAGGAGGAGGTCAACATCCCAGGCTGCCCACAGCAGCGAGTATCCCCCTGAAGACGGTGGAGACCTGGATCCCACCATGAACCCCATCGACCTGCTGGACTTGAATAACACAGAGCCAAACTCTGCAGAGGAGGAGGAATCATTTATCAGGATCGTGGGAGGGAGGGACTGCAAAGACGGCGAGTGTCCCTGGCAGGTAAGTGCTGAGCACTTTTAGTGAGGTAACAGGATGGGCGAACCATTCTGGCTGGGCACTGCAGGCACAGTCACGGAGGCCTAGGCGGGGCTCATGCTGCCCATCACACATGTGGACCCTCGGCAGGCTTTGAGCTCCCGTGCTGAAGGAGCCTGAGATGAGAAGAAACTGGGTCCTTGCCTACGCCCTCCACCCCTGCTGCCCATTCCCATCCCATGCTCAGGATTTGAGCACTAAAAACTCTCCTACAGTAAAAGGAAAGATGGGGTGCCAGCTTGGGCCTTGGATGAGCAGGTAAAGGACAGCTCCCCTGATGTGGGTGAGGTCTCTGCTTGCTCTTCTGTTTGATTGGAGGCAGAAAGATTTACTCTCCTTGTTTCATTTCTAATTTGGTAAAAGTTTTTTATTCAAGCATCTAAATTCTAAGGAGACAGAAAGTACCTTAGAGAAAAAGACATCCATTTGTCATCAAAGGTAAAAAAAAATCATTTCTTTGTTGTTCATTTGGACAAAGGTTGGTAGGGTTAGCAAATAACACAGACCTTTCACTTAAATTCAAATTTCAGATAAACAATGAAAAAATTTTAATGTAAGTAAATACCAGATATTACTTAGGACATACTAGTATACCAAAAATTATTTGCTATTCATTTGATTCAAATTTAACTGGATGTCCTCTATTTTATCTGGCTGTCCTAACTTGGACTTAATACATTTTTAGTGTTCAAAGCCAAAATGGCTTCTCCTACAAGCAAAATCCCAGAGCTGCCAATTACCTCAGCTCACCCTCACCTGCAAGCTACACGACAGCTGTGCATTTGTCTGGATTATCAAGAGCCGGTCATTATCAACATCTAGTCATCATTAACACCACCCCCCCCATAGAACTTGCATGTCAGACATGGAGTTGGGAGTTGTGTGTGTAGACTAGGAGATCATCAGAGCTATTTCTCTGACATGTGGACATCTAGACCTGGGAAGGGAGTGAGGTCCACCCAAATGACCACAATTCAAGTTGATGTGATGAAGGCCACGAAGGAGGTGCCAAGGGGTGTGGAACGAAGTTCTACTGGGAAGACTAGGACAAGTTCCCACCGGGTGGAGGTGTCAGCTCTGCGAGTGCTTTTTTTAAATGGGACTCCAAGGGCAGAGAGGGCAGGGAAGGGCACTGGGCTGAGGATCCTCACCAGCCGGTTCCTCGATGAGTCTGTAGGGCTTCATGATTCTTGCTCTCCTGGTTCCAGTCTGCACAAATTGCCTCATCTCCAACTCCATCATTAAGAAGAACAGATGGTGTCCAAGTTTTAGAAAGACTGACTCTCCCTCACTCATCACCCAAGTTGTATTAAGAGTTGATAAATTACACACACACAAAAAAAGGCAAAGAAGCATTACAGAATGCCCCTGACATAAGTCGGTTCGACTTACCATTTTTCAGTTTTACAATGTTAAAAAGGCTCTTGATGTGCAGTAACGTACTCCCTCCTGATGCTGGCAGTGAGCCCAGCTGGGTGATCAAGAGGGTAAACAACCAATACTTTATAGTGTCTTTGGCTGTTGTATTCTGAGCACTTTTAAGGTGGGCTAGGTGAAGCTCTGATATTTAGTAGGTTAGTGTATTAAATGCATTTTTTACTTATGTTTAGTGGGACGTCACCCCATCATAAGTCAAGGAGCATCTGTACTACATACCAGTCAGGACTATCTTTAAGAATTATTTTAGCACTTGATGTTATTTGTTTCATTAACTCACACATATCCCCAGCCAATAACTTGCTTAAAGGATATAGAATTCCCATGATAAAGCAGCAGGGGCTGGGGTGGGGGGGAGGAAAGAGTGGGGGTGGAATGTTCCATCTCTGGATTTGCAAGCTCAGTTCTTTGGGAGGAAAGAAAAATAGGAGAATTTGGTGTGGTGATTTTCACCTGGCCGTCAATGCTCACTCCCAGGTGGAATACTCCTCACCCCCAAATCCAAGATCAGGGTGAAAACCCCTTACAGAAGTAGCCACATGGATTCCACAGAAATGAACCTTGATGGTGGCCTTCCATGGGTTTTGGGAGACTGGCTTGAAGAGTGGGTCTCTTCTAAGCCCACAAGTCACACCAGTGTAGGCAAGCATTTGTCCACAGACTGGCTTCTGCCTGGTCTTGGGCATATACTTAATAGCCACATAGACAATAAAGGTCTTTAACACAGTGACAACTGTTTATCTGCACGTAACTCTTCAGAGAGTGCTGTGACAGAACCAGAAGAAATAAAAGGCTAGTCACTGTCAGAGTGAGTTTATAAATCAGGTGGGGGAAAAGGTAGGTAAATTGTGACACAACCCTACTCAGTAGCTAGCACTTTCCACTTAGTGGGGCCTCAGCAAATGTCTGTAGAGGACATGAATAAGTGGGTCCATTGGCTGGTGGGTAAAGCAAAGACCAGAAGGCATGAGATGCTGCCCACACGCGTGCTGTGGAGTCAGGGAGTGGTGGGCTGGGAGGCGATGGAACGGTGTGCTGGGGTCAACCATGAGCCACCTCTTGGAGAGAGAATGTGCCAGGTGTAGGACTGAATGCCGGTGGGACAGGTGTGGTGATGCAAACTCAGGTCTGCAGGACTGGCCATACTGGGCCACAACCCGAGTGGTCAGGTGGGCACTGTGGCTGTGCTGGTTCGGGCCTTGTGTTCCAGTTTGAAGCCACCACAGCTTGCTCCTTGGAAAGGGCAGTGGGTGGGGGTGGCGGTGGGGGTGGGGATGGGGGAGAGGAGCAGGGGTCGGGGAGGCTCAGGTGGGCACACCAGCTATACGAGGGAGATGCCCTGATCTAGGCAGAAGCAATGAAGAGGAAGGCTTGAATTACAGGTTCCAAGTATTTCTTCTCAGAAAGTCAAGTTCACCCTGTTTGGCCCTGGCGTTCTCCTTGCAGGCTCTGCTCATCAAGGAGAACAATGAAGGCTTCTGTGGAGGCACCATCCTGAATGAGTTCTACATCCTCACTGCCGCTCACTGTCTTCACCAAGCCAAGCGATTCAAGGTGAGGGTAGGTAAGTAGCATCACACCCCTCCCCCTTGCAGGGCCCACTGTCACTGCTTGTTTTCAGAGACCATTAGAACTGATCAGATTTGTTGGAAACACTAGATAAAATTACTGGAATCCAGGCTCAGGGGTGGGTGGGGTTCACAGATGAGGAAGAGAAGGGGCAAAAGGAGCAGAAGGAGGGGGTGGGGGAGGAGAGCAATGCGGGGGGGAGAAAGAGGGGGAGAAGAAGGTGGATGGGGAGGGGAGGGGAGGAGAGGAGAAGAGAATGGGTGGCGGTGGGGGTGGGGATGGGGGAGAGGAGCAGGGGTGGGGGAAGCAGGAGAAGAGGGGAAGAAAAGGAAGGAGAAGGAGGAAGAAGAGGAGAGGAAGAAAGATGAGAAAAAGAAGGGAGCAGAGGGGGAGGAGGAAGACAAGAAGGAGGAGGAGGGTGAAGATGAAGAGAAGAGTGGAGGTAGGAGGAAAATGAGGAGGTTGGGGAGGTCTAGTCAGTCTTTCTAAGCTGACAGGTCTCCACTGCCCTAACCAGCCCAGTTCTCCTCCCTCACGGTCCTCCCTGAGGCTCTTGGTGTCCATGATCCAAGTGATAGGTCTCTTCTCAGCAACCTTTCCTCTGGGGGTGCCTCTAGAGCCCCTTTCATGATCTGCCACCGAGTCCCTCTGCTCCTTATATGTTTGTCTGTGGGATTATTTCGTCATGTCTGTCCTTCTCTACCAGACTCTATCTAGAGCTGTCTGATGAAAGCCACAAATACGAGCCACATGTAATTTTAATGTTCTAGTTCCATTAACTTTTCCATTATGCATTTTAAAAGTTTCCAGGTGAAGTTAATTAAAGTAATATATCTTATTTATTTAACATGTCCAGAGTATTTCAATATGTCACCCATTGTAGAAGTATGTATGAGCTATCTTGAGTATTATTCTCACCCTAAGTCTGAAATTTGACACTCACAGCATGTCTCCGTTCAGACCAGCCACATTTCACTGCCCAGTTGCCCCTGTGGCTGGTGGTGGCCCGCTAGACAGCGCGGGTCTAGAACCTAAGGCCTTCATCTCCCCGGTGTTCCTGGCACACAACACATACTCTGGAAATATGTGTTCACAAATGAGTGAACTGAAAGTCCCTGCAGTACTGAAACTACGTAGAAAAATGTGACTAATGCTTGCCCCTAGGTAGTGAAATTGAAGGTCATTTTAATTTACCTCTTTATGATTTCCTGTATTTTTCATATTTTCTAGTGACTATATACCTTTTTTTTATTAGAAAAAAATAATAATAGCTACTTTAAAAAGTAACCCACCCAAGAATGCGTGGCCCAGGCTGAGCTAACACCGCCGTGTTCTCACCATTTTCCAGGCGATCGAAACACGGAGAAGGAAGACGGCAACGAGATGGTGCACGAGGTGGAGATGATTATCAAACACAACAAGTTCGACAAGAAGACCTATAACTGTGACATCGCCGTCCTCAAGCTGAAGACGCCCATCAATTTCCGCATGAACGTGGCGCCTGCTTGCCTGCCGGAGAAAGACTGGGCCGAGTCCACGCTCATGACGCAGAAATCGGGCATCGTGAGCGGCTTCGGGCGCATCCATGAGAAAGGCCGCACGTCCGTCACCCTCAAGATGCTGGAAGTGCCTTACGTGGACAGGAACACATGCAAGCTGTCCACCGGCTTCAGCATCACCCCAAACATGTTCTGCGCCGGCTACGACTCCAAGCTCGAGGATGCCTGTCAGGGGGACAGTGGGGGGCCCCATGTCACCCGGTTCAAGGACACCTACTTTATCACGGGCATCATCAGCTGGGGAGAAGGATGTGCTCGGAAAGGAAAGTTCGGGGTCTACACCAAAGTCACCAACTTCCTCAAGTGGATCGAGAGGTCCATGAAAGCGAAGGCCAGGCCCCAGGGCGAGCTGGGGGTCACTGCCACTCCTCTGCCATTAGAATGATTCCCCCCCCCCTTGCCCCCAAACACCCTTGGCAGCCATTTGTGTCTCATTGTGTCTTAATAGGTGCCACTCTGAACAGGCTGAGTCCTGGAATAAGTTTCCTCTCTGCGGTGATGGTGTTGGTTCCTCAGCCTGACCTTGCCCTCGCTCGACTGAAGTGGGAATTGAAATCGTCATTAGGAACACTAGGTCCTGCCTTCCCCTTGCCTGGTTGGAAGCTTCCTCCTGGAAATGTTGTACTTTATAGAACAGGGGTTCACACTCCCCAGATGACTCTTCCGCTCAAAATTGTGGGGGGCCCTTTCTATTCATAGCACATTTTTCCGTTTCTGATTGTCCTCAACTGCCCTCTGGGCGGGCCACACTCAGAAGCCTTGAGAATAAAGGACCAAGGTTCTGGGAGCAGAGACAAGGCACAGCAAGGGTGGCCGCACCCCAGATTGGGGTGGGGTTCTCCATCAGGTCCAGCATAGCCTCCCTGGGCCTGTGGTTCACCTGAGACAGAGACAATGGTGGGAGTGTGTCCCCCAGGGGCTTCCTGTGAAGGGCAGACTCCCTGGGAAGGAGAGACCCAGAGAGCTGCTCATTGGGGGCCATCTTAATATTGTCTTCACCACTAGTTTTTTTTTTCTGGCTTCATGCTAGAATCACCTGGGGTGCTTATATATTGTTTTGTGTTTGTTTTTAATCCTCACCTGAGGATGTTTGTTTTTATTGATTTTTAGAGAGAGAGAAAGGAGCAACTGAGGCCCTTTAAAAGGAGCCTGGGCCCACGTTGGTGTAGTTGCCTGAGCAACTTATGTGTCCCCTAAGTGCTAACTGCCCCCAGACCAGGGGACTCTGCAGTCCTTCACGCAGCCACAGCCCAGAGCATTTGGATCAGTCTTTGGGGGGACCCCCACGTGTGTGGTGTGGGTTGGTCGGGGCTGCTGAAGGGGTCTCCTCTCTTCAACCGCGTCATGTCTAAAAGCCAAGTCCTTTCCCATCCAGGTCCTGGCCCTCCGCTTAGATTGTCATGAAAGTCAAACATGCTTTTAGAAAAAGGTCGCCTCAGACCAGGCCAGCGTGTTCCCAATGTCCCTCTGGAGTTTGCGTTTTGCGTAACTTTGCTAAGCAAACTTTCAAAGTCCCGCTACAAAAACTCCCCAAAGTGTCAGTAGCTTTTTTTGTGTGGGGGTAAACAGGAGATACTGCAAGGTTAGAGTTCATGGTAAACAAGAGACATTGCAAGCTTAGAAAAGTCGATGTGGACCAGTCTGCCGTTTCCCAGAAACCATCTGAGAGCAGGAAAGCGGAGCAAAGGTGGCGCTTCTCGTGACTCCTCCTCAGAGTGAGCCTCAGCCCCGAGGGCTCGGGCTCGCCAGGCCCCTCCCGGAGATGGCAGGAAACCGCCAAGGTCAGGCTGAGGGTTTTCCATGCAGCCAACTGGTCTGGTCCCAAGGCTCACCCCAGGCCTCGGTTCCTGTTTCTGGAGATCAAAGGTCATTTGGGGTCCAGAGAGAACGCCAGGGGAAATTCACAAATAAAGCCTACCTTTGCTGTTACTGCTTGATCTCTCACTGTTGGCCATTATTATTGGCAATAGAGTTCATGTATGTATCAGAGAGGAAGGGAAACTGAGGCACAGCACAGCAGAGGGCAGGAGGAGCCCATAGGTCTGCTTATCTTCCCATCCAGAAACGGAATTCAAGGCAGTGAGGTTCTAGAGGAAACAGGGGGAGCGATGCCTTTGGCTGCCGTGGGGAGGGTCCTGGTGGAGGGCTCACGGAGGGGGCAATTTCTGTTTGCCCCGAAACAACTTAACTCTGTCTCTGAGCATCACTGTCCTCATGGGAAAACGGGACTCATGAAGCCACCTCACGTCCCCGTTTACCCTACACACGGGCCACAGTGTATGGGGAGGGCTACTCCCCTTTCTGCTCCCACCAGAGCTTCCGCAGGGAGGTGACCAAAGGGGCTGCTGGGTGTGGGAGGTGAGGCCCCGCCCCACAGAGGTCAGCAGGAAGCCAGAGCTGCGGGACCAGAGAGGGGGACAGAGTAAAGGTTTTTCTCCTGAGAGTGGGGAGAGGTCGCAGCCCTCTAACAAAACCACTTCTCACCAGGCACTGCCACACGCCACACACATGCTCAGTTCCTGAGGGTAGAAGAGTGAAGGTGACAGCCAGGGACTGCTCACCCAGAAACACGGAGGGGGTTCTGGACAGTGATGTGAGGTTTGAAGGGACAAGGAGGCCCAACTGAGCATGAGTTAGGAGGCAAGGAGAGAGTGTAAGCCAGCTGCACAGGGCCGAGGAGGTTTGGGGGAAAGCAGCGGGGTGCAGCACTGCAGCTTCCAAACCAGCGGTGGCAGCAGGTTCCCAAGAACCCAGGTTCCTGCCAAAGGCCAGGGCCTGTGGCTCCCGGTGGAGTCTGTGGGGCCTGAGGCCCTCCCTGCCCACAGGTGTGGGGCACCAGGCCTGAGGCCTTCCAGCAGGATGAGGGGGTGGCTGCTCTCCATCCCCATTAGCATGGAGGGTCTCAGTTTCCATTTCAGCAGGACCCTGCTGCCACGGCCACCACAGGATTCACTGAGCGAGAGAGCCCTCGGGACACCAAAACCCTGGCGGACAAATTGCTGAGAAAGAAGATGGTTGGTCTCAGAGCACCGCCCCAGAAGTGACTGCTTAACTGCAAGCAGGACAGGGTAGCTTTATAGCAGTGAGATCTGCTGGGCACGTAGCCCGGTGTGCCCGACATCAGGTGTGCCCGACACAGCGCAGTGGGAAGGTCACGCACGTCTCCGCTGCAGGGCTCGCCCCGAGTCATTGTGAGGGGTCAGTCGGGCAAATCCAGCTGGCGAGGGCCTGGCCACTCCAAAAATGTCAGCATCGAAAGCCCAAAACATGAGGGGAACTGCAGTAACTGAGACTTGGGAGGACAGGAACAGGCTGCAGCCAGAGAAGGGCGGACGTAGGAGTTCCTCAACCCTTAACAGAAGGGTTCCCTTGTATATGGGGTGCAGCGGGGAGGAGAGTGGACCCGGGGCCATTTGGTAAAAAACAAGTATGTCTTTGAACGGAGAATCACCCCGAACCGTGGGGCAATTTAATACTCCGTGGGGACAGCACACTCACACCCACCCTCTCACACACTCACCAAGTGGGTCAGCACAAGGGAGGGGCCCCAGCGGAGACTCATTCTGTCTCTCTCCCTAACTCTCTGTCTGTCTTTCTGTCTCTGTATCTCTGGCTTATGTGTCTCTTGAGAACTTACTGCCACCGCTGGTTTGGAAAGAGAGATAAGCCAGAGATACAGAGACAGACCGACAGAGAGTTAGGGAAACACAGAATGAGCCTCCGCTGGGGCCCCTCCTTTGTGCTGACCCACTTGGTGAGCACGTGACCAGGAAATAGTAGAGGGTGGTTGTGAGTGTGCTGTCCCCACGGAGTATTAAATTGCCCCACGGTGCGGGATGATTCTCGGTTCAAAGATACATTGGTTCTTACCAAATGGCCCGGGTCCACTTTCCCATGTGGCACTTTGTGCCCCAGGAGCCCTGGCTGGGCTGATCTCCTGCTGTGGTGGACTCCAGCCCTTCCCAGAGAAGCTGCTGACCCTGGCCCACCCACCACCGCTGCCGTCCTCCCTGCACTCAGGTCCTCTGCTGCCCTCCTGTGGGCGCCCTCCCACTCTGACTGCCTTGCTGGGCTCCAGACAGCAGCAGCCCTACCTCAGGCCCCTGAGTGTCTTTCTCAGTCACACCCCCCATCCCTGTAAGGCTCACGAGGCTCCCTGTGTTCAGATTCCTCTCCCAAAGGGAGCCTCTGTGGCTGGCTTGTCTGAAATAGCCCCCATGTGACTGATCTGCTGATCTGCTCGTCTCTTCCCGGTAGAGAAAGGTGACCTTATTTCTCCCTCCCTCTCTCCCCCGCCCCCCACACTAGGACATGGGCTCCAGGCCCAGAATACCTGGCTGTACACATGTGCAAGGATGGCCCAGCTTTTCCCAGAACGATCACCCCATCTCCTTGGACAGGACCTCCTGACTTCACCCCCAACAAGTCTATCCGGCACCTAAATTCCTCCCCAAGGCCCTCTTTGCTTTGCCTTTGCCTTTCTCTGCCCCCTTTGCCTTGAACAAAAAAATACAAAACTGAAGCATGCATTTAAAACATTGAATGAGCCGAGACCGGTTTGGCTCAGTGGATAGAGAGTCGGACTGCGGACTGAAAGGTCCCGGGTTCGATTCCGGCAAGGGCATGTACCTTGGCTGTGGGCACATCCCCAGTAGGGGGCGTGCAAGAGGCAGCTGATCGATGTCTCTCTCTCATTGATGTTTCTGACTTTCTATCCCTCTCCCTTCCACTCTGTAAAAAATCAATAAAAATATTTTAAAAATAAATAAATAAATAAAACATTGAATGAATCCAATAAAAATTCCAGGCAAGCCAAAGCCGGTTTGGCTCAGTGGATAGAGCCTGCGGACTGAAGGGTCCCAGGTTCGATTCCAGTCGGAGGCATGTGTCTTGGTTGTGGGCACATCCCCAGTGGGGGGGGGGGGGTGCAGGAAGCAGCTGATCGATGTTTCTCTCTCCTCGATGTTTTAACTGTCTATCTCTCTCCCTTCCTCTCTGTAAAAAATCAATAAAATATATATTTCAAAAAAAAAATTCCAGGCAAAATGTCCTCTTAGCAGAAGACACTTCTTTTCCCACTCTCTGCTTCTGTCCCCGGCTTGGCTCCACGTTTCAGGGCTGGTGGTCGTTTAAGCAAGCAGCCTCCCTGCGTTGGGAGCAGCCGGGCGGACTTTGGCCCCTGTGTTTGCAGACCTGTCCCTGGGCTGCGGTCAGCATGGCAGGCTGCGTCCGGCTGCTCCTGCTCCTCCTGGGCCTCCACGGCGCCCAGCCCGCAGGTGGGTGTCGCCCTCCTAGCTGTGTCCTCCAGCACAGTGTGGGTTCGGTCAGGGGGCTTTTCCTGGGGCCGAGGAGCTCCTGGGTGGCCAGCGGGTCTTCACTCAGCCCCCAGAAGAGCTTCCTGATCGCTTTATAATTCATGGCAAATATGTTGGAAATGATGGAGTCCTTTGGGGTCCTCTCAGAAGAGATGCCCAGAAAGAAGCGAGAGGTGGGAGCTGGTCTGACGGGGACGGAGAGGTGGCAGCCAGGCCTCAGGCTGTGGCAGCGCCATGTACTCTGACTCCCAGGAAGTGGGCATCGTAATCCTTGGGGAAGTCCATCAGTGCTGACGGCACCTCCCTACTTATCCTGCTCCGCAGTATTTCTTTCTGCCTCCAAAGCAAACGAAGTTCTGGTAAGATGGAAGCGAGCTGGCTCCTATCTTTTGGAAGAGATCTTTGAGGGACACTTGGAAAAAGAATGTTATGAAGAAATTTGTGTCTATGAGGAAGCAAGAGAAGTATTTGAAGATGACGAGACCACTGTATGTATCCCCACCGTGAATTCACACATTTTCTGAATATTCCAATTTCTGCTGCCTGGGAGGGCATAATTTCTCAAAAAGATGGAGCTAAATTAATAATCTGTTCACTTACCTGTGAGGCTGACTTAATCCTAATGATTAAGGAAACGGATGAGGAAACAGACAGAGAAGTGAAATAATTTTCCCACCTAGTGTGTAGGGGACCCGGATACTAACTCAGTTCTACACTCCTGAATGCCTTCTTCTGATTAAGCACATTAGCACATTTCATAACATACTCATCACAAACATCAGTCAGCTTGTCATGATGCTGACAGGATTTGATATTTTTAATAGAAACCTAATTGCTTTAATATATCAACAGATTTTTAAGGAACAAAAAGCCTCTGGAGTGCCTATATAGTAAAAATATCTCTCCTAATCTATCATTTGGATTAAAACTGACCATATATATATATATATATATATATATATTCTAAATAATATAGGCAAACAATTCTTGCTTATTCATAAGCTTATTCTTATCAGATAAAGAAGTCAAATCTGACAAGTCTAATACCTAAAATATTTAATAAAGATCTCCTAGTTTTACATATAACAGTAGCAATATTTAAAATAACATACAACAGTAGCCAATATTTAAAGTTATTCTGAATAAAATATCGACCTGTTTCCCTAGTATATTTTTAAAATCATTGTTTCTTGCATGCTTTTCTATGTCCTCTTAATTTTACATCATTCAGGTTGTTACAAGTCCAAGTATGATTGGGAGATGGCAACCACTTGTTTACATTCTAGGCTTTAGTTCCTAGTTATTATCCTGACTGTAGATACCCTAATTATATATATATATGAGAGAACTCTTCTGAAATAGACCATCTTTTCTAAAACTAGGAGAAATTAAAACTTCCTGGTAAAAGAAAAATTGTGGGGTTTTCTTATTTTTCAATTACAGTTGACATTCACTATTACTTTATATTAGTTTCAGATTAACAGCCTAGTGGCTAGACACATATAATTTAGGAAGTGTTCTCCCAATAAATCTAGTACCCATCTAACACCCTACGTAATTATTACAATGTTATTAATATTATTGATTTTATTCCCTATGCTGTACTTTACATCCTCATGACTACTCTGAAACTACCAATTTGTACAACTTTCAAAACAATTTTTTATGCAAGGATATGTTTTTATTGATTTGAGAGAGAAGGAAGGGATTGAGAGAGAGAGAAATATTGATTGGTTGCCTCCTACACACACCTCAACTGGGGACAGAACCCTCAACTTTTTGATGTGCAGGGTAACACTCCAACCAACTGAGACACTCAGCCAGTGTTATCCATTTGTACTTGTTACTTATTTCACCTTTTCCTCCCATCCCCCTATCCCCACTCCCACCTGACAACTGTCAGTCTGTTCTTTGTATCTATGAGTCTGTTTCTGTTATCTTGTTCTTTAGATTCCACACATAAGTGAAACCATATGGTATTTGTCTTTCTCTGTCTAGCTTATCACTTAGCATAATACCCTCTAGGTTCATCCAGAAAACTGTCCTCTTAATTTAATATCATTCAGGTTGTTACAAGTCCAAGTATGATTGGGAGGTGGCAACCACTTGTTTACATTCTAGTCTTTAATTCTGAGTAATTATCCTAATTTTAGATACCCCTACCCATCCTAACCTTACACATACACATACCCACTTTTGGTTGTTGTTTCATTGGCTTATAAAAAAAAAAGTGGTGTTCGTTTTTTGTATCTACATCATGCACTCTGTAGACCAGGACATGAATGAAAACTGTGCCCCTGGAGGAGGGGAAGGTGACCTTGGGAGGCCGTGGTCATGGTGTTTGTACCACATCACAGACTATCATTTCTCCTTCCTTAAATAGATTACAGTAAATACACATGAAATAGGATATGTTCCATGTATATTAAATTAAACATTAAATAGATAATTTTGCAAAGGGTGCCTGTGGGAACCTAGTTCCGACCCAATTCTCCACTGGAAACCACTATTTTTCTATTAAGTGGATAAAATCAACATTTGTTATCTTTAAGCCAATCGATGGGAGAAAATATTTTTTAAAAATAATCTATTTGCAACTCTTTTATATTTTAATTTTACAGGATGACTTTTGGGAAAGTTATATGGGTAAGTGGCCTCAAAGCTTGCAAGGATTATTTCTTCTTTTTCCTTAAGATGAGGTAAGGCATTCCACATTTCAAACTTACGTACCTGGACGCTCTCTGAGGACGAGGACGAGGAGAAGGGTGGGAAAGTTCCCCAGGTCCTGGGGAGTTAGGGAGAAGCTCCCTTGGGGGCTCGGGAGGCAGGGGCCAGAGGGTCCCCATCCTGAGTTGCTCCTCTCTTTCCTGGGGCCTCACAGGATCCCTGGGACCTCTTGCTGAAGGGTCAGAACCTGGTTAATTTGAGGAAATTGGCAGCTCATCGTAGGCTTGGGGGATGCTGGGTATCTCTTTAGGAGGAGCTCCCAGAAGATCACAGTGACTGGGTGAGGGAGATTAGAAGAGCCGGGGCAGCCAGTGACAGTCACCATGGTCACTCAGCAAAGAAAGAAGGAGGTGAAGGAGGGGGACTTAGACAAACATCGTGGGCACATGTGGCTGGCGGGACCCCAGGGGACACATGAGGAGCACCTGGCAGCCTAATCCAGCCTCCCGGTGTCCTGGGCAGCAGGGCCAGGGGACATGAGGAAGAACTGGATGATTCCATCTGCACAAGGTTCTCACATCTCTCTTGGCAGGTGGCTCCCCATGCATCTCCCAGCCCTGCCTCAACAACGGGTCGTGCCAGAACAACATCCGCAGCTACACCTGCACTTGCTCCTCAGGCTACGAGGGCAAGGACTGCGCCTTTGGTGAGTCCCCAGCCACCCTGACCCAGCCCAAGCATACAGAGATGGGCTCCCAGGAGTGAGAAAAGGGTGCCTATGGGAACTAGTTCTGACCCGATTCTCCACTGGAAACCATTCTGTGAATGGCTCTCCTGCCTTTCAAACATGCCTTCCTACCGTTTCCACGGCTTAGAGTCCCCTCCTTATCCTCCCAAACCCAGCCCTGCCTAACCCATTTACAATCTACTCTCCAGAATTCGTGGAGCCTGACCCACCCCCAGCAGGGTGATGGGATCTGGAGGGTCCCTCTGTAAGGGGGAATCACACACAGGCTGCCTCAGAGGTAGGCATGGGTGTGAGATTTACAGCTTCGTGAACTAATATTCCTTGTGGGAGTGGGGAGAAATTAATTTCCCATCAATAATTATCAGATATGGAAATAAATTCACTAATCCTTTCAATGCCTCTGGTCAATACAGAGTCAGTTCCCTGGGGGAAAGTATTATTCCCAGCCCAGATCTCTCCTCTGAAATCCATCTTTCTCCCTAACGGCCACCTTGAGAGCCCCACGTAATGTTTTGCAGACATCCCAAACCTAACACATGCCAAAGCAAGATTTTAATCCTCATCCCAGCTGCTCAACCACCCACATGGGGTCCCACTAGATCCCTCCCATCCCACATCCCCACCTGTAGCAGGAAGTGAAAGTTGGGGAAATGGGCAGGTGCCTTGCAATACATACACATATATCCATGACCAAGTTACATTTTCTGAGGACAAATACAAAGTTTGTCACTCATTGAACCTTTGATTTCTCCATGCACATTCCTGAGGACATGGCAAGTGTGGGAAGTGCTTTTATGGGGAACCAAAAATCTGAAAAAAATGAGAACATTTGGACTGAAAAGCCAGAGCCCCAAGGCGCACGGAAATTTAAAAATGACTATTTCCATATTAGCACTTCTGGTTTTCCCTTTATTTTCTTTTCAGCTAAAAATGAATGTCACCCATTGAGGACTGATGGGTGTCAACACTTTTGCCACCCGGGACAGGACTCCTACATTTGCACCTGTGCACAGGGGTATAAACTGGGCCAAGACTACAAATCGTGCATCCCACATGGTGAGTTCTCAATGAGAAGTGAGAAAAGTTGGTCTCTCCTTTCCTACCCTGTCAGCCCCCATACACACCCCCACTCCTCCTACAATAACGTTTGAAAAGCCATCTCTTGTCTATGAGATGACGAGTCACTATGACGCAGCCAGCTCTCCCTACCTCCATGCTGAAGCTTGCTTGGGTCCTAGCAGTATCATAGCTAACCTGCAAACACTGAGAGCAGGTGATTTAACTGCACCTGTGGCCTCATGAGTTATCCTATATAATAAAAGCCCAATATGCTAAGTCTGATCATTCAGTCATCCATTCAACCAATCAAAGCATAATATGCTAATGATAAGGCCACTCAACTGCTCGCTATAATGCGCACTGACCACCAGGGGGCAGACACTCCAACTGCTAGGTTAGCTTACTGCTGGGGTCCAGCTGATTAGGACTGAGAAAGACAGGCTGGACATACTCTAGAGCCCCACTGGGACCCCTCCCCGGCTGGCCAACCTCTCGTGTGCCTCTGTGGCCCTGATCATGGCGGGGTGGGAGGCAATCAACAAAAGAGCATCTTATAAAATAAAAGGCTAATATGCAAATAGACCAAGTGGTGGAATGAACGGTCACTATGATGCCACCGACCACCAGGAGCAAATGCTCAATACAGGAGCTGCCCCTGGTGGTCAGTGTGCCCTCACAGGGGGAGTACTGCTCAGCCAAAAGCTCAGCTGATGGCTGGCAAGTGCAGCTGCAGTGGCAGGAGCCTCTCCCACCTCCGCAGCAGTGCTAAGAATGTCCAACTGACAGGTTAGGCCTGCTCTTGAAGGACCCCCCCAGAGTGCATGAATTTCATGCATTGGGCCTCTAGTCTCAAAATAATGGGCATGAAGAAGCCATATATTCAAACAGTGAATGCCATTTGAGTAGATAAAACCCAATGTTTGATTTGGAAGGCACTGACCTTTCTTTTGTTGTCACCATGAATGAAGACAAGTGTGCATGTGGAATCCTGAATTCTGAGTGCATCAGGGCTACACAGAGGAGCAAGTGGAATCTTCAGATTTTCCCGTGGCAGGTAACAGAAACATTTCATAAATATGCTTTCATTTTTAGTTACAGGTTTCATGCTACTTATCATTTCCATGGTCTTTGCCAACCAAATAGACACATAATGACTAAGTGAAAGAGGCATTTTTTATTTAAGTGAACCATTATCTAATCTCAAAGTCCTACTTCTGAGCACTTTCTGATGCCGAATTCACAACTTTAGCAGTCTTCATTCTTTCACCAAATAAAAACATAGTTTTATTTATAGCCACTCTGGTCCCAATGTCATTGCTCTCAGGCCATAGGTATGCTGGGTGGGTGAGGTGACAGGGGCCTGGTGAGGGCCCACAGGAAGACAGGTGGCCAGAGTTAAGGACACAGGCTCTCCACTCCCCAGCCTCCTAGCTGGGAGGAGGAAATTTCTCTTCTTTGGCATTCATTTTTGTTATTTTCTGATTTCCCTTCCTTGACTAGTTTAGAAGTTAAACATTCTATTTAACTAGAGGCCTGATGCACAAAATTCGTGCAAGAGTAAGCCTCCCTTTTCCCTGCTGCCAGCACGAGCTTCCCTCTGGCACCCAGGACCCGGGTTTCCCTCACAACCCCGGCTTCGTCCAGAAGGCTGTCCGGTCTAATTAGCATATTGCGCTTTTATTATTATAGAAGATAGATGGCCACCATTAAAGATTCACTTATAACATGCCAATATATAGTTAGTATTTTTATCCCTCCTCCAACTTATTTCAAGCACCTCACAATAGCCATCTACTATTTTAACCAGCATTTCATTCTTTTCTCACTTTTTTAGTAATTCCATAAAATAAGCATTACTTTTATTATTATGGCTTATACCACCAATGTGGATTTTAATTTACATATGCTTGCCATTTTTCTTGCTTTTAATGCAGATCACTTCCTTTTTCATTTGTACACCTTTTTTTTAATGTACCCTTTTTTGTTTGTTGATGGGTTGTTTTTTGTTGTTGTTGCTGTTAATCTTCACCAGAGGATATTTTTTTCCATTGATTTCAGAGAGAGTGAAAGGGAGGAAGGGAGAGGGGGAGAGAGAGAAACATCAATGTCAGAGACATATCAATTTGTTGCCTTCTGCAGCACCCCAGCCAGGATCTGGCCTGCAACCAGGTTCATGTCCTTGACCAGGAATTGAACCTGAGACTCTTCAGTCCATGGGCCAACGCTCTAACCACTGAGTTACACCAGCCAGGCAATGATGTACACCCTTTAGAATAGCCCTATCAATAGAAATATAATGTAAGCTGCATATGTAACTGAAATTTCCTAGTCACACTAATGAAAGTAAAGAAGATCAAATGAATTTGAATAATGAATTTTATTTACCAGTACTCCAATTTGTCTAAATACTATTATTTCAACATGTAACAAATATAAAAAAATTGAGATATTTATATGTTTTTTTCATTACTAACCTTTGACATCTGGGGTGTGTTTTACATTTGGAGAACATTAAATTTGGACCAGTCACCTGTCAAATGTTCAGGAACCACATGTGTGCCACATTGGACAGCCTAGCTTTAGCAGTTTCTCCATAGGGTCTGTGAGTAATGCACCTTGGTGTGTGTCAAACACTTTAAGCCGGTTTAGCCAGCAGCATCACTGGCTGCTAGGAGGAGGCCTACACAGACTATTGAAGAGAGCTCAGTGACCACTGCGATGATCCGGATTTGAAAGGAGACTGAGTGAAGGGAGATAAAATGATGGAAAGGGACAAAACCAGAATGGTCCAGTTATTAGCTGGTGAACTTGGTCTTCTGTTGCCTTTTCTCCTTATTCTCTCTCTCTTTTTTAAAATATATTTTTATTATTTTTTTACAGAGAGGAAGGGAGAGAGTTAGAAACATCAATGAGAGAGAAACATCGATCAGCTGCCTCCTGCACACTCCCTACTGGGTATGTGCCTGCAACCAAGATACATGCCCTGGACCGGAATTGAACCGGGGACCCTTGGGTATTCAGGCAGATGCTCTATCCACTGAGCCAAACTGGTTAGGGCAGTTCTCTATCTTTTTTTAAATTAAATTTATTGAAGTGACATTGGTTAACAAGAGCATATTCCTTAACCTTTCTAAGACCCCCTTATTCATACCTGTATTCTTATAATCTTCATCAATGCACTAAGGCAGATCTCAGCACATGAGAAGTGGGGACTGGTGGATTGATGACTATATAATCAACCTTCATGATGACAGTATTGGTCTAGTTCTGCTAAGCGCACAGCCTTCAGTCTCCCAGCCCACTCAAGGGAACCTTAGTGGCCATTTTCACCTGTAGAAGTAGTGTTAGTACCAACAAGACCAGGAGCTATTACCTGTGAGGTAAGCATTCTCTATATACAAATCAAACACATTTGCAGACACACTTATATAGACAAGCTAAATACTATTAGATTTTCACTCTGGTACAATAAGTAGTTCTGCAATTACTTAATTGAATTAATTGGCCTAGGATATATAGTTGAAAATTATCGTTACGACTTGTTTCTTCCATTCTAGGTAAGAAATTCACACTGTGTTCCACTGCATTTTACTACAAGTCTAGCACACTGATGCTGAAAATGCCATCTTCCCTCAAACTTGGTGTTATCCACCTATAAAATATAGTAATACCGGAGTTGTAGTGAGGATTAAAGAAAATGCACCTGAGTTATGTAGGTAGTTAATTAATGGTAACTATTATGAATAAGCACTTAAGATTTCCAGAAATGAGGCTACATTAAATTTGAAAAACAGTTATACTTTGTTTAGCATTTTTCATTTTATTAAGCTACTAAAAATTATCATCAACATTTCTTGAGCCAGCACCTGTGTTATGAGGGTACATTTTTTTTTCTTTTAATCCACAAAATAACCTCACATTTCATCTCATAATAGTGTTTGTTCTGAAATCTCCTTGGTCTGATATCGACACTATTGATTAGTGTTAGCATGTAATTCCCCCCAATCTTTTAAATTATATTTACAGTCTGTTTTATAGGCAGTATATAGTTGGCTTTTAATTTATGGGCTATTTAGGTCATTTTCTACTTATCTAGGTATACTTAAATTCATAATTTTGTTATTTGTTTTGTATTTTCCCATCTTGTCTTTCCTTTTTTTTTTTTCTGCCTTCTATTGAATTACTTAATTTTTTATTCTGTTTTACCTTCTTTGTTAGATAATTGACTAGAATTGTTTTGCTTAGTGGCTGCTTTAGGCTACATTATATATCTTAGCTTTGTCAGTCCACTGTGCCTTCAGTTGACACTCCCTCAATGGCTGTCTTTGGAGCCTATATCCTTTTTTTCTTTTTAAACATATTTTTATTGATTTCAGAGAGGAAGGATAAGTTAGAAACATCAGTGAGAGAGAATCATTGATTGTCTGCCTCCTGCATGCCCCCGACTGGGGATCGAGCCCACGTGGGCATGTGCCCTTGACCGGAATCAAACCCGGGACCCTTAAATCCACAGGCTATTGCTCTAGCCAAAAGAGCCAAACTGGCTAGGGCTAGAGCCCATATTCTTAACCGCCAGACTATACTGCCCCTAATCCTGCTAATTGTCACCACTAGCTATTGTCTGTCTTGTTTTTTTGTGTGTGTGTTTTTAAGGTAAAACTAATAGATTCCAAAGGAAAAGACTTCTGTGGTGGTGTTATAATACAGGAAAATTTTGTTCTGACAACAGCAAGGTGTTCATTGTTACACAGAAATATCAGTGTGAAAACAAGTAAGTATTTTAGTACTCATTTTTATAAGACCTTGTTGGAAATAAATAGTGCCCTATGTAGAATGAAAATTTAAAAACTAGAATTTTGTTTTTAATGCAATATAGAACCGAATTTAGCTTCAATGCTACTGAGAGAGAGCATATGTAAAATACCTAGTGGAATGTCTAGGCATAGCAAGCAGACAGATTCTATTATTCAGCCTGATGAAGTCATGGCTGATAAAAACATAACATAATTTCACACTGAAATGGAGAGGCTATGTTATAAGGCAGATACTTGACTAAAAGCCAGATCTGGGTTCAGGCTCCCCTTTCACCCCAGACCACGGCTGTGATGTGGAGCTCACCACCTGTCTGTGCCTCAGTCCTCATCAGTGAAAAAATGGGCAGTAACCTCTGTCCTGCAGGGAGGTCACAAAGGTTCAGTGATAATCTGAGAAAGTGCTCTATTATGATTCTGAAGAACCTTATTATATTCCACTCCTCATTCTTGAGTATTTTTCAGCCAACAAAATATCAACCTGAAAAACTACTTCTGAATGGCCCCGTTTTGATTAGCTTGAAGAAGTTCCCCTAGCTTATTTACCATTTCACCAAATTAACTCATTTGATTTTTCAAAGGAGGAGTATGAGGAATTATTTGGAATCCTTCACCCCATAGATGAACAAAGGGGATCACACTATTTAGCCATGGCATGTTTTATCGTGCCCAGCCTCTGCCTTGTCACAGGTCCACTGAGAAATTGGTTTCATATTATGGTAACCTAAAAACCAGACTTTAGGCTACAAAAGCCAGTGATTGTCCATTATTTCAGATTTTCCTAGAACGAGCAAGGACCCACTGACGATCGAGGTGAAGCACATCCATGTGCACATGATGTACGAGGAGGAGACAGGGGACAATGACATTTCGCTCTTGGAGCTGGAGCTGCCCATCCGGTGCCCAGACATGGGGCTCTCTGTCTGTATGCCTGAGCAGGACTTTGCGGAGCGTGTCCTCATCCCGGGGACACAGGGCCTTCTCATTGGCTGGACATCCAATGGCTCTGAGCTGGGCAATGTGCCGATACAGCTGCCCGTCACACACCTGGACAGCGAGGAGTGTGGCAGAGCCCTGAATGTGACAGTCACTACGAGGACGTACTGCGAGAGGGGAGCGGCAGCCGGAGGGGTGCAGTGGGCGGAAGGGAGCGTGGTCGCCAGAAAACACAAAGGCACCTGGTTCCTGACAGGGATTCTGTGCTCGGCGCCCACAGCAGAGTATGAACAGGAGTTTCTTCTCACCAAGGTTTCAAGATACTCACTCTGGTTTAGGCAAATCATGAAGTGACTAAACCCAGCTAAGCCTCAAGAATAAAAGATGTGGTGGGATTGCATACCTTAACTGCAAGCATGGAGTCAAATTAAAATTTCACAGCAAAAACGGTTGTGACTGACTCAGGACAACCCACTTGGTCTACAAACCATCAGTAACTGCTTATAACAGTGATTTTCAACCGGTATGCTGCAAGAATTTTTAAAATATGCAATACCTGACGATTTGGGGCATGGGCAAGAACCTCTTTTCTCTTAGACTGTCAAATAAAATAAATGTCAACAGCTAACATAACAATAGCCATCCAGTGTGAATGAGTCAAAATTATTTTTGTCAGATTGGCAAAAAATATATTTTTTGGTGTACTGCAGAATTTTAGTAATTAGTTTGTGTGTGCCATGAGATGAAAAAGGTTGAAAATTGCTGACTTATGAGTTCATTACTGAGTACTGTGAAAAGTTTTTTGCTTGGGACTTTTTACCTAAAGAGAGATTTTAAGAGAATGGGAGACAAGAGGGACCTCATAGTTGTGCCAGGTTTGCCAATTGCCAATGAGTGAAAGGGTTGCTCAGTGTTGGAAGAAGACGCTAGAAGAGAGTCAGCACAGGAGAAAATATCACAGAAGAATAGTTTAATGTTTTAGGGAAAGAATCAGGAAGCATGAGAGGTTAGAAGATGGACAACATGGGGCCTTAAAACAAGGCCATAAGCTCAGAAAGTCACTTCCTGTGAAGGGAAACCTCTCGGACAGGTTCCAGGGGGCTGCTGGATGAGGGCCGTTCTCAGTCTCTCCACTCTAGTTCTGAACCAGCTAGCTGACTCTCAGTTATGTAACCCCTTTGTGCCTCTCTCCTGGGCTCTAAATGGAAAAATTAAAGGATCTACCAACCAGGGCTGAGTTAAAAAGCAGAACAGTGTTCAATCACAGTGATTATCTATTAGCATCACGAAGACCGCAGCTTTGACACCACCAGAAACACAAAACTCAAGTCCAGTCCAAACCGTGCTTCCCTACAGACCAGAACTCCACAGGGGGTCCAAGTTTGTGCCAAAATGAAAAGTGAGAGCAATGGATAGAAATGATGTTTACTTTTAAATTAATCTCTTAGCTCTTTTTTAACTTAAGGAAGTAGCAAAACTGCTCCTCCACTAAGTATATCTGATCTCCAGGCCCATTTCTTTGAGTGAAATGAAAGAGCTTCCGAGGCTAACTGCTCTGCAGAGCAGCAGTGGAGAAAGCAGCTCTTACTCCAGATGCACATGCAAGGTGACGGTGGGCTGCTGAGGGTTCATTATACAGAGTTGTTGAAGAGCAGATAGGATATTTTTAAGGAATTAAAAATGTGAGTTGAGAAATCAACTACAATAAAACAATGAAAAAATCAAACGCATGGAAGCTAAATAGCATGCTATTAAACAGGTGTCTACAGGCCTACCTCAAAAAAACAAACAAACAAAAAAAAAAACACACACTCACACACAAGAAAAAACAGTAATAAATTATCTAACCCTACAACTCAAAGAATTAGAGAGCAACAAGAAAAAACCAGAAAAAAATAGAAATAAAAGGCATCCAAATTGGAAAAGAAGAAGTAAAGCTGTCCTTATTCGCAGATGACTGTACATAGAAAATCCTAAAAACTCCATCAAAAAATTATTAGACTTAATAAATGAATTCAGCAACTTTGTAGCAGGATACAAAATTAATGCCAAGAAATCTATGGCATTTCTATACATCAATAGTGAACTTATCGAAAGAGAGATTTAAAAAGCAATCCCATTTACCATCACACTAAAAAAATCAAAAGATACCTAGGAATAAACTTAACTATACACGGAAAACTGAAGAACACTGAACTAAAAAAGAGATAGAGGAAGACATAAATAGATGGAAGAACATACCATGTTCATGGATTGGTACAATCAACATCATAAAAATGTCTATATTACCCAAAGCAATCTATAAATTCAATATACTCCCCATTAAAACACCAATAGCATATTTCACAGATCTAGAACGAACTTTCCAAAAATTCATCTGGAATAAAAAAAGACCCCGAATAGCTGCAGAAATTCTGAGAAAGACGAAGAAAGTAGGTGGGATCTCAATACCAGATATCAAGCTGCATTACAAAGCCACTGTTCTCAAAACTGCCTGGTACTGGCACAAGAACAGACATATAGATCAACGGAACAGAATAGAGAACCCAGAAATCGACCAAAACCACTATGCCCAATTGATATTTGACAAAGGAGGCATGAATATAAAATGGAGTCAAAACAGTCTCTTCCACAAATGGTGTTGGGAAAATTGGACAGATACATGCAAAAAAAGAAAGAAAAGGAAAGGAAAAAAGAAACTAGACCACCAACTTACACCATACACAAAAATAAACTCAAAATGGATCAAGGACTTAAACATTAAGATGGGAAACCATAAAAATACTAGAAGAATCCACAGGCAGCAAAATCTCAGACAAATGCTGAAGCGATTTCTTCATTGATACTGTTCCTAGGGCAAAGAAAACTAAAGAGAAAATAAACAAATGGGCCTTTTTATCAAAATAAAAAGCTTCTGCGCAGCAAAGGAAACCATCAACAAAACAACAAGAAAGCCCACTGCATGGGAGAACATATTTGCCAATGATATCACTGATAAGGGTTTAATCTCCATTTACAGGGAACTCATACAATTTAACAAAAAATAAACAACCCAATCAAAAAATGGGCAACAGACCTAAACAGATACTTTTCAAAAGAAGACAGAAGGAAGGTCAAGAGATGTATGAAAACCTGCTCAAAGTCAATAATAATCAGAGAGATGCAAATCAAAACAAAACCTGTCAGAATGGCTATTATCAATAAATCAACAAATGACAGTACTGACGAGGATGCAGACAAAAAGGAACCGTCGTGCACTGTTGGAGGGAATGCAGACTGGTGCAGCCACTGTGGAGAACAGTATGGAGTTTCCTCAAAAAACTAAGAATGGAGCTCCCATTCGACCCAGTGATCCCACCTCTAGGAATATATCCCAAGAAACTAGAAACACGAATCAGAAAGGATTTATGCACCCCTATGTTCATAGCAGCACAATTCACCATAGCTAAGATTTGGAAACAGGATAAGTGCTCATCAGCAGATGAGAGGATTAAAAAACAGTGGTATATCTACAAAATGGAATACTATACTCCAGTAAAAAAGAAGTTCTTACCATTTGCAACAGCATGGATGGAACTGGAGAGCATTATGCTAAGTGAAATAAATCAGGCAGAGGAAGATAAATATCACATAATCTCACTCATTTATGGAAAATAATGAACAACATAAACTGATGAACAAAAACAGATCCAGAGACAGAGAAACATCTAACAGAACGTCAAACCTTAGGGAAGGTAGGAGAGGGTGAGAGTAAGCGGGAGAGATCAACCAAAGGAGTTGTATGCATGAATATAAGCCTAACCAATGGACACAGACAACAGGGAGGATAAGGGCATGAATGGGAGGGTTGGGGGAGGAGTAATGGAGAAATAAGGACACATGTAATACCTTGATTAATAAAATTTTTTTAAAAAGAAAGAAAATCCAGAGTGCTCTATCTGGTTTGGCTCACTGGATAGTGTCAGCCTGGGGACTGAAGGGTCCCAGGTTCAATTCCGGTCAAGGCCATGTACCTTGATTGTAGGCACATCCCCAGTAGTGGATGTGCAGAAGGCAGCTGATCGATGCTTCTCTTTTATCAATGTTTCTAAACTCTTTATCCCTCTCCCTTCCTCTCTATAAAAATTCAATAAAATAGATTTTTTTTATAAAAAAGGAAA
The DNA here is from genome assembly GCA_027563665.1 of Antrozous pallidus. Taxonomy (NCBI): domain Eukaryota; kingdom Metazoa; phylum Chordata; class Mammalia; order Chiroptera; family Vespertilionidae; genus Antrozous; species Antrozous pallidus. The sequence goes on from CM050519.1 coordinate 73,406,402, forward strand.
GCCCAGAGTAAGCAGAAGGAAGGAAATAATAAAGATCAGAAAAGAAATTAACGACATCGAGACAAAAAAAAAAAAACAATACAAAAGATCAATAAAACCATTAGCTGGTTCTTTGAAAGGATAAACAAGATTGATGAACTTCTAGCCAGGCTCACCAAGAAGCAAAGAGAGAAAACCTAAATAAACAAAATAAAAAATGAAAGAGGTGAAGTAACAACCAACTCCACAAAAATACAAAGGATTATGAAAAATTACTATGAACAACTCTATTCCAATAAACTGGACAACCTAGACAAAATGGACACATTCTTAGAAAAATATAAGCTTCCAAAATGCAATCAGGAAAAATAAAAAAATCTCACTAGGCTGATAACTACCAAAGAAATTGAAGCAGTAATCAAAAATCTTCCAGCCCTGGTCCAGGCGACTTTACAGGGGAGTTCTACCAAGCATTCAATGGGCAAAAACTAAAACCAGTCCCCTAAGAATAGGAACATGACAGGGATGCCCACTTTCACCACTTCTGATTGAAATAGTACTGGAAGTGCTAGCCATAGCGATCAGACAAGAAAAAGAAATAAAAGGCATCCAAATTGAAAAGAAGTAAAACTGTCCTTATTCACAGATGAATGATACTACACATAGAAAACCCCAAAGACTCCATCAAAAAACTACTAGACTTAATAAATGAATTGGCAATATAGCAGGATACAAAATCAATACCCAGAAATCTATGGCTTTTTTATACACCATCAATGAACTCACAGAAAGAGAAACTAAAAAAAAAAATCCCATTTACCACTGTACCAAAAAAATTAAGATACCTAGGAATAAATTTAACTAAGGAGATAAAAGACCTGTACTCTGAAAACTATAGGACATTGAAAAGAGAAAGACATAAACAAATAGAAGAACATACTGTGTTCATGGATTGGTAGAATCAATATCATTAAAATGTCCATACTACCCAAAGCAAATTATAGATATAATGCAATCTGCATTAAAATGTCAGATCTAGAACAAACTCTCCAAAAATTCATCTGGAATAAAAAAAGACCCTGAATAGCCCCAGCAATCCTGAGACAGAAGACCAAAGTTGGAGGAATCACAATACCAGATAGATCAAGCTATATGCCTGGTACTGGCACAAGAACATATATACCAACGGAACAGAACAGGGAACCCAGAAATAGACTCAAGCCATTATGCTCAATTAATATTTGACAAAGGAGGGAACAGCATACAATGGAATCAAGACAGTTTCTTCAATAAATGGGGCTGGGAAAATTGGTCAGATACATGCAAAAAAAATGAAACTAGATTATCAACTTACACCATACACAAAAATAAACTCAAAATGGTTAAAGGACTTAAATGTAAGACAGGAAACCATAAAAATCTTAGAAGACGCCATAGGCAGCAACATATCAGATATATGTTATAGCATTATCTTTACCAATACAGCTCCGAGGGCAATGGAAACTAAGGCGAAAATAAACAAAAGGGACTACTATATTTATCAAAATAAAACACTTCACAGCAAAAAAAAAAAAAAACAACAATAAACACACACACACACACACACACACACACACACACACACACCATCAACAAAACAAAAAGAAAGCCCACTGCATGGGAGAACATATTTGCCAATGCTATTTCAGATAAGGGTTTAATCTCCAACATTTACAGGGAACTCACACACTTAACAAAAGGAAGATAAACAATCCAATCAAAAAATGGGCAAAGGACCTAAATAGACACTTTTTGAAAGAAGACAGAAGGAAGGTCAAGAGAGAGACATACAAAAACATGCTCAAAGTCACTAATCATCCGCAAATCAATTCAACAATGAGGTAGCATCTCACACCTGTCAGAATGGCTATCATCAACAAATCAACAAATGAGAAATGCTGATGAGGATGCAGAGAAAAAGAAACCCTCATGCACTCCTGGTGGGAATGCAGACTGGTGTAGCCACTGTGGAGAACAGTATGCAGTTCCCTCAAAAAGTTAAAAATGGAACTCCCATGTGACCCAGTAATCCCACTTCTAGGAATATATCCCAAGAAACCAGAAACGCGAATCAGAAAGGATATATGCACTCCTATGTTCATAGCAGCACAATTTACAATAGCTAAGATTTGGAAACAGCCTAAGTGCCTATCAGCAGATGAGTGGATTAAAAAACTGGCACATCTACACAATGGAATACTACGCTGCTACAAAAAATAAGGAACATTTACTATTTGCAACAGTATGGATGGAACTGGAGAGCATTAGGCTAAGGAAAATAAGCCAGTCAGAGGAAGATAAATATCACATGATCTCACTCATATCTATATATCTTATCTAATAAAAGAGAAACATGCAAATTGATCATTCCTCTGCTATGCCCACAAGCCACACCCACAAGCCAATCAGAAGCAAGTATGCAAATTAACCCTACAAATATGGTGGTGGCCACAGAGCTAGAGAGAGCAGGAGGCTTGGGTTGCCTGGGCAATGGAGAAAGCCAAGCCTGCCGCCCGCCCTGGCCTCCACTCAAGGCTACAAAGTTTCAATTATAGAAGATAAATAAATTCCAGATACCAGGGCTTCCACTTGGGTCACTGGGGGTGCATGGCCAGCCTGCAAACCACCTTGCCCAGGCTGCCCCATGCCCTAAGGGAACCCCCACCCTGATCTAGGACACCCTTCAGGGAAAACCAGCTGGCCCCCACCGGTCACCAAGCCTCTAGCCTATCTAACAAAAGCATAATATGCAAATTGACTATCATTCAAACACACAAGATGGCTGCCCCCATGTGGTCAAAGATGGCTATCCCCACGTGGACACAAGATAGTCACCCCAAGATGGCCAGCAGGAGAGGACAGTTGGGAGGGACCAGGCCAGCAGGGGAGGGCAGTTGTGGACGATCAGGCCAGAAGGGAAGAGTAGTTGGGGGGGACCAGGCCTACAAGGGAGGGTAGTTGGGGGCGATCAAGCCTGCAGGGAAGGGCAATGGGGGAGGACCCAGGCCTCTCCCCAAAGCAGTTGGGGGGGAACAGTCCTGCAGGGGAAGGCAGTTGGGGGGACCCAGACCTGCAGGGGAGGGCAGTTAGGGGTGGCCATGCCCACAGGGGAGGGCAGTCAGGGGTGACCAAGCCTTCAGGAGAGGTCAGTTAGGGTGACCAGGCCAGCACGTAACGGCAGTTAGGGGCAATCAGGCTGGCAGGGGAGTGGTTAGGGCAGCGGTTCTCAACCTTTTTAATGCCACAACCCTTTAATACAATTCCTTATGTTGTGGTGACCCCCAACCATAAAATTATTTTCGTTGCTACTTCATAACTATAATTTTGCTATTGTTAATAACTGCTGCAACCCACAGGTTGAAAACCCCTAGCAAGGACACCTAAGACCATTGGAAAACACAGATATTTACATTATGATACATAACAGTAGCAAAATTACAGTTACGAAGTAGCAACAAAAATAAATTTATAGTTGGGGGAGCAAGAGGAACTGTATTAAAGGGTCATGGCATTAGAAAGGTTGAGAATCACTGGGTTAGGGAGTGATCAGGCTGGCAGGCAGAAGTGGTTAAGGGCAATCAGGAAGGCAGGCAGATGAGCAGTTGGGAGCCAGCAGTCCTGGATTGTGAGAGGCATGTCCGACTGCCCGTTTAGGCCCGATCCTGATGATGGGATTGGGCCTAAACGGGCAGTCTGACATCCCTCGAGGGGTTCTAGAATGGAGAGGGTGCAGGCTAGGCTGAGGGACACCCACCCCCGTGCACGAACGTATAATAGGCTAATATGAAAATTGTCCCCTTGTGAGTTCTACTGAGAGACCAGGAGTTCAATGGCTCACTATGACCTGCACTGACCACCAAGGGGTGGCGCAGCACTAAGGAAGGCCTGGCCAGCGGCCAGCAACCAGCAGCAGGGAAGGCAAGCACCGGCTGGCCCTGATTGCTGGCCAGGGGGACCCTACCCGGGTACGAATTTCATGCATCAAGCCTCTAGTGTGGGATATAATGATCAACATAAATTGGATCCAGAGACTAGGTGACACTGAGCAGACCGTCTAACCTCAGGAAGAAGGTAGGAGGGGGGAGGGGGAGTTAGAGATCAACCAAAGGACTTGTATGCATGCATATTAGCATGACCAATGGACACAGACACTGGGGTGGTGGGGGCTTGCCCTCAAGGGCGGGAGTTGCCTGGGGGTTAATTTGGGGGGCGGGGAGGAGACATGTAATATTTTAAACAATAAAAAATAAAAATGTGAGTTGATTTAAACAGTTTTTTGAGTGAAATATAGGAAATGTATACACAATTCAGATTTTAAAATCTTATAGGTAGGTCTTAAACACACTATGTATCTCCTTCATTTCTGATATTACGCCTGCAGGGGAAGGCACTTTAACTACAGAATTAAACTTTTTTTTTTGCCAATCTGTAGGTGCTCTGGCCCACTTCTCTGAAAGGACCTTGGCAAAAAAAAAAAAAAAAAAAAAGCTAATTTAACGCAGACTAATGGTAAGAACAGTAGGGGGAAAAGAGTGAATTTTAAAATCTTAGCAAAATTTCATTTCCCAGAAGATATAATAAAGAAAGACTATGTCACTTGTATAAATTCAGAAGGTCTTTTTTATTTTAAAAAATTATATAAAAAATTGCATTTCTGCATAACTCTTAGGAGAAGTAAACTGTAGCTGCCTTGGAGAAGCGCCTCCTTCACAGAAGTTTCACCAATGCTCCAGAGCTAAGAGAGGGTCTGCGACATCTGAAAAAGAAATTCCAAGTCTCCATGCGGTCGACAATAGTAACGAGTGATGAGGAAATGTCAAGGTGGTTGTGGATGCAGGGAACTCAACATCCCTGAGAGAAGAGCCCCAAGATATTCCAGATGCAGAAAGTAACACCATGGCAAAAGACTGATTTCATCAGTACAATAAACATCAGAGGAACATACTCCTTCCCAGGACTGTTTATACATTCAACACACTGTAGACAGTGGAGGAAATGGATTTTGCTTGCTAACAACTAGCTTCTGATGCTGATGTGATATATAGCCTTTGATGTGACCCTGCAGGAGAAAAACAGAGGGTTAGTTTATGTTCCTGAGTCACATCACTGATGTTGAAAGAGTTAATTACTTATTCTTGTGGCATAAGCATTCTTCCCCAATCATAGCACAATTCAAGTCATTGGGAGAACAATGAATAAAGTCATATATAAAGAATATAGAAACATATATCCACCCACACGCACTCTCTAGTATAAAGGCCTTTGATTATCAGGGTATTTTCTGGGATACAATTAATTCTATCAGAAAATACCTTCACAAAGGACAAAGGTCTGTTAACAACTTTATAAATGGTCTGACAGCGCATCAAAGCTTCACAATCTAGACCAGCAGTCGCCAACCAGCGATCCGTGGGCCACTGGAGGTCATGAGGTCCCAATGGTTCGCGACCACTGATCCGGACCAAGTCCAAACCTGAACCAAGGAGCTCACGCACCATGTATATCAGGTTGGCCAGAATACACTGGACTTCATCGATGTCCACGTCTTCCACTTGCATGAATTTCAAAGCAACTAGAAAAGCATCCAGAGATAACTGGTGTGTTTTGAGTAACAAGCACCTGGAAGAGGGAAACAGAGGTTCACACTAGTTACTAACGGGATGCAAGCACTTTAAAGGTTAAGAAAAGGAGCACTGAGTGAGTCAGTAGAGAACACATCTTCTACTAAACACTGTTCAAAATGAGTAAAAAGCACCTTCCACTATTAAATACACTCTAAAAATAAGAACTATTAAATATAATTTTGTCTTCTCAATTTATAAAAGCCACTAGTACAAGTATAATGTTTTTATATTTACTGAATATTTCATGGAATCTACAATGCAGGTATTTTCACACTGTACTAACTCTGAAATCTTAAAATGGATTTGATGAAATATGTTGGTCCCTGCCATTTTTTTATGTACTACCTACAGCTATAAAAAGTCTGCCTTTGTTTGAAGTTTCATTAACAGAGATCCTGTTGGGATCAGGCCTTGAAGAAAAATTAACTTCCAGTGTCACATGGATGAGAACAAACAACTGCAGAAGAATTCAACTTTCCGACAGACAGGAGTGGCAGGGAGAGGTTTAGTTGATCATGAATAAAGAAAATGAACAACTCTGTCCTACCCAATCTGATAAAATATGAAATATTTTATTCTTAGGGCTGGAGTTTTAAAATATCTATTGCAAAGTTCTCTTATCATGCATACCCCAAGTTATCCCTCCCACAAGTGAGCCTTTGCTCACTCACTGTGTGGTACCAATGCCTGGGTGCAGTGGGCTGTCCAGGGAATTTTCACTTTATTTCACACATTTAAAGGAAAAGTGATGGGACCTTGTCTACACAGAATGACATCTCCATCTCAAAAGACACAGCACCTGTTATTGTAAATTTCCATAACCTGGCAACGCTACTACATGAGTCATACAAAGAGTTTGAACTTATTACAAAAATACTTTGCTTACACTTTCTTAAAAAGATTCCTGTAGGTGATGATCTTCAGCTTTTCAAGGATAAGGAAAATGCCACAGCGAATAAAGAAGGTCTCATGCTTGGCTAGAGCCTCGTTCAATAGAAGGAGATTGCCTTCACTGGGTGGCGGGGGAAAGATGAGCAAGCGCGGTCACAAAACAAAATTCCAGGATGAGAGCACACCAAAAACAACTGGTTCAACAAGTGTGAAATTTTTATTAATTTTACATTTTAAAAAATCCCAAATGGAAAAGAATAAAATACTCTACCTTACAGCTTTGGTTACTTCAGCAAACTGCATGAGATGATACTTTTTCAAAAGCTCAATGGTTGGCATATGACCCTAAGACAAAGAGTTAATTTTCCAGAATAAGAACCCTTTCATTTTTAACAGAATTTGGTTTTGGGGGGAATTTTTGTTTGTTTTTCTAAAAAAGAATTATTTCTGATAAAATTCTTATCAAGGAACTAAGTTTTAAAAACGTACAAACTTGCCGAAACCGGTTTGGCTCAGTGTATAGAGTGTCAGCCTGTGACTGAAGGGTCCCGGGTCTGATTCCGGTCAAGGCATGTACCTTGGCTGCGGGCACATCCCCAGTGGGGGGTGTGCAAGAGGCAGCTGATCGATGTTTCTCTCTCATCGATGTTTCTGACTTTCTGTCTCTCTCCCTTTCTCTCTGTAATAAATCAATAAAATATATATTTTTTTAAAAACGTACAAACTTGTATTTCTTAGAATTTCTTCTTAAGTAGTTGAACAAGGATTAAAAACATAGTATGCTAAGGGGGAAAACCAGTCTAGAAATAAGAAAACCTTGATATAATACAGTTGTGTCATTCAGGTACACAGGACCTTGATTTTGACCTTCCCATGTCTCTTGTCCTTAATAACATAGGAGGGAAGTGTGCATTGCTTTAGTAAATTTTTAGAAAATGTTAAATGGGAGGATAGAATGGTCTATTTATCACTTTGAGAATGTTTTACTAGCCAATTTACATATTAGTTATTTGTTACTTTAAATACCAAAAATAACTTTTGGTGACCAAATAAGATACCTACAAATAGGCTAGAATGACATTTTTCATTCTTGGCTAATCCATTTCCATTAATGTAGATTTTTTAGGGAGAATAGAAATAATATTAACTTATTTTATTTGTCCTACATTATGTTAAAATTTTTAATTAGATACTTCCTCTATTTTGGGGTGGGCTCATATGCAGCTCAGGTTGTGATCAACTACATACTATCTATGGTATTTTTAAGTCTATAAACTTCTTGAAAGCAAAGGGCTCTGTAAGAACTGAATAACTCACCAATAGCATTTTTACTGGAAGTAAATATATCAAAATCATCCTTTTGTTCTTCTGACATAAACGGTGACAGTGTTCAAAGGCAAAGGATAGGTACTCCTCAGCTGCAGAGACATCGGCAAAAGTCAGACCAGAGTATCTTTTTAAAATACAAAGCTACTAAAGTCCCTTCTCTGCTCTTTATCCTGCCATTTATCCTTACAACAAAGGTTCTAAAGTTTTCAGACACTATAAATATCTACCATTAATACTAATAAATCATTTATTGATACTGGGTATTAAAAACACTCGATGAACCTTCAGAGCAAAAACCTATCAATGCCTTAATAGACTTCAATATAATTTAAAAGCTTTTCTTCTTATGCTTCATAATTTAAGAAAAAAAGCAGTGATGAAGTATAATCAAGGAAAGTCCATTTTCAAAAGCCCTATATCTATGAAAATTTTTTTGTGAAAGAAAATTTGAAATTGTTCTGTATATGCCTATAGAATAACAATAAGATAAAAGAGCTATTATTTATGCTATCAGAAAATCCAGGGCTATAAGACATGGGGAGAGAAAAGTGATTTTATATATTTTGTATTGCCTTAAGTTATGTTGTTTCATATGCAAATAGCTGTTGAAGAGGTGAGTTAAAAAGTCTGGTCTAAATACATAAAAGAAGTTATAAAGAACCACCTCATGCCAGCTAATCAATAAGTTAAAAAGAAAAAAAACTGGCATCATGTTCTTGAAAAGTCAATGATATAAATTGTACAATAATATAATTTCACGAAAGCACCCATTCTGATGTGGTAATGACACCATCGCCTATGGCCACAAACACCAAAGACGACACCAGAACAAGACACATTCCCACTGCTCACCTGGGCATTCCAGGTGGGATTTCTAAGCAGCAAGATGGCAGCTGAGCTACCTGCTGCCCCAGTCTCCATGTCCTGTGCCAGCATGATCAGCACAGGCAAAGGGAGAAAACAATTACTTTTATCAAGTGCCAAGAATACTACTTACTTCCTCACGGAAAAAAAAAAAATGTCCAGAATAACGGAGAGTCTGCATGTATTTCCGAGACCCAGCAAGGATTAAAAAACGTCAATTACAATTTTTCTTTTATTTAACCAACTTTAGTGGCAAAAATAAACAAAAATAACTTGAACTTGGTCTATACCTACATTCTACCTTAAGCAATAATAAATTACAATAATTGTTTACATCAAAGAGTTATTCAGAAAGCAATGGCTTTAAAATACTGGGGAAAGGAGAGAACCAAGATGGCGGCAGAGGTAAAACACCTATCTTGCCGTCATACTCAGCAATTTTAATACTACAACTTAACGAAAGAACAAACACCTTCCAGAATCACCAGAAAGCTGGCCGAGTGAAAATTCCACAAATAAAAGTGAAGATAAGACACTGTGACTCGGAGGAGTGGTGGCGGACAGCGTTGAAAGATTCTCGCGGACAGAGGTTTGGAGCGTACGCCAGCTGAGAGGGCGGCGGCTGAAAACCAGCCAGTTTTCTCAAACGGGGAGACAAAGACGTCCCACTGGACTGATTCTCCAGCTCTGGGCGAAGTCCAGGGAACCCACTATCATACAGGGTGAAAACTGGACAGTGGGAGGGCACGCCGAAGCTCGGGTGCTGCAGGGTCTCCCAGCTTGTGGAGAAGGCAGCTTGCGCGTGACCTTGGGAACAGCTTAGCTGTGTGACCGCGCAGAGAGCGCTCTGCGACTCGCCCTCTCATTCGGGAAACCGTCAGACTGCTTTGTTTTACGACCCTGGGTGAGACGTTGGGTGTGCAGACTCATTTGGGGAGAGTCTGAATTCCCCGGCAGCCGGTGGAGCTCGGCAGCAGCCATCTCTCAGAGGTGCTGGCAGCCATTGCCACCGACACAGAGTCACTGGGGCCGCATAGGGCGGAGCTGATGCTGTCTACTTGGCCCGGAGACTGCGCCCATACAACCTGAGCACAATTGAACTTCACAGACAATTGGCCTGGAGGTCAACCCCTCCAAGTGCTAACAACGATTAACCTGAGCTTAACTTCAGCAAGACTGTGCAGCCCATATCCACCTCAGGCAACTGGGGAGGCTGACTCACTGTCCCTTGTAGGAAGTCTACCACACAAAGCTAATTGACAACTCAGGGAAGCAGCCACCATGCAGAGACATGGAAAGAAATCAGATGTGAAAGAAATGGAGTTTTGAAAAAAAATGACTGGACATGGAATTCAAAACCACGGTTATAGGGTTTTTCAAGAGGCTGCAACAAAAGGTCGAGGCCTATAAGGAAATAAGCAAGACCGCAAAGGAAATGAATGAGTCCTACAAGAAAATGAAGGAGACCCTCAAGGATATAAAGGAGACTCTCAAGGATATGAAAAAGGACCAACCAGAAATTAAGCATACACTGACTGAAATAAAAAATATTATACAAAGACCTAAAAGTGCTCTGGAGCACCCCAAGAACCAAGTTCAAGATTTGAAATACAAAGAGGTAAAATCCACTCAGCTGAAAAAGCAAGAAACCAAAAGAATAAAAAAAAAATTGAAGATAGTGTAAGGGGCCTCTGGGACAACCTCAAGCATACCAACATCCGAATTATAGGGGTGCCAGAAAAAGAGAGAGGCCAAGACAATGAAAACCTATTCAAAGAAATAGTGACTGAAAACTTCCCACACCTGGTAAAAGAAATTGACTTAGGAGTCCAAGAAGCGCACCGAACCCCAATATATAGGAACTCTAAGAGGACCACACCAGGGCACATCATAATTAAAATCCAAGAGCAAAAGACAAAGAGAGAATATTAAAAGCAGCAAGAGAGAAACAGCTGGTTACCTATAAGGGAGCACCCACACGATTGTCAGCTGATTTCTCAACAGAAATGATGCAGGCCAGACAGGAGTGGCAAGAAATATTCAAAGTGATGAACAGCAAGAATCTACAACCAAGATTACTCTAACCAGCAAAGCTATCATGCAGAATTGAAGGTCAGATAAAGTGCTTCGCAGACAAGAAAAAGCTAAAGGAGTTCATCACCACCAAACCAATATTATATGAAATGCTGAAAGATATTCTTTAAGAAGAGGAAGAAGAAAAAGATAAAAGTGTAAATTAGGAACAACAAATACACATCTATCAACAAATTAATCTAAAAATCAAGTGAATTAATAAGCTGATAAACAGGATAAACTGGTGAATGTAACAGAATCATGGACATAGAGAGGGAATGGACTGACAACTCTTGGGGAGAAAGGGGGTGTGGGAAGTGCAGCAAGAGACTGGACAAAAATCATGCAACTATGGGAGAGGACAGTGGAGGGGGTTGAGGGCGGAGGGTGGGATGGGTACCAGGTGGAGGGGAACTATAGGGTGAAGGGGGAAAAAAAAGGGAACAATGTAATTAATAAACTGAACAATAAAGATTAAAAAATTAATTAATTAATTAATTTAAAAATAAAAAATTTAAAAAATACTGGGGAAAAAAAGGATTAACAACATACCTTGCTTAAAGTCACTATCAAACATGGCCTTTCGTCCAACATAGTACCTGTATGTTACCCTCTGTGCTGTGCTATAATCATCTTTCAGGTTTGAGCTGTCGATGGCTCTGATGAGAGGTTTACACAAATGGAGTTTGTTGATCTACAACGAATTACAATCCACTAAAAATATTATTTAAAAAAACAGGCAGAACCAACTTAAACTTCTATTTTACTTAAGCATATGCACCCTTAAAGTGTGAATTATAAAACCCATTACCATAATCAAAATTGATCTTTTAATACTAAAATTGGAAGAGAAGCCATATGGCACAGATTACATCCACTTGAGAAAGCCCTAAGAAGAGCATCAGGCAGAGGTGCTGCCAGGGCAGATGTTCCCTCCGAATGAAAGCCCACCACAGTTGCCAGGGGCCAGCGGCTGTGTGTGACATAACTGCTCTTCACCTGGCCAACTTCATGTAGCAAAGAATGATTTCTTCGCCCATTCACAGGCCCATCTGTTCTGTAGTTAATCACTACGATAGCTGGCAGAAGGCAATGGAGTAAAACTCCTCACTGAAAGCCCAGCTCAGCACACCAGCACACCAGCACACTGCTTAATATGCAGGCACCTTAGTTTCCCCTGAGGCTAAAATCTCACCTCACAGGGCTGATGTTTAAATAAGACACTTCTTATAATAGTGCCTTGCCCTTAGCAGGCACTCAACAAATGTTAGCTCTTAGGATTACAAATATGGCTAGGTGATGACCATTTCCCAAGCAATGCCAGAGGAGCTAGCTGATAATTAATAGAAATGGGAAGACAGGAGAAAGAAATTTATACACCATTCAAACAGAGCATACCTTAAAGTAAATCTTGAATAACTGGTTCACCAGAAACAACATCCCCCACTTCTTAGAATCCTCTATACCAGCACGACTATAGGAAAAGAATTTTTATCCAGTTACATAGGAAAAAGAATTATATTTATAAATCACAAAATAAACTGTCTAAACAAATTGACATGCTGAGATAAAATCTTACAGCTTAAGACATATTTATGAAATAAAACATTTGAAAGAAAATGTCTTATCTAATAGGCAAAACTGAAGAGTCCAAACCAGGAATTCCATTAGGTAATAGAGTTAAATTTAGGTTATACACTCCCTCTGCTGCAGCACCTGAAAACTGCCTAGTTTGCAGCAAAAGTATGTAAAAGCTAATCATTATAAAGCATTTTATGGTTTTTCGTTTTTTGGTAGTGTCCTTTGAAGCACAAAAGTTTTTTTATTTTGAAGAAGACCAATTTATCTATTTTTCCTTCAGGTGCTTATGCATTTGGTTCACAGCCAAGGAAACTATTGCCAAACCAAGGTCATGAAGGTCACTGCTGTGCAGGAACACATAATCAAACAGAAGTCCAGTATCCATGTAATCAGTATTTCCTGAGGGCTCCTTCGGTGTGAGACACCCTGTGAAAACCGCATACATGCCCTCACGGACTTTGAAATCGAACAAACATCACCCAAATAATTATTTTTGGTGAGTGTAGTGAACACAGAGTACAGTCTGTCATGAAAGTTTATGAAAGGAGACTCTCATCTACTCAGAGGCTCAGTGATGAGGAGGGTTAGAGGCTGAGAGCTGTGAAATGAGCAGACCACCAGATGAAAAGTGGGAGGACATGCCAGGCAAAGGAATGGCATGTGTGGAAAGCTTCAGCAGGGAAGTACTGGGAGGAACGGCTTTACGTCCAGCTTGAATGGAATGCACTGGTGGGGCAGAGAGGTGAGAAATGAGAAGCTGAGCCGAGACTGATTTGGCTCAGTGGATAGAGCGTCGGACTCTGGACAGAAGGGTCCCGGGTTCGATTCCGGTCAAGGGCATGTACCTTGGCTGCGGGCACATCCCCAGTAGGAGGCGTGCAAGAGGCAGCTGATCGATGTTCCTCTCTCATCGATGTTTCTCACTTTCTATCCCTCTCCTTCCACTCTGTAAAAAATCAATAAAATATATTAAAAAAAAAGAAAAAGAAATGAGAAGCTGAAACACTTTTCTGGGGACAAGAGATTTTGTTTGTTTATTTACAGATGGAAAGCTTTTCCTTTCTTTGCTTTAAAATATCCTAAAACTCAATTAAACATAGCTTTATAATGGGTGAAGAGATGGAGTTTCAGGAGAAAAATGGAAACTCTAAAGTAGAATCAGATGGAAAGTCTAGAAGCAAAAATTAAACAGTGACCCTAGCTGGTTTGGCTCAATAGATAGAGTGTCGGCCTGTGGACTGAAGGGTTCTGGGTTGGATTCCTGTCAAGGGCACATGCCCAGGTTGCTGGCTCAATCCCCAGAAGGGGGCGTTCTGGAGGCAGCCAATCAATGATTCTCAATCTATCTCTCTTTCCCTCTCCTTTCCTCTCTGAGATCAATAAAAAGATATTTTTAGATAGATAGATAGATAGATAGATAGATAGATAGATAGATAGGAGAGGCTAATAAGAATAGTCAACTTGAGGCCAGGTCAATATAAAATTACCCAAAATGAAAAAGAGGAAAAAGATTGAAAAACAAACAGTTTATCAGTACCCTGTGGAACAATATCATGTAGTATAATGTACATGTAACTGGAGCCCCAGAAAGAAAAGAGAAAGAATGAGAGAAAGCAAAAGTAGTTGAAGAATATAAGAAATTTAGAAAAATCTAGGAAAAAACATCAACTTAAAATCCAAGATGCCCAATGAACCATAAACAAGAAAAATAGGAAAATACATAGATAGCCCTGGCCAGGTGGCTCAGTTAATTGAAGTGTAGTCCCACACACCAAAAGGCTATAGATTCAATCCCCGACTGGGGTGTAAATAGGAGTCAACTGATTGATGTTTCTTTCTCAATCTCTAACCCTGGCTCTCTAAAAATCAATAAAAACATATCCTTGAGTGAGAATTAAAAAACAAGAACCACCTGGGTACATCAGGGTCAAAGCCAGAAGTGAAGAGAAAAAAGGCAAAGGAAAGAGTCATTACATACCAACAAACAACAATAAGAAAAACAACTGACTTTTCATCAGAAAATAGAAAAGCTGATGAAATGACATTTTAAAGTCTTAAAAGAAAAAAAGTCCAATACAGAATACTCCACCTAGCAAAAGGATCCTTCAAAAATGAAGATAGAATAAAGAATTTCAGAAAAAAAGAAAGCTTAGAGAATTCATTGTCAGACCAACACTAAAAGCAAAATGCTAAATCAAAGTCTCAGAGTAAAGAGAAATGGTACCAGATAGAAACTCAGATCTATAGGAAGGATTAAAGAGCTCAAATGGCAAATATGTGAGTAAACAATAAAAGACTATTTTTATCTTATTTCTTTACTAAATAATTGACTGTTAAAAGCAAAAAAATGAAATGACTGTGGGGTTACACATATGTAGAAGTAAAATTAATGTCAACAACAAAGGGCAACGCATTATGATAGGAGACTGATAACATCTGTCTCCAGAACCTTACTCACGTGTCACTGGCACAGACACGGAAACAGCTCATCAACAACTCGGCTGCTTTTTCCAACATGTCCCCAACTTTGCTTTTTCCTTTCTTAACCAACTGCTGATCTGCCTAATAGAATATAAAACATTTACTTTTTATTTCTGCTAGATTCCTTAACTAAAAAATAAAATCACAGTGCAGCTAGAAAAAAAAAAAAAAGCTACAACTAAGAGTCAAAGTCCCAAAAGGTTCTAACGAAAGCATCTAGAAATTATAGGTTAGTCCATCTCTTCCATAAGTCAAATCTCCCTTCAACCAATTCAAGCTAATAAGTCAAGCAATTTTTTAAGCAATTGCATGTAGTCTACATTCCTAAGAAGCCTTTTGTTCCCTCATCACTGACTTTCCCATCTCCTACACACAGCTATTAAAAACCCTTTTAACACACACTTTCAATAAATACCTAAGTCATTACATTTGACCTCTTTGCTTTCAGGATAGTCTTCATCAAAAAAGAATCAGTTTTCTCCTGCTCATACTCTCCCTATCACAAGGTTCTCAAAGTGTGATCTATAAATCCCTGAGGGCCTTCAAGATGCCTATAGATAACTCACATGGTTAAACTACTTTCATGATAATACTAAATTAAATCATTATTTCTTCTTATTGTATTGATGTGTGCACAGTTTCACTGATGGTGCAAAAATAACAGTAGGCAAAACCACTGGGGCATCATGCATCTATAATCCATCAATCAATCAGCAAAGCTAATTTCACTTTAAAATGTCCTTAATGATGCAGTATGATTAAGTCTTGGTCCTTGAATACATACATTTTTAATGTTATTTGTGATGAAATGGGAAATACATGCAAAGTATGTCTGTCCCACACCAAAGTATGATGGTTGTTTTAAGGAAAGCACTTGGGCACTGCTGGAATTGCCAGCTGCACCATGGAACTGACAGACAAGCAGTGTAATTCAGACGTGCTTGAAAGTGAATGAAAGAAGCCTGTTACTTCCAGGAAACAACTGACAGTATTTGTTACCAATGGCAATATTTGTGCTTTCAAGGGGAAAAAAAGAATTTTGGAAAACTTGTATGGACCACTGTGATTTGGCAGCTTTCCATTACTTCTAGAGTCTTCTGATGAGGTCACTGTAGATATTAACAAATGTAGTTTTTCTGGTTTTGTTTTTTTTATATAATGAAATGTATCAATAGTGGGAACATCTCATAACTCAATTAACTAAAAGTTTCCAACTGTTCAATGTATGTTACAAAACCATGCAAGGGTAAAAGATCCATTCAAAGTGCATGACTCACCAGTGGATTCTGATGTAACAGTGGAAAAAGTTCACTGCTAAGCTTCAGAACCACACTGTAACTAGCCTGAAAAAGTAGCTTTTAGAGTTTTGATACAGTTCAAAGAAGAGTATCTACAATTATCTAAAAAGGCTACTAAAATACTCCTCCCTACTCCATTTACCTTTGTGTGAGGCCAGACTGTCTTCATACATTCAACCAAAACAACATATTGCAACAGAGTAAACACAGAAGCAGAAATGAGAATCTGGGTGGTTTCTGTTACACTAGACATTACAGTTTAAATTGCAAGAGAATACCATTCTTCTTAGTACTTTTTGTTAGTTCTAAAAATAGTTATTTTTTATTTAAAAGTCAATTATGTTACCATGACAAAGTTTTATTACTACTTTAATTTTTCATCTTTATTGTTGAAAGTATTACATATGTGCTCTTTTTCCCCCATTGGTTACTGATGAGATCACTGTAGACAGACACCTGCCCTCCTATTTTATTACTTTAAATGAATATTAAAATTTTCCCAGTTGAAATTTCTAATACAGTAAATATGCATACATGTAACACATATCCTATCTAATAAAAAAGTAATATGCAAATTGACCATCACTCCAAAACACAAGATGGCCACCCCCACATAGTCAAATATGGCTGCTCCCATGTGGACACAAGATGCTCGCCATAGATGGCAGGCAGGGGAGGGCAGGTGTGAGTGACCATGCCTGCAGGGGAGGGCAGTTGGGGCAACCAGGATGGCAAGGGAGGGCAATTGGGGGTGACAAGGCCTGCAGGGGAGAAAAGTTAGGGGCAATCGAGCCATCAGGCTAGCAGGGAGTGCTTAGAGGGTGATCAGGCAGGCAGACAGGCGAGTGGTTGTGAGCCAGCAGTCCTGGATTGTGAGAGAGATGCCTTACTGCCTGTTTAGTAAGACATCCTTTGAGGGGTCCCATATTGGAGGGTGCAGGCTGGGCTGAGGGACAACCCTCCCCCCTCCATGCATGAATTTCATGCACAGGGCCTCTAGTAAAACTATAATTTCAGTTCTAATAATTCCATTTGGTTCTTCTTTATATCTTTTCTTTGCTGAGACTGTCTACATTTTCATTTGTTTCAAGCATGTTCATAATTGCTCCTTTAGTAGGTCTTCTTATGATGGTTGGTGTAAAATCTTTATCAGGGAATTGCAACACTGTCATCTTCGTGCTGGTTTTTGTTGATTGTCTTTCCTCATTCAATATCTCAAAAGGCTAAGATTTTTCTGATTCTTGATATAAGTGATTTTCAATTATACCCTGGACATCTGGGATATTATTACAAGGCTGTAGATCTTATTTATCTGTTTAGCAGGCTTCTACTGATGCCATGCTAGTGGGTAAATGAGGGCTCTACCTCTATGCCACTGGGTGGGATGGGGGTCTAATTCCCCAGGGGATGGGGCCCCGCAGACTTTATCTGGAATATGCAGCAGGAATTGTCAAAGAGGTCTGTCTTGCTGAGCTGCCTTGCCCCTTCCTGCTCTCCTTGGGGCTTCTTCATCTCTGCTGGTTGGTATTCCTAGATTTCAGGTTTCTCTGGGACCTAGGCTGGTCAGAGAGGAGGCAAAAAAGAAATGCAGGAAACTCACTGCTTCTCTCCACCTCTCAGAGTCATGTTGGCTTTAAAATTTCCAGCAGGAGAAATAGGAAAAACGTTCCTATTCCATCCTGTCTAAGTCATTAATAATTTTTAAAACTGTAAAGGGGTCTTAGGACCAAAAAGTTGAGAAATGCTGCTCCAAAACTGGCTGATGCTGATCCCCAAGGGGAAAGCAACTCCATAAAATCCAGGATCTTTACCTCCTCATACCAGAGAAACCCTTAGCTATTGCCTCAACCTACATTAAGTTGAATTCTTTTAAGACAGGGGACAGGCCACATTTTAACAGTATAAAAGAATGCAGAATTGCCCACCTATTACTGCTCTATCCCCTTAAAAAAAATCTTGCATGTCATAAATGATTAACCACATACAGAAACAACTCCCTCTATAGCTACAGTGTGAAAACCGATGTTTATTTAACTCTGTTCACATCAACCCGAAAAGAAAAATTGAGACATCCCTGTTATTTTGTTCTCTATACCAGATATATACCAACCCCGACTCATGCCTCAAAACTCCTGTAAAGAATGACATGAAAGTAAGCAAGACAGATACCAAGTCTGGGTTGTAAAACAATAGTGATAAAAATTGAACTTACATTATTGGCAAATACTCGAAGGTCAAGAGCTACTGCATACATGACAGGCAGAGCCCTACAGGGGCAAAAAAATACAGGCGTTTGAAGAAGCTATGAGGTCAGAGAGCCTATTACCAGAGGTGGGACTGCATCTACACACAAGGCTATTGTCCAAAATAGGAGTCAGCATCCCTCCAATAATCCAATGACTACTGTTACCTTCCTCATTCACCAGCGCAGCTTGCAGCCCTTGGGCTTCCTGATCAACAGAGGCCAGACACTGAAGCTCTCTACACCTACTACCCCGGGCCCTCCCCAGAGGCTTAGACCCTGGTCCACATAGGGGCCCTCAGACTGAGGTGGCACTTCCTCATTGTTCCCAGGACATCATCCTTCTCTACTCCTCACAATTATTCAAATTATTTTACACATGGAATACTACGCTGCTATAAAAAATAATTACTCAGTGAGGAAGTACTGGGAGAAACTGATTTAAGTGAAGCTTGAGTAGAATGTTTTGAGGTGGGATTGGTGAGGGAAGAGTGGTTAAGAAATGAGAAGCTGAAATAATCTGGGTTCCCTGTTCTGTTCCATTGGTCTGTATGTCTATGCAACAGACAAAATGTCATAAAACAATTCTTAAAAAAATCTAGCTGACAGTATTAGTCTTCCTTTCATGAGTAAATAAGCCTTCAACTTTAAAAAGGAGCTTTGGGTTTTGTTTTTGCGTTTTTTCCAATATAAACAAAATTTCAGTGTTTGCCTACAGTTTGTTAATAAATAATAAAATTAAGAATTTGGCAAAGAATTTAAAATAACACAATTATTGTGTATTATATCACCCCAAATGAACTGTAGTGATCTACCTCTTTTGTCCAAGTTTAAGACCAAAAATAACAACTGAAGGGGAAAAATTATATTTACTAAATATTAAATATGTAATAAATATTTAATAATTATCATGGGGCATGCAAGGGTTGAAATAAAAATAATACTTCATTTTTATATAAACACATTGCAAATAATCTGGCTGATCTGCCATTTAAGTTTACAATGACTATTAAAATTCCATTATCCATGTTGACATTACATCAACACATATTAAATGCCCACAAAGAAAACATAATACATATTTAACTAGATTACATTTTTTAAAAACTTATGCAAAAAAAAAAAAAAAAAAGAGGCTAATTTCTAGTTGCTTTTGTTCATACTTACCAGTTTTCTTCTTTGTGGGCCTGAAACGCCCGCAGGAATGATGTACTATATTAAGGTATGACATATAAAATTTAAATAATGCTACAAATAAGAATAAATGAGGAGAATTCTAAATTTTCAGGGGGATAGCTTACTGCTATGTGAACTCATAGCAGTAAGTTCTTGAGAAAAAAAAATATAAGCCCATTTACAAATATCTGAGTATCATAAGGTGCAAGTACTACATATATTTATTTCATACATACTTTCTTCAAAGAAAAAAACTATTTTTACAAGAATTTTTAAGAAATTCATTTGAAAGAAACATCCATGCAAGAGAGAAACATGGATCAGCTGCCCTCTGCATGCCTCATACTGGGGATCGAGCCTGCAACCCAGGCATGTACCCTAAATGGGAATCGAAGTGGTGAGCTATCAGTGCATGTGATATCACTCAATCAACTGAGCCACACCAGCCAGGGAACAAGATTTTTTTATTGGCAATCACAAACACTTTATTTGGTTACTCTGGGCCCAGATTAACACAAGTTATATGTAACCAGAGGTTTGGTGTATGAATTTGTGCATGGGTGGGGGGTCCCTCACACTGGCTGGCAATTGGGGCCAATCAGGACCTCAGGAGGGTGGCTGTGGGAGCGCACTGACCACCAGGGGGCAGCTCCTGCGTTGAGCATCTGCCCCCTGGTGGTCAATGCATGTCACAGCTACAGGCCAGTAGTCTGGCCATTTGGTTTTAATGGTCACTTAGACTTTTATACGTATGTTATAACTATATACTATATATAACTTTATTATAGATTCCATAGGCTGTGGAATCTATAGTATAAAGTTTAATTCATCAATTACAGAATTCCTGAATTCAAAGCAGACCTAATAGTTAGCAAACAACTCTCTTCTGTGTATATTTAAACAAGATGGTTAAAAAAAATAAGCAAACTGAGTCTAGAGATACATATAAATACTAGGACACTCACTGGCTTAGTTATAAGCTATCACTTCAATGATTTAAATCAGAATTTGGCTTGATTAGGTCTTTATTGACCACAATTAAATGACAATGTGTGTTAAATCCACTTTTGTCCATCTATACCTAGATTTTGGAGTTCTGATATTCCACTAAGGGAATGGAACCAATCCCTGTAACTACATTTAATGCTTTAGAAACAACAAAATATTCTTATTCATAACAGAATTACATAAAATCCTTAATCATAACCAAATCCTTTTAACTTAACTAGGTAGGTTTAAGACTTATGCTAAATTCAAGTACCAAGTGAAATAGGTAAATATGAATTTCTCTTCCAAAAAGTTTTAATTCCTTTCCTAATTACAGAGATAAATAAAATTAGCCCAAGGTCTCAAAATCTTGAACCTCAAATAATTCAGTGTATCTGTTATAAATTGAATAATTAACAGGTGACAAAAGATATTGGACGATGACAGTCTGGCATTTGTATGCCTCTATGAAGTCATGGTTCCCCACTGCATACGTGCACCTGGAAAAGAAACATTGGAGCCTGAGGATTGAGGCAGCAGACAGGGCATTCACAGGATGAAATTCTAGAAGTAAACTACGTAGATCACACATCTTTTATCACAAACACCCCAGTTCTCAATTGATCCTGTAGTGAAAGATGGACCTTCTGCTTGGCAGACTACATAAGTTGAAGAAACACACAAATAACTATTTGAAGTGATATGGGTTGGTATATTATAAAATCCCACATTAAGTTTGGAGCCTATTCTTTCAAGCCAGCAGGTTTTATTAGTAACATGCATTGATATACAGTATGTCACTTTAATAAGTGATGACCCTCTAACTAGATGCCCAGCTGGTCAGAGTCATTATTAGTCAGTTCATCAACAAATCTGAAATCTCATGGCATACTGCAAAGAGCTAGGAAATTGAAGGGTATCTTACACTACAAAGAACCCATTGGCACCCCGACTTTTCTAAAGATCTCACAGGGCTACCCTACTTTTCCTCTCCACCTCACCCACACCTCAACCCCAGCCTACTCTGAAACACTGGAAGAATTGCAGGCAGGGAAGCAATCAAACACCACATCCTTTAAGGACATAAAACTTTCCCTGAATTGATGGTTTAGAGATAAACATAGATTAAATGAAATGCAGATAAAAAGTAATATCTTATTTGCTTTGCTCAGCTGCAGTTTCTTTCCCAGTTAGGCAAAGAGATTAAAAGCCAGGCATATTTCCCTAAAACAATACAGTCAAATGTGGGCTCTATACCCAACTAAACAAAAGATCACTATACAGCCAATATAATGAGTATCAGTGGGTTTTTTGTGTGTAACACACAACAGACATATAAATATACATGATCACAATGTAATTTTAACTTTTGAAAATATATGTGATCCTTGCAATTAAAAAAAAGTTCATTAAAATTTTTGTTTTTTAGAGTTCACAAAATTTTCACAGGCTTTACCAAAGCAAAATTGCAAACACACCTGTCTACTTTTTCAACGTAATTATTCACTGCTTCAAGCATTAGATGATGTTAAATAAAATCCCTAGTCAATTCAGCAACTCCAAGATCTGCTTATTTTACTTACCTTAAATGAGCTGCAAACATTTCATCATAAGGGGGTTCCAAAACTTGTTGACACTTCTCTTCTGGAGAAGCCAACTAAATAAAATGATAAGAAGAAAAATGGCAAAAATAAAATTAAAGGGCATGGAAAGAACACAATGTATATAGACTTAATCAAACCTATTTCAAAAGGATACAGACCCGTGATGGTGAACCTATGACAGGTGTGTCAGCACTGACACGCATAGCCATTTTCGATGAGATGCGGCCGCATGCAGTCGCATACAGAGAAGTATGGTTTTTTTCTCAAAGTGACACACCACCCGAGTTATGCTCAGTTTTTTGGTGAATTTTGACACACCAAGCTCAAAAGGTTGCCCATCACTGATATAGACTTTACAGTTAACCATAACACTTTATACTTTAGTACTTAAAGGTGCACTGTTTCAATAAATATTAATCAAGCATGAGCTATGGATAGAGCACTAGATTTTGTCTACCACAGGCTAGGAAACAGTCTAGGCACTTTTATACATATCTTAATGTTTCATACATACCTTAATATGTCTTGCCAATTAGTCAAGAAATATTTAATAAGCAGCTACCATGTGCTTAATAATTAATAAATAAAGTATAGAATACCTTACATAAATAAGATCTAATGAGTTAGAGAAGAAGCCATGTTAGGAATCACTCCTTCTCAGCTTCCTGGTGATAGAACTACCCTCTGTCTACTGGTCTAGATTAATTGACATTTACTTCTAACTCTTTCCTCTCAATGGCCAAATTTTAGATAATACAAGCATTACAATGGATTATAAAGCACACTGAATTTTTTTAGAAAAGGAATCAATGAGTCTACTCTTATACTGATACAATACATATATAAATGTAGGAGTGAAAAATGACAGAAAAATCACCATTTTTACAATCTCCAATGAAACAATTGATTCAGACAATGGCCATCAGTGAATGGAACCATTACATGGAAGGTTAATGGTAACTTTATATTGAAGAAATCAGCTTTAGATTATAAATGGACAAACAGACATGTGTGTCCCTGATGTGCACCTGAATCTCATCTAGTCTCTGGAACTAATTTCTCTTTAGAGCAATGGTTCAATGTGTACTGCACATGAGAACAACCTAGGAAACTTTTAAATTATTATCTTTTTAAAAGCCTGCTTCTACTCCAGGAACTGTGGGGTTGCTTTTTGTTTGTTTGCTTGTTTTGGTTTTTGTTTCATGTGTGATTTTTTTTGTTTGTTTGTTTGGTTAATCCTCACCTAAGGGTATTTTTCCATTAATTTTTATTTTTTATTTTATTTTATTTTTAGGGAGAGTGGGAGAAACACATTGACTGGTGGCCTCCTGCACAAGCCCTGACCAGGGCCCAGGCCAGGGAGGAGCCTGCAACCAATGTACGTGCCCTTGACCAGAATCAAACCAGGGATCCTCTGGTTTGCAAGCCAACGCTCTAGCCACTGAATCAAACTGGATAGAGCTGTTCTGCTTTTGAAATATTTTTATTGAGTTCAGAGAAGAATGGAGTAGGAGAGAGAGAGACAGAAACATCAACGATGAGAGAGAATTATTGACCGGCTGCCCAAGAACTGTTATATATGGTCTGAGGTGCAACCTACAAGGACCAAATATAATCACCAACAGATAAGCTCAAATTCTCAACTTGTCTTAGGAAGCCAGGTACACTGTATCCCTCTCTCTGTGCTTAGTCCTTTCACCTACCTGAAGCCGTGGGTTGGCAACATGAGGATGCTTGAAAGACACCAGCTCTGCACAGGATTCCCCATCTCTGGTCTCGATTGCTTCATAGACCTGAATCATTTGAGAAGAGAAAAGCTAAGCAGAAAATAAAGTTCTCTATTCTAATAGAACCCAAACAACACATTGTATACCACTAAAATTCATTTTCCCTATTGTGAAAGGAGTGAAAATAATCCAAATATAACAAGTATTCTCTTTAGCCAGCAAACAATAACTACTTTTCAAAATAAGATCTTCCAAAGGCAAATAAACAGGTGACTTATTATTAAAAACCATAAAAAAGCAGAATAAGCTAGTTTATTATTTTATTATTAATGTAGGTGAATCATTTTAGTTTTACTCAGTCACTCCAGCAGACATTTGAAAATTTACGGCTTACGGGGGGAAAGAACTTATAAACCACATATTTCCAAAGTTCAAAAGGCTTCCACTTAAATATAAAAATTGCAATGACAATGGCTAAATGAATGGTGTCAGAGTCACACAACAGGTAACTGTGTGCTGCAAAAAAGGATAAAATAAATCTACATGTAATAACATGGGGAAGTGTTCACAATATGTTTACTGTTAAGCAAAAGAAAAAAGAAAAAAAGCCACAGGAAAACTGCATAACTTGATCTGGGAGAAAAAGAAAGAGTATGTATGACATGTAAGCACAAGAAGAAATGCAGGACCCCATGTCACAGCAGTTGACCCCTTAGCCAGCGGGGTGAGGGCTAAGGAGACTTTTATTTTATATATTTCTATACTGACAGACTGTTATAGCAGACATTTATAATTAGAAAAGCAAATGTTATTTTTAGATTATATTCATCAAAAATGACATAAAAATCAACTATATAAGTGAGGAGAAAGCAAAGCATAAAGCTGCAGTATATATTAGTACTAGAGGCTCAATGCATGGATTTGTGCACTGGTGGGGGGCATGGCCTGCAGGGATCAGCCTGCTGTGGGAGCATGGCTCATCCCAGTCAGCCGAGCAGCTGTGGACCTGCCCTCTGAGCAGCTGCTCCCACTGCTCATCCCAGTCAGCTGAGTGCACTCCCACTGTGGGTGCACACGGACCACCAGGGGGCAGCTCCTGCAGTGAGTATCTGCCCTCTGGTGGTCACTGCATGTCACAGCAACTGGTCAACTGGTTGTTCTGGTCATTCTGCCATTCAGTTGCTGGGCTTTTATATATATAGACTAGAGGCTTGGTGCATGAAAATTCATGCATGGTGGGGGGGCGGTCCCTCAGCCCAGCCTGCACCCTCTCGAAATCCAGGAGCCCTCAGGGTATGTCCAACTGGTGGCTTAGGCCTGCTAAGCCGCAGTCTGGCCTCCCTCTGCGAAAGGTGACTGGTGGGCCAATCAGGGGATGGTGCGGATGGCCAGTGGCCAGCCCCACCCCTCATTGTGCCACTGCCACTGGTGACTTCCCTCTGTGGGAGGCAACCCCAGCGGGCCAATTTAGGGACGATGAAGCAGCCAATCTGACCCGAATCGCCCTGCTGCTGTCGCTGGTGGCCTCCCTCTACAGGAGACATGCCCGGTAGACCAATCTGGAGACAGCGAGTGGCTGTCCCTGGCCCGAATCACCCCACTGCTGGTTGCCACCACCCCTCCCCACACCATCGCCATCCCCTCCTTCTGCCCGCTGGCACATGCCGTGGCTAGCCTGGCACCCCTGTTCGCCAGCCCCAGCCCCCACCAACCGGTCATTCGGCCGTTCGGTCAATTTTCGTATTACGCTTTTACTATATAGGATAATTTATCTACAATAAAATTAAATATACAAGTTTATGCCCACACAATGGACATCATACAGAGAATATCCAAATGGTACATACCCAAGAAAGTGCCCACATTCGGCCCACCAGTAAAAGGCAACAAGATACCCATACACACCCACAGAAGAGTTAAAATGGAAAAGGCTAACAATACTAAGTATTCCAAGAATATAAAGCAACTAAAACCCTCACACGTTGCTGGGGAGGGCGAAGTGGCTTCCGCTTTGGGACACTGATTGGTATGCCTACTCCCCCATCCAGCAATCCTATGCGCAGGCACCCGCAGCCAGAAAAAAAAAAAAAAAAAAAAAAAAAAAAACGGAGGCAAAAGCCACCAGGACATCAAGGGGACCCAATTCCTCATCTGTTGAACCACTCAGACCACTGACTGGGAACATTTACAACACCTCATCTAATAAAGAATTTGCACTATTTAACAAAACTACATAGGCACTTACATTTTCTGCCAGCAATTCCACTTCTAAGGATTTACCTTACAATAAGAAACAGAAGATGTTTGTGTAGGATTACTTGGTAATGAATTCTGAGTAATCACAAAATACAGATTCTATCAGTATTTTGGAAGGAAACTGATAAAAGCTGCCAAAGTACCCATCATGGGGTGTATGGGTGTGTCAGGGGAGAGGGAAGTGGGGAGAGGTAAACAGAGGGGTGGCAGCAGGCTAGCTTAACAAACTGATCTGTCCCTCAGTGGACACTGAGATCACAGGCAATCCTGTCACCTGCTTTGGTCAGTTAATGTGTTATGCCCCAGAAGCTTTGGCCTTTTAATTTAAACACCTCCCATTGGACCAGGCAGCTGGACTCCTGGTGAGCCTGTTTAGCAGCACCGTGTGGGCCTGAGCCAGGGACTGCAGAGCTCACCAGGTGAAGCTCTCTACGCCAGGCACTCCTAGGAATAAGTTCTCTTTCTTGGCGGCTGCTGGTCACCTCGAGAACTCCAGGCTCCAAACTGGTCCAGGGGGGAATCAACTACTCTGGGAACTCATATTTCCTCAAAAATATATTTACTAGCTCCTTTCCCTTAAAAGGCCTAGAAATAATGATTCTCAGTAGCAATAAGCACACCTAGCACTCAGACTGGTTTTCTAAATTCCATTCTCCACTAAAAGGATCCAGAAGTCCCTGGAGAAATAGCTGAACCAGTGCCGGAACAGGGAAAGAACTAAGTGAGAGTGGAAGATGTTACTGTGCCAGAAAACAAAGCAAGGCTCAAAGAAGGATGAAGACATACCAAAAAGCTATGAGACAATTTGAACTTCAATAAAAATAATATTCTTAATATTGGTAATGGATTATAACATGCCCTTAAAAACAATGCATAATGATACTTTTAAAAAGAAGGACGAGGGGAAAGTGTTTTTTTTTTTTTAACAGATGAAATAACTAACAAATATAAAAGAATGATAGAAAGTCATCACTTGGCAAACATTAATGTAATAACTGACTTGGAAAATGCCCACGAATGAAATCTGAAACCATTTTGTAAGGCTTGAGGAACAGAATGCTCTCAGATTCTCCTAGCACAACCAACAGCTTCCAAATTAATAAGGGAAAAGGTACCTGACACCGGAGTGATCTGATGGCTTTCAAGTGAATCAGTATCATCAATGCGAGGCTAGGGGAAATTCACACTATCGAATCTAACCTGAATCTAATCATAAGAGACAGCCAAAGGCAGACTGTGAGGCATCTACAAGTCAAATGGCCAGGACATTTCAAAAAAGGTTAAATGTCATAAAAGCCCCCCAAACTCCCATCCCCCAAAATGGCAAGAGGACCCTTTTAGATTAAAGGACTAGAGCAAACAAACCAAACGCTACATATGATCTGTCTGGATTCTGGGTTTTAAAAAAGAAGTTCTAAAGAGTTTAGGGAACATGGAAAATTAAAATACAGATTCTATATTATAAAAATATTGATGTTAATATTGATGTTAAATTTCTTGAGTGCAGTAAAGTCACTGCAGTTATACAGTGGAACAGCCTTGGTACTAGGCACAGTAAAGGACCATAGTGTCATCCACTTTCTTTCAAATGGTCTGGGGAGTACATATGCCCAGAGTAAACACGGTGAGTGGGCCAGGTGAGGGGTGTTATATGTCTTCATTCTACTTCTTTCAAGTTTTCTGTAGGTCTGAAATTTTACAGAAAAGTTGTGGAGGAAAAATGAAAAATTTTAATGTAAACAGCTTTTAAAAAGTAACTTGTGCTCAGGCCAGTATAGCTCAGTTGACTGCAGTGTCATCCTATTCACCAAAAGGTGGCAGGTATGACTCCCGGTCATGGCACATACCTAGTTTGTGGGTTCGACCCCAGTCAGGCACGTGAAGGAGACAAACAATTGACGTTTCTCACTCACATCTCTCTCTCTCTCTAAAATCAATTTTTTAAAAAAGTAACTTGCCATTTGAAATAAGATTTTGCAGAAAGGATAAAATATACTAAAAGAATAATACCACGGGAACCAATACCATCATGCTAATGCCACTCAGCTTTTTTGCTGAGTAATAAGGTCAGGGTCTCTAACTCAGGAATCACGTGTGTTCTGCCAGCATCCATGAAACAGGAAACTCATTAACTTATGAGGAGGGCAAAATCAAACCGCTGGCCCAACAGCTATAAGGAAGTGGTCACAGAGAACGTGGTAAATGAGACATACTATTTGTCCACTGGCTGAGGATGTTGTGAATGTCAAATAAGGAATAGAGATTATCCAAGTTGATTGGACAATGAGATTCAAGAAACAATATACTTCAGTAACTAGGAAACAGCCAGTTCTGACAAGGACAGAACAGATGGCTGAAACTTTGATCAACAAAGACAATGAGCTTTATGTTAAGAGCATGAACTCTGGAGCTAGACCTCCTGGTTTTAAAGTGCCCCTTACTTGCCAGTGACCTTGGAAAGCCAGTTAACCTCCTTGGTAAAATGGGGCTTGAGCCGAGACCAGTTTGGCTCAGTGGATAGAGCGTCCGACTGCGGACTGAAGGGTCCTGGGTTCGATTCCGGCAAGGGCATGTACCTTGGCTGCGGGCACATGCCCAGTAGGGGGCGTGCAAGAGGCAGCTGATCGATGTCTCTCTCTCATCGATGTTTCTGACTTTCTATCCCTCTCCCTTCCGCTCTGTAAAAAATCAATAAAATATATTTAAAAAATAAAATAAAAATAAATAAAATGGGGCTTGAAATGACCTACCTCCTACAAAAACAGTAATAATGCCCTATTGTATACAATAGTGCCTGGTTCTTTTTTTTTTTTTAATCTTTATTGTTCAGTTTATTAATTACATTGTTCCCTTTTCCCCCCCTACAGCTCCCCTCCACCTGGTACCCATCTCGCCCGCCGCCCTCACCGCCCTCCACTGTCCTCTCCCATAGTTGCATGATTTTTGTCCAGTCTCTTGCTGCACTTCCCACACTCCTTTTTTCCCCAAGAACTGTTAGTCCATTCCCTCTCTATGTCCATGATTCTGTTACATTCACCAGTTTATCCTGTTCATCAGCTTATTAATTCACTTGATTTTTAGATTCATTTGTTGATAGATGTGTATTTGTTATTCCTAATTTACACTTTTATCTTTTTCTTCTTCCTCTTCTTAAAGAATATCTTTCAGCATTTCATATAATATTGGTTTGGTGGTGATGAACTCCTTTAGCTTTTTCTTATCTGCGAAGCACTTTATCTGACCTTCAATTCTAAATGATAGCTTTGCTGGATAGAGTAGTCTTGGTTGTAGATACTTGCTATTCATCATTTTGAATATTTCTTGCCACTCCCGTCTGGCCTGCATCGTTTCTGTTGAGAAATCAGCTGACAATCGTGTGGGTGCTCCCTTATAGGTAACCAGCTGTTTTTCTCTTGCTGCTTTTAATATTCTCTCTTTGTCTTTTGCTCTTGGCATTTTAATTATGATGTGCCTTGGTGTGGTCCTCTTAGGGTTCCTATATATTGGGGTTCGGTGCGCTTCTTGGACTCCTAAGTCAATTTCTTTCACCAGGCATGGGAAGTTTTCCGTCACTATTTCTTCAAATAGGTTTTCATTGTCTTGCTCTCTTTTTCTGGCACCCCTATAATTCGGATGTTGGTATGCTTGAGGTTGTCCCAGAGGCCCCTTACACTATCTTCAATTTTTTGGATTCTTTTGGTTTCTTGCTTTTCCAGCTGAGTGGATTTTACCTCTTTGTATTTCAAATCTTTAACTTGATTCTTGGGGTGCTCTAGAGTACTTTTAGGTCTTTGTATAATATTTTTTATTTCAGTCAGTGTATGCTTAATTTCTGGTTGGTCCTTTTTCATATCCTTGAGGGTCTCGTTCATTTCCTTGTAGGTCTTGCTTATTTCCTTATAGGTCTCGACCTTTTCTAGGAGCCTCTTGAGAAGCCCTATAACCATGGTTTTGGATTCCATGTCCAGTCGTTTTTTTTCCTCCATTTCTTTCACATCTGATTTCTTTCCATGTCTCTGCACGGTGGCTGCTTCCCTGAGTTGATCAATTAGCTTTGTGTGGTAGGCGCACTACGAGGGACAGTGGCTCAGTCTCCCCAGTTACCTGAGGTGGATATGGGTTGCACAGTCTTGCTGAAGTTAAGCTCAGGTTAATCGTTGTTAGCACTTGGAGGGGCTGAACTCCAGGCCAATTGTCTGTGGCTTCAGCTGTGCTCAGGTTGGATGGGCGGAGTCTCCAGGCCAAGCAGACAACATTAGCTCCGCCCTATGCAGCCCCAGGGACTCTGTGCCAGGGGCAATGGCTGCCAGCACCTCTGAGAGCCACTGCCGAGCTCCACCGGCTGCTGGAGAATTCAGCCTCTCCCCATGAGTCTGCACACCCAATGTCTCACCCAGGGCTGCAAAACAATGCAGTCTGACGGTTTCCCGAATGAAAGAGCAAGTCACTAGTGCTCTGCGCGGTTATGCAGCTGCGCTGTTCCCAAGGTCACGCGCACTCTGCACAAGCCCGCCCTCTCCAAAAGCCGGCAGACCCCTGCAGCGCCCGAGCTTCGGCTTGCCCTCCCACTGTCCAGTTTTTACCCCGTATGATAGTGGGTTCCCTGGACTTCACCCACAGCTGGAGAATCAGTCCAGTGGGATGTCTGTCTCCCCCGTTCGAGAAAACTGGCCGGTTTTCAGCCGCCCGCCCTGTTAGCGCGCACTCCAAACCTTTCTCCGCGCATATCTTCAACGCTGTCCTCAGCCGCTCCTCCGAGTCACAATGCCTTATCTTCACTGTTATTTGTGGAATTTTCACTCAGCCAGCTTTCCGGTGATTCTGGATGGTGTTTGTTCTTTCGTTAAGTTGTAGTTTTAAAATTGCTGTGTATGACAGCAAGATAGGTGTTTTACCTATGCCACCATCTTGGTTCTCCAAGCTTTTCTTCAGTGCCTGGTTCTTATAGTAAACATTCAATAAGTACTAATTGTTGTTCTCATCACCCCAAACTGTTGAATCAAATAAGACCGACAATTAAAGGAGATTCTCAGAGTGCTACTCTGATAATGTATGGACAGGACAGAGAGGTAGTTTGGTGAAACAGGAGAATCTGAAACTTTGAGTCAGGTAGACCAGCATGAATCCTACCTTTACTCCTCACTAGAATGAGTAGCTCTGAGCACTGGCAAATAACTGTTTTATCATCCAGTCTATAGACCAGCTTCACCCTTTTCTATCTGCCTCCATTTATCCAGTCGACAAATTGTATTGAGCATCCACATGAGTCAGACACCATTCAAGGCACCCAGAATTGAAAAAGGAAAAAAAACAAAAATGAAACAGAACTATGTGTGGGCAGGAGAATGTAAAAGATGAAAACAAAACAAAACAAAACATAAACCACATTTATATTGATTTTCCAGTGTCTAAGTCCTTGCTCAACTTAAATAAACTGATACTCCCAGCTGGTATAGCTCAGTGGTTGAATGTGCACCCAGGAACCAGGAGGTCATGCTTGGATTCCCGGTCAGGGAACATGCCGACTCGATCCCCAGTAGCAGGCACGCAGGAGGCAGCTGATGGATGATTCTCTCTCTCCCCCTTCCACTCTCTGAAATCAATAAAAACAAGTTTAAACAACAAACAAACTGATATTTGAAAATGTTAAGTCTACAAAGATAAGGCACTTATCCTTAATAAAAGGTCTTAGGCTTCAATTAAAAGACTAGCAAATGAATAGTATTTTTGTGTGTTTTAAGTTAGAATAAAAGCATGTATGTTTTTTTTTCATGATTCCTGTTATAACCAATTTTCTCATTTAAGCAACTAATGATCTTAATCATCTCTATATCCAACTAAATATCTTCACTTAGTATCTACAGAGGCTTTCAATTTAACATGTCCCAAAACGAAATTTATTTTTCCCTGCAAATCTGTTCTGCTCATCTGTTGCTTATGCTAGAAACCTGGGAATCATTCTTGACTCCTATCTATCCCTTAACCACACATTATCATCAAGTCTTGGTAATGTTCCCTTCCGATACTTTAAAAAACCATTTTCTATTTTCCTCATCCTTATTACCACGGTTCTAGTTCAGCGAATTAGTTTAGTGGGAAGAATGCAAGCTTTGAATACATACATACCTGTTCGAAATATACTACTGCCATTTACTGGCTGCTGTCTGGTCAAACCCCCCTTTGAGAGACACTTCCCGAAGGATATAAAGTATGCCAAGTGCTAACACACAGAGTGTACTGTACGGTAGCTATGACTAGAGGCTCGCAGTCGGAACTCCTTGACCCTTGCTATCCCCATCTGCTTCCACCACCGTATACCCAAAAACAAAACCTCTAAGTCAGGCCTTTGGGTCAGGCCTTCCTCACTGAGTACATTAAGGGCTGAACCCCACTCCTTCGCGTGGCTAACGGGCCAGCAGCCCCCATGACTAAGGACCCCTTTCCATCACACACGGACGTCCCTAAACGGAGAGCAGCGACCATCGGCGAATCCCTGGGTCATCAAGAAACACAGCGCTGCGTCTGCTTCAATCGTCCTTGCTTCCCATTTGGTGACCAAGTGCCAGCGAAGAGAGACTCGGCTGGACGGGAAGTGTCCATCCAGACCCCAGCCAGACACGAGCCGGCTGCCCACTACCCGATCCCAAAGCCCGGCAGGCCGAAGGAAAGATATGCAGACCCGGCAGACCTCGCGCCGCCGCGGAATAACGTTACCTGCTGCAGGTACTGATTGATAGTGATGTGCGCCATAGGGGCTCACACCCCGCCAGGACTAGACGGAGCATGCGCGCAAAGCCGCGCGTCACTTCCGGCTAGGTCCGTTCCCAGCCCTGCTCCCCCGACACAACTTTCCCCGTATATTGGTTCCGGAGGAAGTGTTCGTGGGAGCGCGAGCCCCGGACCCGTGTGGCGATGTGCCAGGTCTGAGGAAGGCTGGGGTTGTCTCTGCTGCAAGTCTCCCCAACTACACCTCGACGAGGACACCTGGTCCGCGCCCCCTGGATGCTCCAGCCAGCCCAGGGCGCGCCGGTAGCCCGGGCCTGATAGGGCTTTTGCTCCGCTGCCCCCTTGACTGTTGCAAGTTCCACACGGACCCCGGCGGACACGGACTGGCCGCGCTCGCGAGCCTAGGGTCGGTGGCCAGGTCGCGGCCAGGGCGGGAGCGGAGCGGCGCCGGGCCTGGCGGAGGCCGTGCGGCGGTTGGGCCGGGCCGGGGCGGCGCTGACGAGGCCGAGAGTTGCCGAAAGGAGCGGAGGAGGGAGGCCCTGCCGCTCGGCTCGGGGAGGAGGCGGAGAAGCCGGCCGGACGGGGCGGGGCGCCCACTGCTTCCCGGCCGCAGCCATGGCCGACGAGACCCCCAGGAAGGGCAACTTCTCGGCGCTCGTGGGGCACACCAATGGCCTCACCAAGCCAGCGTCCCTCGCCGCGGCCGCCGTCTCCTCCAAGCCAGGGGGCAGCGGCGGCTCCAAGAAACTTGTGATCAAGAATTTCCGAGGTGGGTACCCGGAGCGGCCTAAGGAGGGGGGGAACCTTGTGGGTCGGGAGGGAGTTGGGGGCTGGCGGTCACGGAGAGGAATTCTGGGGGCCGGGATGGAGCTGGGGGGGGGGGGCAGGAGAGGGGGAGGTGGCTCCCGGAGCTGGAGGCGTCGGGCCAAGTGGCCTCAGGCGCCCGTGGCGGCGGCGGGGGGAGGGAGTGTTTTCGCTGGGCTCCCCAGCTGTTCGGAAGTCTCCCCCGTTGGCGGTCTTCGGGTCCGGCCCGGGGCCCTCGGCGTGGGTGGGGGTCCCAGGTCCTGTCGGCGAGGGCGCGGGCCTGGGCCCCTCCAACTGCCGGCTGGACCTGCGCTGAGGGCTGAGGGCTGCGGGCCAAGCTTCCCGGGAGCAGCTTTCCCATTGGAGTAAATGAGGCCAAATATTCCGCTCTCTGGGTTCGCATGGCCGAGCGAGAATAAGGAGCAGCCACTGGAGCTCTTCGTGATGTAATTCTCATTACTTCCTCCACTTTCCACCGGCTCTAGCACTGTTTCCATCAAAGTAAGCATCTTCGGTGCAGATAGCGTAATCATAAGCTTAGTCTTCGCTTTACGTGTTGCATAGAGTTTATTACGCGTGTATACATTTACAAAGTCAGCTTAAATAAAAGGAAGACTTGTATGCAGGGATGGGCAAAAGTAGGATCACAAATAAATAATACAAAACAACTAAATGCAATCATTTATAATTAGTAATACAAGAATAAATTGGGTTTTGTTTTGTTTTTTTTTTGCATACTCACAAACAGGAAACCTACTTTGCCCACCTTGTGTTTGTTTTCTGTGTCTTTATCCCAAGTTTTAATATGAAGTGTATTTAGCAAAACGAACGTGCTATGATTGCATAGTCTGTAATGTAACAAATTTACAAATACAGTACTTTGTATTGGAAAAGAGCTAATTTCTGTGTTTCTTAAAGTACTTTTTTGTAGACCATTTTTTTGAAAGATGTATGACTGTTAGAATGGATTTCATTCACCACTGACTATCTGGATTTACAGACAGACCCAAATTGCCTGATAACTACACTCAGGACACCTGGCAGAAGCTTCATGAGGCAGTGAAAGCCATACAAGGTAGTACTTCCATCAGATACAACCTAGAAGAGCTCTACCAGGTAAGGCTCTACCAATGACAACAAAGTTGAACCCGTTCGAGTCCTCATGGGATTTCCTTAGATGAGGAGAACTTTAAACCATGATGATGCCAGCATCCTGTCTTTCACTTCCCTGGTTTTTATAGTTGTCTAAACAAACACAGTTACCCAACTCCAGTGAAATGTGATACAGATTTGGATTGTGTGGTCCCGGTATTGTTTCTGAGTCAACAGTGAAGGAAATAATAGAAATGCAATATTTACCTCCAACAAGAACAGTTGAAATCCTATGACGGCATGTCCCAAATCAATGAGTGTTGGCATTTTTTGGTGGTTGTGAGACTTTTATTTTCAGGCTTAAGCTCCTAGAAAAATATTTAAAGATATTCCATTACAGGAGAGAGATGTGTTTCTAAGAGCCATGTGACTTTCCTTTTTCTAAATATGCAGCAAATTAATATTATAATTCTATTATGTTATATAGAAGACTCTTACTATAGCTTCACTTGTTACTAGATTTTTCTCTTGCTTCATTCTGTTTTGTAATTACTTGCTGATATTAAAACTTGCAAATTTTATTACATTTTAAAGTAATGCTGTTCCATTTCTAACTTGAAAAATGGTCAAAAGTAATTTTACTATTGGAATACTCTATTCACAAGTAGGCTGGTTTTTCTGATATTGTATCTTGTTTTTAAGATATAACATTTGTTAAGTAGTCTAATACCTACATTTTGGGTAGCAATATGATAGGACAATTAAGAGGCATGAATTTTAAAAGTTTTTATTTACACAACTGATTAAAATATATGAAAACCACAAAAATGTGCCAAGAAGAAAATTAAAACTACCCATGTTCCTGCCACCCAAAGATTACTCTTGAGAGTTTGATGGTCATGTCCCTTCTTTGTCTTAAGTTTGTGTGAGATTATTATAGGTTTTAGTTAACTTTTTTAAGGTATACTTTCATATACTATGTACTTCAATGAGTGTTAACAAATATATACAATTGTATAACCACCACCACAATCACAAGATAGACTATTCCCATCCCTCCAAAAAGTTTCCTGAGGCCCCTTTGCATTCAGTCCTCTCCCCTGATTTCCACTTCTTGGCAATCACTGATTTGCTTTCTGTCAGTATATTTTGCCATTTCTAGAATATCATCTGAATGGAACCATAAATTTCGCAATCTTGGGAGAACCAAGATGGCAACATAGGTAAACAACTATCTTGCTGCCATACACAGCAATTTCAAAACTACAACTTAACGAAAGAACAAACACCATTCAGAATCACCAGAAAGCTGGCTGAGTGAAAATTCCAGAAATAAAAGTGTAGATAGGACACGGTGACTCAGAGGAGCGGCGGCGGACAGTGTTGAAGATACGCACGGAGAGAGGTTTGGAGCAGTGAGCGCGGATAGTGTGGGCAGCTGAAAACCTGGCCAGTTTTCTCGAGTGGAGGAGACAAAGACGTCCCACTGCACTGACTCCCCAGCTCTGGGCGAAGTCCAGGGAACCCACAATCATACAGGGTAAAAACTGGACAGTGGGAGGGCACGCCGAAGCTCAGGTGCTACAGGGGTCTGCGGGCTTGTGGAGAGGGCGAGCTTGTGCAGAGTGTGCTTGAACTTGGGAACAGTGCAGCTGCATGACTGCGCAGAGGGCACTCATGACTTGCTCTCTCGTTCGGGAAACCGTCAGATTGCATTGTTTTGCAACCCTGGATGAGACATTGAGTGTGCAGACTCATTTGGGAAGAGGTTGAATTGTCCAGCAGCTGGTGGAGCTCGGCAGCTGCTCTCTCTCAGGTGCTGACGGCCATTGCCACCAAGCACAGAGACCCTAAGGACACATAGGGCGGAGCTAATGCTGTCTGCTTGACCCGGAGACGCCACCCATCCAACCTGAGCACAGCTGAACGTCACAGACAAGTGGCCTGGAGGTCAACCCCTCCAAGTGCTAACGATTTGTCTAGGCTTAACTTCGACAAGACTGTGCAACCTATATCCACCTCAGGTAACTGGGGAGGCTGAGCCACTGTCCTTTAGAGGACATCTACCACACAAAGCTAATCGACCAACTCAGGAAAGCAGCCACCATGCAGACACATGGAAAGAAATCAGATGTGAAAGAAATGGAGGGAAAAAAACGACTGGACATAGAATTTAAAACCAGGGTTATAAGGCTTTTTGAGAGGCTCCTAGAAAAGGCTGAGACCTACAAGGAAAAAAACAAGACCTATGAGGAAATGAACGAGACCTACAAGGATATGAATGAGACCCTCAAGGATATGAAAAAGGACCAACCAGAAATTAAGCATACACTGACTGAAATAAAAAATATTATACAAAGACCTAAAAGTACCCTAGAGGACCGCAAGAACCAAGTTAAAGATTTGAAATACAAAGAGGTAAAATACAAAGAGCCTGCAAACCACTCAGCTGGAAAAGCAAGAAACCAAAAGAATCCAAAAAATTGAAGATAGTGTAAGGGGCCTCTGGGACAACCTCAAGCATACCAACATCCGAATTATAGGGGTGCCAGAAAAAAGAGAGCAAGACAATGAAAACCTATTTGAAGAAATAGTGACGGAAAACGTCCCACAGCCTGGTGAAAGAAATTGACTTAGGAGTCCAAGAAGCGCACCAAACCCCAATATATAGGAACCCTAAGAGGACCACACCAAGGCACATCATAATTAAAATCCAAGAGCAAAAGACAAAGAGAGGATCTTAAAAGCAGCAAGAGAAAAACAGTTAGTTACCTATAAGGGAGCACCCATATAATTGTCAGCAGATTTCTCAACAGAAACAATACAGGCCAGACAGGAGTGGCAAGAAATATTCAAAGTGATGAATAGCAAGAATCTACAACCAAGATTACTCTATCCAGCAAAGCTATCATTCAGAATTGAAGGTAAGATAAAGTGCTTCGCAGATAAGAAAAAGCTAAAGGAGTTCATCACCACCAAACCAATATTGTATGAAATGCTGAAAGATATTCTTTAAGAAGAGGAAGGAAAAGATAAAAGTGTAAATTATGAACAACAAATACACATCTATCAACAAATGAATCTAAAAATCAAGTGAATTAATCTGATGAACAGGATAAACTGGTGAATATAACAGAATCATGGTCATAGAGAGGGAATGGACTGACAATTCTTGGGGAGAAAAGGTGTGGGAAGTGCAGCAAGAGACTGGACAAAAATCATGCAACTATGGGAGAGGACAGTGCGGGGGAGGTGAAGGGGGAGGGTAGGATGGATACTGGGTGGAGGGTAGCTATAGGGGGGGGAAGGGGGAGAACAATGTAATTAATAAACTGAACAATAAAAAAAATTGCCAAAAAAAAATATTCCGCAATTTTGATGCTTGGCTTCTTTCACTGCTATGAGCTTCATGGATATTGAGGCAGTAAATTATTTCTTTGTTGCTATGTGGTAGGGATACCACAAAGATTAACCTTTCAACCAGCTAATGCTCATCTAGGTTTCCTATTTTTGGTTATCATGAATAAAGCTGTTGTAAACATTAATGAATAAGTTGTGTGAACATATATTCTCATTCCTCTTGCTAAATATCTATAAGTAGATTCTCAGATCAATGTGGAAAGGGTATATTTAACTTTATAAGAAATTTCCTATTTTTCAAAATGGCTACACCATTTGCATATTTATAAGTAGTGTATGAAAGTTCAAGTTGTTCCATACCCTTGTCAATACTAGGTATTGTGTTTTTTTTCCATTTTAGCTATTCCAGTGGGTATGTAGTAGAATTTCATTGTGATTTAAATATGTAGTTCCCTAATAATACTAAATATCTTTTTAGGTGCTCATTCCCATTATATATATCTTCTTTAAATAAAGTTTGTGTTCAAAACTTTTGCTCTTATATTATGTAATTGCTTATTTTGTATGAGTTTGTTATATGTTCTGTTTGACTTTATTATGTATCTGGGTACAAGTCCTAGCCTATCTAATAAAAGAGTAATATGCAAATTGACCATACCTCTGCTACACCAACAAGCCACGCACAAGCCACGCCCATAAGCCAATCAGGAGCAGATATGCAAAGAAAGCCCAACCAAGATGGCTGCTGCCACAGAGAGCAGGAGAGAGACTTGGGTTTCCCCTGCAATGGAGGAAGCTAAGCTTTAGGCCTGCCCTTGCCAGCGTAGGCCTACATTCAATGCTACAAAGTTTCACTGATGGAAGATACATAAATCCCAACAGAAATGGCGGCAGCCACATAGCTGGAGAGAGCAGAGTATAGGGTTACCCCAGCGATGAAGGAAGCCAAGCTTCTGCAGCTCTGGCCGGCCTAGGCCTCCACTCTACACTACAAAGTTTCAATTATAGAAGATAATTAAACCCAAACAGAAATGGCTGTCACCATGGAGTGAGCAGAAGGCTTGGCTCCACTCCAGGCTACAAAGTTTCAATTGTAGAACATAAGTAAATTCCAGATACCAGGGCCTCCATTGGGGAGGGCAGGCGTAGCCAGCCTGCAAACCTCTACAGGCTCCTTGCCCAGTCTGCCCCATGCCCCAAGGGAATCCCCACCCTGATCTGGGGGACGTCAGTTGGGACCAGGCCTGCAAGGGAAGGCAGTTAGAGGTGATCAGGCCAGCAGAGGAAGTGAAGTTGGGGCAAACAGACTGGCAGGGGAGTGGTTGGGAGGTGATCAGACTGGCAGGCAGAAGCAGTTATGGGCAATCAGGAAGGCAGGCAGACAGGCAAGCAGTTGGGAGCCAGCAGTCCTGGATTGTGAGGGATGTCGGACATCCCTCAAGGGGTCCCAGATTGGAGAGGGTGCAGGCTGGGCTGAGGGACACCCCCTACCCCCATGCACGAATTCCATGCACTGGGACTCTAGTACTAAACATTTGCCTTGCAAATAGTATTTTTGCCCAGTCTTCAGCTTGCCTTTTTTTTCATCTGTATATTGCATTGTGTGTTTACCACTCAAAGTCAAATATCCTTCTGTCACCAGGTATTTGACCCCCTTTACTATTCACTACCCTTCCTCTGCTACCCCACACACAACTTTTCCTTTGTTTTTCTCAAATATGTCTTTCAGAAAACAAGTTTTAAATTTTGAATAAGTCTATGTATTGGTTTGGTCTTTTATGGATTGTGCTTTTAGTATCTAAGAAACTTTGCTTAATCTAAGATCATAAAGATTTTGTCTTGTATTTCCTTGTAGGTATTTTAGGGATTTAGGTTTTACATTTAGGTCTATAATCTGTTTTGGGTGAATTTTTGTATGTGTTGTGAGGTATAAATCTAAATTAAATGTCTTCTCTGTTCAGAGGTGGGGAATGTCCAGCCCAAGGGCCATATAAGGCCCACAAAATCATTTGGTCTGGCCCTCCTAAGGCATTAGGGGTAAGTTAAATATTTAACCAGATATAGCAAGCTAGTTTTTAAGTTGATAATTTTGTATGGCCTGAGAATGATGTTATAAAATCCAATGGCCCTTGGCAGAAAAAAAGTTCCCCACCCCTGCTATTAAAGTCTTTCCTTTACTTCATTGAACTGCCTTTGCTTCTTTGTCAAAAATCATTGTCCAACCTAACCAGTTTGGCTCAGTGGATAGAACGTCAGCCTGCGGACTGGAAGTCCCAGATTCGATTCTGGTCAAGGCTATGTACCTTGGTTGCGGCACATCCCCAGTAGGGGGTGTGTTAGAGGCAGCTGATTGATGTTTGTCTCTCATCGATGTTTCTAATTCTCTATCCTTTTCCCTTCCTCTCTGGGGGGGAAAAATCAGTAAAATATATATTTTTTAAAAATCATTGTCCATATATGCTTGGGTATAATGAATCTGGAAATTAGGAGGTTTGCCCTCCAAATTTATCTTTTTTCAAAATTGTTTTGGTTATTCCAGGTCTCTTGTATTTCCATATGAATTATAGAATCTGTTCATCAATTTCTACCATAAAGCCTACTAGAATTTTGGTTGGGGATATGTCAATTTATAGATAAATATGGGAAGAATTGATTCTGATGTCTTGACAATGCAGTCTGCAATTGGTCACAAGGGACAGCTCTCTATTTAGGTCTTCCTTAATTTCAGCAATGTTTTCGAGTTGCAGTGTACAGGGCTTGTATATCTTATGTGAAACTGATTCCTTATTTTATGTTTTAATGTGTTACAAATGGTGGCATGATTTCAATTTCTGGTTCTTGATAGTATCTAGAAATACAAATGATTTTTACATATTGATCTTATATACTGCTATCTTGCTAACCTTACTTATATCTGGTAATTTTTTGTAGATCCCATTAGATTTTTTACATAGACAATCATGTCATCTGTAAGTAGAGATAGTTTTACTTCTTCCTAATCTGCATGCCTTTTATTTCCTTTTTTGGGGGTTAAGAGAATTAGAAAAAGCAGACATTCTTGTCTTGTTCCTGATCTTAGGAGGAAAGTATTCAGTCTTTCATCAGTGAGTTTGTTTACGGTGGGGTTTTTAAAATAGCCATTACTAGGTTGAAGAAGTTCCTTTCTATTCCTAGTTTGCTGAGAATTTTTATCAGAAATACATGTTGGAGATTGAAAAATTCTGTGACTATTGAGATGTTCAGATAATTTTTGTTGTTTTTTAATCAATTTATTACATTATTGATTTTTCTTTTTTTAATTTAAATCTTTATTGTTTAAAGTATTTACATGAGTCTCCTATTTCCCCCATTGACCTCTCCCTGGCCACTTCCCCCCTCCCCAGCACATGCCCTCGTCCCCCTACTGTCTTTGTCCATTGGTTATGCTCACATACATTATTGATTTTTCAAATGTTAAGCCAACTTTGTGTTCCTGGGATAAATCGTACTTGGTCACAAGGTATTATCATTTTTATGTATTCTTGGATTCAATTTGCTAACATTTTGTTAATTTTTGCATCTGTGAAACCAAAGTTTATTGGTGTATTGTTTTCTATTATAATGTCCGGTTTTGATATCAGAGTAATGCTGAGCTCATAAATGAGTTGGAAATGGTCCCTCCTTTTCTCTATAGAACTGGAGTTATTTCTTCCTTATATATTTGAGAGAATTTCCCAATGAAGCCATCTTGGCTTTCTTTTTTTTTTTTAATTTATTAAATCTTTGTTGTTCAGATGATTAAAAGTGTTCCTCTTTTTTTCCCTCATAGCTCCCCTCCACCTGGTTCCCGTCCCACCCTCTGCCCTTACCCCACACACATTGTCCTCATCCATAGGTGTACGATTTTGTCCAGTCTCTTCCTGCTCCCTCAACCCCTTTCTATGCCCCTGATTCTATTATATTCACCAGTTTATTCTGTTCATCAGATTTTTTTATTCACTTGATTTTTAGATTCACTTGTTGATAGATATGTATTTGTTCTTCATAATTTTTATCTTTACCTTTTCCTTCTTCTTCCTCTTCGTAAAGAATGCCTTTTAGCATTTCATATACTACTGGTTTGGTATTGATGAACTCCTTTAGCTTTGTCTTGTCTGTGAAGCTCTTTATCTGCCCTTCAATTCTGAATGATAGCTTTGCTGGGTAGAGTAATCTTGGTTGTAGGTTCTTGCTATCCATCACTTTGAATATTTCTTGCCACTCCCTTCTGGCCTGCATGGTTTCTGTTGAGAAATCAGCTGACAGTCGTGTGGGTGCGCAGTTGTAGGTAACTAACTTTTTCTCTT
The DNA here is from genome assembly GCA_027563665.1 of Antrozous pallidus. Taxonomy (NCBI): domain Eukaryota; kingdom Metazoa; phylum Chordata; class Mammalia; order Chiroptera; family Vespertilionidae; genus Antrozous; species Antrozous pallidus. The sequence continues at coordinate 73,448,860 of CM050519.1, forward strand.
GCTGCTTTTAAGATCCTCTCTTTGTCTTTTGCTCTTGGCATTTTAATTATGATGTGTCTTGGTGTGGTCCTCTTTGGATTCCTTTTGTTTGGGGTTCTGTGCGCTTCCTGAACTTGTAAGTCTATTTCTTTCACCAGATGGGGGAAATTTTCCATCATTATTTCTTCGAATAGGTTTTCAGTATCTTGCTCTCTCTTCTTCTGGCATCTCCATAATTTTGATGTTGGTACGCTTGAAGTTGTCCCAGAGGCTCCTTACACTAGCTTCATATATTGGATTCTTTTTTCTTTTCCTGTTGGGTATTTTTTGCTTCATATTTGATTCTTGCAAGACTAGAGGATCTAGTCTGCTATTGGATCTCTGTATATTTTTTATTTCAGTCAGCGTATGCTTAATTTCTACTTAGTCCTTTTTCATATCTTCAAGGGTCTCACTAAATTTATCAGCCTTTTCTAGAAAGTTCTTGAAAAACCTTATAACCATGGTTTTGAAATCTATATCCAGTCATTTGCTTTCCTCCATTTCTTTCATTTGTGATCTGTTGTTTTTTTTTTTGTCTCTGCATTTTTGCAGCTTCCCTGGGTTGGTAAGGTAGCTTTGTGTGCTAAGTGTCCTATAGGGCCCAGTGGCCCAGCCTTCCTCAATTACCTGAGGTGGACACTCTTGGTGCACCCCTTTGTGGGCTGTGTGCACAGTCTTGTAGTTAACCCTTGATTGCTGTTGGTATCACTGGGAAGAATTGGCCAATTTGCTGTGAGAATCAGCTGTGTCTATGCTGGGAGAACTTCTGTGCTAGAGACACCCTTATAAGACAAGACTTGCAAAAGCCTCTGTGCTCAGCTTGGATTGGGTGGAGTCTCAGAGCAGAGCAGACAGCATTGGTGTCCTGTCAGCCCTGCCCTAATAGGCCCCTGTGTCTCAGTGTTTCATGGTAATTACTGCCAGCACCTCTGAGAGAAAGCCACCCTCAAGTTTTGCCCGCTGCCAGACTGTCCAGTTCTCCCCGAATGAGTCTGGGTCCCTAGAGTCTCGCCTGGAAATGGATTTCAGTGCAGTTTGGAGCTTTTGTCTCCCTCCCGCTCTAGAAAGCCAGCCGTACACTCAGTTGCCAGTCCTCTCAGCGTGCACATCTCAGTTTTGTCTCTCAGTTGCAGTTTTGAAATTGTTGTGCGAGGTGGCAGTTTAGGTGTTTACCTATGCTGCCATCTTGCTTTCTTCCCTGAGGTCCTCCATCTTGGCTTTCTTTGTGGAAAAATTTTCAACTACAAATATCTTCAGTAGATAATATAACTACTCAGTTTATCCATTTCTTCAGGTTCATTAAATTACTGCAGTATCTAATCTGCTGTCAATACCATTTGGTTTAATTTTCAACTCATGAGTTGTTTTCTTCTTTAGGTTTTCAATTTGAATCATTATTGTATCATTTCTGTCTCTACTTAAACTTTGAACATCATATCTAATAAGAGTAATTTGCAGATTGACCATCACTCCAACACACAAGAGGGCTGCCCCCATGTGGTCAAAGATCATGCCCCCAGGTGGACACAAGATGGCCACCACAAGATGGCCAGAGGGGAGGGCCGTTGGGCAGTTCCAGGTCCTGCAAGGGAGGGCAGTTGTGGGCAGTCAGGCCAGCAGGGGAGAGCAGTTGGGAAGGACCAGGCCTGCAAGGGAGGGCAATTAGAGGTGACCAGGCCGGCAGAGGAGGGAAGTTGGGGGCAAACAGACTGGCAGGGGAGCATTTAGACATCAATCAGGCTGACAGGGTAGTGGTTAGCGGGTGATCAGGCTGGCAGGCAGAAGTGGGTAGGGGCGATCAGGGAGGCAGGCAGGTGAGCAGTTTGGAGCCCGCAGTCCTGGATTGTGAGAAGGATCGGGCATAAACGGGCAGTCAGACATCCCTCGAGGGGTCCCAGATTGAAGAGGGTGCAGGCTAGGCTAAGGGACACCCCCTGAGCTCCCTGTGCACAAATTCCATGCACCGGGCCTCTAGTGGAATATAATTATAATGTCTGTTTTATAGTTCTGGCCTGCAATTCTCATCTCTGTCAATTCTGGTTGCTTTTGACAGATTGAATTTCTCCCCTATAATGGTTGTATTTTCCTTCTTTGCATGTCTGATCATCTTTGATTGGGTATCTGACATTGTGAATTTTGACTCATGTGGTATTTTTGCATTCCTATAAATGTTTTTGAGCTTTGTTCCAAACATAGTCAATTATTGGAAACTGATCTTATAAAGTCTCGCTTTTAAGATTTGTTAGGTAAGGCTAGAGCAGTATTTTGTCTAGGGTTAACTGCCCCTACTACTGAGGCAAAAACCTTCCTGAATATACCCAGTGTCCTGTGGTTTTCTAATCTGGCTAATGGGAAGATGCCATTCTAGGCCCTGTGTGAGCACCAGACACTATTGTCTGAACTTTTTTGGTGGTTCTTTCTCTGGCCTCAGCTATTTTCCTCACACTTTCGTGCTGGTCAGTGCTCTGCTGAATACTCTTAAGGGGACCCTTGAGGTCTCTTTGCACATATCCAAGCTCCACTCTGATTACATCTCTCCCTTTGGGGCTTTGTCTTGCTCACTCCATCCTCAGCTCAGGGCACCTGCTCTGCAGCCTGGAAAACTACAGATGAAGGAAGCCAGAGAGCAGTTGGGGGGTTGTTTCCTGTCTTTGAGAGTTTGTTGTCTTTCATAGCCCAATGTGCACTGGTTTGAAAAATGCTGTTTTGTATATTTTGTGGGATGGTGGTGTGTGTTTTTTGCTTGCTTGGTTGGTTGATTATTTCAGGTGGAAGGGTTAGTCTGGTTTCTTTTTTAAGAAATTTTTTTTGCTTGATTTAACAGAGAAAGGGAAGGGGGAGAGAGAGATAGAAATATCAACGATGAGAATCATTAATCCGCTGCCTCCTACACACTCCCTGCTGGAAATCAAGCCAGCAACTTTGGTATGTGCCTTGACCTGGAATCATACCTTCAAGGTCAGTGTTCAATCACTGAACCACACTGACTGAGCTAGTCTATCTTCTTTATTTCATCTTTACCAGAAGTAAGAGTCTCAGCAGTGCCTAAACTCTCAGGTTTGTTTTTTTTTTTAATATATTTTATTGATTTTTTACAGAGAGGAAGGGAGAGGGATAGAAAGTCAAAACATCGATGAGAGAAACATCAATCAGTTGCCTCTTGCGCATCCCCTACTGGGGATATGCCTGCAACCAAGGTACATGTCCTTGACCGGAATCGAACCTGGGACCTTTCAGTCCGCAGGCTGACGCTCTATCTACTGAGCCAAACCGGTTTCGGCTAGGTTTTTAATTTAATGAATATATCTTAGAGCTAGGGCTTATTATTCTTCCTTTCCTGGAGATTTGTCTGGTTTCACTTTCCTAATAGAGGGACTTTGCCATACCTTTTACCCAGTGATATGTCACATAAGAGTCACCATTGATAGTATCATAAGTAGTGTTTCCAGGTGCCATGAGTGTCCATGTGTGTGACTTGTGGTCCTCAGGATTGAGGATGCTTACCCCAAAATGGCATCACACATTTCAGCGAATATCTTAGTAGGGCCCATGTGGGAATCAGTTGATCACCTTATGGAGGAGCATGTGCATAGGCAGGCTCCTGATCACTCACAGAGCAGTACAATTTCTACAGTGAGCTGCTCAGATCTTACGAAAGCAAATGGGTTAGAAATAGTAAGTGACGTCATTGTGAAATAATTGACCACTTGTGTTATTCTGATTTCTGATAAAGTAGACAGTGCATCTGCCTTGGTGTTTCAAAATAAAATCTTAAGTTTTTGCTGAGTTATGTGGTATATATTTTGTCAAAGACTCTTATGTGAAAGTAACAATTCTCACCAAAGTTTCATTTTTGTTTTTTAAGGAAGTTTTCAGGATGATTTGATCCAGAACCTTTTATGTTTTGATGTTGAGCAGTTTCCTCAAAGTGAGGTCTAATATTTCCCTGTCAAGGTCTCTTATCTACCTATCAGGGCATCCTCTACCTCATACAGACACTTTAAGAGGCCTTCCTATCAGGAGAAATAATTACAGTGTGTCTTTTAAAGCCTGTCTATTGTCTGTTTTTTTATTCTTGTCTGGTAAAAAAGGAGATTCAAAGTATGATGATGAAAAAGTTTTAAACGCACACAAAACCCATAGTAATTTTCCTCCTGTAACAGGAGGAGGAGAATATTTTGAATGTGGATACCTTGTCTGTCGTGGAGGACTTGAGGTTAAGTTTGTAATCACTACTTGCTGAAGAAAGTATATTTGTGTGCTTTATATGTGTTTTCTTTTTTATTGATTTCAGAGAGGAAGGGAGAGGGGGAGAGAGAGAAAAATCAATGATGAGAGCGAATCATTGATCGCTGCCTCCTGGACGCCCCCTACTGTGGATGGAGCCCACAACCTGGGCATGTGCCCTTGACTAGAATTGAACCCAGAACCTTTCCATCTGCAGGCCAATGCTCTATCCACTGAACCAAACCAGCCAGGGTTGTCAGTATGTTTTAGCCCTACTTGGCTTAATGAGACAACAGAAAACTGAAGATTACATTTTTAAGAAGTATTTCAGAGGAAGGATATGTGTTGATTTCAGACTAGTTTTGTTTGTTTTTATATGGAATACTTCATGAATTTTTGTGTCATTCTTGCACAGGGACCTTGCTGACTTCCTCTATCATTCCAATTTTAGTATACACTGAGTGGCCATATTATTATCTCTGAACGCATAATAACCTGGCCACTCAGTGTGTGTGTGTGGGTGTGTATACATCCCCCCACACAGACATATTAGAGGCCCGATGAGTGAATTCGTGCATGGGTGGGGTCCGGCCAGCTGGCCAGGGGGAGGGGACATGAGCGGTTGGCTGGATTGCCTGATGGTCGAACTCCTGGTCGAGGGGACAATTTGCATATATTAGCCTTTTATTATATAGGATTTACACTGAGTGGCTAGATTATTATGCATTCAGAGATCATAATAATCTGGCCATTCAGTGTATGTGCTGCTGAAGCAAACACAATTTCAGACTAGTTTTGATGCATAAAAACCTATTACAGAGGACTGGCAGTTATGGAAAAGCCATGCTTGTCACAGGATAATATCTCTATGAAATCCTCCTATCTGTTGATAAGTTAATGAAGTAGAGATAGGTATTCATTGTATTAATAGGATTGCTAAAATTGATTAGAAAAAGTGATAAGGCCCAGCCTAGAAAAATGTTTGACAAATAGACACTTTATTTGATGGACAGTTTGAGAAAGTAACAGGTTGAAAATCAATCCAATACATAAGTAAATCATTGAAACTGGAGGGTGCCAGGGAAACAGAGTGGAAAACATTCAGACTCAATATATCAGGCCTAATAGAAAGGAATTCATAATTCAACAACTGAAAAAAATTAGTCATTTGTATTAGGTAATTTACTTTTAACTTTTGGAACTGAGAATCTACTGTGCAGTCAGTGTTTGTAAATACAGCCAATAGACTGTCCCTGGTTTTCCTCAAAGCTCTCATTCTCTGAAACTTCCCTCTTGAAATGTATCCCTTCACTCAGATTTTACATTGTTAACTCATTTCTTAGAGGTAGGAAGCTGGAGGAGTAGAGCCCTTTAACACCTTCTTCTTGTGAGGCAACCTGGTAACTTAATAGGCCTGCTTTTGAGTAGAATCCACAACTGTTTATTGCTTAACAAGAAACCAATGCTTTGGAGGAAATTGTTCAGTTCTGAACTACTGACATCACTAAGAACACAGTGCTGGCCTCTTAACGGTGAAATGAAGAGGGCGAGTTTTGCCTTGTGCCTCAGCTATGTATCTTTCCTTATGATAACCAACAAGGTGCGTGGTTTTCCCAGGGACAAGTGTTTTTAATTTTTCCCCTGGCTCTACATAAATAACTCTTAGTACTTATCTGCTTTTTCTCTTTATGATTTCTCACTCCCACTTGTGATATGTTTCACTCCTTTTTCTCTCTTGTCTCAACCTGATTGCCCTAAAAATCTTGACATAAAACAATCTTCCAGAATTGGTACACCCTAATTTCGTAGTTCTTTTTACCCCAAAGCTCACTTTAATTTCCTGTTTTGGTATTCCACACTTGAGGGCAATTTTGTTTTAGCACTTGGGAGTTAGGATTTGACACTACAAATAGACAAGCAGTTGATATTGCTATGCTTGTCTGTTTTGCTGTAATACACTGGTCTGTCCTAATACAATCAACCATTTGAAGAACTCGTTGTGGTGGCGTGACAGACCTGATGAGAGAGCAGCTGTGATGTGAAAATTCAGACAAGCACAGTTTTCCCACTTGGCTAAGTGAATACAAGAAAAACATATTTATCCTAATACAAGTAGAACCCCAGTGCTACTGGTTCCCTATTCCCATTATTATATTAAATGCATTTTCTCTGTCATGGCTCTTAAAAATGTGAACAGCAACAGCACCCAAATATGAAGTATACAATACAGGCCAGATTCAGTACTCTATACACCCAGAGAAAGCATCTAAACAGAACGTGACTAAATCTCCAAAACTTGTTTTGGGGAAGGGGAATTCCTGGTTGGTCCTTGTAACTACAAAAAAGTTTGCCCTAATCCCTGCCAGTGTGGGTAGAGAGCAGGGCTGCCCTCTGTCCTCTAAGGTAATGAGTGCCTGTAACATGAAGACACTAGTGGTGACTCAGCAAAAGACATGGAGAAATGACGGCACCCACAGCAAACCTGGGTCACTTCAGTGTTTGGCTAGTTGTTTTACGAGGTCTCCAGATTCTCAATTTTAAAAACAAATAAATCTCAGATGCTTTATGTTAAATAGTATGTGCCAAGAAAGAGTTGCTTTTAAAATTCAACAATGACAACGTGTCACAATTGGGAAAAGATTGTTTTGAGGACATTGACTCCTGATACAGGAATTAGAGCATTCAGAAAATGAATTTAATAAGATGTTCTTTGAAAGACATACCACTAAGCTTATCCTAATTTTTACCAAAGCAAATAGATTTTCATTGTGTATAATAGTTAAAAACCTATTTTGTAATAATTATGATTGTGGAATTCTCATGATTAACTACTGTAGCAACAGCCTTTGTTATGAGATTATCCTGGGTGTTTTGTTTGTTTTTCAGTGCTATATCTTGTTATTGAGAGCCAAATCCAAATAACAGAGAAAAGAAGTGGTATATCTCTTAAACCTATCATTTTTATTTCATGAGTAAAAAGTATGAGATTTATAAAATTATGAAAGGCTTCATTAGTGCTGCTAGGTTAATATACTTAGAAAAAGACTTAGAATATAGTATAACTTTTAACCAAAATTCACAATATTTATGTAAGATTCAAATAAGAATATAGTTGCAAGCAGGTAGAAAATTATATGTAGGTAATTTAAATAACTTTTGCCATATATAGAATACTGAATCTGACCTTAACTAGATGCTCAGATATTCTTGTTCTAATAGTCTTTCTTTTGGTTCATACAACCTGTTAAAATGTCTTCCCCCTGCCCCTCCCACCTACATTACATCTTCTTGTAGTGATTAAAGATAACATAGTTGTTTTCCTTGTCCTTCTTTTAAAACATTTAATTCTGGAACATAAAATTGTCTTTAACTGAAGTATAGTTGACATACAATATTACTTTGGTTTTGATATTTATATACCTTACAAAGTGATCATCTCAATAAGTCTCATAATCATGTGTCACTATACAAAATTATTGTGATACTAGAGGCCCGGTGCACGAAATTCGTGCATGGGGGCGAGGGATGTCCCTCTGCCCGGCCTGCACCCTCTCCAATCTGGGACCCTCAAGGGATGTCTGACTGCCTGTTTAGGCCCAATCCCACTAAACGGGCAGTTGGACATCCTTGTCACAATCCAGGATTGCTGGCTCCCAACTGCTTGCCTTCCTGATTGCCCCAAACCACTTCTGCCTGTCATCCTGAATACCCCCTAACCGCTCCCCTGCCAGCCTGATTGATGTCAAACTGCTCCCCTGCCAGCCATTTTGCCCCCAACTTTCTTCCTCTGCTGGCCTGGTCACCCCTAACTGCCCTCTCCTGCAGGCTTGATAGCCTCTAACTGCCCTCCATTGCAGGCCTAGTCCCTCCCAACAGCCCTCCCCTGCAGGCCTGGTGCCCCTCAGCTGCCCTTTTCTGCAGGCCTGGTCACGCCCAACTTCCCTCCTTTGCTGGCCTGGTCACCCCTAACTGCCTTTCCCTGCAGGCTAGATTGCCCCAACTGCCCTCCCCTGCAGGCCTGGTCCCTCCCAACTGCCTTCTCCTGCTGGCCATCTTGTGATGGCCACCTTGTGTCCACATGGGAGCAGGATCTTTGACCACATGGAGGCAGCCCTCTTGTTTGTTGGAGTGATGGTCAATCTGCATATTACTCTTTTTATTAGATAGTATGGAGACCTGGTGAATGGGTGCGGGCAGCTAGTTTGCCCTGAAGAGTGTCCCGGATCAGGCTAGGGGTTCCCTTGGGGAGTGGGGCGGACTGGGCAAGGGGCCTATGGTGGTTTGCAGGCCAGCCACACCCTACCGGCAATCCAAGCAGAGGCCCTGATGTCTGGGGTTTATTTATCTTCTACAATTGAAACTTTATAGCCTGGAGTGGAGCCAAGCCTTCTGCTCCCTCCATGGTGGCAGCCATTTCTGTTGGGATTTATTTATCTTCTATAATTGAAACTTTGTAGCCTAGATTGGAAGCATAGGCCAGCCAGGGTTGCAGAAGCTTGGCTTCCTCCATCACCAGGGGCAACCCTAGCCTCCTACTCTCTCCAATTCTGTGGCTGCCGCCATTTCTGTTGGGATTTATGTATCTTCTATCATTGAAACTTTGTAGCATTGAGTGGAGGCCTAGGCTGGCAAGGGCAGGAGTAAAGCTTGGTTTCCTCCATTGCCAGGGAAACCCAAGCCTCCCTCCTGCTCTCAGTGGCCTCAGCCATTTTGGTTGGGTTTATTTGCATATTTGCTCCTGATTAGCTGGTGGGTTGAAGTAGCAGAGGTATGGTCAATTTGCATGTTCCTTTTTTATTAGATAGGATTATTACAGATGTTCCTCTTTTTCGTTTAACAAGTTCCCTCCCCATCCCATGTCCTTACTTCCCCCACTGTCCTCGTCCATAAGTATAAGATTTTTGTCCAAACTCTCCCCACACCTCCCACACCTCATATCCCCCTGAGAATTGTCCGTCCACTTCCTTCTATGCCCCTGATCCTACTATACTCACCAGTTTATTCTGAATATTCATTTTGAATATTTCTTGCCACTCCCTTCTGGCCTGCATAGTTTCTGTTGAGAAATCAGCTGACAATCGTATGGATACTCCCTTGTAGGTAACCAGCTTTTTTCTCTTGCTGCTTTTCAGATTCTCTTTTTGTCTTTTGCCCTTGGCATTTTAATTATGATGTATCTTGGTGTGGTCCTCTTTGGATTCCTTTTGTTTGGGGTTCTCTGCACTTCCTAGACTTGTAAGTATTTCTTTCGCCAGATAGGAGAAGTTTTCTGGCACCCCCATAATTCTGATGTTGGTATGCTTGAAGTTGTCCCAGAAGCTCCTTACACTGTCTTCATATTTTTATATTCTTTTTTTCTTCTTGCTCTTCTGGTTGGGTGTCTTTTGCTTCCTCATATTTCAAATATTTGACTTGATTCTTGGGATCCTCTAGTCTGCTGTTGAATCTCTGTATATTATTTTTTATTTCAGTCAGTGTATGCTTAATTTCTGACTGGTCCTTTTCCATTTTTTATTTTTATTTTATTTTTTGGCATTCTCACTAAGATCCTTGAAGGTCTCACTGAGTTCCTAAGAGGTTTCTAGAAGATTCTTGAGTAACCTTATAACTGTGGTTTTGAACTCTATATCCAGTAGTTTGCTTTCCTCCATTTCTTTCATTTGTGACACGTTTCTCTGTCTCCACATTTTGGCTGCTTCCCTTTGTTGATAGACTGGCTTTGTGTGCTAGGTATCCTATAGGGTCCAGTGGCTCAGCCTCCCCAATCACCTGAGGTGGATGCTCTTGGTGCACCTCTTTGTGGGCTGTGTGCACAGTCTTGTTGTAGTTAAATTAAGCCTTGATTGCTGTTGGTACACTGGAAGGAATTGATCTCCAGGCCAGTTGGCTGTGAGGGCCAGCTGTGTCTACAGTAGAAGAACTGTGGTGCAGGAGACACCCTGATGGGGCAAGACTGGCTTCAGTGGGGCTTTGGTGCTCACTGAGTCTGCTCCTTGAGTGTGTCACTTACAGATCTGAATAGTTGTAATCTGGTATGGTCTCACACTGACCACTGGGTACACTGGCTCTTGGATCTCAAAGGAGGTGCAAAGTCAGCCACTGCCTGAGGCCACCCAGCAGGAGCTACAGCAATGTCTGCAGATTCCTCCTCTTTGGGGTTTGGTAGTGCTCAGGTAAGGCCCAGTTGTGCAGCACAGCAGGCTGCTGCTGCTGCTGCTGCTGCTGAGCCTTGGCCCTTCTTTTAGAAGCTTTTGAACTCTGTGACCCAGCTGTAGTTTGTTAGGTTTTAGGTTGCAAAAGGACAAGCCCTTCATATGCAAAACTGTTGTGCACAGCTTGGGTAGGGCTGTAAATTGGGTGGGGCGGGTTCTCAGGGAATCACCAGGGCGGAACAAACAGCAATGGCTGCCAGTTAGCCCAGTACCACGGAGGTCCCGCATCTTCACGTCCTATGCCCCATGCAGGAACAATGATCGCTGTGAGCAGCTCTAAGGGAATGCCACCCTTGCATTCCAGCCTGATGCCAGACCAGTTTTCTCTCCATAAGATTCTGGGTCCCCAGAGTCTCTCTCAGAACTGGAGTTCAGAGCAATTGGGAGTTTGTATCTCCCTCCTGATTGAAAAAAAACAGCACACCTAGTTGCCAGCCCGTTCGTGCGCACCTCTGTACCTTCGCACCTCCGCATCTCCTACCAGTCTCAGTGTACTGTTTTCTTTCCTTCTAATTGTAGAACTTCCACTCAGCCAGCTTTCCTGTGGTTCTGGATGACATTTGTCTTATTTTTTTTTCTCCAGTATAACTTAGATTTAATAGTAGTACATATGTTTTCTTCCCCCCCCCCCATTTGTTTTGTCTTTTAGTTGTATTTTTTATGTAGTTGTGAGAGGCAGCAAGTATAGGTGTTTACCTATGCCGCCATCTTGCTTCTTCCCCCCTCCCCCATATTTTTTAAAGTGCTTCAAAACTAGTCAGAAAAACTACAGTTCTATTAATAGTTTCTGCATATTTGGATTATATGAGATGTTGGTTTTGTTCATGAGTTGAAAGTTAATTCTTATTAAAACTAATAGGAATGTCCAAACATTTTTTTGATATGGATAACAGTATTTTAAGAAAATCTATTTCTACTTCAAAAACTTGTTCCTCATTAATTTAAGACAAACTTAGATAAATTGCATACCTCATCTGCAAAGAATAAATAGGAAACAATTCAATCTGGCCTGTGTCACCCAGGCACTTGGAAATTGTTTTCCTTCAGCTTATTATAAACAGAACTAGGGGCCCAGTGTAGGAATTTGTGCACTTTGAAAGGAACTGTGGGCCGAGAGGCTGTGGTGGACACAGGGGCAGGTCTCAGCCTATCCTCTGCCCCCCTGCCTGGCCCCTCCCACCACAGCCCCCGGTCCCCTATCTGTTATCCCCACTCACACCCTCTTACAGTGCAGAGTGATTGGGGCTGGCACTGGCAGCATTGCAAGTGCTGGGTGGGACTGCTGCATGCAGGAGCAAAGAATTTTGAGTAACCACCAGAGGCCTGCCCTGATAACAGCAACTTGCGCCCCCATTTCCCTGCTCCCCACTATCCTGCTGAGGCAGATGCCCACCATGTTCTGTGCTCTACTGCGTGCTGCCCACACCTACCATATTCCGCGCACACACACCCTAGTGGTCAATGCACATCAGAGCAATCGGTCGTTTCACCGTTCGGTCTATTTGCATATTAGCCTCTTATTATATAGGTTAAGATCATTGCACTAGTAAAGGTGAAAGGATTGTTGTTCTCCCCTGTTTGGAAGGTGCTCGCTGAGAGTCTGGAGCAGTGATTTCATACTCTCATTTCATATTATCATCACAGTAAACTCACACACATTCCTGTGGCTCCAGCCTCAGACTAATGAATTAAAACATCTAGAAACAGGGCTGTAAGGATCAAACTTATTTTGAAGTCCCTGGGTGACTGGTGTGCCGCAGATTTAGAGACTATTTTAGTATGGAAAAAATGGAGTATTGTGAGATGCTCAAATAGGATACAAGCACACCAATTGGGATCCTGGATATCATGGGACTGTAATAGGCTTCCTGTAGAAGTGTGTTTAATATTAACTATTAGGAAGTATCTTCTTTACCAAACTCATACTGGGTTCAAGTGTTCCAGCAGTAATTGTCCTAAAACATAATAGTTTATTTGTAGATTACATAAGTATGAGGGAGGGGCTTCATGTAAATGATTACAGCTACATATAACTGTAAGTGCTTCTGTTATGATTATAGCTATATATACAAATAAGGTTGTTGTTTTTTTAAAAAAAAAAACTAATTTGTTGTTCATAGTGAGTAATTCATCTATTCCTTTTGTTTTTAGGCTGTTGAAAACCTCTGTTCTCATAAAGTTTCCCCAACGCTTTACAAGCAGCTTCGCCAGGTCTGTGAAGATCATGTCCAAGCACAAATTCTTCAGTTTAGAGAATATCCTTTTGTTGTTTTCTGAAATTTCTATTCGTTACCTAAGTATTTTGAAACTGAATATTAATTAATAGGATAAAGAACTAATGGGTATCCTTAATATTTTAAAATGGCTTTTTAAATTCCCTTTTATTTATAGAACAGAAACCATAAGTTTGCTTCATATGACCCAGTATAATAGTTTTCTTTTAGTAGAATTTATATCATTTTGCTAATCTGAATCAAAGTGAAACAATGTCCTTTCATAGCCTCTGGTTAAGTATTTAGGAAAAGTTCTGAAAAACATCTTAAAGTTTGAGTTCTGTTATCCTTTATTCTTATAAAAACCCATCTGTGTTAGTTTCTCTGATATATAACAAATTACCACAAACGTGGCTATGTAAACCTGTAGTGGCTTAACTCAGTGGGTTTTCTGCTCAGGGTCTCAGGCTGAAATCAAGGTCTCCGCTGGGCCGGTGGTCAGCTCCTCTTCTAGACTCATTCGGGTGTTGGCAGAGTTCCCTCAAGTTACAGAACCGAGCTCCCTTTCAGTGCCCGAGGCCACCCTTGGTTTCTTATCACAAGCTCACCTCTCTGACAACATGCTTATTTGCTGCTTCTGGGTGATCAGGAAAATCTGCCTCTCTGGGTAGGTAAGATAGAGTCTTATATGATACTAGGAGCCTGGTGCACGAAATTCATGCGCTGGAGGTGGGTGATCCCTTGGCCCAACCTGCCCCCTCACACATACTGGGAGGCCTCAGGGGATGTCCTACTGATCCCTCACCCCTGGCCAAAGCTTTAGGCCTTGGGCACTCAGCCATCACCCTGCACTGGGGCTGATGGCTGGCTCTGCCCTGGTCACCTCGGCCCCACCCACCGAGCCCTGGCCTTAGCTCCAGCCGCTGGCGATTGCCTGGCAACCGCCCAGCCCTGGGGCCCCACGCTCACCGGACATCTTGGCCCCGCCCCCCCTGCAGCCCAGGCCTTAGCCCAGGTGGCAACCGCCCAGCCCAAGGGGCACCCTGCACTTGGTGGCCACGCCAGCCTCGCACGCTGTGGCGCCACCCCCCACCCTCCCCACCTTGCATGCTTGCCAGCCACCTTGGCCCCGGCTGCTGGTGAATGCACGGTCCGGGTGGCAGCTCCCCACTCCTTCCGCCCCCCCCCCCGACCCCCCCTCCACCCCTGCTCCACACTTGCTGGCTGCTTCACGCAGGCCTCGGCCCTGCTCCTGATTGGCTGGTGGGCATGGGTGGTGGGCGTGGCTTGTGGGTATAGCAAAGGTATAGTCAAATTTGCATATTACTCTTTTATTTTATTTTGTCACATGAATGCTTAGGCATTTTTTATTTTTTTATTTTTTTTAATATATTTTTATTGATTTTTTTGCAGTATAACTTATAATTAATAGTAGTACACGTTTTCCTTTCCCCCTCCTCCTTATCCTCCCCCCAACCTCCCCTACCCCCCAGCACATATCCCCACCTTCCCCCTCCCCGCCCCAGTGTCTTTCATTCATTGGTTATGCTCATATGCATGCATACAAGTCCTTCAGTTGATCTCCCCCAGCATCCACCTCCCATCCACCCAAGCCTTCCCCTGTAGCTTGACAGCCTATTCAAGACCACCCTGCCTCTATATCAATCACTCTCCCCTGTTTCTTTTCTTCAAAAATATCTTGCCTCTGCATACTAGAAATAAATGTATAAGAACAAAAAATGTTTGAGTCTCAGTTTCAATGTCCAACTGTTCTGAGTCCCAGTTTCCGTGTCAAATAATTCTTTATGTGTACATGTCAGCAATGGTATCCAGATGGTGGACACATCGTGGCAATGCAAGATCCATCCTCTCTGGTTTGGTCCTGGGCTGCCTGCAGACATGCACAGCTGCCGACTGCTAGCATGGCAAGGTGTCGTCAGTGTCCCCCATCTCTGGACCATCCTCGTGGCTGGAACAGACCCGCCAGTTCCTCACTGTCGCAGGAACCCACATGGTCTTAGAGTTGTTCTCTGCAAACACACAAACACATTCTCGACCAAAAGTTAACAAAGGGACCCTCTCTGCAAAGTAGACTTGGGATAACCCACTGTATTCACAGCCCCATTCACAATCAAGGGGAGGAAGTTATAGTCAGGGGCAGTATAGAATTTTGCCACTAATTTTGCTATCTGTGACTATATGACAGCCAGGGAAACTCTGAGCTCCTAAGCATGTTGTAGATTATCCCTTACCATATGGCTTCTATCTAGTTCCCCAGCTTTCTTCCATTACTATATCCACATATCTCAAAAAGTGGACTTATAATAGAAGACAACCTACTTTTGACTGCACTTTTCTGGGCCTCTGTTTATTCATTTGTGAAATTAGATAATTGGAGTATACTTGTTTCTAGGTGTTTTTCTCTTCCATTGAGAACCTGAAGCGTTTAGAGCTCATTGAAATCTCCCTTGGCAGTTTGCAGCAGTTCTGTTGTCTGGCATTGGGGCTCTTTATTAATCATGATGATGAAGTCGAGGTCCACAGTGAGATGTCTCAGTTTAGGATAATATTAGTTCTCCCTTATAAATGGGTCATTGACATCAATTCTTATTCTAGTATATTGACATCTGTAACTACAACACCATATTACCTGGCAAAGCTCTGTCTTAATAGTGACCACACTTTAGGCCTTTGGAATCTGGCCAATGTGTACAAGTCTCAGAGGGACCCGCTGAAGATGCACTCAGTGCCTTGGTACCACAGTCCCGGAATCCTGGGGTCTGGGTCCAGGAACCCATGTTCAGGAAGTTGCCATCTGAAAATTAACCTGACTTCCAGGCTTGCTGGAAGTCATCAGCATATTCCCAAGCCTTCTCTCTAAGACATGAACTATTTGTCCTAATCCAGTTGTCCCAGCTTACTTGAAGACTGCTTTTTGATTACCTGATCAAATTATCCTCCTGCCATTTAATCCTATCTTATGGGTAACATGAATGTGTTCATAACTCATTCAACAAGTACTTCCTGTCTACTGGAAATTAGAAAAATGATTGCCTTATCTAATTTCTACCCTCCAAGAAGTAACAACACTGTGATAGGTGCAAGGGAATAGCCATATTTCCTTGATGCTCTACAAAGCCATGATTATAAAAATTACCATTTCATAAAAGAAGAAAGAAAAAAAAAGACACTCTACAGATGAAATGTGTGCCTTAGTAGTGTGAGGCACCAAGAATAGAGGTAGATGCTGAGCGACACAGTCCTGCCTTCAGAATTTTGTTCTTGCTGAAAGTTATATAACCTATCCTGGTCTTACAGTGGCCAAGCGTTAGTGCCGTTGCAGATGCCCAGATTCTCACTGGGCCAGGAGTATTCTAAGTTAAGCATATTCAAATTTCTCTTGCTCTGTGATATTCCAGTATTTCATGTAACTACTTTCTAAGATTCAAGGATTGTTACCTATTGTATATTGATTGCATGCTGCTGTTTAGGCCAATATAAAAATTCAGGGAGACTTCAGGAAGCCCTTCATAGGTTAAAACAGATCAGGTACACAGGATGCCTGTGGAATTAAGTCATCAGCTGTTATTCTCTTGGGTTATCATATCCATTCCTTTGTTAAAATGTTTGATTAATTCTGCACTTATCTGGCCCTTTCAAAATAAGTTACCTGCTGTTGGTAATATGCCTTTCCCCAAAAGAGAGGAGACTCCCTATACATGCACACCTCAGCCACAAGTAGCCTAGGCTGAAGCAAGCATCACACAATAAGAAAGAAGTACATGCTTTGTACCTACACTTGATTCATAAGGAGTTCTAAAATAGCTAACTAGCCCTAACTGGTTTGGCTCAGTGAATAGAGCATCGGCCTATGGACTGAAGGGTCCTGGGTTCAGTTTTGGTCAGGAGCACATACCCAGGTTTCAGGCTTAATCCTCAGGAGGGGAGTGCAGGAGGCAGCCAATTAATCATTTTCTTTGCTCATTGATGTTTCTCTCTCCCTTCCTCTCTGAAATCAATAAAAATATATTAATAAGCAAACTATCCTCAGAATACAAATCTGTAAATAACTATAGTGACAGAAGTCACTTTTTCCTTCCCCTGATTCAATTTTACAGCTATGCAGATTTTCTTAGTCACAGAAATGCTAATTAGCATGCAGCATCGGTGATCAGTCACACACAAAAGCAGTATAGTCCTCAGAAGGATGCATAAGGAAATGAAGTCATTGCTGTTAGGGAAATCATGAAGCTGCACCATTACCTCTAAACCTATCTATAATCTGTATGATGACAGTAGACTTTGAGCTTTATGAAGACCTTCAGCTCATCCTCACCGGACCAGTGTACAGTTAGCATGCATGGAGCATTTGCGGGCAGTAGACTAAGCTTTGAACATTTGCACAGTACTCCCAAGTTACAGGTACCCTCATAAGCCAGAACGCCCAAGACCACATGGCGGGTGAGTGTGGCCCTGGATTAGTGCTAGGATTCAGAGGTGAACATGACATAGTTCCTGCTGCCTTCATCTTTGTAGACTAATGAGGGAGGCAGTAATTAAATATTATAGAATATGAACTTGAATAATTTTTACGAAAGATAATGTTATTCTTAGCAGTTATGACAAGGGGACCTAGTTTAGGTGAGGGGTGTCAGGTGGTAACCACTACTGGTCTGTGATGCGGGATCATTGTTATCTCCTGCTTTGTCCCCTGCTGCAAGAACAACTAAGGTGTCACTCTCTTTGCTGGGATTAGAAAAGCAGGATACCTGGTTTACAAAATGTGGGCAAAAATAGGACCTGTCCCTTCTCTTCTCCTGTGTAACTACTATCTTTGTTGTTTAGATCACTGTAATCACAGATAACGTTTGTGATTTCCTTGGTGTATTAGGAGCATTTTGCCACTGGATTTTTTTGTTTGTTTGTTATTTGAAGACTTGCCTAACTCACCCATAATAGACTGTATTGATTCTTCAACTAGGATTGGCTCTTCTCTGAAAAGATAAAAAGGATGGCTGTTGGAGAACCTGTCTGAAGAATAAACTGTTGACAAACTGGCAGCAGTAATCCTGATCATTTATAGCTTTGTGGCTACTGTTACAGCTTCAGGTCTGGAATTGGTTTTGATATTTAAAGAGTGGAGCTCAATAGATGCCTCACTGTGTGGTATTAGCCTATCATTTCATACTTTTTCCACAGGAAATGGCTAAAGTTATTAAAGATGTACCGTATTTTCCAGCGTTTAAGACAACTTTTTAACCCAAGAAAAATCTTCTCAAAAGTCGGGGGTCGAAATCAAATCTGATGTTTTTTTAATTTTTATTTGGTATGCAAACTATATTTTAACTGGAAAAGTTGGGGGTTGTCTTATACGCCGGAAAAATACAGTATATTGATTTTACCCAGCCCTTTAAAGAAAAGTATCTTTGTTTAAGGAACCCTCACATTGGACTTTTCTATCCTAATGAAACCTTGCACCGGTGGAACTGTACCTTTCTTAGTTGCAGCACCTGAGCCAACCAGTGGTGTCAGATTGGCTGGTGTGGGTTTATCCCTGTGCAGCATTGCAGACTGTGTGACTGACAGCCTATGGAGATCTGCCAGGGTGTCAACCACAGGGAAAGTGCCTACTGTTCAGCACTGAGTGCCAGAGCTGCTGTGTCTTTGCCATGGTGGCACCTATCTAAATGTACTTGTGACTGATTCTTTGTGTGTGTTTTTTTTGTGTGTGTGTGTTTCAGGCTATTTATTTTGACCAATCATAACAGAGTTCTTCCAGAATGACTTGTTAACCACTGAAATATTAGGTCTTTTCTATGACTGACTATTTTTAATGTATTGGCAAAGCCTCAAGAGAAATTAAGATGTTTGGCTAGGACCACTATGGTTGTGGTCAGCTACCCTTACTGGTGTGACAAGGATTCGGATATACCCTTCAGTCCATCCACTGCTCTCCAGATCACCTGTCCCCTTCCTAAAGTCATGGCTGGTGTCCAGTCCTCTGCTGGCTACCCCTCCTGCTGTCAAACCTTCACCTCCTGAAGACTTCCAATGACTATCTGATTTTACATGTCACACCCTAACTGGTGTGTTTTTTGTCCTCACTACATGCTAAGAATTTTATGTGTAACCTCACAATAACTCTCAGGAGTGTGTTCTCCACATAGAGGCACTAAGGCCAAGGGAACTTCATCATTTGTCCACTGTCATAGAGCTGAGAAGTGATAGAGCAGGACTGATGCCCAAGAAACCTGTGTCCTTCCACTTCAACAAGTTGTTTTTGTTAATCTGTACAAATATTAAATGAGCACAAGTATGAAAAGTGCTTTGTAGCCCTAACTAGTTTGGCTCAGTGGATAGAGCATTGGCCTTCAGACTCAAGGGTCTCAGGTTCAATTCTGGTCAAGGGCATGTACCTTGGTGTTGTGGGCACATCCCCAGTAGGAGATATACAGGAGGCAGCTCATTGATGTTTCTCTCTCATCGATGTTTCTAACTCTATCCCTCTCCAATCCTCTCTGTAAAAAATCAATAAAATATATATATTTTTAAGAAGTGCTTTGTAAACCATCAAGCGGTGTGCAGACATTTATGACTCTTGGTCTTTGCAAAAACCTGTGAAGGCCGTGCTCAAAGCACTTAGCCATGATTTGCTCTAGGGACCAGCATTCAGGTTTCCCCCTCTCTCTGAACAGCATTTTGAGTGTTTCTTTAAAAACGTATTCCAAGAGTCAAGCTGAGAGTGTTCCTACTTTGGTGTGTGAATGTGACTTGTCAGTTTTCATTGAGACTAGAGGTTAAAGTTAAACCTCAGCAATTTCTCTGTGGCTGCCAGTCCTTCAGTGCTATTAATAATAGACCTGCTTCCTCACCACTGGGACAGTGTCTCCAGGAGCTCAGGTACAAGATTAGGTCAGGTTCTGCCCTTTGTGGGGTATGGCCTTTGGTTCTATCACCCAGGCCCAGGAAGCCTCTGACCTGGTGGTTAGTTTTAGCTAGCAGGGCCCTGAGAGTAATATGGCAGTAAGTTCTGCCAGCAGGAAGGGAAACTGGAAAGAAGGGGCAGTGAAAAATGAAAAACGGGGGAGTATAGTCAATAATTACAGCTATGTTATGAGATGTGGAAAGTAGGAAAACTGCGTTTATGGTTTTCGAACTTTTGCTCTTGTATTCTAATTATTAACTGATATGTATGTAGTATTCTGTGACGAAGAAAGCTGAAGTTAAAATTGCAATAAATTGCCCAAGATTTCTAAAGTTCTCCTTAGCAGGTCTGCACAGACTCACTAGATAGTGTTTTGTTTTTAAAGAAGATTAATACATGCTGGCAAGATCACTGCAGACAAATGGTAAGCATATTGACTTTTCTATTTATGCTAGTTTTATATGTGGTGCACTGTCTCTGAAACTTCATCACTATTGCTTTTTATGTTGTTCTTTGTTCTTTGTCTGCCTGTGATTTAGTTAGAAAGAGATTTTAGTAGCTGGGAGTATGTGTCCTCTTTTAATCCAGCTATCTTTTTTGTTGTTTCTTTTTTTTTTTTTCTTTTTTTTTATCAAAGCACAGTCTCATCCATCTCCCCTCACCTACCTAAGGAAATAGGCCAGAATGTGAGCTGAGATAGGAAAGTTCTGTTCAAATTCTGCTCTCCGGCTCCAACATAGTTAGTTGGACAACAGAGAAGAGAAAATTGGAGAAGGTGAACTCTCCTCTTCTAGAACGGGACTGGCTGCTAACTGGGCCTTCAACCCGACCTGACTGATGATAGCTCATGGTACTCATAATTCCTGAATTGGTCAATAAGTTTTTCCTTAATCCCAGCTTATGATCAATAAGCCTGAATTCCAGAACTTTACTGTAACTAAACATCCAAAATCTTAAACTTTGTTAGATGTGTTGATTCTGATTTGATTTTATGTATATGAGTTTTTAGTGTGAGTAGGCTGTTTATTATATAAGTGAGAGAAAAGATAGTATCAGTAACTTTCCTAAGTAGGTTGAATTCTTTTATTTCCTAAATGAAGTAAGTAGGGGATAATAAATATGTGTTTGTTCTGGGCCAGGTACCTGGTAGATGGTAGAAATAGATAAAAGTCTCTTGAAAAGGTTTTGCTTACGTGTGTAAACGAACCTCTGCAAATAGTCTGGTAAGTTCCGTGATGGGAGAATTACAGGGTTACAGCATGCATGCTAGCATGGCAAAGGGAGCAGCTGCGTCCTCCTCGCTCTGCTTACAGAGTACAGTCCAATACATACACTGGCCAAGAGCCTCATTCTAATGTAATAAGAACTAATTGTTTAGAAAGCTTAGAGCATCTCCCCAGTATAATGAGATTTATCACATAAGTTAGGAAATAACCAAATTTCAAAGGTATCCTTTAGCTAAATGCTTTAAATCCCTGCAGTCAGATTTTCTGTATAAAGGAGATGAAAAGCAAACGTAGAGGGGGAAAATAAATCCTAAGGGTCTTGGTGGAAAACATCTTTCATCAAGAAACAGTTATTAGATTTGAGGTACCTAGCACAATGATAGTACGAATGGCCTAGTCTTGACTATTTTGTTAGTAAGATATGTAAATAAGTTATTTTCTAATTTCCAGATCATGATCAGAAGTATTTTCCTGTTTTTGGATCGCACTTACGTACTTCAGAATTCCATGCTTCCTTCCATCTGGTGAGTGTTCTAGTCAGTAGAGCTGTATCTGAAACCACACGTTTGACTTGTCTTCTGCTGGTCAATTTGATGGCATAGGTAGTCATCTGTCTGTGGTCCTTTATGTCAGCCCAGATCACTAGTGCACACATCTGGGCCCAGGTAGATGTTAGCCTAGAATGTCTCCATCACCAGTGAAAGTGACAGGGTGAAGATGGGGCAGGCCGAGTTAGGGGAGCAAATTCTAGCACGTCCCCCAGCTTTCACTGAATGTCCCAGCAGAGGCATCAGGCAAGCACGGATGCTATGTGAAGTCACTTTTCTGTAACGTCTTGTGGACTTCAGGATCTCTGGAGTCGGTGATTACATACAGCTCACCTCTGCTGTGAGGGAAAGGGACTCAGTTACTCTCTTTGATGGCTGGAGTTTGACTTAGCATGACTCCAGTGGTCTGGTGAAACCGCAAGAAAGACTACAACTGCAGGCGAGGTTATCAGCACTAAGACTCCCTCCTACCACACATACACACACCAAAACCTCCATCCAAGGGCACAGGGGCCTATTTTTATTCAGGATATTGAGGTCTGTCATTTCAGTCTGTTCATCACATCATCTTTCAAGAATGGTAAAAATATTGTCTCTAGTTAGCCTTTACTAATGTGTTTCACCTCTCTGTCCACCTGCCCTAAGTCTCCCCAGAATTGCCTCCAAGAAGCCCTAATTGACAGGAACAAAAGCCTGCCCTTAATCCCATCCTTGGGTTCTTCCTTTGTTGATGCAGAAGTTAATTCTCCCATTGAGAAGTGATGTACTTTCTCATTACCTTTAAGTCTGGGTTCTTTTAAAAAAAAAAAATTGCTTTCTTTTCCAACTTCTCACCATCTTTTCACCCTAACCCTAAACAGTATGGTTTCTTCTTTCACCGCATGGAAACTTCTCTTGCCTTAGACATCAGTGATCTCCTGTTTACCAGATCCCATAGTCATTTGTTCCCCTCTTTTATATAACCTGACATCTGTGTAGCATTGGACAATCTCCTGAAATTCCCCTCTTCCTTAATATACCATTTTCCCCTTTCTTCCTCTGACTCCTACACTTCTCATGTTAGATATCCACACATGTAGCAGTAAGGCAGGTAGTGCACAGAAAAGATAGCCTTTTTTCAGAGAAATAATAAGGATAGTAAAACTGGTAACAGTAAATTGCATAGTTTCTACTCTGTACAAAGCCCTGTTCTAAGTGCTTCAACTTCTACTAATTCACTTAATCCTTAGAACAGCTCTGTAAAGAATGACTCTTACTGCCTCCATGTTATATGTGGAGAAACTAAAACACAGAGTTCAAATTACTTGCTGTACCTGGGTTGTCAGGTTTTCTAGTCTGAACTCTTAATTTATAAGTGTAGTTTATAACATAGGCTATAAACGTTGCTTATGGCATAAAGTATCTATACCACACTCTCCACTGCAACAGGCAGAGCAACTGAGCATGATAGTACAGTACAAGAGTCACGGTGAAGGTGTGGGAGAAACTCACAGAGAAAGACAAGAGAAGCAGCAAGCCTTGGCCCAGTCCCTGCAGAGTAAGCAGGAGTGATTAGGTAGCTAAGATAGAAAGAGGCAGTAGAGAAGAGAAGCCTGCCGTGATGACAGGACCGCAGCATGTCCAGAATGTTCAGTGTGTGAGGATCAGAGTGATGAAGCTGATGAGATACCCTGACCGGTGTTAGTGGGCTGCTCCTCTGAAGCCTTAAACTGAGATTTAGATTTTAGGAAGAAGATTCTAGTGGACAGATAACTTCTATGCACTGGGTACCTGCCTGGCCCAATGTGAATTGTTGCATAGGTATACATCAACTCACGTTGATCTCCGTTTAGTGTTAAGGAAGGACAGCCACAGAGAGGTTAAGTTTCTTGCCTCAGAGTCACAGGAGCATGGGGTTGGGGGAAGGCAGATTCAAGCCCATGTGACTGGCTTGAGCCCACATGCTGCCCACTGGGCTTTACTGCTCTGTCTTTAAAATTCATGGAAGACTGATCTGCAGCTCCTTCAGGGAACAGGAGAGGGCCATTGTAATTATGGAGCACAGTGAAGGAGGAGAAGGTTCTTCAACATAGGGCTCTCAGAACCCTCGCCCACCAGCATATGTAGTGCTTGTCACTGTTGCCACTCACCATTAGTACCGCTGCTACACCATCACCACCACTGCTCACTACTCACTACTCACCACCACCACCACCACCACTACTCTCCGTTAGTACTACCCACCACCACCATTGCCCCTGAGCTGCCCATTCAGGAGACCTGGCTGGTCTCAGGGATCTGAACTTTGGCCCCCCTCTGTATTTGGTGCCTAGGGGATTTGGGAGTTGTTTTGGCGAAGCATAGAGTCTGTTATCACATGGTTTTTGTGGATAGTAGCTGACAGCTAAATTTCCTCCTAAATTCCACAGGCAGTGAGCTGAAGAAGTATTATGGACTCTTAAAGTCATATTTTAATATCAGTCCTCCCATTGAAAGGGCCAAATAAAGGAGAGAACCAAGTGCCAGGGAGGAACAGTTGGATGACAGGCTCTGTAGAGGGAACAGAGATGGGAAAGGGAAGGACATGGAGGGGCTGGCGAGGGCAATGGAGCAGCATAGGTTCCTAAAGCCTTGAGCATCATGCCTAGGAGGAATAGTGTGAATTGCAGGTTGAGGATAGCAGGTTTTTGCAAGATACTTTCAATGACATGCCTGACCTAGTAATGCCTCAACATTCCTCATGTAACAGTTGCCTGACCCCTTCAAGAAATTATAATAGCCTTGGTAAAGAAGGAAATACAAGGCACAGTTAGACTGACCCAAAGTGAAAATTAAAAATTATTGACACCTGGATTTAGAGAATTAGCAAATGAACAAACTTGGGATAATATAATGTACTAGAGCTTCACCTAAAATTTCTATAAAGTGAAACTAAAATATAGTTTACTTTTTTATCGTTTGTTCAGGGATATGGGATTAGAGCTATTTAGAAACCATATTATTAGTGATAAAATGGTTCAGAGTAAAACTATTGATGGGATTCTGCTATTGATTGAACAAGAAAGAAATGGTGAAGCTGTTGACCGAAGCTTATTGCGAAGTCTGCTGAGTATGCTTTCTGATCTTCAGGTAAATATCTTATTGTTCTAAATTTACCAATAACTTTTCATAACATATAAGAAAGAAATTGGATCCCTAACTACTTGTACCAAAATAAATGGACATGTCAAAGATGAAATCTTTGTAAAAAATGAAATCATAGAAGTATTTGTTGAAAATATGGGAGCTTTTTTTTTAAAACCACTAGAAGGAAAATGACTCAGGTTAACACCACACCAAGAGCCTCAATAGGAAAGATCGCTTACAACATGGACCCAATACTCCCTAGATAAAGGACAAGGGCATGGTGGCACTCCCCGAGGAGAGCAGTAAAAGTGGTCTTGGCTGCTCCCATCAGCTGAGTAGAGGTCAGCCAGCCAGGAATCAGCTGACCCGGGGTCAGCTAAGCAGAAGTCAGCTATGCCTCTGGGGTCAGCTACATAGGAGGCAGCTGACCTGGCCTGAGAGTGAAGAAATTCTCAGTGAAGGAATTAGTGCAGATCACTGCAGCCTTGGTCCCTCAAAATTTGGGGTACATCAACACTTAAAAGGGTAGTTTTGTTTACTGTAATTGGTCAATAACTCTGCTCATTTCTTAGGTATATAAAGATTCATTTGAACTGAAATTTTTGGAAGAAACTAATTGTTTATATGCTGCAGAAGGCCAAAGGTTAATGCAAGAAAGAGAGGTGAGACAAAAATGTTTCTGAATTGCCTTATTTCGTTTTTATAGATGTGCATCTAAGTGTAATTTCTAAATGCTTGTCTTTTCATACATGCAAACATGTTATTGAAAATTTTTTGAAATCTATAATCTAGCTGAAAGCCCCAGTAATGAGCTTCATTCTTATTATAGTAAGGATTTAATTTCTATCCTGTAGAAACATTTTTGCCCTCTTCACAAATAAAATTTTTAAAAAGCCAGTAAGATAGCTTCTGAAGGAAGTATATAAAGGAATTCAAGTTGAAGCAAGAGGTAAATTTTATTATTTTTTTATATTTATTTATTTTATTGATCTCAGAGAGGAAGGGAGAGGGAGAGATAGAAACATCAGAGATGAGAGAGAAGCATTGATTGGCTGCCTCCTGCATGCCCCCTACTGGGGATGGAATCTGAAACCCAGGCATGTGTCCTTGGCTGGAATCAAACCAAATCAGCCAGGGCAAGAGGTAAATTTTAAATAGGAAACCTAACACATGGAAAAATTTTATCTATGTAAACCACATGAAAAAATTACCTTCAAAAAAGTATGAAAGCAGTGATATGAACCCAGGAAAACCTGACAGCCAGTTTTGCAATCCTGGAGGAAGCCCCTGGGCACCATCCACCCAGATGTTACTTGTTATGCAGGATGAAACCGCTATTGGTTTCTTCATCCTAGTTTTAAAGAGGGAGTTTTGCGTCAAATACCAGGCCAGGCTGCTGCCACTGGATCAGAACCCCACAGACCTGTATTGTGGGGCCTTTCTTGTGCTGTAATAAGACAGCAGGGATCTCCAATGTCCCTGGAAATAGTGTGCATTTTGAGATCTTCTGTAACCATGCTGTTTGATGTCCCCAAATGACAACCAGTCTGTTGAATAGTTTTTGCCGACATCCTTTGTGTGTGAGCCAGGGGGTTCCATTAGACTCTATACTCTGACCCAGGTCCTGCTGCTCACTTGTCTGTGGGTCCTTGGTGATGGAGGGCCCTGTGGCATCGACCACAGGACTGCACTGTGAATAGGGCATGGCAATGCACCGGTGCCTTAGCCCTGCTTCTAGAGGTTAAGTTTCATCTCCACAATTGAGTTTAAGGAAACTTCTGTGTATCCCACCCATCCTGCATACACTTCCCACTTTACCCCCTCCACCCCCATTAATCTGTGTTAATATTTGGCTTGAAATATTCTGCTTTTAAATAAAAATGTTAAGGAAAACAGTATTTCAGTTTCTTGGGTAAAATCAAGAATCTTTTTGTTACTGATGTGTTTAAATATTTTGTTTGGAAGGTTCCAGAATATCTTAACCATGTAAGTAAACGTTTAGAAGAAGAAGGAGATCGAGTAATCACGTATTTAGACCACAGTACACAGTAAGTACTATTCATTTATTTCGTTTTTGCAATTCAATCATAGGTGAAACCTTTTCCTGGCTGGCAGGAAAATACACCTGCTTATTATTAGGCTTTGTAGCAAGATACTCAACGAGACTTTTATCCTTCCTTGACTTGACCTGCTGGCAAGATCTGACACTACATAAACAAAGCACTTGATTTATCTTACAAGTGCTAAGTAATCACACATAATATAAAATGTGCTAAGAGCAAAAATACTCTCAGTACTGAATGAGTCTACAAAGATACCATTCATTTACTAGTATATCTTTGTATCACAATGCAGTACCACTTAGTACCTACCAAGATGTCTGTAATACAAAGAGGCAAGCAGCCGAAACCGGTTTGGCTCAGTGGATAGAGCGTTGGCCTGTGGACTGAAAGGTCCTGGGTTCGATTCCAGTCAAGGGCATGTACCTTGGTTATGGGCAGATCCCCAGTGGGGGCTGTGCAGGAGGCAGCTGATCGATGTTTCTGACTTTCTATCCCTCTCCCTTCCTCTCTGTAAAAAATCAATAAAATATATATTTTTTAAAAAGACAAGCAGGCAGTCAAAAGCATTGGTGAGGGTGTGGAGAAATGAGAACCCTCATGCATAATTGGTAGGAATGTAAAATGTGGCAGCCACTGTGGCAGACAGTTTGGTATTTCCTCAAATGTTAAACAGTCAGCATATGTTTCTCCAGCGCACAAGTTCTCCTAAACATATAGAGAAATGAAAACATGGGTCCATACAGAACCTGTACATAAATGTCCATGCAGCAGCATTTTATTGTTTTGTTTTTAATATGTTTTTATTGATTTCGGGGGTGGGGGGAGAGAAACATCAATGATGAGAATCACTGATCAATTGCCTCCTGCACACCCCCTACTGGGGATCGAGCTGGCAACCTAGGCATTTGCCCCTGACCAGTAATTGAACTGTGACCTTCTGATTCAAACACTGAGCCATGCCAATTGAGCCAGCATTATTCATAATAGTAAAACAGTAACATTGTTAACTGATGAATGGGTAAACATACAATGGAATATTATTCAGCATTAAGAAAAAAGAATGGGAGTACTGACACATGCTACAACATGGATGAACCATAAAAATATTTTGCAAAGTGAAAGAAGTCAGACAAGTGTGCAGTCTCATTTATAGGAAAGGTTCAGGATAAGAAAATCTGTAGAAATTACTGTGTGCCTCTTACTAGGAGAGAGCGAGAGTGGATGGAAAGAATGGAAGTGTTGAAGTTTCTTTTAGGGTGATGATAATGTTCTAATACAAGATCATAGTGATAGTTATATGATTCTGTAAGTATATTAACAAAGGTTGAACTGTACACTTTAAATGGATGAATTTTATGGCATGTTTCCTCTCTACCATCCATCTCCCCTCATGTGGGTCACTGTCACTTTTCCTGGAGGCAGACTGGAAAAGGTGCTGATGGCTTCCTGAACTCAACTCTCAGCTTCACCACTCCCTGGGCAGGTCACACCATCTCTGAGCTCTTGTTTTCTCATCTGTGGGATGGAGGCCAGAATGTCTGCTGTGCCTTTCTCTAGGGTTCTATGAGGTTTAATTAAGATGATACATTGAAAAGTTCCTTATAAAATTACGGTTTGGAAAGATGGCCATGATTAATAAGCTCAGAATAAAACAGATACTCTGATCTTTTTTTTTTTAATGAACTATGGATGATGAACCCAAGAAGAATGATTGTATGTGTCCCTATAATTATGACAGTCACACTTGCTGAATTTCCAGATTTTCAAATATTCTGGTCTGTGTGACACACAATGTGGACTTCATGAAAGCGCTTCCTTAAGTTGGATTTGATAAATGCTTATGGATAAAAGCAGACAGAAGTGGGGACAGAGAGACATAGCTGTAACAGTAGAAGACAGGGTTTTATGCAACCGGGAGAAGTAATTGGGGTCGAAGAAGAGGATAGACTCACAGCAGCAATCCAAGAAGTAATGTGCATAATAGAAGGCAAAACTTAAACTCAAAAAATGACTACAGCATGTGTACCAGTTGCCAGCCAAGTGTGGGGCCTGCTTTTATTGTAAGGCATGGCACGCTCCCCTATCTGCTGGTATCCCAGCATCTGTTGGTCTATTTATGTTAAGTAAATTGTTTTCAGAAATACTTCACACTCTATAATAGCAGTGGTGACTGTCCATGTGTGAAGAGAATGCTTGTTCTGTGACCCTTTGGTTTCTGATTGGCTCCATAGAGTATCTGTGTAAACTGTCTTATAGTTAACCAAAGTCTCTCCTTTAACATTTCTGACACATTCTCTTTTTGCCCATTATAGAAAACCACTGATTGCTTGTGTGGAGAAACAGCTATTAGGAGAACACTTAACAGCAATTCTGCAGAAAGGTAAATTTTCCTAACTCTTGTATCAATTAAACTGAATGATAGTCCTTAATGCATTAAGTGAAACAGTATAAGTAGCAATGTAAGAGCATTTGTTATTTATTATAAGAAAATCTTTAAAAATCATTAAAAATAATGAACATAATAGCTCTTGAGAAAATTAGTTAAGAAAAATATTGAAAGGCATGTGGTAGAACTACAGCTTATGCTGAAGTCAAATTAAATACTGTTCAGGCTGGAAGCTTCCTAGAGATCCTCTAGACAACAGATAGTTTACAACCTGGTACTTGTGCAGTGCTCATAGTCCATTAGACCACTGTATTGTACACTGACAGGTAGGTGATGCTCAGAATGCTGCTGCAGGTATAGATGTACACTATTGAAAATGCTGTTAGATTTTCATGGACTTCTTCCCATGCCCTTCAAGCAGCTGAGTGTCAGATAAACTCCCAGATGTGTGGTCAGCATAAGCCAGAGTATACTATTCTACCCTAATTATCCTGGAAAAATAAGCAAACAGAAAATAGAACACATTATATTGCTAATTTTACATTCCCCTTGTGCACCTAAAGCTTTGTTAAAGAGTAATTCAAATGTTGATGCTTTGTTGCAACAGTGAGACTATTTATAACATTCTAGTACTTATTGTTACTTTTTATAACTCTTAAGTATTTAATGTTACCATTTGAAAGTCATTTTGGAACTACAGAGTGTTTCAAGGTATTGAAAACCTTAAAAGTTTAACTTTGGGGAGGTCCTAAATAGCACCCAAATATAGTCTGGTTTGGATTCTACTTTGCCAGATAGTCAAAGTGGGACTTCCAAGTTAAACCACAGTATAATGCCAAAAGAAGAGAAAATTGCATTGTTGAGCATCCATTGTACTTCGTGTAAATATCTTCTGGTCCTTGAACAACCCAGTGAAATCATTACCCCCATTTTACAAGTAAGAAAACTGAGGCTAACAACAGCTTGAATATGGTGCCTTAAGTCACACCTCCTAAATTGAGAAGCAGGTGCCAGTCTGGATGTCTTTCTACTTATACCTCACTGAAAGCTATAAAGCTAGTATACTTGCTCATGAATGAGGCCTCAACTTAATGGTCTACATAAAACAAATGCATTCAGAATTCATACTAGATGTGTATTGTTTAATGAGTTATTTTATAAGAAAAAAGGGATCCAAGTAAATAATAGAAATTTACATACATTATTTCCAGAAATGATGAATTTATTCATATATATATGTAGGAGCTTAATCTAAATTTAATTAGAGGCATTGAAAAAATAGCTGTAATTTTTGAATTCTTGAAGACATTATTTAGTAAAGTTATAAAGTTATTGCATTAGTAGAACAAGATATAACTTAGAGAAATAACAAATATTGGAGCCCTTACTAAGGATCTGTAATTTTAACCCACAGTGCATTGTGTGCATCTGTAAACCACCTTCAGTGGGTGGGCATTGTGCCCATTTATAGAAGAATCTGAGACTTTGTGAAGTAACATGACTAGCTCACTGCTTCTCTAACTTAGCTGCCTCTCCATTGTTGTCATAAAGCAGATATTTAGGAAATCTGTGAAAGTTCTGATGGTGGTGTGGTTTTAGAAAATCTTCATGAAATCTAAATACCTAAAACAGGAAAGAGGAACTTTTAAAATGTTATGTTTAATCAACAATAAATGGTTTTCTCTCACAGTGTATTATATATATGAATAAAATTAATCATCTAAATGATTACATTTGATAGCGTACTTTTGGACTGATGATGGATTAAATCAGAAGGAACTTGGAATCATGAACCTCCCAGGTCAAATAGTTGGTGTGATCATTTTTCAGATTATTGCTACTTTAGTGAATTGAAAAGGCTTTAGTGCAAGAGTGGGGAACATCTGGCCCACAGGTCCTATAAGATCTGAGAAATTCTTTGGTCTAGCCCCCCCAAGGCATTATGGGTGAGTTAATTAAATGTTTGAGCAAATATAGCATACTAATTTTTAAGTTGATAATTTTGTATGGGCTGTGAATGATGTTATAAATATTCAAATGGCCCTTGACAGAAAAAAAGTTCCCCACCCCTGCTTTAGTGACATGAAGAAATAAAGAATACATCTCCCAGCATGGTCAGAAAAATGAGATTCACTTAATAGGGTTTATCAGATACTGCACTAGAACAATTTGCCTATGTAGAAATAAGCAATATTCCCTAAATTTTTATATGTTAACTTTTCTTATGGTGCATACTAGTTTAAGTGTTATTCACATTGACTTACTGATGTGATATGCTAACATTTACTGTGTGATCTCAGGACTTGATCACTTACTTGATGAGAACAGAGTGCCTGACCTCACTCAGATGTACCAGCTGTTTAGCCGAGTGAAGGGCGGGCAGCAGATCCTGCTGCAGCACTGGAGCGAGTACATCAAGGTGTGTGGCATTTGTCTTGATAGTAATACCAACTGTGCTTTGCACATGGGTGGGTGGCCCATTTTGAGGATACTGCAATACCATGGCAAAGTGAACTGGACTATTTGTAGATACCTTTGTTTTTTCTATATCAGGTGATCAGCTAAATAGTAGTCTACCATTTCTATCCAGATCACTTGTGCTAACTTTTTAAAAAAATATCTTTTTCCTTTTTTAGAGAGATAGAAACATGAATGAGAGAGAAACATCATCGATTGGCTGCCTCCTGTACACCCTCCACCAAGGTCTAGCCTGAAACCTGGACATGTGCCCTGACTGAGAATCAACCAGTGACCTCTTGGTTTACGGGTTGACACTCAACCACTGAGCCACTCTGATTGGGGCAGTGCAAACTTAAGATAACACCAATAGTGATAAACACCATCCTGGTATAAACATGACTTGAAAGGCTATTAGACTGTTGGTCATCAGTGTAAGTACATAAGTTTAATTCTACAGTAGTCATTTTTGTGAATCTGCTTTTTAAACATACCTTTGCACAGAGTTATTGCACATTTTGATAGGTTAATGTGTATGCTACTTTATTTCCTAGCAATCCAGGATTTATTATTTAAACATTACTTTCATGTTTCTGTAGCATGCGTTTATGTACACGTATGGTTATTAAAAAGGCAACAGAGGGATTCCTTGTAGTATCTTGATTGTGGTGAAGGTTACAGAGACTTGCACAGGTGATAAAGTCTAAAAAACTAAATCCATACAAAAGTTAGTTTCAGTTAAAAGTGGGACAATCTGGATAAGATGGGTAGATTGTATCAATACTAACATCCTGGTTGTGATACTGCTACATTGTTTTGCCAGATGTTATCATTGAGGAAAATAGTCTCCTATTTCTACTGCATGAGAATCTCTATCACAAGGAAAATTTCAATGAGATAAAAAGATAAAGCTTTCATGCTGCTTTTTGGAATATCAGGCCTGGAGTTACCATTTTATAATAGAGGCCTGGTGCATGAAATTTGTGCATGGGGTTGGGGGAAGGGGCTGGTTCCTCAGCCCAGCCTGCATTCTCTCCAATCTGAGATCCCTCTCACAATCCAGGACTGCTGGCTCCCAAACGGTCGCCTGCCTGCCTTTCTGATTGCCCCTAACCACTTCTGCCTGCCAGCCTGATTGATGCCTATCTGCTCCCCTGCCAGCCGGTTTGCCCCTAACTGCCCTTGCCTGCAGGCCTGGTCACCCCTAATTGCCCTCCCCTGCAGGCCTGGTTACCCCTAATTGCCCTCCCCTGCAGGCCTGGTTACCCCTAATTGCCCTCCCCTGCAGGCCTGGTCCCCCTGAACTGCTCTCCTCTGCAGGCCTGGGTCCCCGTCTCCCCCCCCCCCCCCCCCCCCACTGCACTTCTGTGCAGGCCCGGTTGCCCACAATTTCCCTCCTCTGCCAGCCTGGTCACCTCTAACTGCCCTCCCCTGCAGGCTTGATTGTCCCCAACTGCCCTCCCTTGCAGGCTGGTCCCTCCCAACTTCCCTCCCCTGCTGGCCCAATCGCCCACAACTGCCTTCCCTTGCAGGCCTGGTCCCTCCCAAATGCTCTCCCCTGCTGGCCATCTTGTGGTGGCCATCTGTGTCCACATGGGGGCAGCCATCTTGTGTGTTGGAGTGATGGTCAATTTGCATGTTACTCTTTTATTAGATAGGATGGAGGCCTGGTGCATGGGTGGGTTGAGGGCCAGCTGGTTTGCCCTGAAGGATGACCCTGATCAGGGTGGAGGTTCCCTTGGGGCGTGCGGTGGCCTGGGTGAGGGTCCTGGGGTGGTTTGTAGGCTGGCCATGCCCCCCAGCGACCCAAATGGAGGCCCTGGGATCTGGGATTAATTTATGTTCTACAATTGAAACTTTGTAGCCTAGAGTAGAGTCAACCCTTCTGCTTGCTCCATGGCCACAGGCATTTTTGTTGGGATCTATTTATCTTCTATAATTGAAACTTTATAGCTAAGGCAGGCCAGAGCTGGGGAAGCTTGGCTTCCTCTAGCACCGGGGGCAACTCAAGCCTCCTCTCCAGCTCCAGCTCCAGCTCCAACTCCATGGCTATTGCCATTTTTGTTGGGATTTATTTATCTTCTATAACCTTTGTAGCCTTAAGCGGAGGCCAAGGCAAGCCAGTGCAGACGGAAAGCTTGGCTTCCTCCATTGCTGGGGAAACCCAAGCCTCCTGCTCTCTCCAGCTGTGTGGCTGCCACTATATACTCATTCCTGATTGGCTGGTGGGTGTAGTGGGGGTATAGTCAATTTGCATATTACCTTTTTAGTAGATAGTATGTTGAAAGCTGTACACACATGCAGATCACCACCTCAAAATTCTATACAACGATAATTGAGCTAAAACTCATGACTGACTTAAGTTAGATTGGCAATGGAACTTTATGTTAAGTAAATGCTAATAGAGATTTAGGATTTTGCCAACATGCAGTCCTCATGGGGGCAGCCATCTTTGACCACATCGGGAAAGCCATCTTTTGTGTTGGAGTGATGGTCAATTTGCATGTTATCTTTTATTAGATAGGATAGAGACAAATTTTAGTTTGGGTAGTAAAAATCAGTGATGTGACCACCATTACTGAGTGTCCGTTAATGATAAGGACAAAATAGCAAGTTATATTCAGCACAGTGTCTCGTTATTAAAATAAAGCTGATCCTGGCAGTGTGTGTACATTATTTTTTAACATAGTCAATACAAAGGGTAGAGTGAAATATAAGTCCCTCCCACCCCTGGCGGTCATAGTGTTTCTTTCTAGAAGGTATTCACGCTAATGTATTTCTACCTTTTTGCCAATAGTCTGCCTTGACCTGCATAAATGATGTGTAAGAGTATACTTAAGACCTTATTTTTTTCCTTAATCCTCAGCCTAGGACATGTTTAGAGAGAGAGAAAGAGAAACATCAATCAGTTGCTTTTTCTATGTGCCCTAACTGGGGATCAAAAGCACAACTCAGGTATGTGCCCTGATCAGGAATCCATCCAGCAACCTTTTGGTGCACAAGATGACACTCAACCAACTGAGCCACTCTGCCCGGACAAGACCAGTTTTTCAAAAATGTGTATTACATTGATTAATTGTATTCAACACATCTTCAGACTGGTAGTTTATATCTTCAAACAGCTAACTGTTATTGTCACACATAGAATTTTAGTATTGTTAATTTTAATATAGCATTTTTGAATTAAAAATACAGGCTTAAAACCATGCTGTTTATATAGTTAGAAGTGAAGGAGAAAGAAAACTATAGCCAAGAAGTCCAAATGGGTGTATTGATGGTAATTAATATATATTTAAGGAGTTCATATGTTAAAAGTTCTTCAAAAAAACAATAGAAATTGTTCCAGAGATTTATAAATTCTTCCAGAAGCAGAATTGTTAACACTCTTTGTTGTTTTAGTTACCTATAGTCACTTGTGTTCCAAAACCATTAAATGGAAAATTTCAGAAATAAGCAATTCATAAGTATTAAATTGTGAGCCATTCTGAGTAGCATGGTGAAATTTCAGCCTGTCCCACTTGGGATATGAGTCATCCCTTTGTTCAGCATATCCACCGAGTATATACTCTCCACCCATTGGTCACTTAGTACACAGTGCATAGGGCTTAGATAACCCTTATTTTACTTAATAATGGCCCAAAGTGCAAGAGTAGTATGTATAAGAAAAAACTGTGTGTGTGTGTGTGTGTGTGTGTGTGTGTGTGTGTGTACGTACGTGTGTGTACACACATGCACAATATTTATATATGGTTCAGTGCTTTTCATGATTTCAGATATCTATTTGGATCTTGGAACGTGTCCCCCAAAGATAAGGGGGGAACTACAGTATTCACTTAATTTTTAGAATGCAGGCTGAATTTATGAAATTTTTCCACTATCATGATTGTTTGATATCAGGAGAAAATAATATGTGGTATCATAAACCTGTTGATGACTTGGTGTGTGTTTGTTTTTGTAGACTTTTGGGACAACGATTGTTATCAATCCTGAAAAAGATAAAGATATGGTGCAGGACCTGCTGGATTTTAAGGACAGAGTGGACCATGTGATAGAAGTATGCTTTCAGAGGAATGAGAAGTTCATCAACTTGATGAAGGAATCCTTTGAAACATTTATCAACAAGAGGCCAAATAAGCCCGCAGAATTGATCGGTAGAAAAACATATTTCTATACATTTTTTAATATGCGAAAGTAAGGCATAATTCAAGCAACATTTTTTCTCCAAATATTCAAGCTCCTGCCCTGGCTAGTGTGGCTCAGTTGGAGCTTCATCCGGTACACTGAAGAGTGGCAGGTTCGATACGCGGTCAGGGCACATACCCAGATTGTGGGTTCACTCCAAGAAGCAACCAATCGATGTTTCTCTCAAATAGATGTTCTCTCCCTTTCCCTCTCTAAAATCCTCGGATGAGAATTAAAAAAAAAAAAAATTTAACTCCTCATACTAGGGGAAGAGTTTATATCACACCTTATTAGAGGACACATTTTCAAAAAACCATATATACACATGTGTTATATGTATTTTTTGTATATACACATATATATGTGTATGTATACAAGTACATGGTATTTTCATAGGGAGAATTTAGTAGTAACTAAAAAAAAAAAAAATGAAGGTTTGTCTTCACAAAGGAAAAGGTCCTCTGCCCATTTTTTAATTGGGTTCTTTGTCTTCCTTTTGTTGAGTTGTATGAGCACTCTATATATTTTGCAAATTAACCCCTTATCTGATATATCATTGGCAAATATGTTCTCCCATACAGTAGGTTTCCTTTTCATTTTGATGGTGGTTTCTTTTGCTGTGCAGAAACTTTTTAATTTGATTTGTTCCATTTGTTGATTTTTTTTTCTTTTGTTCTCTTGCCCTAAGGATGTATCTGTGAAAATTCTGCTACATGAGATGTCTGATATTTTGCTGCCTCTGTTTTTTTTCTAGGAATTTTATGGTTACACACTTACATTTAAATCTTTTATCCATTTTGAGCTTATTCTTGTATATGGTATAAGATGGTGATCTAGTTTCAATTTTTTTTGCATGTACCTGTCCAATTTTCCCAACACCATTAATTGAAGAGACTCTCTTCACTCCATTATATAATCTTGCCTCCTTTGTCACATGTTAATTGAGCATAATAGCTTGGGTCAATTTCTGGAGTCTTTGTTCTCTTCCATTGATCTATACTGTTCTTGTGTCAGTACCAAGCTGTTTTGAGTACAGTGGGTTTGTAGTATAATTTTATATCCCGTATTGTGATTCCCTCCAACTTTTTTCTTCTTAAGATTGCTGTGACTTTTTGGGGTCTTTTTGGTTCTGTATGAATTTTTGGAGAATTTATTCTAGATCTGTGAAATTTGTCATTGGCACTTTAATAGGCACTGAATCTATAGATTGCTTTAGGTAGTATGTACATTTTAATGATGGTTAATTTTACCAACCCATTGACATGGTGTATTTTTCCACTTGTTTATATCTTCTTTCTCTTTTTTCAACATCCTGTAGTTTTCTGAGTATAGGTCTTTTACCTCCTTGGTTAAGTTTATTCCTAAGTATCTTAACTTTTTTGTTGCAGTGGTATATGGTATTTTATTTTTCTCTTTCTAAGAGATCATTATTGGTGTATAAAAGTGCCCTTGATTTCTAGCTGTTAATTTTGTATCCTGCTACATTGCAGAATTCGTTTATTAAATCTAGCAATTTTTTTGGTAGAGTCTTTAGTATTTTCTATGTAGAATATCATGAAGATTACCCAGTTAAAAACTGGAGAGCCCTAGCTGGTTTGGCTCAGTGGATAGAGCGTTGCCTGCATACTGTAGGATCCCAGATTTGATTCCATTCAGGGACACGTGCCCAGGTTGTGGGCTCAGTCCCCAGTAAGAGGCAGTCAATCAGTGATTCTCTTTCATTATTGATGTTTCTATTTCTCTCCCTCTTCCTTCTTCGCTAAAATCAATAAAAATATATTTTAAAAAAAATACTGGAGAGAGGACCTGAATAAACACTTCTCCAAAAAAGACATATAAACTTACAAATGACATATGAAAAAAAATGCTCAACCTCCCTACTTACAAGAGATGCAAATGAGAACAACAATGAGGTACCACCTTTCACCTGCCAAAATGGCTACTATCAATAAATCAACAAATAATAAATGCTGCCAAAGATGTGGAGGAAAAAGAACCTGTAGTACACTGATAGTGGGAATATAGACTGGTACAATCACTATGGAAAACAGTGTAGAATTCCCTCAAAAAATTAAAAGTGGAACTGCCATTTGACCCAGTAATTCCAATTCTAGGAATACTAGAGGCCTGGTGCACAAAATTCATGCATGGGGGCCAGGGGGTGTCCCTCAGCCCAGCCTGCACCCTCTCCAATCTGGGACCCCTCGAGGGATGTTCAACTGCCGTTGAGGCCCGGGCAATCGGACATCCTTCTCACAATCTAGGACTTCTGGCTCCAAACTGCTCACCTGCCTGCCTCCCTGATTGCCCCTAACCACTTCTGCCTGCCAGCCTGATCACCCTGTAACCACTACCCTGCCAGCCTAATTGATATCTAACTGCTCCCCTGACAACCTGTTTGCCCCCAATTTTCCCTCCTCTGCCAGCCTGGTCACCCCTAACTGCCCTCCCCTGCAGACTTGATCACCCCTAACCCCTCCCTTGCAGGCCTGGTCCCTCCCAACTACCCTCCCCTGCTGGCCATCTTGTGGTGGCCATCTTTTGTCCACATGGGAGTAGGATCTTTGACCACATGGGGGCAGTCCTCTTGTGTGTTGGAGTGATGGTCAATCTGCGTATTACTCTTTTATTAGATAGGCTAGAGACCTGGTGCATGGGTGGGGGCCAGCTGGTTTGCCCTGAAGGGTGTCCTGGATCAGGGTGGGGGTTTCCTTGGGGTGTGGGGCGGCCTGGGCGAGGGGCCTCTGGTGGTTTGCAGACTGGCCATGCCCCCCAGTGACCCAAGCAGAGGCACTGGGATCTGGGATTAATTTATGTTCTACAATTGAAACTTTGTAGCCTAGAGTGGAGCCAAGCCTTCTGCTTGCTCCATGCCATAGCCATTTCTGTTTGAAACTTTGTAGCCTGGAGTGGAGGCCTAGGCACTTGGGCTGCAGAAGCAATGCTTCCTCCATCGCCCTGGCAATCCTAGCCTCTTCTCTCTCCAGCTCCGTGGTTGCCACCATTTCTATTCAGATTATGTGTCTTTTATAATTGAAACTTTGCAGCATTGAGTGGAGGCCTAGGCCAGCAATAGCAGGTGGAAAGCTTGGCTTCATCCATTGCCGGGGGAACCCAAGCCGCCCTCCTGCTCTCAGTGGTGGCAGCCATCTTGGTTGGGGTTTATTTGCATAATTTGCTCCTGATTGGTTGGTGGGGCATGGCTGTGGGCATGGGCTTGATTAGAGGTATGGTCAATTTGCATATTACTCTTTTATTAGATAGGATATCCTAAGAAGCCTGAAACCAATCAGAAAGAATATTCTGCAATCCTATGTTCATAGCAGCATTTTTTTTTAATTATTTTATTGATTCTTTACAGAGCAGAAGGGAGAGGGATAGAAAGTCAGAAACATCGATGAGAGAGAAACATCAATCAGCTGCCTCTTGCACGCCCCCTACTGGGGACGTGCCCGCAGCCAAGGCACATGCCCTTGACCAGACTCGACCCCGGGACCTTTCAGTCTGCAGTCCGAGGCTCCATCCACTGAGCCAAACCGGTTTCAGCCATAGCAGCATTATTTACAGTAACTAAGATCTGGAAATATTCACAGTGCCCATCAGTAGCAGAGTGGTTAAAAAAGCTGTGTACATTTATACAATGGAACATATGCAGTTATGAGAGACAGCATTGGGGGACCTGGAGAGTAATATGTTAAGTGAAATAAGCCAGTCAAAGACAAATATCACATGATCCCAGTTATATGTGGAATCTAATGAACTTAATAAACTGATGAACAAAAGAGATCCAGAGACATAGAACCATGGAGCAGACTGAAGTATTTCAGAGGGAAGGAGGGGTTGGGCAGGAAGAGATTAATCAAAGAACCTTATGCATGACCTATGAACAGACAATAGTGCTGTGAAGGCCTGGGGAGGGGGCTGGAGAGGGCAGTGTGGGTAGATCTATAATACTTTCAATAATAAAGATAAGTTAGAAAAAGAAAAAAGGGACAATAAAGATTTAGCCTAGTTTGCACTTCCTGTTCTAACAACCCCAGAAGTATAGTTTATTGAAATAAACCTTGAACCTCTTATTTGATTACCTATAATTTCTGCTCAGAAATTGGATTGAGGTTTGTTGTATATGATTCCTCTCTATTATGATGATACCTTTATCAGATCTCCAGATAATATTTAACATGGGATACTATTAGTCACTATCTTCGCATTCTCTGATTAGTATTAAAATAGGATAAAATTGGAAGGGATCTTGAACATATTTTGAGATGAAACAGGTTTTGTTTTCTTTAATATTAATGCACATTCTGTATTTGAGTCCTCCTTTATCAGACATATGGCTGACAAATATTTTTCCCAGTTTGTAGCTTGTATTTTAATTCGTTAAAAGTATGTTTAAAAAGTAAATTTTTAAATTTTCATTTAGTCAATTTTATGTACATTTTATACTTTGTGCTCTTTCCTTATTCTATTTAAGATATCTTTACCTAACTGAAGTTCACTATGGTTTTTCCTATTATTTTTCTAGAATTTTTATATGAGTTTTATTTTTTATAGTTACAATCTGTGATCCATTTCAAATTAATTGTCAATATGTTGTAAGGAAGCAATTCCAAATGTGGTTGTCCATTTTTCCCAACACCATTTAATGAAGATTCTGTCCTTTCTCTAGTATTATATATTCATGGCTCCTTTGTCATAAATTGTCTGTATATGTGTGGGTTTATTTCTGTGCTCTCAATTCCATTCCATTGTCCTATGTGTGTGTTTCTGTTGTAATACCATATTGTTTTGAATACTGTAGGTTTGTAGTATATTTTGAAACCAGGGAACATGATACATCCCCCTTTGTTGTTCTTCCTCAAGATTGCTTTGGCGGTTCAGGATCTTTTTGGTGGCATACTAATTTTAGTATTATTGGTTCTAGTTCTGTGAATAAGCCATTGGACTTTTGATAGGGATTACACTGAACCTACAGATTGCTTTGGGTAGTATTGACATTTTAAAAGTATTCTTCCAATTCATAAGTATAGGCTATCTTTCCACTATGTCCTCTCAGTTTTTTGTTTGTTTTTTTTTCTGATAGTTTTTAGTCTACAGATTTTTCACTGCCTTGTTCGGTTTATTTCTATATTTTGTATTGTTTTTTGTATAATTGTAAATAGGGTTGTTTTCTTCATTTCTTTTTCTGATAGTTTTAGTATATAGTCACGGATTTTTGAGTATTGATTTTGTGTCCTGTGACTGTACTGGATTAATTTATTCTAACTTTTCTTTGGTAGAATCTTTCAGTTTTTATATGGTATCATAATTTGCCAATAGTGACAATTTTCTTCCTTTTCTATTTGGATGCCTGTTATTTCTTTCTTCTTGCCTAATTGCTATGGCACAGACTTCCACTATTCTGTAAAATAAAATACTCTGTACTATGCTAATTGTCCTCTTAACTGGGAGTTCCACCGCTTGCTATGATGTGCGCTGACCACCAGGGGATGGCGCAGAACATGGCGGGTGGCATGGCAGCGGGTGGTGGAGGCACTGCCGGTCCCGATGGGCCCCAAGGAGAGCAGGACCGTAGTGGGATGGTAGAGCGGGTGAGTGAGCAGCACCAGGCCAAGGCAGGTGCGAGTGGAGGCCCGATCACCCCACAGACAGCGACCAGTGGTGGCGGCAGGGGGCGGAGCTGCCTCCCTGCTCCCAGGTGCTGAGGGAGCCACGTGGGGGGCCTGGGCTCGGCCCCGATCGATCACCCTGCAGATGGGATGGTGGCTTGGGTGAGGGGGTGGCATGAGG
The DNA here is from genome assembly GCA_027563665.1 of Antrozous pallidus. Lineage (NCBI taxonomy): Eukaryota > Metazoa > Chordata > Mammalia > Chiroptera > Vespertilionidae > Antrozous > Antrozous pallidus. The sequence continues at coordinate 73,490,218 of CM050519.1, forward strand.
CCAACCCAACGGACCCCACCCATGCACAAATTCGTGTACCAGGCCTCTAGTTATTTATAATAATAAAAGCATAACATGCTAATTAGACCAGATGTCCTTCCTTCTGGACAAAGCTGCAGTAGACAGGGGCCGAGGCAGAGGCCCCTGGCCGCAGCAGCGGATGGGGGCTGGGGCCAAGGCCCTTTCATGAATTTCATGCATCGGGCCTCTACTGTAGATTAAAAGTGTTGAGAGTTATCTCCCTCCAAGGAGGACACCCATGTCTCTTCCTTTTACCTGTTACCCCACAGGCACATATCCCCTAACTTCTAAGGGACCCCGAGTCTTGCAACCAGGTGAGCATTGGGCAGGGGCTAACCCTCTGAACCTGTCTCAAGGTTTTCTAATCTTTGACTTCCTAGTGAGCCAAGGTAGCCCAGGCTAGGCTCTCCTATTCCTCATGCCCTTCCTTGTTTCACTGTCCTAAGTATATTTTTGCTTTGAAGAGTAAATTTTTCCTTGCTTTTCTGATAAATAAATAAAAGTGTTGAGAATGTGCATCCTTGTCTTTTTCCTGATCTTTGAGGAAAGTCTTTCAGCTTTACATCATTGAACATGATATTAGATGGATTTATGTTAGGTATTTCCCTCTATGCCAGTGGTCGGCAAACTGCGGATTGCTAGCCATGTGTGGCTCTTTGACCCCTTGAGTGTGGCTCTTCCACAAAATACCACAGCCTGTGTGAGTCTATTTTGAAGAGGTGGCATTAGAAGAAGTTTAAGTTTAAAAAATTTGGCTCTCAAAAGAAATTTCAATTGTTATACTGTTGATATTTGGCTCTGTTGACTAATGAGTTTGCTGACCACTGCTCTATGCCCACTTTGTTGACCCAAGCAGAAGCCCTGGTATCTGGGATTTATTTATCTTCTATAGTTGAAACTTTGTAGCCTAGAGTGGAGCCAAGCCTTCTGCTTGCTTCGTGGTGGCAGCCATTTCTGTTGGGTTTTATCTATCTTCTATCATTCAAACTTTGTAGCATTGACTGGAGGCCTAGGTCAGCAAGGGTGGCAGAGAAGTTTGGCTTTCTCCATCATCAGGGGCAACCTTCCCCTCCTGTTCTATCTAGCTCCATGGCTGTTGCCATTTTTTTGAGGATTTACTTTTCTATAATCGAAACTGTAGCATTGAGTGAAGGCCTGGGTTGGCAAGGGCAGGCGTAAAGCTTGGCTTCCTCCATTGCCAGGGAAACCCAAGCCTTGCTCCTGCTCTCCATGACTGCAGCTACTTTGATTGGGTTTATTTGCATATTTGCTCCTGATTGGCTTGGTGGGCGTGGCTTGTTGGTATAGCAGAGGTATGGTCAATTTGCTTATTGCTCTTTTATTAGATAGGATGGATGTAAATTTTACCAAATGCATTTTCTGCATTTATTGAAATCATATAATTTTTATCCTTCATTTGGTTAATATGCTATATCATATTATGCAGAACCATCCTTTCATATTTATGATGTCCCTCTCTGGTTTTGATATCAAGGTAATGCTGGCCTTGTAAATGTGTTTGAAATTGTTCCTTCCTCTTCAGTTTTTTTTGGAAGAGTTTGGGAATGATAGGTATTAATTTTTTAAAATATATTTTTATTGATTTAGAAGAAGAAGGGAGAGGGGGAGAGAGAGATAGAAACATCAGTGATGAGAGAGAATCATTGATTGGCTGCCCCTAGTTTCCCTCTACTGGGGATCAAGCCCCCAACCTGGGCATGTGCCCTTGACCAAAATCGAACCTGGGACCTTTCAGTCTGCAGGCCGACCAACACTCTCTCCACTGAGCCAAACCAGATAAGGCAATTTTTTTTTTTTTTAATGTTCGGAAGAATTCATCAGTGAAGCCTTCTGGTCCTAAATTTTTATTTGTTGGGAAGTTTTTTGATTACTGATTCAGTATCCTTACTAGTAATTGGTCTATTTAGGTTTTCTGTTTCTAATATGAAAGTTTTTAGATTACTATTTTATACAGTTATGTCATGATAATACCAAAATATATTTAGGATTCATAGAATTTCACTAGTCAGTAAAAGTTTTTAAAAATTTACAGGTGGCAAAGAGTAAAGAAAGATCTGTACAGCAGGGACTGGTTTGACTCAGTGGATAGAGCGTCCATCTGCGGACTAAGGGGTCCCAGGTTCGATTCCAGTCAAGGGCATGTATCTTGGTTGCGGGCACATCCCCAGTAAGGGGTGTGCAGGAGGCGGCTGATCGATGTTTCTCTCTCAGCAAGGTTTCTGATTTTCTATCCCTCTCCCTTCCTCTCTGTAAAACAATCAATAAAATATGTATTTTTAAAAAAGGAAGATCTATACAGTGATGCAAAATTGGCTTGTGTTGATTATTATTGAAGATGGTATGATGGGAACATGGAGTTCATTGTGCAATTATCTATTTTTGTATATGTTCAGAATATTTCATAATAAAAATTATAAAGAAAAATACAAATAAAAGCAACAGTAGAAATTCACAAGATAATTTAATTTGGCTTTTGTGCCACTTTATAGATTATTTTTCTCTAAAGATAAATGTTTAATTCTTGGGAGCTAGTCTTATTAAAGTCTTGGGTTTTCCCTTCCTTAAGCCAGGTAGGTCATGGTTGATTTGTGTCAAACAGGAATCCAGAGTAGAATTGCTCTAATCCCTGCATTCGGGGATAAGACAATGTCACCATGGATATAATCACATGAAGCCCTGAAAAAAATCCTGTAAGAGTCTTATCCAAATTTCTTATAACACATCTTGAAGATGGGACATTCCAGTCCCTGAAACAATAATGTGTCCTGTAACTGAAGCATGTAATTAAAATATTTATTTTCACATGATTTGAAAGGACATATATTAGAACATCAGATATTTGCCTGTATGTCATACTATAATAATATGAATTTGGAAAAGCTCCAGGGCGTTAATGACTTGTAGAAATTAAATTTTCTTTCTATTTAGGAAATGTATTACATAACAAATGATTATTTTTCTGATATTTGAACTTTTAATTTTACAGCAAAACATGTTGATTCAAAATTGAGAGCAGGTAATAAAGAAGCAACAGATGAAGAGCTGGAGAGGATCCTTGACAAAATCATGATAATATTCAGGTTTATTCATGGTGAGAAATACTCTCGTTCTTATTAACACTGAGTATGTAGAAAATGCTACATAATAAAAAACATATATATACATATTTGGGCCTTTTCTTGAGAAAAATTGACTAAAACATTTCCATTTTCATATTAATACAGGAACTAGAATGATGGCTGCCTGTTGATTAAATAAAAAGTATTTTCTTTGTGGAAATTAAACACAAGGATTCAGTGAAATTAGAGCTGGCTTGCATCAGAATGAACATTTCTGAGGGTTTTTTAGCAGTTAAAGTGAACATTTGCATATCAATTGCCTAATGTTATTTTCATTTGGTTATAAATAGGTAAAGATGTCTTTGAAGCATTTTATAAAAAAGATTTGGCAAAAAGACTCCTTGTTGGAAAAAGTGCCTCAGTTGATGCTGAAAAATCTATGTTGTCAAAACTAAAGCATGGTAAGCACGTGGAATCGGGTTCTGTCCTACCTCTGGGCTGGGAATTAATTGCACTAACCGCATGTTGCTCCTGGTGTTTTTCTCCCATCCTCCACTTGTGTCCCAGAGTGTGGTGCTGCTTTCACCAGCAAACTGGAAGGCATGTTCAAGGACATGGAGCTCTCTAAGGACATCATGGTTCATTTCAAGCAGGCAAGTTCTGTTTGTTTGTTTGTTTGTTTAAGTAGAACAGCTTTTTTTAAAGTATCCAGTTTTAAAGTATGTGAAATGGTTATGTAAAGTATGTAAATACTTACATAAATTAGGTAAAATTCTCATCCTTAAATATTATACTGTTAATGGCTCATATATTCAAATAACCTAAATTTAAAATGAAAAAGAAAAATAATCCCTAAATATGTATAATGAAAATTTGATTTAAATAAGTTTAATGGTATCTTATATTGGTGATATAACCAAAAAAGAAAAAATATTATGAAGATTATACCATTTGCCTTTTTATAGTTTTTATGATATTCTAAAATTATTTTGTCTTCATTTTCTTTCCTTTAGTATATGCAGAATCAGAGTGACCCAGGCTCTATAGATCTAACAGTAAATATACTTACAATGGGATACTGGCCAACATATACACCTATGGAAGTACATTTAACTCCAGAAGTAAGTGTTTTAAAGACTATTCATCCTTTGTTTTAAATATATTAGTACTTCTAAAACATTATAAATGTCTTTCTTTGTTTCACCCATACCATGCATAGACATGTTAGTTTTCAAGAATTATTTAGTGTGAGGTTTTTAAAAATTATACACTCAAGCAAAAATCTAAGGGATTGTGTTGTGGTGTACCCCCGTCTTACAAAGGACGCTCAAAAAGTCGAATTATGGAGTCATTTATTAAAGGTGCTCCAAACCTCGCAGCCCCGAACAGCTTGACATGTCTGGCTTATATTGGCAGAATATCACAAAGGTATTGATTACATCTTTGGGTCTGGAATGAGAAACTTGTTTCAAGAAAAGCACTTTTTTACAGAAGCAAAAATTGAGCAAGTTAGTTACCTAAAGTATCACTGAAGATACTTTTAAGTATCACTGAGTCAACAGAAACACTATCTGGGACCACCTGGGCAATTTAGCATAATTGTGCTGTCCAGATTCTGGGATCACTGAGTCAACAGGAATGCACTATCTGTAGCTACTGAGACAATTTAGGATAAATGTCCTGTCCTGGTTCCCAGAGGAATGTGCTTCGATGATCAATGAGATCACAATCAATGGGATATTCAAACCATCATCAATGGAGTATTCAATCATACATAAGTTCAGAAAATCAAAATAACTTTCTGTTGTTTTAGCAAATAAATAAATATAGAACCCAAATGGCAGTTTCTACCTGAGATGATTGCTACCATATTTTCAATTGCTTTTGTCCCTGTCCACAGCTTAGCCATGTCCATTGGCAAACCATCAAGAAGTCATTAACGCAGGCACTTGTTTTATTGTTTTAATATATTATTTACTTCATAGAGGAAGCGAGAGGGAGAGAGAGAAGTCTTGTGAATGGTACTGAGGGCTTATTTATATGTCAGCCATAACTTTGGGTACTCTGAGGATATGTAGATATGAGGGACAATTTGGGGCTCAGGAACTTGAAATCCAGTGGGCACCATCAATTACAGTACCAGGTGTTATGGAAAAGGGCTGGTTCCAGTGTGGGATCTGGGAATTACAGATGAGCAGGGGTGAAGAAGGCCTTCCAGCTGAAGGGGCTTCCAGAAAGAGCGAAATAAAGTACAGACTCATGGCAGCTGGCCACCTGGGTCAGAAATAGTCCCTCTTGAAGCTGCTTTTCCCATTTCTGAGACATTATTTCTTGATTTTGTTTGTTTCTGAACCCACTGGTCATTTGCCTTTTTGTTTTCTTTTTTTATTTCTCCACCCATATCCTAAATGCTAACATTGCCCAGAATCGTCCTTCAGCTCCCTTCTCATTCCACACCGACTCTCAGTCTCCAGCATGTGTGTCCACTTGAATGTACATCGATGACATCCACAATTTCTCTCATTGCCCTCCTCCCTCCCTCCCTGAATCTCCGTATCCTGTGGGAAGTGAGGAAAACACTTAATCAGTTTTCCTCTGATCTGTGAAGCCTCTCTCTGGCCCAGCTCGCCCACATGGATGTCATGCTCCCTCTATTCTAAATTAGTTGTAGGCCCCAAACCCACCCACTTCTCTCATGCTCTCGGCCTCCATGTATAGCCCTCTAAGTGGAACCTCCTTCTCCAGAAAACGTCCACACCCTTAACCCTTCCCAACACATGCAGCTTGTTCAAACTTATCTCCCCAGTCACCTTCACCAGAAAGCACTCCCTCAAGTCCTCACCCCACTTCACCCCAGACTCCACCCTGGGCGTGCCTCTCTCATAACACTGCAAGTTTATTCACTTCTTATTTTATTTTTAAATATTTCAGACTTATAGGAAATTATCAAGAATAGTTCAAAGAATTTCCAGTACCTTTCACTCATTTTTTTTAAATCATTGCTCTATATGCTTCATCATTTTGTTCCTTTCCATATATGTGCCTTTTTTTTCTGGTCCATTTGAGAGTACATTCATTTTATCTTTAATACTTTATTGATGTATTTTTATTTTTTTGTGAGAGAGAAAGAGATCAGCTTATAGTTCCACTGATTTATGCATTCTCATCAGTTGATCCTTGTATGTGCCTTTACCAGGATCGAACCTGTGGCCTTGGCATATGGGAGCAATGCTCTAACCCAGAGGTCGCCAACCTTTCGGACCTCATGGACCTCGGACCATTGGTTGGCAACGGCTGCTCTAATCAACTGAGTTACTCGGACAGGGCCTGTACCCTTAATACTTTAGTGCGGTTTTCCCAAAAACAACCAGAGAATGTTGTCAAATTCAGCTAGTTAACATTAAAGTAATTACTGCTTTCATCAATATACAGCCAAGTTCTATTTTTGTCAGTTGTCCCAACTATAACTTTTAGTTTTTTTTTTTCTTGGTATCAGATCCAGTCCAGGATCCCACCTTTTCATTTAGTTGTATCCTGTCATCTGTAACAGCTACACAACCTTTCTTTTTCTTTCATGACACTACATGTATTTGCTTGTTTTATTTTTGTTTTTTTACAGTTGTACTCAGGATAAGATTTATTACAGCAAAAGTGACATGTTTTTAAAATGCAGGCTAGTTTTCTTATATTATCTCTGTTTGTTTGTCTGATTAGATTCAGCTCATGCATATTTAACCAGAATCCCACATGGGACGTGTCATTTCCTCTCAGTATCATGTCCAGAGGCACACATTATTCTTTTGTTCCCATATAATTTGGTTAAGCTATTACCTGGTTTCTTTACTCTATTGGTGGTATTTTTCCTTTGGTGATTATTAAGTAATTTGTGGGGAGATATTTTAAGATTATGTAAACCTCTTATTTCCCCATCAGAATCACACCTGCTTGATTTTTGCCTGAATCCATTTTTACCTTGATGAACAGTGATTTTTTTTCCTGTCCTTATGAGTATGAATTCATAGAATCTTAGTTACTTATTTGATACCAAAATCGTCCCATATTTGGCTGGTGGGAGCACTTTTCAGCTGCCTCTTTGTCCTTTCAAAACACCCCTGCATATTTGAGTATTTTTTTATTTTCTAGCAAAAGGTGTTTGAGGCTTATCATACTGTATTTTTTAAATTGTGGTAAAATATACCTACAACTTACCATTTTATTTTTTTTAATATATTTTTATTGATTTCAGAGAGGGAGAGAGAATTGAAACATCAGTGATGAGAGAGAATTGTTGATTGGCTGCCTCCTGCGCGTCCCCAACTGGGGATCAAGCCCACAACTTGGGCATGTGCCTTGACTGGAATGGAACCATAACCTCTTGGTTCATAGGTTCATACTTAATCACTGAGCCATGCCAGCCAGGCAACTTGTCATTTTAAAGTGTACAGTTCAGTGGCATTAAAATGTACATACATCACCTCTGTCTAGTTCAGAACTTTTCATCATCCCAAATAGATATCCTGGACCCATTAATCAGTCACTCTCATTCCACCCCTATCATATACACATTGCCCTAGCCCCGGGCAATCACTAATCCCTTCTCTGTCTATGGATTGGCCTATACTGGGCATTTCATATAAATAAAATCATATATGGTCTTTTATGTCTGACTTCTTTAACTGTGTTTTCAAGGTTAATCTATGTTGTAGTATGTGTCACTGCTTCATTCCTTTTAAAGGCTGAATAATTTTCCATTGTTTGGATATACCACACTTTATTTATTTATCCGTTAATGGACACTTGGGTTGTTTCATTTTTGGCTATTGTGAATAATGCTGCTGTGTGTAGTTTTTGTTTGAATAGATGTTGTCAGTTCTTTAGATATATCCCTAGAAGTAGGAATTTCTTGGTCATGCGATAATTCTGTTTAACTACAAGTTTTCCACAGTAGCTGCACCATTTTACATTGCCATCATCAACACACAAAGGTTCTAATTTCTCCACATCTTCAGTATTTGTTATTTTCAGTTCTTTGATTATAGACATTTTGGTGAGAGTGATATCCCATTTTGATTTGATTAGCTTTTTCCTAAGAACTAATATTGAGCATCTTTTCATGTAGTTATTGGCCATTTGTAGATCTCCTTTGAAGAAGTCTATTTAAACCCTTTTCCCTTTTTAAATTGTGTTGTCTTTCTGTTGTTGAACTGTAAGAGTTTCGTTTTGTTTTGTTTTAAATAGATTTTTATTAATTTCAAAGAGGAAAGGGAAAGGGAGACAGAAACATCAATGATGAGAGAGAATCACTGATTGGCTGCCACCTGCATGCCCCCTACTAGGGATTGAACCCACAATCCAGGCATGTGCCATTGACCAGAATCGAACCCAGGACCCTTCAGTTCTTAGGCTGATGCTCTATCCACTGACCCAAACCGGCTAGGTCTAAGAGTTCTTTATATATTCTTATACTAGACTCTTATCAGGTATGTGATTTGTAAATATCTTCCCCCATTCTGTGAGGTGTCTTGTTACTTTCTTGATAATGTCTTTTGCACAAAAGTTTTTAATTTTTATAAAGTCCAGTTAAACTGCTATTTCTATTGTTGCGTGTACTTTTGATATCATATCTAAAAAAAACTTGCCAAATCTAAGGTGATGAAAATTTTACCCATATGTTTTCTTCTAAGAGTTTTATAGTTTTCACTCTTATATTTAGGTCTTTGATCTATTTTGAGCCTGCCATTGAAAAACTAGCACATAGTAAACACCCAATGTTAGTTGCTATATTATGATTAGCATTAATACATTAGAAATTAATGTCAAGGAAATAATTTTTAGGAAAAGTATGCATTGAGTTTTGTCACATTATTTACTTAATTTTTAGGTGGGATATGATTTAGTAGATATGTTTTCTAAAAAGAGTCCTTTTAGATATATACTAAAATACTTAAAAATGAATATACACTAAAATATTAAGAAATGAAACGATACCAGGCCTGGGATTTGATGTTGAAGTTGGGTAATGGGGTAAGTATGTTTATACAGTTGAGTTTGAATCATGCAGAGGAGTTTGCCAAGTAGATATGAGGCAGATAGGCATTTCTAACAGAGGACACCACTTTGACAGAAGCACAGAGGCACGCACAAGTATTTTATACACAATGTATAGCAATGGAAATCCCAGACCTGGTTCTGCCAACTTTTAGCTCTCTGTCCAGAGGAGCTATTAACAAATTGCAGTAACTACTATCAGAGCTGAGGGTGGTTAGAGAAGGCTTTTCTGAGGAAACAGTTCTGAAAAATGAGTTGATATTGTTAGGAAAGTGGCTTCCCAGATCTGGTAGAGGAGATGTGTGGGAGCCTGAGGGAGGATGAGACACTGTGCTCAGTGAAGTGGGAAATGGGACTACAGAGTGTCAAGGGTGGGAGGCATAGGAGAGGCAAGGGAGGTCAGGAGTTTCCGAGGAAAAGGGCCTTAGCAAGGCATGGAAGAATTTTATTCTTAGGAAGAACATGGAAATGGTGCAAAATTGGGGGGAAGGAGGAAGCCATGGATATGCCAGCATGTTTGGAGGGGTTGGAAAGACAAACCAAAGAAGAATCAGAAAGTGTGGACATAGAGACAGGAAGTCCAAGCAATGAGTGTCATAGACACCAGGAGGAAGGAAGCAGGAGCCTGCTTCATGGGAAGCTGTTGAGAGGGATCATCTCACAAGATGAAGCCTGAGGAGAGCCATTAGTTTTAGCAGCACAGATCACTGGTTACCTGAGTTCAGAGTAAAGCAGATTGAAAGGAACTAAAGAAAATAATGAGCAAAAAGAAGTTAAAGGAATAGATGTAGTACACATAAGCATTCCAGAGAAACACTATCAGAGGAATAAGACAGTCTGTCCATAAACAACAGGAACAGGTACAAAAGTGAGGAAGGAGGGGATACCTGGAGGAAGAGGGGGATCTAGGGGGCTTGAAATGAGATATCAGCAATAACAATATTGGCTGAAAGTTTGCAAGGTATAAAAAACCTTCCATGAAAATAATGGCTAGCTTATGTCATGTTTCCTGTGCATACACTGTCCTGAGTGTTTTATATTAACCCTCACAGCAGCTCGATGCCCAGGTCTTGCCATTACCATGGATCGAGAAGAGGCATTCTGAGGCCCTAAGAGCAGTTAGGAGTTAGTGAGAGCTTGAGTTAAGACCTGGTAAGATACACCTGGGTCTTAGACAGTGTCTCTGAGGATAGCCACTGTGATCTTCATTACATATGCCATCAGCCACAGAAACCTGGCTATGGGGTGTGGAGATTATAAAATACAGCCTGTTTGTACATAAAACAGTAGTTCCAAGTGTTATTCCACTGTGTGAGGGAAAACCCCTATGTCCTAGGTGGTGAACATTTTCCACAGGTAATTAAATCCAGAAAAATAACTGTCAAAACAGAACTGATCTTTTTATTTAGCTGTGAAAAATTATAAATTGAATGAGTAATGGTGGTTAGCATAATTAAATTGTTTTCCATTGCTTGACAGATGATTAAACTTCAGGAAGTATTTAAGACATTTTATCTCGGAAAGCACAGTGGTCGAAAACTTCAATGGCAGACTACATTGGGACATGCTGTTTTAAAAGCAGAGTTTAAGGAAGTAAGTTCTTTGTTAAATTTATTTTTGTAAAGTGTGCTAACAGTTTTTAAAATTGTAATTGAACTTTGGTAGCAAGGAAAGGAAAATACTCAGTATAACTCAGCATTGGCTTTTGTAGGTCAATAAAATTGGAACAGTTGAAGAATTAATTTCCTAATCAATAGAAATAGAAAAACATTTACCTAATTGAAAAATGAGCAAAGGATGTGGAGAAGCGACTCATAAAAGCAAGACTAAAAAATCAATATTCATGAAAATGTGTTCCACTTCTCTGCCAACCAAAGGGCTGCAAATTAAAACACAATAAAGTGCCACTTTTGATTATGAAATTGATAAAGGCTAAAATTAAAAGAAACAACAATTCTTGCCCACTTTTGGTGGGATAACGTGAGCTTTATGAAGGGTAGTTTGCCTATGTGTACCTCAAAACTTCTCAGATCACATGCTTTGTTGCCTTAGCTTCAACTCTGGGGATTAAGTATCTTAAGACCTTTTCTCAGGTTAATGAATAAAAATATCTGTTGCAGTGCTATTTTTAAATGGTTTTTTAAAACATATTTTTATTTCAGAGAGAGAGAAACATCAGTGATGAGAGAAAATCATTGAATGGCTGCCTCCTATAGGCCCCACTCTGGGGATTGAGCCCGCAACCAAGGCGTGTGCCCTGAACAGGAATCAAACCATGTCCTCCTGGTTCATAGGTCGATGTTCAACCACTGAGCCACACCAGCAAGACTGCAGTGCTATTATTAAAAGTGGTCATTTAAAAGGGGAAATGCATGCTGTGTATTGATAAATGAAAGAAGCATGTCACAAAGCAGTCCTTCATGTTTGCTTAGTGTACATAAGTTAATTTTATAAATAAACTTATGTACACTAAGCAAAAACAGATAAGATTTCTATTTTGCTGGCTATTATAATACACTATCATAAATTATATAGTGGACCCTTGAGCAACTACAGTTTGAATTGTTTGCATCCACTTATATGCGGGTTTATTTTTTAAAAAGTATAAGTGACAGATGACCTATAGATTCAATGCAATTCCTATCAATATACCAGTGGAGTATTTTACAGAACTAGAAAAAACATTCCAAAATATTTAGATGGAACCACAAAAGACCCAGAATAGCTACAGAAATATTGAGAAAGAACAAAGTTGGAGGAATCATGCTACCTGGTAAGCTATACTACAAGGCCATGGTAATCAAAACTATGTTACTGGCATAAAAACAAACATATAGATCAGTGGAACAGAATCTAGAGCCCAGAAATAAACCCATGCCTTTATGATTAATTATGTTTGACAGAGGAGGCAAGAACATAAATGGAATAAAGACAGCCTATTCAACAAATGATGTTGGGAAAATTGGATACCTGCAAAAAAGTGAAACTAAATCACCTTAGTACACCATATACAAGAATAAACTCAAAAGGGATTAAAGACTTAAATGTAAGACTCGAAATCATAAAAATCCTAGAAGAAAACATAGGCAGTAAAATCTGTGACAATTCTCTTAGCAATATTACACACACACACACACACTCTAGAAGCCCGATGCACAAAGATTCGTGCAAGAATGGGCCTTCCTTCCCCTGGCTGCAAGCACCGCCTTTGCTCTGGCCCAGAGCCGCCTTTCCACCTTCCCATACTGCTCAGAGGCCTGGAGTGGCTGGGGTGGTGTGGAACACCTGTGTCATCGCCATGGCAACAATGCAAGCATCCAACCCCAGGCTGCTCAGTGGTGCCTGTTTATGCAAATTAACCTGCCATCTTTAGTGGGTTAATTTGCATAATGATTGGTTGGTGGGCGTCGTGAAGGTATGGTCAATTAGCATGTTACTCTTTTATTAGATAGATATATATCTTTGGGCAAGGAAAACCAAAGAAAAATAAATGGGACTTCATCAAAATAAAATATTTTTGCACAGCAAAGGAAGCCCTCAACAAACCGAAAAGACAACCCACTAAATGGGAGAACATATTCACCAATACATCTGATGAGTTAATATCCAAAATTTATGAAGATTTTATAAAACAACACCAAAACAAACAATGAAATTAAAAAATGGGCAAAGGACCTGAAGTAGACACTTCTTAGAAGAGGATATGCATATGAAAAGATGCAAATTAAAACCACAATGAGATATCACCTCACACCACTCAGAACAGCTTTCTTCAGTAACTCCACAAATAGTGTTGGTGAGGATGTGGAGAAAAAGGAACCCTTGTACACTGTAGTTGGAAAGGCAGATTGGTACAGCCCCTATGAAAAAAATGGAACTATTTTATAACCCAGCAATTCCACTTTAGGAATATAAGCCAAAGAAACCCAAAACACTAATTCCAAAGAATGTATGCACCCCTATGTTCATTGCAACATTATTTATAACTAGAGGTCTGGTGCATGAATTAACACATGGGTAGAGTCCCTAGGCCTGGCCTGCGATCAGGGCTGATCAGGGCCTTTTGGCTGCCAGCCAGGGCCTCCCTTCCCCAGATGTCAGCTGGGGCTGACATTGCTTTGTTCTGCACCACCCCCTGGTGGCCAGTGCATATCATAGCGTGCGGTTGAGCTGCCTTAGATTATAATTAGCATACTAGAGGCCTGGTGCACGGGGCGAAGGGGGCAGCATGGTGTCCCTCAGCCCAGCCTGCACCCTCTCCAATCTGGGATCTCTTTCACAATCCAGGACTGCTGTCTCCCAACTGCTCGCCTACCTGCCTTCCTGATTGCCCCTAACTGCTGTCACCTGCTGGCCTGGTCACCTCTTAACTGCCTTCCCATGAAGGCCTGGTTACCCCTAACTGCCCTCCCTTGTGGGGTTGGTCCCCTCTAACTGCCCTCCCCTGCAGGCCTTGGTACCCTCAATTGCTGTTCCCTGCAGGCCCAGTCACCCCCAGCTTCCCTCCTCTGCCAACCTGGTCACCCCTAACTACCCTCCAATGCAGGTTTGATCGCCCCCACTGCCCTCCCTCCCTTGCAGGCCTGACCCCCGCCCCCACAACTGCTCTCCCCTTGCCCACAAATGCCCTCCCTTTTTATAAAGAAATTTATAAAATCTTAATAAATTAACCCCTTATCAGATGTATTGGTGAATATGTTCTCCCATTCAGTGGTTTGTCTTTTCGGTTTGTTGAGGGCTTCCTTTGCTGGTCCCTCCCAACTGCCCTACCCTGCTGGCCATCTTGTGGCAGCCATCTTATGTCACATGGGGGCAGCCATCTTGTGTATTGCGGTGATGGTCTATTTGCATATTACTCTTTTATTAGATAGGGTTATGCTTTGATTGGTTGAATCAACAACCAGACACTTAGCATATTAGGCTTTTATTATATGCAATTATGCATTTGTGTTGCATTGTGTTGTTATGCAGGGTTATAAACAAAGCCACACCTGCTAATCTTTAAGGTATTATAAAAGTTAAGATACGATCTCCTCACTGCCAGCTTCAGAACTGAATCTCTGCAGAACGATCTCCTGACTGCAATGTTTTCCTTCCATAGCGAGGCTTAAGGATGAATCACTCACAGCATGCTCTGTTGTGCACACAGAACTACTACTCTATGTATGGAAAGCCTCTGTAGTGGGGACTTTTTAAATAGGTGGGGCCCAGCCATTGTAGCTCAGTAGTTGAGCGTCACCCTATGAAACAAGGTTTGATTCCCAGTCGGGTACATGCCCAGCTTTGGGCTCGATCTCTAGCATGGGGTATGGAGGAGGCAACCAATCAATGATTCTCTGTCATCATTGATGTTTCTCTCTTTCCCCTCTCCCTTCCTCTCTGAAATCAATAAAAATATATTTTAAAAGAATATATTCTAAAAGGGAAATTATGTGAGGTCCAAAACTTGGTTACATCAGTCATGTACATCACAAGCACATATAAAGGGATACTGGCCAACAGTTTATGATCATTTATGTGCTTGCTTCATTACTCATTCTTTAACAATGATGTTAGCTAGATCTTTTGCTAGCTTTCCTGTCCATACAGGTTTTGTCACTGGGCCTTCTCATACTCTGTCAACTCATTCCAGTGCCATTCCCAGTCATTAAGAGGACATCAGCAAGCCAAAATGGGACCTAAGGGTGCTGTTAGATTTGTGTCAGCAACATCTGACTTCAAATAAAGATAATCACCTTGATCAGCACAATTTACTAAAGAACTTTTTTACTACTTTAAGAATATTTCAAGAGAAGACTTTTTAAGTGTAATACCAAGTCATTTTATTCTTGTATAATTAGTAACATAATGTTTTCTTATTTGGTGGCTAATTAGTAATTTCTTATACCCTTTTCCCCAAAGTTTGAGGACAAAAAGAAGCTTCTTAAAGTTTTTCAAGATTGTGGTAACAAAGCTTCATGCATGATATGTTTGTTTTCTTTAAGGGAAAGAAAGAGTTCCAGGTATCCCTCTTCCAGACTCTGGTGCTTCTCATGTTCAATGAAGGGGATGGATTCAGCTTTGAAGACATAAAAATGGCCACTGGGATAGGTATGAAAACACTCTTCATGAATTTATGGGTTTTGACTGCCCTTGATTTTAAACATTTACTCATTTAAGAGAAGATGTAGACTGTGTCTCTGCTTGTCTCATTTGAGAGTGTGGTTTCTTTCATTTTTGTTGAGTGTCATTATTCATTTTAATGCTAATCTGTGCCTGCATTTTTCTCCTCAACCAGAGGACAGTGAATTGCGGAGAACTTTACAGTCACTGGCCTGTGGCAAAGCACGAGTTCTGATTAAAAGTCCCAAAGGAAAGGAAGTAGAAGATGGAGACAAATTCATTTTTAACGGAGATTTCAAGCACAAGTTATTTCGAATAAAGATCAATCAAATTCAGATGAAGGAAACCGTATGTATAAACTTTCTCTTTTTACTTATAGGGAGGGTGTTCACCAAGGAATCACTAGTTTTTATAATTTCTTGACTGTAAGAGTTCTGAAGCATATTTCTAATGTATCTAATTTGAATACAGTGTTTATAGGAGTACTCATTTTAATGTAGCTTTTGTTAACTTTATATTCACCATAAGAATGAAAATCAGAAAATAAATGCATTTAACAGTTATTCACAAAAGTGGTGTGATAAATCAAAGCTTCCCTTATCAAATTCTGTTAGTGGAGAGAGCATGTCATTTCCAAAACCCAGTGACTTGTCTTTTTATTTTTGCACAGCACATTTCAGCCATTCTCTCAGCCTCGGCCTCAGCCAGGGTCCTGGGGTGGAAGTGGTAAGAGTTGTGGGTGTCAAGGACCCACTGACATTGTATCTGTGATCTGTGTACAGGTGGAGCATCTGTAGCTTTGATCAGATTCTCAAGGTTCGTGTCCAGAGCAGGTTCTGGCCCACTGCCCTTCCTAATGCAGAAGCCCTTACACCTCTGGGCTGTTCTCAGACATACAGGCCAGGTGGGCAGGCTCACCCCTGGCACCCCACTTATATAACAGGGTGTCCAGCTGGTCCCCTTATACATGTTAATGACTTGAAGAGAGGCCTTTTGAAGGAGTGAGGTCAATTCAAACAACCCAAGGGCAGCTTTCATTGATCTAAAATGATACCACAAATACTTTCTCCACCTCCAGCAGAAGACAGTGATTGCTTCACTTACATGGAGGTGTTCAAAGTAGCCTACAGAAAATATGTTCAGACTACACAAAAGAAATGTAAAAAAAAAAAACAATAAATACATAAAGATGTTCATTTTCATCAATAATTTTTGTGAAATTCAAATTAAAGTAACATTCCATTTTTAATCTGTCACTTTGGGAAATGTTTAAAAATTTGTCATATCCAGCCAGGCCTGGTAATATATGGGAAAGCAGACATTCTTTTTTTTTTTAAGGGTTTTTGGTTTTTTTTGTTTTGTTTTGTTTTTTAGCTATAGTACTTTCTTTTTTTTTAATTTCTTTATTGATTAAGGTATTACATATGTGTCCTCATCCCCCATTGCCCCTTCCAAACCCACCACCACCACCACTTATGCCTTCACCCCCATGGTGTCTGTGTCCATTGATTAGGCTTATATTCATGCATACAAGCCCTTTGGTTGATCTCTTCCCCTTATCCCCACCCTCCCCTATCTTCCATTTGAGATTTGACAGTCAATGCTTCTCTGTCTCTGGATCTGTTGTTCATCAGTGTATGTTGTTCATTATATTCCATAAATGAGTGAGATCATGTAATACTTATCTTTCTTTGACTGGCTTATTTCACTTAGCATAATGCTCTCCAATTCCATCCATGCCCTGGTTTAAAGCAGCCACCTTTTCCTCCTCCTCCTTCTTAAAGAATACCTTTCAGCATTTCATATAATACTGGTTTGGTGTTGATGACTGGTTTAGCTTCTTATCTGTGAAGCTCTTTATCTGACCTTCAATTCTGAGCTCCATCTTTGGCTATTCCCCTGAGATTCTACCTCACATTCCAGATTCCCCCCATAAGATAGCTTCACTGGGTCGAGTAATGTTGGTTGTAGGTTCTTGCTATTCATCACTTTGAAAATTTCTTGCCACACCCATCTGGCCTGCATGGTTTCTGTTGAGAAATCAGCTGACAATCGTATGGGTGCTCCCTTGTAGGTAATTAAGTGTTTTTCTCTTGCTGCTTTTAATATTCTCTCTGTCTTTTGCTCTTGGCATCTTAATTATGATGTGTCTTGGTGTGGTCCTCTGGATTCCTTTTGTTTGGGGTTCTGTGTGCTTCCTGTAAGTCTATTTCTTTCACCAGGTGGGGGAAGTTTTCAGTTATTTCTTCAAATAAGTTTTCAGTATCTTGCTCTCTCTCTTCTTCTGGCACCCCCATAATTCTGATATTGGTATGCTTGAAGTTGTCCCAGAGGCTTCTTACACTATCCTCAAATTTTTGGATGCTTTTTTCTTTTCCAGTTGAGTGTTTTTGGCCTCTTGGTATTTCAAATCTTTGACTTCATTCTTGCGTTCTTCTAGTCTGCTGTTGGGTCTCTGTAAAATATTTTTTATTTCAGTCAGTGTATGTTTAATTTCTAAGTTGGTCCTTTTTCATATCCTCAAGGGTCTTGCTGAATTTATCGGCCTTTTCTAGGAATTGTTTGAAAAACCTTCTAACTGTGGTTTTGAACTCTATATCCAATTGTTTGTTTTCTTCCATTTCTTTCATTTGTGATCTGTTTCTTTCTCTCTGCATTTTCACTACTTCCCTGAGATGGTAGGGTAGCTTTGTGTGCTAGGTGTCTTGGCCTCCCTTGTTACCTGAGGTGGACACTTTTGGTGCACCCCTTTGTGGACTGTGTGTACAGCCTTGCTGCAGTTAAGTCTTGATTGTTGTTGGTATCACTGGGAGGAATTGACCTCCAGGCTAATTGGCTGTGAGGATCAGCAGTGTCTACTCTGGGAGACAGCCTTATTCAACAAGACTTGCAAATTTGCCAAAGCCTCTGTGCTTAGCTTGGATGGGATGGAGTTTCAGGGTGGGGCGGAGTTTCAGAGTGGAGCCGACAGCCTTGGCTTCCAGTCAGCCCCACCCCACGAGGTCACCGGGTTTCAGTATCCACAAGCAATCACTGCAGGCATCTCTGAGAGAAAGGTGCCCTCCAGTTTCGCCTGCTGCCAAACAGTCCAGTCTCTCCCCCAATGAATCCAGACTCCCAGATCTTTACCCAGCACTGGGGTTCCAGGCATTCGGAACTGGGTTTCAGTGCTGTCTGGAGCACCTGTCTCCCTCCCGCCAGATCAGTCCAGTGGCACAGTCAAAGGTCTGCCCTCTGCACACATTTGCACACTCGTCTCCAGAGCTCCGTCTTTGGCTGTTCCCCTGAGATTCCACCTCACGTTCCAGATTCCCCCCATAAGGGCCTGGGTCCCCTGGGTCTCATCCAGAACTGGGGCTCAGTGCAGTTGGAACTGGGTTCAGCGCAGTCTGGAGCCTTTGTCTCCTTCCCACGACAGCACACCAGCCAGGCACTCAGAGGCCCCGTCCTCTTCGCACGTGCTTGTCTCCCTATCTCAGGCTTTGCAGCTGCTCTGATTCTCCATGTGCATTTCTGTTTCCTTCTAGTTGTAGATTTATCCAATCAGCCAGCTTTCCTATGGTTCTGGATGATGTCTGTTTTATCTTTTAGTTGTATTCTTGAAATTATTGTGCAAGGCAGCAGCCTAGGTGTTTACCTATGCCGCCATCTTGGTTTCTCCCTTGTTTTTGTTTTTTAAGATATTTGACATACACAGACCTGCCTGTCCCCCACTCCCCTTTGATCTGCAGGCCTCTATTAGGTTGTTTTTTTAAATATATATATTTTGTTTGTTTGTTTTTTGTTTTTTGTTTTTTTCTTCAGAGAAAGAAAGAGAGAGAAGCCTCAATGAGGAGAATCATTGATTGGCTGCCTCCTTGCATGCCCCCTACTGGGGATTATGCCCACAACCCAGGCATCTGCCCTGACCTGGAATCAAACCATGACCTCCCTGTTCACAGGTCGATGCTCAATCACTAAGCCACTATGGTTGGCTTTTTTTTTTTTTTTTTAACCATCAAGTTGTTAGCAGTGTTTACTATTTGCTTCTGATAAAAGCTCTTTATCTGTTCAAGTTCTTTTATTTTTCTAATTACTCTTTATATATTCAAGTTTGTTTTAAATCAAGAATAGATTTTTAATTTTGTCATGCCTTATCAAGGTGATTATAATCTAACCTTGAAATTATTGTGATGATTTCTGTCACATTAGTAGACTCCCAATACTGAGAAAAGTTTACATTTCTGGAATAAATTCTGATGGCTAGTATACTTTGTTTTGTTTTCATTACTAGGCTCCTGGATTTAATCCAGGATTATATAGGGTTTTTACAGCTTTTCTATAATTTTGAAAATTATTTTTTAATGTTTGGTAATGAAGTTGTACTCTTTGGAAGCCAGATTTCATTGGAACACAATGCATAGCAGAACAGGATTCATTTAAAGTTCGGCCTTTCTTGGCATCAAAAGTTTCTAGTCAAAGTCAACAGTATGACATAATTAATACTAAAATATAACTTTATGCTTCACTTTTTGTATTTTTTTGTGCAGGTTGAAGAACAAGTCAGCACCACTGAGAGAGTGTTTCAGGACAGACAGTATCAGATTGATGCTGCCATTGTCAGAATAATGAAGATGAGAAAGACTCTGGGTCATAATCTTTTAGTGTCTGAATTGTATAATCAGCTGAAATTTCCAGTAAAGGTAATGTATATTGGCTCAATTAAAACTGTAGTATTGTGCTAAACCATTGGTGAAGCATGTTCGATTCTCATTACCTGCAGAATCATATCATTTGTTCTACACTGAAAGTGATAATTTGCTTCAAAAATCTACCTTTGTGTATATACTAAGTCTAGAAAACCTGGCAAATGATGATAGTAGGAACTTTATCTCAAACGTTCTTCATCACCATTATAGAAGTGATAGATACCTAAAATTCCCACTCTAGAAGGGAGAAGGTGCTACATGGAAATGGACATTTATTATCAGCAGTTGTAACAATGCAGGTTATATCACAGGATTTTAAGGAGATCATGCTAACTAATTTAATAAGCATTTTGCAAACTACAAAGCATTCTTTATCTCAGTAATATGTCTTCATTGATATTGAGTAAAAAGTCTACCCTAAAACCTTTCAGTCTGTGCACATTTCCAGAACTGAGACCTGTCCTGGCTGTATGTAGCGTACAGGATAAGTGAGGAGAGCGTTATGAAGAGCTTTAACGCATGCAAAAACCTAGAAAGTATGGGACTCTCATGACACCTGGCTTTCAGTGACTAAGCCTGCCTGCCACGTGTGTTTGTGTTATCCAGTTTGTAAAAGACCAGCTGACCCTCCTTTCTCACAAAGGGAGTCGAGGTGGACCACTGAGTCTTGACACTGAAATGGTGGGTGAGAATGCCATCCTGCCTCAGCGAATATTGGGTTTCTGTACTCTGCAGAGTCAGTGTGTGCTGCACAGTGCTCTGCACAGTTGTGGAACACTGCCTCATACACCATTCCTCCCTATCACAAGCCAGGGAGAGTGCTGGTTTCCCCTCTGCAAATGAGAGACCCAGCAGTTAAAAAACTAAATAGCAAGTAAGGTGTGCTTACAGCCATAATGCCTAGCTCTACTTTGATAGGTAATTGGGTTTCAGCCTCATATTGTAAAATGTATGATCTATCACTAAATAGAAAGTTACGATGTTTGGAAGAAAGAACATACAGGTAAAAAAACTTGCTCATAATTGTCAGCATAATTGGGCTTTCTAACAGCAGAAGCCAGAGGGCGCTCTTCCTGGGCTGATATGTCATGATGTGGACATATATCTATTCAGTCATCTACTTTTAGGAAAGGAATACTCAGAATTTGTGATTGTACTGTATAATATAGCATATATAGTAAATACTAGTTCTTAGGGAAAAATATTCTCAACAGATGAAAGTGCCTTGAGACATCAGATTTCCCTTTCAAACAAATAGAAATGTATTACCTAATAGGATCTGCCATGTGCATATACTCATTAGTGATCATAAATAATGCATTTACATTTCACAAGTTTCATATTTCCCACAGGAAGCCCTGCTCTGATAATAAATTCACATGGAGCACTTTGATTGAGAAATAATGTTAACATTATCTTTGAAGAAGGAAGTTTTAGTCTATTCATTTTATACTTACAAATAAATATGTATATTTATATAATATTTATATAACTATGTGTAAAATAAGCATAATTATAATCACATATTTCATGCATGATGTTATATTCCCCTATGTTTGTAAATTTAATTCCACTGTAATTGGGTGTTTTTGTTTTTGTTTTCTATTTTAGCCTGGAGATTTGAAAAAGAGAATCGAATCTCTTATAGACAGAGACTATATGGAGAGAGATAAAGACAATCCAAATCAGTACCATTATGTGGCCTGATGCATCGGCCAGCTGTTTTCTTTCAGGGAGACACTGGAATATATCTCCAGAGCAGTGAAACACCTCTGTGCTGTTTCCAGGGTTTTCTGGGATTGAGCCAGCACAGATACTTTGGATTCGAAGGAAAGGAGATGATTCTTGGATAACCCTTCACAAGGCTTAAGGATTTGCAAATGGCATATGTATCTTTTCACCCTCCAGTTCTTCCTCTTGTTCTTTTAGGCATTTAAGTTGTTTCCATTGCTCTGTGCAGAATGACATTGGTATTGGACAAGAAGATACTGGTTAAATGAGGTTCCTTTGTAAGATGGTATTGTTGTGGCAAAAAAAAACAAAGTTTGGTTTGTTTTTGTGTGTGTGATCATGAATGCACAATAAAAAGACCCTCTATGCTGCATTCTTTAGCTACAGAAATTACTTAGGTATTCCTGAAGATAAGCTATTTTAGTTGATGAACACTTAGATTAAAACAAGAACCCTTAATTGGTGAACATTAAGAAGAAAGTCAGTGTTGAAAACTGGCTTATTAATTATGCAATCTAAATACTGGCATCTATTTTTCATTTATTTTCAAAAAGTTTTAAACTTTAATGACTGATTTTTCTATAATGAGGTTTCTCAGTGAGATCTCTGATGTGCCAAGAGGACATCGGGTCTGATGTGTTTGGAGCAATGAACCCATCAGCGTCTTTATTTCCACTGAATTATTTGTGAATTTTCTGTTTAAGGTTTTGGGGGGTAGTGTGTTTGTGTTTACCATTCTAAGATTGAGTCTAGCAGTCCCTGTACTTTGCATTGGGGTAACTGCTGTTTGATTTTTTTTAATTGCAGTATTTGTATGAATGGTATAATAAAGTTTGGTTTTGTTCTTGCATTCACGCACAGGGACAGTCGTCATTCTCTGTGCCATAACCACTGTAAAATGTTTTATAGGAGACTTAAAGTCTTTATTGTGAAGCAGAGGTTATTTTGTCAAAAGATTAAAAGGATTTCATTGGCACCTGGTTTCATGTTGTGTATGTATAGTGAGATTGAATAGCAGATTATGTTAGTATGGTAACTATAACAGATGCTTTTAGATAACATTTAAAACTACTTTATATTTTACATAATGGCATGTTTCATTTTGATTAAAAACTACCAAAGGAATTTTGATCATGGTATAAGTGTTTAAAGCAATATTTTCTGGACTATAACAAGTTTATATAATTTGGTTTTGTGCTAAATTTTTCAAAGATTCTGTCTTTTTGAAACATGCGTGTTTAAAATATGACATCTTATAGGTTTCCATATGAAAATCCTCTAAGTATCATCATTTCTATATTTGTAAATTTTCATTTGAGTTATATGATATATGGTCTATAAAACACCAAATAGATTTCTACTTATATTTAAGTTCACTGTCTCTACTAGAAATTAATATTGTAATTTAATGTAGACTTACTCTGAATAAAATTAGATAAATTGGCTTTTAAATTACATTAATAAAACTTTGTGGTATGCAGATGACATTCCTCATAAATCTTTAGCAACTTAAAATTCATTACTAATACAACAGACAGAACCAGAAGCGATGCAAATGCCCATCACCCTCTCAGGTAATGATTCTTTCCTGCCGTTTTCACAAGCTACTCATCAAAACATCAGCAGACTGGTCTGGCTTACAGTGAACAACATGCTGTACCTCTTACTGTGTTTGTTTCTATTCATTCAGTTAGCAGTATTGTTTAAAATTTTACTATAATTAAATGTTAATGTAGTAAAACAGTGTAGAGAAAATGATTGAAAAAGAAAAGGCACTTAAGTGAGAAAAAAGCTATAAAATTGGAAAGGAGAAAGTGAAATTATTTACAGATAAATAATTCCCTGCAAAATCTTTTAAAAGTAACTGAAAAGCTGCCGAAACCAGTTTGGCTCTGTGGATAGAGCGTCGGCCTGCAGACTGAAAGGTCCCGGGTTCGATTCCGGTCAAGGGCATATACCTTGGTTGTGGGCATATCCCCAGTGGGGGAGTGTGCAGGAGGCAGCTGATCGATTTAAAAAAAAAAAGTAACTGAAAAGCTATGACTCAAAAAAAGGGAAATTCACTAAGTTTTTAATTAAATACAAAATTAACAGAAAAGTCAAAATATAATGGAAGACCATTTTTTCAGTAACAACAGAAAAATGATAATACCTACTAATGAGAAAATATCTATGCTATATGAATTTTATATATTTTTCAATATGTTTTTATTGATTTCAGAGAGGAAGGGAGAGAGAAATGTCAGTGATGAGAGAGAATCATTGATTGGCTGCCTCCTGCACACACCCTCATCCCCCCCACACACACTGGGGGTCAGGCTGACAACCCGGTGCCAGGAATTGAACCACAATCTCCTGGGTCATAGGTCAAAGTTCAAATACTGAGCCACACCAATCAGGCTGAAAAGCATTATTAAATTATTTCTATATCTGCAGTATTTTAAGATATCAGATGTCCCTTATTTTAAAATACAAATAGGCATGATCCTAAAGTTAGAAAAGCAAATAGGCAAGAATAGTCAAATATTTTAAAACCTTTAACATGATGTAATTAAAACACCATACTGTTGGCACATAAATGGATCTCTGGAACCAAATAGAATCCATAAATGAACCAAATAATGTGTGTGACATCAAGGGGCATGTCAGGGAAAGGAAACTTTTCAACAAATAATGCTAGCAAAATCTGGTTTAACAGCTTGAGAAAAGCATAGTTAGATTATACTCATTTTTATACTAATATACTAAGTCCCAAATGGTCAAAGATTGAAGTGTTAGAAAATGAAACCATAGGCCAAAACCAGTTTTGCTCAGTGGATAGAGCCTCGGCCCGCGAACTGAAAGGTCCCAGGTTCGATTCCAGTCAAGGGCATGTACCTTGGTTGTGGGCCCATCCCCAGTAGTAGGGGGTGTGCAAGAGGCAGCTGATCGATGTTTCTCTCTCATCGATGTTTCTGACTTTCAATCCCTCTCCCTTCTCTGTAAAAAAATAAAAAAATATATATTTAAAAAGAAAATGAAACCAAAAATTTAAGAGAATATCCTTTTTTATTTTCAGAATAGAAAAAAGTCTAATCACAAATTAAGATTTCTTTTAATGATAACATTCTAAAATTCTACATGGGAAATTTTTGGATAAAAACAATATTAACTATTTTAGTCTATACAGAATTACAAGTTAGCAGGAGACCAACAAACTGAGGTAAGTATGGCTGTGTTCTTGAGTTTTTCAAAGTTTGGAATCAGATGAGAGAAATAGTGAGTAATGGACTGTGATTTCAAGAAAGAAATGAAACAATTGGAGGAAAAGTGGAATCCAAGGGGATCCTTTTGAGAAAGGCTTATTCAGCAACTTTGCCAGTATTTGGATGTCATCCTGGAGAGAGGCATACTGACCCAGCAGGGAGCACAGAGGACAGAAGAGGTCCCTCAGCACCCCTTTCCCCCTTGGATGCAGCAAGGGAGGTTTGGAGGGAGGCGGGAATGGGAGCAGGTAAAGGCCAAAGCCAGGTCTATCTGATGGGGTGAGGTGGCTGAGGGCAATGGTGGGGATGAGGGCTGAACCTTGGAATCAGGTAACAGGAGGGTAAACAATTCTGCTCACTGAAGGGCTGAAAAGTTGGGTTTGGAGGGAGCTCATGTCATAATTATAGGATCTGGGAAAAGGAGGGGCTGAAGTGAGATTAAATCTGGATCAAGAGTGATGATAAAGCAGCATAGAGAACTGCCAGCCAGTGATAGGCAGTGACAGCAATGTGGAGGGAAAGACCCTTGGTATGTGCTTCAGAGACACCAGGGAGGAGTGGAGGAACTAAGGCTTGAAGGTAGCAATGAATAGAAAACAAGCCCTTACCGCACCTCCAGGCCCTAGTTAGACGGGACAGGAAGATGAGACGGCTACCATGTGCTGGGCTCCAGGGGAAGTGGGGTCCTCAGGGACAGTTTCTGTAGGAGCTGGTAGGAGGGGATGTTGCATTCAGTCCTGTGGCAGGAAGTCTGCTGGCCAACATCCTTGGTCTCCGCTCAGCCCCTTTCCAATTCACTCCCCAGGGGATAAGAAATCTCTGAGTAGTCTGAAATGAGAAACAAGGCAGGCACAGCTCCCCTGCCAGCAACTGTTTCCTGGACAGGCTCTCCTCCCCAAGGGGAAAGCCTGGGCCCTACTAGGTAATTTGGAACTCTGGGGAAACAGTGCCATCTATAAACAGGAGGTGAGGGTTTTATTGACAAGCTTGGCTTCAGAGAGGTCAGCAGAAAGGGCTGGGGTTGGTCGGGGGGGAATTGGTGGTACAGGGGCAGACATAGTGTTGTGCTCCTTCTGGAAGGTTAGTACTGAGTGTGTAGTGGGGTCAGACCTAGCAGGTTCTTTCAGGAAGCAGCCCTTAGTTGTGAGGTAGAGAGATGGCCTCTCAGATAAACTTACAATTATATATATATATATATATATATATATATATATATATATATAATATTTTATTGATTTTTTACAGAGAGGAAGGGAGAGGAATAGAAAGTCAGAGAGAAACATCAATCAGCTGCCTCCTACACACCCCCTACGGGGATGTGCTGGCAGCCAAGGTACATGCCCTTGACCAGAATCGAACCTGGGACCTTTCAGTCCACAGGCCGATGCTCTATCCACTGAGCCAAACCAGTTTTGGCTACAATTATATTTTAAATTAGAAAATACTTATCCCTTTGATCCAACAAATTCTGAAAGACCAGTTGGGAGCCAAAAACCAGGATTACGGGCTTTATTAGGGGGGAAACCTTCTGGGCTGTCTCGCAATGAGAGAACAGCAAGCTGTGCACAGGTGAGCACTCCTTTTAAGGGGAAGAATGGGAAGGAATGGGGGCTTAGGGTACTCATTTTGTGCTGATTGGTGGTTCATATAAGGTACTTAGTCACCCAGGTACTTAGGGACAAGGGCTTAGGGCATTTGGCAGGTGCTGATTGGTTAGACAATGTATATGACCATACAAGGTGCCTGGTTAGGTACTCAGGTGTTTCTGGGCTACAGGTTATGTCATACTCCGCCCACCAGTTGGGGGAAGGGAAGATCTATCAAATTCCATTGGTAGGCAATTATCCTATGATATACTGCCACGCATGTGGATTGATTTCTAGTACTATAACAGCATTTATTTAAAAATTCCTGACTGTCCATGGGCAGGCCTGAAAAAGTGATGTCTACCCATACATGCATGATGCTATCTGTGTTCCAGAAACTTTAACCAAAATGAGATCTAGACACACAGGGAGCAAATGTCTAGCTATATTGTGATGTAAGAAAAGTACTGTTAAAAAAGAAACAAGCCCAAAATGTAATCATTTATGCTAAGCTCCGGGTCACCAAAATGAGATCTAATGCCTAATTTAATTAGTTTCAGCTTCTCCTGGAACTGGAATCTTACACCAGTCATCAGAAATGACCTGGCTAGCACTAGTGAGATCGTCTGCTTAGAAGACCCCGGGGACCTTGAGACAATCTGCTTTTTGCTAGTTTAACTTCCTCAACCCACTCTCTTCTGCCTGTCTCATTTTGCGGAGCTCCTTTCTGATAGATGGAATCCTACCCGATTAATGAATCATTGACTAAAGCAATCTTTAAAATTCACTCAAATTTTGTTTTTGAACAGTAAACTGTAGAACAGTATAATAGTGCTACAGCACTACTACTATTTGTGTGTGTGTGTGTGTGTGTGTGTGTGTGTGTACACATACAAACATGCATATGAGTGACAGGAGATAATGACAGCTGCCCCTCCCAAATGGAGTTCTGGACGGCTAGGCACAGGTAAGAGATGGACGAAAGGGGCCTCATACTAACCTGACCAGCTCAGGGAAGACGAGCATGGCGGTCTCGCAAACTCAGAGACCTAAAGTAACCACAAAGGATGGTCTGAAATTAAACTTTAACTAAAGTGGTTATGGTGGATAGTTATGTCGTAGGCTGGTATCTTCACTGACAAGGTCACCCTTTACCTTAACTGAGCCTGTCACTCTTTTTGCATCTATGATAACATACCAGTATGCTTGAAATGTTGGGGTAACTTGTAACTTCCCTTTTTCCGGGCCTTCAGGGCACAACCAAATGCCCTGGGAGTCAGGACAGATACCACACATTCCATCATGTTAATTGTTGACTGTTAACTAACTTGCACCCACCTAAGTATGTGTCTTACATTTTACTTTTTATCCAAAGCAGGGGTTTCCCTGCTTTGCTTTCTCCCGCTTCTCTAATCTATCAACAATGGATTTCATGTAACCTACCTGTGTCCCCTCCTTTGATTACATTGTATAAAAATAGATGAAAAGAATGTCATTCTCTGGAGCATTATTGCAATCGGTCTTGATACTGCTTCCCAGCAATTGACAATTTGGCTCAAATAAGTGCACAAATTTTTTTTTACAGGTTTGAATGTTTTAATGTTAGCAGAGGGAACTCTATTGTAGACCCTTATGTACTTTTTAAATTTGGGTCAGAACAATGTAAGATAATAAAATGGTTAAGAAAAAAAAATGACTCTACCTACATATTCTACAGCATCCTATTTATACTAATTATCTATAGTAATAAAAGGGTAATATGCTAATTAGACCAAATAAACGCCTTCCAGAACTCCTTCCTAACAAACCTGGGGCCCAGGCAGCATCACCTGGGGTCCCAGGTGAAGCCACCTGAGGTCCGGGTGCCTGCCTGCCTGGGCGAAGCCGTCCAGGTCCCGGGTGCCTGCGGCCGGCCAGAGGGAGGGAAGCCTGGGTCCTGGTTGCCTGTGGCCAGTGGATGAGGGAAGCTTGGGTCCCGGGTGCGGAGCTGAGGCAGAGGTGGTTAGGGGCGATTAGGCAGGCAGGTGAGCAGTTAGGGGTGATCAGGAAGGTGAGTGGTTTAGGGGCACCAGGCAGGCAGAGGCGGATAGGGACAATCAGGCAGTCAGTGGGTCCCAGATTGCAAGAGGGTGCAGGCTGGGCTGAGAGACCACCACCACCTCCCACCCCGGTGCATGGGTTTTGTGCACTGGGCCTCTAGTACCTATAATAAAAGACAATCCATCGAACCAAAGGAACCCTACCCATTCTCCCAATCTAATCAATTGTATCATTTTGAGTTCTTTTATATTTACCTTTATTGTAAATAATATATTGAATCCTGTATTTTCTTGATCCAGGAATTTGTTGTTTCTCAACATTTACTATGAAAATGAGGAAATAAGGGTGCATATTTTCCCCCTTAACCATGATTTCCCTCCCTTTTCTTTCTCCCAATTTCTGACATCCCTTGTCAGATTATTTTTGCATTTGTATATTTAACTAGGGGCCCAGTGCACAAATTCATGTACCTTGAAATGAGCTGTGAGCCTGAGGCTGTGGTGTGCACACGCACCCCCACCCGGCCCCTCCAACCACAGCCCCCAATCCTGCCACTGCCACTCCTGCTGCTGCTGCTGCTCCTACTCCCATATTTGTATAAAAATAGCCCCACTCACACCTGCCAAGAGCATAGGGTGATTGGGGCCAGCACCAGCAGTGGGTGGGAGCAGGGGGAGGTGGAGAAGCCCCCAGGGGCAATCAGGGCTGACAGCCACTACTCACACCCACTGGTAGCACCGAGTAATTGGGACCAGCTCTGGGCACCAGCGGCAACAGGTGCGAGTGGTGGCTCTAGCGCCGGCTGCAGGTGCAAGGAGGGCTGGCGCCAGCAGCAGGTGGGAGCACTGGGTGGGACCAAAGACTTCAGTAACCACCAGAGTCTCACCCTGACGCAGCGATCCGTGCCCCACCTTGGTCCTGAATCCCTGCTCACCTGCTCCACCATCCCGCAGCAGCCAATGCTTATGTTCCACACATGTCCCCTGGTGGTCAACACACGTCATAGCAACCAGTTGTTTGGTTGTTCTGCCATTTGGTCTACTTGCATATTAGCCTTTTATTATATAGGATAATTAAACTTTATGTTTTACCTAAAAGTTGGAAATTGAAATAGCATTTATAGCATAATTCACCTTCAGAGACGAGGAGTGTGCCTAACCCAGGGTGTGAAATGTAATGCCAAACCAGTGCAACTCAAAGAATATTGTAAGCATCAGAGACAAATACCTTTTCCATCAAATGCTCAAAGCTCATGTTAGCTTACTTTATATTTAAACTATGGCATTTTTGTCCATCTTTTTGTTTTTCCTGGAGTTGACGAATGAAATGCATGCTCTGTCTTATCACTGGGATAAACTTTCTCATTGACTAGAGGCTTGGTGCATGAAAATTCATGCACTCCAGGGGAAGGGGTCCCCTCAGCCCAGCCTGCGCCCTCTTGCAATTTGGGACCCCTTGGAGGATGTCTGCCAGCTTTAGGCCTGCTCCCCTGGGGAGCCCTCAGGGAATATTCAACTAACGGCTTAGGCCCGCTGCTGCACTAGCCAGCCATGAGCCAGCTCTGGCTGAGCAGCACTCCCCCTGTGGGAACGCACTCACCAAGGGGCAGCTCCTGCGTTGAGCATCTGCACCCTGGTGGTCAGTGCACATCATAACAACAGATCAGTCCACCTTTAGGGTCAATTTGCATATTACCCTTTTATTATATAGGATTTGCATGAATCCAATTTTTAAAAATTTATTGATTAAAGTATTACATACATGTCGAATCCAATTTCTTAAGACATTTTCCTCAGAACTCTCTGATACAGTATTGTTTTCAATTCAGTCCGGTTGCATAGCTCTGGTCCTGGATTTTCCTCTCTTTCCATCCCTGTTTAGGTCTACTCCTCAGATCCTCAGTCTCCCTTTTACTTTTTTTCTTGCCTTGTTTTTCTCAGAAAGAATGCTGGGAGACAAACTTTCTGATTTAATTTTCATTTATGCTTAATAGTTTGGCTGTTTATAAAAGTCTAGGTTCAAAATAATTTCCTCAGAACTTTGAAGGCATTGCTACATCACCTTCTAATTTACAGCTTCAAGTCTGACGCCATTTTGTAACTAACCTGTTTTTCTTCTTCACAAAACTTTTGAATTTCTGTGTTTTACTATTTCACAAGAGCATATCTAGATGTGAGCCCATTTTTACTTGTCCTGCCAGGACTCACAAACCTGCTTCCTCAAAAGACTTCTGACCTCCTTCGTTCTGGAAAATGTTGCCTTCTTCCTACATTGCATCTTCCCCTCCAACTTTTTTGCTCTCACTTTAAGAGAGATTTTTGTTAAGCAAATAGGACAGATGATCTTATAATGAAAATCAACAGTCCCCACCCACAGTGCACTGTTCTATTTTTGTTTCTGGTTTGTTTTTCTGGCAGTGGCCTCTGTATCAGATTAGCATTTGTTTTCTGATTACTCAATTTCAACAGCACACTATTTTGATGGCTACAACATCTTGAAACTCTGAGAGCACTAACTCTTTTACTCTTCCCTTATGTCTAAGATAGGGGTGGCCGCATATATTCACTGTTACATATTCTTTATGGGTGAAATAGAAATTAAAGAAGGGAGGGTTTTTCATTGTTGTTGTTACTGATTATAAGAGGAAGGGAGAAAACGAGATAGAAACATCAATGATGAGAATCATTCATTAGCTGCCTCCTGCACGTCCTCCTCTGGGGATTGAGCCCCCAACTAGACATGTGCTCCTGACTTCAATTGAATCCATGACTCTTCAGTCTGCAGGCCAACACTCTATGCACTGAGCCAAACTAGATAGGGCAGGAAGAAGAAAGTTTTAAGGAATAATAAAATGTAATGAGAATTGAAAAATGTCCACTCTTGTGGCAACTAGGGGCATTACAGTTTGAGTGTGGGGAAGGAACAGGTTTGATGGGGTAGTTTATGGCGGCTTGAATCAGAGGCAGAGACAGGAAAGTTTCTTGTGGATGATGAAATAAACAAGTATACAGACTGAGAGAAAGAAGCTAATAAAGAGAGAAGGGGGAGGTACAGGAAAGGGAGGAATTTGAAGATAGGGAAAAGGGGTCAAGTTCCTACAAAGATAGACTAGAGTGGATTCAAAGACGGCGTGTATGTGTTTGTATGTCTATCGGTGTGCGTGCATGTATAGTGTTTGTGTGCATGGATATTTGCATATGTGCATTTGTGTGTGTGTGTGTGTGTGCATGTGTATTCTTGCTAAGACAAAAGGTCATTATGTAAAGGCAGGTATAGATGTAGATAAATGAAGTATGTACAATAGGATAAAAAGCTGAGAATATTTTTAAGAGTGTCCACTATCAGCCCAGCTGGCATGGCTCAGTGGTTGAGCGTTGACCAATGAACTAGGAGGGCATGGTTCGATTCCCAGTCAGGGCACATGCTGGGGTGCAGGCTCAATCCCCAGCGTGGAGCATGCAGGAGGCAGCCAATCAATGATTCTCTCTCATCATTAATATTTCTCTCTCTCCCTCTCCCTTCCTCTCTGAAATCAATAAAAAGATATTTAAAAAGAATTTCCATTATATTTCCCCTAGTCCCTTCTTCTAAGATAAATTTTTTAAAATTACAGACCAATGCCCTTAACCAAATATTAGCATTGTAAGTATAACAGTATATAAAATCAAGTAATATATCAAAACTTAGTGAAGTTTAACATTTGAAAAATCTGAGAAAAGACAAAGAAAAAATAAAAGCAATCATCTCAATAGAGATGCAACATTTGGTGAAATTCAACTCTCAATGTTGATTTAAAAACAATTATCAGCAAACTATGAATAGAAGGGAACTTCCTTAACCTGAAAAAGGCCACTTGCAAAATACTTAAGCTAACATCATGTTTAAAGGTAACAAAATGAAGTTTTCCCCCTAAGGTTGAGATAAGGCAAGGATGTCTACTTTAGTCAATATTGTATTAGAGGTCTTAGTCACTGCAATACAACAGGAAAAAGAAATAGAAGGCATATAGATGAAGGAGAAGTAAAATAATCTTTATTCACACATGACATGATCATAGAGGTAGAAAATATCAAGACATCTATAAAAATTCCACTAGGATAAGCCATTTTAGTATGGTCACAGGATGTGCAATCACTAAACTAAGATCAACTGTGTTTCTACATTCTAGAAGCAAAAACTGGAAAATGAAATTTAAGAGCACCATTCCATTCACAATAATATCTAGAAATGTGTGAAATGCCTAAATTACAAACTATGAAAAAAAAACATGTACACTAAAAACTGCAGTGCATTGTTGGAAAAAAAATTAGAGCTAACTAAAATAAATGGAGAACTATGTCACTGGAAGATTCAATATTGCTAAGATGTTAGTTTTCTTCAAATTGATATATACATTCAATCCAATGCTCACTGAAATTCCAGCAGGCTTTTTCCTTTATAGAAAAATTAAAAGTTGTTCTATATGGATATGGATATGGAAATTTAAGTCAAAGCAATTTTTAAAAGAATGGTTGGAGAGCTTACTTAACCTCATTTCAGGATTTGTTATAAAGCTATAGTAATTAATAAACTGTAATATTGGTGAAACAACAGAGATTAACTGAATAGAATAGGGAGTACTAAAATATATCTTACTATATACAGCCAAGCTATTTTCAACTAATAAGCCAAGGTACTTTAAGGGGTTTTAAAAAAAAGTTTTTTCATCAAACAGCTATAATATTTGGCAGGGGAAGGGTGAACATTTATTCTCATCTGACACCATCCACAAAAATTAAATTTGAACTATAGAAGTTAAAACCATAAATCTTCTAGAAGAAAACATAGGAGAAAAACATCTTTATGATGTTGGAATATGCAAAGATTTTTTAAAAAATATATTTTTTTTATTGATTTCAGAAAGGAGAGACAGAAACATCAATGATGAAAGAATATTGATAAATTGGATTTTCATTAAATTTAGAGCTTGCTTTTTTGAAAAATACTAAAAAAAAGACAAGCTTAATGGGAAAAAATATTTACCATACATTAAAGTATTTGTACCCAGAATATATTAAAAAGACACAATTCAATTAAGAAAACCAATAAGCCATTTTTATTTTTATATTTAAAAAATCTTTATTGTTGAGAGTATTACAAACATCTCTCTTTTTTCCCCCATTGACCCCCAGCACCCAGTTCCCACCCCAGGCCTTCATCACCCTATTATCTGTGTCCGTATGTAATGCATAAAAGATCTTTTGGTTAATCTCTTCCCACCCCAACTCCCCCCCTTCCCTCTGAGATTTGTCAGTCTGGTCCATGTTTCCATGCTCCCGACTGATTCTTAATAGCCCAAAGTTACAAGGACTTCTCTTCCCAGCTCTTGGATCCTGGACGGGACATCTGGTGTGAGGCTGGGACTTCCTGCTCCTCACGGTGGCCTCTGCAGAGACAATCTCCCTCTGGATTAAAAACAAACAAACAAAAAAACGGCCCATGTGGGTACCAGAACAGCCAGCTCTGTGCCTCCTCCCCTCCCACTAGTCTCAATGTGCTTTCTTCTTCTCTAGTTGTAGGACTTCCATTCAGCCAGTTTTCAGGCAGTTCCAAATAATGGTTGTTCTGTATTTTAGTTTTAATTTTGAAGTGGTTATGGGAGGTGGTAAGTACTGGCATTTACTTATGCTGCCATCTTGGTTCTCTCCTCCCCATAAGCCATTTTTAAAAACAGGACAAAGTCTGAACACCTGAAAAAGTATGGGAACAGTTATTAAGCACATAAAACGATCTTCAACTTTTTAGTCATCAGGACAAGGCAATCACAATGAGACAGCATTACTCAGCTATCATAATTTTTAAAATTGAAAAGAATGATACCAAGTGTTGACAAGGACGTGGAGCTAATGTTGATGGGAATGTAAATAGTACAATCACTCTAGAAAAGTGTTTGACAGTTTCTAAACTTAAACATGTATCACCTACCATATGACCCAGCCATTCTATGCTTGGTATTTTTTTTAAAATATATTTTATTGATTTTTTACAGAGAAGAAGGGAGAGGGATAGAAAGTCAGAAACATCGATGAGAGAGAAACATCGATCAGCTGCCTCCTGCACACTCCCCACCGGGACTGTGCCCACAGCCAAGGTACATGCCCCCGACCAGAATCGAACCTGGGATCTTTCAGTCCGCAGGCCGTCGCTTTATCCACCAAGCCAAACCAGCCTTGGCATCTATGCTTGGTATTTATCCAAGTGAAATGAAAGCATATATCCACACAATGATTTGGTTCTGAATATTCATAGCAACTTCATTGGTAACAAAATACTGAAAACAATTCAAATGTCCTTCACAAGCAAATGGGTAAACAGATTGTGGTAGAGCCATACACTGAATAAGCTGGTATCAGCAATAAAAATGAACTAGTGATACACAAAGCATGGATGAATCGCAAAATATTATGCTAAGAAAAATAATTCAAATGCAAAACAGTATGCACTATGTGAGGCCATCTATATAAAATATTAAAAACTAATCTGTAGAGACACAGAGATCAGTGGCTACCTGGATTTAGGGATGGGGTTAACTATAATGAGACACAAGGGAACTTTCAGAATGAAGAAAATGTTTTCTATCTCGATTGGGATGGTGGTTTCATGGTTTTGACATTTGTCAAAACTCATCATACTGTACACCTTGGTAAGTTTATTTTATATAAACTAATATGGATAAAACTGATTTGAAAAGTAAAGGTAAATGTTGCCTGGCTACTGTGGCTCAGTGCTTGAGCATCAACCTGTGCACCACAAGGTCACCTGTTTGAT
Organism: Antrozous pallidus; assembly: GCA_027563665.1. NCBI lineage: Eukaryota > Metazoa > Chordata > Mammalia > Chiroptera > Vespertilionidae > Antrozous > Antrozous pallidus. Next base: position 73,525,566 of record CM050519.1, read on the forward strand.
TCCCTGTCATAGCACGTGCCGGGGAACGGGCTCAGTCCCTGGTGGGGTGTGCAGGAGGCAGCTAATGGGTGTTTCTCGCTCTCTGAAGTCAATAAAAATATTTTTTTTAAAAAGAAAAAAAAAGAAAGGTAAATGTTACAAGGAAAAAAGAAAAGGAATGGGGCACTTTTACTTGGCTCTACCTGGAGAAACTAAAAGGCAAGATAACACTGGCTCCTTTATGGGGTTTTTATCTTAGTTGTAATCATGGTGACTGCGATCTTTCTTAACGTTTCTATCTTGGTCCTAAACTTTCCTTCTCTTTTTTTTTAATAACAAGCAATGGCTAGATTAATTAAAGCTACCATGTAACTATCATAACAAATATTAATACCATCTATGTCTGAATATAAGCACTTCTCTGAAGATCTTTTGTCCCACCCTTACTTTTTGTTTGTCTTCTCAGCCATAATTTCAACAAGGTTTTGCTAAATTGCTAAATTCTGTGTTGCACTGACGGCACAGGACCATTGTGAAACCCACTCCATCCTCTGAGTTATAATCATGAGTTACAAATGTTGAAGTGGCTTCATGTTGATTTCAGTTCTCATTTCGTGTCTTCCACAATGGCTCTGGTTAACTGCATTTCATTTCTTAAGTAAGCACAAGCTACTTCACGCCACCTCACAGTCCAGGATTCACAGACAGCAACTAGGTAAGTAATTGGAAACATGAGCACAATTAAAATTACAGAATTTCTCATGCAGCAAAAGACTTGGAACTTAATCTTCTATTTATAAGAAAGTAGAAGTTTTGGTTCTTTTTTGAGAGGGAGCCTCCTTCAAAACCTTTTAAAAGGAAGGTGACCATGGTTTAAGTATTTCAAGGAATTATCAGAGATGTGCACAAGATGTGTATAAAAGATGTTCTCAATTGTATTTTATTTTTTTAAATCTTTAGTGTTGAAGGTTTTACATAGGTCTCCCTTTTCCCCCAGTGACCTCTCCCAGCCTGCTCTCACCACCCCCAGCCCAGGCCTTCACCCCTTTAATGTCTGTGCCCATTGTTTATGCTTATATGCATACAAAGTTCTTTGGTTGATCTCTTCCCACCCCCCTTCCATATGATTTTAAATAACAAAAAAAGTGTAAACAATCTATCCTAAAGGAGATGGCTGGTTTTTAAAAATTATTGTATGACAGGAGTGTTTTAAAAAATGTTTTACTTCATTTTTCAATTACAGTTGACATGTAATATTAGTTTCAAATTGTATGACATAGTGATTAGACATTTAGATACCTTAAGAAGTGATCATCTGATAAGTCTAATACCCATCTGACACCACACAGAGCTATTACAATATTACCGACTGTATTCCCTACGCTGCACTTTACATCCTCATCTCTATTTTTATAACTGGAAATTTATACTACTTAATTGTATGATGGGAGTCCTGCCTCCTTTTCCTGCTGGTTAGTATAAATTTCACTTGAAAGCTTACTGTTTTCTGTTTTTCTGGCATGTTATTCATTAATACTAACTAGTCTTAGACTTATCAGCCATGATTTGCCTTTTGTATCATTAATAGATGACCTTGGCCATTGGGAGCATTCTCAGGTTAGCTCCTGTGTATGTACTTATGACAAGCGCATCCTTGTTTTCTTAGCCTATGCTTACTTTCTGGCTCCACAAAAAGCTCTAGGCTGATCTTGTATTGTCCAGCCCAGCCTTGGAATCAAGAGTAATCCAAGGAACCCAGTTCCTTTTATTGGAGAGCAATATTTAGAAACCATGATCTAGATCATTGCTGCTGCTTGACCCTCTTAGTGGCCAGTTAGGAGACAAGCGTGTGTCTAACCTAGGTACACACAACTCTATTTATTCCTGTACCTGGGCATCTCTCTATCTATCTATCTATCTATCTATCTATCTATCTATCTATCTATCTATCTGTCGTCTATCTATCTATTATCTAACACACACACCAGTTCAAGGATTCATTCACACCTTTTCCTTTTCCTTATTTTAACTTATTTCTGCAGTGAGAAATCTGCAAATTATCATTATCTGCAAAATATCTACTTATTTGATCAACCTGTAGACATAGTTTTAGAACTGCTAACCCACACCTCCATGAAAATAGATTTACCAACTAGAGGACAGCTGTCTATACAGCTGTCTGTGGCCACAGGGTACCCAGGCGAAACACAAAGTTACTAAGTGCAGATCCCTTCTCTCCCATATCTTTCAATGTGGTCATGCGACCCATTACTTATCTTTGTCACAAACTACATTTTATTTGGGGTAGAGCTCTATGGATACCCTACAGACCTTGAGAAAGGCAAACAAGTAGGTCCTAGAGCAAATTAAGCCTGAAATATCACTAATGGCAAAAATGACAAAACTGAAGCTGTTCTACTTCAGCCGCATCATAAGAAGACAGGGTTCTTTAGAAAAGACAATAATGCTAGGGGAAATAGATGGTAGAAAGAGGGGAAGACCAAATGTGAGATGTACTGATTCCAAAAAAGAGTTTAGGAAAGAGAAAAATGAGGGAGCTGGCCCTACAAATAAAACATCTGTAAGTCTAAAAGCGTGGCACCGGAGCCCTGGCAACTATGGCTCAGTTGGTTGTAGCATCGTCCTCTACACCAAAGGCTGTGGGTTCAATTCCCATTCAGGGCACATACCTCGGTTGTGGGTTTGGTTCCCAGTAGAGGCGCATTACAGAGGCAACTAATTAACATTTCTCTCACCTCAGTGTTTCTCTCCTCCTCTCTCTAAAATCAATAAACATGTTCTCTGGTGAGGATTTGAAAATGCCTTTAAAAAAATAAAAGGGTGGCGCTGAAACAGAATAAAAAATCAAGTATGTCTCAAATTAGTATAGAATACAATGGAATCTCAAATCAGTAAGAAAAGGTGAGCTTTTTAGTAAATGGTATTAGGATAATTGGAGTACTATATAGATAAAGATAAAACACAATCCATGCTCTTTTTAAAAAATATATTTTTTATTGATTTCAGAGATGATGGTAGAGGGAGAGATATAAACATTGATGAGGCAACTGCCTCCTGCACTCCCCACACTGGGGATTGAGCCCGCAATCTAGGCAATACACATTCTTCACACTCATTAGGATAATATGGAAGACCAATCGGGAGCAAAAAACCAGGATTACAGGCTGTATTAAGAGAAAAAGACCTGCCAAGTTGTCTCGCATTGGGAGAACAGCAACCCATGCAGAGGTGAGCACTCTTTTTGAGGGGAGGAATGGGAAGGGACAGGGAGCTTAATGTACTCAGCGTACGCTGATTGGTGGTTTAATGTATGGTCCATATAACGTACATAGTGGCTCAGGTACTTAGGGGCAAGGGGGTTAGGCAGTGGTTCTCAACCTTTCTAATGCCGCAACGCTTTAATATAGTTCCGCATGTTGTGGTGACCCCCAACCATAAAATTATTTTTGTTGCTACTTCATAACTGTAATTTTGCTACTGTTAATGAATCATAATGTAAATATCTGTGTTGTCCAATGGTCTTAGGCTCTATGAGGAACTGTATTAAAGGGTCACAGCGTTAGAAAGGTTGAGAACCACTGGCTTAGGGTATTTGGCAGGTGTTGATTGGTGGTTCACTGTATAGTCCATATAAGGTGCCTGGTTAGTCACTCAGGTATTTTCGGGCTGCAGGTTACGTCATACTCCGCCCACCAGTTAGGGGAAGGGAGGATCTATCATAATGACTCTCATATATGGTAAATGTAAAAAATGAATTTATGCATGTGCTGACAGGAAAAAACAGATGTATTTTTCATAAACTAGGACTAGGAAGAATTGTCCTATCTCAAAATCCAAAGCTATCAGGAAAGAGTGATAAATTGAACCATGTTCAAACACCAAAAACCCTTTTGCAAAACAGTAACATAAGCCAAGTAAAGTGCCAAAGGACAAATTGATTTTTAAAATGATATACTAACTTTAAAAATGTGACCTATGTCACAAATATCTCTATAACTCAATAGAAAAATGGGCACAAAATGCAAGTTATTTGTTCAAAAAGTAATGCTAGGCTGGCCAGCGTGGCTTAGTGATTGAGCATCAACCTATGAACCAGGAGGGCATGGGTCAATTCCCGGTCAGGGCATATGCCCAGGTTGCGGGCTCGATACCCAGTGTGGGGCATGTGGGGTGCCGCCAATCAATGATTCTCATACTGAAGTTTCTATCGCTCTCTCCCTTTCCCATTCTGTCTGAAATAAAGTAAAATAAAATAAAATAAAATAAAATAAAATGGAGTTCAGCTTCTCTCATAAAGGAAATGCAAATTAAAACTACAGGGGTATAATTTCTTACCTATCTGACTGGCCACAATCTAAAAATGTGACAACACTCTTTCAGGCTAGGGGGAAAGAGATACTCTGGTGCATGCATTGTTGGTGGAAATGTAACAGGGGACAGCTCACATAGAAATATCACAAAGTTACATATACCCAGAAAAACTGCACTACTAAAGACAACAGGATTTTCACTTCAAAATGATAATGAGCACAAAAAATTTCAAATATATATCATATAAAAATCCACGGTTCTCAGTAGTTAGAGAATTGGCTTGTGGACCTAAGGGTTAAGGGTTCAATTCCCAATCAAGGACAGGTACCTGGGTAGCAGTTTTCCCCTGATGCTGGTTGGGAGGCAAGCACGAAGCAACCAATCAATGTGTCCCTCCTCCCTTCCACTCTCTGTAAAAATGGATGAAAAAAATGTCCTCAGATAAAGATTAAAAAAAAAAAAGTCCATGGTAATATTTTTAAAATAAATTTTCAAAACCCAGCTGGTTTGTCTCAGTAGCTAGTCAGCCTGAAGACTGAAGGATCCCAGGTTCAATTCCAGTCAAGGGCACATGCCTGGGTTGCTGGTTCGATCCCTAGTACGGGGCATGCAGGAGGCAGCTGATCAATGATTCTCATCATTGATGTTCTCTCTCTCCCTCTCCCTCTCCCTTCCTCTCTGAAATCAATAAAAACATATTTTTAGAGCAGTTTTAGCAAAACTGAGAGGAAAGTACAGAATTTCCTATGCCCTCTATCCCCACACATGCACAGCCAACCTCACTACCAACTGCTCCCACCAGAGTGGAACATTCGTTGCACTTGATGAACCCACATTGATACATCATTACTCAGTCCACAGTTTACATTAGGGTTCACTCGAGGTGTTGTACTTCACTTTTGGAAGTTGCTTAGGCACCACTAAGTCATTATTCTGAAAACAGATAAAAGAATCAAAATCAGGCATTTATCCTGCCTTTATCCTTCCTCTGTAACAGATGGGGCCAGCTGACAACTTCTCTAAAGTGTGCCAACCAGGTAAAAATGCCTCCTGATGCAATGCAGTCAGAAATAAACAGCAGAGCCTGAATGCACCTGTAAATACCCCCAAGGAGCTTGTTGAAAGCAAGTGTTGATTCAGGCCCATGGTAGGGTTTGAGATTACATTTCTAACAAGCTCCCAGGCAAAACCAATCCAGTGCTGCAGTCCTACAATGTTAGGGGCAGAAATAAAATACTGGGGAATACCTAGAATTGTAAGAAATTAATCATGCTCTGTTAACCCTGATTGTTCTGTTCTGAGTAGAGAAAGCACCTAGCTGAGACTTGTATGCCCCAGGACATGGAATGCAGTCCATTCTCCTTTTCTGAGAATGCCTGTCATCACAGAAAGATTAACAACCTTATTGCTAAAACAATCTGGCCCCAGAGGCACCCACCCTTTGCAACACCCCCACCCTGCCTATAACCTGTAACCTTCATACCTTGCCTCTTCCCCATGCCTGTTAATTCCTACTTTCCCATGTAATCTTTGTCCATCTTCACATAAATTTTGGTTTATGGGGAAGGGTAGAGCAGATTTTTTGGATGACCTGCTGCTCTCCCATACTATCAGCATTATTGGAATAAAGGCTCATATATGATTTAATCCTGTCTCTGCTTAATTGATTCAAGCAGTGACAGGCAGCCCAGAACCAATGGTTGTCGCTTTCAACACTTAACACTGAGTGGTGAGACTCTAGTACTACTTGTTACCAGGGGGAAATGAGCCTGATCTACTCAAGCCTCTTGATCAAAAACTACCAGTTTACTGGAGTAAACAAAAAGATGACCATTCAAGAAATCAATCAGGTCAGTCCAAACTTTGGGGTATCTTATAGGAAAAGTGATCCAGTTTCCCCAACAAATAAATGGTATGCAAAATAGGAGAGAGGACTTGAGACTTACCATCAAAGGCAATATATACATCAGACTGGACCTGATTTGAGCAAACCAGCTACAAAAAGATATTTTTTTGAGACAAGTGGGGAAATGTGAACATAGACTAGAAACTAACTACAAAGGAATTATTAGGTCTTGGTTTTATATTAAATGAGATAATGGCATTGTCATATAAAAAAGTACATGAAAAATATGATGTCTGAGGTTTGCTTTATAATATTCAAGCAAGAATCCAAAGCAAAACAAGTTTGGAGGGGAGAATAAACCATAATAAGCAACAGAATTCACTGTTTTCCCCCAATTTTCATATATATATATTAAATTGATTTCAGACAGGAAGGGAGAGGGAGAGACAGGTAGAAACGTCAATGATGAGAGAGAATCATTGATCGGCTGCCTCTTGCACGCCCCCTACTGCGGATTGAGCCAGCAACCCTTGACCAGAATCAAACCCAGGATCCTTCAGTTCTCAGACCTATGCTCTATCCACTGAGCAAAACTGGCTAGGGCTGCAATTTTCTTCCAAAAAAATTTTTTTTTTTTTGTCGATCTTCACCTGAGGATATTTTTTCATTGACTGAGGGAAATGGAGGGGAAGAGACAGAGAGAAACCTCGATGTGAAAGAGACACATCAATTGGTTGCCTCCCTCACACACCCAACTAGTAGCTAGATCCAGCGAGCAACCAAGGTACATGCCCTTGACCAGAATGGGCCCAGGACCCTTCAGTATGCAGGTTGAAACTCTATCCACTGAGCCAAACTGACTAGGGCTGAAAATTTTTTATAACAGATTGAAAATAAAAAATTAGCCCAGCTGGTATGGCTCAGTTGATTAAGAGTCTGCACATACACCAGGAGGTCGTTGATGCAATTCTCAGTCAGGGCATATGCTAGGGTTGTGGGTTCAATCCCCAGTAGGAGGCAGCGGATCAGTGATTTTCTTTTTTCTTGTTTTTTAAAAATATATATTTTACTGATTTTTTACAGAAAGAAAGAGAGAAGGGTAGAAAGCCAGAAACATCGATCAGCTACCTCTTGCACACTCTCTACGGGGGATGTGCCCGCAGCCAAGGTACATGTCCTTGGCCAGAATCGAACCAAGGACCCTTCAACCCCCAGGCCAATGCTCTATCCATTGAGCCAAACCGTTTTTGGCGGATCAGTGATTTTCATCATTGATGGTTTCTATCTCTTTCCCTATCCCTTATCTCTGTAATCAATAACAAATATATGTATTTTAAAAATTAGAAAATAACAAATTACATCTCTATTCAAAATTACTATTTTCGCTCACCAATTCTCAAGAAAAATTGTAACTTGGAGCAAAAGGGAGGAAAGAGGCTCAAACTGCTTGGTTAGCCTGCTCATCTCAATTTTACTTCCTATCAACCATTTATATAATTCAGATACTGAGCCCATTTATAGGTTACCAGACCCTCCTAGTGGCACAAGCCTTCAGGGAAATATGAATTCCCAGTTTTGGAGCTTTCGTTATTTCAGATACAGAAAGGCCCCTCCCTTTAATTGTGTTGATACTGTTCATTATTATCAAAGCAATGTTTAAGTTTTACTCCTCAACTCTGCTAAGCAACTCTGAAGCAAATCTCTGTATTGCTTACTGCCCTCATTACTATATATATATATATCTCCCTGCTTCCCTGAAAAAAGTCAGAAGACATGGAGTCATTTATTGGGTTTGATTTTCCATGTCTTCCCTTCAATCAGAAATAGGTCAGACCAAGCCCATATCAAGGATTCAACAACAAAACCAAACAAACAATAAAAAACCACCATATTTTATCATAGTCTATAAAAATATTACAACATGTTGCTTTCATTTTCAGTCTTTGACTTTGTTATTTATACCCTGTCCTACTGCAGGCATGCAATACTTTTAGTCTTTAATGAAGTTATAATATTAAAAAGAGAAGACTGTACACAAAGCACGTCCTGGGCAAAGACTCTAAGTTGTACACAAAAGAAATGGGCACTGACTGATCTAAGCAGAAGAATAACGTGCTGAAAAGACTTTGAGTAGCTCACAGAATTTCCAAAAAGGATGCAGAACAATGCCAGGGAAATAGCAGATATAAGAGAGCAAGAGCACCATAGCTAAACACAGCACAAACCCAGGGAGTTCCAGCACTTCACCGCTGCCTCCAGAAATTCCTTTTTGCTGAGGCTGCAGCCACTATCACCCCCAAACACCAGATTCTCAGGGGTTTAGCTTCTTTGCAACCACTTAATTCTTGATTCAGTCTAACAGGCTGAATTCTGGCCAAATTCAGACATTAGCTGGTAGGAAGGCTGGAAAAGTGATCATCTGTTTTTGTTTTGTTTTTTCAGTTTCTACCAGGAGTCGTCTACTACCCTTATTCAAAAGGAAGTAATTCTCCCAACATAGGAAGGAGCTTTGGGTAGAGATGACAATTCAGAGTTTTTTTTTTTGTTTCTACACTCAAGATTATTTGGTAGGTGTGTGTTGGGTTTTCCTCTCTTCTCCACGACCAGTGTGGAGAGAGAAGTAGGGTACAGTTACTGAGTAGAGGGGCTGGAGATTGAGAAATAATAGAAAAGAATAGACGACACAGAAGTAGAAAATAAAGCTGGGGCTGGGTGGAATCTCTGCTCTCTGATGTAGAGACAGATAATTCCAACCCAAACGCAGCGTGTTTATTTATACTAAAATAGAAAGGGGTTTCACATGAAAAGTCTTAAAATCAAAGGAGCTTAGGTGGACCCAAGCCCCACTCATTCCTGGGGCTCAGTTGAATCTACATTTCAAGGGCCCTACCCCAACACCTGAAGCAAGTTAAAAGTCAGTACTGAGTAACGCATCCAGCCCTTTTGGTGGATGCGTTTCCAAGATATGGCTTTGCTTGGTGCCTTGGATTCAGCTGACACTGATTCAAAAAAATGCCCAGGTGTCTTCCCTGGGAGCCCAGGGAAGTGTGTGTATGTGTGTGTGTGTGTGTGTTTTAATTTTTAATTGCTTTCAGAGAGGAAGGAAGAGGGAGAGAAACATCAATGCTGAGAGAGAATCATTGATCAGCTGCCTCCTGCATGCCCCCAACTTGGGATCCAGTCTGCAACCTTGACCAGGAATCGAATCTAGAACCCCTCAATCTGCAGGCTGACACTCTATCCATTGAGCCAAACCGGCTAGGGCTATTTGGTAGTTTCTCATTATCAGGAGAAAATGAAAATATTTTAGAATTTCTCCAATTTACCTCTACTTTGTAGAGACAACCCAGCTCAAATACCATTTTCACATACTGGACCAATATCACATGCTAACAAATTATTTTTCATAAACTACTTTATAGTGAAAGTAGAAACAAACCCTAGACTGAATATTTTCTCTTTCCTACAATGTTCCTCAATTGGATAGCACCTTCACCTAAACAGAATTCTGCTGTTTAAACACTTGCTCCATCTGGAACAACAACAACAAACAAAACAATCCAAAAAGATCCTTGAAAACATAAACTAGACATCACCAAATCTATTCTTTAGTTAAGAGCAGATTTCTGACCCCAAACAACAAAAGCCAACAAGTCTTTGCTTCTTCTCAGAGCCCATCTGCTCCCATTTTACCTGTTACTACTCAGCTGCATGACTTTTTCCATCTGATTCTATGCTAGAAGTGGGAGGGAAGGAAAGGAAAACTGGACAAAATCTACAAAAAAAAACAAAACAAAAAAAAAAAACCACAAACAAAACAAATAAATGTAAGAACTAAGAAAAAAAAGCGACAACAGTCAGTAGATGACAGGATCAGGTCGAGGAGCAAGGCAGCCAAAGCTGGAATCAGAGGAGGTTAAGCGTGACTGTGGCCAGGGCACTGGGTGGCAGGAGGAGAAAAGAGAAAGAGAACAGAGAAAGGCAAACCAAGGGCAGTGACCTTCCTCGGGCAATAGAGAGGCAGGGAGGGAGGTGCTTTAGGAAGGTTCTAGAAACAGAGACTGTGGTTTCCTTTTCTGTGGAATGTATGGATTGTATGGAATGGACTAGTGTTTCTTTTTTGTTCAGTGCCCCCCCCCCCCCCCCAACCCTATACATCTTCCGGTGGGTGTCACAGCTGGGGATCACTGTAACCTCTGAATCTCCTCCAAGTAACATTTTTAGCTTTGTGTTTAAAAAAAGAATTCTGATTTCAAATATGAATTGCAATATTCAAAAAGCGTGTCCAAACATCTCACCTCCTTCCTAACCTTCACTTTCCTCCTCCGTGAGAATAGCGGAGGAGTCCCAAAGTTCAAAGCGTCAGGATTTCGCGTCCAACTACCTAATCCCCGAAAATGGTTCCTGTGGAAATCCTCACTCCTCTCGGGTGGGACTAGTCATCTCCCAACCGTCGAGGATGCCCCTAACAGTCACTGGATGACTAGGAATGTGCCTCTACCGCATCCGCCCCTCAGCACAGCTCCGGGTTCAAACTCATCCTAACCTCTGGTGGCCGTCCAGCTGGTTCTTAAGGGACCCCGCCTCCCAGGGACCGGGGGAAAACGAAACCCCTTCGGCCCCGCAGGCCCTACAGCCCCGCCCCCGACTCCCTCACCTGCAGGTTCCCCGGGTACCGCCTCCTCCACCCCGAGCCACCGCCCACTTCCCGCCTCGGGCCGTGGAGAACTAGGCCGGGGATCTTGGAGCCGGGCCCGGATCACGTGGCGCCGTGATCACCTGCCTAGCGGTGTCACGCACCCCATTCCAGGTCAAGTGAGAAGCGAGCGCTGGGCGCGGGGAGGACACCGCACTGGAAGGAGCTCAGACGCTTGCAACCGCTCGCTCTCGCGAGATCTGTGAGGTCACGTGATGGCGTGGGTGAGGCGACGCTTCACGTGACGGGCGCCGCCGGCCGCAGGGTCTCTTTTCTGCCGCGAGCACCGCAGCTGCTGGGCCTCTAGACCGAGGGATCCGCCGCTCTCACGCCGACCCCCAGCGCTTTTCCCAGCGCCCATCCTCCGGCGGCCCAACCACCGACCCCTCGGGGCTTCCGATCCGGTGGCCCTGGTGCCCATGGCGGCTCCCGGTGGCGCCCGGCGGCAGCCGCTGCTCCTGCTGTTACTCGGTGAGGGTCAGGCCAGGAGCGGGGGGTCTGCGGGGAGGGCGGACTTACAAGAGGTCTGGGGCTGCGCGGTGGGGCTCGGGCGCACGGGAAGCCTGGGGGGATGGGGTCTTCGCGGGGGTGGGGAGGATCACACGGAGTCCCGGGGGCCACAAAGTCCGGGAGCTGCGAGCTGGGCCCGGGGGACGGGCGGGCCCGCGAGTCGTCCCCGCACACTTGCGAGGTCCTCACGTGGGGTCCAGCTGGTGTCCGCTGGTCCCCGACTGGGGAGTCGGATCCGACTGGAGTCCGCCGGTCCCTGACGGGGGAGTGGGATCCAGGGAGGTTCTCAGCCGAGGGCCTGTTCCGCCCTTGGGCCGCTAAATTCGCTTTCTGGAATAGTAAGTGTATTATATGAGTTGGGTGACTTGGTGGTTTCTGGAAAGTGGGCTTTGTTTCTTTAACTTACGGGCAAGTTCGGCCTCGGAGGTCCAGGCGAGGCTCTGCGAGGTCCCTCGGTGCTCCCAGCGGGCGACCCACCTGGTGCTGCTTCCAAAGGGGTCTTAAACCAGAAGAGACTAAGGCGGCGCGGTGGTCCCGGCCTTTTAGAGTCCGTCCTTGGTGCTTTAAATTAACCTTTGCCTCTTTTTCAGCATGGCTTACAGTGCTTACATGTTACCGCGAATTTAAGTTTGTGCTGGAATGACTTAAAGTAGTCTTTAGGAGGTCAGGAGAACTGGGGGGAGGGGGGCATCATGAGAGGTAGGAGCAGGCCTCAGCTGCTCAATGGCAGTGTTCATATCTAGTGGATCCTTGTAAAGAGCTGCTGCCACTGTTCTGGGTGCTGGTTCCTGTGAGTCAAAATGCAGGACTCAACACGTTGGGAAGCGTCTGGCACTCCAGCACTCTAATTCGTAGAAGCAGTCGGTGGGTGCTCAGTATTTCCTTGATTGAGATATTTTATTTTCATTTGTCTGTCCTAATAAGAAAGAGAAATATGTGCTGTTTGTTAAACGGTAATCTTTACGTGGTTTGATTTTAAGTCTGTTTAGAGGCCCATCTGTATAGAGCACTCTTTCTCCCAAACAATACGGGAAGCTTTATCTAAGTGGTAGTATCTGAAATACGATGGGAGTTCACTAGATACAGATACACATTTCCTTCTGCCCACAAATTCTTTCAATATCTCTTAAGTTTCATCTGACTCTAAAATTCTGTTAATTGTGATTGAGCAAATTTTGGTTTGCCGTTTCTGTGTTGCCTGTTATGTAAAATTCGTTCTTTGAGCTGCGTGAAGAGCCACAAGGGATGACCTTATTCCAGCAGTAAACCTGAAGCCGTGCCCTTCACTGGCAGGTGTTACAAGAGGAGTTGCTGGAATAAGTTTTGTCATGTCAGAACGGCTGCATTGTGATTTATTGGAAGAGCTCACAAGCATTAGGACTTGAATATTTTGTTTCATGTTTTAAAAACTCATCTTAAAAAAGAAGAGGGAAAGTTCATAACTTGTCTACACGGGAATAACTTGGAATATTGCGTGTATAATTAGCTTTTTAATGCCCATTGCATATCTTTTAAGTTTTACATTAAACTAAAATCTAACTTAAAAAAAAAAAAGGTCCATTAACTTGGATTTAGGTCGATTTAAAAAAATGTTTATTTTAATATGAAATTTCACCAAAAAGCATATTTTCTAAAAATAGAAGAAGCTTCTAAATTACTAATTCTTCCTGCATTAATGAGTGGAAACTACTTACACCTCCTTTTGTATCATAGTGTAATTGAAAGTGACTCTTCAAACCATTGATGTCAACTAGGTGGCTTCCTTTCCCTTTTCAAAATGAAGAACTGTCACTAGAGCAGTCGCCAATAGGTGGTCCTCCACTGCTGATAGAAAGTATTGGGATTTATGCTAATTAATTTTAACACTTGCTTGTGGGAGTTTTGTCAGTTGTCCCAAGTTTGCAACCAAATTCTTTGGTAGATTTGAGATGGAAAGGTTTTGGGTTCATAATTTTGAATTTACATACTATTTACAAAATTGCAGTACCATTCAAGGAAGTATTAGTATTCGCTGTTTGTGTCCACAGAACTTGACTACATGTTCTTTCTCTAGAGCATTGATTCAGCTGAGTTGTGATTATTTTTGCACTTGTATTTCCCTTCCCCATCTTACAGCCCAGCTCATGCCTCACACATAGTAAGTTTTACGGTAGTGGTCTCTAACCAAACATGCATAGGTCAGCTTTTTAGAAATCTACATACTCATGCTCTGCCTTTAGAGGTTGTGGTTCATTTCCAAAGTGAGTGTTTCATAATTGAAAACATGTTTGCTTGCCCAACAAGTGCTGGAGAGAAAGCATGGTTCAGCCATGGCACTCATCCCGCAGCCAGCCCACCAGCATGGGTGGACGTGCTCTGAGTCAGCAGACATGGCTGTCTACCACCCACTAGCTGTGTGAACTTGCGCAAGTTCGTTAACATCTCTCTGCCTTAGTCTCTATATCTGTAAAGGGGAGTCATAATATGTCTACCAATTAAGATTGTCATGATAATCTATCAGTGATGTGCTTGGAGCTATAATTGGCACATAGCAAGTGCATTACAAGTGCTTGTTAAATAATTGACATTTTGTGTCAGGTACTAAGGGTTCAATGATGAACTTGATAGATGAGGTCTGTATAGCACTGAAAGTTGAAATAATAATAATAGCTAAAATAATCAGTGCTAATGCCTTGTACTGAACACTCTGCATGTTTTTGGCTCAATTTGATGCTCTAATGACTCTGTTGTGTCAGTACTCTAATTTCCATTTTGCAGGTACCTAAATCAAAGGCTTGGTAGTTGCTACTAGCCCAAGGTCACACAGTAGTAGGGGAGTCTGTCATAGAATCAAGACCTCTCTAACTCTCAAGCAGGCATGTTTTCCATAGCTGCATTTGTTTTAAAGAATGGAATTTCTACAAGTAGGAATGTTTTTTGGTGTTTTTTTTTTTTTAATACATTTTACTGATTTTCTACAGAGAGGGATAGAGAGTTAGAAACATCGATGAGAGAGAAACATCGATCAGCTGCCTCCTGCACACTCCCTACTGGGCCTGTGCCCACAACCAAGGTACATGCCCTTGACTGGAATTGAACCTGGGACCCTTGAGTCCACAGGCCAACGCTCTAGCCACTGAGCCAAACCGGTTAGGGCAACAAGTAGGAATGTTTTAAAGGAATAGGACAAAGTTACTCCTTTATGTAACCCCTAGAGAAATGATCGAGTTCTCACCTGAGTGAAGTACTGCTAGAGATTAGCAATTGCCAGTAGGCCAGGAAGCTGACTTTTGAGAGGGACACCCCTCAAATTACTGCAGACATTTTAACTGGCTTGAGAAGGGTCTTGTTTTTTACTCACCAACTGCCACTGTTACAGAAGTCTTTTAAAAAAATTAACTATGATCATTACATACATAATAATCTCTCTGAATATTATGTTCTAATCCTCTTGTAGACATTTTTCTCATGATCAAAATTGGCTTCTAGGATAAATTTCTTATTTTAATCATTGAACATTTCTGGGCCTCTCCAGAATGAATGTGGGCATCTAGTGCTGCTAAATCGTACATTGTTTTAGTAATACTTTTTCTTCGAAGATCAGCCCCTCAATGTATTTACTAAATGAAAAAATTGTATGATTGAAAGGTACTTAATGTGGAATGTTTACAAATGAAGTGCTTTGAGTCAGTAGAAAGTTGTTTTTTTTAATGATTCAGGAGCTGTTTTATCAAAGGTCAGCTTGATGAGAACTGCCCTACATGTGCTCCCATGGGAGACAGTGACCTGCTCTGCCCATGACACACGTGATCGAATGTGACAGACTCGATAGGCGAGGGTGTTTGAGGCCTGAGGAAGCATTTGCATGGGCACGCAGTGGCCCAGGTAAAGCGCCCATGCTTTAACACATGCTTTTGCTTCTACAGCCAGCTCTGCTTTCCCCTCTGGAATGCTTTACCCATCCTCTCAGAAAGCACTTGTTTTAAAAATCTTTACTGTGTCAAAAACAAGTTATGGAATAATTTTCTCTAAGTGTTTTAAATACACTGTTCAATTTATTGGAAATGCTTTTAGTGTAATCTTGCCCGAGTATTCCAGAGGTGGGTTAAAATTTTGCAAATCAAAACAGACAAAAAAAAAAATGTGCACAGGTTTTTCTGTTTACCATAGATTGCTTCATTTTGGTGTAGCAACTCTTCTTTTTTTAAAAAAAATATATTTTATTGATTTTTTACAAAGAGGGATAGAGAGTTAGAAACATCGATGAGAGAGAAACATCGATCAGCTGCCTCCTGCACACTCCACTGGGTGTGTGCCCGCAAGCAAGGTACATGCCCTTGACTGGAATGGAACCTGGGACCCTTGACTTGGCAGGCTGACTGACGCTCTATCCACTGAGCCAAACCGGTTAGGGTGCAACTCTTCTTTATGCACATAGATTTTGGTATTTTCTTTACCAGAGGCTTATGGGAAGATATGTGAGGTTTCTGGCTGGACTCTTTACTTTAGGCTTGACTTGTTGGCTCTAAAGATTTTATTTTGTGAAAATCTCAAGGGTAAAATGAATTGGTTTCATTGGAGACATTTACTTTGCCAGGGACAAGGAATTTAGAATGAAAAGTTAATTGAGTGTCCTCTGAGTATGCTGCCTTCAGAATGTGCGAGTCATATTTTACCCTTAAAGTGATCAGAACCAGGTGTGGAAATGCTTGCTTGGTAAAGGGCGTGTAGGAGCTTGTAGCAGCAGAGACAGGGAGGAGGGAAGGGAGGAGCACACCACTTCTGAGTGTTATAGTACACTGCGATGGCTGGCAGCTCTTTGGTTTTAAACCAGTTTTTACCCATCTATGAAAGAACAATGTACTAAAATGTACCACTTGTAAAATTACCTACTTCTGTACCATACTGATCAGATTACATTTGCTACTAAACGGCTTGATCAGGGTGGTGGGATATGAAGAAGCCAGAGATGGCACTGGCCCTGAGGACTTACTTAAAGAGGTGTATTTAGCAGTGATCACTCTCAAGCTAGACAGATCTATGAGATTTTCCCATAGATTTTCCACTCTCCCATGCCCCTGGCATATGAAAGCCCTACCTAGACAGATTGACTGAAGTCCTAAGGTCACACAGCCAAGTCCATGTTCAATTTAATAACTGTTTCTTGAGAACTTTTCTGAAATTGGGCAAAAATCTTATATCTTTGAGTCCATGCCATTTCTTCCACATCACCATTCCATGGGCGGTAGAAACATTTAACTTTAAATAGCGGTCTAAGTCCGCTATTTCATGGATTTCTGTAGAAGGGCAATATTTAGGTTGAGTTTCCTAAAGATGTTTGGTAATTTTTGTCTCTCCTGGAGTTAGCAGGCCTTGTGTATGGTGCATCAGCAGTGTTCTTTGAGGTGAAGGATGACAACGGGAAAGCTTGTATAATGGCCAACTTCTCTGCTGACTTCTCGACCAACTATAATACCAAGAGTGGCTCTAAGGTATGAAACAGCACATGGTGTATGTACATGTGTGAGTGTGTTTTTGAACACGAAAGAGAAGATTATTAAAAATTTTCAAGTAAATGTTTGAAAAATGATCCCTCCTTAACATAGTTATCTTAACATGTGCATAGTTCCTTCTCAGCTCCTCAGTAGCCTGTGATGTTTTGTATACTGAAGTTGCAATCAAAATATACAAACCATTTTGTGCTCTGCTTTCACTATTTTTCTATGAGCATTTCCCCCCAGTTTTCTTTGTAATTATCTTTTGTAATACTTCATTATGTTAACCTAATTTGTTAAACCATCCCACTATTGGTAGATAAGTATATAGGTTGAATTTATTCTGTATAAACTATCACACTCCACAATTGTATATAAACAGTTGATGTGCAATGCCATAAGCATTGTGCTAATTTGATAAATGTTTTTAGTTGTGTTGTTAAAACAACTCTTTACTTCTACAGGATAGGTTTTTGCATTTCTAACAAATAAACAGCATTTGTATTTCTTCCTTAGTTACCTATTAATGACATTTCACTTATTCTATTTACCATGTACTCTTTTAAATATATCCTTAGTTCAAACTTTGTTTTCAGTTTCTTCTTGTAACCACCATTTTTCTTTATCTCCATTTCAATAGCGTCATATCTTTTTACTACCACTCAAAAGGCAATAGTGGGACCCAGGATTGCTGGGAAGATCAGCAGTTTCTTTAGTGCACTCTGGACTTTGTGCCAGCTGCTCAGCCTCATTAATTCGTTTGTACTGGTCTAGATACAAATGTGGTCTCTGTCAGAAGAGAAGAAAACTAGGAAGGTTTTGTTTTGTAGAAAAGTCTGAAATTCTAAAGACTTGTCCACGCACCTTTTATTTTCATTTCTATTCACTATATTTTGTGCTTGGATTTTTAAAATATTGTCTTGTTATATATTATTACACAAATGGGATCATCCACGTGCAGTCATGTGCCTCATTTCACAAAGTATTATCTTCATCATGTAGTTTCTGTCTTTTTTTAGGACAGCATTTGTATACAACTTAACCATAGTTCTTTTAGTCAGCCCAGTTCATTTTGATGGACAGTGGTTGTTTTCTAGTTGTTTGTTTTGCATATAATAGTAAATTCAAACAATTCTACATCAACACCTTTTTGTGTAAAGAGACATATTCTTTAAACAAACATTTCTATGGCAAACAAGTAGTAATAGCCTTTTTCAAATAAAAATACACACTTTATCTTGAAACCCAATGTGAATTATTTGAGTTTACTAAGATAATTTGTTTTAATTATGTCCTATTACAAGTTAAAATTATATTAATGAAGAATTTGTAATTATATGAAAAATTAAGTCACCTTTTCTAACACTTGAATTACTTTAGTTTTTTAATCCTCACCCAAGAGTATGGCTTTATTGAGCTTCAGAGAGAGAGGAAGCGGGAGAGAGAGAAAGAAACATTGATGTGAGAGAAACATAAATCAAATCTGCAACCAAGGTACATTCGTTTACTGGGAATGGAACCGGTAGCTTTTTGGTTCAGGGGACGATGCTCCAACCAACTGAGCCACACCAGCTAGGGCTTGAATTGCTTTCCTTACTGAAATGTAATGCTCATTTTCTTTGTGTTTTTTGTTTATATTAAAAATACTTTAACAGTGCCATCTGAGATGGAACTAAGGAACTGAGTTTATGTCATACTTACAAAAGATCTTTATTTAGTGTTTCTGAATCCTTTTAATAACCTACATTCTAATTGGGTTCTGTTGACATTGTGTTTGTTCTAGAATTCGACCTTCAACTTGCCACCTAATGCAGAAGTATTAAATAGCAGCTCCTGTGGTAAAGAGAATGGTTCTAATCCCAGTCTTATGATTGCTTTTGGAAGTGGACATATACTGACCCTCAATTTCTCAAGAAATGCTACACGTTACAGTGTCCAGATGATGCGTTTTGATTATAACTTGTCAGACACACAGATTTTCCCCAATGCAAGCTCCCAGGGTAAGTAAGAACAAAAATTGACCGATTATGAAGTGAAGAAAATTGGTTTGGGGTAGTGTCTAAAATTACTTTTAACTAAGTAATTAAAATTTTGTTCTTTTCTAATATAGAAGCCAAGACTGCAGAATCTGTAACTGACATCATGGCAGACATAAATAAAAAATACAGATGTGTGAGCAGCAACCAGATCCACATGAATAATGTAACTGTCACGTTCATTGATGCCACCATCCAGGCATACCTTTCAAATAATAGCTTCAGCAAGGAAGGTAAGACACTGCCCTTGGCCCTAATGTCATTAGTCTGACTTCTCTGGATGCAGAAGCGGCTTTGTGCTCTGGTGCCTGGGAGAATTAGGTATGGGTGAGCATCTGTGTAGCTGGGGACAGAGCAGCCAGCTTCTGTCTTAGAAAAGTTGTCCACCAAACCTTTTTTCTCTTTAGAGATGACCTCTTTAGATTAGGGAGGACAGAATTGATCAAAAACAGGTAAAATGGCAAAGCAATTGAAAGCCTCTCTGGGTCTTCCCTTGTTAGAGCTAATGGAGTCCAGGGAGCTCAGGCAGACCTTAGGGGCAGATGGTGAAAAAACTAGAAGTGCCTTTTTGAGGGGATCATGACATACACCCTCACACCCCATGAGGCACCTGCCAACCCAGCTCCATGATCTTGGCTAAGGTAGTCAACCTCTCATTTCTTTCACTTGTCAAATAAGAACAATAACTTGTGCTAGAAAGCAGTTAGGATTTAAAAGGAAATGTATGCAAAGTGGGTCTCTCAGTGCCTGGCACAGAGTAAGAAATAGGGCTATCATTTTATTTTGACTTAAGAAAATTCTCTTCCCCAAATTTCACCAATCAACTAACAGATTAGTGTTATTTTTCTAATGAGTGAGGGGATAAAGGGTTGGTTGCCTTGGGGAAGTTGTCTCTGCCTGGTTGAGGGTGTGTTAAGAACAGTGCCTCATTCTAATCTTTTTGAATTTATTGGGGTAACATTGGTTAATCAGATTATCTAGGTTTCTGGTGTATGATGCTATAATATATCATCTACATATTGTATTGTGTGTTCTCCACCTCAAGTCTGGTCTCCTTCCATCATCATATATCTATCTCTCCAACCTCCTCTTACTCTAGACCTGCTGGGCCTTTGATTTGCATTGTTCCCTAGTGGTCTTGGCTTGAAGGCTCAGAGTGACTGTTGGAGAGGGGCCTATTTGCACCATCACCAGAGCTAATTAGTCGGCCCTTTTGTGCAGCTTATTACAGTCCTCAGAGACGGGTATGGGTGAGCATACCCAGTTTAGCAGGACCTTCAAACTGGGCTGCAGGCCTGGACCAGCCTGCCTCTGGTTTCTGTATAGCCAGTAAGCTAAGAATAGTTTTTATGCTTAAAATTTAAGGTTAAAAAAAATGAAAAGAATATTTCATGACATGTGAAAATTCTTTGCAGTTCAGGTTTCAGTGTCCATAACTAAAGTGTTGTTGGAACACAGCCATGATTATTCACTCACCTATTTCTGTGGCCGCTTTCATGTTCATGGTGGCAGAGTTGAGTTGGAATAGACACCCGACAGCCACAAAGTCTAAAATGTTTAGTATCTGACCCCTTACAGAGAAAATTAGCTGACCCCTGAGAAGAGTGGGAAGAGTGTTAGTAACAGGGCTAGGACTAAAAGAAACCAAGTGTAACTGGAAAAAATACAACTAGTAGCAAGTGTGCAGGGCTTACCAGTGGAGATCTGGAGCAGCAGGAGATACTGAAGGAAATGGGCTTGACCTTTCCACCGAGCAGCCTCTTCTCAAACTGGGCCTGGCAGGCTGGGTGAGCATGCAGCTTCCCAAGGAAGCGATGATGGAGTGCAAAGACTTTTCCTCTTGCACTGGCGTAAGCAGTGTTTGAAGGCAGTAGGTCCAGGTGTGTGCACACTCTAAGGTACACCTCCTCCTCAGGCAGATGAAAGGTGACTTTAGTCAGACAGTAGCTAAGCCAGTGGCCGTTAGATCAACAAGCTAATACTTCAAGTTATTTGTGTTCACAGTGATAAATCTCCCAACTACTTGGGTTGCATCAGTCTTCTGGCTCAGGTCTCAAGAGCAGAAAAAGGAAAAGCAAAAACTGTCAGAAAGAAGGACTTAGGAAATAAGAGCATCTCTGGCTTACTGGTTCAGTGCAGGGACCTCACTAGAATTGGGCCTGAAAGTGGCCAAAGATACAGCTCCTTACTTTCCAACTTGTTTTCTGTTACTTCGAAGGCTTCTGAACACAGAGATGACCAGGCCTCCCCTCGCGAGCTCCCAGTATGCTTTGAAGTGAGGTGTCATGCCACCGGGGTTCACACAGGCAATGGAGCCCTGTAACAGGTCTATCGTTTCTAGTCTAAAAACAGATGTGACAGTAGAGAGACTAATTTTGTTTGGGGGTTAATTAGTTTTGGGTTTTTTTAATAGTCTTTATTTTTTAGAGCAGTTTTAGGTTCAAAACAAAATTGGAAAGTACAGAGATTTCTCTCATATCCCCCATTCCCACAAATGCACATTGTCTCCCCTGCCAGCATCCTACATTTTGATTACTTTTCCAATGGCGGACATATGCATGTGATTTCAAGTAGAAAAGTTATAGATGTGAGGCTATCCTGACATCTGAACCCCAGCCAATAGCCCTTTCCCCAGCGGTGTGCTGTCCTACATGGGGTTACCTGGGGCTTTGGGGCTTTGGCTTTCCAACCTGGGAGTCCTGGGTTATTTGGAGCTCATGGGTGCCACTCACCATGTTCCTTCAAGTTGGTGGTAAGAAGTTTGGTCATTGAGCTCACCCTCACTGTGGGATGGATCTAAGACATCATACCCACCTCTCCGTGTTTCGTGGTGGTGTCCCCTCTTAATCAAAGCTTGATTCAGTTTTGTTAAAGCCACCTGTCCCAATGATATATGTACTTTAGAAAGAAAGTCTTTCTTCTTTTTCAAAGACACTAGAGCACTCTCTTTGTAAATATACTGGGCTGAGGAGGATTAAGAAGCATTTTGAAGTTACATGAGTATCCTGTAGAAATTGAAGTTTCCTTCTCTTACCATTGGCCAAGAAGGCTGGATGAAGTCGAGTGCTTTTTCTACATCACCTCTCACACAACCATTACTTCTTGCTTGACACACTGTTTTATGGAATTTGGTCTTCCGATGGCCTGGGTCCTAGGATACGAAGGTAGCTATTCAGGATGGAGCTGCTGAGTAGGGAGAAGTTGAAGCCTCTGGATCTCAAATACGGACTGATGCTCCTTAAGGAAGAGTCTACACTGCATAATATAGTAATTGATAACATGATCTGAGGTTTACTTTTCAGTTAGTTGATATACAGTGTTATACTAATTTCAGATGTACAACATGGTTATTAGACATTTTATATACCTAATGAAGTTGATCTGAATTTTTTAGACCTCCCCTGTGGATATTTTTCCATTGATTTTTTTTTTTTTTTTTTTTTTAGAGAAGAAAACAACAGAAATATCGATGTGAGAGAAATACATCGATTGGTTGCCTTCTGCATGTACCCCAACCAGGGCCTGGGCAGGGGAGGATCCTGCATCCGAGGTATATGCCCCTGGCTGGAATCAAACCCTGGACCCTTCTGTCCACAGGCCAGCGCTCTATCCACTGAGCCAAACCAGCAGGATGATCCGAATTGTTTTTAAAGCTCAACTGCTGCCCTAACTGGTTTGGCTCAGTGAATAGAGCCTTGGCCTGAGGACTGAAAGGTCACCACCGGTTTGATTCCAGTCAGGGGCATGTACTTTGGTTGCAGGCACATCTCCACAAGGAGGAGTACAGGAGGCAGCTGATTAATGTTTCTCTCTCATCAATGTTCTAACTGTAAAAAATCAGTAAAATAAATATATATATTTTTAATTCAGCTGCTAACATGTTGTAAGGTTACTCAACTTATTATGACCCTAATTCAGAGTCTGATCTTTGGGGAGCCTAGCCAGCCAGCTTGTCATCCCACTACTTTTTGACTGTTCTCAGTGTCTTACTGGGTGTTTTTGGACAATGGTTGCTATTAATGTTATTTTGTAATTAAAGAGATCATCATTTTCCCTAAAAGTAGATTTGTCATAACTAATCTCATATACTACTACCATAACAGAATAAATTGCTTAAGAATACTTGATTTTTATTAGAATTGAGCCATTTCTCATTTTTTATCTACTTTTGTGCCAGTTTCACTCCTTTGATTCTTAGGTACTTTGTTTTGTTTTGTTAATCCTCATCTGAGGATAGTTTTCTGTTGATTTTTTGGGAGAGGGAAATACCAATTTGTTGTGTCACCCATGTATATATTCATTTGTTGGCTCTTGTATGTGTCCTGTCCAGGGATTGAACCTGTAACTTTGATGTTTCAGGGTAAAATTTTTATTAGATAAATTGCATGTTCAGGTGACTCCAGTGGGCTTCTGTGGTTATATCTAACAGTAGTGTAATAGTTGCCTTGACCAGAAAGTCCTTGTTCATTTGCCTTTACATATGTATCATTTTACCTAAAACAAACAAACAAACAAACTCACCTATTTAGAGAGAATTTTATTTTAAAAGGAAATAAATAACAAGCCAAGGCTGCACTGACTTCCCAGTCAATTTTGTTGATGAGGATAAGTTCTGAAGAAAATCAGGTATCTTTTTTCCTGAAGGTCTGCAAAAGTAGGGTAGATGCTTATCATTCTGGAATGCTCTGTCTGGAGCCTGGAGAAAGGCAGATGAATGAGTCTCACTCTGTTCATCAGAATTGGATTTCTGGGCCCAAGCCCACACTGTGTTAATGGATTTGGGGTGAGTCCCATGCAGGCATCTGCACAGCCCTGCACCCTCCTCTCCCATTGTTTTTTTGTTTTTGTTTTTTTTGTGGGGAAAACTAGTCTTTCCAGATGCCTTCCCAGAGGTGGCACTGAATACACTCTGCATTCTGTTTGTGACTAGAAGCCCGTGCATGAAGTTCATACACGGGGGATTGGGGGTTCCCCTCAGCCCAGCCTGCGCCCTCTTACAATTTGGGACCTTCGCTCCTTACCGCCTACCTGCTTGCTGCTCCTTACCACTTGGCTTGCTGCTCCTTAGCGCTGCCACAGAGATGGGAGAGGCTCCCACCACCACGAGCCCGGCTTCTGGCTGAGCAGTGCTCCCCCTGTGGGCGCATTGACCACCAGGGGCAGCTCCTGCATTGAGGATTCCTCCCCCCCCCCCCCCCCCCTCGTCAGTGCACATCATAATGACCAGTTGTTTGCCTGTTTGGTCGATTTGCACATTAGGGTTTTATTATATAAGATAGGATTATCTCCCTTTTGGCTTGTGAGCCTTCTGCAGGAAGGGCTTTGGTATTGGCTAGAGAGTGGACTTTGCATTTATAACTCAGAAGGAAGAGGGCATTTTATTTTTATAGATTTCTTAAAGTTCTGCATTTTTCCGACTAGGGATCCTGTCTGAAAAGGCATTTTACTCTCTGAGATTACATTGTGGGAAGAGATTGAAGAGGTCCTGGGTGAATTGAACTTTCCAGAAAGTATGTCGAATTTCCGTGTCACAGTTTTGTGGAGTGAAGTATCCTATCTCTCTTCCCCTAAGTAGATGGGAGATGGAGGCAGAATTGGCAACTGAGTTACATTGAAGTTTCATTTTAGTTTAGAGTAAGTGAAAACAGGTGGTGGGTAAAGTTACACAAACTACTGATTGGCTCCCTACCAGGATGTCTGGGCCAGCTTCCTTGGCTCAGCCTAACGAAACTGTGGGAAGAGTCAGAATTGGATGGAAATTGTATGAATATTATATTCAACTTGTTGGTAGTCCACAGAAACAAAGTGGTAAAATAATCTAATTGTGGTATCCTAGAAGTGCTGCAGGTGTTACAAGATGTTAAGTAATCTGAAATCTTCACAGGAAGCACCTCTTTCCTGTCCATGTAGAAAATTTTGAGCTATTCCACTGTGGATTCGATTTGCTGTGATTTTTTGTTGTTGTTGTTGTTGTTGTTGTTGTGAATGTAAATTTTGTTGTAAACATTCATAGTGGGTCAAATTCTGAGCAACAGAATCCCATTCAAACTCCTCAGCATCTCCTCTGGGGGAATAATGTGGCCTCTCCCCACAGATACCTCTACCACAAACCTGACTGCTCCTGGTCACCAAGTCCCTTTGCTATGGTCTGTCTGTACTCCATCCTCCCTCAGGTCCTGGATTGTTGTCTCCTCTTTGGGGATTTTTGCTCTCACACTTACTGGGCCTTCTGCCTACATGAGAGTGCCTGCTGGAGCCCGCACCACCCTGTCCCAGATAGAAACTCACAGCAGCTGGCTGACCCTGTGCACTGAGTCTCAGCTCCAGTCTCAGCCTGCAGGGCCACCTGCCACCTGTCCTTCCAAAGGCCTCCTCGATTCTCCCATGAGCCTTGTGCTAATGGCATTAGGTTTGTGTGTCTGGTGTCTTTCTGTCCCTGCTGAGCTTGTGGACTCCAGGCCCCTCTTCTGCTCTTCTGTGCCTGTTTCCAGCATCATGCAATAATAGCTCAGAGAGCTATTTCAAGTGGTGTGTGACTGGCTGTCCCATTGGCATGTGAGAGAGAGATGGTTTTTAACTTGACCGCGCAGTAGGAAGGATAGGCAGAAGAGGATAGATCTGTGAGCATGGGCCTGCCCTGAGGTTGAAATGGAAGTGTCCACTTAGAACCATCACACAGTGGCAAGAAGTGGAGACAAGTGAACTGGACACTGCCGTCCTCAGCTTGCTGTGAGGGACAGCAGTACCTGCCTGCCTGTATTACTCCTGTTCTGAGGGGTGGGACTATTCGAGTAAGTCTGCTGGGGCTTACAAGGAGCTCAGGGAGCTGGAGCTCAGGGTTGCTGTGGCTCTTGTTTTTAAGGAACCAGAATTCCTTCCTGTGAACAGTATGATTAATCAATCCCTCCTTGTTTTCTCCAGAGACACGCTGTATGCAAGATAAACCTTCCCCAACATCGTCGCCAACATCTGCCCACCCTTCTCCTCCCCACCCTTCACCAACATCTGCCCACCCTTCGTCATCCCCTCCCCACCCTTCACCAACATCTGCCCACCCCTCATCATCTCCTCCCCACCCTACTCCTCCCCACCCTTCACCATCCCCAGTGCCTGAGAGCCCCTCAGTGCACAAGTACAACGTGAGTGGCACCAACGGAACCTGTCTGCTTGCCAACATGGGGCTGCAGCTAAATGTCACCTACAAGAAGAAGGATAACAAGGTAGGCTAGCCCCAAGGAGCCCCTTTCTCTCTGTGCGCTGCAGTGTTGGTGCACATGAGGGTTGGAAATCGGTGTGCGTGCATGGCCTTTCAGAATATAAATCAGAGGGAATAAAAGTCAATATGCCTGTATCTGTCCTTAGCTTATTGGCCACAGCCATGCACTCCCCTGTCATAGTATGGCAGCTTTCCTCTGAAACAGCAGAATCAAGTCATTGTGGCAGAGACAAAGCATAAACTGTGCGGTGTTTGGCCTTTATAGAACAAACAAGTTTGTTGACCTCTGAGAGAATATAAACTTTGCTTAATTTTTACCACTTAGACATTTAAATATTATTTTTATGCTTTTCCTTTGAAATAATATTTCTCCCTAATGACAAACTCTGTGGGACTGTGTCACATAACTTGCTTGTGATGGAGTGAAGTTTGTGACCGCTGGGAGACCGCGTGAGAGGGGCACTAGGATCTACACCTTTCCCATGGGTATGGGCCATTTTGAAAGTAGTAACCAGATGTAGCACTAAAAATTGTTTTTGATTCCAGAAATTTGCAGTAGTGTAAACTTATACTGTTTTTCTTATGTTTTGGTTAAAGTGAAAGTGACCTTGAGGTTACTGTTTTTTAGGATTGTTTTTGTTCTTCAGCAATAGGGGACCCAGGGTGGGTGATGGAATGGTAACTTGTTTTCTTACATAGACTGTGACCAGAGTATTCAACATTAACCCAAATAACACCAAAGTCGGTGGGAGCTGCACTACCCAGCGGGTGACCCTGGAGCTCCAGAGTGAGACCAGCACTTTCCTTGCCTTCCAGTTTGGAATGGTGAGTGTCCATGTTCATTTCCCTCGGGGGGCTTCAGTGCCAGACCTGCCTGGCATCTTAGCATGCATCTCACTGTGGTTTTTGTTCTGCTGTGTTTGCTCACGCACTTGGTGTCTTGTGGCCACAGTGCCTAAGCTGAGCACACCATGTGCAAACCAGAATGAAACTGAACACAGGTCTTGAAACCCAGAGCTCTGCTTTGGGAAGGAGTCTTCTCTGCCTTTGTCAGGCTTTTTGGACCCTTTGATCCCCCTTCCCCTTTCTTGTTTACAAGTGGACCTTCATTTATTCATCAGACATTAGAGAGTGGCTGCTGTGTGCCCAATTGCCGCTGTTAGCACCTGACTGCAGACAGTCTGTGGCTGCAGAGAGGGAAGGGGCGACTTCAGGGCGGATGCTCAGGTCAGCCTTCCTCTCCCCTTTACCGAGAAGCAGCATCTCTGTATTCTGGACCATCATCTGGTACAGAATACCTGCCTGGGAAGAATCATACATTAAGTTAAAATAACATGAGAAGAATAGAAGTACAACGTATGAATACTTACAGTGCACTATGCTGGTGAACTGTTTAACAGTTGGGTTTCTCATAATAAAATTTAACTTCCCTAAAGTTCAGTAAACATTTGGGGGGAGGGGCAGAGTTTACCTTTTTAGAATAAGGCTTCCTCAGTCTTTTTAGCATAAAATCTGATTATGTAAGATCTTGAAGAAACTAATCAGAATTTGTGTTCTTGATATTTATGCGATGCCTTTTACAGACATGATACTCTTCAGTTTCATTCTAAAACTTAGAAATATGAGAGATCAAATTTATTACCAAAGTTACAACAAATATGTGAATCTGTTGACTGCTTAAGGATTATCTTCTTCTCTCTAAGAATTCAAGTTCTAGCCGTTTTTTCCTGAAAGAAATCCAGTTGAACATGACTCTTCCCGACGCCAAAGGTAAGATCCCCACAATTCCCCTGCCCATCCGGGTGTCTCAGAGCACTAATTCTCACCTGCCTTTGCAGAGCCCACCTTCAAGGCCTCCAATAGCTCGCTGAGAGCACTTCAGGCCACTATGGGGAATTCCTACAAGTGCAACGCCGAGGAGCACATTTGGGTCACAGATGCCTTTTCTGTCAACATTTTCAAAGTGTGGGTCCAGGCTTTCCAGGTAGAAGGCGACAAGTTTGGGTCTGGTAAGTAGCATTGAGGGCAGCATTTCAGACTCTGAGTGGACTCGGCAGGCTTTGGTACTGTTTAGCTTCTGTGTTGCAAGGAGGAGTTGGGAGTGCAGGTTCTGTATCCCAGCCTAAGAGAGTTTTAGAGCAAATTCCCCTTCCTGTGTTAGCTTATTCCAAAGTGCCCAACATGTCTCAGTTGTGAGCATGTCACTATTTGAGCAAAGGCAGTTCTTTTAACAAGTAGTGTGGCTCTTCCCCGTATTAAATTGGGATATTAAAATGCTATCTGATGAGTTCAGTGTTCAGAAGGGCCCAAGCCCCCAGGACTGCACACTGACCATAATTTCCTAGCTGCGCAGAATGCCCCGCCTCTGTAGGAGCTTCTCCAAGTGATGATTAATTGGAATCGGAGCCCCCTCCCTGTATAATCCTCCCCTGCTGGGTGTGGCGGTGGGCAGAGGTAGACAGGAGGGAGAGGCCTCTGTGGGGTCCACGTGGTGACAACCCACATGCACATGCTGTGCTCCCGTTTGTCTCCTCAGTGGAAGAATGTCAGCTGGATGAGAATAACATGCTGATCCCCATCGCCGTGGGCGGTGCCCTGGCAGGACTGGTCCTCATCGTCCTCATCGCCTACCTCATCGGCAGGAAGAGGAGCCATGCTGGCTACCAGACGATTTAGCCCGGCCGCAGACCAGCAGAAGCTGCAGGGCTCTCTGTTCATTTCCCTGAGCTTAGGTTGATGTTGAGGGAGGCACACTTTATTGCAAACTGATTCTCAGATCTGCTTTACCCAATGTGAAGTTCATCTTGCAACATTTACTATGCACAAAGAGTAACTATTGCAATGACGGTGTTAATTTTGCTAATGGGGTTAAATATTTTGCTAACTGGTTAATACTTACCAAAGTAGAACTTAAAGGGGGGAGGGTGAGAGTGCTTTTCTAAATGGGCACTGGCTCCGCTATCATTTGACTTTTTAAGGTTCTGTTGTTTAGTTTCTCCTCATTCTTGACTCGGATATAAGCCTTACCAAAGGAGGCTCTCTGGTCTGAACACTGACAGCTGATGAAGGCCGGCTGACTTAGACTGACACAGTTCACAAATTAGTAGAGAAAGGTAACTTTAAAACAGAAGTACTTCAAAAGAGGAAACTCTGGAATGCTTAAATTACGCTTTAGAAGCCAAGACAGGCCTGGCCCCCACAGGCTGCACAGCTGAGCGTTAAAGCGATTGGTCTTTCCATGCTCTGCCACTCAAGAGCTGGCATTTTTTTAAATAGAAAAATGGGTGTTATTTTTACTTAACTTTTTTTTTTTTTTTTTTGTAAAGTGATTTTCAATCTTCTGTTTGAGGTTCAGGGTGATCCTGTGTCTGCACTTGTGTACAATAATCGGTTTCACTCTCTGATTTATCCGCTTGCAGCTCGGGTGGGCTGTGCACTGAGGATCCCTTCATTTAATGCATTGCTGTAACAATGCTAATAAAATGTCTCTTTCTTTCTTTGTCTCGGCCTTGTGCTTTTGTCAGCTTTCGGGATGAATGGTGGAGAGCAGTGTGTAAGCTGGGGTGGAGCGGTGCCAATAACAAATGCAAGTGGGGAATCTGCCCAGGCCACTCTGCTTCTAGGAGAGCTGATGTGTAGCCGGTCTGCTGGTGGCAATTTGAGAACATGAGCCGTGCCTAAACGTCGGTCTTCAGTTGTGACAATGCAGCCATAGCGCTATCCTCCTCACTCCATGAGAATGAGGAGGGGAAGAAGGGCATGCGTGGGTTCCCTCGCTGCACTGCTTGGAAGTGCGGCTCTGGAGCCAGGATCAGCCTTTGAAGGTGGGCCTTATCTGGTCCTGCTGCAGGCCGGTGGCGCTCTCAGAGCAAGGGCTCAAGACTCAAGTTTTATTTAATCTTAACTTTTAAGCAAAGATTTGTGCCCCCTAAGGATCTATGGGCCTTGGTGGCTCAGGCTGAGGGCAGCCTCCTGCTGGGTGACCCTGGGCTGGGATATCCCTGACCACCTGCACCCCAGAGTCTGCTGTTCACGTGGGCGGGAGGAAATTTTGTGTAGCTGATGTAGCCCTCGGTGGTTCTTGATTCGGTAGCAGTCCTTTTCAAACCAAGCACAGCAGTACGGGGCCACGTGATGAATACCAGGACGCGGCAGGATTGCAGTTAGGCAGTCTGAGAGCGGCCTGGGGATGAGGTCCAGAGCCTGCGGGCAGCGGCATGACCACAGGCCTTAGTGCACCATAAGGTTCTTGAATTTTCACTTCCCCAGTCTGGACAGGACAGACACATGCCTGTTCCAGAACTGAGAAACCAGCAGTTGGCTGAGGGTCAGGTCTTAGCAGGTGTTTCAGGATTCAGAGAACGTTAGTAATGGCCAGTGTAGAAGTAGTGTGTGTCTGTCTGGAGGGGCAAAGATTTCCAAGAACCCGGACAGCCCGGATGATGAAACCATGCCCTAGAGGCGCAGCTGCTTACATTTCAAGAAGGGAAACCTCCATCGCTGGGTTCCTTTCAGGGAAAGCCCCACAGCTGGTTCATCAGGTACAGCCCCAAGTCATCCTGTCCAGGGTGGGTGTCTCAGTTCCAAGGAGCAAAAGGCTAGGGATCACACAGCTGGTGAAATATCAGGACTAGAAGCTCTGAGGCCACTTGGGGCAGCTGTGCCAACCCCATGCAAGTGATCCGCATGCATGGCTGTTTCTTGGAGGGCTCCCCATGCTCAACGTCTAAAGTGGATTGGGACATCAGCATGCTGTTTTGGTCTAGGTGCAGCTTCATCGGTGGCTGTGGAGAAGGTAGCCATTTCTGTGATGGCCCCGGCTGGAGAAGAGGGTGGCCCAGGTGCTGCCAGCAGGCGAGGCTGCCATCACCCAGGTCCCTTAACTGTGCTTCCCTTTGGGGGTAAAATGCCCCACAATTGCAGTATAGATGTGGGATAAGGATGGAGATATTAAGTGGGAGGACTTTTTTTTTTTTTTTTTTTTTTGAGAAATCAGGTTCTCAGGTCACACTGCTGAGTGGGGCAGGCAAGCCTGGGACCACTCAGATGGGCAGGTGCTGGGGATACAGGCCAACTCCTTCTGAGTTCCCCACATGTCTCCCATCTGCCTGCTCCCATAGGACCCTGCTTATCTTCGCCTGTCTACCCTTGCCCCTGCCCTGCCCCGCCCCGCCCCATCCTGTCCCTGTGTCCTTGTCTGCCCCTGCATGTCCCATGCAGGGTTCAGTCTACCCAGGCAGTGAGGTTTCTCAGACAGAGGCAGCACCACCATCAGAGCCAGGGTGGGTAGATGGGTCAGGGGTCTGGGTGGAAGGTTCATGTCCTCAAGACCAGAGGGGAAGGGGTCTCACTCCAGGGGTCCAGGAAAAGGTGCTGCATCAAACACTCATGGGCTCAAATTATAATTCATTCTTTACGTGACATGACAATTTTTAAAATTTTTAATAATTACCTTTCTAGCCCTGGCCAGTATGGCTCAGTTTGTTGGGCATCTTTTGGAGCAACAAAAAATTGTCAGTTGGATTCATGGTCAGGGCACATGCTTGGGCTTCGGGCTCAATCCCTAGTAGGGGGTGTGCAGGAGGCAGCTGATTGATGTTTCACATCAATGATTCCCTCTGAAAATCTAAATATCAAATTTTTAAAAATCCTTTTTAAAAAAATTACCTTTCTAAAGAAAGATCCCTTGGTACATTTACAAACCTCACATGAAGGTAAATGCTCTGCCACAGAAAGGAGTAAAATAATATTTAATTGGCATCACTAACACTAATGACAGTTTAGTGTTTGTTTTAATTTTCAGTCGGCTGGCAAGCGAATCACAAACTCATAGGTGTTGACATCCTTTATTAAATACAAACGCACCCCTCACATTTTATATATTATTGTCTCAGGTAAAAATATATCTTAAGAAATTTGACTTCACAGGTCATCAGTTACAGAATGACATAGTTTTAAATTGCTCTTTTAAAAAATTCACAACTAAAATGTAGAGACATCAAGTATTTACAGCACTAAAAAGGAACGCAGTACAAATTGGTCAACTCGGAATGAAGCCTCGTGGTCGGGGCAGCGGGGAGCTCGTCCAGGTCACCCCTGCACCAGCAGCTTGGCCCTGCAGCTCTCTCGGAGCCTGGTGATGGTGGTCATGGACAAGCTTCCGGGTTCTGAGAATATTTTCTGGAAGAGGAATGGAAATGGTTTAAAAACAAACCAAAGATAAGTTTTTACTTCGCCACTCCCTGTTCCAGGCTAGGCTGTGGCAGATGGACAGACCACACCCACCGAGGGAAGACAGCCCTCAGCCCTGGGTAGGTAGTTATAAATTCTAGATACCAACCCTTATCAAATGCATGATTTGCAATTTTTTTTTTTTGGTCACTGCTGTTTGTGTCCTGGCCTGTACAGGTTTAAAAATTTTTTTTAATATATTTTATTGATTTGTTACAGAGAGGAAGGGAAAGGGATAGGAAGTCAGAAACATAGATGAGAAACATGGATCAGCAGCCTCATGCACACCTCCTACTGGGGGTGTGCCCACAACCAGGGTACATGCCCTTGACCAGAATCAAACCTGGGATCCTTGAGTCCACAGGCCGACACTCTATCCACTGAGCCAAACCGGTTTCGGAAGGTTTTAAATTCGATGTGTGCATTTTTGCTTCTGTTGCCTGAGTTTTGTGTATTGTTTAGACCTTTTAACTGTTGTATCCTTAGTAGCTCTGAAGCCAGTCAAGCCATTCATAAGTAGACGAAGCATAAGAAACCAGATTTGAGAAGTGGAAGCAGGAAGAGACTCAGACTCATTTCTAGTAACAAAACTGCCTCACCACGAGGAGAAAAGGGTGTCTGGGAGGGAGCAGAGCAGAGAGCAGCAGGCAGGTGGCCACAGTGCAGACTCCAGCGGCCGGGCGTTAGGATAGACATGAGAACCAACATTTTGAGCTGGCTGATGTGCCATTGCATCTGTTATGAGTAATAACTTGTGAGTTACTGCTGAGAAATTCATGGTTGTAAATTAGGCTGGGTGTAAAAGGCTAGTCATTAAAAAGGTTTTGTTAAAAGAAACTGCATTTTTGAAATTCTTCTGTAGTTTCCTAATACACAGCACCTAAAGACAGGGTAGAGTGTGTGCATGTTAACTGTCCAGTTTCCTAATACACAGGACCTAAGGACAGGGTAGAGGGTGTGCATGTTAACTGTCTACTTGTAGTTTCCTAATACACAAGACCTAAGGACAGGGTAGAGTGTGTTTGTGTTAACTGTCTGCGTGTGAAGTAAGTCACATCCACCGAGATGTGCCAGGATGTCCAGCTGTCCTCTGCCCATTAATGTCGCACTGAGCTACAGTATGAGATCAGTTTCTATTCTCCAGGGCATTCTAGATGTTCTTGTTTAGGATTTCAGAGACATGTGACGTAGGAACTGCAATTGCTGTGCTGATGTGCTCTTAATACAGAAATACTTACACAATTTTGTAGAAATCACTGAGCAAATGAGACTCCATACTAGGGCCCTTTCCCTGCCAACTTCCCTTGAATGGCTACATCTAGCCTGCACAACAATACACGGCACTTTTATTTCAATGTGGGGAGACTGGCAAAACCCAGTGTCTTCTTGATCCTCTGCTTCCATCAAGCTCACCAAGCTCACAGGGCCCAGAGCGCCTTTGGGCAGCAACATAGGCAGGGTCCCACTGTGGGCCTGCTCACCTGCAGCTGGCTCATGGGCAGAGCTGTCGCTTCACTGCCCTTTGCCCTTTATAAATACTAGCACTCACTGAGCACTTGCCGTGTGCAAGGCACTCTGCTAGACACTGACATCAATACCAGAGTCGAGCAGCCTTGAAAGCATTGTGCTGAATGCAAGAGGTCAGTACAAAAGGGCACACATTATATGTAAATCCTTAGAAACAACATAGACTGGTGGTTGCCCAGGGTTTGGGGGGGGGGGTGTGGGTGTAGGTGTGTGTCGGGGGGGGGGGGGGAGTGCGGGTAGGAGTGACGGGGTTCCTTCTTAGGGTAGTGAAAATGTTCAGGAACTAGATAATGGAATTATACCTTTGAACTGTTCGTGTTCAAAGGGTGAATTTTATGGTGTGGGAATTGAATCTCATGAAAACAAACAATGCCCTAAATAGCCTTAGGATGCAGGACCTATTCTCTTCCTATTACAAATGAGCATCTTGAGTCTAAAAGGAATCCTAAAACCTGCCAGCAGTCATGAGGTGAGCGCAAGCTAGGATTCTGTCCAAGTTCAGTGTCTGGCTCCTACTAACTCCTCAACCTACAATCACAGACTCATATGAGGCCTAAAACAGCAGGATTCTGCCATCTGCTGCTTGCATTCCTCTATAACATCCTCATCAAGAGGCCACCAGTGGCTTCACGACTTCCAAGGAGAGAAGTTACTCCTACCGGAGGATTTTTGTCTTAGGTGATGGGCTCCAGCTCTAACCTGTCAAGCCTCCGAAGGAATCAGTACAGGTTTCTGTCAGACATTTCTTTTCTTTTTTTAAGTATATTTTATTGATTTTTTACAGAGAGGAAGGGAAAGAGAGAGTTAGAAACATTGATGAGAGAGAAATATCAATCAGTTGCCTCCTGCACACTTCTTACTGGGGATGTGTCCACAACCAAGGTACATGCCCTTGACCAAAATCAAACCCAGGACCCTTCAGTCCACAGGCTGATGCTCTATCCACTGAGCCAAACCAGTTAGGACTCTGTCTGACGTTTCTTATCCAGCATCCTCATCTTCTCTTCATTGAGGTGCTGGCAGGCGAGCAGGGCTTGGTACCAGCTGAAATGTCAGCGCTCATGCCCACCGGCCTGCCATTTAAAGGATGCATGTGACCCTCATGACCACCCACCACAGCAGCTAAATGGGAGGCTGTCTTCTTGGCCAGGTGAAAGCAGAACCCCACCCCAGCTCTAACCCCTGCGGGTTTTCTCGCTCTTACAGGCTGCTATCCAGCACACCTCCAGAGTGGCGTGGAGAAAGTTGAAGGAGCTCATCTCTGTTTCAGAGCCCTAGATGTTTTCTAAGACAGTCCCAGCCACCAGAGGCTGTCCCTTGGTGGCTCCCAGGCAAAACAGCTCAGCAAGGTGCTTGCTACCTCCCAGGGAGGCTTGGAGAAGCACCTGGCTTTCCAAGGCATCTGAACAGCACACCCGTGGATGCAGCCTTCATGCCCTCTGCTACCTCCTTTGAATTTGTAATTATTTCAAATGGAAAGGTGAAAAGCCAGGTGGGCCAGGTGCTCTGGCCCAAGGCTGCTCCGGATAGCACTCCTCACCTCCCACCAGTGCCATTCAAGCTCTGGGCTCTGCTCCTGGCTTGTGCCCTCTTCCCACTAGCCTACCTGAAACCCCCTTACCAGCCTAAGCCTGTCCCAACTCCCAGGCCTCCTCAGAAGGCCTGTCAAACGCAGCTCCCACTTCATTCATTCACCAGGTATGAGTCATTTACAGAGCCTGCAGTCCCACTAGGACCAGGAGGGCCATCAGGAGATCAGGTACACGGGCACCAGGCTTGGGAGGGGCTCCAGTCCTCCAAGAACTCTGCCACCTTCCAGGCTCCCAGACCCGGGAGAAACTAAAGTTCAGATTAGATGAGTTGTGTACTCACACCTTGTAAACTTGAACTAGCTCTACAAGGGGTCCTACCTGGGGCAAACCACTCCATGGCTGATGCACAGGAGGAGGGGCAGCAGCTACTGGACTCCAGGTAGGTGGCCCTACCCATCTGCCTCAGGCACTAGGCTCCAGGAGAAGAGGGCCTGGAAGGGCTGGAGTCTCCTCGGGGTTTGCTTGAGATGGGAGGGTGAAGGGACGAGTGGAGGCAGAGATCCGAAGGAAACACAGAGACAGATGCTTCGCCAGACAGATGTGCAAAGCCAGGACACCCACTCCACAGGCCAGGCCAATGGAACCGCAGAGCAAAGCACCCGCTGAGCACACCCAGACACTCACCTGCATAAAGGTGTGACATTCAGTCACAAAACTCCCTTTGGTGATCTCCTTGAACTTTTCACAAATGTCTGCAAAACTGGTGGCTTCCAAAATGAAAGCCTGATGTTGCTTAATCAGGGTCAGAGCCACCCGGAAGATAATCTTGGAGCCTTCGTTGAACAAACAATCCCAGATTCGAAGCACTGTCTGCAGAGACACAGAGATGGCGCATCACTGCACGGCGATCTGAGCCAGCCCTGGGCCCAGCGAGGCCTACGACATGCTCACCTCCACGGGCAGGATGTCCACAAACAGGCAGATGAACCAGCGGGACACGACCAGAGTCCACAGGACGCCATGCCCGTCCATGAGGGCCGCCACGGCTGGCAACTTGGTCCTCACCAGCTCTCCCAGGACCTCCTGGTCCGTCTTCAGGCCCAGCATCTCGGGGCTGTAGTAATCTGCCACAGGGATGAAGAGTGAAACCCAAAAACGTGTATCCCTTGTTTCACAACCATAGCCCCCCACAGCCTCATCCCTCGTTCCCTCTCCGCCAGGGAAGCAGGGCTATCCCTGGAGGATACTTCCCAGAAGAGAGGAGGGCAAGGGTGGAGGGAGGACCAGGGAGAGATGCCATGCTGTGTGGCTTAAGCGATTCCTGGGAGTGATTCCCAAAACAAGGCCTCCCGGGGTTCCTTGGGGCTCTAGACAGTGAGGCCCTGCTGGGCATCAGTTAAAATCTGCTGGCAGAAAGAAGGAATGTTTACACACCCATGTTCATAGCAGGATTATTCACAACAGCCAAAAAAAGTACATAACCAAGCGCCTGCCTATGGATGATTAGATGGATAATGTGGTCTACACACGTAATGGAGTAGGATTCAGCCTTTGAAAGGAGGGAAACTGACGTGTCCAACAATAGGATGAAGCTGGAGGATATCGTGCTAAGTGGAAAAAGCCAGCCAGAAATGAACAAATACTACAGGCTTCCACTTATCTGCAGTGCCGAGAGCTGCCAAAATCAGAGAGAGTAGGATGGTGGGTGCCAGGGGCTGGAAGAGGGGGGCTGTCATTTAACGGGGACAGTTAACATTTGGGAAGAGGAGAAAATTCTGGAGGAGGACAGCAGTGATGGTTATACAACGTGAATGTGCTCGAAGCCACTGGACTGTACACTTAAGAACGGTGAAGATGGCTGCCCTGGCCGATGTGGCTTAGCTGGTCAGGCATTGCCGCGTGCACCAAAAGGCTGACAGCTCGTCTCCTCGTCAGGGCACATGCCTGGGCTGTGGCTCTATCCTGGTAAGAGGTGTGCAGGAGGCAGCCGATGGATGTTCCACTCTCACATGATCTCCCATCAAGATTATAAATGTCATATTGTGTGTATTTTATCACAATAAAAAATAAAATTTTAGAAATCTGCAGGTGACAGCTGCCTTTTCCTGTCATCTAGACTGAGGGAGAGCCAGGCAGCCACGGACATGCTGCCCTACCTCACTGGCTCTGCCACCCGGACTAAAGGAGGCCTGGGGAGGAGGAAAAGCAGGAGGAATAGGCACAGGGACACCTGAGCTGCAGGGACAGCACTGCCTGCAGCAAGCTCCTTCCTGGGAGCAAGAGAAGCTTCAGGGTCGAAGTGGCCCATGGCCTGGCCACAGAGAATGAGGGAGCAGGCACAAGCAAACCTGGACCCCAGTGTCCACGTGGTGCCATGGTACCACCCCCTATATACACGGAGTAGGGAGGGGTGGGGCTCAAAGCAGCTGGTCCCTCTACATAGTCCCTCTGTACCCACCACCACCCAGAGTGGAGGGTTTAGGCACACAAGTTAGTGTCATAAAACATTATTTTAAAAAATTTGGCCTAAATCATAGATTTCTAATCCCACCGCTGGTTGGTGAAATGTGTGCCCTTGATGGGGTGGCCCTGGGATTTCAAGGACAGTGGCTGCCCCAGCTATGATGGCTTCTCCAGCATCCTGGGGTCCTCTGAGCACAGACACACACTTCCTTCTTTACTGGTGTTTTTTGTTATGAAGATGACACATGCCTCTGATAAAGTTGAACACTACAGGCGAGTAGCAGGTGAAAAGTCAAAGTCGACCCCTAGGTAACCACTTATCAGTAAGCCGTCTGATGGGCCTCCTCCATACTTGTAATGCCATGTTACACGTGGACATATCTTGCAAAGAGGACCCTGTCATACATCCCTTTGCAATCTTCCCTAGCACCTTTCTGCATCCTCATGTACATGGCCTGCCCTCTGGTGAGGTGCCTTCGCAGAGATATCCCATAACCCACTTCACCGGCTCCTGGCTGATGGGTGTTCAGACACTGTCAACCCATATGCGTGCTCACGTGTGCAAGGGAATGTTTACACATAAAGCTGCTGGTGAAAGCTCTCTTCACTGAAGTCTCAAGGAATCCGACATGCTTTCTCCAACTTGAGGACAAAGGACACTTTGTTCTATCTACCAGAAAATCTAAAAAAGAGCCAAATGTCCCCACCACTCTGAATACAGAACAACAGAGACAATATTAAGTCTAAAATTATTCTTGTTCATTCCCAAAGAGGGCTGACGACTTAATTTGGAACATTTTCTTTTACGCTAGTTTAGTAGCTTAGGGAGCCCAGGCTGTTGAAACACGGAAAGCACAACCTGCTAAGGCAACCTCCTGGTCGCTCTGCTTCTCTCATCAGGGCCCTGGGCACCAGTGGGCAGCCAGCGGTCCCCTACAGCTCTGTGACCACTCGCTCAACAGACAGAAAGACCAACACTGCCAACAGCATGTCCATCTTTTGATCGGACATTTGCCTGGCCAAAAAAATTCCTACCTTGTTAGTGTGATGTATTATAGTAATTTTAACGCTTAATTTCTGCTATAAAGATGTAGCAGGTAATCTATGCAATAGACATATTCAGTATGCTGCCTCGTGCAGCCCGTCTCTCACCATGGCAAATTAAATATTTTGGTTAAAATAATCCTTATAAATATTGACAGAATATCACATTCACATTGCTAATTTTTAAAACGTAGGCTACAATAAACTATTTTTAATACTGAAGTGCACTGAAAATAATTTAATAGAAGCCAATTTGGCCGAGACCGGTTTGGCTCAGTGGATAGAGCGTCGGACTGCGGACTGAAGGGTCCCGGGTTCGATTCTGGCAAGGGCATGTACCTTGGCTGCGGGCACATCCCCAGTGGGGGGCGTGCAAGAGGCAGCTGATCGATGTCTCTCTCTCATCGATGTTTCTGACTTTCTATCCGTCTCCCTTCTGCTCTGTAAAAAAATCAATAAAATATATTTTTAAAAAAAAAGAAGCCAATTTGGTTATAAAATACCACGGATTTTAAAAAAAATCCTTCCATTTCATGAATTTATTTGGAAACTTGGAGCCATTTACTCTCTTTCTCCTTTTTAGTTCAGCAATATTCTCCTCCACGTAGGAAGAAAAAAGCAGAGATTCTCTGTTCTCTGTTCAAGAGTGCCTTAAGTGCCAACCCAGTTATACCAGGGACATCTCAGAGGGAGCCTGGTTCAGGCGCAGCAGTGATAAGAGGATTTGTCCAGAAGGACATTTAAGCTGTGAGCACAGCACGACCTTCTTCTTGGTTACAGAGACGCTTACAGTGGCTTCCAAAAATAGATGTCAAAGTCACACACCTCAGGCCTGAGCCGGTCACCAGGGGAGATCCCTGAAACCCTCTGTACCTATTTTCCCTCCTCAATGCATTCTGCCCTTGAATAATGCAGGCTAGACAAACCACAGTTCCCTGTAGGCCCCGCCTGCAGCATAACCCCACCTGTCTGAGCAGAGGAGCACCTGACAGGCCACATTCCACTCTGCACAGGAACAGAGAAATCCTAGGTAGGCCCTGACCTGGCCTCATCTGTCTGGGGCCCCTGGGGACATTCACCTCTGCAGACAACGTAATGGCTGTGTCAGAATACTGGGAGACTAAATGGTACTGCAGTGCTGTCTGGGGTGTGGGTGCTGGAGTGCTGTCTGGGGTGTGGGAGCTGCTGTGGGGGTGGGGTATACAGATTTAAATCATGCCCATGGTTATTGCTACATGAGTAGAAAGTGGTAGAGCTAGGCCCTAGCTGTTTTGGTGTGGTTAGAGCATTGGCCTGTGGACTAAAGGGTCCCAGGTTCGATTCCAGTCAAGGGTAAATAAATGCCCAGGTTGTGGGAGGCAGCCGACCAATTATTCTCATCATTGATGTTTCTATCTCCCTCTCCCTCTCCCTTCCTCTCTGAAATCAATAAAAATATCTTTTAAAAAAGGGGGGCGGGGTGGGGAGAAAGTGGTAGAATTGGGATTCAATCCTGTGAAGTCTGATTTCCAAATGAATGCTCTTCAGCCCAGGGATGAATGTCTGCCTCCGAAAAAAGCAAACACCGATCCCACTGGAGTAGACACAGGCTATGGAACACTAGGCAGGAGATGCTATGAGTAAGTTAATCAAGAGAACACATGAAACACAACCTCAAGTGCAGCTGAGATGAAGAGAGTCCAGTGGTCCTCAGCCTGCTCTACCTTTGCTCCTCAGGGGCTGTGGGACTCACTCCTCCTCCCCTCACCATGTGCCTTATCAGTCCTCAACTCCAGCCACACCTTCTAGCTTGAGCTG
This sequence comes from Antrozous pallidus, assembly GCA_027563665.1. Lineage (NCBI taxonomy): Eukaryota > Metazoa > Chordata > Mammalia > Chiroptera > Vespertilionidae > Antrozous > Antrozous pallidus. The sequence goes on from CM050519.1 coordinate 73,566,249, forward strand.
GGTTATTCTTTGAGGAGCAATTAACAGCCTGTTTCCCTGTGTTTCAAAGGAAAACAGGTTTGACCAGCTCTTCAGGATGCTAATATATTATTAGTTCATTATTGCACTGATTCATTACTGTGTGCAATTACCCCTTTACTTCTTGAAGTAGGATGGGCGCCATTAGCACTAGGGGCTCAGAGCCTGGTCCTGGCCTCACTTCTCTGAAAGGCTCAGGAATCCTCTTCTATCCACAAAGTGAATCTGCTTTTCCTTTTGCATCCCTTCACTGGATGCCTTGGTGTGAGTGGTGTCTAATCAGAGGAGCCACCATGGGTTCCCGAAGAGGCGGCTGGATGTCCCAGGAGATCTGCGTGAGACTGCATTCTGGGTGGATGTATGGACGCCAAGTGTAGCATGCATTGTTTGCTAGTGCTTTGTTGCTTTGGGACCCTAAGAGGCATTTAAGTGTAAAAGGGAAATCCTTTAAGTAAACCTTACATGAGTGACTTAACTTTTGTACAACTCCTAGAGATGGTAGTGCCTGAGGAAAGCTCTGGCAACAGGGCCGGAGGCCAGCAAGGCGTGCACAAGACCATGAGTTCTGTGACTTTGTACTCTGCCTCTGCGTCCTCTGTGAGAAGTCCATAACACAATGTTGTCTTTGGATCTAACACTGACTTTTACCCTATTTCACCTGCTCTGAAATTGGGATGTCACTTGCCTAGAAGTGGTGGCCATCAGGTGGCTATGCTGGCTTTGACATCCTACTTCAGTGCTGTTTAAATCTGCATTTCCTTGCTCACAGGAGGACTTGGTCATCTCTTCGTAACTTTGTTGGCCATTCAGGTTTCCTATTTTGTAAAGTGCCTATCTGCTTTTTCACACAAGTCTGAATCCATCTGGAATAGAAATAAGGATCTAATTTTGTCTTCTCCCATATAGGTAGTCAACTGTCACCAAATGATATTTCAAATAGTCTTTCTTTTCCCCATTAATTGATACATCTCACATAGATTCTAATAGCTTAATAGATCAGTAGACCATTTGACTTCTGGCCTCTTTTCTATGTATATATCAATACGCTTATATCACACAAGTTAATTATTATCCAATATAATAAAAGCCTAATATGCAAATTGACCTTCATTCCAACACACAAGATGGCTGTCCCCATATGGTCAAAGATGGCCGCCCCAATGTAGACACAAGATGACTGCCACAAGATGGTCCGCAGGGGAGGGCAGCTGGGGGTGACCAGGCCTGCAGGGTGGGAATGATTAGGAGCAACCAGGCTAGCAGAGGAGGGCAGTTAGGAGCAACCAGGCTGGCAAGGGAGGGCGGTTAGGGGTAACTGGGCCAGTAGGGGAGGACAGTTGGGGATATCCAGGCCTATAGAGGGGGACAGTTAGGGACGACCAGGCCAGCAGGGGAAGGCAGATGGGAGGGGCCAGGCCTGCAAGGGCAGGCAGATGCGGGGGGGGGGCAATCAGGCCAGCAGGGGAGGGCAGTTAGGAGTGACCAGGCTGGCAAGAGAGAGCAGTTAAGGGTGACTGGGCCAGCAGGGGAGGGCAGCTGGAGATGACCAGGCCTGCAGGGGAGTACAGTTAGAGGTGACCAGGTCAACAGGAGAGGGCAGTTAGGGGCAAGTGGGCCAGCAGGGGAGCAGTTAGGCATTGATCATGCTGGCAGGGGAGTGGTTAGGAGGTGATGAGGCAGAAGAGGTTAGGGGCAATCAGGAAGGCAGGCAAGAGAGCTGTTGGGAGCCAGCAGTCCTGGATTGTGAGAGGGATCCCAGATTGGAGAGGATGCAGGCTGGGCTGAGGGACACCCCCCCCCCCAACCCCATGTACAAATTTAGTGCACCAGGCCTCTAGTAGCATTATAATATCTCCAGTATTCTTCTCTCCCCGTCCCCCTCCCATATTCCTCTTTCAAGCCTTTATTAGCTTAGCTTTGCTCTTGAGTCTTCTATATAATTAAGCCATCCTTGAATTCCTGGGATAAACTCTCTCTAGATAAAAAAACAATACTCCATCACCATCCCTGGATTCAAGTTGCTAATATATCATTATTTAAATTAGGATTTGTATAACTGTGCTTATCAGTGAGATTCACCTGCATGACAACAAGGTTGTACCAGCTTCATAGCATAAATTGATAAGTAGTTATCATTTTCTATTTTCTACAGGAGTTAAAAAACATTTAAGAATTACCTGTTTGCCCAGTTTGATGAGATTTTATGTATCTGAAGAGATTTTTGTATGTCTGTTCATATGTCCATTCAGATGCTCTATTTTCTCTCAATTCAACTTTGTTAAACCTTCTTTTTCTCAAAAGTATCTGTGTCTTCATTTTATTTGTAGTAAAACCAATAGATTTTTAAATCACAGCAGATTTTTCATTTTTAAATACCTTATCCATTATTTTCTTTACCAATCTTGCCAAGGGTTTATCTATTTTATCAGTTTTCTTAAAGAACCAGCTTTTGTCCCAGTTCATCTTTTCTATCAGTTCTTTGTTTTGTTTTTAATTTTCACTCTTTCCTTTGTGAAATTTCACTCATTTTATATAAATACATAGAAAAAACTCTGGAAATACATATCCCAAATTGATGATAACATGATAATAATTATCTCTGCGTAGGAGAGAAATGAGTGTTAGTGAAGGGAGACTGACTTTTTATCTTATTATCACTACTATTTTTTTGAACTTTTTAAATGAGAATATATCTGCACTTTTTTCTGTAATTAAAAAAGAAACAAGTAAAAGCAGGATAACTGTGGCACTAAAATGACCTAGTTTGTGCAATGGGAATACGGGTAACATGACATGCAGCTGACTCTTTGCCATTTGGAGAGCTCTACCATGGCAAGAATAATCCCTTTTTTCTCTCACAGTCCTAACGTTCTTATTTTTATATTTTCTTTTGTTTTTGATGGCATTGTAGTTTAGTCTGACTGAACCTAATAATGATAGGAAATGACATTTCATGGATTTTAAAAATAAGTCTCCGTAATGACACTGCCACTTTCGGAGCAATTTGGAGTCTTGCTCTTATGTTTTTCTAAGTCAGCATTTATTACCTTCTAGTAATCTGTTGCAAAAATTAAAGGAAACCACAACTATAATTAGAGTTTCAGAAAGCCTATTGCAGGAGCTATCACACCTTACCACTTAAGGTCAACTACCCCAAAAAGGAAGACCTCAACTGCAGACCTCAACAGGAAGAAAGTCAATTACAGACCACAACACTTGACTACTTTAATACTCCAGCAGATTCTCCCCAGCCCAGCAACAAGCCCAGCCAATGGAAACATCACAGCTTAGCCAATGAAAAGCCATCATTATCTGAAAGCTTACTTTCCTTTAATGAACTTTTACTTTCCTTTTGCTGACTTCTTTGTTCTATCCTCCTTTCTGTAAAAACCTTCTATTTTGTATAACCCCTCGTAGCATCTCTACTTATTAGATGAGTTGCTGTTTGATTCATGAATCATTTAATAAAGCCAATTAGATAATCAAATGTACTCAGTTAAATTTTGTTGATTAACTATAGAGAGACTGTTCCATGAAAATGACTGCTCTCTGTCCCTTGAGCTGGACCCAGGCTGGAATGGAGGTTGCTTTATGCAAACCTCCTTTTAGAGGCTCTCTGATCATAATTGATGTTCATTCTGATATAAATCAGTACCCCCTCTTGTCTCCTGCTTCGTGCCAGTCCCTGGAACAGGTTATTGTCCTGACCTAATCAAGCATGTAAATTAATTTCCTGTACCTGGTAGCACTGACATACCCACTACTATTCCCCTTTTACCCTATAGAATTCTTTGGCACCTGCCAAGTGGCACAAGGGTCCATTTTATCTTGCAGCTGCAGAAGATAGGCCTCAGATGTAAGTATGAGTTTCCCTTACATTTAATAAACTCTACCTTGAAGTAAATGTTCAGTCTTGGGGTGCCTCCCTAGGATCAACACTACATAAGTAGTGTATGAATAACAACACTACATATTGTACCTGTTTATTATGGGTTGAATTGTGGTTGCTGTTACTCATTGTTTGACCTCTTACTACAATGGGAATTCCACTGGGCAGGGCCTTTTCTGGTTTGTTCACTGATGCTTCCCACACCCCCCAGAACTGAGTTGATCATAGATATAAATATTCATTGTAATTCAGTCTTAGGACATAACAGAAACAAATGGTGAATATGTTACAAAGCTCTGTCAATATTTCATTTGGAAAGTCTTGACTCCCTCTTTCTTGTCATTTCCCCACCACTGCAGTTCAGGCCTTCAGGTTGAGGCTGGGACTACCCGAGTCCTCTCCCCTTCAGGCTCCTTTCTCACGCTCAGGACCTCTGCACCTTTCCTCTCCTCATGGGCAGCTTCACCCAGCCTGGCCTCTGCATGCCCACTCCTGAGCCCTTGTTCATGGCAGCTCCGGAGCATGAGGAGGGCCCCATTTCCCTCTATCTTTCCAGATCCTCCCTTTCTTTAATGGTGCCGTCCAGGTTCACTCTGCCATGAGGTACATGCAAGGTCTTAGAGTCACATAGCCGTGGACTTGAACCCAGGCTCTGCTGCAGGCAGCGGTGGGATCTAGGCCTTACGTGTCCTCCCCTTTAAAATGGGTTTAATAATTGGGTCTATGTGGTGTAGTTGCTCTGAGGATTAAGTGAGAATGTAGGCAACAGTTTAGCATGGAACCTGAAGTGTGCTATGTGCACATCACACTCATTGTCTTCAACATGGAGACGTGGGAGCCAACTCTCCAGAGAAGTCCCTGGATGCTGTCCTGGGTGGGTCTAGCCTGACTCAAGGAGGCATGCATGAGGGAAGGGAGGAGCTCAGAGGCAGACAGAAAACAAGACCAACCCAGGGCTCACTACTGTGGGAATCCTGTAACCTTCCAGGCATGAGGACTTCGCAACTATGCTAGTCTTTCAGGACAAGACGTGAGGCTCACTGTGACAAACTGCCACCATCGAGTCCTATCCCACCTGGATGGCTCTGGCCATGTCTCTCTCCAAAGTGATGCTACTCTGCAACTTATAGTCAACACGGGGCATTACCAAAATCAGAGGGTGATTATTAACAAATAAATTATTTAGTAATTAAAATATGTATTAATAAATAGAAAGGTGGAAATGTATGACAAGAATGATTCTCACCTTAATAACAGTAATAATAAAAGCTGACGTGCCCTGACCGGTTTGGCTCAGTGGATAGAGCATCGGCCTGCGGACTCAAGGGTCCCAGGTTCAATTCCAATCAAGGGCATGTACCTTGGTTGAGGACACATCCTCAGAAGGGAGTGTGCAGTAGGGAGTGGCAGCTGATCAATGATTCTCTCTCACCATTGATGTTTCTATCTCTCTCTCCCTCTCCCTTCTTCTCTGAAATCAATACAAATACTTTAAAAAATAATAATAATAACAGCTGACAATGATTTCACTCGTACATCCATTCACAAACTCAGTAACAAATATATGCATGTAACCATGTGAACTTCTCGCAGACTTGGTGATCCATAAGACATAGCAAAGCCAAACGAGTCTCAACACAAACAGTACAGACTAAGGAACAGGTGAGCTAAGCGCACGGCCTCAGCCAAACTCAAGCTCTGAGACGCAGAAATGACCAGCTGCTTGAGCTGGAGCCAATCATCTAAAATATATTTCTTCTCTTTAACTTCACGGCAAAAAGATTTTAAACCTCAACCCCCAAACAACTCAGTTATATCTTCATTAAATCTTGACTTGTCAGCTGAATCATTTCGATAACACCAGAAACAAGACAGTGAGAGGCATGCAGTATGGATAATATTTAACATACCAGGTAGTATCCTTCCAACAAGAGCATCTAATAGCCAAAAGGATTCTTCTTCGTTCTTTGTGATAAGAATAAGATATCCCGCTATAAAATTCATTCCCTTAAAATAAAAAAAAAGAGACACAGAAATCCATGTTGAGTTTTAAAACACCATAAAATTCTATAATCGTTGGGCTGCTAACTACTAACTTCCCATTTCCCTTGCTTTTTCCTAAAACTTGTATAATTCTAGAATGACCTTTTGGTGCAACTTTAGAGATACTAAGGATCTGATATCTGATGCATTTAGTCTATAAGAAAAGGAAGAAAAAGAAAATGATTAAAAAAAAAACTCTTTTGAATACTGCCTTCGAAAACTGAAATAGAAAATTCTTCAACCTTATGAAGGCAACTTACAATTGACTTCTAAAAAAGTTAATAGCATGAAACTCTATATCAGAGGGAACACTACAACAATAGCATATTTCATAAAGTCCATAAGGAACATGGTCTGACATACAGGAATGTTGAAAGAGATTCTTGTGATCCAGGCTGTTTGGGGAAATCCGTGGCCAAAGGGCAGATGTTGCTGAAACACTCGAAGTATGTGACTCCCTTATCTGAGAGCAGCAGCTGGATGGGGGAAGCCCGAGGGTAGTGGGCGCTTAACAACAGTGACTTAGTGTCCTCTCTGGGTGACACGGTTTCAGAATTTCTATTTTCTCTTTGGCTTGCCTGTATTTTCTAAAATAAGTAGGTATTTCTCTAATAATAAGGGGAAAATCCAACTTTTGTCAACCAACAAGATAAATACGTTCATGGAGACACCGGGCCAGGAGAACACCATGTGAGCAAGAAGGCAGAGATTGGATGAGGTGCTTAAAAGCCAAGGATTGCCTGAGACCAGCAGCTGGGGGAAGCCTGGGAGAGAGGCTCCCTCGCAGCCTAAGAAGGAACCACCCGTCCCACGCCTCCATCTCAGACTTCAAACTCCAGAACCCAGAGATGATTCCTCTTGTTCACACCTCTCAGCTTACAGTGGGTTGTCACGCAGCCCCAGGAAGCTAATACAACATGTATGTGTGTATCTGTGTGTATGTGTGTGCTTGTGTGTAGGTGTGTGCATATCTATGTGTGTGTATGTACATATATATTCCAAAAGCCAACATATATTCGAAAAGCAAATAGAGTTTTGACATCATGCTGATATTTAAAATTGTGTGGTGTTTTTTTTTTTAAACCATTTACTTAATTCACAGAACTGTACCCAGAATACTCTCAGGACAATTTCTCAGCCTCCTGCTTCCCCTTCTCCAAAAGGCAGGTGGAGTCCTTGTTAAGAACAAGTTAATGACAGTAATCAATGCTGAGAATGGCAGGAATTCTGTCTGTAAGAATAGGCCCATCCCAGCTCCGTTTACTTGAAGGCACTGCCTCCAGGCAACAGGGCAATATGAACACACAATGATGAATTATTCAGGTGAATATGAGTAGTAACTATGACGCCTCTTTTGAAAAGGATCTACCTAACTCCTTCTCCCATTTCCCCTCTGAGCCCAGAGCCACGCCACATGCTGACCATGCAGGAATGCAAATTGCAAAGCAACCCCCGCTACACAAACCATTTCTTCAAACCTTAGGAAGGACCCAAATGGCCTGTATGACTCGCTCTGGAGCCCTGGACTGTGAGTGTTAGATGTTTAGTTCCCATCAAGATGGGCTTGGCCTGGCCGGCGCGGCTCAGTGGTTGAGTGTCGACCTATGAAACAGGAGGTCACGTTCGATTCGGGCTCCATCCCCAGTGAAGGGCATGCAGGAGGCAGCCATCAATGATTCTCTCTCATCATTGATGTTTCTATCTCTCTCTCCCTCTCCCTTCTCTGAAATAAAAAAAAATATATATATATATTTTTTAAAAAAGATAGGTTTACATCCTCTAAAGAAGTCTCCAGACGAGCCTCGGGCTCCAGGAGCATGAGAAGCATGCAACCTTAGAGACAGGGAGAGCCACACTCTTCCCTTCCCGTGACAGCCCTGGGCTTCTGCTTGTAGCCATGGCAACAAGCAGCATTCCCGGTAACAGGAAGTGGGCAGCTCCTGCCAATGGCGGCTCAGGCCTCACAGGCCTTCAGCAGGCTCAGAGACAAAACCGGCCCATCTCAAAGGCACAGCTGCAGCTGTTCCTCACGCAGGGCTGCTTGCCTTCCCTGCTGTGAATAAGAGAATCCCTCTGATACACGCCAGCCGGAACTGTTCAGGGAGAAACAAGAAGTTTCTTCCCCACCTCACATGTGAATCCAAAACTAGACAGCAAAGTGGCAGGCGATGAGGCATACCATTACCTTTAATTGCAGGGAAGACTGACCTTCAAAAACAATGTCAAAGAAACACTCCCCACTCCCACCCTCCAACACCACACACACACACACACACACACACACACACACACACACACACACAAAATGCACTCTGAGGCAAGAAGGTGCTGTTTGTCCCCTACAGTTCTAGAAAATACAGCCCTATATTCACTTAAGTTACTTCCTAGCTACTTCCCAACTCTCCACCTTCACCCCGTCTCACAGCCGTCGACACAAAAAGAAATCATTACACAGAGGTCTCACTGCTTTTGGAACTGGGAAATGTTTGAAGTCACAGCTTGTGCAGGCGCTGTGACTTAGGCAGTGGTCGGCAAACTGCGGCTCGCGAGCCACATGCAGCTCTTTGGCCTCTTGAGTGTGGCTCTTCCACAAAATATCACAGCCTGGGTGAGTCTATTTTGAAGAAGCGACGTTAGAAGAAGTTTAAATTAAAAATTTGGCTCTCAAGAGACTTTTCAATCGTAGTACTGTTGATATTTGGCTCTGTTGACTAACGAGTTTGCTGACCGCTGACTTAGGGAGTTTTGAACTACATTGACTTCACATAGGCCTGAGAGTATCTCTGCTGTCAGTCTATGGGGTGCCGATGCTCTTCACCTTGTTGGGGCTTACCTGGCAGTACCCCACACCTTGGTTGTGGTGCCCATAGGCCAAGAGCACATTGTACAGGGTCTTCTGTAAACAGGGATCTGCGCTCCTGCGGAATTTCACGTTGTCCGGGAAGGTCCTGTTCATATCTGCAGAGAAATCAACACACGATCATCCAGAAGGTGGGAACTGAACGGCCTGTGAGGCAGCAAGCCCCGCCTGGTGAAGTGCTGGGCTCCGGCTCAGGTTTAAGGAGTGGTGTCACCCCTGGCTGTGCATTTGAGTCACCCTGGAAGGGCCTGGCTGCCCTATATGGGCAATGAGGACCAGCCTTCACAGTCAAGATCCTGGGCGACTGGAGCTGGGATGGAAGAGGAGAGCACTCCCAGGACCCCCGTCCTGCTCCAGCCACACCCAGGGGGGCAAAGTGGGCCCCAAGAGCGGTTCTCTCAAAATCAGTGACAGCAGAGTGGGTTTCACTGTGGGGCCCAGACTTTTCCTCACTTTTCTTCACCCTGCAAACCTGTCCTCACGCTGGCCCCTCTCAGCTAAGGGGGCGCTTGACTCTAGAACACGTGACAGATGAACATCTTTGGAACACAAAACTCTAGAAAATTTTCCTAATTCTGAAGATTGAAAACATAAAGCAGCAGAACACACCAAGATTCCCTTTCAGAGATAAACAGACAAACCCGAAAACTAAGAACTAGACAGCCCGGTTGGCGTGGCTCATGGTTGAACGTCGACCTATGAACCAGGAGGTCATGGTTCAATTCCTGGTCAGGGCACATGCCCGGGTTGCGGTTCCCAGTATGGGGCATGTAGTAGGCAGCCATTTGTTTCTCTCTTATTATTGATGTTTCTCTCTTTCTCCCTCTCCCTTCTTCTCTGAAATCAATACAAATCCTATCTAATAAAAGAGTAATATGCAGACCGTCACTCCAAAACACAAGATGAGTTCCCCCATGTGGTCAAAGATCCTGCCCCCATGTGGACAAAAGATGGCCACCACAAGATGGCCAGCGGGGGAGGGGAGTTGAGAGGGACTAGACCTGCAAGGGAGGGTAGTAGGGGACAATCAGTCCTCCTGGGTAGGGCAGTTAGGTGTGACCAGGCCGGTAGAGGAGATAAGTTGGGGGCAAACAAGCTGGCAGGGGAGCAGTTAGGCATCAATTAGGCTGTCGGGAGTGGTTAGGGGGTTATCAGGCTGGCAGGCAATAGAGGTTAGGGGCAATCAGGAAGGCAGGCAGGTGAGCAGTTGGGAGTCAGCAGTCCTGGATTGTGAGGAGGATGTCTGACTGCCTGGTGGGATCAGGCCTCAATGGGCAGTCAGATATCTCTTGGAGTGTTCCATATTGGAGAGGGTGCAGGCTGGGCTGAGGGACAACCTCCCGCCCCTGTGCAAAATTTCATGCACCAGGCTTCTAGCATATATATATATTTAAAAAAAACCCAAAAAACTAAATAAACTCGGCTGGTCAAGGGCCCATGCCCAGGTTGTCAACCTTTGTCTGCAGGAGGGCTTTCTGGCCAGCCTCTTCGTGCTCATCAGTCACCCACTTCCTCAGCCCAGCCCTCCCACCTGGCCCGCCAGGCCACACCAGGGCAACAGGGCCCAGTGCAGGGGCACAGGTGCTGGACACGGTCACTAAGACAACGCCTGGCTTTTTTTTTCAAGATTTTCAAATTAGAGATAGAGGAAAGGAGAGGGAAAGAGAAAAAAACATCAATGTGAGAGCAAGACATCAATCAAACATCGATCAGCTGCCTCTTCCACACCTGACCTTTTGGCACACCAGTATGTCCAACCAACTGAGCCACACTGGTCAGGGCCAATACCTGACTTTTTAAAGCTCAGTTTTGTAAGTTAATGCCGTGGACAGGTGCAAGAGCATAGAGGATATCAACTTAAACTTTTACATCTTTTCTGACTCTCCTGACCCCACTTAGATTAGTGGTGTGTTTGCGACTGTGCTATGTATGGTAACCAACACAAACCAGATACCCCTCATAGGTCTCACTATGGGACCCACATAACCATTAGCTTCCTCTGTCATGATGTAAGATAAGCATGCACGGTGTCTCCCCTCTATACCTTAGGAAACCCAACCTCTATTTTACTTATTTTATCTTATTTATTTTTTAAAGTATATCTCCATTGATTTCAGAGAGGAAGGGGAGATGGAGAGAGAGATAGAAACATTAATGATAGAAAATCATCCACCAGCTGCCTCCTGCACACCCCACACTGGGGATGGAGCCTGCAACCCAGGCATCCGCCCTGATTAGGAATCAAACCGTGACCTCCTGGTTCATAGGTCGATGCGCAACCACTGAGCCACGCCAACTGGGCTACTTATTTTATTTTTTATAATTTTTAATTTTTATTAATTTCAGAGATGAAGGGAGAAGGAGAGAAAGATGAAAACATCAATAATGAGGGAGAATCCTTGATCAGCTGCCTCCTACATGCCCCACACTGGGGACCTAGCTCACAACATGGGCATGTACCCTTAATCAGAATCAAATCTGGGACCCTTCAGTCTGCAGGCCGCCGCTCTACCCACTGAGCAAAACTGGCTAGGGCCCAACCCCTGTTTTAGCATGATGTCCACAAACCTCTGTGAAATGCTGCAACAGTGATCCTCTGGCCCCCAGGCCTTGTCTTTGTTTATAAAAAAAAACAACAAAAAACTAGATCTGGGCAGAACAACAAGCTGTGTCCTGAAGTACATTATTTTTACTAGAGGCCTGGTGCACAAAATTTGTGTATGGGGCGAGGGGGGTGTCCCTCAGCCCAGCCTGCACCCTCTCCAATCTGGGACCCCTCGAGGGATGTCCAACTGCCCGTGTATCGAGCCTAAATGGGCAGTAGGACATCCTTCTCACAATCCAGGACTGCTGGCTCCAAACTGCTCACCTGCCTGCCTCCCTGATTGCCCCTAACAGCTTCTGCCTGCCAGCCTGATCACCCGCTAACCACTACCCTGCCAGCCTAATCGATGTCTAACTGCTCCCCTGCCAGCCTGTTTGCCCCCAACTTCCCTCCTCTGCCGGCCTAGTCACTAACTGCCCTCCCCTGCAGGCCTGGAACCTCCCAATAGCCCTCCCCTGCTGGCCATCTCGTGGTGGCCATCTTGTGTCCACATGGGGGCAGGATCTTTGACCACATGGGGGCAGCCCTCTTGGTCAATCTGTGTATTACTCTTTAATTAGATAGGATAAAGGCCTGGTGCATGGGTGGGGGCCAGCTGGTTTGTCCCTGATCAGGGTGGGGGTTCCCTTGGGGTGTGGGGTGGCCTGGGCGAGAGGCCTGTGGTAGTTTGCAGGCGGGCCACACCTCCCAGCGACCCAAGTGGAGGCCCTGGGATCTGGGATTAATTTATGTCTACAACTGAAATCTTGTAACCTGGAGCAGAGCCAAGCCTTCTGCTTGCTCTGTGGAGGCAGCCATTTCTGTTGGGTTTATTTATTTTAAAATGTTTGTCTTTCTGTTGGGTTTATTTAAATTCTATAATTGAAACTTTGTAGCCTAGAGTGGAGGCCTAGGCACTAGGGCTGCAGAAGCTTGGCTTCCTCCATCGCCTAGACAACCATAGCCTCTGCTCTCTCCAGCTCTGTGGTCGCCGCCATTTCTGTTGGGATTATTTATCTTCTATAATTGAAACTTTGTAGCATTGAGTGGAGGCCTAAGCTGGCAAGGGCAGGCAGAAAGCCTGGCTTTCTCCATTGCTGGGGAAAGCCAAGCCTCCCTCCTGCTCTCAGTGGCCACAGCCATCTTGGTTGTGGTTTATTTGCTCCTGATTGCTGGTGGGCGTGGCTTGTGGGTGTGTTGGAGGTACGGTCAATTTGCATATTACTCTTTTATTAGATAAAATTGTTTTCTACAAAAAAAAAATTTTTTTTTAAATGCCCCCCATAAGTCTGTCTCATTCTCCCTCCTTGCCTTGGCCCATGCCTTTCACTTCTGACAACCTGAAGGACTGACAGTATCAGGGGCAGTGAGAAGGAGCTTTGCAACAATTTAGGACTGGGTAGTATCATCTCCAAGAGGTGGGAGATATACAGTTTCTCTGTTTTATTAGCCATGGATACATTTTTTAAAAAACTTTTATTTGAATGAATTTAATTTATTTTTTATGAGCACAATACATTTGTGTTACTATTAATGAAGTAATTGATACATTGTCATTAACTAAAATTCCTAAATCATTTGTTTGTTTGTGTTTTGTACCTCTGGGTGGGCTTGAATGATTTAGATCTTTAAAAAATTTCCACAAATTTTTTTTTCTGGAATTCTAAGCATTCCAAAAACTGCAACTGGTCAGGAGAAAACGAGTGCTCCTATTTTCATTTTTTACCAATTCAGACCAGAATGAGCAGTTGTGCTCATTTTCTTTGTAATATTTTTTGTTATGAAATTTTTTTTCATATGTTTTTAAATCTTTCTACGGGAAATACTACCTTCAATTGTAGAATTGAATGTGGACGGGGACATTCAGACTATGCTTACATGGGATGAAACATCCATTCTACTAATCCTATAAAATTATTTGTCCAAATTCCTAAAAAAAAAAAAAAATAGAGACAGAATTACCATGTGATCCAGCAATTCTACTTTTGGGAATATACCCAAAATAACTGAAAGTAGGTTTTGGAGAGATATTTGTCCACCCATGTTCGTAGCAACATTATTCACAATAGCCAAGAGGTGGAAGTGTCCATCAAATGGATGAATTTTAAACAAACCTGTGTCTCTACATACAATGAATAATTATTCACCTTAAAAAGGAATAAAATTCTACACATGCTATAACATGGGTGAAACTTGATGACATTATGTTCAGAGAAATAAACCAGTTACAAAACGACAAATACTGTATGATTCCACTTATAAGAGGTACTTAAGATAGGGACAGAAATAGAATAGTGGGAACCAGCTATAATTGTGAGAAAATATTAATCATGCTCTGTTAACTGTGATTGTTCTGTTCTGATGCAAGAAAGCACATTCTAACCTGGCTGGGAGTTGTGTGTGGGGCCTGGGAGCTCACCTGGAAATGTGGCCCAGCCTCCCCATCTGGGAGCTGCCTATTATCATGGAAAGATTCACAACCTTGTTGCAGAAGCCAGAGCCGCCAGCCCTTTGAAGACCCCCAGCTTTTGCATACCTGCGGGCCTTTGCAAATCTCCAGCCCTCATTACATGAAAACTGCCCATTTGGCATACACTCTTTCTTACTTCACCATATAATCTTTGTCCTATGCAATATAAGCAGCTGGCGTAAGGTGGGGTGCAGAGCAGATTTTTGCTGTTCTCCCATATGACGGGCATTTTTGGAATAAATACTCATATATGACTCAACCCTGTCTCTGCTTAACTGGCTCAAGTAGTGACAGGCAGCCTAGACCCATTGATTGTCCGGTCACACTTAAGAGTCATCAAATTCCTAGAGACAGAAAGTAGAATGGAGGGTACCAGGGACTGGAGGACAGGAAGTTAGTGTTTAATGGGAACAGAGTTTTCAGTTTGGGAAGATAAAATGGTAAATTTTATATTATGTGTATTTTACCACAATAAAAAAATATTTATCCAAAAATACTGGCGCTAAACAGAGCCTCTAAATTCATTTGTCAAACAAATAGCAACATTCTATTTTGTTTACTATGCTCAGCCTTTCTTGGACCTCCCAACTTGATTCAGCATTTCTGGCCCTGCTGAGTGATAGATACCCCAGGCTGTGCCTGCAAAGCCAGCAACAGCTTCTGTCCTGAGCCCTTTGACCCGTTTGCTGTGCAATCAGCATACAGCCAGAGGGTTCAGCCCCCCACCTCTCCCCACTGGTTCCAACCCTGGACATATGAGACCCTGAGGACTGAAGGACCCGATTCCTTGTGTTGGGGACACACGTCAGTGTGACAGCCTCTCAGCACGGAAAGTAATTGAGTTTTTTAAATGAACTATTTGTGTTTATGTATTTCCCCAAATCTGTTAAAATCAGAATGGCAGATGTATTTCCTTAAAATGTAATTATTCAATTTAGGTTAAATTTGTTTTTTTTGAGAACTTTGAACTTTTAAGAGCCAGAGAACCTATGTAACTATGAGGAAAGTGGAGGAAAAAGAGATCAGAGGCCCACCAGCATCCCTAGACAATTCTTAAGAGTTTGACACAAAGAAAGAAAACTCTGGTGTGTGGCTTTAAGATACACATGTAGCCGTACCTGTAAGTCCCACATGCTCCTGGAGGCACAAATCCCTAACAGCGTTGCCTACTGTATTATGACGGCTTGCACAGCCTCTCCTGGAGGGCTTCTTCATGGAAGAAGTCTGGTCTTTCCACGGTCATTTTCCTCTCTAGCTAGTTAGGCGCTCAAATATTTGCTGAATAAATTAAAGACATTGTTCTCACCCGGCCAGTGTTGCTCGGTGGTTGAGTGTCAGTCTATGAACCAGGAGGTCACGGTTCAATTCCCGGTCAGGGCAAATGCCCAGGTTTCAGGCTCGGTCCCCAGTGTGGGGCATGCAGGAGGCAGCCGATCAATAATGATTCTCTCTCATCATTGATGTTTTTCTATCTCGCTGTCCCTCTCCCTTCCTCTCTGAAATCATATATAAAAAGACATTGTTTTCTCCTCATGAACATGTAAGTGTTGATTTTCCTTTAAGAAAAGTAAAATTTCAAATCAGTTGGTGCATCTTGAACCATGTTTGTTTCTTTGTCAACATCATGACTTCAAAGACTGAGTACAAACCCAATTGGGGATGATTCTCGCTCCTCCTCCTCCTCCTCCTCCTCCTCCTCCTCCTCCTGCCTGGGCCTCACGCACCCAGGGAGGGGTGCCATGCTCACCTGTCCTGATGGCCTCCTCCAGGGTGTTGTTCCTCTCTCCCTGGAGAAGCTGGTGGTAATAGCCAGGGTTCCTCTCCATCTGGGCCTGGGCTCCACTCACCCCCATCCAGACGCGGGCCCTGTGCTCGAGTGGAACACCTTTCCGGATATAGCGCTTCACTGAAACCGACAGAGGGACAGTTTGAGAAGGACAGGCAGACATGTCCCAAGGTCAGAACCTCATAGAGGGCTCTTTGAGCAAATGGCACTAATTTCCGTGCCTTGAGCTCACCAGTTCTCTCCTTAAATCAAACATTAAAAAGATGCAAAATTCCATACATCACCCCTGAAACGGGGTGCTGGCAAGAATGTGACACAGCAGGAAATCTCATTCATTGATGGTAGAAAAGCAAAATTGTACAGCCACTTTGGAGAGACAGTTTGAAATTTCTTACAAATTAAACATACGGTTACCATATGACTAGCTATTTTCCCCAAGAGAAATGAAAGCTTAACTTCACGCAAAACACTGTAGGTGAATATTTATAACTAGGGGCCTGGTGCACGAAATTTGTGCACTGGGGGTGGGTGGTCCCTCAACCCAACCTGCCCCTTCTCACATACTGGGAGCCCTCAAGGGATGTCCAACTAATGGCTCACCCCCAGCCTGCCCAAGACCTAAAGCCTCTAGTAAGGCTAAAGCCAGCCTTGGCACCCAGCCATCACCCTGGTCAGTTCAGCCCCGGCTGCCTGGGACCACCAGCCCTGGAGGCTAGGCGCTCACCACCGCCACCACCACCACCACCACCACCACCAACACCACCACCACCACCACCACCACCAACACCACCACCACCACCACCACCGCCGCCGCCACCACCACCATTTCATCTCCACCCCAGAGGCCCAGCGCTTGCGCCACTTGGTCCCGCCCCTGCTCCTGATTGGCTGGTAGCATAGCCAATCAGGAGCAAAGGTACGGTCAAATTTGCATGTTTCTCTTTTATTATATAAGATGTTGGCCTCACACATCCTAAATGTCCTTTGATGACCAGATAAAAAAAATAAATTGTAGTACACCATTCAGTGAAATATTCCTCAGCAATAAAAAATGAACTACTGATACATCCAAGATCATGGATGCGTCACAAACACATTACGTTAACTGAAAGAAGCTGGACTCAAAAGGCTAAAACATGCATGATCTCACGTATAGCACGTTTTCTGATGGCTGAAGAGGTCAGTGGTTGTCCTGAGGTGGGCGGGGACTGCCCACAAACAGGCAGCAGAAGGCAGTTCTGAAGGTGATGGACTACTTGGGCCCTTGCTTGTGGGGAGGTTATGTGACTCTGGGTTTGTCTAAATTCATAGAACTATACACCAATAAGAGTGAATTTCACTACAAAATCTAAAGAGTAACTTAAGAAGAGGTCGATGGAGGGAGACGACATACGTAATACCTTCAACAATAAAGATTTAAATAGCAAAAAAGAAAATTAATTTAAAAAGGGAAAGTACAGCCCTGGCCGGTTTGGCTCAATGGATAGAGCATTCTCTTGTGGACTCAGGGGTCCCAGGTTCGATTCCAGTCGGGGGCATGTATCTTGGTTGCGGGCACATCCCCAGTGGGGGGTGTGCAGGAGGCAACTGATTGATGTTTTTCTCTCATTGATGTTTCTAACTCTCTCCCCCTCTCCCTTCCTCTCTGTAAAAAAATCAATAAAACATTTTTTTAAGGGAAAGTACAAAATGGCTACACCCCTCCCTATGGAGTTAGACACTGGCTCTACTGTGACTTC
Organism: Antrozous pallidus; assembly: GCA_027563665.1. Classification (NCBI taxonomy): domain Eukaryota; kingdom Metazoa; phylum Chordata; class Mammalia; order Chiroptera; family Vespertilionidae; genus Antrozous; species Antrozous pallidus. Next base: position 73,583,638 of record CM050519.1, read on the forward strand.
CTAGCCTCAAACCTTGAGCAGGTCTCCGCTTTCTCATCTATAAAATATAAGCAAAGCACTCAGCCTAGTACCTGAACTACAGTCAGAGCTCAAGTCGGAAAACACAGTCTTGATACTTTTTGATGTTTGCTCTCTGAATTTACAATGTTTCTTCAGGAAAGAATGAAAATAGTTTACTTGCCCTCAGAGACTGACACGTTCCCAAGGTCATTGCAGACATTTGCAGAAAAATAAAATATAAAGGAAACACAGTGGGAAAACTTTCTTTTAAAAGAAAGCCGAACCCCAGAGAATTAACCTCCAACTGTCTGCCCCAACAAAGTTAAGCAAATCTCCAGTTTGGGGTATTTGTCTTTGAAAATGTGTTTTGTAATTTATTTCTAATTTATATGTGCCAATTTTCTAAGCCACTGGGAAGGAGATCTAGAAGAAGCCAGTGGCCAGGAGGTTTTTCGGCTTGTGGATTCCCTTCACATCAAGATGGGACGCGAACAGGAATAAGGATAGGAGCTAGGTCAAGACAAGACTAAGCTTGTTGAGCTCAGTCTTCAAGGTCGTGGGAGGAAGAGTAAGCTGTCTTTAGGGGCCCTAGTGGATATTTGCTGTAGACAAAGAAAAAGAAAAATATTCATCATATCCACAAGTAGCATAATCAAGCAGCCTGTTAAACGAACATAGGCTGAACGTCAAGATTTATAGATACTTGTGTTACTGGAGACTTTAAGATGAAAATCCTTCCCCAAAGAGGAAAAACAAAATAGAACAACAACAACAAAAGCAAGATAAGGTGAAAAAAATAAAATCAAAGGGAGATTTCAGGTGTGCTAGCTGATATTCAAGGATGAGGTTCCAAGACTGAGTTCCTTCGTCACTGCAGGACCAAAATCCCTTCCAGGTCATCTCTTCCTCGAAATGTCACGTCCCTTGACTACACAACAGTCAGCCTAGGGGGCATGGCAGGAGAAAAGTGGATTCCCAGTCCTGGAATAACTTGTCCAGCTGTGTTGATGCCTGACAGCCCATGCTCTCACTGCTTCCTTGTCACACCCGGAAACTACACCAAGCTCCAGTGGCAACATCCTGGGTCACAGACCCGGGTGAGGCCACACCACACGCTCTCGCTGAGCAAACCTGCGCAGTCCCTGGAACCACATCAGGCCCTGAGGCTCTCCAGTTCACCTTGACACTGAATCCCATCCCCTCGGCTGACGGCCCATCAGGAACCAGACATATTTGTTCCTAAACCTGTTATCCAAACCTGTCAGCTTTCTGTAAAGATACTTGTCACCGTAATCACACAGTTTAACTGACATTACATACACCTTAGAAATGTTAGAGCAAGCAAGCAAGAACTACTTCAGTAAAAACCAAGCTAAATTTTTTAGAAAGAGTTTAAAGAGACAGGTACCCAAAGCAAAAGCAAAGCAGGATATTTGAATCAGGTTTAAGATAACTGCAGGATGGGGAAAAGAATCCACATCTGGGAGGAGTCTGTATTCAGGTCGCTTTAATTCTTGCTCTATGTGGGGGGAAAAAAACAAAACAACAACAACCAAAAAACCCAATACTGGAAAATAGAGAGAATGAACGGAGAGTGTGATACAAAATTTAAATCAGTGGACCCGCCCTATTCAAAGGAAAGAAGATGACAGGGCAGAATCGAATGACAAACATCAACTTGCTGTGATTCTCTGCTTTAACTGGCCTCTGGCTCAGTAGTCCAGAGTTAACCATGTTGCACAGGAGGCCTTCTGCTGCAATAAAAGCAAACTGCAGCCCCATGGGTGTGGCTGCTGCATTATACCCAGGTGTGCATGCACACGCTCATGTGCACACCCTGTTCCTGGGGGAGACGAAGGGACAGTCGCCAGTGATCAGTCACTTTTATAGGAGACTGGAGCCTGGGGCAGGAGAGAAACTTGGTATCACTTTTCATCTTTTAGTATGGTTAAGACATTTTACCATGCGTATGAATGGTCTATTTTTGAATACGTGTAACTTTTTAAAACAAAAAGACTATTCAACTTTTAAAAATAAATGGAAAGAAAAAACCAAAGGCAGCCCTGGCCAGTGTGGCTCAGCGGTAGAGCGTCGTCCTTCTCACCGAGGGTGGCAGGTTTGAGTCCCAGTCAAGGGTCAAGGGCATGGACGAGGGTGGCAGGTTTGTTCCCTAGTCAGGGCGCATTCAAGAGGCAGCCAATGAATGCATCTCTCACCTCTCTCTCTCTCTCTCTCTCTCTCTCTTCCCTAGTCAGGGCGCATTCAAGAGGCAGCCAATGAATGCATCTCTCACCTCTCTCTCTCTCTCTCTCTCTCTCTCTCTCTCTCTCTCTCTCTCTCTTTTTCTCTCTCTCTTTTTCTCTCTCTCCCTCTCTCTCTCTTCCCTAGTCAGGGCGCATTCAAGAGGCAGCCAATGAATGCATCTCTCACCTCTCTCTCTCTCTCTCTCTCTCTCTCTCTTTTTCTCTCTCTCTTTTTCTCTCTCTCCCTCTCTCTCTCTTCCCTAGTCAGGGCGCATTCAAGAGGCAACCAATGGATGTACCTCTCATATCTCTCTCTCTCTCTTTCTCTCTCTCTCTCTCTCTCTCTCTCTCTCTCTCTCTCTCTCTCCTCATCCTCCCTTCCATTCTCTCTAAAAATCAGTGGGAAAAATATGCTTGGGAGAGGATTTTTAAAAAATATCAAAGGCAGCCGAAACCGGTGTGGCTCAGTGGATAGAGTGTTGGCCCGCGGTCTCATGTTCGATTCCGGTCAAGGGCATGTACCTTGGCTGCAGGCACATCCCCGGTAGGGAGTGCACAGGAGGCAGTTGGTCGATGTTTCTGACTTTCTATCCCTCTCCCTACCTCTCTGTAAAAAATCAATAAAATATATTTAAAAAATATATATCAAAGGCAGATGTGCTGCTAGAATTACATTAACACACAAGGTCCATGCAGGGATGGACATGCTTCACGTAGGATGGTACATTGGATATCATTAGCTTTCTGTAAAGCAACCAAGGACCAACTTTAAGGTCCCTTGCAGCTGGTTTTATGAAATGATAGTTTTCCTGAGTTTTTTTTTTTTTTTTTTTTTTTAATCCTCACCTGAGGACATGCTTGGAGAGAGGAGGGAGGGAAAGAGTGAGAGAGCCATGGATGTGAGAGAAACAGAATCGGTTGCCTTCCGTATGTGCCCCAATCAGAGATTGAACCCGAAACTCAGGTATGACTAGAAATCAAACCAGCAATCTTTCAGAGCACAGGATGCAGCAAAAGCAATGAGCCATTCTGGCTGAGCTACCTGAGTTTTCACTAAGCACTCTCATCAGTAACAGCCTGGAGGAGGGAGGGCTGTCCCGTGTGTAGGCATAGCTCCTGACCCCTGCCTTGCCGGACAAGTTCCCAGACCCACCTGCTTACACCCAGCCCTCTGTCAACTCCGCAAATATATTCCAGGCACCTACTGTGTGCTGGGACCACTTTGAGCCCTATGCACTAACTGCTTTAAAAGCAAAAATTGTAAGAGCCTCCTTTTACAGTTGGCTTCTGTCTGCCAGGTCCAGGTAATGTGTGGCTACATTCAGGGTCCCCTGGCTCCATCTCTGGCCCTAATACTCTAGTCACACAGTTCTGTCCCCTGTCCTCAGCCTTAATTGTCATCAATGTCTTATTTCAGGAAACCTTTACACACCTCTCTACACCATTTACCTGACTTCTCTTAACTCCTTCCAAGGGGCACACTCCTACCAACACCCTTCCACCTGCCCAGCAGTTACCACCGAAACACTTCATTCATTCATTCTTCATTCATTCACTTAAACACTGAAACAATTACCCTGACCAATCCCTGCCAGCAGAGAGGGATCTTTGAGTCCAGCAGGGGAAACAAATGATAAAATAAATAAGGTCTGCACTGCATTAGACAGCAAGGAGAAAATCAACAGGAAAGGGGTGAAAAGTGTGTGGATGCTCGGTGTGATGGGAGAGTGCCATTCCAGATAGGAACTCCAGAAGGCCTCATGGAGGCCTGAAAAAGATGGGGAAGGCTGCCGGGGGTGTGCTGGAGGAACAGAGAGGAGGCCTGGGGGAGGTGGCCCCGGGACTAGAGAGAGGAAGGGACGGGGCTGGGGCCAAACAGGGGAGGAGGGGTCCAGTAAGGGATGCAGGGAGGGCCTGGTCACAAGCATGGACAAGTGGAGAGCCCTGGCCAATCTCACTGCGAGAAGCAGAAAACCAGTTTTCTTCTGGAAAGCAAGCCGGCCCATGTCCACGGAAAGAAAGAACACCCCTGCGAGTCCTAGCTGAATTCAAAGCTCTGAGCCTCCACTTGGAGCCTCCGTAGGACACACACCTGCCTTGCCACTTCCCAATCTCCGGATCCCTGGGAAAGATGCCAGACTCAAGGCAGCCTCCCTGGATTCGGGGTGTCTAAGGAATCCCGAACCCCTCTTCCCCCGGAGCATTCATCAGCCAGTGACCTGTTTGTGGAGAGCGTGCTGACCAAGTTCCAAACTCACCTCTCATACTTTTCTGGACGCTACTACTTCCCTTTAGAAGTTTAGACCATTTTATTGCTCTTCTGGTGAGTATCACCAGGTAGGTGGCGAAGAATTCTTCATAAGCCGCATAATCAAAGTCCTCGGGCCTTTCAAACCCGTACGGATCAATCCTGCCATACAAAAAGAAAGACCCTGTAGCCCAGAATCAAGCTCCCCGCACGTACGACCAGGGGCACAAAGCGCGGGGCCCTGCCCAGGGTCCTGTCCCGGGGTCCCCTCCACGCCCCGCCCGCCGGTCCTCGCGTGGAGGGGCGGGGCCTCCAGGTGCCGTGACCGACCCACGGGGGTGGGGGGCGCGCCCTGGACCCACCCCCGGTGCAGAAGGGGGTCTCGGGCAGAGAGCAGCCAGAATGCGCCCCTGCAGAGGGACGCGCAAGGGCCAGCACCCCCACCGCCGTACCGTCCCACTCCCCGCACCCCCACATCCCGCGACGTCCCTTTCCCGCATCTCCAAATCCCGTGCCACCACCCTCGCACCCCCAGGCTGCGCGAGGGGCGTCCGGGCCCTGAGCGCCCACCTGGGGACCCGTTCCCGCGCTGCCCGCTCGCGCTCCGAGGGCTCCATGCAGAGGAGGCGGGGTGGCTGCCCTGAGCCGCCCAGACCTCGGCGGGGTGGGGGTGCCGAGTCCGCCTCCCGGGACTCGAGGCAGCCAGAGTCCTTCCACAGCCGCCGCGGGCGCAGGGAGGCGGTGCAGGGGGGCCGGAGGCAGGGGCGGTGCTGGGCGTGGGGGAGGGGAGAGGCGGGCCCGGGGGCGGGGCCAGGAGCCGGGGGGGGGCGGGGGAGAGGGGAGCGTGGTGCTGCAAAGAAGGGGAGGGGGAGGGAAGGGGAGCGAGAGTGCGGGGTGTGGGGAGGACGGTGAGCCGCGTGGGAATGGGGCGGGGGCCCGGGAAAACGGAGGGGAGGGGCGGGCGCTGGGGTTGCACCTGCTCCCGCGGCCCCTGCAGAGGGAGGGCGGAGGCGGAGGCCGCTGGTGCCGGGAGCCTGGGAGGGGGTAGCTCTGCCCACGGCTCCCTCCCTGCCCAAAGGGAGGAGGCGCTGGGAGCTCGGGAAGGCGGACCGGGTGCAGGGTGGGGACGGGGTGGAAACGGGGGTGGGTGGGGGTAGGCGGGGGGACGGGGGGAGGGTGGTGCGGGGGCGCGATGGGGGGACAGCAGGAACCGGATGAGGAGACCCGAGGAGCGGGATAGGGGGTAACCTGGCGGGCGGGATGGGGGGTGGCGCTGGGCGGGATGGAGGGCAGACGCGAGCCCCCGGCTAAGGGACGAGAGAACCAGGGGTCGAGCCGGGTCGTCCTCCCAGCCTCCAGGCCTCTCAGACCTGGAGTACAGGCTGGAGAAGGTGGTCCGTTGGATTCTTCCGAGATTCCTTCAAGCCTCAGTGCCCAGCAGTTCCAAAGGCCAGAGTTCGGGCTCGTGATACCTTTTTTATTTGCTTTATGCAGAAAAAACAAGTCTTATTTTTCTTTCTTTTTAAAAATTTGATCTCCACAACCTACAGTTCAGACCTGAGAACCTGCCCTGTTCCTTCCTGCCTCCCTTCTCCACCCAACCCCAAGGCAGGAGCCGGGCCTCGGAAAATGGCAACTGCCAGGAGCTGTGGTGCCAGGACTGGCGGGCCTCGGCTATTACAACCCAGCAGTTGGATGGATGTGCCGCGCCCTGCAGGATTGCCATCTGGGGTGACTTGGAGTTAACAGCTCAGGCATCTGCACCACTCCCCACACTGCAGCCTCCCTAACGCTGTGTCCAGAATCTTGGGAGCATGAGTCAACTCCCAGTACTCTGGGAAAATGAACAGCAATCTGATCACGCAGCTTCAGCTGCCTTTCACTGCTGAAGGAAAGCACCACCAAACAAAAACAGTGTATCGGCCACCCCTCTGCTGGAGATCCAGGGCTGCCCTGCTTTTGAATTGCATCTCTGTCGGTCCGCTCCCAGTCGCACTGAGATGGCAGTATTAGGGCATGCAAACTGTGCCTGCACTGCTTTCCCCAGCTGGGAGGCCACCGAAAATTTGCCTGAATCGCGTGTTTGAATTTTGCATCGGACACATGTGGTGAGATAAAAGGAAATTTAAAATGCTTTGAGATGTAAGGTGCTTTTGTAGCCTTAGTCCTCCACATCCCCCAAGGTCCCTTTTTTTTTTTTAATAAAAAAAAAATAGTGGTCTCAGAACAGTAAGCAATCAGGCAGCTCAGGAAGACAGCTTCTCTGTAAATGTTCCCTGACCACCTTCCTGTGCCCAGGAACCCTCTCCAGAGGAGCAGCCTACCTTTGAGGAAAAGTCTTTCTGGGACTCCACATTCTCTTTCTCCAGAGAAGTACCCATAAGCCACTGCTATGTGTGATAGAAATAACATCTCCAGCTTTCCACTGCCAGGGTTTCTATAAACCAGGCTGGGAGCTTAACTCTGGTTGTTGCAGGGATGTTCTGTCTGAGGGCTGAACAGGGGCCTGGGGAGTAATTTATGGAACGCATATGCCTCTAAACTGGGGATATCAGTCTGTCCTTTGTTAAGCCTCTCCAAACCCTGAGAGACTATAGGAAAGTTAGTGCTTGAGTAAGCAAAACCCCAAAATGCCAGTTCTGCCAGCCTTCCTAGTGTGCTGGTTCTGGGAAAATTCTCCAGGCTTTCAGCTCCGTTCACAGCATTTTGCTTTTGAAAGACAAAGTGTCGCTTCTTTCAAAGACCTCTTATCCACGCTCTGACCTCCTTGGCGCGTTTCCAGCAATGGTCCTTTCTTCTGCAGGCTCAAGTCCACAGATGGGGCGACTTATTCTCACACAATCATGGGGGGATCCCCTCAGCCCACACTACTTGACCTGTGCTGGGTCTTACAAAACAACAGGCACACAGCGAACTCCCCCTGTTCCCCATCCTATAGTATTTGCCCTGTTCCCTTCCCTGTCAGTCTGCTACTGGTTCACGGGAATGACTGAACACCTCTCCCCTCTGACCTCCCTATGGGGCCCAAACCCCATTTCCTACTTCCTGTTGCGGTTTCTGTGAGTATATCCGACACTTCTTGTGCACTCGGCACCGCATGCCCCCAAACCATTCAGTTTCCAGGCCTGTGGGCACAGCTCCCCTACTTCCATCCCGCCTTGGCAGTCCCGCAGACACTTCTTATTTCCTCGAGGCCCCTCTTTTCTGTAACTCCTGCCCTTCTCCGGATGGGTATCAGGGTTCCAGCCTCACTCCCCTCCTCCCCACTTCTTCACAACCGCATTGAAGAGCAGCCTTGGTCCTGTGGCCCCAATGCCCCGACAGGAAACACAGACCACGGGATACATGCCTTACACTTGAGTGTGATGGCAGTGCCCCAGATCAAGTGCATTTTGGAGCCAGATAGAACTGGAGTGTGAGCTTTCTCTGTTTGGAATAAGTTAGATAGGAGCAGGGCTGCCCTCCAGGAAGAGTGGGAGGAAAGATAGAAAGGACCAGGGCCAGGGCAGGCAAGGACAGTCAGCAGCCAGAGGGCGATGAAGCTAGAAGGGCCTCTGGGAGGTCTGAGGGCAGCTGGAACCCCACCAGCGTGCCCTATTTTCCCTTGCACATCTCCCCAAGCCCCCCTGTGTCCTCAGTGCACCCCCGCCACCTCCCCATGCCCAGCGCTCCTGGGCACCTTCCTGGACACCTCCCTTTCCTCAAAGCAGGCAGCTGTGATGATCCGTGATGGTAGACACCTCCCTTTCCTCAAAGCGGGCAGCTGTGGTGATCCGTGATGGAGAGATCACGTTGGAGTAAGGAAACCAAACTGTACACACACCCCAGGAGGGAGTGTGCAGCTTGTGCAGAGGCAGCTAGTGCCTGGTCTCCCCAGAGCACCCCTTCTTGGTGCTCCGGGTAAAGCTGTGTGGGGAACCGGCTTTGCAGCACTAAATCTTCTGGACACCAGGGGGGCTAGTCAGTCCCATGTACCAGAATGCCTGCACAGGGGATCCAGCTCCTCCGGGGAGGCTGCACTGAGAGGGGCTTGGGGGCCTCGAGGTTCACTCACGGCCCAGTCTGGAGTCACCACCCAACGGATGTCAGTCTTCCTGCAGGAATTCCTGTTCTCATTAGGTGGTTATAAGAGCTGCTAGAGTGTCCCTCCCTCCAAGACTACCAGAACCTCTAGGGGCAACCACAAATCTGCGGATGATGGAGGGACAAAGGTGACAGCTGAACTTGCCTACCCATTGCAGATCATTGCAGCAGCCCACTGGACACCGAGTGCTTCCCAAGGTGAGGCAAAGGGTGCCCAGCGCCACGCTGGGTCTCCTCATCATGTCCTTAGACCCGAAGCCAATAGAGCTTTTGCACATGCTGTGGGGTTGCAGGAGTCACGGGTGTCAGGGAAGGGTGTCTTACCCAAATGACAGCTGTGCTGCTCAGACGCTCACCTGGGGACTCAGCGAGATGTGGCTCCTGATTCAGTGGGGTGGGACAGGGCAGGGCAGGGGTAGGGGAGTCTGAGACTGCATTTCCACAGGCTCCCATGTCTGGTCCATGAGCCATAGTCTGTACATCAATGTGACCCACTGCTCAGCAAAGGGCTGGATGGGGAGACCATTATAGATGAAAAGAGACTTACAAGAGGGAACAACCGGATGCAACATGTGGCCAAAAAAACAAGAGTAAAGGTATTGCTGGCTGCTGGGAGGGAATTTAATATGGACTGGATAGTAGATGAGATTAATGAGCTATTAACGATATGGAGTGTGTTAATGATATTGAGGTAATATTGTTAAGCCTTTATTTGATACATACGTTTGTATGTATGAGGTTATTTTAATGGAAACTGTTGAACTTTCTAGGCCCTATGGCCTTGGAAAACAAAAAAGGTTAAAACTCAGCCCATCACTTTGTGTTCTGGAAAATGGCTTACCAGAGAGAACCCCCTGTCCCATGTGATTTAGATGAGACTTGGGGTGTTCCCTGTTCATCTAGGACAGGGGTGGGGAACCTTTTTTCTGCCAAGGGCCATTTGTGTATTTATAACATCATTCGTGGGCCACACAAAATCATCAACAGAAAAATTAGCCTGCTATATTTGGTCAAACATTTAATTAACTCACCTCTAATGCCTTGGCAGGGCTGGACCAAATGATTTAGAGGCCTTATACAACTCTCGGGCCAGACATTCCCCCACCCCTGATCTAAGACAAGCCCAAAACAACCCCTCTGCATTCCCTTCTCTGCCTCATTGGTGCTGAGCTGGACTGTCATCCCCACTGATCAACTTCCCTCCTCCCCTGCCACCCTCACTTGTGCCAGAAGAGGCCCCTCCTGAGAACAGGTGGCTTCAGGGAACCTGCTCCATCTTCTGTCTCAGCTCAGTCTCCACACCTGGCTCTTTGTCACCTGGTACACACACACACACACACACACACACACACACACACACACACACAGAGCTCTTAGGCCTAGCTCTTCAGAAGGTTCTAGACCTAATGGTCAGAGTTCTTACTATGGCTATAGTGCCCCCACACACTCACAATCATCCTTTAAAAAAAAAAAAGGTACTAAGTCCACATTTGTTTTTATTTGACAAAGAAAAGTACTTATGGATGAAATGATATGAAGTCCAGAATTGGATTTAACTCTACTCCAGCAAGGGGAAAAAAAGGAAGAGGGTAGATGAAAAAAAAAAGGGGGGGGGGCAGCAAAATTGTTGAAGATGGGTATTAAGTACCTGAAGGGCTCTTTGTGTCTATTTGAAAATTTCCATAATAATGCATTTAAACAGTAAAGGAGGGATGCCCTCTCCTTCTGGGGGGAGAAGGGGACAGCAGGGAGATAGAGGACCTTGGAACTGATCCTCTTGCCTTGAGGCCCAGCCTTGACTTTGGCCCCCATCCAGCTGGCTGGGCACCTCAGCTCCCTGGTCTGGGGCAGGGCCAGCACCCAGCCTTATAGGCCTATTTTGATTCTGGAGATTAATGTGCACAAATGTACGCCTCCCACCCAGAAGGTCTGATTGGGTTCAGAACTGGCCTCTTCAGGATGCACTATTTTGGTAGGTGAATTGTTTTGAGCTGAAGGCAATTGAGACCCCACAGGATCATGAGAAACTTTTACTTCTCCCTACAAGGATTTAAATTAGGGGCTTTGCCCATAATAAAGTTATGATCAGCCCTGGCCAGGTAACACAAAAAAGCAGCAGCCAATGAATGCATAAATAAGTGGAACAACAAATCAACCCTTCTCTCCCTCCCTCTCTCACTCTCTCAAATCAATCCATTAATTAAAAAATTAAAAAAAAAAAAAGAGAGCTATTGTTACAGGTGAGATGACGAGGCTTCGGCTTTTGTCTTCTTGAAGGAAAGATTTTCGTCAAGAGACAAAGTGCGGCCAAGCAAGCAATAATTTATTAGCTGAAGCAAAAACACACTCAGGACAGTGAAACAAAGAAGGGCATAGAAGGAGCAATAGGAAAGCCTCGGCCGGGCTGCTTTGGCTCACTGGGAAGGGGGCCTCGGAGACAGGTTCAGGGGGTTAGCCCAGAATCAGCTGCGATTGCCCATTGCTCCCCTGGTAGTGAGGCTCCTGCAGTCCCTCAGAGGGAAGAAGCAGGGAAGGGAATGGCATGGGCTGCTCCCCTAGGAGAGAGCTTACTCTGGGTCGTTCATCCTGAGCGTATTTATCTCTCTCTTGCAGGTAGGACTCTTAGGGGAGGTTTCTGGGGAGGCTCTCAATAGAACAAATATTCATCAGCTCTCCAGGTGTGTTCTTTCAGGGTCCTGCTCTCCCTGAGTAGTTGGAGCCAGGCCACAGGGTTATTAGTCAATGTAGCTGGTCCTGAGGCAGCCATGGCATCACTTGTCTGGTTTTGCTGGTTTTCTGGGCCTGGAGTTGAAATACAACTGAGGCCTAGATGTTATCTTTAGGGAGGAAAGGTCATGCGGTCTAAACTGCATGACCATGACCAGCAATATGCTGGGGGAGGAAAGATTAGCCTGGGGGAGGTCCTTGTTTTGCCCCTTGCCAGGCACCTGCCTCATGAATTTCTGTCCCTGGCCTATCATCCTCGCTCTGCTCAAGTCCTCTAACTGCCTAGAAAATTATCCCCAGAAGTACCTTTTATGACCTATCTACAGGGCAGGGCAAACTGCTAATTACTCAGTATCTACTCTTCTTATCATCCTGCCAATATCCTTCTTCCCCTATAAAGCCCCAGGGAATATTATCCCACCCTTAGCTCAGAATGTCACACAAACCTCATTTTCTCTTTCTGCCTTTGAACTCCTCTTGTTTGTGGGATTCCCACACCCATGTATGCAATTAAATTGGGTCATTTTCTCTTGTTAACTTGTCTCATGCCTATTTAATTATTAGCCCAAAGAACCTCGAGGGTAGCCGAAACTGGTTTGTCTCAGTGGATAGAGTGTCAGCCTGTGGATTGGAAGGTTCCAGGTTCGATTCCAGTCAAGGGCATGTACCTTGGTTGCGGGCACATTCCCAATAGAGGGTGTGCAGGAGGCAGCTGATCGATGTTTCTCTCTCATCAATGTTTCTAACTCTCTCTCTCTCTCCCTCCCTCTCTGTAAAAAATCAATTAAAAAAAAAAAAAAAAAAAAAGAACCCCAAGGATAGAGAAAAGTATCTTCCTCCCCCACAGGCCCTTATTAGGCCACCTACTCCTGCCCTTCCCAGAAAGCAAACAGAAACACGTACAGATGTTATGAGCAAAGGATTGAGAACTGGGGCAGGGGACATAAAAAATTACCACTGTAGGCAGACAATGAGGTTTCTAGTGATACCCAAATGCCCACATCTCCACCTGGGAGCTGAGCAGCTGAGCGGGGCGCCTGCCTTGAGCAAGCGCAGGGGGCTTTGCTTGGAGGACAAATTTCCCTTCTGTCCCTCCTGCCCTTTTCCTTACTTTCTAGGTGAGGTCCAGGCCAGTACAATTGGGTGAAATAATTGTGCTGGGACCCCAGGCAACAACCAGAACTGTCCCAGAAACACCAGGCCACAGGGTCACCCTATGTGGGCCCTTGTCTTTGGGAGAGCCACTCTCTTTGAGAGTGCAGTGAGTAAGAACTGGGGTCCCAGAGACTGTGCAGGTTCAAGTCTCAGCTCATCGCTTCTGGATATGCGACCCTGGCTGGGTCATGTCACCTCATGCATGTTATGCCCAGATTTCAAGATCCCCAAAGACCACCAGGGAGCTGAGCCCAATGCAATAGCATAGAGCCTTTATTACAAGCCCAGGCTTGGCCCCCTGCTCTCACCGACACAGCGGCAGGAGGCAAAGGAGGGGAGATATCCAACAACATGGCAATTTTATAGGGAGGTGGGGCCAGGCACGAACCACTGAGTTGGCCGATTCCAATTGGTTGGGTGAGGGCTGGTGGGGCTAGTGATGCAAATAATCCCTAACGCATGTGACCTGTCCTGTCCTTTGCTCTTGATTGGAGCTGAAGGGCACAGTCTTTCGCAATTGGCTAACTCAAAAGGAGGGATTGGTCTTTGTGATTTCAAGATGGCAGCCCCCGGGTAAGTTTACATATCACGTGGCCTACATGGTGGCTGCCAAGTCACACTGTTCAGAATGGCAGCTGTCTTTGCAGTCCAGCTCTGCCCTTTCAGTGCACATAAGGAAGTCAGCGATGTCTGGTGAATGGAACATGCTCAGTGAATGCTTGGCATTTCGTTGTTCCTGTTACACATCCTCCCAAACTCAGGTGTTTCACGTGCATTTTTGCCCAGGTGCGTTTTTATCTGAGAAAAGATTCCTGGCTCCAAGGCCCCACATGCCCCATGTGCCCTGCAGGAAATCCCCTTAGAGTCTTCCCTGAAGACCTTTAAAGAAGAAAAACAGGTTTAGGGAGATGGCAGGTCCAAAGTCTTCTTGCTCTCTGCTATGCCCGGGTAGTTACAGCTGTAGGGAGAACTGTGTAAACAAGAAGCATGGTTATAAAGCATGGAGATGGGTTTTGAGTATCATTTATAAACCAGACTCTTACAGTTTGTTTTGGTTCCCTTGTTCTTTCAATACAGATTCGAATGTAAGGTATTTTGTAGGCTCTGAGCATTACAGGAAGCTTATAATTAGATTCCTGAGACAATTTTATGAGTGTTACTCATAAGCAAGATTTATTTTTGTAAGGTAAAATGACATTTTTTTTTTGGTTTGATTGTTAGTCCTCACCCAAGAATATTTTTCCATTGATTTTTAGAGAGAGTGGAAGGGAGGAGGAGAGACACATAGAGAGAGAAACATTGATGTGAGAGAGAGACATCAAGTGGTTGCCTTCTGCAGGGGGATCAAGCCTTCAACCAACATATGTGCCCTTGACCAGAATCAAACCTGGAATCCTTCAATCCTTGGGCTGACACTCTGTCCACTGAGCCAAACCAGCTAGGGCTAAAATGAACATTTTAAAGAAAAATATTGTGATGCATGACATTATGGAACAACCCTAATAAAGTTTATTTTGTACAAGATACTATAATTCATGGGAGGGAGCAGGCACTTCCCTCCGTGCAGGTCAAGGAGACCTCACCAAAAAATTGTTGTTTGTGAAGTCTTAATGGACGGTGGGAGCCTGCCCTGCAGAGACCTGGGAAGTAGGCTTCTGCCTGCGGCCCTGATGGACAAGTCCTCAGGAAAGGCAAAAGGACAACAGGTGAGGACACTCTGCAGACACCATGCTGGTCTCCATCATCTTTTCTCCTCTCCTTCCTTTCATAATAGAACCCCCAAGTTTTCGTTTTGTATTGTTCAGCTCAGGCCACCGTAACAAAGTACCACAGCCTGGGGTACTTGAACAGCTGGGGTTTATTTTCTCACAGTCCTGGACACTAGAAATCTGAAGTCAGGGCATTGACAGGGTTGGTTTCTCCTGAGGCCTCGCTCCTCGGCTTGTAGACAGCAGCCTCTCCCTATGTCTCATATGGTCCTTCTTCTGTGCATGTCCGTACCCTACTCACCTTTTCTTAGAAGGATACCAGGTGTATGGGATTAGGACCTGCCCTAATGACCTCATTTTAGCTTGATCACCCCTTGAAAGGCCCTATATACAAATGAAGTCACATTAGAAAATATTTCTACTCTTGAAAAAGAATGATGCTCTTAACTTTGGCAAGTAAGAAAAAAAAAAAGTTCTAGCCCTAGCTGGTTTGGCTCAGTGGATAGAGGGTCGACCTGAGGACTAAAGGGTCCTGGGTTTGATTCTGGTCAATAGCACAGGCCCAGGTTGGGGGCTCAATCCCCAGTAGGGGACATGCAGGAGGCAGCTGATCAATGATTCTCATCATTGATGTTTCTATCTCTCTCCCCTTCTGCTTTCCTCTCTGAAACCAATTAAAAATTTTTTAAAAAATATATTTTAATAAATGGCCAAGACCGGTTTGGCTCAGTAGATAGAGCGTCGGACTTCGGACTGAAGGGTCCCGGGTTCGATTCCGGTCAAGGGCATGTACCTTGGCTGCGGGCACATCCCCAGTAGGGGGCGTGCAAGAGGCAGCTGATCCATGTTTCTGAGTTTCTATCCCTCTCCTGTAAAAAAAAAAAAAAAAAAAAAAAAATATATATATATATATATATATATATATATATATATATATTTTTTTTTTTTTTTTTTTTAAATGTTCCAGACTCATGACATGAAAGTTACACATCCGGAGAAACCTACTTCACTGACTTCTAAAATAGGGCTGACAGATTTGGCAAATAAAAATACACATACAGGGCACCCTGTATGGACATAATTATACCAACAAAGTATTCATGTTCATCTGTGCTTCCGATTTGACTGGCATTCTGTATCTCAGCTGGCAACCCTTTCCTGAAGGCATATGGGACATGGTGACCCAGATTTCTTTAAATAAGAGGTCAGATCTTTTTTCCTTGAGAGTTTTTCCATGAGAGGCCATTTGTCAGAAAGCACAATGATGTCCTTTGTTTCTCAGCTTTTTTATTTTGACGTTTTCTAGCAATCTGAGCCCCGACTTGCCTCTCCGTCGCTCTAGAAAAGCTGGCAGGGCCCTTGGCCTCGGATGCAGAGGAGGTCTCACTCTGGTACTCAACCAGGGGTTTCAGATGAAGAGGCATTGGGACTTACTAGGTTAGGAAGCAGGCAGGTACAGGGCCCTTCAAGGCCAGTGGGGAATGCCTTGAATACACAAAGCTAATTACCAACCATCTAGACTAGGAATCCAGTCGTTAGAATATGAATTTTAAAATACATATTTGGATTTGGAATTAGTGTTATGTCAAAATCTTATTCAAACCCAAGAGCACAAACTTCTGAGGGGTTTCTGTGTGTGATCAGTCAGTCAAACAAATCAATTCAAGGCCGCTGTGACTCCTGTCAAGGTAAATGCAAATCTAAACAATAATTTTTAATTAAAAAATGTCCATAATGCCCAGTGTGGCTCAGTGGTTGAGTGTCAACCTATGAACCAGGAGGTCACAGTTTGATTCCTGATCAGGTCACATGCCTGGGCTGCCGGCTCGATCCCCAGTGTGGGGAATGTAGAGGCAGCTGATCAATGATTCTCTCTCATCATTGATGCTTCTATCTATATCTCCCTTTCCTCTTCTCTCTGAAATCAATAAAAAAACATATTTAAAAACATAAAAGTGTCCCTACTTCCAAAAACTGAGTGATAATTCCCACCTCCTTATCATCATTTTCTTTAGAAACCTTAACACCATACATGCTCCTTCCCTCTTTGAGATGCAGGCAAAACTTTCTAAAAGCCGGAGCGGCCTTCAGATAGGCTTGTGTCTCAGGATGCCTTTCTTGGGCGTGCAGCCCTGTCTTTGAGATGTGAACATGGAAGAGGGGCCCCTGTCTGGAGAACCTTAACCCAGGAGCTTGTCTGCACAATGCAACTTCCTCTGGTTGAAAGGCAGGAGTTTCATTTCTCCTTTGGAAAAAGACAAGCGACATGTACACTGTGGGTGATTTGGGCCTGACTTCACAAAAGGGTGGGATTCCTTCTGTCTTCACCATCTCTTGCTGTATTGCCTGTAATAAGCACCATATTCAGGTTTCATGCTCATTCAATAACCCAACCGTTTCTTTCTCGCCTACCTTGGTGGAGAGGTTTTCTGGGCAAGAAGGAGATTTGGTTGTTGCTTTCGTTAGGCTGCAGTGCAGGCTTGGGGATCGTTAAAACCTCTGCGGTGATTCCTGGGCGCTGCCCCGCATCCCAGAGAGTGAGGTCTCTGCTTAGAGTCCCAGTGGTTCTCAACCTTCCTAATGCCGTGACCCTTTAATACAGTTCCTCGTGTTGTGGTGACCCCCATCCATAAAATTATTTTCGTTGCTACTTCATAACTGTAATTTTGCTACTGTTAATGAATTGTAATGTAAATATCCGTGTTTTCCGATGGTCTTAGGCTCTACAGCAGCAGTTCTCAACCTGTGGGTCGCCTGAGACCATCAGAAAACACAGATATTTACATTACAATTCATATTAGTAGCAAAATTACAGTTATGAAGTAGCAACAAAAATAATTTTATGGTTGGGGGTCAGTCCAACATGAAGAACTGTAGTAAAGGGTCTCGGCATTAGAAAGGTTGAGAACCACTGGCTTAGACCTTGGAAGTGCTGAGTCCACTTCCTTTCCTGAAGTAAGTGCTGACTCCCAGACCTTTACCTCAGGCTCCTAGCCCTTTCCTGAGCTCTAGTCCTGTGTTTCATCAGCCGAATGGACATTGTCACCAAGCTGTCGAGAGGGTGCCTCCAACTCAGCCCAGAAAACCTGGGCTCATCCCCCTACAACCCTGTGCTGCTCTCATGGCTCCTGCCTTGCTTTGAGAGTTCCACCAATTAATCCATCTGCTCAAGCCAGGAGCCTGGGGGTCACTCCTCAAAAATACAAAGGACTTGAAATCATACAGAATTGAGGCAAAAAGAAAAGGTAATCCTCACCACTCTCTCTTATTCCCATTTTTTCAGGGGCCTCTGATAGTTAGACCTTTGCGTATATATCCTTCCAGACTTTCTATCCTTGCTGGGAATAGAAGAGCACACACCTGCACACACAGATACATGCACACACACATGCATAAAAGCAGACACATGCATGTGCACCCACACATACACTCTTTTTATTTATTTTTATTCTTTTAATGTATTTTATTGATTTGTTACAGAAAGGAAGGGAGAGGGCTAAAAAGTCAGAAACATCGATCAGCCGCCTCTTGCACATCCCCTACTGGGGATTTGCCCGCAACCAAGGTACATGCTTTTGACCGGAATCAAACCCGGGACCTTTCAGTCTGCAGGCCAATGCTTTATCCACTGAGCCAAACCGGTTTCAGCCATACACTCTTTTTAATGGGCTCTCATTATGTGACAGCCTCTCTTGAATCCTCAACCCACATTCACTCAGTAACCAAAGCCCACCCTTTCTACCACTTCTAAGACCAAGAATAAAGGTTGTTGGATGAATTCCATTCGATGTATCCAAATTAAAATTCAAAATTAACGATATCATGCTAAGTAAAAGAGCCTGGCCCAAAAGAGTATATAGAGAACAATTCATTTGTATGATGTTCAAGAATAATGAATCTAACCTGTAGTGATTGAAATTGGAACAGTGGCTGCCAAGAGGGTTGGAGACGATGTCAAAGGGAACAAGGGAATTTTCTGGGCTGAGAAAAATGCCTGACCTCGATGTGTCATGTGTGTCAAAACTCATTAGATTGTGCACTTGAGATCCGTGCGATTCACTGCATATACATTTTACCTCCATTTTTTTTAAATGTGAAAATATGAACTGCGGTACTTTATCTGTAGACCTGCATCTATGCAGAATAAGGGGCCACGCAGAACTGGCATAATACTGAAGAAGAGACAAGTGAAAGAGATCATTTTCATCAGATAGCCAGACTTGTATAAATTAGGTTATAATGATTCAGGCAGTGTGGCATTTTCACTGGGATAGACAGACTGACCAAACAGATTAGTGTTCCATGTGGCTCTCCTAATCAAATACCACAGACTTGGTGGCTTAAACAACAAAAATCCATTTTCCCACAGTTCTGGAAGCTACCATAGATGTGCAACATCAAGGTGTTGGCAGGGCCGTGCTCCTTCTGAAACCTGTAGGGGAAGGTTCTCCCTACCTCTTCCTGCTTCTGGAATTCCTTGGCTTGTGGTTGCAACACTCCAACTTCTTCCTCTGTGGCCACATAGACTTCTTCCCTTTAAATGGCTCTTCGTATAAGGACACTGGTCCTTGGATTTAGGGCCCACCCTAATCCAGCATCATTTCATCTGAACTAATTAAATATCCAAAGATTCTATTTCCAAATAAGGCCAAATGTGAGGTTACGGGTAGATATGGATTGTTGGGGAACTCTATTGAATTCAGGACACCAATGGAGCCAAATAGAGATTCCAAAAACAAACCCAAGAATATATGAAAACTTGACTGATGAAAAAAGGTATAGTTTGGTGGGGAAAGAAAGACTGTGCTGGGACACTTGGTAGAAAGAGAGAGAGAGAGAAAGAGAGAGAGAGAGAGAGAGAGAGAAAGAGAGAGAGAGAGAGAGAGAGTGCATTCTCAGTTTTCGGCACCAAGTTGGCCAGTGGATTTCTCTTGACAGAGTTGGTTACAAAAGTGTGTGTATTTTAGGGCCTCGTAGCTTTCTCTGAAGCCTCAGCACAAGAACTCCTTTTTAAAGAAAACTTCATCATCTGGCAGGTCAGTACCTCTATATTAGCCAAGGTTCTTTGGTTGCTGTGAATGAGTCATCACAAATACAGTATTTGTGATCAGAAATCCATTTATATCCCTTAGAATCCAGCTTCCAGAACAAACACCCTCTGATATGCTTTCACACCGTGAGCAGATGTCTGTGCCTTGCTCACAGAGGGAGTGTCTGCTGGGTAACCTTCCATCTACAGGCTCCACTGTCCCCTGAGGCGTTGGGGAGGTACATGGAAAGAGTGTGTACCCACTTCTGGACCATGCCGTTCCAGCTGTGACATGTATGACTTCTCTCATATCCTACTTGGGTGCATTTGTTACAGGACCAGGAAGCCAAGGGGGGCTAGGAAAGGCGGCCTGGCTGACAGGCTGCTTCCAGCCAAGATGTCACACTGTGGAAAGAAGCATGAATCCTGGGTGCAAAGTCCCCATCACCCCCCAGGATTCAGAACAGCTTAGACTACAGCCAAGCTCCCAGGAAGGTCTGCAGCCAGGAGCGAAGGCCTCGCCGCTGTCCTGGAGGAATTCGCTTGCTCCACTCCATAAGAGACAATATGTTCTATTTTATGACATTTTGCCTCGATTTGGGCAACTTTGAGTGTGCCATTATAATGTCAGTGCCAAATGATCAAAGTTAAAAATGGGCCGGCACAGGGCTTGACTGTATTGGTGCCATATGTGTAATCATTACAGTTTCCATCTTCCACTATTGTTTTTGTTAAAAAAAATTTTTTTTAATTGATTTTTAGAGAGAGAAGAAGGGAGAGGGATAGAGATAGGAACATTGATGAAAGAGAAACATCATCATTTGGCTGCCTCCTGCACTCCCCCCTCCTGGGGGTCAGGCATGTGCCCTAATGGTACTCAGAATCGAACCGGTAACCTCTTGGTTCATGGGTCAATGCTCAACCACTGAGCAACACTGGATAGACCCACTATCGTTTTTATATCAAGAATAATCAGCCGAGACCAGTTTGGCTCAGTGGATAGAGCGTCGGACTGTGGACTGAAGGGTCCCGGGTTCGATTCCGGCAAGGGCATGTACCTTAGCTGCGGGCACATCCCCAGTAGGGGGCGTGCAAGAGGCAGCTGATCGATGTCTCTCTCCCATCGATGTTTCTGACTTTCCCTCTCCCTTCTGCTCTGTAAAAAATCAATAAAATATATTAAAAAAAAAAAAGAATAATCAGTATTTGGTGGCGATTTCTCATTAAAGGCCCCACCTCCACCAAGTCCATGTAACCCCCAGATGAGTGTAAGTGGCATCCCTCAGAGGTAAGGTGCTGTTAGCTTAGTATTTCCTAGTTTTTCTGCAGCTGGTGTTTGGTTTTCATGAACTTCAGCTTCATTAACAGTCGGGTATTTCTTTTTTCCCCTTTAAGTGTTTTATTAGAAAAATGAAATAAAATAATCTGCATAACCTTGAGAACAAAGGTGTCATAAAAAGTTCAACCAGACAAAGTGAGAAGCTTGCTTTTCATGTTTTAATGATTTATACAAAACATCCTAACGATTTTCTTAGATTCCTTGGAGGGTTTCACATAAATTGAAACTGTGGCGAACAGCCTGGGGAAAAAAATAAGTGTAAAGCTAATTTTGTACACTTCCCATTCCTTCAAGTAAACCTTCAAGCAAATTGTTCACAATGACCCAAGAAACCAAATTAATAAAAAAGTAAATGTGCTTATTTTCCCAGGATTTGCTTGGAGGAACTGCTTGGGGAAAAAAAAAAATAATTGAACGAACAGTCTAGAGTGGCAGAAGTTCAGGAGGATGTTTATTTTTAGAGACTTGTTGACATTTCTCAACAACCACCTCCCGGCTGGGAGGCCGAAACCCTGCATCTTAACACGTGGGGGTACCCAGCTGTTCCCAAACACAGGAGCCAGGAAAGGGACCTGCTGGTGGCCTCTGCTTTCTCCTACTGTCAGGGGCTATTGCGTCAGCCTTCCAACCTGGACGCGCCCCCTCCTGCCCATCAGAGCCAGGTCCACGTAGTGACCGCTCCCCCATTGTAAAATTGTAGTAAATGACACTTCACATAACATTGACCACTGCAACCATGTTTAAGTGCACAGTTTAGTGTCATTAAGCATATTTGCATTGCTGTGATACCATCACCACTGTGCATCTCCAAAACGCTCTCTTCTTCCCAAACTGAAACTCTGCACCCATAAACAACTCCCCATCGCCCCCTCTTCCAGCCCATGACACCCATCACTCTACTTTCTGTCTCTGAAAATTTTACTGCTCCAGAGACCTCATATGAGTGGCACACAGTATTTATCCTTTTGTGTCTGGCTTACTTATCTTTTTTTTTCTTTTTTTTACTGATTTCAGAAAGAGGAAGAGAGAGGGGAAGAGAGATTGAAATATCAATGATGAGAAAGAATCATTGATCAGCTGCCTTCTGCATGCCCCCCACTGGGGATCAAACTTGCAACTGCAGCATGTGTCCTTGACTGGAATTGAACCCAGGACCCTTCAGTCCACAAGACAATGCTCTATCCACTGAGATAAACTAGCTAGGACTGGCTGATTTATCGTAACATTAGGTCCTCAAGGTCCATCCACACTGTGGTGCAGGGTGGTTTCAAATAGTTTTGTAGCCCACAGAACCTTTCTGGGAGATGCTCAAGACATAATTTCGGTTGATTCTATTTTCCTCTTTGAGCCTATTGGACACATTTCTGGCTGAATGGGTCAGGGCACAGTGAGAAGAAATCACTTTGTGGAGAAGGAAATAGTGAGGGTCTTACATCTCTGAGAGGTCAGTCTTTAATCTTGGAGAAAGTCGGGAAGGGAAGGGCTCCACCAGAGCATGCCAAAATGGACCAGTTTAACCTCCATTTGCCAAAGCCATTGAAGAGAAGAGCATATCCAGAAAGAGATTATCGGGCCTGATCGGTGTGGCTTGGAGGCTGTGCATCAACCTATGAACCAGGAGATCACGTTTGTTTCCTTTTCAGGGCACATGCCCGGTTGTGGGCTTAATCCCCAGAGTGGGGTGTGCAGGAGGCAGTCAATGATTCTCACTCATCATTGACGTTTCTATCTCCCTCTCCCTCTCCCTTCTTCTCTAAAATAAATAAAAATATAAAAATAGAATATCAGCACAAAACCTATTGGATTTTCCTAGGAAGAAGCTTGAGACTTATAATTTTTCTCAAAAAAGGTGTGGAGAAGAAATTCACTCATAGCTTAGGGAGAGCTGACAGGATTCAGGGAAAGCTAAGGCCCACGGTGCTACGGTTTCCTGGAGAGTGAATGGAAGAACCTAAGAGCTGGCGTCACAGGAGGTAACCACAAGGGGTGGGATTTGAGAGTTTGTCCTCAGCAAAGAGCATCGATGGCACACTCCTGATTCACTCACCCAGAAGAGCAGCAGCGATTTACTCCTGCTGGAAGGGCACCACTGCTGGCCTGTGTGTCCCTGACCTCAGCGAGCCTCCTGCCATGTGACCCTGTTTATCTCTGAGCCTCAGGGATGCTGACTGAGTCATCTGGCGCCTAGACTGTCTCACAGACAAGAGGACAGAACAAAGGAGGTAAAGTTACATCCTTGCTCCCACAGCAAACCCCCTACAACTGACACCTGCCAGAGTCAGGAGTCACAGGGCAGAGGCAGGATGGTATCCCACAGAGGGGCCCATGGGTCAGCTCAGGTGTGCCAGGCCAGTGCCAGGAGCTCCCGTCCTCCACAGAGAGGAAGTGCTGAGCCTGGACGGGCACCTCCCAAATGACCACGCGGGGTCAGAGAGAGGGAGGCCTCCACTCTGCTGTAATAATGATAACAGCCATGCTGTGCCAGGCAGTGCCCAGAGCTGAATGCACGGAGCCTGGTGCTCACACAGCCCCATGGGGTAGATGCTACAATTCTTATCTCAGTGTAGAGGAATCTGAGGAGCTCACACCCACACGAGGATTCCCCCCCCCCCCCCCCATACACTCCCCCACACACGTACACTCTTATGCACACGCAAGGAACTTTCCTGAGGCCAAGTAGCAGGTCTGTGGCAAGACAGGACTCCAAGCCAGCAGCTGGCTATAGGGCTCCATCCTGGTTCTACAGCGACTGCACCTTCCAGGAACCCCAAGGGAAGGAGTGAGCCCCCCGAAGCTGGGCCGCATGAAGGCAGGATCAGGTCCAGGAAGGGCTGAAGGAACCCGTGTGCCCATGCCAAGCCATGCAAAAGGGCCCTCTCGGGATGCACAGCTGAAAGCAGGGATCACCAAAGCGATGTAGGGCTCGTGTGCTCTGACCCCCATGCACTCACTCCTTTCTAGCCTGGGTCTAGCAAACCCATGGGCCACAGATCGCAGGACTGGACTGACAGGAGCCTACAGTGCCCTCTGGTGGCTCTGTAGCCCACTGTGGCTCTGTCATTTCCAGAATTAGGGTTTCTGAGGAGCTTCTGGCCGAAGGGCCTGTGGGCGATGACCGCTGTGAATCCTGTCCCTGAACTGCCCCCATGCCTCCTCTGGAAGAGTGGGCACGGAGTGTGGGCCAGGACAGGGCTGGAAAGTCCAGCTGGACCCGCCCTCTGTCTAAGGTGCCTTCACTCTATCACAGACCCCACCTGACAAGCCCTGGACCCAGTGACCACATGACCATCCGGGACCTGACAGGCAGGGCTGGTTACCACCCTAACAAAGAAGCGGGGAAGCCAAGACCTGGAGGTTCGCTGACTTGGGCAAAGTCACGCAGCTGTGACAGAGGCGTTGGGTTACCTATGCAGTGCTGACTTGGTCCTGGAACATTTGAAAACATAGGTGCTTAATTTCTGGTCATAAAATGTCTCCATACATTTAAGTTAACTTGGAAAACAGTGACAAATACAAAGACAAGAGAAATAAAGTACCAGTAGATTCACCATCTTTGATAATCAATGCCTCCTTTCCTGTTTATTATTTTTGTTTTGTTTTCTTCCCCTTTTAATAGGCAATTAGACACACCTAAGCAGAGCGAGGACGAAGAGCCAGGTACAGAGGTCACCTGGGCGGAAAGCCCCAGGTACCTAGCAAAGGACAATTGTAGGGTGGGACCTCGCCCCCAGGGTGACTTTTCCTCCCCTAGCATCATATCGCTGGTCCTAAGGTTTGGACCACCTGACCTTCCACCCTAGAGATAATATCTAGGCCTCAGTTGTATTTCAGCTCCAGTCCCAGAAAAGCAATAAAATCAGAGAAGCTACGCCAAGGCTGACTTCAGGACCAACTGCACTGAATAATGACCCTGCTGCCAGCCAATCAATCAATGGAGACCACAACCCTGAAAAGACCCACCTGGAAAATTGCTGAATATTCTATTAAGATCAGCTCCTGGGACCTTCCCTAAAATCTCCACCCTTAAAACCCTAAGGACAGAGGACCCAGTGAGCTCTCCCTCCCAGGAGCACAGTGCCTTTCCCTTCCCTTCCCCCTTCCCACCCACTGGGCATGTTACCCTTAGCTTCCCACTCCTAAGTTCCTAGGGCCTGCTGTTCCTCTGCCTTCATAACTTGTTTCCTAAGCCCATTACTTCTTCTACCTCTGTGATTCACCAAATAAATATTTTAGAGTTTGGGTCTTAGCTCTGAATTCTTTCCTAGCCAGAACCTAAGCACCAAGGTTGCTGAACCCAGGTTTGGTGTGACTCCACGAGTCAGATACCTGGTGACATTCCCGCTGCCTACAACACTTTTACATGTAGTTTACATATGTAAATCTACTGTTTTTGTATTGAATATATATATATATACCTATATCTATCTATATCTATCTATCTATCTATCTATCTATCTATCTATCTATCTATGGCCCTAGCCGGTTTGGCTCAATGGATAGAGTCTTGATCTGGGGACTGAAGGGTCCTAAGTTTGATTCTGGTCAAGGGCACATGCCCCAGTTGCAGGTTCAATCCTCAGTAGGGGGTGTGCAGGAGGCAGCCAATTAATGATTCTCATCATTGATGTCTCTCCTCTCCCTTTCTCTTTGAAATCAATAAAAATATATTTTAATAAAACATTAAGTGGTAAAGTATTATCCATTTCCCAAAATGATTTTAGATGACTGCAAATATCTCACTAAGTAGATTATGCAATAATTCATTAAATTGATCTCTATGGGGGGCAGACATTTATGTCATGTATGTTTCTGTCTTGAATAATACCATACTGAATGGATTGTTTTTTACATTTCTATGAAGAAAAAAAAAGAATGTGTCCTTAATGAGATCCCTAAAAAGGTAGAGTTTCTGGGCTAAGGACCAACACTCTCCAAAGGCTTTGGATACTGATTACCATATCGCTTTTCAAAGGGCGGCACCAATTTGGGACCCATTAGAAATGCCTGTCTCAGCGCATTCTCCAAAGTAATGAGTGTTAATGTTTCCTTAAAAAAAAAAAAATGGGGCAAGGCGGGGGACGATGGGGGAGAAGGTTTGCCAGTTTGCCAGCCCAGTGTCATATTCCATCCTTGCATGCTCAGGCCCATCAGCCTATCCTGATTTAGATTCTGTCTGCACGTGTGTTCTATTGGGTGTTGCTGTGGCCCTGCTCCTGGGCCTTGGCTATAGGAGCCAAATCGGCTCCAGCAAATGTCAGCAGGGAGTCAGCAAGTGGTATGAAGTAGCCAAAGGTTTGTTGGTGGGAGTGTAAGAAGGCCTGTGACCCACTGGGGTGTTTGACCTGTGCAAAGGAGCCAGGATTTGCCTGTGGGACACTAGGAAACGTAGAAAAATAATAAGGTAGTTCTCTTTCTATATATCAGGGCAACAACTAACCTGTGGCCCTGAAGTATTGTGATTGAAGGAGAGCAGATTTTGCTACCCCAAAATATGCCTCTTTGGGATATTGATCATTTTAAGCTGGTTAATTTTAAGAAAGAGCAGATGTGAGAGAAGCTGTGAAAACCAAGTAGAAGGGACCCTTTGTAAACAACGTTTACATTTGTCATGGAAACCTCTATCTGTAAGGGCGATTCCCTCACTGTACCAGGCCTACCTTCACCATCAAAGGAGAAGGCGTGGACTTTTAATCTGCATTACCAGCTTACCTTGTATACTGTATTTTTCCTGGTCAACTACTGTAACAGAATCTGCACTCTCAACATCTTTTGTCTTTAGCTGAAGGTGGTATTTAAGGTGATTGCTAACGCCAATTTTCCTGGGTGTCTCCCATGGATACAGGAGGCATGCACGTTATTAAACTTTAATGTATTTTCCTGCTAACCTGTCTCATGTTAATTTGATTATTGGTCCAGCCAGAAGAACCTTGAAAAGTAGAGGATAATTTTTCCTCCCCGACATAATTGATGAGAAATAGGCATTTGGTCTTTGTCCCCAGTTCCTGGCTCAGAGCTCCTAAAACCTTGGATATTTCCTGAGTATTGGGGTGAGGAGGGCATCTTTTGTTATTTATGATAAGCCCTTTCAACCCTTCCTGAGTTCATGCTAACCAGGTTACCCTGGGAGGAGGGAGGCTGGTTGCCTGGGAGACCGACTCTGTAACTAGAGGGTTGGAACTTTTAGCCCCACACTAGATCTGGGAAAATGTAGGGGGACAGAGCACTGGAGATTGAGTTCATCATTTGCCGGAAGTGCCTATTGTCCTCACTAGTAGAGAGATGTGGACAGGGAATCCGGAAGGCTGGTTAACCCTGATGCTCTGAAAGGTCAGAGCTAACCACTCACTGTTTAGTTGAGACATTGGTAGCTGAAGCAGCCTCTACCTGTTAGTCTTATGTAAATTCTTGCTGATTGGCTATTATTGGAATTGCCTGCCTAAAGACTACGGGTATATTTTTCTAGTCGCTTTCATTTGTGTATGGCCTCCTCCAGAACCCGAACCCTGAACCACATGGGATGTGGAAAGGGGTTTTCACAATCACCAATGGCCAATGATTTAAACGATCATGCCCACCTAATGGGACCTCCATAAAAGCCTTAACCGACTGGGTTTGGAGAACTTCTGGAGTGAGTAGTCGTGTGTGGAGGGTGGCATACCCCAACTCCAGGGAGACAGAAGCTCCTGCACCACAGGCCCCATCTTCTCCCCTCGCCTGCCCCACCTGGCTCTGTGGACCTCTTCATCCGCCTGTTCATTTGCAACTTTATAATACCCTTTACAATAAACTGGTAATAGTAATTCTCTGAGTTCTGGGAGCTGCTATAGCAAATGATCAAACCTGGGGCGGGGGCGGGGGGTGGTCATAGGAACCCCTGATTTGTAGCCAGGTTGGACAGACGTGTAAAATCTGGGGACCCATTGCTGCAACTGGGACTGAACACTTAACCTGTGGGTGTGCACCAACCCCAGCCAGATGGTGTCAGAATTGAATTGAATAGTAGGACACCCAGCTCACTCACAAATTGAGGGTCCAGTACCTTCCTGATCTTGGATTGAATTCTGCCCACCGCCCAGAGGCTATGGATTCCAGCCAAGTCAGTTCTCTGTCTGCAGAGAAATGAGTTAGCTGTGGGTCTTTTGCAAGTCCTTATCCGAAATCCTCCCCGGGCAGCAGGAGTGGGGACTGGGTGAGCTCATCTCAGGTGGCTCCTGATGCTAAGGAACATTTTAGGACCTTGGTCTTCCCAAACCCTCTTCCAGGAGCAGTGCTCAGTGCCCCCTGGGGCCAAGCTGCCCTGGGGAGGGCGGGGGCACAGGCTCACCCTGAGGAGGGGGTTATGGGAACCCCCTGGCCAGGTTGGACAGCCTTCGTGCTCCTCACGGTGGACAAAGGCGCTCCTCCTCTCCCACGATGCCAAGAACTTGCAGGCCCCGCTCAGGGCCCAGCAGTTTTTCTGAAGGTCCTGGAGGGAAGTGGAGTTCGGATTACTGTACCCTGACCCCTGGCCTCCCAGGCTCCTCTTCTGTGCAGTCTGTCCCGGCATCTCCCAGGGGCAGCTTGACTGGCACCTGAGCTCTGCCTCCACTTGGCCAGGCTGGGGGAGCAGGCTTGTTTATGCTCTCCTGGCTCTAGGTGGTGTCCTGGAAGTCCTGCTTGTTTTCAGGAAGCATGCCCAGAGGGATTCTCCTCCCAAGTCCGGGGCCTCCCAGATTGGAGGATGGAGGAGCCCCTCCTCTCCTTTGCTGACCGAATCTCCCCACACTGTGATCAGCACTCCAGTGCTTGCCCCTGGCACACAGCTGCTTTCTGACATGAAATCCCTACCGCCTTCAGGCAGTCCCTCAAAGCGGCAAGGAAGAGACCTGGAATGGGTGATATATTTTCTTTTCTTTTATTGATATTATTTCCAGCTGGATAAAGTTAGTAAAAATGCAAGAGAATACAAGAAAATACATTTGGTTTCTTTTTTTCCCTAATGAATCCATTTTAGAGTTTGTATACAAAAGAGAACGAAACAAAGAACCTTGAGCTGCGGGTTAATACATAATTCAATAATTAAAAGATTGTAACTCAAACGGCCAAGATGCCCTTGTTAAGAAAAATAAGGAAATGGTGTTGAATTAGCAAAATTCTAAACAGCGACATTCCCGATGGAGCATCTAAAATACACGTGATTCTTCATCACAGAGGTTTTCTCCGGGAGCCACCCCTCCCCAGCAGGCACATACCACAGGCGTGACTCACAGGCGCTTGTAAACAGCAGGAGCTGTAAAAATCTGCAGTGAGGTGTATAACTTACTCAGAAGTGCAAAATCAAGTGGGGCAGCTAAAAAGTTCACAAATATTTATTTTATTAAAATATATTTTATTGATTTTTACAGAGAGGAAGGAAGAAGGAGAGAGAATTAGAAACATCGATGAGAGAGAAATGTTGATCGGCTGCCTCTTGCACACCCCCTACTGGGGATGTGCCCACAACCAAGGTACATGCCCTTGACCGGAATTGAACCTGGGACCCCCCCCCCCCCCCCCCCAGTCTTCAGGCTTATGCTCTATCCACTGAGCCAAACCAGTTATAGCAAAAAGTTCACAAATATTTACTGTGGGTTTCATTTAAGATGCCCCCACCCTTCTGCAATAATCATTTCAACCCAGGGGCCTCCGGGGTCTTTCTTTGGCAAAAACGGACGTCACGTCTGCACCGTAAACTCGTACTTCAAGTGTATTGTGAATGCACACCGACCACCAGTAAGTCCTGATGAAAAATCACTCTTGATTCTTTCCCATGGAGTGGCTCCAGCAGTGGCATGGAGGGCAGCCTAACCTGCAACCGTATTTGGTGATACCAGAGCCAGGCCTCCCCTGCTGGCCGGGCCAGAGCCTCGCCCTGTGCCTGCCAGATGTCCAGAGGAACTCGGTGTACGACTTCTCAGGAGCCGCAGCCCCGAGGAGATGCTGATCGTTTTTCCCCCACCACTTAAAATGATACCACTCAGTTCACTCTCCAATGGGCTTTCTGGCCTATTTAAAAATAGCGTCGAAACTCCACTGCTTCTTATTTTAAAAAGGGAACACCCAGTAAATATAATATTTTTATCTCCTCTGTCGGTCATCAAGTTCTTTGCCAAGCACTGCTTTCAATCCTTTGTGAAGCAAAGGACGAATAAAAAAAGAAAAGAAATAAGATGGTGCCCCACCAGGTGCATTGTCACCCTCCCACTCCAGCAAAGACGCCTCTGTGTGTGAGCAGGTGTGGGCGATGGCACCGAAAAAAGCCCCAGCATCTGTGGGCCTCTGTGGGGACCCTGAGTATTTATTTGTCTCACAAACCTCCTGGATTTGCAGCTCTGAGAAGCTGAACCTGCGTCTAGATGCAGCCTTCCCCTGGAATGGGGACACCCTGGATCTCCGTAGCCTGTGGTCTTTGAGACAATGGGCACCCGACACACTAATGAGGGTAGAATGGCACCAGAGCCAGAGGCCTCAGTCCTGTGCATGGCCAGCCCTCAATTCCAAGTGGAAGCAAAAGGCAGTGAGTGAGGTGTCTCCCCAAGGCTCCCCAACACAGAGATTGGGATCCTCATCCAGATGCCCAGACACTAGACACGGGGCAGCACTACCTATGTAAGGAACTGTCACACACCGCTCCTGCTGCTAACAGCTAGCAACCAGGCACACCCCCTCCTGGTTAAACCCCGGGCACTGCCCCTGCTTTACATAGGAGCAACCCCAGCAGCCCTCTGAGGGGTGGCTGAGGGAGACCAGCACGTTAGTCCGCCATCAGCTCCCATGGGGCTCTCGGGCTCACCTGACATTGCAGTTGATGAGCCTCTAATCGGCCT
The DNA here is from genome assembly GCA_027563665.1 of Antrozous pallidus. NCBI lineage: Eukaryota > Metazoa > Chordata > Mammalia > Chiroptera > Vespertilionidae > Antrozous > Antrozous pallidus. The sequence goes on from CM050519.1 coordinate 73,614,016, forward strand.
GATTTTAAATTAATTGCCTGATTGGAGAGAGGAGGCTGCCAGGAAATGAGCCCTGCCCCTGGACGAAGCCCAGCTGCGTGCATGGACCTCACGCTTCCTGACCGAGCTCAGCGCTGCTTCGGCCATCATGCACGTCCGTCACATCTGGCCTGTCCTGAGAGGAGACACCACCGTGACCTGGACCTCACCATGCACAGCGTGAAAACTGACAAACCCAGCTCTTCCTTAACCAAAGCTTAAATAAAAAAATCCCTTCTCTCCCTGGCCGGTGTACTCAGTGGTTAGAGGGTCTCGGGTTTAATTCTGGGCCAAGAGTACATACTGGGTTGCAGGTTCAATCCCCAGCCCAGTCTAGGTGCATGGGGGAGGAAACCAATCAATGTCTCCTCTCTCTCTCTCTCTCTCTCTCTCTCTCTCTCTCTCTCTCTCTCTCTTTCTCCCCCTCCCTCTCTCCTTCCCTCCCTCCCTTTATTCTTCCCTCCTTTCTAATCTCTCTAAAAATCAATGGAAAAATATCCTCAGGTGAAGATTGACAACAACAACAAAATAAAATAGAAAACCCCTCCTGTAAATGAACATTCAAGTCAGAGAATAAAGGAGGTTGCAGCACACACCAAGGAAGCTTTTCCAGGAAGAAAAGTCTAGAAAATCGCTCAGCGGCAAAGGCAGCAAACATGAAGAAGTCTTCAAAACACAGAAATCCATCTTCTGCAAGAGAATAACATGACAAGAGCGTGCTGGGCAGGGAGGGCTCGCAGCGCCAGCTTCTGCTGAAAACCCGGGGCCCACGGGTGTCCACAGAACCTGAGACGCACACGCGTTAGGTTTCAAGGACACTCTGTGGCCCCCGAAAGTGCGTGCCCTGTAACATGAAATCTTAAAACTGGACACACGATGTGGCTCCTCGTGCACCTGTGTTACAGAAAAAATAGCCGAGAGAAAAGTCTGGAGAAATAACAGTCCAAGGTAGTTCCAAAAATCTGCTTCAGGAAATGTGGTTATGGGTGATGTTTATTTCTGTCCTTATAGGTTATACAATGTTCGACTATTGCAGACTGAAAAGGCATTGTCTTAGTGACTAAAGATACATTAGAATAACAGAACGTCCTGGGCAGTGGTGGGAAACAGCCCTGTGCTTTTCAGGAGAGTAGCGTGGGGCGAGAGAGCGTTGTGGCCACGTCATTCACCGGCAGGGCCATCCAGCGTCCCAGCAGGTGCTGGAGACCCCAGGAGGCTGCTGTGATGACTGTGAAAGATGAAGACGGTGTGACGTTGTACTTTCCTCACCACAGCGGTTTCTAAACGAAAGCTTCCTTGGACTCATGCACCTGGAAACAAAGTGCTGAAAACGACCTTCCGATCACTCTGCATCCTCACCTTCCTCTGTAATTGACGAGTATCTCCCGGGATCGGTTCTGCTCCGGCCCAGCTGGGCCCAGGTGCAGGAACAGCATGTGCCAGAGCCCGGATCTCAGTGTCCTCATTCCACCTTCCTCACTGTCATCAAGAAGGTAAAGATAGATCACCTTCCCCCGGGAGAAGCTGCGGCAAACCGAAGCTCTTAGCCCTTATCCCAGAATGTGTCAGGACTGGTGTCTGTGTTAGAGTCACCGGCCCTCGGTCGAGGCACTCTGTGTGCGGCTCGCCTGCCCAAGGCACACGCACTGGCTGTGTCTGAGTGAGGCACATCCATGCCTGCCGATGGCCCGCAAGGAGACGGTGCCCTCAAAGGACGAGTCCCTCAAGAGCGCCTGGACAGACACATGCCAAGTTCAGCACCAAACCTTAAAGTGCCAAAAGCAACATGGCTCTGTGAAAAGGCAGAAGTGTGTGCTTGGATGACAGAGCCACAGGGGACAAAGGCCTGGTGTGCCGGCACTTTCCTCGTCCTCGCTGTGCACAGCTCCCAGGAAGCCCATGTGCACTGAGAACACAGAGCAGGGCTCCACAGCACGTGCAGGCAACACGTCTGTAGCTGTGGGGTCAGTTACCGTGAGAGTGAAAGGAAACCACTATCCTTTAAACAGGGGGCTGTTCAAAGCTCCTTTGGAGGCCAGAAAACAGCCTGCAACCTGAGTGGGGAGCAGAAACGGAGGCCTCAGACGTGCCAGTGGTCCCTACGCAGGGTGGGGGCGGGGCGGGAGGAGGGGTGAGTGCGCTTCACTTTGGAAGTTCGAACGTGTCATTGGCCCTGATGACTTTGGCTCTAAAGGACAAATCAAAGGACCTCTGGTCGCAGAAGCTTTGGGCTTTATACTTTGCAAACCTTCTCTGATGTTGGCTTCTTTCTGCCCTGGAGATGACTGGGGGCCCCTCCCGGGCTGGGGCACCGGGCGTCTGGTTGCCCCCAGCCTTCGGTGTGGGCACTGCAGAGACTTGCGCTGGCTCGAGACGAGCGGACGTCTGGCTCTTGGCCACCTGCAGACAGTGTTCTCCCGCCTTCTGTGGCACTCCACGTGGCCCCTGGTCCCCCGTGGGGGCTGGTCTCTGGGACTGCCCCCTTGTACTTGTGGTAGGTGCAGGTGCCACAGCCAGTGAATTGCCTGTGGGCTGCCCCAAGTGGTGGGGTGCCATCCTGCCGGCCTGGGCCTGTGCCGGGCACCCCTGCCGCTCTTCAGTGTGGACACCGTGTTGCCCTGAGGGGTCCTCGACAGTCTGCACCCACTGCCCTGGGAGGCGATCTGGAGCTTTCTCAGAGTGTCGGCAAGGAGTCTCCACATCAGCGGTCGCCCTGTCACTCCCCACCACATCATCCTGGGGATGTGTCTGTGCCTCTTCAGAGCCATACAAGGGGGTCTTCTGGTTTGGAGGGACTCCCTTCTGACCAGGACCCTTCGTCCCCACAGGCCCTGACACCCTCTCCTCTCCACCGCCCAGGCCTGCCTGTGACCCTGGCCTGTCTCCAACCTTCATTTTCCCTGGGTCCAAAGGAGCGACTCTCTTCTGACCAGCACCCTTCGGCCCCATACGCCCTGAGACTTCCACCTCTCTACCTGCCAGGCCTTCCTGTGGTCCTGACCTCTCTCCACACTTCATTTTCCCTGGGTCCAAAGGAGCTACTCCCTTCTGACCAGGACCCTTCGGCCCCACAGGCTCTGACACCCTCTCCTCTCCACTGTCCAGGCCTGCCTGTGACCCTGGCCTCTCTCCAACCTTGATTTTCCCTGGGTCCAAAGGAGCGATTCCCTTCTGACCAGGGCTCTTCTGCCCCATAGGCCCTGAGACACCCTCCTCTCTACCCGCTAGGCCTGCCTGTGACCCTGACCTCTCTCCATACTTCATTTTCCCGGTGTCCAAAGGAGCAACTCCCTTCTGACCAGCATCCATCCGCCCCATAGGCCCTGAGACTCCCTCCTCTCCGTTCCCCAGGCCTGCCTGTGACCCTGACTTCTCTCCACACTTCATTTTCCCTGCGTCCAAAGGAGCAACTCCCTTCTGACCAGCACCCATCAGCCCCATAGGCCCTGAGACTCCCTCCTCTCCATTCCCCAGGCCTGTTTGTGTCTGTGGCCTCTCTCTGATCTCTGTGTCCAGCAGGACACCAGCTAGTGTGCGGGATGTAGGCAGCAGGTATGCCTGGAGGCCGGGACACGTCTGGGGGACCCCTTCTGTTGCTATCGATGGCACTGAGGAGAACTGATGGGAAACCCCAGCAACAAGAGGAAGCCGTTTTTCAGACACGACATGCTTCTCATCCCTGGCCCGCTGCGCCTCAGAAGATGCTGGGGGCTTGTCCAAATCGTGGCGCGGAGTCCCCTCTACGCCACCTCCCTGTGGTGTGGGGTGATGTGAGGGTGGAACCGGGGACTTCGTGCTATTCCCCCGAGGACTTGCTTGAGCAGCTGCCGTATTTCCGCTTCCTACTGCGGCTTTCACTTTGTTGGCTGCCGGTTTACTTGAAACCCCCAAGCCGGGTTTGTCAGGCGTGAGTGGGGGGCCCGTGGCCGCCTGTGGGAGTGCGGTCAGTGATTCCAAGGTCTCAGGCTGGCGCTGCCCCAAGTCTCCGCAGCCATGGCCCTCTGCCACTCTGCCGCTGGGCGGCTTCGAGGGCCCTCCTGGTGCCAAGAATAGGTGGCTGCTGGGGGCATGACTGAGCTCCTCTGCTACAAGACTGTGACCGGTTGGTGAGGAGCCAGATTCTCTCTTGTGCAAAGAGCTCCCCAGTTCAGGAGAACCGATTTCGGAGTCCACGGTGCTCCCTGGTGCTGGTGCTGTGTGACTCTTGGTGACCCCTGTGGCTGCCCCTCGTCCGGGGGCTTTGGTACTTGGTTTGGGGTTTAAGGAGGTTGGTTTGTTCTCACCAATATCCTGGCTGGCACCCCCTTCAGCCATCAGTAGGGGCTGAGTGGACTTAATTAATGGTGGCCCCTTGCGTTCTGCTTGCTCACGAAGCGTGTTCTGACCCACTGTGGTCACATGCTCAGACCTCGCCCAGTCCTCGGCCGGTGCTGCCAGCAGTGTTGGGGCGCCTGTTGAGTCTCCCTCATTGGGAGATGGCACTTGCTGACCACACAGGGCAGAGCGGCTGTTTCCCCTGGGGCGATTTCCCGAAGCTGTGGAGAAATGTGCTGGGTTGCCCTCCTCACGGACCGGCATTCCCTCTGGCAATGGATGCTTCCCAGACCTGAGCTCAGAAACATCCTGTCCTAAAATACACTCATGGTCCTTGAGTTTGTTTGAATTCCCACAGCTGCGTTGGTCTTCCTTTCCACCAGCAGGACTTGTCGGAGGTTTCAGCATTGGAGCTGCCTCTGGGGTGCCATCAATGCTGGCAGCACCTCTTAGGGGCATGAGAGCCAGGTCTGCCCAGGAGTCCTGCTGAGAAGGGGTGCTGAGTCCCCTGGGCGCTCCTGCAGTCTTGCTCGCTCCCATCGGGGCCACCTCGGTGCTTTTACTCCCTGTTGCAGTGGGAAATAGTGTGGGTGCATGTTCAACCTTGCTCTCTCCTCCCCGCACAGGAGAAGGTCGGTCTGCATGACCCGCTACTGCCTGCAGCGCGACAGGAGGAAGTGGCATCTCGTGGACCACGGGGAGTCTGACGGTTAACTGCAGAGGCTCACAGGCCAGCTGGGTGCGCCGGGCAGCCTGGGCAGCCGGCATGCTGAGCGGCGGGATCTGGCCTGGGACTGGCTGTTCTGGAAAATTCTCCTGGACGGCAAAGAGAGGGTCTTGCTCTGAGTCGGAAATGACTCTTTCCGATTCATCCTCTGAACTGCAAACCATGAGGTCCACCAGCGGGGCCTCCTCTGCTGCCTCACCTGGGGCTCCAGGGCGGGGGCCTGCCCTTGGCCCCTTCGCCCTCTGGGTATCCTCTGAGATGATCCCTGCTTGGGGACCCTCCATCCTGTCACCTCCCAACACCCTAGTGTGCCCTGAGCTCGCTGCTGTGAGCGAGGAGAACTTAGGTTCCAGGCCAGGAAGGGTTTTCCCGCTCTGGGAGGCAGGCGAGAGGGCGGGCTCAAGGAGGCACTCAGGTCCTGCACTCAGGGAGGCTGCTTGCAGGTTGGGAGCCATCGCCTGTGCTGCCAAGGCCTGGGGGGTCCCCCCATCCAGCAGCTCCTTTCCTGGTGTTTTGTTCCCATCAAGCACCATCTTCCCCACGTTGGGGGCCGTGCCCGTTCCTTTTGGGGGCATGCGCCTCAGCTCCGAGTGTCTGATCTTGGCGCAGTGGGACAGCCAGCTGCGGGGGCCGCAGACGACGGTAGCGATGCTGAAGGCTGGCACGGGCTCCGCCGAGCAGGCCAGAAAGCGGGCAGGGGGCATCCTGATGCAGGAGCTGGCCAAGGTGGCTGTGCAGAACACGCGGGTCTCAGGCCGGTGCATTTTCTTCCTCTGCAGGTTCTTCTTCTTTCGCTCCTCCGTGTGGAGCAGCAGCACACCGGCCTCTGAGCAAAGACCCCCGCTCTGCTCAAACCTCTCCCGCAGCTTAGCAAGGACCGAGCTCTTCTTGCCCACGATCTTCGGCAGGAGGCCCCTGGCGGCTTTGGACTGCTGCGCCGGAGGCCTCTCACGAAGCCTCTTCTCCTCGGCCTCCTTCTCCTCTGCGGCCAAGAACTTCTTCAGAATGTTTTTCACTGTGTTTCTCCCAGTGGGCAGGCCCCACCTGGGCTTATCAGCGCAGAGGGGCTCCTGGCCCCCTGAGGAACTGCCGGCCCCCTCCCTGGTCTTCTCCAGGAGCTTGTTGATGGTGGCAGCCACCACGCTCCTGCCTGGGCCTTGCTTGTCCTTGAAGATCAGCCTTCCCACCTCCCGGGTCTTCTTGAGCCAGGGCTCACGGCCAGCTCCCATGAACTTGGCCTGCAGGAGCTGGAAACGTGTGGGCCGCCGGTTGGCGTCTTGGGGCTCAGGTTTCCGGCTCCCCTGGCTGCCTCTGCTCTCTGCCCTCTTGGTGGGAGGCAGCCCCTGGGGCCCGTCCTCATGGCGGGTGATGTAGAGCAGCAGGCTTCTGAGGATGGCACGGACAGCGGGGTTGCAGGTTGCCTTGCTGAGCTTCTTCTTCAGGGCTTGGACATCCACAGGTGTGTTACTACTACAAATCTTGACACTCTTGGGGCTGTAGGGAAAAACACACACAATCATCACACATATTATTATTTTTTCCAAGGTGATTCCATAGAACATTTCTTTTTTATTAAAAAATTAAAAATATATATATTTGTATTGATTTCAGAGAGGAAGGGAGAGGGAGAGAGAGATAGAAACATCAATGATGAGAGAAAATTATTGATTGGCTGTCTCCTACACACCCTACACTGGGGATTGAGCCCTCACTGGAAATCCAACTTTGACTTCCTGGTTCATAGGTTGACACTCAACCGCTGAGCCACACCAGCGGGGCAACAATCCCATTTTAAATACGCAGGGATTCCAGGAGGAAGAACAGAAAAGTGGGAGGCAAGAGGCTTGTATTTTAGTGCATCTCTGCCCACAACTCAGAGATGTCAGGGACACCCATCGCCTCCCTGCATTGCTGTTCCCTTGTCTGTTAAAGGGCAATCATTTCTGACCTATTGTCCCCCTGGGGGCTTTGGCTAGTTGACGTTAAATAGTTTTGTGAAAGCCGTTTTGAAAATGACTTTGTATGTGAAAGGTATTTAATATTTTTTAAATGGACAATATCATAACTTGAATAAATGGGGGGAAAGCAAGCATAAAGAACTTATATTCTATGTGTGGGTCTGTACATATCTCCCACTGTAAGTATGAGAGATGGGGTTAACATCACAGTTATATCCTGACTCAATCACAAACTGAGCCTCTGAGAGCAATCAGCATGACCCCCAGCCCTGGGTATGAGGGGACTCAGCTTCGGGGTAGGGGGTCACTGGGGTAAAACACCTGAGCAGTGGGTGGTGAACCCCAAAGCAGCCGGGAGAGGGCTTTGCTTACGGAGTGGTAAGAGGGCTGAACCCCTTTGAAAATGCTCCCAGAGAAACCCTCAGGCAGAGGGAGCCTGACCCATCAGCAAGCCAGTCTATGCCTGTGAGACCCTCCTCAGCAAGGCTGCAGATTCCCTCATCTCAGCCGCACCACTGGCAGGCTGCGACCTCAGCTCTCTTGGGGGCTTGGTCTCTGATCTATGACAAGGTTTCTCAGCATCCAGGTTGAGCAGCTCTCTCTTGAGCAGCTGGCACCCAGGAGTGCACCTGCCAACTACCCTGTCAGAGCCAGAGTGTCCTTCTTGGTGGGGAGAACCACCTCCAGCCTCTTCAAACGGTATTTTGTCCAGTTGCACCCAGAATTATAGCCTAGCCATGACACAGTTTCATAGGATTGGGTCCCTCATCAAGGGCTCCAAGGACATGATCAGGGTGTAGAGCAAAGATTATGGAATGCATGGGAAAGTCTCCACAGGTCTTTAGAATATAAAAATAATTGGAAATACCCAACATGTCTAACCCCAAGCTGCTTAAATATATGCATATTTACTTGAACATAATCTGGTGCAGGAAAGTGCTTGTGATGTAAAGTTAGTTAGAAGTGCAAGCTGCAAAGCTCTATGTGGACTTTGGCCCAACAGTGTTTTTAAAAAATTGTGCAGACACACAGAGACGAAAAACAGATGGGAAGGAAATACACTAACACATTTTTCTTTTTGTACTTTCATGCATTTTTTCAAAAAAAAAAAAAAAGAGAGAGAGAGAGAGTTCTATTTTTAGAAGGACATTTTATAAATGTCTTTCTAAAAAGCTGTCCTGATCACTTTTGGGGGAGCACCAGCACCCTCCCCTTCGAAGGCCCACCTCACGGACAGTAATGAGTCCTCTCGTGGCAATCTGACCCCGCCCACTGAGTGAACCCATAGGATCACCCAATGCTGGGAGATGGATCTCAATATAGAGAATTTCAAGGCAAACATAACCTTGGAGTTCTGCCTCCTTAGCCTCCCAGGCAACCTCAAATTCACCTCCATGCAGTGAGTTCACACAGAAAGTGTCTGAGGTCTCGGACCATCAAAGACATCAGAGCCTTGAGAAGACTCCTTAAAACCCAGATCACTGGGTGGCCCCACCACAATTCTAACTCAGTCTGTCTTCAAGGGGCCAAGAACTTGTGTTTGAAATAGGACTGGATTCAGATATTGTTCTGTTTTAGGAGCCTTATCCTCTGCTTGCGTGGCCGATGCGGCTGTCCAGAGACCCCAGTTTGAGAACTATCGGGAGAGTCTATAGAAGGCCTCCTGGGAAGGCACGTGGGCAATTCTTTAAATTATTGCCAGCTGAGTCTGAGGCGACAGGCAGAGCCACATCTTGGATACACATCTTGCCAAGAAGGTGGATGCATTATCAGCACCGACTTTTACCTTTGCCCAGGTGTCAGGGTAGTGGGACTGAGATATGTAAATTCAGTCAAGCACCAGGTATGTTCAGGCCTACTCAAGAATGCAAATAATCTCCTTTGATCCTAACTTTTGGTGATACTTCCTGGTATTTGGGGATATAAATAAACACACTGCGTGGGCTCTGGGTCCCTGTCCCTCCATCAGAGAAGACAGCGTCCTACCCGGCTCCCAGCTTTGCTTCTATGTCTGCGTCTTCTTTCTATTCTTTCTTTCATTTCTCAATCCCCAGCTCCTCTACTCAGGAACCGGACCTGCTCTCTTTCCACACTGGATGTGGAAAAGAGAGAAACCACTACAATAGACTCAGTCTTTCTCAACCTCAGACAACTGGGGATTTGGAGAACTAAAGCAGAGGATAAGGCTCCTAAAACAGAACAATATCTGAATCCAGTCCTAAGCCACAATGTGGTGCGAGCCAGAACAGCCTGGGAGTAATCACTGCACAGACATCCCAGGGGACACGGCCGCCCATCAGCACCAACGAGGCTGAGAGGCCTGATGCTCACTGGGAACTGGCAGAAGGGGCCAACCCACCTGGGACAGTGCCTGGCTACGTCCTTGAAACTGGAAAGCTCCCCCAGGCCACTGAAGGTCCTAGATTAGCATTAGGGATTAGAGAAGACAGAGGAACAGCCGAGTTCTGTGCTGTTTCAGCCTTCAGTGCTTCTTGCTCTATTTGAGAAGGTTGGCATCACACCTTGCCTGTCTGTGGCCCCAGCACCATTGCCATATTGCTCACTTTCCCTGACCCACAGGTGGTTGGCCAGAACGGCCTCTCTCCCATAGGATTAGCTTAGCAAGGTTACCTGAGACCTCCTTTGACCTGAGGACAGCAGCCAACACCAGGGACTCAGTGGTCCGTCAAAGTGTTTCAGGGGCTTCCTCCACAGCCCTCAATGCATCTCTGTCAATCTTACAAAGGCAGCCTGAAAGAGACCTGGCCCAGGAGCCATAGGGATGGGGCAGGTGGGAGTGGGGGAGGAGCTGGTCCCTGTGGTTGAGTGCTGGAGCATCAGGAAAGCCCTGCTCAATGCAGGTACTCTATCCATGATCTGAGAGTTGTCACATCTCACATCTCTGAAATAAGATGAACGTAGTGACTGGTGGCATCATGGCCTGGTGGGTAGCTTGACTGGCTGGTGGCATTTCTTATTTCCCAGAGGCACATGGACTTTGGGCACTCTGGGTTGGCTCAGTGGAATTCCCCAGGATGCTCTGCCACTAACTCCCTGGATGCTTTTCCTGTGCCTGCTGGTGAGCACTCCTGCTCCTCACACTGGAGGCCTCACTGTATCTCTTTGTCTCTCAGGGATGGTTGTCACCCCTTCCGCATCTGGGAAATCAAAGCTGGAATAGTCAGTGTCTTGTTGGAGTTCCCAGGGCTGACGAAGTGCAGAACCGGGATGAAGTGGGTGTCCAGCTTCGTGGAACATCATGGGGATCGCCCTGGGCACTGCCCAGGTCTCAGCTCCCGGTGTACATCTGGGGCCTCACAGGCATATCACACGTGGCTGAACTGACCTCCCTGCACCCCAATCCCTCATTCTGTTTTCCCTGCCTTGGCAAATGGCTCCTGCTGCTCCCAGAACACCAGTCATCCTTGGCTCCCAGAGCTCTGCAATCCTATGGCCTGAGGATGGAGGAATCATCTCTGCCACCCTCGCCGATGACACAAAAACCTCCTCTACTTGCTCCGGCTCCGCTCCTGCCTACAGTTTTCTCTGAATCACTCCAGTGAAGGTTGCATCCAGACAGTGGCTTCCACTGACTTTAGAACGGAACGTGAATTGCCAGCGAGGCCTGCAAGGCCCAAGCCTCACTTTGTGTCAATTCCTCCCGTTTACTGGGCCTGAGCTGCTCAGCCCCGCCCTCTCCTAAGTGTTCTTTCTTTCTGCGACTCTATCCCACCTTCCCCATCTTCCTAGCTCAGGTCTTGGCCTAAGTGCCACCGTTCAAGGAGGTTCCCCCTGACCCCTTTTGTTTTGCTTTGTTTTGTTCATCCTCACCCAAGGATGGTTTTTCCATTGACTTTTAGAGAGCGTGGGAGGGAGAGAGACACACAGAGAGAAACATCAATTGGTTACCTTCTGCAACCAGAGGTACATGCAACCGAGGTACATGCCAATGATAGGAATTGAACCTGTGACCCTTCAATCCCCAGGCTTACACTCTCACCACTGAGCAAAATCAGCTAGGGCAAAAATATGTGTGCATTTTTAAGTTGATTTCAGAGAGAGGAAGGAAGAGAGAGAGAGAGAAGTGTCAATGATGAGAGAGAATCATTGATCAGCTGCCTCCCACACGTCCCCCTACTGGGGATCGCAACCCGGGCGTATACCCTGACCGGCAATCGAACTGGCTTCGTGGGTGGATGCTCCGTTGAGCCACGCAGGCCAGACTGGAGAGCGTTTCTTTGGCAGCACTCTCGCGGTCATACTGAATTCTTGGCCTAATTACCTAACATCTATCTCCGCTACATTGTGTGAGACTCTTCACACAGAGTGAAACACTTACGCCGTGCCTGGCGTAAGCAGGGTCCTCCGTAGGCTTTTATGGACTGAATAACACACCTGCGACTAAGCAATGTGCTGAGGGCCTCCTGCATCATCATTCCCTTCTATCAACGAGCCTCTCATGCTGACGGAGATGTGCGGAGAGCCCAACTACACGGGGAAAGGTTACAGCAGCAGTGACAGCGAATTCAACTCCAGAGCTGGCTCTCCACACACCCACCATGTGGGAGCCTCTGGGTCTAGGACTCAGTTTCCAGGAGGGGCCTGGAAGCAGCCTGGTCTGGTGGCAGGGAGGACCAAGCTTCCGGGTCTCCTGAGTCACGTTGCCAGGCGCCCAGGCGGACTCCCAGCTTGGAGCCGTTTGCTCACTTGGTCATTTCAATCATCTTTATGAGTTCGCAGGTTGAGTCATTCAGATAACTGAAATAGTTACACTGACAGTGGGGACATTCGAATGTCTGAATAACGGCCCTGAGGGTCAGCTGTGTCTGAGCTCATCCGCCGCTCCGTGTACCTTGCCAGCAGGTTCTGAGTCCCATGGTCTAAATAGAAAGATGAAGAATGCAGATGACAGCACACTCCTGTCAGCTTCCTGTCTTAGGAGGCGAGTCGGAGAACACATGAAGCTCGATGCTGATTTTATCCATTCCTCTCTCGTCCGTGGGCGGCACATCCCAGTGACTAGACACCAGCTTCCCCGTGCTCCATGGTTTCGATGCTGAGCATCCGTCTCCTCTGGGAAGGACATCCGTCTCCTCTTCATGGTGACAAAGACACATACCTGCCGTATGTCCTTCTTATGGTGCAGGACTTATCAGGACAAGTCTTATCCCACTGTTCCAGCCAGCACAGGGCTTCCACGTCACATGTACATTTGTGAGCCAGTTATGAGGTTGATTGTGTTATCAAGACATTGATCAGCATCCCACTAAGCGAACAGCCCCCCAAAACTCTATGTCTCAGAGATGCTCCAAGCTGCCTAAGAGAGCCTCAGGTATATATCACAACTGGCTTTCTCTACCAGCTCTCGGGTAGAGTTTCAAACATTCTGAAATGCTTTCATAATCAGCTAAGAAGTGTCTTCTCTCTCAGCAAAGGTCAGGATGCTTTTCTAAGATTTATTGGCCAAGGAATAGGAGATTACCCAGGACCATAAAGTTCTTTTTTAGGTGAGCCCTGCCTTGCCACGGTGGCCTTGCCCATGAGCCGGTGGCATCTGAAGTATGTCAGATGCAGGACGACGTCCTGGGACTGTGACAAGAGGAGTATGGCATGACCTCCTTCACTAAGTCATTACTTGAGCTGGGCTCTGTGTTTCCTGCAGGGATGCCCTACCTGCTCTTCAGGCCCAGGAGCTCAGCCCATTTGGCCCTTTGACCCCACCTTGGTACTATGCTCCAGCTGCACTGGCCTTCGAATGTTCCCAGCTCATTCCTACCCCAGGGCCTCTGCTCGAACTATTCCCTCTGCTTAGTGCAGTCTGCCCTCGGGCCTCCTGCATCCCCTCCGGAGGTCACTCTCTGAGCACACAACCCACAGTGCTCTCCTGCACATCCCCTGGATAACTGTCGCTGGAGCATTTTTAACTCTCTGACACTCAAGTGCAGTTCCAAACACACCATGTGTGTTTTTCTCTGCCCCCTCCCTCCCACTAGAATGTGGGCTTCACATGGGCAGGAACTCATTTTGTTCCCCACTTTCCTCCGGGCTGTCAGCAAGGCCTGGCCAGCGCAGGCCCTCAGCAAATGCCTGTGGAAGGGCCTTGTTTGGAGGCTTCGGTTTACCCTACAGGTCACTGCCAGGTGTGCCTGAAGCTTCAAGCAGCAGCAGTTTCTGCTCACCTACCCCGACCTTCTTTCAGGCTCCCTCCCTGCCTCACTCCACCCCTGGAGTGGCAGCCTCTTGAGCTCTATGACCTGACCAGGCTGTGCTCTTTCCCATTTCCAGACTCTACCAGTGCTGAGCTTTCTGGCCTAGAACAGCTGCACAGCCGATGAGCTCCTATTCATCCTTCACAATCTAGTTCAGATGTCCCTGCTCAATAGAGCCTTTTCCAATGGCCCAGGTGTGCCAGCCACCAACCCCCAACCATTCTCACGGAGGTCTCTCAGTATCCCTCATGGAGTAACAGTATGGAACTCTGGACCCCCAAACCTCCAAAGTCATTGAATCAGAACATGGGAGGGTGAGGGTGGTCCCTATTTTGGGACACCCACATCATTCATCAGGGACCAGTCAGCAGCCTGGGGTGGGTGACTGAGAGCCAGCACATGTGGCTATTACAGTGGTGAGCTCATAAGCCCAATTCTAATGTTGAGTATTAATCATAATTTGTAGGCTCATTTTAACAATAACTGTTTTTCTAGTAAAGCACAATAATCAATGTCTGTTGACCATTCCATATTTTTTTCTTAGTGACTAAGGAGCTCAAAGTTGAAACTGTGCCAATGAACCAGTCAGAGAACTGAACCTCTGCGTTTTCCTTGAAATAAATCCAGCTACTAATTGGTGGGTGGCCTTCTGGGCTGGGGTACCTCATGGCCATGCACCTGAACCTCACAGGTGTGGGCTTGGCTGTGGTAGACAGAAGGGTACCTGTTCAACCCAGCTGACTGAGGCCCCTGAGCCTTGAATACTTTTCCAGATCCTGAGATTTAATAAGTGAGCAAGCATTCTTAAAACAATCCTCTCACACTTACAACTACTGCTGTGTGTGTATGTGTGTATGTGTGTGTGTGGTGTGTCTATCTCTCTGTGTGTGTCAGTGTATGTATCTGTGTGTGTACACCCCGGTATGTGTATCTGTATATACACCTCTTTTTGTGTGTATGTGTATACCTCTGTGTGTGTATCTGTGTGTGTACACATCTCTTTGTGTGTCTTTGTGTAAGTATATACCTTTGTGTATGTATCTGTATTTATAGACCTCTCTTTGGGTGTCTGTGTGTAAGTGTATACGTGTGTGTGTGTGTGTGTGTGTGTGTGTGTGTGTGTGTCTATGTGTATTTGTGTGGGTAGTGAGAGGGAGATAAAATGATAAGGCAAATGTAGCCCAGTGTTAACAGTTGATGAAGCTGGGTGAAGGGAACATGGGAGTTCTTGGAGCTATTTTGGTAACTTCTATGTGTGTGAAGTACTTAAAAACGAACAATCAGATTGGACAGGAGGAAGCAAAGCCATGGGAGACAAGTGCATTCCAGGGTCCTGAGAGCACAGATAAGCCTTGGTCCGAGGTGACACTGGGGACTGGCAGTGGACTGACACCATAGGCCTGGCGCCCGGGGAGGACTCTGGGTTTTCTCAGGAGTGAGGAACATGAGGCTGTCTACACCAGGGGGCTTCGGGCTCAGAAGTCACCCTCCTGTGGGATGTCCCCGTGGTGATGAGGGTGGTGGCTGGGTGATGGTTGAGGCCGAAATGCTGCCCTTGGGCTGTGTGATGGGCTGTGAGCCCACCTTTTTGCCTGCAGCTCTGACACCGTCACAGCGCCCGCTGTGCCCATGCAGATGAAGTGGGGCCAAGCACTTGGTGCCAGCGCTGCTGCACGGGTGTAAGCTCCCATTTGCGGGCGTGCCGTTTCGTTCAGAGCTGGGGCCCCCGGAACCCACCGGGAGGCTCGAGGCTGACATTTTTCTTCCTGTGTTGATTCCTCCCTATAATATTCTGCGGGAGCTTACACTTTATTGCTCCTTGAAAACTGGATGGAAATAAGTCAACACGTGCCAGGATCTAACCCAAGTGGTCACAGAGCTGCACTGTTACTTAAAAGTTATCCCCACTTGAAGGAGCTTTGGGATGAAGAGTTCAAGCCCAGATGTTTGGAGGGGACATTAATGTGGGCAGTTCCATCAGTTGACATCTGATGGATTTTTCCAGTTCTGTCTGCTAGGAGTGCTGGGGATTCATAACTCACTGAGGGTCTCCCTGGGGGATTCAGGACTGTGGTCAAGTCTCGCTGAATTAGGGTGGCCCCCTGGAGATTGAGAGGTAGGAGTTGGGTTGTCAGACAGGCTGGATTTAAATTTCCACTCTCCGTTCACTACCAGCTCCAACCCCATGAAATATAAATCCCAAACCAAAGAGTTTGGGGATGTGAATTCATCAAAATAAACCTGAAGTTGGAAAAGTTGTGAGCAGCGCAAAGAACCTGCTCCACCACTGGGGGCCGCAGGAGCCGTGTGCCTGTCCGTGGGATACGTGCCGCCAGAGAGCAAACCCTTCCTGATGGCCATGACGTTTCCCAGCCACGGCCCCTGTCCACCCAGAGTCCCAGGCTCAGACGTCACCTCCATGTGCTGTGTCAGCCATGGGGCCATGAATAACGGGGTGTGGGCTGTAGGGATAGAAGGAAAATAGGGTGTGGTCAGTCACATCTCAGGACACACATCTGCCACTATCCTTACTTGTCACCTGGGAATAAGAGGTAATAATACCCCCTCTTCTGACGTTTACAGAGGCTGTGATTTCACCTGGTGTTTGACAGAGTTCTTGGATCTAATGTGCTATTGATTGTCAGAGGCACTGTTACTTTGCAAATCTCAGGAAAAGTAAAATAAACTCTGCCAATCAAATGCTCAGGCATACTGAAATATACACTGCCTCTCAATTTTAGAAATATTAAATGCAAAAAAATGCATTTCGGAATTAAGAAATCACTATGCTATTGGTTACGTTTAATTTCTTTCCAGAGGAGATGGGGAAGCAATATTTTGAAGTAAACATAAGGAATAGTGTTTTTAAATGCCCCTTGGAAAATGAAAACAACCTAAGGATGACATCAATAAGGGTCATTATGGTCCTTATGTAAATGGAATAAAAAGATACACACACACACACACACACACACACACACACACACACACACGAGTCCCGGTGCACAAAATTTGTGCATGGGGGGAGGGCCAGGGTGCCCAGACTGCACCCTCTCCAATCTGGGACCCCTCAAGGGATATCTGACTGGCCCAATCCCAGTAGGATCGGGCCTAAATGGGCAGTGGGACATCCTTCTCACAATCCAGGACTGCTGGCTCCAAACTGCTCACCTGCCTGCCTCCCTGATTGTTCCTAACTGCTTCTGCCTACCAGCCTGATCACCCCCTAACCACTACCCTGCCAGTCTAATTGATGTCTAACGGCTCCCCTGCCAGCCTGTTTGCCCCCAGCTTTCCTCCTCTGCCAGCCTGGTCACCCCCAACTGCCCTCCCTTGCAGGCCTGGTCCTTCCCAACTGCCCTCCCCTGCTGACCTGATCGCCCACAACTGAACTCCCTTGCAGTGCCTGGAACCTCCCAACGGCCCTCCCCTCTTGGCCATCTTGTGGTGGCCATCTTGTGTCCACATGGAGGCAGGATCTTTGACCACATGGGGGCAGCCCTCTTGTGTGTTGGAGTGATGGTCAATCTGCAAATTACTCTTTTATTAGATAGGATAGAGGCCCGGTGCATGGGTGGGGACCAGCTGGTTTGCCCTGAAGACTGTCCCAGATCAGGGTGGGGGTTCCCTTGGGGTGAGGAGTGGCCTGGACGAGGGGTCTGTGGAGGTTTGCGGACTGGCCATGCCCCCTAGTGACCCAAGCGGAGGCCCTAGGATCTGGGATTAATTTATGTTCTACAATTAAAACTTTGTAGCCTAGAGCGGAGCCAAGCCTTCTGCTTGCTCCATGGCAGCAGCCATTTCTGTTTGAAACTTTGTAGCCTAGAGTGGAGGCCTAGGTCGGTAATGGCAAGCCGAAAGCTTGGCTTCATCCATTGCCAGGGAAACCCAAGCCTCTGTTCTCTCCAGCTCAGTGGCTGCCACCATTTCTGTATCTTTTATAATTGAAACTTTGTAGCATCGAGTGGAGGCCTAGGCCAGCAACAGCAGGCAGAAAGCTTGGCTTCCTCTGTTGCTGGGAAAACCCAAGCCTCCCTCCTGTTCTCAGTGGTGGCAGCCATCTTGGTTGGGGTTTATTTGCATAATTTGCTCCTGATTGGCTGGTGGGCATGGCTGGTGGGTATGGTGAAGGTATGGTCAAATTTGCATATTACTCTTTTATTAGATAGGATACTGAAAAATATTTTAAAAATCCATTAAGTGAACAAATCCAAAGGAAACTTTTATGAATATTATAATCTTACTTGTGGAGAGTAATTGTGTATGTGTGTGTGTGTGTGTGTGTGTATGTGTGTGCACAACACACAGATGCAAGTATGCAACACACACAAACCTCTGATTGTCTGTGTAGAGGAGGTTTCTGGAAGAAGACATAGGCATCATCACCTTCGGCTTTCTCTGGGGCCTGGTGATGAAGTCTAGCTGAGGTTTGGAAGAATATGACTTTCCACATGTGCCATTAATGACATTTGAATTTCTGAAGCTGTGCCCGTGTACCACTTTTATAATAAAAATGCAGCCAGCAAGTGTTAAATTTCTAAAAGTTCAAGGAGGTGCAATATTCATTACTTTTGTTTTTCTTTTCAACTTTTGCATTTCCTTGTAATAGGAAAATGAAATGGGGAAGCAGTTTCACTCATTTGCGATGCTTATAAATTTTTCCTTATATGTTTTAATTTATAATTAATCTGTAAATAGACTCATTCCCTGATTCTTATATTTCTTAAAATTTTTCACCCGAGGATATTTTTCCCATTAATTTTTAGAGTGAAAAGGAGGGATGAGGAAGGGGAGAGGGAGAGAGAAAGAAACATTGATGTGAGACACATCAACTGGCTGCCCTTCTTTTGGGCCCCCTACTTGGGGCAGATGGTGAACCCACAACCGAGGTATGTTCCCTTGACAGGAATCGAGCCCATGACCCTTCAGTCCACGGGCCAACGCTCTAATCACTGAGCAAACTGGCCAGGGCCACTCCCTGATTCTTAAGGGTGGTTTGAATTCTCCTAAATTGCCAATAAGGTAGAGACTGAGTGACTTCCTTCTAAACCAACTGCACTCAACTCGCTTGAGATCCACTTCTCTTTTGCACAGCAGAGTCGAAAGGGCCACTTTTAAGGTAAGCTGGTAAAACCAGATATCCCTTTAAAACAGTAAGCCGCTGTGTTATGTACCTCTAGGAAAAGTGTCAACTTACCTTAATTGGGTTTCTTTTCCTGGAGGATAACTCTCAGTTAATTTCTGCACACCCACTAACCCTGGCTTGGACCCTGGAGTGATGGGAGAAGCCTTCACCCACTCTCTCTGTCTTTCTGCCTCTCTTGATTGAAAAGCATCAGTAGCAGCAAAAGTTAGTTCAGTTATTCAGAAACCTGATGTGAAAAACACTTTGGTGCAATATGCTTAGCAGACAATGGCCCACAGGTTCTTTCATCAACATAGAGGGAGGCCTTCGCACTTTCCTAAGGAACGGAAAGAGATGTGTTCTATTGAAAACTGTCCTCTCCTGTTCCACAGCCCAGGACACCAGGCTGCCCCGGGAGGGGAGGCGGGTGCCTGGGGGAGACCAGGTGGTCTCAGGAAACCTCAACATCTGAGTGTTCTCTGAGTGTCTGCGAGCAAGCATCCCCGAATACCGGGATCCTGAGGGCTCTGAGGGCCGCGCCTGGCTGTGCTCAGAGGCAAGCTTTCCATGAGAAGATGTCACCATCAACAAGACAGAGCCCAGCTAAGCCGCCAAAGTGCCATGTTAAACATCAGTCACCAACTGCTGTTTTATTCACACCAGATGCTACTTGGAAAAGATAGCGTCCAAGGTTATTTTTAACAAGAGCGGGTTATCTCCTTTTGAAGATTCTCAGAGAGAAACATGGGCCACAGGGAGCAGCTCTGTTTCCTTCAGCAAATCCGGGTGGAGCGGGCCCCAGGCCCCCTCCGCAGCGTGGGCCTCACCCACGCACGCCTGACAGCTGCAGACCCAGAGAAGAGAGGTGCGGGTGCCAGCGTGAGAACTTTGCTGCCTGGTTTCCTCACTTAGTTGTTCCAAAAGGTTGGCTTTACGATCTAGTGTGATTAAAAACGTAGGCTGGCGGGTTAGACGCAGTGCTTTTGGCTGCATCCTGAAGACACCCAGACTGACTGTTCTGATGGGGAAACACGGCCGTGAGGAGGCAAGTGCAGCAGGCGCCCGTGAGGGACGGCACGGCGGGGGCGAGGAAGCAGTGGGCAGTAGGTGAAAGCATGTCTAAGGGCTAGACACAGACAGTGGTGGAAGGTTCTGCAGATGGAGGAGGCCCTTCTGAGCAGAGCCGCTGTGGTTAGTAAGTGAGTGAGTGAATAGCATTAACTATGCAACAGAATAAAATACACCAGTTGTCCAAGAGACTATTGGCGTCCACTGTAAGTGGAGGTTTGAGGGTAGCAAATCCAGCGTGACCTCCATCATGCACTGGCTTTGGGCCAGGATAGGAAAATACTTTTGTAGGACAAATAATGTATTTTATAAGCATGGTCAACTGGGCATGGGCTCTCAGCATGCGGAGAGTGGAGGGAGCTGAGGACTCCCCGGGGCCCCGGGGCTGGAAGGGCTCCCTGGCGGGGGAGGTGGCTTTACTTCTCCTCCGTGGACAGGCGGTGGAGAGCCTCGCCCAGGTGCAGCAGCTCCGCCCTGTGCTCCAGCTCCTGGTGCAGGCCCTTGGGAACAGCGCCCAGGCCGTGGAGCAGTCCGAACAGGCAGCCCGCGATGGTCCCCGTGGCCCCACTCTCACCTGGAACAGAAACATAGGTCCTCAGGGATCCCAAGGGCAGAGTGGGAAAGGGCACATCACTGTGAACTTGACACTATCCAGGGCCTCTTTGCAAGGGCCTGTCTCAGAGATGCTACTGGGCTGCTGGCTCTACAGCAGGCAGCACCAGGGCTTTCTCAGCCTCCTCCCTCTCCTTCGTGCCAAACCCTAGTTTTGCCAATGGGCCCTGGGTGGCTTTTGCTGTCCCCAGTTAAGGGGATAGGTGTTCCCCCTCCGTCTCTCATCAAACACCCTGACAACACACAATGTGTGCAGATGCCTTTGTTTTCATGGGTGCTGGGTGCCCAGGAAGTCCTCCCCTCCAGGCTCTGCAGGTGGCCAGAGTCTACAGGGGCTCCCTCAGAAGCTGTCTGGACTTCACGAAGATTCCGGTATGCCCTCCCCATTGCTCTCAGCTAGGGGTGCTGGGTTGTGTGGGTCACTGCGCCCCTTGGAAAATCCCCTTCTCCCAGGTTCATGGCCACCCTGCTGCCCTTGGCTCCCATCACTCTCTCCTGGGTTCCTCATTCCCCAGTGGGAGCCCCCGGCTCTCAAAGAAGCACCCTGTTGGCCTCCAGGAAGTACAGACTTCACAATCATCTCAGCACTCTGCTCTGACAACACTAATAGTGATGGAATCCATACCCACACAGAGGGAACATAGACAGGTATCCTCTTTACACTCACAGGAGAAAATGGCACCAGGGAGTGAGGCAAGGCTCCCAGCCCTGCAGCAACCATCACTGCTGCTCAGTGGTACAGTGGGGAACTCCTGGCACTATGTACCCAGCTGCCTCACAGCCCAGTGCATTGGGTTTGATCCCCTGACTTCACAGAGAGACTGGCCTGGAACTGCCTTTGAGCCCAGGACTGACTGATTCTAAAGTGCAAGCTCTCTGTGACTGCAGAGTCTGCAGAGGGGAGGGACAAGACGATGGTGATTGCAGAGGTCAGAATGCTGCACAGACAGTGGATAGTGCCAGAGGAATATGTGTGCTCTTCAACCAGCAGCCATGAGGCAGAGGACCTTGCACCCCAGCGACCTGAATGCTACATCTCTCCAAGCTCAGATCCACAGGGCCACCCAAGGCAGCACAGCAACCTGCCTGCAGTCTGTGATGTCTGTGCATGAGTATGCGGGAGCCAGCGCTCTGCTCAGAGAAGAACCAATCATCTGGGGCTCCCTCATTCCTGAAACCTCAGACATCCTGATAGAATGCACAGGGATAGGGATGGGGTGCTGGCCTCTTGGAAGTTCAAGGTCATTGAGGAAGGAAATCTCACCTCCGTGGAACATGGCCCGGTGACAGAGCTCTGTCCAGTTGTTCCCGGCTCCTAAGAGAGCATCGTAGGCAATCATGGGGGCATCATGGCCCCGTCGCCCGCCTCGGCCTTCTGAGCTCCATTTCTTGTAGGTCTGAAGAGAGAGTCAGGGGTCAGAGGCATGAGCCAAAAGCAGACCCGCTCAGAACCTGAGCTCCCCGGGTCTGTCCAGTGGGCTGTTCGTGTACCCACTGAGCACTGATGGAGTACCACTGTGTGCTAGGTGCTGCCCGGGGCTCGCGAGGGGCAGCGAGCAGGAAAGACTCCCTCCTCGTGGCTTTACATGGCAGCCATTCTGAGATGTGCATTTGCAGATAAACAAGCACCGACAGCGTGTCAGGCAGCCCCGAAGCCCACGAGGAGAAATAGAGCCGGGCCAAGGGGCTGAGGGTGTTGTGACAGGCGTTACGACACCACATCCAGGAAGCCACTTGCTGGTGACATTTGGTCTGAGTAGGGCAAAGGGACAAAGATCTTCCACGATCCCTCCCACATGCAGCTGTTCCCTCAGCCCGTCTGTACTGCTTGGGGCTAAGATGGCAATAACAGCCCAGGTGCAGGTGGACCCCCCTGGGCGGTGGGACCCTGAAAGCTCCCCGTCCCCGGCTGCCATCTCGGACACAGCAAGGCTTACCTTGTCCCTCTCCTCTGCATTGTAATGGTCAGGGAAGGCGGCTTTCCTCTCGGTGTCTTCACTGAGCTTTCTCTCTTCCAAGTAAAACTGCCATTTGGCTTCAAAGTAAAACCAGTGCTCCTGGTACTCTAAATGCAGAGAACAGGGTGGCAGGGTGCCATGGCCATCAGCAGGAGTGTGGGGGCCGGGGGGATGAGTGGGGTCCGGGGCAGAGGGGCTGGGCTCAGGACATTGTGGGCAGTGAGCGGGAGGGAACAGAAGACACAGGGCAGTGACCTGGCATCTGGCCTTCCTGATGGCTCTAGACATTCAAACATGCTTATTATTTGTAGCTACTCTGAAACAAAAGCAAGGAAGATGGTGATAGGGGACAAAAGCCATTCAAAGAATTGCTTAACTCTCTTCTGAAACTAGACAATGACTGCAATATTTTTAAGGGCATTCTTTGAAAATTCTGAACCTGGGTATGTTAATTAATTCAACACTGCCTGCAAGGTAAGGAGAGAGGACGTTTTACTATCCTAATGACCACCAGCTCGACATCTAAACCCCAGAGGGGGTGAAGCAAGCTTTCTGAGGTCATTTGGTGAAGAGGACGTTGACTCAAAAATGAGCTGGAGCAGCAGCTACACTTGCTGGTAGCAGATAGGAGATGGCTCTCTGAGTGTCAAAGCTTCTAGGAAGTCATGAGGACTTCGCCATCCCTCTGCAAAGTGTGCTGGGTTAACACACTTGACCCTGCCCTCCTTGAGAGCAGGCAGAACCATGGCTCCATGGATCGCTCAGGATGCCAACTGAGTAGAGTGGTAAAGTGACCAGTGAGGCCTGAGGGAATCAACCGACTCAAAAGGAAACACAGATTCTGCTGTATCTGCTTATGGTTGGGAAGCTGGGGAATAGAGCGCTGACCAGAGGGGCTAGGTGGTCACGGCTGCAGAGGAAAGCAGTGTTCCCCTGCCCTTCTAACCACGGGGACAGCAGAAGGTGCCTGAGGGGGGTCGTGGGATGACATCCAGGGTGCAGAGGGAATGCCAGCCCCTTGGAAACTACGGCATGACTGTTTTACAAAACAAAAGGTGAGGCCCATTTAAGGTCTATTTCAGTGAAATAAGATTAAAAGTGAAAGACAGAAGCAGCAGGGCGGGGACCAGAACCCACAAATCCCACTAGCCCTGCAGAGACCTGTATTTCCAACAGAGAGCTCATGCTGGGGTGGGTGCAAGCTCAGACAGAGCCTCCTCCCCAAGCAAATGGCCAGTCACCTTTGGAAGTAGGTCTTCAAACACAAAAGTATGGAACTTAACTTGCTAGCTGTCCCTGCTGCCAATGGAGGTTGTCCTAGACTGAGCAGAGGCCCCAGGAGAATATTTTCTGGAGGTGCTCTACAGAACATTATTTTTCTAGATGATTTTGGGTATTTTGTTTAAAAGGGATTAAGAAGAATGAGTGGAGAAAACAAGTATAAAGGGGTTGTTACAAAATAGTCATGAGGATGTAAAGTACAACATAGAGAATATGGTCAATAATATTGTCAAAATTATGTATGGGGCCAGGTGGGTACTAGACTTATGCGGGGGAGGAGGGGGAGAAGCTAACTACTATGCTGGTACACCTGAAACTAAAATAAACTAATACTGACTGTTAACTGTGATAGACAAATAAAAAAATAAAATTGAAAAAGGGTTCTGCCATAGAGGTTCAGAAAACTCCGAGTTAAACAAATTTAAAATTAAACAGAAAGAATAAAGTCTCAAAATTATCTGACCAATGACTCTTCTCGTTTCTGTTCATGGAACATCTTTAACAATTTGTTCTTCAGAAAACCATTTTGATACTAGAGTTCTGGGGAAATGTAGATTAATATAATGTGAATAATGCAGTGACTGTGTAGTTTAATACACTCATGTTTTTTACCTCTTTCAGATGGTTTAAGGTGAACCTACTTGAGTGGGGGAGGAGGGATGACTAACCCGGTGACCACAGACCAATCTCCCCAGGGCGGGAGAGAAGCCAGGGATAACAATGACTTAGACCAGATGAAAATAAACAGTGTGGGGTTGCCTCCTGTGTTCTATAATTAAGCTTATAGAGGGTGACTCATTGGGGATGCTTTGACTGGCGTGAACATGGAGGCCTCTTATTTCTCACTGAAACAGAGACCTTGTGGAGAAGTGTTTTCCAGCATTGGGTCCAGGCAGGGTAAGTGCAAGAGTCTCCTTGAAAAGTTGTTCTAACACTCCCCAGTCTGCCTTCTAGAATATAGTTCCTGGGCTTGGAGGGTGGCAGGAAAGTGATGTGTTGGTTTTGTGTTTCAGGACTTCAGCCTCAGGCTATTCTGAAAAATCAACCATCCTGCTCCTACATTCAAATCCTTCATCTCCCTCTCCTCCGGGACAAATTGAATACTTTGTTCTAGAAATTCTCCCCCACAATTTTAGAATGTCGAAGGCCACAAGAAGCTGTCTGTGCTCCTCAGCAGCCGTGACCCTCTGTGGGTCTGCCACCCGAGGAGAAAGCCATGGGGTGCCTGGTCCTGTGCCCACTCTCCCTCGGATCCACGGGGAAAGGGGAACAAGCCGAGAGGGGCTCAGAGGCCTAAACGCCAGCAGCACCACGATCCCCTAGGACCTTTGCTGGGCTGGCTGCGCTTGGCTGGGTTGACCGTACTCGTGGCCAAAAAGAATGAAGCATTTAATGAGTCAACTGGGACAGATGGAGCTTCCTGGGACTTAATGTCATCAGTGGGCACAGACCTCGGTCTGGCCTTCCATGTCAGAGACTTTAAGTCCCCTGGGTTAGGCACAGCTGTCCATTAGGTCCTTGGAGCAGTGTCAACTAGCATCTCTCATTCCCCTCTGAGACACGGGCTACTTAAGGATAATTTGGAAAATTAAATCTTAGTACAGTAAGTTCTCACTTAACATCATCAATAGGTTCTGTGTCTTTAAGAGAAATGATGTATAAGAAAACCAATTTTACCATAGGCTAATTGATATCAACAAGACTCAAGTTCCTCATCAATGATTTAACAAAACGACATTGAGTGAAACACATACTTCAAAGATCTGCTGTGTGCACCCCATTCTTCCTGGCACCTCTGTGGATCTCCATGGGCTTCTTTGTGGGATCTGCCTGCTCACATGGACCCTACCGGGATGCTCTTGTTTTCACTGCGGGGCAAATGGACCTTCACCTCTTTGGGAGCCAGGTCTGTGCAAATTTGCACCGAGTGTGAATTGAGACCAAACTCTGCCTCCTTTCCTATAAGTGGCAAGAAAGGGGACCAGGCTCACCTGCCAGGTGCCGGATGGTCTTCTTGCAATATTCTTCCGCCAGTGGGAGTGTCTTCATCATGTCTCTTCCCCACTGCTCCAGTGGCTTGCCTTGTAGGGCGTAAGATGCAAACAGGGCTGTGCATAGGGCCCCTAGGAAGCCTGGAGGGCGGAGGGGAGAGAACAACAATGGCGTGTGAACCATACCCCTGCTCTGGGGTGCTGGATGTGTGTTAACAGAGGTAGGACCATGGGCAGTTGCTTCATGCATTTTTACCTTTTTGACCTTTTGTTTCCCCTCTGTACAAAAAAGGCACAGTACCCATCCTTCAAGGGCATGTGGGGACAGATGATTCTAATCACAAACGAGTGCTTGCCATCTCATAGTGATAGCCACACCAATACAGTACCCATCAGAGGAAGGGCACTGCCATCTTTCTTTCTTTTTTAAAAAAATTGATTTCAGAGAGGAAGGGAGAGAGAGAGACAGATAGAAACATCAATGATAGATGTTTGAGAGAGAATCACTAATTGTCTGCCTCCTGCATACCCCCCACTGGGGATCGAGACACAACCCCGGCATGTGCCCTTGACTGGAATTGAACCCGGGACCCTTTAGACCTCAGGCCGATGATCTATCCACTGAGCCAAACTGGCCAGGGCAGGACACTGCCATCTTGCTGAGACACTCTTGGTGGCTCTTTGGACCCTCCTCGAGGCATCAGTTAGGGATCATTTCAAGGGCAGGGGATAAGCATCTTGTTCTCAAACCCAGGATTCAGTTACTGTCCTGCCCTCACTCCTCCTCCTCTCATAGAGTGTTTTAGCTCGCATCTGGGATAATGCACTCTGTAATAAAAATTCTGACACTAGTTGTCAAAGGTCGTTCAAAAATAGAAAAGGAGCCCTAGCTGGTTAGGCTACATGTGAAGGCATTGGCTCAAGGGCTGAAGGGTCCCAGGTTTGATTCCTGTCAAGAGCATGTCCCTTCATTGCAGGCTCGATTCCCGCCTTGGTCAAGACTTGGGGCTAGTGTAGGAGGCAACCAAATGATGTTTCTCACATCAGTGTTTCTCTCTCGGTCTCTCTCCCTCTCTTCCACTCTCTCTCTCAAAAAATAAAATAATAAAAAATAAAAAAATAAATGAAAATAATATTCTCTGGTAAGGATTAACACAAAAAAAATTGTAAAGCAGAGTGGACTTAATTGAAAAGGAGAATGCATATCTTAGCATTAATTGTGTACAATCAACCCTTTAAAACATCTTCAGTCACCAATCTAGAAATACATAAATGACTTAGCTACTAAACATGAAAAACAACATTTCTTTAATAAGATTGGGTAATATATTAGCCAATGTTTTAGGTGTTTAAATTCTCAATCCAGATTTTTTTGATACAGTTTTAAATTTAATTTTACTTGAATTTCACAAAAGAAAAAGAAAGAGAAGTTGATGGAATTATTGAATTAATATAAATATTTCCTCTAGATAAGAGATACTTCTCCTAAAATATATCTTCAAGATTTTAAAACAGAGTCTCCTACCTGAGAGAACCAAGATGGCGGCATAGGTAAAACACCTATCTTGTCGTCATACTCAGCAATTTTAATACTACAACTTAACGAAAGAACAAACACCTTCCAGAATCACCAGAAAGCTCGCCGAGTGAAAATTCCACAAATAAAAGTGAAGATAAGACACTGTGAATTGAAGGAGCAGCAGCGGACAGCGTTGAAAATTCGCGTGGAGAGAGGTTTGGAGCGCGCGCCAGTGGAGAGGGTGGGCGGCTGAAAACAGGCCAGTTTTCTCGAATGGGGAGACAAAGACGTCCCATGGACTGATTCTCCAGCTTTGGGCGAAGTCCAGGGAACCCACTATCACACGGGGTGAAAACTGGACAGTGGGAGCGCACACCGAAACTCGGGCACTACAGGGGTCTCCCGACTTGTGGAGAAGGCAGCTTGTGCGACCAGCTCAGCTGCGTGACTGCACAAAGAGCGCTCTGTGACTCGCTCTCTCATTCGGAAAACCGTCAGACTGCTTTGTTTTACGACCCTGGGTGAGACATTGGGCGTGCAGACTCATTTGGGGAGAGTCTGAATTCCCCGGCAGCTGGTGGAGCTCAGCAGCGGCTCTCTCTCAGAGGTACTGGCAGCCATTGCCCCCGGCACAGAGTCCCTGGGGCCGCATAGGGCGGAGCTGATGCTGTCTGCTTGGCCCAGAGACTCCGCCCATCCAACCTGAGCACAGCTGAACTTCACAGACAATTGGCCTGGAGGTCAACCCCTCCAAGTGCTAACAATGATTAACCTGAGCTTAACTTCAGCAAGACTGTGCAACCCATATCCACCTCAGGTAACTGGGGAGGTTGAGCCACTGTCCCTAGTAGGAAGTCTACCACACAAAGCTAATTGACCAACTCAGGGAAGCAGCCACCATGCAGAGACATGGAAAGAAATCAGATGTGAAAGAAATGGAGGAAAAAAACCGACTGGACATGGAATTCAAAACCACAGTTATAAGGCTTCTCAAGAGGCTCCAACAAAAGGTCGAGGCCTATAAGGAAATAAGCGAGACCGCAAAGGAAATGAATGAGTCCTACAAGGAAATTAACGAGACCCTCAAGGATATGAACGAGACCTGCAAGGAAATGATCAAGACCAACGTGGAAATAAAGGAGACCCTCAAGGATATAAAGGAGACTCTCAAGGATATGAAAAAGGACCAACCAGAAATTAAGCATACACTGACTGAAATAAAAAATATTATACAAAGACCTAAAAGTGCTCTGGAGCACCCCAAGAACCAAGGTCAAGATTTGAAATACAAAGAGGGAAAATCCACTCAGCTGAAAAAGCAAGAAACCAAAAGAATCCAAAAAATTGAAGATAGTGTTAGGGGCCTCTGGGACAACCTCAAGCATACCAACATCCGAATTATAGGGGTGCCAGAAAAAGAGAGAGAGCAAGACAATGAAAACCTATTTGAAAAAATAGTGATCGAAAACTTCCTACACCTGGTGAAAGAAATTGACTTAGGAGTCCAAGAATTGCACCAAACCCCAATATATAGGAACCCTAAGAGGACCACACCAAGGCACATCATAATTAAAATGCCAAGAGCAAAAGACAAAGAGAGAATATTAAAAGCAGCAAGAGAGAAACAGTTGGTTACCTATAAGGGAGCACCCATACGATTGTCAGCGGATTTCTCAACAGAAACGATGCAGGCCAGATGGGAGTGGCAAGAAATATTCAAAGTGATGAACAGCAAGAATCTACAACCAAGATTACTCTATCCAGCAAAGCTATCATGCAGAATTGAAGGCCAGATAAAGTGCTTCGCAGATAAGAAAAAGCTAAAGGAGTTCATCACCACCAAACCAATATTATATGAAATGCTGAAAGATATTCTTTAAGAAGAGGAAGAAGAAAAAGATAAAAGTGTAAATTAGGAACAACAAATACACATCTATCAATAAATGAATCTAAAATCAAGTGAATTAATAAGCTGATGAACAGGATAAACTGGTGAATGTAACAGAATCACGGACATAGAGAATGGACTGACAACTCTTGGGGAGAAAGGGGGTGTGGGAAGTGCAGCAAGAGACTGGACAAAAATCATGCAACTATGGGAGAGGACAGTGGAGGGGGGTGAGGGCGGAGGGTGGGAAATGTACCAGGTGGAGGGGAACTATAGGGGGGAAAAAAAGGGAACAATGTAATTAATAAACTGAACAATAAATATTTAAAAAAAAGAAGAAAAAAGATTTTAAAACAAAAGAACAAAATTGTGAGAACATTAGAGGTTGAAGTCATTATGATTTTTCCTGGGACCTATTTCCCTTTTTGTGTGTATAGACGCAGTTCTTGCTGTGAAAGATGAGTTCGTTGGCCCAGCCACACTGGCATGAACACGCAGTTCTGAAAACACTGAGCCCTTCTGTACCAGTTAGTAAATATCAGCCACTGCCTCTCCCCAGGGCTCTCCCCTTTCCTGGCTGCCCCACCCCACTGCCAGGACCAACCCCAACCCCCATCTTCCCGGACCTGAGCTACAAGGGAAAGGGGACTCTGGTCCCATCTCCCAGGTGCCTTCAACACCCACCACTTGGCCCCAAGCAGCTTAGTTTCCATCTGTTTTATATAATGGCTGTCAGGTAAGGCTTTGTTTGCTGAAAATATTCAGTGGGAAAACCCTGCTCAAGGTCAGCCCTCAAGCCCTTGAAGTTTGCACAGTCCAGGGATTTCTGAGAGTGGATGCCTTTCTCCCAAACACACTAGATCCTTATGAAGTCATGTGCACGTTTGCATTCTGGTGTAATTACCTTGCATCCAAATGGGCAACAGACACAGGCCTGTGGGTGTAGAGCCGGCTCATCTGCCTCATCTGAGCTGGCTCCGAATCAGATGAGGCAGAAGGTGCTGCAGCCCAGGCTCAAGTGGAGGCAGCAGGAAGGGAGTGGGCTTTGCTCCATGCCCAGCCCGGTGCCAAGTGCTCATGGTCCAGATCCCCTCCAATCCTATGAGAGGTATTTCTTTACTCTCTTCCCCGCTTCCCTTCCTTCCGGATTTACTGAGCGCCTGTCTGTGCCAGGGGCTGGGGTACAAAGGCAAAGCTAGCATCACCGCCCTGTGAGAGCACATCCAGAAAATGGCTGTGACTGGGGTGGGTGCAGGATGCAGGGGGAGCCCCAAGGGACTCAGGGAAGATTCTTCAGTGGAGTTAAAGCCGAGCTGGGGTTTGAAGGCTGAGGAAGGGCATCAGGGTGGAGGGAACTGCATTTGTGAAGGCAAGGAGGCAGGAAACAGCCTGCCTGGTCTGGGAACTGTGGAAAGGTGAAGGAACCCAGGTCCAGAAAATCTGCTGGGTGAGGTTGGGGTCCCAGAACCCACTAACTGGACCCTCTGCCTCCTTGACCTCCTTTGCTCCCGGCTTCCAGGCCAGGAAGAGGCCCTCATCTACCTGCACAAAAGGAGGCTTTGAAGCTGGAGAGAGGGAGTGAAGAAGGAGGGGCCAGCTGCTGTGTATTTTGGGGTTGCTTCTCAGAAATCTCTCCCTCTTCCTCCTCTTCCTTCTCCTCCTCCTCCTCCTCCTCCTCGTCGTCTAACACCAAGGCAATCAAGTGGCAACTGGGGACTCACCTGTGAGCAGGGCTACGTTGAGGGGGAGGTGGGCTGGGTGTAGGGGCCTCAGTTTTGGCATCTAGAACATGTGCACAACAACCCAGTTGCTGGCTTCTGTCACCCCAGGTGCTCCAAGAAGCGAGGCCCAGGCTGGACTCATTAGGGGGAAGGCCTGGGAGGTAAGGACAGGGCTGCCTCATCCTGCAGCTGGGGGCTCGGCAGGGCAGGGAGGAGTCCCTGAGCCACATAGCCTGCGCTTCCCACCAGGCAGCCTGCCTGCTGTGCCCACTGCATTGTCCCTGCCCAGGAGCCCCTAGGGGAGTGGAGACAGGGCCAAGACACAGACACGGGGATGAATCTCCCTGTGAGCCCTGCAGTGAGAGGTCTAGGGGGTCTCCCCTGCCAGGGCACAGGGCTCTGCTGTCCCCAGAACTGGTCAAAGCCCCAAATGGAGGGGTCTATTCCCTGAGGCGGCTGCTCCCATGACTACAGACTGACCTAAACAAACAAGAACATGTGCTCTCCCATTCTGGGGCCAGAATCTGAAACCAGGGTGTCTGGGGCTGTGCTGCGTGTGTGTGTGTGTGTGTGGGGGGGGGGGGGGGCGGCGGGTTCCAAGAGAGGGTCCTTCCTGCCTCTTCAGCTTCTGGGGGCTCCTGGCCACATCCCTTCAGTCTTCACGTGGCCCCTTGAGACCTTGCACGGTCTCTGTTTCAGGGGTGCCAACCTCCCTGGTTGGCTGCCTGCCCCTGCTCTCACACCTGACAACAGTCCCTTTGCCAAAGTCCTTCCAGAAAATGGTTTGAGAGTGCCATCTCTTTCCTGCTGGGATTGACAAGGAGACAGGAGAGCAGTGGATTGTCTGGAGTCCATGCAAGAGGTCCAGAGGGGCCTGTGCAGTCCCTGGAAGGCTGGGGGAGGCAAGGGTGGTGAGGCGGGGTGCTGATTAGGGAGTGGAAAGCCTTCAGGGCAAGTGGGGTGCACACACAATCACCTCACACTCCAGTGAGGAGCAGCTGTAGCCCATTGTACAGGTGAGGCTACTGCAGCACTGAGAAGGCCAGCAACTTCCTCGAGGGCACACAGCAGTAAAAGGGCTGAGCTAAAAATGGAACCCTGGGCTGCCCACTGCCTGTGTCTCCTTTACCTGTGACCTCTGGGTAAGCAGCCCATCACCCTGTGGCCATTTGCTCTGATGGGCTTCACCTTTCCCCCCAGCCCCACCTCCACCCCCGGTGGACAGGGGTCCTGTCATTGCACCAGTGCCTCCAGCAGCTGTTCTCTTTGTCCCTCGGTCCCTTCTAGCTGGTAACCATGGTGGAGTCCCACTGCATTGGGGTGAGGGCCTTGTGTGGAGAACACCCCACTTCCCCTCCCATCCGTGGCTTGGATTACAAATTACCATTATTTTTCCTGTGTCTGGTTTCCGCCACGTGCCTTCCCTGGCAGATTTCGTTTTACCTCGAAAAGAAATTGCTTCGGGCTCTGCAAACCAGCTGACTTCCTGCATTTGCTCTGTGAGATGTGGCTCTGCCCCAGTGCTGTCTGGTCCAAGTCCCTGATGCCACCCGACCTCTGTGGCAGCATTCTCTCATTCCCTAGTCCTCAAACCCAGGGTTCAATCCCAGCATTTCTCATCAGTGCATAGCACCCTCAGCGCTCCCCTGCAGCTCCGGGGACCTGCTGAGCCCAGGCCCCAGCCTGTCAATAGTCTCCCAGGTCCTGCCTGCAGCCCTACAGTCCTCAAACCAGTTTGGGAGGGGCTGGTGGGTGACCCCTTAAACAGAGGGGTGCAGACACCAGGTGGGCACCTCACCCCTCCTGTCCCCACCCCAACCCCATCTTCTGGAAAAGCCCTGAGCACCACGCCTGTGCTGACACCCTATCCCTGGAGGGCTCAGCCTGCGCAGTGTGGGCACCAGAGGGGACCTGTCTGCACAGTGGCTTCCCAGGGCAGCTGGATGCCCACCTGGCCCCAAAGCCATCTTTCAGCCCCCCACTTCCCCTTTCTGAAGGGTAACCAGGTGTCAACCCAGATTCTTGTACTCATCATATTGTTTCCATATGTTCAATATTTCCCCGTTTGAGATTTTTTAATGTTTAACTTAACTTAGTTACCAGATGTCCAGCGTTAACTCCTTTTCAATCACCCCAGATGTTGCAAACTGGCTGAATTATATGCCTTTCTCTATAAACTTTAAAGATCTAAGAAACTTATTTGTAGAAGTTATGGCTTAGCCTGTCACTTTTTGGTAAACTCATTGGCATGTTTTGCCACATCCACTTAGCAGGGGTTACATCGCCCGCTACAGTTCACACCCACAAAAGAGTACTTTCCAGAAAGACACAGGATAGCCCCTGAAGGTGACCTTGCAAAAGGATAACAGTCACCGGAGAGCAGCTGGCAGCCTCAGGACTTCTGGGTGTGTGTGTGGGGGAGGGGCAGGCACACCACCTGCGTTGCCATGATTAAAGGCTGGCCACAGGTACAAGAGTTTCAAGTCATTCTTTTTTTTAACATGGGGAGCTGGTTGCTTTCTAAGTCACATCTCACACTTAGGCTCTGGGGCTGCCCCACCTGCCCTACCTCTATGTGATGGACATGGGGTGGGGGATCCCAGCAGGCAGCTGGTCCCACTGTGCACACTGTGCCGAGAGCATGTGTGAGGGATGAAGTAGAATAATAAAACCTCCTAGCCCCATAATCATCCCTGCTGCAGGTAAGGAAATGCAGGCACAGGTCATTCAGTGACTCGGTCCAGCTCACATAGCCAGTGAGCCTTGGACCCAGGGGCAGGTCGTGGCAGCAAAGGATGCCTGCTGTCTGGGCTGGCTTCTGTCTTCACAGCAGAACACAAATGCTAGCTCTCATGACTTCAACCCAGATCTCAGATTTCAGCTCTTTTAAGCTGAAAACAGAATTTGAGCAGAACTGAAAATGTCAAAACCCAAATCTTCCAACAAATAGCAAACCAAATAGTGGATGTGACCACGTAAGGTTCCAGCTTAGTCCGCCGGACTGAGAATGACAGCAGGCACCTGTTCTGATGCCAGGGTTACCTGTGGGGTGGTTGTGCGTCATCCTGCCGCACTCGATACTGACTTCAATCAGGGTCTCCAGCCGCTCTGGCTTCCAGTACCGCATGCCGATGCACATGGCTTTGGTGGCAGCTCCAAACCCCGAACCTACATGGACCATCAAATACCTCATTTTAGATTTTTGCTCCAATAATTCCACTTCAGGCAATGTGGTTTTCATAAATAATCTTTAAAAATATATAAAAATTGATGTAATAACATGTTTATCATAGTGTCATTTGGATGAGTGAAAAATAGACACATCGTCCAGATGCCTGACAAAGAAGAGATTGAATAAATTGCAAAGCATTCATGTGTGGGAATGTTATTTAGTCATTAAAATCAGAATTTTTGATGGCATGGGGGAAAATGCTCATATGCTTCTACTGGGGACAATGTAGAAGACAGAAGTGTGTACCTAGTGTGCTTTCAATTGCATATATTTCCTCTTTTTAAAAACAACTTCACAAGTTATAATTGACACATAATCAACTGCATATATTTGAAGTATGCAAATTTTTGACATATCATATACCCATGAAACCAGCTCCTAAAGATAGTGAACATATCCATCACCCCAAGAAGTTTTCCCTGTCCCTCCTGCCATGCCCATCAACCACTGATCTGGCACTACAAATTAGTTTGTATTTTCTAGAAATAGACATAAACAGGATCATACAGAATGTACTCTTTTTTCCTGACTTCTTTCATTCAGCATGACCACATTGAGATACACCACTGATGTGTATCAATAGCTGACTCCCTTTTGTTACTGAATAGTACTTCGCTGTATGGATGTACCATTTACCTGCTGATGAACATTTGGGTCATCTCCAGTCTGAGGCTATTACAGATAAGCTGCTGTGAACATTCATAACCAAATCTTCGTGTGGACATATGCTTTACCTCAGAGTGGAACATGTAGCTCACATGGTAGATGAATGTGTAACTTTTTAGAAACTGACACACAGGTTTCCAAAGTGGATGTGCCATTCTAGATCCCATCAGCAGCTCCTCCACGTCTTTGACCACATTTGCTATGGTCCATCATTCAGCCATCCTCTTAGGTATGCAGTAGTTTCTCATTGTGGTTTTAATTTGCATTTTTGTAATGACTAAGGATGTTGAGCGTGTTTTCAACCACTTATTTGCTATCCATATCTCTTCTTTGGTGAAGTGTTCATGTAAATAGTTCTCCCATTTTTATATTAGATTGCTTGTTTTCTTGTTATTTTTAAGAGTTCTTTAGACACTCTGGATTGAAATTTTTTTATCAGATATGTACTTTACAAATATTTCCTCCAAATATGTGGCTTGCCTTTTCATTCTTTTTTAAAAAATATTTTTTATTGATTTCAGAGAGGAAAGGAGAAGGAGAGAGAGAGAAGTATCAATGATGAGAGAGAATAATTGATCAGCTGCCTCCTGCACACCCCTTACTCGGGACCGAGTCTGCAACCCAGGCATGTGCCCTAATAGGAATCGAACCACGACCTCCTGGTTCATAGGTCAAAGCTCAACCACTAAGCCATGTCAGCTGAGCAGCCTTTCATTCTTTTTTTTTTTTTTAAGCATATTAGGCTTTTATTATACAGAATTTGCTGTTGCAAGAAGATATATATAGTACTTACAATGATTACTTAAAATGGATCCAGCTAAAACAGATGGTGTTGTAAATATTGATAAAACATTTGTTAACCTTAATTTTATTTTATTCATGTTTCCAGGTGGACAGAACATAGTTAGACACGTTTATTAAAGTCGTATGCAGCTGGGTATTTGCTGGTCCTCCATTTTCAGGTTTAGTTTAAAACTGAATTTCTTCTCACTTTATCTCAGAAACAGGTGTGAGATAAAGCCTTTCATTCTTTTAACAGACTCCTCTGGAGAGCAGAAGATTGAATTTGGGAAGTATTTGTCTTCTTCAATTTCCTGGAAGAGTTGTGTACAGTTGGTATTATTTCTTTTTTAGCTGCTTGGTAGAATTCCTCAGTGAGGGATTGGATCTGGAGCTTTCTTTGTAACGTCTCTCACAGATATAATGCAGTTTAGGTGATTATTCACTCTTGAGTGCCCTTTGGTCCTTTGTGTCTTCAAAGGAATTTGTCCCTTTCATCTAGTTTGTTAAATTTATCAACACAAAACTCTTCATAATATTTCCTTTTCCCCTTTTAGTGAATGGTGAAAGATTTATACAATCTGAAGAGAAACCTTTTCCCCCTTTTAATTTCTGTAGACACTGTAGTGATGTCACTTCTTTCATTGTTGATACTGGTCATTTGTGTTTTCTTCTTTTTTGCCTGATCATCTGCCTAGAGGATTATCAATTTTTTATCTTAAAAATCAGCTTATGTGGAGTTTCTCTGTTGTTTTTCTATGTTTTCTAAGTCATGGATTTTCACCCTGATCTTCATTGTCTCCTTTCTTCTTTTTTTAGTACCTTAACATGAAAATGGAAGTCGTTGGTTTAAGACCTTAACATTAAAATCTCTGCCTATAATTGTGGCTTTATATATTTCTCTCTGCAGTTTTATTAGTTTTTGCTTTGTATACTTTGAAGTTTTGTTATTAGATACATAAGCATTTATGTTGGTTAGGTCTTCCTGATGAATGGATGCATTTGTCATGATGAAATCCCCCTGCCCCCCCCCCCCACACACAATATTCTTCGCTACAAAATTTACTTTATGCATTATTAATAGAATCACTCCAGCTTTCCTTTGATTAATGTTACATGGTATATCTTTTTCCATCTAATCTATGTGTGTCTTTATATTTATTTATTCATTTATTTTTTGTGTGTGTCTTTATATTTAAAGTGCATTTTTTATAAGCATAATATAGTTGGGACTTACTTATTTATCCTCTCTAAATCTCTGCCTTTTATTTGGGGTCTTTAGAACACTTACATTTGATGTGATTAGTGGTATGGTTAGCTTTAAGTCTATTATCTTGTTATTTATTTTCAACTTGTCCGATCTATTATTTGTACCCCTTTCTCTCTTTTTCTGCATTGAATATTATTTGCGATTCCCCTACCAATCCCAGTTAAAGATTACCACTGTGTGGAGGATGGTAAAGACAGTGCACCACTACAAGGAGAAGCCTATAGACCTAGTCCTACTGTGCCATCCACAGGTTCAGAGTCACCAAGGAAGACTCAACACATGGGACTGGGTTAGAACAGAAAGAAGACATACACCAAGACCTGAATTGGTAGCACACTGTCTCCCAGGTTGGGGGTCCCTCCTGACCCAAGGCAGGACAGCGGACTGCATGCACCCTCATACTGCAGGTGAAACCCCATTCTCTCCCCACAGGGCAGATGTACTGGTGGGACTGGCTGTGTGCTGAATGATGTTCATGTCTAAGCAATGCAGGCCATTCACTGTGAACCCAACAGGAAAGACTTCTCTTATGAAGGAAAAGAATTTTGAGTCAAGTGACAGCTCTACAGCTGGTCTCCACGTGAGGGGTACTGATTGGCAAGCCGAGGGATGGCAGGGGCCTCGAGATCTCTGCTTTCCCAGCAAGTATTGTTAAAATAGTTCCATTTCACCTCTTTGTTGGCTTGCTAGCTGTAATCTTTTGCTATTTTGGTGGTTGCTTTGGGCTCATAGTCTAGATCAGTGGTCGGCAAACTGTGGCTCGCGAGCCGCATGCGGCTCTTTGGTCCCTTGAGTGTGGTTCCTCCACAAAATACCACATGCGGGTGCGCAAGTACAGTGCGATTGAAACTTCATGGCACATGTGCAGAAGTCGGTTTTCGGCTCTCAAAAGAAATTTCTTTTTTTACAGAGAGGAAAGGAGAGGGATAAAGAGCTAGAAACATCGATCAGCTGTCTCCTGCATACCCCCCACTGAGATGTGCCCACAACCAAGGTACATGCCCTTGACCGGAACTGAATCTGGGTCCCCTCAGTCCGTAGGCCGACACTCCATTCACCGAGCCAAACCAGTTTTGGCATTTCAATTGTTGTACTGTTGATATTTGGCTCTGTTGACTAATGAGTTTGCCAACAACTGGTCTAGACAGCGGTCACCAACTGGTAGTCCGTGGGCCACTGATGGTCCATGAGGTCCAAAAGATTGGTGACCGCTGGTCTAGGTTTTTAACCTAAAACAGTCTGCCTTCGCGTGATTTTGTACCACTTCACGCCTCCTATAAGAACCTTACACTGCACACCTCCATCCCTTTTCTTCCTGTCTTTGTGCTGTTGCGCCATGTTTGCTTATACATAATTTATAAACCTTGCAGTACATTGTTATTACTTGTTAAAGTCCATTCTCTTTTAAATACATTGCAATAACAGGTTAAGTAATCTTATGTGTTTACCCATGTGGTGAGTGTTTCCATCAGTCCCATGCCTTTGTGTGGATCCCTATTTCCATACTGTGTTCTCTCTTCTGCCTGAGTGACTTCATTAGCGTGCTGGCAGTGTGACTGCTGGGGATGAATTAATTCCTCAGCTTTTATTCGCCTGGAAAAGGCCATGAGGGCTTGGTTCTGAAAGATGGTTTTTCTGGATATAGGA
This sequence comes from Antrozous pallidus, assembly GCA_027563665.1. Taxonomy (NCBI): domain Eukaryota; kingdom Metazoa; phylum Chordata; class Mammalia; order Chiroptera; family Vespertilionidae; genus Antrozous; species Antrozous pallidus. The sequence continues at coordinate 73,652,000 of CM050519.1, forward strand.
TTCTAGGTTGAAGCTGTTTCTTTTCACACCGTAGTGATACTGCGTGGCTATCTTCTCTCTTATGTCGCTGCTGTTGTCCCCCCTTGACTGTGTACTAGTACATAGGACGTGCGTTTTTCTCTTGAGCATCAGTTTTGAGCAGTTTGACCACTATACGCCTGGTTGTAGTTTTCTTCGTGTCTTTTTGTATTTGCTTGGAATTTATTGAGTTTCTTAGATCTGTGAGTTTACAGTTTCATTACATTTGGAAATATTTGGTCCCTGTTTCTTCACATCTTTTCCATTTGTTCCTCTTCTCTCTGCGAAGGATTCCGGTTTCAGGTATGTTAGTTTGCTCAAGCTGTGCCATGGCTCACTAAGTGTCCTTTTCTTATTTTCGGATTCTTTTTTCTGTGCCTGTTCCACTTTGGATAGTTTCCACAAACTCACTAATCATTCCTTCTGAAATGTCTAAACTGTTCATCTCGACCAATGTATTTTTAAATTCAGAAATTGCAGTGTTTTTCTCTAGAAGTGTAAGTTAGGTCTTTTATTATACCCCCTAGGGTCTACCTAACTTTTTATATCCTTGTCAGATAAGTCCAGCGCCTGTGAGGTTTCATCAAGTTTAATGTATTGTTTTTTCTCTTTTTAATTGGCTTTATTTGATTGGATGCCATCCTTCAATGTAAACCCAAAGGGGCAGGTCCAGAACCCCAGGAGCCAAAGCCCTGGAGCCAGAGACTGTGGCTACCTAAATACATCGCCCATAAACACATGAAATCTTCATGCAGACAGACATTTATGCAGGTGGTGTATGTTTCCCTTGATGTTTTAGCAAAAAAAATTTTTTACAAACTTAACGAGAAACCAGTGGCAAATATTTCTTAAAATAAATCAGGGATGGGTGACAGAACTGCTGGGGAAGCTGAGTCCTCTAAACAGATGCACATGCTGTAAGCTGGCTCCCCAGGCAGCACACTGCCCTGCAAATCCTGGCAAATCCCTCCCAACCTGCACAAAGTGGCCAGCGGCTGGATGGTGGGAAGACAGATGGCAGCGCCCAGGCGGTTCCCTAGCCTGCGGCTTTAGAGGCAGACGCAAGCCTTTCCTCACCCTTCTCGTTGAAAGGTGTGTGCCAGGCAAGGAGATAGTTATCTGGCTTCAGCTTTGAGCAGCCATCAATGGTAGCGGGGTCTGCTCGATGTTCTGGAAGCTTCTCGAGCACTTCCACGTAGTGCTTGACCATCTCCCGGTACAGGTCGTCCAGGCACCAGTAATCTGGGGGAGAACGGGGGAGGCGGGGTCAGAGCAAGTGGGAGACGCATCTGCTGGGTAAACCCCAGCACAGCAGTGACAACAGAAGGGCAGCAAGTTGGTGGAAGAGAAGGAAGATTTCAGTGACCCATCTCACAGCGCCCGGGCTACCCAGAGAAATTGGACATGCAGACAAATAGTTCACTTTAGAGTTCACCCACACTTCAGACAATCTAGTTTGTGGCTGTGCTTATTATTTCCGTTACACACAGGACTCTAGAAAAAGCCAAGATGCCCATATGCTAATGGCTCTGTCCATGTGAGAACAAGCTAGACAGACATCTGCCTGTTCCTTGGGGTTTCAAGGACCCTCGTCTAATCCCCTGGGAGCGAGTCTCTCCCATCTCCCGTTCCCTTCTTCTCACATCCATGAAGCAGCTCCCTAGGCATTGTCCCAAACTACACCCACTGCCTGAAGGCGTTCTGGGAACAAGTGTGGTCTCAGACCCTGGAAGATCACAGAGCAGGAGGACAGGGGCCAAAGCACACAGACCACCCACCATCTGCCCCACGGGATACCTTTCAGACTCCCATGCAATCCTCCTGGGAATCCTGCCAGGCTCCTATTGGTCACACCAAGCATGTCAAACTCACGGCCTATGGGCCACATGCAGCCCAGCCAATATAACAGTATGTAGGAAACATTTTAATAAAAACTTTGTATTAATTTTTACAATTTCCTGTTATACATAGTTATTAGTAACAAGCTACAACGTTCACTAATGACTGATTACTATAACCGTGTTGCATTTATTTCCCTTATGCACCTTACATGCAAGCACACCATATCTCTCCACTAATACTAGCAGCAAATATTTTAGCAGCTGACTGCCACCTCATTAGTCTTATACTGACTTGTTTAGTGTAGACAACGGGAAATATTTCGTTTTCGGAGAACAAGAAAAATAGGTTTATTTGTGTTGTGCTTATTAATTTGTGCAGTTACTCATGTCTGGTAAGTTAATGTTGAAGAAAAAAATATTAATTTTTATTAAAATGTTCTGTTATTTTATGTTAACGATTTCTCATTTATTTCAGCCCTTTGTATTCAGCATGTCTCTATTGAAATAAACCTGTTTCTATGAAAATTGAAGCTTTTGCCTTTTTGTGGCCCACATGAATGTAAACCTTGTTTATTTGGCCTGCGTTAGCCTTTGAGTTTCACATGCTCGGTTACACTGTTCTCTCTCCAGCTAAGGCGCTGGGAGGTTATATGACTTGCCCAAAGCCAGGGCTGGGAAATGGGTTTCGATGGCAAAGCCCGAGCATTTCTGCCACTAAATTAATCCACAGCATGGTGGGTTGGTCCGATGGCAGAGCAGGGCCTGTGGGTTGGTGGAGGGGCTGCCATGCCAGGCGTGGCAGGCAGGTATGGGGCACCCCTGCCCATGCATCTCTTATAGCCCCCACAAATTCGCCTGGCTAAAACTGCATTTCAGGCATGTGGGCTGACATCAGGAGCCAGCGACTGCCCCTCCTCTCTTTAGGGAGCAGATTTCCCTTCTCTGGTGGCTGGTGCGGGAGAGGAAGAGAGACTACCTCTTGACCTCCCTGGGCTCAGAGCAGGCAGAGAAGTGTCTTGGCATGGAAACCCACAGCCCTTCCCCGGGTCCAACCAGATCCTCATCAGGCCACCTCAGAGCCAGGGGCCCAGCACAGAGGGCAAGCAAGATCAGAAGTGCACTTGGCAAAACAAAATACTCCCTAGTCCAGGACAAAGCCTCAGGCCTGGCAGTGGCCACGGCAGGTGGTACCTCGTATCCTAGAGTTGTGACCTGTTGGAGATGGGAAAGAGTGGCTGAAAGAGTGGCTCTGAGTCCCTTGTTGCCATTCTTTGATCTCTTAACAGCAAGGGGAGTCCCAGTAGGCCCAGCACAGAGCTCTGATACTTGGCATGGCCCCAGTCTTGAGTAGGGAACAGAGAGGATGCAGCCAGACCTTGGTTGGGAGGAATGAGTTCTGCTGGTCACGACGCCACTAGAATAAAAGCAACCCCTGGCTGGAGGTGCGAGCCCCTGGGATAGGTCCAGGCTCTAGAGCCAGCACTCTCAGTTACAGACAGCCGTTCCTAATTAACTCAATCCTGGATTAACTCAGTCCAGCATTCATACGCCTGGCCCTTCCAGAATCCCCCTGAATAATTCCTTTTATTCTGGAATCACATACCTTCTTAAGGAAAAGTAGTCCCTAAAAACAAAATGGCAAGTAAAAGCTTTGTGCTGGTTTTAGGCTAGTACTTAAAAAGATTCCCCCCCCCCCCCCCAAAGCTGCAGAGCCTCAGACGCTCTCCCCTGAGTTACTCTACTTTGTGAAAACACGTATCCTCAACTCATTTCTTCTCTCTCTTACCCACGCAGTCTCCTAAAAGACAAACCAGCTTATAACATCACCCGTAACTGATCTCACAGTAAAGACAAGTCACAATACCAATACTAGGTTCCTTCGAAAGACAAATGTTGTACTCAGGGAGACATTGGTGGAGGAAGAGAAATCTGGAGCTGAGTCTGGACAGGCCTCACTTGCTCTTCCTGGGGTCAGGCCCCATGTTCCCCTGCAGGTCACGGACCCACAGGTGGCACTTGCTACTGTCCCCATTGGGCAAATGACCCCTCCGCCCCAATTCTTCCTGCACCAACAGAGACAGAAGTCCTTGTGTTGGCCACAACAGTTGGAGCTGCTGACCTTAGACACATAAGACATCGTAAAAATACCGACAGTAATTAATTGCCATGAGTCACCTTCCCATATAACCTAAGCTGTCCCATTTAATCCCACATAACCTATGATGAAGGTATTACATCTGGAAGTAAGGCCCAGAGAGGGGAAGCGGTTTTCTGAGCAGTGAGTGGTAAAGAGTGTCATGCTCCAGAGGCCCTCAAGGGGAGCCCCCCATCCTTGGGTGAGAGGCCCACAAGGGAGCCTTCGGTAAATGTGTATCGAGTGACCTCTTTCCTCATAAGCTGTGTATACTGGGTTGCCTCCCTACCTTGTAAAGTATTAGCTACTTCCTCTATCTGGTCAGTATCTGCTTTAAATTTAACACTGCCCCTTTTAGAGACACACTCAAAAGTAGGACATGACACAGGCTGCATCTGACCTTTCTCATCCTGTTCATTCTATAGCAGAGCAATGGCTCAACAGACCACACGGCTATATGGATTATGGGCTTAAGGCACTTATTAGCGAAACTTAAGTCTGCCAAGATGTAGTTCCACTTTGTGAAAGTCTGTCCGTCTTTGGAAAACATGTTGAAAAACCACTGTTCATTGGGATTCTTGAAATATTTGCATGTCCAGTAACCTCAGGTGGTCGGGGCAGAGCTTATCAAGAATTTAGGCGTTGGAGCCAGGTTGCTTGGGTTCCAATTCCTGACCTGATGCTCACTTGGCTGTGTAGCATTGTGTCGACTATGTAACCTGTCTGTGTATTGGTTCCCTCCTCTGTAAAATTATAATAATAGCCTGGCCGGTGTGCTCAGTGGTGAGCGTCAACCTATGAACCAGGAGGTCATGGTTCGATTCCCGGTCAGGGCACGTGCCCGGGTTACAGGCTTGGTGGGGCGTGTAGGAGGCAGCCAACTGACGATTCTTGCTCATCATTGATGTTTCTTTTTCTCACTCCTTCTCCCTTACTCTCTGAAATCAATAAAAAAAAAATTTTTTTTAAATGAACTGTTTGAAGACTAAATGTAAATTCAACTTGGATTTCAACTGAAAAAAAATATGCTTGCTTGGAGGAGAACAATTCAAGGCGGCAGACTTCTCACATTTTCTCTCATGACCCTCAAGCCAGAGGGTGCTGCCATGTATAGAAGCTCCCTACTTCCCACGGCTGCAGGCTGCGATCACGTAGAGTGAACTCATCTTCTTCCTTAAAAGCAATGTCCCAAACATTCACAATCCTCTTAAATGCGTACATTTCAAGTGCAGTGATAAGATAGATCCTATTTCTGCCAACAGGACTTGACCCCATCTAACCTCAGAGAGCAGGTTATGATCAGAGGTGCCCCAAGCTGTGCCAGGTACTGTCCTAGGGCACCACACAGGACAGAGACACACTGAGGTTCTGCCATTCACAAAAACTTTCTGAAGCGCTTACGCAGATGAGGGCAAACACGAGAGGATGCATGGACTGTGGACTGTGTGCTACAGCCTCAGTCAGACCCAAACGAAGGAAGTCAAGTTTAAGTGTAAGGACCAGCTGCGTGCACCTGAAACAAACCATGCTTTTGTTTTGAAAGCCATGTCCAGCAGGCGCCTGGGGGTGGGCATTGCTGTGTTGGATTTCTGGAATGCCACTGACTAAAGTTAAACACCAAGCCCCTGGGATCTTCCTGAAAACAGACAGGCAACATTTGGATGTCACAGCTGTGTAGACTCAGAAAGACACTTCACCATTTTCAACACTGGTGACACTTTATCTTATCTATGGTGCTTTAGCTCTGCCCCCAGCTATTTAGGAGCCAGTCACAAAGTAGATGGCATTCTTGTACAATGACCACAGGACTAAATCGAGCGTGCTCACAGCAGCCCATGGAATGGCGAGGTGAGCTCATAACTGAGATTTCATTGACCTGAGAGTCGCTCTCAGATTTTAATTTTGCAGCGACATACTAACAACACAGGGTTTTAAAGAGCAAATCACCTATAGAAAAATTGGGCTACGTATTTATACACCTGTTTATCTGAAATTCATATAAAAACTTGTTGATCCTAAAATCAACCCGTTGTTTAAGGACTATCTCACTGAACTTTGTTTCCCCGTTCCCCAAATCCAACCAATTTTATAGCATTTTCTTAGGACATACTTCTATATAAGCAACCAGTCAAGCTAAATCATATTTTGGTAGCTGGCATTTCAACCTTAGTTCAGTTGAATGTAGAAGTAATCCCCAAACAATATTACCTTCATTTGTCCAAATTTCAAAACCGGCATCTTACTTTATATTCTTTTGAAATAAATTCAGAAGAAAGCTTGATATCTGCAGTGAAAAGTCGAGCCCTCACCAGGAAAGCCCCAAAGTCAGATTGAATTGAATTCTAGAGACAAAGAGCTCAGCTTAGCAAACACTTTACAAATAGAAAGTCGTTGTTTAAGACCCTGACTCTGCAGATAAGCAGAGTAAAATAACATTGTCATCCAAAAAGACCGCACAGGAAACATGATCCGTGGCACGCCCGATTTGCGGAGGGACGCTGGTGAATATTAAATGGCCACTTTTAGCAGTGGCATTGGGTGACACACAGCTGAAAGGCCACATCGCCTTCAAAGCTCCAGTGCTTATCACAAGAGCTCGGGTCCACCGGACACGCTGAGGGGTAGGGCAGGGGCCGAGCCTTACCTGTGGTGAGAGCCCTGGCTGTCGCCAGGTGCATGATGGTGTTGTCACTCACAGGCCACTTCTCCGGTGAGAGCACCAGGTGGTCCAGCCCCCCGAGTTTTTGCAGGTCCTCCTGGATCTTCGTGCCTGTGGCACTGTTCTCCTTGCGGGCGTTTCTGTAACCGAGCGCGTCCCCCACACTCCCCAGCAGCATCGCAGCCTGAAATTTCTCCATTGCCGAGTGGCTCCTCTGTCCGCCCAGCTGCTGAGCACGTCCAGCCTCTGTTGCTTCGCGGCAGTGGCAGCCCTCAGTCCACCCCACTGACCTCCTCCGTTCTGGTCATTGTGTCACTGTCAAGAGCCTCCTCAAATGGCCAAGCACTGCTTTCCTGTCTGCAGGTGGCACCAATGAGAAAACCTCTCTGGACCCCGCAGCTCTCAGCGCCTTCTCAAGAGCCACGTGGAAGTGTCAGCTTCCTTCCGCGTCTGGACAGACACGAGCCCTTCCGCAGAGGAGCCTGCGTGCTTACCCAGAGCATCTAAGCAGCATCCCGAGCAACTCCAGGCGCTCTCTCAAATGCAATGACTTTCCAGCAGTGAGTCTTCCATCCTTAAAGAAATGCACTCATTTCTAAATGCTTTAAAGTGTAATCTACACACCAGGAATTCACTCATGTCCCTTGCACAGTCTGATGAGCTTGTGTCAAGGGACACTGCTGCGCACCCCACCACAGCCTAGCTTTAGAACACTTCTGTCACCCCCAAGTCCCCGTTGCCCACTCGCTCCGTTCCCCCCATCACACCCCTAGGCAACCACTTTCCTGCTGTCTCTATAGTTTTGTCTCCAAAATGTTAAACAGAGTTATGTATCGTACAGCCTTTTGTGTCTGACTTTCTTTTACTTAGCATAATGTTGAGATTCATCCATCATGATTCCATTTTGGGGGGCAACTTTTTGGAATATAAAACATGCTTCTGATAGAACACTGAGAAAATGCAAAGTATAAAGAACAAAGCATATCTGGCTCCAGTGGGAACGATTACGAAGTGTTGTCACAATTCAATGTTCAACCAAAGGCTCCAAATAACCAGGCTTCAGATGGCAATGCGTGTGAGCAGAGCAGAGCCGTGGCATCTGTGATGGTGCCACCAGCAGCGGGTACTTAAATAAACACCCTGTCCATTCACAAGAATGTTCAAATATATGAAGAGGCGGCGGGGGAGGGGGGGAGGGAAGAGGGGTGACGGGAAGCTAGATGGGATGTCTAAACCAGGCATCTTGATTTGAAACAAGGCGTTGCGAAAGCAGTCATCTCACTGTCCCAGGCTCTCGAGAGTGACTGGGACGGTTGGGACTGTGCTTCCCCCCGTCCCTAGGACCTGGGCACACATCATACCAGAAGAAGGAAGGTATCCCACCTGGACTTCAGAAACACATCTGCTAAAATGGAATTTCTTTCAATAATAAGAGGATGCTAGGATGCATTTAAACGAACACATAGCACTGTAACAGCCCTTGTTAAAAATGAGGTTCTAGAACATGATTCCAGCTAGCGCAGTTCTGAGAGATCCTGAAGCAAATAGTCCCTTAAAAGCCAGTACAGGTGGGTATGCAGATTTCTTATCCACCAGGACAAGGCAGACGACAGCAGGCCTATTTCAGACAACTCCCACTAGGTAGAACAGCACCACTGGGCAGGAACATTTATTGAGGGCAGAGGTATAGACTAGGGTGAGATTCATTTGCTAATTCTGAGGCAGTGGAAACCTTTATCACAGATGCTAGAAGGCCTATGTCAGCAGATAGGAAGAGGTGAGATGAGTTCACTGATTTGTTTGTGCAACATTTACTGAGCCCCAACTGTGTGGATGCAGCAACTAAGGAAAAAAGTCGACTCTGCCCCCAAGGCGCCTGAAGTCTGCGACAGGCATATTCCGCTTAAACTTTTACTGAGTTAAAGTAACACAATGGCATGTATCCATGAATTGTGCCATCAGGTAAAAAAAAAGCAACATCTACTCCAAAAATTCTTGGCAGGCACTGTATGAAGGCACTAATAATATAAACTTATTAAACCTATTATGTTTAATTTGTGTTTTTCAATATATCTATAGCTTGTATTTCAGTGTATTCTGGGTTATAGAATTCCTATCAACTCAAGGGCTGTATGAGATCTGTAATTTTTCACATGAAAACCCTAGTAAGTGCCACTATATGACACTTAAAAAAACCTAAATGACTGCAGCTGCCAACTTCGGGACACGACCATTTAACTAGGGTGGTAGGCTCTGCACAAGCAGGAACGTCCCTGTCACTAGGCTATGGAGGTGGCTTTCCTGTAGGTAGCCACCTCATGACTGATCAAGAGGGTGACATCTAGTGGTGAGTACTGGAATAACCAAGGGTAGAATTAAACGTAGACCACACCAGAGAAAATAATTTATTTTAATCTTTCCAAAGTTCTTAGCACTTTCATGGCATGCATGAATTAAATGTATATCATAGGAGAAAAAGAAACCCACAGTTTTTGAAGACCCTTAGTCCAATTACTAATGTTTTGATATCTACTGAGCCCATAGAACATTTTTTTCCTCATATAACTTTAAATCTTAAGAATAAGTCTCTGAGCAGAACACTTACATGTCAAGAATGCATGAAGCCTGAAGGATGCTTATTATTTTTCGAAGTTTTTATTAAAGCTAGCTTTCACTATATAAAATAAATGCTCTCTTAGAATCACAGACTTACAGATAGAGCTGGCCTTGCTTTTTCTTTGATAGACATGGAAGTGGCAGCCTGGGAGAGGTAAAGTGACTTACCTGGGCCCTGCACCTAGTCCTGGGTAGGTGACCCCAGCTTAGTCTGTGGTCTCCAGGCCTCAGCCCCCTTTCCAATCCTCCACTGCCTGCTGCCCTCTTTGAAAGACTTCTATTCAAAAGTATAAATAGTTCACATAGAGTAAATATAGGCAAACCTCGTGTTGCACATGGGCATTTCCTAAAACACAGTGAATCACACTTCTGGAAGTCAAATCAAAATGACACATTTTAGGCACACCTTCTGTTTACAGGCAATCTGAGTGAACTTCCTGTCCTGAAATAACCCCAACTCACTTGTCTCCTAAGCCAGGCTGCGGGCCGGGCAGCAGGCACACTCGTGGCGGGAAGATCTTCTCAAATAGGAGGTGGGGTCCCCACCGTGGACTTTCAGAACTGCAGACAAAACTCCCATCTATCGCTGTGCAAACACCAGAAAAATCGGAGGGCAACGTGAGGCAAAGACAAGACTGCAGCTCACAAATGAGATGAAGGTTTCTGGTTTGGTTTTTGGGTTTTTTTTTTTGTTTGTTTTTTTTGGACAATGTGTATGTTAGCTTCCAAATGTGTACAACCATACGAAGGGCTGGAGAGTGGACATTGTGGAGATTACAGATACGTGAAAGGAACCGACTCACTTGATTTTTAAATCTATAATTCGTCATTCATAAAAGAAATATTCTTTATGGAAAAACATCTTTTTAAGTGTAATAAAATACATTTCTTTAAAAAAACATACTTTACGAAACTTCTTAGGAAGTTCAAAATGACATTATTAGAAGTAAAATAGACCTGCTGACTTGTAAGCTGTTTAAAATAAAACTTTCCTGGAATTATCACATACATGTGTCATAGCTTTGGAAACTAATAGCTATTAAGAACTATAAAATGATTTTCAGATGAACATCTAGAGAAAATTAAAACAAAAATAGATCTGATAAATCTAGATATTCGATAATTCAAAAAAATATAAATCTTGAATTCCTGGCATCAAGTTTAAAAAACGTTAGACTCCACAAGATCATTTCCTTCTGGGCACACATGTTAGCTTTGACTTTATAAAAATACAATATCCTACCAAGGACACAAATACCTTTTTTTTAAAAGTGTAATTACAATATAATTCAGTGGACTGTGGTAACTGCTGGTGTTCACCTGAAATCATGAATTATCAGCATGCTCTGCAGTCCTGCTAATAGGCTCTAGTACTTTTTCATAAATATAAAAATCATGCAGAAATCTCCTAAAGCAACAGCCACGCGGCCCATCTGCGGACATTCCACAGCAGCTCTCCTTCGAGGGCCTCCCACGGTGTCCGGGCTCAGCCGCCGTTTCCTTCAGGCAGAGTGAGATGGTCATTCCAGTTCCATGGCTTCTGAAATCAGTGACATGTGCACAGACACTGACCAAAGTGTCCCCTTGCAGGTGGCAGTTCATTTTACAATCCTAATCCATGTTCATTTTCTGCCTAGAAAGGGCTGTGTTTGCCGCCTGTGACTACGGGCCGTGCATATTCTACGAAATCATCTATAAGAACAGGCCACGCTCCTAAAAACAAACAAAAAGGTTTTTTTTAAAATGTACATTTTTTAGAACAGTATTTTTTATTCAAAGCACCGTTTTCATAATCTAACACTTATAGTTAAAAAAACTCAAATCATTTTTAGTTTCCACAGCTTGTGCTTCACCTAACTGCTGAAATTATCCACTTCTGCTCTAGCCGGACTAGGGCCGGCAGGCAGATCCTGGTGTGCTCGTGTGGCCACGGCCCTCACTAACAACAGTGGCACACAGGAGCAGCGGAAACACTTGGGGGCAGGGGCTACTAAGTGTGTGGTTATGTTCATGTAGGTAAATATAAACTGGACTCATCAAATTAGCTTAGCCAGCCTAACAACCTGAGGCACCAAATGGGATTATGTCCTTGGAGCAGCCTTTTTCAAACACCTGTCTGGTTCTCTGGTTCTGCCAGGGGCTCTCTGCACGCCCATATTTAAAATGCTTTAATTTGGAGAAACTGTCTTCTTCATTAAATAAACCCTATTTTCCTTGTGTGTGATTTACAAGATATAATGAAGTGGATACTATTATTTTCATCACCACCTCCATTTCAGCAATGTGGTAAAGCCAGGAGTCAACTGGGTCTGTCTGACCCCAGTGTCTGTGTCACCATCACTGTCCTCTATTCTCAGTTCATATGACCCCAGTGTCTGTGTCGCCATCACTGTCCTCTATTCTCAGTTCATATGACCCCAGTGTCTGTGTCACCATCACTGTCCTCTATTCTCAGTTCATATGACCCCAGTGTCTGTGTCAACATCACTGTCCTCTATTCTCAGTTCATATGACCCCAGTATCTGTGTCACCATCACTGTCCTCTATTCTAGGGTTCATATGACCCCACTGTCTTTGTCATCATCACTGTTCTCTATTCTCTGGTTTGTCTGAACCCAGCGTCTGTGTCACCATCGCCGTCCTGTGCTCTAGGGCAGGAGAAGTTAACATACATATCAGCATTTTTGGTGATCACCCAAAGTGCTACAACTTCAACTTCTTGTACCTTCTTCGTCATAGTTAGACATGTCATCTGCAATCATATTTCCAAAATCCAGCAGCAGGTTCCAAGTGTCCCTTGGGATTGACCTTTTGTGATGTTCCTAATACATAAGAGAAGAAAACCACCAGATTTAAGACAGAGCCATAACTCTCAGGTGTGCTAGTGATCTCAGTACATAATTGGATGAGGAATAAGTATCATAAGAAAACTGTTAAAAGTTAAAAATATGTAAATGTTAAGAGTTCATAATACCGATTTACAAATATAGAAAGTAAACTTATTTAAAAACAAAACATGTAAAATACAATTATAAGATCCTGTTACAGTCAAATACAAGGGTAGTATTTTTAGTCTCCTTGTCTCACCTAGAACCAATTCAGAAACAATGCAGGCAATTGGCAAGTTGTATTTTGATACATTAATTTTCTATACACTAGATAGGTTTTGCAGTGTATTGGGACAATTTTCTATAAGTATCTTTGTCATTCAATATTCCAGATCTACCACAGATATTGAGAGTAATATAACACCATGTTCCATGGTTCACCATCCAGCTGCAGGGGCACACCTGCAACCCCAGCACTTCTCTCACCCTGCTCTTCCTTCTTACAAAGGTACTCATCCCCTGGTTAGCATTTATCATTCTCATGCCTGTCTTTGTACATATAGTACATGCATGTGTATTCATAACAACTTAGATGCTTGTCTTACTTTCTTATAATATATTTTTATTGATTTGAGAGGAAGGGAGAGGGAGAGAAACATCAATGATGAGAATAATTGATCGGCTGCATCCTGCACACACCCCTAGTGGGGATTGAGCCTGCAATCCAGGCATGTACCCTTGACTGGAATCGAACCAGGGGCCATTCTGTATGCAGGCTGATGCTCTATCCACTTAGCCAAACCAACTAGGGCTGTCTTACATTTTAAACATTTATATAACTACTACCAAATCCTTCTGCAACTTGTTTTTGTTTCAGTCAACACTATTTGAAATGTATCCAGCCTATTACATGTAAATCTAGATTGATTCATTTTCATTCATTCTCTTCAGTTGTAGTCTATGCATTTATACTCAGTTCTGATCCCCTCTCCTGCGTATGGACACTGGCTGTTCCCAGTGTTGCTGTTAAAAAGATGTGAGAGGTGCTGGGCCGGCGTGACTCAATCAAACCAGGAGGTCACGGTTTGATTCCTGGTCAGGGCACATGCCTGGGTTGCGAGCTCGATTCCCAGTGTGGGGTGTGCAGAAGGCAACTGATCAAAGATTCTCTCTCATCACTGATGTTTCTCTCTCTCTCTCTCTCTCTCTCTCTCTCTCTCTCTCTCTCTCTCTCTCTCTCTCTCTCCCCCTTCCTCTCTGAAATCAATAAAACATATAAAAAGCTATTTTTTAAAAATATAGGTGCAGGTTCTCAGGGGAATGCTTGCAACTGAGGTTACTGGCCACAAAATGAAAAAATGTGACCTGTCGTTATTAAGTTAAATGTAGGTATTATCATGCTACTTCAAGGAGGGTCTCAAAATTCAACTGTTCTCAGTGGAGGGTTTGTCCTCAGCCAGGTCAGGGCTCCTCTCACATGACAGATGGAGCCCACAAGGGAGATCTGGGCACATCTGGCATCACAATTGTCTGTTTTAGAGTCTGGAGGTCCTTGTACTCCACACACTCCAAATAGCCCAAAGCGACACCAGCTTCCCTTGTTTCACACTGAAAGGAGCCCTCTCACTAAGAAGGCCCAGATGACTGGAATGTCTGCCTCCAGCATAGACGGCCTCTCTCCTAAAGACTCCAGCTATGCCCTCCTTCCCTTCTAGGCATCATAAAATACATCTTAAAATGGCATCAGACTATGAACCCACCCACAGTGGCAGGGTTCCCCTGGACGATCCAATCCCGCATCTGAAACCCCAGCCCAGAAGGAGTCACTTTCACAGTCAGCCTCGGAGCAGCCCTGCCTGAAACTCAGGGGCTGCCTCACTCTACGCGTGGCTAAACTATGTGGCAACCCGTCAGTTACCTGGTGATCTTTGCATAGGGCTTTGGTTTACCTCAATGCCCACGTGTAACACTTTGGTGAGATAAAATGTACAGCCACACAACCTGTGACCCGCTTCACACTGGCTCACATGGCAAGAAACAGGAGGGCACTTACCAATAAAAAGGTGTTCCAAAGATCTAAAAACTTAAACCTTCCAGATAATACTAAATTCCAATATGCAACAGCCATTTCTAAATCTGGCAAGAAAAGAGAAAGAGCAGTTAGTAAATTCCAATTTCTTTTTCTATTGCACAAAAACAATCAATTCTTAGCACACTGATATTCACTTAACAAAAGAGTAGTCTTACCCAAGAATAATATGAGGCTTAATCCTTAGAGAAGTATCTTTAAAAAAAATAATATATATATATATATATATCAATAAATACATATATTGATATCAGAGAGGAAAGGAGAGGGAGAGATATAAAAAAGAATGATGAGAGTGAATTATCGATTGGCTGCCTCCTGCATGTCCCCGACTAGGGATTGAGCCCTCAACTCGGGCATGTTCCCCGACTGGGAATCGAAACTTCATCTGGTTCATAGGTCAGTGATCAACCACTGAGCCATGCCAGCTGAGCCAGAAATGTTCTTGACATTATGGTCAATTTAATTTAGAATCTAATTTTATAACTCTAGACAAATATCTTCAAAAAAGGATCTGCATTTTATCTTATTTGAACATGTAAATAATTGTCCCCTAATAATTGTCCAATAATTTTTGGAGACTTTCATTTTCATATGCATCGGGCTTTCTTTAAACCTGAGCTAACCTGGATACTATTAATGCATATGGTGTTTTTTTCTGTTTGTTTGTTTGTTTTTTTAAGTAGGCCAATGTGCTTTCTAAGTGATGAACTACAAGTTAAACAACTTGTTTAGAAAGAAACAGGGACAGTGTTTTTCAAACTGACTTGCCTTGCTACTATAAAAATTAAAACGGAATCTGATTCCAAAGTAAATCATACAAACGTTGTAAGGATTTTGAATTTAAGACACAGTTAAGACAAATAAGCAGGTATAGGGGAAAGCACTTTCACTGATGTAAGGAGAGTTAAAAATCTAGATGGTTATAATCAAAGACAATGTCCTCATTTACCCTCCACTGGAAGGTAGTGATCATTTCACCACTTCTATACCATACTATGGTGTAGAGCTCAATCTTAAGATGACATCTTAATGTAATATGAATGCTGGCTTTTAGGACTGTGTTATGTTATGCCTAATTCATAACTTTTGGAATATTGAGATTCATTCTCTGCTCTCAGAAGTTTAATATCTTTACTTTTTATATGCTTGACATGGAAAGTACATAAAGAGGCCAAAAAGTTTACTTCTTAAAAATTGATAACCTTTAATCATGTTGAATAGTGCTCACCACTTTTAGATAGTAGAAGAAAAATTATAATGAAATAATTTCCTAATTATATATTTACATTTGTATGTCAGATAAAACTAATGTGAAGAGCAGGTGAATAAATATTTAAGTTAACATTTTAAATGCAAAATACTAAAAGATTTTTATTTAAATCTTGTTTGGTCCCACAAAAATTATTAAAGTTACAGCTCTAATCTGAGATTTCCAAGATACCTCATTATTAAAAAGAGGTGTATGAAGAGCCATCAACCTGAAATAACATGCCCATATTTCCTATGTATTTGAAGTCCATGATAGACTTTCTCAGTCTTAAATACCCTGGAGTCTTAATCAGAAAGAAATAAATGGTCAGAAAATGTCAAGGAATCAATAGCATGGAAAGGCTCACTGAACCTTACCTATGGGGCCCGTAGTATAATGCTAAGATGATTAGTCTTGTCCAGCTAAGTCTACATTCTTATCACTTAGGAAGAACATTAATTGAAATCTATACTCAACTCATCTTAATGATGAAAAGTCTCACAATGAGAAATGGAGGTAAACCTGGGAAGGAAAGAAAAATAATTTTATGGCAGACATTTAATCTAGTTACTTCTGGATTAGTCTGGTTCTAGAAATCTCTTATAAAGTTCCTGATTTGTATGTTTGCAAACCATACAACCAAAAGTAAACGTATGCATTTTCAATATTTAGTATTGCCTATATAAAAATGTTTAATATTATCCTAGTGAACTCAGATGTTTGCAAGATAACAACAAAACTCAAAATGATAAAACTTGAGAGCTGAAATCATGAACAACAGTTACTCTAGTGGCTATAAAAATAATTTTTATAGTACCTAGATTCTTTTCAATAATCTCTGAAAAGTCTCATGTCCTGAGTGAGAAAATATTTAGATGAAAGTGTTACTATTTTAAATCTATGTTTGTGATGCTCCATTTAGAATTAGATAATAAAAATGACCCTTCTCTCAAAAAAAGATCTTTGAGCAGATATAGAAATTAGCTAATCATGGGACTATTCCTTAAAAAAATCAATTTCCCAAAGCCAACTAATTCCAGACTCTAGACAGTATGAAACTATGCTAAACTTCTTACATTAAAACTAAGAATCAAGTAGTTTTAATTATCTTCTTTATTATGTTGACTATCAGTTAAGTATAGGCTAAAGAATAATCATACATAAAACAATACTCGAAATAATGAACAGCATAAACTGATGAACAAAAACAGATCCAGAGACAGGGAAGCATCGATCACTGTCAAACCTCAGAGGGAAGGTAGGGGAGGGTGGGGGTAAGGGGAAGAGATCAACCAAAGGACTTGTGTGCATGCATGTAAGCCTAACCAGTGGTCACAGACAACAGGGGGTGGGGGCATGAGTAGAGGGGGGGGTTGAGAAGGTAATGGGGGGATGAGGACAAATATGTAATAGCTTAATCAATAAAGAAATTTTTAAAAAATAAAACAATAATCTTAACACATACACATAAACAGACACACAAACACGAAGGCAATGAAGGATAAATCTCTTTTTATTACCCTTTTCCATTGACATCTATACTTTTTCTAGCAACTACAGGAATACGTGTATCAATCTCTTTAATTTATACTGAATCTGTTGGGAGGCAGACCGTATAATATACTTTAGAAATCATAAATTAACTTGTTGTGTTTGGGGTATGTAGTCATAAAATTATTACTGTAATATATTTAAAATGTTCAAATAATTTAATCATTTCCTAAAGAGGCTATAATTTTCTTTAATGCAATTTCATATTCTCTCTCTCTTTTTTAATCCTCACCAGAGGATATTTTTCCATTGATTTTTAGAGAGTGGGAGAGGAAAAGACAGAGAGAAATAATGATGTGAAAGAAACACATTGATTGGTTGCCTCCTGCACAAGCCCTGATCAGGGCCCAGGATGGGGAAGAGCCTGCAACCAAGGTACATGCCCTTGACTGGAACTGAACCCAGGATCATTTGGTCCACTGAGTCAAACCGGCTAGGACCATATTCGCTTAATTAGCCTCATAAAGCAAAGAAACAAAATCAGTAACTGTTCTAATTCTCTAGTGAATTATTATTTTTTAAATCCTCACTTGGGAGGGAGGCTATTTTACCCATGTTCTCAGTCAGGACTGCTGCACACACACCAGGTGACATGCCCTCAGTCGGGACTGCTGCACACACACCAGGTGACATGCCCTCAGTCGGGACTGCTGCACACACACCAGGTGACATGCCCTCAGTCGGGACTGCTGCACACACACCATGTGACATGCCCTCAGTCGGGACTGCTGCACACACACCATGTGACATGCCCTCAGTCGGGACTGCTGCACACACACCAGGTGACATGCCCTCAGTCGGGACTGCTGCACACACACGAGGTGACATGCCCTCAGTCGGGACTGCTGCACACACACCAGGTGACATGCCCTCAGTCGGGACTGCTGCACACACACCAGGTGACATGCCCTCAGTCGGGACTGCTGCACACACACCAGGTGACATGCCCTCAGTCGGGACTGCTGCACACACACCATGTGACATGCCCTCAGTCGGGACTGCTGCACACACACTATGTGACATGCCCTCAGTCGGGACTGCTGCACACACACCAGGTGACATGCCCTCAGTCGGGACTGCTGCACACACACTATGTGATATGCCCTCAGTCGGGACTGCTGCACACACACCATGTGACATGCCCTCAGTCGGGACTGCTGTACACACACCATGTGACGTGCCCTCAGTCAGGACTGCTGCACACACACCATGTGACATGCCCTCAGTCGGGACTGCTGCACACACACCAGGTGACATGCCCTCAGTCGAGACTGCTGCACACACACCAGGTGACATGCCCTCAGTCGGGACTGCTGCACACACACCATGTGACATGCCCTCAGTCGGGACTGCTGCACACACACCAGGTGACATGCCCTCAGTCAGGACTGCTGCACACACACTATGTGATATGCCCTCAGTCGGGACTGCTGCACACACACCAGGTGACATGCCCTCAGTCGGGACTGCTGTACACACACCATGTGACATGCCCTCAATCAGGACTGCTGCACACACACCATGTGACATGCCCTCAGTCGGGACTGCTGCACACACACCAGGTGACATGCCCTCAGTCAGGACTGCTGCACACACACCAGGTGACATGCCCTCAGTCAGGACTACACACACACCAGGTAACATGTCCTCAGTCAACACATGCTGCAGCAGCTTTCTGAAAGAGCAAGAAACCTTCTGTCCACACAGGAGGGAATGAGCAGCACATCACTTTTAAATGGCTCCAACCCTTGTATAAGCACATGATGCAACACTGCATGAGGAAATCACTGTGCTCTTTGGCAATGTCTGTGGCTTTTCCAAGTTGAGGTGAAGTCATTTATGCTAAAACAGAACTGGACATTTTAGGAAATTTAGAATTGTAATATGCTCATACAATATATATACATAGTATAAAACAAATAAATTGAATCCAAACAATATCAAATGCAAGATGCAGGTAGAACGTGAAATACCTTGGCACAGAGGGTGGCTACAGCAGAGACCTGGAGTGTTTGGAGAATGTGAGGAGACTGGTGGGAAAATGGCCAGACAGGCTCAGGGGAAAAAGCCCCAGAAGGCAGGCAGTACCAGGGCATGCAGAGTGACCAGAGCAGGTGCATGGGCCAAGAGAGACCAGACCCTACTTTGATCATCCAGCTTTTCCCTGTTGAGGCCCATGACAGTGAGAGGGTGAGACAGGATGCCGTGCTGCTGCTCTCCTGCACTAGACTCCCGGTGCACTCCGACCTGGTTCCCTGGCTCTCAGCTCACTCAGGCAGCCCATCAGGCAGGTGTGAACACACGGGAGGTGGCGGTGGGTTCCAAACCCCCCATCACAGCCTGTGTTCATCCCTCCAGAATGTCCTTCCACCTCAACCTGTTTCCCTGTTATCAAGCTGTCGAGGGCTTATCTGAATCAGATAAAGGCACTTGGCTGCCACATCGTATGGGTTTCATAAATGCCAATTTCCACCTTTCTTTCCAGTAACAGGTAAAAGGTAAAAGCTGCCACATCCATACAAAAGCCACGCTGACTGTCGCGGTCAGTCTTGGATTTGGACATCTGAGTGGCAAAGACACAGAGGGAGACACCGTGTCCAGGGCTGAGGCGTCTGTGGTGACATGCTATTACTCCACACCAATGTTAGCCCTCGCTGCTGAGTAGCCCTGCAGGAATTATTTCTTTTTAAAGTGCCAAATATTTTCATTTTCCCAAGAGCACAAGACCGTGCTCCATCTGCACTAACACAACTGGAAGCACATGAAAGTCTCATTTAACCAGGGCCCTGCTACCAACGCCTCAGTCTTGCTTCCTCGCGGTCTTTCTGGAAGTGTCAGGAAAGCTCTTCTCCAGCTGACAGCCCAGTGAGCCCCAGAGAGTGCAGCGGCAAGTCAGGGCTCGAGTTGGCAGTGACCCCTCGACCCCTTAGCTCAGTCAGCTAACCCATGTCAGTCTCTGTGAGGGGCGTGGACAGACAAAACCCAGCTTCTGCTTCTCCTCACGGCTGATGCTCAACTGTCAACCTGGTGCTACTGTGGACTCTCCTTTCCATTCAGTCTGTGCAGTTGGTGATGAAACCAGATCCTCACTGATGTTGGGTCAAACTGGAAATCGATAATTTTCTTCCCAAACAAATGTGTCAGAACCCTCTCTTCCTGTGAGGTCCCACAAACGTTTTCCATGACCTTGGCTCTGACTCAGACAGAGGCCTGTGCGAAGCCCTGTGGTGAGAGACTTCTCGCTGCTGCAACCTCATCCAGCTGACAGCCTCTGTCTGCTCACCCACTTCCTTGCATAGGAAAAGCTACATTCATATTTTCTCAGCGGTCCCAGCATTTCCACCTTCTGAAGTTATAAGCAGATCCATCCAAGGAAGTTCCTGAATGGGACTCTTCCTGGCAGAGGCCTTTTGCAGTGAGAGAAGTGGCAGATGCATGATCTGTGAGGTGACATGCAGGGCGAGACGCCCAACCATGGTGGACCAGCCTAGAGAGAGAGGGGATCTCACAAGACTAATCCCATGTCGATGCACCGCTGATAAAAACAAACTACCCAAAACACTGGAGGAACAGAGGGGACAATCCCTGCCATAGGACCCAGGAAACAGTGCATGGAAAGTATAGCTGCTTGTCAAAGACAAGAAGAGCCTGCAGCCCTCTTCCAGCTCTGAGGCTCAGTCCTCAGTGCCCCTTCCTGATGAGAAACAGTCCTCAGTGCCCCTTCCTGCTCTGAGAAACAGTCCTCAGTGCCCCTTCCTGCTCTGAGACACAGTCCTCAGTGGCCCTTCGTGCTCTGAGACACAGTCCTCAGTGCCCTTCCTGCTCTGAGACACAGTCCTCAGTGCTCCTTCCTGCTCTGAGACACAGTCCTCAGTGCCCCTTCCTGCTCTGAGACACAGTCCTCAGTGACCCTTCCTGCTGAGACACAGTCCTTAGTGCCCCTTCCTGCTGAGACACAGTCCTCAGTGCCCCTTCCTGCTCTGAGACACAGTCCTCAGTGCCCCTTCCTGCTCTGAGACACAGACCTCAGTGGCCCTTCCTGCTCTGAGACACAGTCCTCAGTGGCCCTTCCTGCTGAGACACAGTCCTCAGTGCCCCTTCCTGCTGAGACACAGTCCTCAGTGCCCTTTCCTGCTGAGACACAGTCCTCAGTGCCCCTTCCTGCTCTGAGACACAGTCCTCAGTGCCCCTTCCTGCTGAGACACAGTCCTCAGTGCCCCTTCCTGCTGAGACACAGTTCTCAGTGCCCCTTCCTGCTGAGACACAGTCCTCAGTGGCCCTTCCTGCTCTGAGACACAGTCCTCAGTGCCCCTTCCTGCTCTGAGACACAGTCCTCAGTGGCCCTTCCTGCTGAGACACAGTCCTCAGTGCCCCTTCCTGCTGAGACACAGTCCTCAGTGGCCCTTCCTGCTCTGAGACACAGTCCTCAGTGGCCCTTCCTGCTGAGACACAGTCCTCAGTGCCCCTTCCTGCTCTGAGACACAGTCCTCAGTGCCCCTTCCTGCTCTGAGACACAGTCCTCAGTGCCCCTTCCTGCTGAGACACAGTCCACAGTGGCCCTTCCTGCTCTGAGACACAGTCCTCAGTGCCCCTTCCTGCTCTGAGACACAGTCCTCAGTGCCCCTTCCTGCTGAGACACAGTCCTCAGTGTCCCTTCCTGCTGAGACACAGTCCTCAGTGCCCCTTCCTGCTCTGAGACACAGTCCTCAGTGCCCCTTCCTGCTGAGACACAGTCCTCAGTGTCCCTTCCTGCTGAGACACAGTCCACAGTGGCCCTTCCTGCTCTGAGACACAGTCCTCAGTGCCCCTTCCTGCTCTGAGACACAGTCCTCAGTGCCCCTTCCTGCTGAGACACAGTCCTCAGTGCCCCTTCCTGCTCTGAGACACAGTCCTCAGTGCCCCTTCCTGCTCTGAGACACAGTCCTCAGTGCCCCTTCCTGCTGAGACACAGTCCACAGTGGCCCTTCCTGCTCTGAGACACAGTCCTCAGTGCCCCTTCCTGCTCTGAGACACAGTCCTCAGTGCCCCTTCCTGCTGAGACACAGTCCTCAGTGTCCCTTCCTGCTGAGACACAGTCCTCAGTGCCCCTTCCTGCTCTGAGACACAGTCCTCAGTGGCCCTTCCTGCTCTGAGACACAGTCCTCAGTGCCCCTTCCTGCTGAGACACAGTCCTCAGTGCCCCTTCCTGCTCTGAGACACAGTCCTCAGTGCCCCTTCCTGCTCTGAGACACAGTACTCAGTGCCCCTTCCTGCTGAGACACAGTCCACAGTGGCCCTTCCTGCTCTGAGACACAGTCCTCAGTGCCCCTTCCTGCTCTGAGACACAGTCCACAGTGGCCCTTCCTGCTCTGAGACACAGTCCTCAGTGCCCCTTCCTGCTCTGAGACACAGTCCTCAGTGCCCCTTCCTGCTGAGACACAGTCCTCAGTGTCCCTTCCTGCTGAGACACAGTCCTCAGTGCCCCTTCCTGCTCTGAGACACAGTCCTCAGTGCCCCTTCCTGCTGAGACACAGTCCTCAGTGCCCCTTCCTGCTCTGAGACACAGTCCTCAGTGGCCCTTCCTGCTCTGAGACACAGTCCTCAGTGCCCCTTCCTGCTCTGAGACACAGTCCTCAGTGCCCCTTCCTGCTGAGACACAGTCCTCAGTGCCCCTTCCTGCTCTGAGACACAGTCCTCAGTGCCCCTTCCTGCTCTGAGACACAGTACTCAGTGCCCCTTCCTGCTGAGACACAGTCCACAGTGGCCCTTCCTGCTCTGAGACACAGTCCTCAGTGCCCCTTCCTGCTCTGAGACACAGTCCACAGTGGCCCTTCCTGCTCTGAGACACAGTCCTCAGTGCCCCTTCCTGCTCTGAGACACAGTCCTCAGTGCCCCTTCCTGCTGAGACACAGTCCTCAGTGTCCCTTCCTGCTGAGACACAGTCCTCAGTGGCCCTTCCTGCTCTGAGACACAGTCCTCAGTGCCCCTTCCTGCTCTGAGACACAGTCCTCAGTGGCCCTTCCTGCTGAGACACAGTCCTCAGTGCTCCTTCCTGCTGAGACACAGTCCTCAGTGGCCCTTCCTGCTCTGAGACACAGTCCTCAGTGGCTCTTCCTGCTGAGACACAGTCCTCAGTGCCCCTTCCTGCTCTGAGACACAGTCCTCAGTGCCCCTTCCTGCTCTGAGACACAGTCCTCAGTGCCCCTTCCTGCTGAGACACAGTCCACAGTGGCCCTTCCTGCTCTGAGACACAGTCCTCAGTGCCCCTTCCTGCTCTGAGACACAGTCCTCAGTGCCCCTTCCTGCTGAGACACAGTCCTCAGTGTCCCTTCCTGCTGAGACACAGTCCTCAGTGCCCCTTCCTGCTCTGAGACACAGTCCTCAGTGCCCCTTCCTGCTGAGACACAGTCCTCAGTGTCCCTTCCTGCTGAGACACAGTCCACAGTGGCCCTTCCTGCTCTGAGACACAGTCCTCAGTGCCCCTTCCTGCTCTGAGACACAGTCCTCAGTGCCCCTTCCTGCTGAGACACAGTCCTCAGTGCCCCTTCCTGCTCTGAGACACAGTCCTCAGTGCCCCTTCCTGCTCTGAGACACAGTCCTCAGTGCCCCTTCCTGCTGAGACACAGTCCACAGTGGCCCTTCCTGCTCTGAGACACAGTCCTCAGTGCCCCTTCCTGCTCTGAGACACAGTCCTCAGTGCCCCTTCCTGCTGAGACACAGTCCTCAGTGTCCCTTCCTGCTGAGACACAGTCCTCAGTGCCCCTTCCTGCTCTGAGACACAGTCCTCAGTGGCCCTTCCTGCTCTGAGACACAGTCCTCAGTGCCCCTTCCTGCTCTGAGACACAGTCCTCAGTGCCCCTTCCTGCTGAGACACAGTCCTCAGTGCCCCTTCCTGCTCTGAGACACAGTCCTCAGTGCCCCTTCCTGCTCTGAGACACAGTACTCAGTGCCCCTTCCTGCTGAGACACAGTCCACAGTGGCCCTTCCTGCTCTGAGACACAGTCCTCAGTGCCCCTTCCTGCTCTGAGACACAGTCCTCAGTGCCCCTTCCTGCTGAGACACAGTCCTCAGTGTCCCTTCCTGCTGAGACACAGTCCTCAGTGCCCCTTCCTGCTCTGAGACACAGTCCTCAGTGGCCCTTCCTGCTCTGAGACACAGTCCTCAGTGCCCCTTCCTGCTGAGACACAGTCCACAGTGGCCCTTCCTGCTCTGAGACACAGTCCTCAGTGCCCCTTCCTGCTCTGAGACACAGTCCTCAGTGCCCCTTCCTGCTGAGACATAGTCCTCAGTGCCCCTTCCTGCTGAGACACAGTCCACAGTGGCCCTTCCTGCTCTGAGACACAGTCCTCAGTGCCCCTTCCTGCTCTGAGACACAGTCCTCAGTGCCCCTTCCTGCTGAGACACAGTCCTCAGTGCCCCTTCCTGCTCTGAGACACAGTCCTCAGTGGCCCTTCCTGCTCTGAGACACAGTCCTCAGTGCCCCTTCCTGCTGAGGCACAGTGCTCAGTGCCCCTTCCTGCTCTGAGGCACAGTCCTCAGTGCACCTTCCTGCTGAGGCTCAGTCCTCAGTGCCCCTTCCTGCTGAGACACAGTCCTCAGTGCCCCTTCCTGCTGAGGCACAGTTCTTAGTGCCCCTTCCTGCCCATCTCCCTGATGTAACACAGAAGTGCCTGCTGCCTCAATTTGCACCTGCCCTGGATTTGTTGATAGAAGGAAAGAAAAATGTCAGGCAGAGCGTAAGAATGTCTACTACAGACACACCTACCAACATTGATAAGTGAAAATCAGTACTGAGACCAAATGCTCACAATTGATTTTTCTATGAATCTTCAAGTTCCTTTCTGGCTTTCTACCTCATTTTTGTCATCCAATATAATAAAGATGCAATATGCAAATGGTCATTACTCCATGAAGCGCAACAATCGGATCACAGGTCAGCAGGAGGGTGTGGCAGTGAGCTATAAGCAGGTGGTGGAGAGCTATGAGAGGGGGCAGGGCAGCCATCTATGTGTTTTGGGGGGAGAGCTACAGGAGGGCGGGGCAGCAGGTGTAGAGCTATTCGAGGGCAGCAGTGAGCTATTGGCAAGTTTCTGGTGCACGAATTTGTGTGCAGGGCTACTAATCTCATAATAATGCTTTTATTTATAAAAACTTTTCTTAAAAAAATAGTTTCTAATATATAAGCTTAATCTCTATATAATTTTCTCTTCCAAACTTATAAGATATTTTAATGAATGAGACATAAATAAGTTTGTTACAATAGGCAACAAAATGTAGGTCAATATAGCTTTATTTTTATAAAGAAAAAAGACAAGAATAAACTATATAATACTTAGGGGCCAAACAAATGAAAATAAGCAGAATAGCCCTGGCCAGTTTGGCTCAGTTGTATCCAGCCCTCGAAGGGTCCCGGGTTTGATTCCAGTCAAGGGCACATACCTTGGTTGCAGGTTCTATCCCTGGCCTCTGTTGGGCACAAACCAGAAACAACCAATTTATGTGTGTCTCTCTCATATCAATGTTTCTCTCGATCTTGCCTCCTCATTTCCACTCTCTCTAAAAATCAATGGGAAACATATCCTCAGATGAGGATTAACAAAAAAGAAAGAAAGAAAGAAAGAAAGAGCAGAATAAAACCTTCAAATAAACAAAAAATTAAACTAAATTTTTAAGTTAAAAAATTTCCCAATGTACCATAAAATAGTAATAACACAAGTTATAACAAAATCATACACCTCTGAACAATGTTGCAGGTTCGGTTCCAGACCACCACAATAAAGCCAATATCACAACAGAGTGAGTAATACAAATTGTTTGGTTTCCCAGTGCATATGAAATTTACGTTTACAATACACTACAGTCTATTAAGTGTGCAATAGCAATATGCTCCCCCGAACAATGTACGTACCTTAGCTTAAAAATACTTCATTGCTACAAAATGCTAATCAACATCTGAGCCTTCAGAGAGTCATAATCATTTTGCTGGTGAAGGGTCCTGCCTCAATGTTACTAAAAATACAGTACCTGTGAAGTACAATAAAACGAGGTGGGCCTATACTAAAGCAATCCAATGCACATCAGAATTGGTTTCAAGTAAGTTAGTTTAAATTCCAGACCAGGACAAGACTAATGTCACCTGGCAATCTTAGCAACACCGTAAATGAGATCACACACCTGGCCAGAACAAACGTGCCCACTGTCGACATTGATTACTGACCTCTCTAATTCATTAGTCAATAAGGTATCAATATGAGAAAACATAGAGCATTTGCAAATTCATTTACATTTAAAAAATTTAAACCCAGAATTTGAGAGTAATATTGGTTGAGGTATTCAAGGATATGGCACTACAAACTAGTCTATCTGCATATGCAGCACATCAATGGAAAGGGGGCGAAAATGCAAAGAGGGGATAATAACATTACAGCAAAACTGAAGTTGCTCATGTTCACTTAGTTTCAAGATGTGGCATTTTACAAATTTGGATTTTATACTCACCTAAACCTTTTTGTCCAGGGTTCTTCGCAAAGGTAAAAGTAAACTGATAGAAATCCTTAAACTTCACTGTGTCCTTAAGCTCCTGCTCCAATCTTGGTAGAAGAGTTTTCAGCTTTTCTGTGCTGTCACACCTGTGATGGGGGTGGGGGGGGGAGAGAGACAGAGAGAGAGAAAGAGAGAGAAAAAAGAGGGTGCTTTGTTAAGGGAAGGAGACCGGTCTCCCCAATCCCCAGCAATTCTCAGCTTCACTGTGATGTGGCCCAGCCTGAGGTTGGGTCAAAGCGGGGTGCGTAGGTGGCATTCTCAAGGGCCTCTTTCTCTAGTTATAAAACCTTAAAAAGCATCGAAATGCTCTAAAACTGATTGTGGTGATGACTGCACAGTTCTTTGAATACACCAAAACCACTGTAAATGGGTGAATTGTATGGCATGTGAATGATGTTTTAAAGCTGTCATTAAAAGGAAAAATACAAAATTGCTTGCCCTCCTCTGTGTGAACTGGAAATAGAAACATGTTTCAACTCTGTTGCTTCAATCACAGAGGCCAATGCCCGGAGATGACAGAGTGCACACCCCACTTCCTCAGTGACACCGTGGAACTGAGTTCCTCTGCCAGCCCGTACCACTGCTACCGCTGTACTGTCGCCTACATGAGGAAAATACCCCCGTGGCACTTCAGCTACTATATCGAGGGGTTTCTTCACTGCAGTGGGTTACATTTAAAATATCCAAGTATAACGAAACACAACTCTATTGTTTTAAAATTGAATTTGCCTTCAATAAACTTTGAGATATTAAAAAGCCTTTAAGAGAACTAAGATGGCGGCAAAGGTAGAACACCAATCTACCTTTGCCGCCATAATCAGCAATTTTAATACTACAACTTAACGAAAGAACAAACACCTTCCAGAATCACCAGAAAGCTCGCCGAGTGAAAATTCCACAAATAAAAGTGAAGATAAGACACTGTGACTCGGAGGAGCGGCGGCGGACGGCGTTTAAAGATTCCCACGGAGAGAGGTTTGGAGTGCACGCCGCGGAGAGGGCGGGTGGCTGAAAACCGGCCAGTTTTCTCGAACGGGGAGACAAAGCTGTCCCACTGGACTGATTCTCCAGCTCTGGGCGAAGTCCAGAGAACCCACTATCACACGGGGTGAAAACTGGACAGTGGGAGGGCACGCCGAAGTTCGGGTGCTGCCGGGTCTCCCGGCTTGTGGAGAAAGCAGCTTGCGTGAACAGCTCGGCTGCGTGACGGCGCAGAGAGCGCACCGCGACTTGCCTTTCATTCGGAAAACCGTCAGACTGCTTTGTTTTACGACCCTGGGGGAGACATTGTGCATGCAGACTCATTTTGGGAAAGTCTGAATTCCCCGGCAACCGGCAGCCGGTGGAGCTCCGCAGCGGCTCTCTCTCAGAGGTGCTGGTGGCCATTGCCCCCGGCACAGAGTCCCTGGGGCCGCATAGGGCAGAGCTAACGCTGTCTGCTTGGCCCGGAGACTCCGCCCACCCAACCTGAGCACAGCTGAGCTTCACAGACAATTGGCCTGGAGGTCAACCCTCCAAGTGCTAACAACGATTAACTGAGCTTAACTTCAGCAAGACTGTGCAGCCCATATCCACCTCAGGTAACCGGGGAGGCTGAGCCACTATCCCTAGTAGGAAGTCTACCACACAAAGCTAATTGACCAACTCAGGGAAGCAGCCACCATGCAGAGACATGGAAAGAAATCAGATGTGAAAGAAATGGAGGAAAAAAAACGACTGGACATGGAATTCAGAACCACGGTTATAGGGTTTTTTAAGAGGGTCCAACAAAAGATCCAGGCCTATAAGGAAATAAGCAAGACCACAAAGGAAATGAATGAGTCCTACAAGAAAATGAACAACACCCTCAAGGATATAAACGAGAGCTGCAAAGAAATGATCAAGACCAATGTGGAAATGATCAAGACCAACGTGGAAATGAATGAGTCCTACAAGGAAATGAAAGAAACCCTCAAGGATATAAAGCAGACTCTCAAGGATATGAAAAAGGACCAACCAGAAATTAAGCATACACTGACTGAAACAAAAAATATTATACAAAGACCTAAAAGTGCCCTGGAGCACCCCAAGAACCAAGTTCAAGATTTGAAATACAAAGAGGTAAAATCCACTCAGCTGAAAAAGCAAGAAATCAAAAGAATCCAAAAAATTGAAGATAGTGTAAGGGGCCTCTGGGACAACCTCAAGCATACCAACATCCGAATTATAGGGGTGCCAGAAAAAGCGAGAGGCCAAGACAATGAAAACCTATTTGAAGAAATAGTGACTGAAAACTTCCCACACCTGGTGAAAGAAATTGACTTAGGAGTCCAAGAAGTGCACCGAACCCCAATATATAGGAACCCTAAGAGGACTACACCAAGGCACATCATAATTAAAATTCCAAGAGCAAAAGACAAAGAGAGAATATTAAAAGCAGCAAGAGAGAAACAGTTGGTTACCTATAAGGGAGCACCCATACGACTGTCAGCGGATTTCTCAACAGAAACAATGCAGGCCAGACGGGAGTGGCAAGAAATATTCAAAGTGATGAACAGCAAGAATCTACAAACAAGATTACTCTATCCAGCAAAGCTATCATTCAGAATTGAAGGTCAGATGAAGTGCTTCGCAGATAAGAAAAAGCTAAAGGAGTTCATCACCACCAAACCAACATTATATGAAATGCTGAAAGATATTCTTTAAGAAGAGGAAGAAGAAAAAGGTAAAGATGAAAATTATGAACAACAAATACACATCTATCAACAAATGAACATAAAAATCAAGTGAATTGATAGGCTGTTGAACAGGATAGACTGGTGAATATAACAGAGACATGGACATAGAGAGGGAATGGACTAACAATTCTTGGGGAGAAAAGGGTTGTGGGAAGTGCAGCAAGAGACTGGACAAAAATCTAGCAACAATGGGAGAGGACAGTGAGGAGGGGGAGGTGAGGGTGGAGGGTGGGATAGGTACAGGGTGGAGGGGAGCTATAGGGGGATAAAAAGGGGAAACAATGTAATTAATAAACTGAACAATAAAGATTAAAAAATAAAAATAAAAAAATAAAAAGTCTTTAAAGTGGAATCTAGAATAGCAAAACATAAAGTTTGTCGTTTTTATCTTGATTGCACAGCAAGGAAGAGAACAAAAGCAACACTTCATTTATCCACACACCTGAGCAGAGCAGGGCTGAGGAAAGACAGCTGAGCAAGTCCTGGAGAGGCCGGGACTATCCAGACCAGCAAGTCCATGAATACACTCAGAGGCACAAATGCACAGCTTCGAGGGCTGTCACTGGCGCTCCGACAGCCCCAGCCCACAGCCAATCAAGAACTACCAGGCAGCAGCACCTGGGGTGTGGCTGTGTGTCCTTCCCCATTACAACCCCTTTCCTCCACGTGGCCACTTCCTCACTCTTCTTTAGGCCTCCATCACTCCAACGAGCATCCTGAGAGTGTGTTAGTTATTCCTGTGTCTGAACTTTTTAAATGGGACCTCATGGTAAGTATTATTCTCTCTCTGGCTTTCTGTGCCAACATTATGTTTGTTAGGCTCATTTGTGCTGACAGTGT
Organism: Antrozous pallidus; assembly: GCA_027563665.1. Lineage (NCBI taxonomy): Eukaryota > Metazoa > Chordata > Mammalia > Chiroptera > Vespertilionidae > Antrozous > Antrozous pallidus. The sequence goes on from CM050519.1 coordinate 73,682,067, forward strand.
GGCTGGAGTTGGTTCATTTCCATTGTCATATAGCATTCCATTAAATTCCTATTTCATAATTTATATATTCTACTGATGATAAATATTTTGGCTGCTTCTAGTTTTCTAGTTACAAAGAGTGTTGTTTAAAATGTTCTGTGTATGTGTCCTGGCACACACATGCATGTGTTATGTTAGACACACCCAAGAGTAGAACAGCTAGATTCACAGGGTCTGTGAACCTTCAGTTTAATAAGTAACGTCAAACAGTTTTCCAATGTGACCATCCCATTTCACACTCCACCAGCAGTACACTAGAGTTCCTATTGCCTCACATTCTCACTAATATTTGTGACTGTCTTTTTTAGCCACTCTGAAGAGTGGGTTGTGAGGTTTTATTTCATTGCAGTTTCAATTTGTACTTCCCCAATGAATGAGATTGAGCACATTCTTGTATTTTCACTGGTCATTTGGAAATTCTCTTTTGTGAAGTGCCTGTTCAAGTCTGTGGCCCGTTTTCAATTATGTTATCCTTTTCTTATTGTTTTATAGGAGATTTTTAAGTATTTTCAAAGTACTTCAGAATATGGGATGCCTTTCCACTTCCTTGATGGTGTGTCTTGATAAGCTGTTATTTTTAGTATAGTACACTCTATCCATTTTCTTCATAGTGTTTTCTTGGTGATATTTTATTTTTTTAAATAGAGTTTTTCTTTTCTTTCGGGGGGGGGGGTAGGGGACGGCTAGATTGTATTTTATAAATATATTTTATTGATTTTTCACAGAGAGGAAGGGAGAGGGATAGAAAGTCAGAAACATTGATGAGAGAGAAACATCGATTAGCTGCCTCTTGCACACTCCCTACTGGGGATGTGCCCACAGCCAAGGTACATGCCCTTGACTGGAATCAAACCCAGGACCTTTCAGTCTGCAGGCTGATGCTCTATCCACTGAGCCAAACTGGTCTCGGCTCTTGGTAATATTTTAAAACTTTCCCAACTGAATAATCATATATTATCCTACATTATTTTCTACAGGCTTCTGCCTTTAGCCTTTCAAATGGAGATCTACCATCCACTTGGATTGTTGGTTCATTTCCAGTGTCATATAACATTCCACTAAATTTTATGTGTTGTGTGAGGTAGGGATCAGATGAATTTTTTTCCCATATGCCAATTCTCCCATGACCATTTACTGAAAAAATTTTCTTTCTCCACTTTCCTAAAGTGCTGTCTTTTCCATAATCAAATGGATTTGTTGCTGGGCCCTCCATTCTGTTCTACTGGTATATTTATATATTCTGGTACTCAATATAGTCTTACTTATTTATAGTTTGAAGTCCTGACTAGCTGATAGAGCAAACCTCACCTTGTTTTTTTTTTCTTTAAAAATTGTGGGCTATTCTCAACTGTGCATATTCATATACATTTAAAATCTGCTTGTCAAACCACATACACATAAACCTACTATTTATTAGAGATCATATTAAATGTAAAGATAAATTTAGGGATCAAACAAAAAGTGTTACAACCTATAATTGAGGTATATTTCTTCATTTATTCATGTTTCCTATTTCTCAGTGAGTTTTCTCTATGTAGGCAGCACACATATTAAATTAGATTTATTAAATAAATAAATAAATAAATAAATAAGATTTACCCTAGGTGTTTTGTATTTTTGATGCTACTGGAAATACTGTAAAAAACTTGTTTCATTATTACATTCAGTGTTTTGAAATATCAATTTTTATTTGCTGACCTTGTGTCCTGTAGTCTGGTTAAACTCAAGTTTGAGGTAAATCAAAACTGTGTGGTATTGGCGAAGGATAAACAAACCATGGAATACAATAGAGAACCCCAAAATACAGCAACACAGTCAATTTTTTTGTTTTTACAAAGATGTCAAGGTAATATTTACAAAATGCTTTCAACTTTAACTTCCCTGTGAAATGTGGAGAGCAGTACAATTAACAATCATTAACTGGAATCTTAAATTACACTCTGTATACTCTGTATAAGAGGGCATGAAATATCTCACACATTTTGCAAAGATTCACACTCAAAATTTTTAAAGTATGTTTTTAAAGTTATGACACTTAACAGGATAACAGGCAAGAATTTAAAACATTTACTTGTTCAATATATTTCTAGACATTATCTTAGAAATCCCAGTAAATGTTTCTATGAGAAGCACTTATTTCCAAATCTCTCATTTTGGGGAGATTTTTAACAGTGTATAGTATCATGCTCATGGAATACTTCTTTAATGGGTTGTTTTCCATTCTAAAAGTCCTAATAATTCATCTAGGCTTTCCTAGTGCAAAGAACATGAAGAAATACACTATTGCACCATTGTCACAATGTTCTCTCTCTCTCTCTCTCTCTCTCTCTCTCTCTCTCTCTCTCTCTCTTTGTTTTTGTTTTACAAATCCAATAGGAATATGATAAAATAACACTACAAATCAAAGTCTTGTAGAGTTTATCATTTAAACAGACAAGGCTGACAAACATCACAGTTTCATCAGTTTAATGGGAAAAAAGCAAATGCTTTATTCCCCTACCTGCCCTGGAATGCTGAAGCACATGCCTTAAGAACATGTTTACTTTAGGCTTTCAAGCTCCTTAAGCAGCTAAAAAAAAGCTAATTTAAACTGTCAACACTGAGATATCAGGATATCAGCAAGTCAAGCAAGTTGGCTTTTACATGACCTCATGAAATAGTTCAATAAGTTTATTGATTAAAAGACATTTGTTATGTGCTTTCATTTACTTCTTGGACTTATCTGACAAGTGAAAAACATCTTAATCTATTAATGAAGTTTTAATCCCAACCCTGTAGGTTGAACAGAGTAATACTACAAGCAAAAATCAAAATGAGATTTTATTAGTGTTTAATATAGCAACACACTAAACTATACATTTAGTACACAATATTATGAAATAAGCTGAAGAGCTGAAAACAAACAAAAACACTCTGATGCTTACTGTCAATTTAAAATGGGAAAAATTTAAAAAGTAGAAAATAAGTTACAAAAGGGATTAATCTGAGAAAAGATTATTAAATAAAACTTAAATTTAAAGGGAAACCAAAGGCTTAATATAGTGTAGCTGCATAAGAAATTTATAAGATACACAAATAAAATAAATTAATATGAAATTAATATTTACAGACTGAAAAAGAATTAATGTTGAAAGTATCTTCCTTTATGAACAATTTAAACTGAGACTAATTTACTTACCCAAGCTCGGTCATGCCATCTACAAATTCCTTTTTGCTAAATTCACATTGAGTTGCTGCCCTGAATTTCCATGCTATAACCAAAACGCTGATACTGGCAGGATCTAGGCTTAAATCATCACAAAATTGTTGAATCCCATCAATTCCAATTTTATTTTCATCTTGTGGGTCTATAGTTAAAATTAAGGAAAAAAGTTATACTATTTTGAAAAGTATTACTGAAATGTTAGAATCATACATCTACTACATAGTTCTAGAAAGCATGTTTCAAATACATCAGCAGACTGTAGTTTTCTACTCTATGAGAAAGATAGCAACAAATAATAATTTATCCAGCAAACACTCCTATTTTTAAAATCTAGGTTTCTGGGCTTTAGTGAAAAAAAAATCATTGAAACTTCTTTGAGAAGATTTCATCATTAACAAAAAATGTAATTTCCCTAAAATAAAATAAAATTCAAGTTTACAAAATTTTAGTTCACCCAACAGCAAACTGTTACAAAAATACTTCATTGTTATTCATAATATTTTAAGTTTTTATCACAACCCCACTTCAAGATTGCTGCTTTTTTTTAAAATGATTTCATTTGCTATAGTTCTAATGCTACTATACAATACCTATTTTCAAAGTCATTTAGTTTATGCATCCACAATTAACAGCTTAGAAAGTCTCGTTTCCCCTACCCTTCATTTCTGGTTTATAAATAAAGTTAAGAAACTTAGCATTTCCCTATCAGAAATTCAAAAAGTAAAATCTCTTAAAAGAAGAATCCCAGCAAGATCTCATCTACCTAGATCTAGTAATTTCAGACAGACTGTGTGTATCATAATATATTAATTCTGTTAGTTAGAACGGGGTAGGGAGCCTTTTTTCTGCCAAGGGCCATTTGGATATTTACATCATTCACGGGCCATACAAAATCATCAACTAAAAATTTAGCCTGCTCTATTTGGTCAAACATTTAATTAACTCACCCCTAGAGCCTTGGCAGGGCCAGACCAAATGATTTCAGGCTGGACATTTCCCATCCTGGTTTAGAAGGTGCAAACAGAAAACTTGTAGCTCCTTTACTTAAAGATTAAGTGTGATAAACTTTGGTCATACAAGATTTAATTTTGGTCACTTAAGAACTATGTATTACATTTTAAATATATAAAAGAAAAACATGATTAAATAAATGAAACCACAAATATCCTTCCACCTCTATTCTAGTGATACTATTTCAAAAGTATTAGTGACAGAATAACTGCTGTTGTGGGTTTCCAGGACAAAGGTTCTGTAAAACATTCTCACTCGTCTTTCTTTCAATTCTATGCTCCTAACACTATAGATTTTTAGGATAACAGAAAAACTGGTCTACAATGCTCTCACCTAATAAGCAATCTTAATAAATGTCATATATAATAATATTGAGTATTTTAAAATAACTTTAGAAGCACTTATTCATTTGTATATATTAATGCAATAACCAACATTATATTTGTCCTTGAACAACACTGTATATTTATTTTCAGAACCCCCAATGATTATACCATATATCTACTTTAAATAACTAAAATTACATAGGTAATATTAAGTGAAGGGATGAAGTTTAAAGAAAAATGATTATTTTCACTTATATAACTGTATTTTTTCAAAGGCAGCTGCACATATTTGAATAATTTTTAAAATCTGCATAGCATCTGATTTACAAAATTAGCTCAACAATTAACAGCCAAAAAATTTAAAGCACACTAAAACTTAATTAAAAATAATGTTCATTTTTTCAAGAACTGTAAGTACAAATCTTCTTTTAGCCACAGAATGTTTCTGAACCAAGATTTTTTAAAATGCAATTCTCAATCCATTCTTCAGATCTAGACAGATTAAAATATACATACAAACTTCTCAAAAGTAAAACATGAAAATAAACAAGAATTTAAAGCCACAGGAGTTATACTGTTTGAGTTATTACTTGCTTAAATTCGTGTTTTTTTGTTTGGTTTGTTTTACATTTGAAAAATAAAAGGATTTGCCTTAGAAACTCCTAGAAAACCCCCCCAAAACAACTCAATAAACTCTTGAATCTTGCCGCCTCTCCCATCACAGCACAGATGTGACATTTCATATGAAATCTAAAAGCCTGCCAAGTGATTGGAATCTCTATACACTCAACATGCAGACTTTTTTTTTTTTTATGCAGACTTATTTGGGCAGTATGACTATATTTTTGTTGTTGTTGTTGTTAATCCTCATTCAAGGATTTTTTCCCATTGGTTTTCAGAGAGATTGAAAGAGATGGGAGAACCATCTATGTAAGAGAGACACATCGATTAGTTGCCTCCAGCATGTGCCCCATCTGGGCCCAGGGACTGAGCCCACAACTGAAGTATGTGCCTTTGACTGGAAGGGAATCTGGGGCCCTTGGGTGCGGGCCTACTCTCTGACCACTGAACCAAACCGGCCAGAGCGCAGTATGGCTGTATTTTGATATGGAAAGCTCCACTCTTGGTGTTGCTTTCAATAAAAACAACTGTTCCCAAGTTAGAACACAGGTTTATTTAGTAAGAGCTTTTCCCAAAGCTCATGCAATAACTGAAGTAGTTTCAGTGTTACAACACTGCTACACTGTGTTAAGAGATGGATAACTTTTCCTGACACATCAGAACTATTTTTATAATTTGGTACTGTTTGTGTGTTTGTTTATTTATTTATTTTCTTATATATTTTAATTTATTTCAGAGAGGAAGGGAAGAGAAAAGAGATAGAAACATCAGTGATGAGGGAGACTCATTCATTGGCTGCCTCCTGCACACTCCTCACTGGGGATCGAGTCCACAGCCTGGTCATGTGCCCAGACCAGAATCAAACTGTGACCTGGTTCATAGGTCGATGCTCAACCACTGAGCCACGCCTGGCAAGGCATTTTTGGTACTGTTTTTAAGCAACTTTCCACTACCAATATTCAGCCTAGATGGACTGCTTGGGGGGAAAATACTATATTCACAGGTCTAACCACCTGGCCACAACACTATACCATTTATGGCTCCCCTCCACTAGTGATCCCAGTAGGGAGAGCTGACTGCCAATCAGTCTTTAGACTCCTCTCTTCTCATCCCACCCATAATTTACATCGATGAATAGTCACAGTTCCATTTAAACTGGATTTTGCAGCTGAGTATCAACAACATCATGAAGGTCTTTTGAACACAGCATCAGAAATTCAAGAAACAACATCCGTCTATTCCCTAGGATGGAAGCGAGTTCTTTATTGTCCGCCCTGTTGTCACCGTCACCCCTTACCTTTGTACCTGTTATACAGCTGCTCCAGCTTCTTCTTGTCCACTGTGTTTTTCATGGATTCCTTGTGGAACGAGTCTGGGTTTTGGAAGAAGTTGTCGGTGGCCACGTCTAGTTTCCACTCATTCTGTGTTAAGCAGTAGATGGCAGTTCTTTCGCCAGCTTGAGTAAATGCCATAAACTGGCGGACCTTGTCCCTCTGAGATGATTTAAGCTTATGCTTTGGGATGCAAAAGAAGCAGGAAAGCCAATGAAGCCAATCCAGAGGTTTGTTTCAGCATTCTATTCCTAATGCCTATGTTTTAACTGGACTTAGTTTTTTTTTTCTTGTTGGGTGACTCAAGTTCACTTCAGAATTACAGGAAGACAAAGGCTTGTTCTTCATCAGTTAAAAAGACTGCACAGTCTTCTGAAAATTGAAACGACAGCATCTATATAGCAACAGATACGCAAAGTCTAATCTTCAAAACATTATGAGAATCAATATTTTATACAAAATACATTTTGATCTCTACCCACTTCAATTTGCATGAAGCACCTTATCCCCCGCCCCCCCCCCCCCCCCCCCCCCCCAAGTCTCAGTAAATCCCTCTTTATACATACAAGGCCCCTGATGAAATGAGGCTGGGGATGCGACCCGAGGCCTGGCCACATCACTACCACCCAACCATTCTCTTCGGCTACAATTAATTTCAGGCTCTAGTGAACGGGAGGAGGGCTTCCCAGTTTGAAAACATCTTTTTTTAAGTTTTTCCGAGTTTAAAATCAGCAGAATCACATTGATCAAAACATGCACACACAATTAAGCATAGAGTGAAAAAAATTTACGAAAGTTCCAAAAGCTGGCACAAAAAGCTTGTTATGACTAAATGAATATGATACTAATAGCAAGAATGTCTGTGTACATGAGACAGAAATAAAATAGAAAAATAGGGCAGAGGCTGTGCGGCAGTACATAGCAAAACTGCCAAGTAACTGTACTATATATAGTATATAATGAAACAAAATAACATCTTAATACTTCCAGATATAGAATGGTAAAGTTTCCATTTATCTAAAGTAACTTGATGAAAATGACAGTAGAAATAAAAGTAATACACTAATTTCTGTAAATCAAAATGGACTCAATCTACCAGATGCTAATACTTTACAGATAAGGGGGAAATTTTTACTTAATTGAGAATTTAAACTCAATCTTGTTTTTAAAAAGACTAGACTGTTTGAAGAAATACAAAATAAAATATAACTTATAAAAATATGTAAATAGAAAACAAGCTATAGATGAAGAAACGGAGAGGAGGGAAAAAGGAAAATAAGAAAGCCGAGGATACAATACAGACATGCACACCATATACATGAGCTGAAAATTAAGCTCCAAGCTTCCCAGTTGCCAAAGCAGAGAAGAAAATAGGACTAGATGTAAAATCTGTTTTTATAAGATTAAAAAACCTACCAGTGGCCCAGAAGAGACACAGCTCCTCCTGTCACTGAAACCCAAAGGAAGCGTCCCCTGTGGCTGCTCATGAAAGGGCAGGGCGCGATGTCCCCTTCGTACCAGACAACTCCTCACAAAATGCCAACAACAAACAGCAGGGCAAGCTTCCAGAGCTTTTCTTAAGGCACCCCTTGTGCACGCTGACGCCAAAGGAGCACAGTATACATAATTCAGCAGGAGCACAGATAATGCAGCCCAGGACACTGCTCTCCACGTATGGTCTGAGAACCCCTGGGATCCATGATGACACAACTATCTTCATAACGATTCCAAGCCACTCTGCCCTTCTCGCTCTCAATGGTGTACACTAGAGGCTTCCAGAGGCCACACAACTTGTGATATCACAACAGAGTGAAGGCAGACCACTTGAAAACCTATCTTTTATTAAGCTGGACATTAAAGATAATTTGCAAAAAAGTAATGCAATGCAAATACATAGTGGGTTTACTATTATTGTTATTATTTTTAAGTATATAAATATTTTTAAACTTTCCATTTCCATTTCTAATATGGTACACACCAATGGCTACAACCCACATAAACAAAAGCTCTTTGGGGTCCCAAGGATTTTTTAAAGCTTATAGAGGATATGGGACTAAAACATTTGAGAACTGATCTAGGGTAACACAGAAAATTAACGATTTGGCTACAATGTTGATTAGTTTGGGTATTAGGTCCCATTTGGAATCTGATGAAAGTCACAGAACTTTCTCCAGGAAAACATATGTGGTACATGTGGTACCCACATGTGCATGTAGTTTTGCATATAATTTCAGGGTTTTCACAGAATATTTAAGCCCATCTCTTGGTTCCTCAGAGGATAGGGAAAGGTGGAACTCCGATTAAGAACTGATGCCCGGCTAGTGTGACTCAGTGGTTGAGTGTCAACCCATGAACCAGAAGATCATGGTTTGATCACTGGTCAGGGCACATGCCTGGGTTTCAGACTCAATCCCCAATAGGGGGTGTGCAGGAGGCAGCTGATCAATGATACTCTCTCAATTCTCTCTTGTCCTTGATGTTTCTATCTCTCACTCTTCTTCCCTCTCTCTGAAATCAATTTTTAAAAATGAGGATAAATGCATTAAAAAAAAAAAAAGAACTGATGAGCAAGATCAGGAGCTGATTGGTCTCTGTTGCAGCTAGTCAATCTTTCCATTGCAGTGAAAGCAGCCATGTACAACATGCAAAGGAGTGCTATGCATCCATAAAACCTTACAGCCAAAGCCAGATGACTTGGTTGGTTGGAGCATCATCCCCTACACTAAACGGTTGTGGGTTGGATTCCTGGTCAGAGTGCGTACAAGAGGCAACTAATCAGTGTTTCCTTTCTCTCTCTCTCCTTTCTTCTCTCTCTCAAATCAATATAAATACTTCCTTAGGTGAAGATTTAAAATAATTATATTTACAAAAACAGGCAGCTATCCTGTGGTCTCTAGCTTATCATCTTGATCTATATCCTAGGGTTAATACATGGAATATATATTCTACACATTATTTCCTGAAATTGAGCCTTTGGAAAGAACTAGAAAAAAAGAGTTCCGGGTATATTCTTTGGTCAGATCAAATTTATCTAAATTGGGGCAGATCCCATAAGTTCTGATAGTAAGCTGATAAAAATAAAGCTAGCATCTTTTTACGATGGTCTCCCCAAGGGAGGGTGGGCAAAGCCAAGAGTTACCTCAGAAAGCTTAAGATAGAAACCCATGTTGAATCTCAAAATGGCACACCATTAAAAATAACCATGGTATACTTATTATGGAAATTGCCATCAATGCTTGTACGCACTCTGACCAGGAATCCAACCCACAACCGTTCAGTGTAGGGGATGATGCTCCAACCAACCAAGTCATCTGGCTTTGGCTGTAAAGTGTTATGGATGCATGCTAGATTTAAAAATTTTGTTATGGTTGCAAAATGAAATTCAGTATATACACACAATAAAGCATAGTCATAAAAAGAAATAAAGTACTGATGCTACCATGTTGATGGACCTCACAAATACACTGAGTGAAAGAAGTCAGTCACAAAAGGTAAAAAAAAAAAAAAAAGTTCTTCTTACAATGAATGCTGTTCCACATATATATTGAATAATTCCACTTTTATGAAATATCCAGAAGAGACAAGTCCACAGAGATTGAATGAAGCAGACTGGTGACTGCTACGGGCTGCAGTGAGGGGGATAGGGAGTGAGGGTTAATTAATGTGGGATTTTCTTGGGGGTGATGAAAATGTTTGGAAATATACAGAGCTGGTGAATGTACTAAACAGTACTAAATGCAACTAAAATTGTTTACTTTTTAATAGTTAATTTTACGTTATATAGATTCCACCTCAAAAGAAAATTCAACATAGTACCCTTGGAACCTTCTAGATTAATCAACATAGTAACATACTGTCAGATAACTTAATTATTTAACCAGTTTATATAATTGGTAGATCCATACCAAGTAAATATTGACAGACAGCTGGAAGGTATGATGATGCCTGATCTCAAGGCACTTTTCTTGATAATCAGCTCTTAAAGCCTTTCCTAATATGTGAGCAAAAATTATATCATTGTGCAAAGGAGTATAAGTGGAAGGGCATTCATTGTAAGAATAACTTTTTTTTTTCTGAAAACCTTGGGAGACGCAGGAGTATATGGATCCAGGCCCACAAAGTGGTCTGAATTGTTACTATGTTAAATTACAAAATGGGTAGACCTGCAGTTGAGAGAAATAAATAGGTCCCTCTTCCATTTATTCCAAGTGACTGCTATGTCATAAGACAGATCCTACAACCTTGAACCTCTAAGTGGTATGAAGGTACTAGTTCTTAATGAGCAACAGTAGCTATGGGTCTAAGTATAGCCCATAAAAAGGAAGGGAATTGTCATTAAAGTAGCAATAATTTGATGTTACCCATTACAAGTTTCTTCACAAAATAATAGCAATTAAAAAAACAAAAATCATTAAGCTAAGTCTAAAGATTGTATGCTAAATTTACAAACAGCAATTTGTCAAAAAGGAAACTGGCATAAAGCTGTCTAGAAGAAAAAGCCTCATAAACAAATTCATTATAGGGGAAAGAAGAAAGCTCTGGTTTATTTAAACAGAACTAAATCCATGTAAAACTAACAAAAGCCCATAAACTGGCAGGACCAGAGCTTACCCTGGCAAGAGAATTAAATTAATGGTAGCTTTTCAGGGGGAGAGGGACATTTTCTATGTTTCATTGTTTTAGGATATTAAATGTACAAAATTCTTGAAATAAAAACTTGGATAATCAGTAGAAACATCTCTAACTTATGTGAAAAGTCTCAAATATTTTAACTGTGACCTTGTGAAAAAATCATTTACATAATCTGGGCATCAAGACGTAACCACACATAAAATGGAAAAAAAAAAGTTATTCTTACAATGAATGACCGTCCACTTAATATAACAAATTTTCTCTTAGGGTTAACTTACTAGGGGCTGCCAGGGCAACCAAAATGATCAAATTAATTACATAAGCTTGGTCACTTCGACTCTGTTTCAGGCTGGGGGTGGTGGCAAACCCAAGTGTTTCCTTGCACGCTATTGGATCTCAGGCCTCGGCAGTGGTTGCACAGTCCTCTTCTGCAAGTTAAGCCTCCCTTCCCCTTAAGAGCTGGGGAGAGAGGTCTCTGCCTGCTGAGGGGGGCACATCCTGCCTAAGTCATCAAGTGCCTCCTGGCTGCACTGCTGACCACCCCCCTTGGTTTCTATGACCACTCTCTTCAGTCTTCCTGCTTCTCTGACATGGCCTTCTTGTCTTCACCTCCTTCTTGGCCCATCTTCCCAACCTGAGGTTCTGTCTAGCCTCCACTCTTCCCACTGCACATTCCTCCAGGACTAGTTCTCTCCTGCTTGAAACCTTCTCAATGGCCTCCCAGTCCCCTTAGGACCACAACTAACACGTTCTCCCTGTGCCCTGGAAGACGGCACAATCTGGTTCCAGTCCCCTTACAAGCTTCCTGCTATGTGTGCTGAAGCCAGGCAGATCTACCACCTATTCTGTTCTTTTTTTAAAAATATTTTTTATTGATTTTTTACAGAGCAGAAGGGAGAGGGATAGAAAGTCAGAAACATTGATGAGAGAGAAACATCGATTAGCTGCCTCTTGCACACTCCCTACTGGGGATGTGCCCACAGCCAAGGTACATGCCCTTGCCGGAATCGAACCCCGGGACCCTTCAGTCCGCAGTCCAACGCTCTATCCACTGAGCCAAACCGGTCTCGGTCACCTACTCTGTTCTTTCCACCCGGAGTGCCGCACGCCTCTGGCTGTGCCTCGCAGGCCACTCACTTCTGAGAGCTCAGCTCACACGTTGGCTAAGCCTTCCTCGCCTTGGCATCGGACACCACTCACCCACCCCACCACAAGAGTGCCTGGAACCGGTGCCACTCCCTACCACTTATGCTTAGTGCTTAGCTCCCCTGCTAGACAGACATGGGTCAGACTACCAAACCCCCAACACCTTGCGCACTGCCTTTCTCGAAAAGAGATATCACTGAATTTACTGAATGACAGATGAAACCCATCGATTGCCATGGTTTCCACTACATTTCCAAGTAATCAGACATTTCCTGAAACGTCTTTTCTGAGTTCCAGATCTATATTTCCAACTAACATATTATATGACCCTTCTATTTCCCTCTCTTTACTAGAGTGTCTTCCCGCACAAATCTGTTCTTCCCTCTATATTCTCTGTTTGGTCAGTAATATCACCAGCTGCTCAGATGCCCAAGCCAGAAAGTGCTGCGTCCTTTATTTTCTTTATTCTCCCTTTCTGAATAGTTCCCTAAAAGTCTTCTTCCCTCCCTCTTCTCCTCCTCCTTATTCCTACAGACAATCTTTGGCTCAAGTCCTCACTTCTTCTGCTCTAAATTATTACATTTTCCTAACTTGTCTCCCTGCAGTCCTGACCACCACCGATCCAACCTATCCTCTTTGCCAAAGACTTTTTTAAAAAAATACGAACATGATCAAATCACACACGACCCACTTCTTTAAAAATCTCCTTGGGCTCCCGTTATCTCCTAAACGCTACACTCATCATCCAAGAGAGGCCCGGCCATTGTCGACCCTGAACTCCACGTTCCAGCCACAAATGAATTACTGGCACCGCTCAAAGGCACAGTCTTGCCCGGTCCACCTCCGAAAGGATGCTGCGTAGGCTCGAAACGCCGCCCCTCCTCGGTCACCCGGCTGCTCGTGCTTCGGGGGAGCACTGCTCCGAGCCCCCACGCTTGCCCGGTGCCTCCATCCCGTCAAAATACATCACTGCACTGAGGGCACCGCGCAGGTCTCGCCCCAGGTCCTTCGGTTCCCACCTGGGTGCCCCTCCAACTCCAGCGGCGCTCACGGCGCAGGGAAGCGGATCGAGCTCCGGTGACCTTCGAGCCCCGGTGCTCCCCGGCCCTCTGACCCTCCCTCTCCGCCCCATCCCTCCGCCCCCAGCCCCGGGTGCGCGGGAGGGGCCGGGAGAAAAGCGACGCCGCGGGCCACTTACCATTCTCCCCGGCGCTCCCCGATGCTCGCCGGCCCCGCCGTCTGCGCAGGAGCCGCAGCCGCCGCCTCCCGCTCCGCTCCAGCCCCAGCCTCTCCTTCCTCTTCCACGGCTCCCTGGACACCCGCCCGGGGAGGGGCGCAGGGGAGGCGCACAGGGGAGGCGGTGACAGGTCCCGCCGACCGAACTCCAACTCCCGGCGTGCACCATCCTCCCGGGAGCCGACCGACCCAGACCTCGCCCCTCTCAAACCTCACGCCCCGCCCCAAACTCCGACTCCTAAGTGCTAGAGCCGCCCGGTGCCACAGTCCTCAGGCCCGCCCCTCCTACAAATCCCGACGTGCACTGCGCCGCCCAGAGGCCCAAGGTACCCGGGTGCCGCTCCCTCCTACAAATCCCAGCGAGCACCGCGCCTCCTGGGAGTCGACACCGGTGCCCACCCACTTAAAGGGGCAGCTACTCCTTCTTGACCGTGTCTGCGGGGACGGCGATCGCGAGAGAGTGTCGGGCGGCTCGGGGCGTCCCCGTGACCGGACCCGGTCCCTGTCCCTGCACCAGAGGCGGCCCCGCCGCCTGCGAAGGGATGCGGGGAAGCCGCGTCTCTGACCACCCTTCGCCAACTGGCGCCGGAGAGCCGGACCCTGGATGCGCGACGTCCGGAGCATCCAGGTGAGTGCTGCCCGGGGTTCGGGCGAGAGACTCGGAGCTTTCGGTCCCGCTCGAAGTTCGGCCCTTAGGGCTCCCTCCCTAGTTCTCTCCTCCCGGGAGTCTTCCCTTCCTGGGGCTTCCCACGGGGCGGGGGGGGGGGGGTCATCCTCTTCTTTCCTCTCCGAGGGTCCCTCAGACGAGGGCCTTTCTGCTCACAGCGCCCCGTTCTTGTTTCGCCTCCTGCGCGTGTGGCCTGCAGAGTGAGAAGGGGGCTGACTGTTCAGCCTTCCTCACAGCCTCCTGCAGAGACAGAGGCCCCGGCAGCGCACCCGGGATTGCCTTCGGGAGGGGGTGATGGGGCCGTGGCGCGAAGTGCAGTCTTGATGGGTGAAGCTGGGGAAGCCCCCCGAGCCAGCAGTTCCGCAGCCGGTGGGTTTACAGACCTCAGTCCGCTGCACCCTGACTTAGGTGTCAAGTTCCCCTTGCTGCAGCTGGTCTAATAACGGGGTCACGCGGAAGACTTAACGCCTTCTGCCTACTGGCTGTTCTGGGCCATCACTCAGGAAAGACGAGGGGACCCGACGGGGGGACCCAGCGATGGCAGGAATTCAGCGGCCAGCTCATTTTCACGCGCAGGGAAGCGGGAGGTGCCAGGGTGGGTCCCTTCCCCTTCCCCTTCGCTGCCCCTTCCCCTTCCCAGCACGTCTGCAGTTCCCTTCTTATTCCCCCACGTCCACTTCCCTGGCTTTAAAGGAAGAGCGAACGCTGGTCGCTGACCTCCAGCCCCCCTCGTAGGCCTGGGTCTCAGTTCTTTTTGGACCTCACCGGATAGCACCTGAGTAAACGTAATGGCTGTTATAAACACC
The DNA here is from genome assembly GCA_027563665.1 of Antrozous pallidus. Taxonomy (NCBI): domain Eukaryota; kingdom Metazoa; phylum Chordata; class Mammalia; order Chiroptera; family Vespertilionidae; genus Antrozous; species Antrozous pallidus. The sequence goes on from CM050519.1 coordinate 73,697,087, forward strand.
CCTTTGGAGGACATGCTCTGACGTTCACATGTTATTAGATCGCATGATGACCTAGGTATAAGGTAGCCCAGCCTTTTCATATTTACATTTTCTTCTGGTTATTCTTTGGATCAGAGCATCTTACGGGTTCCAAATTTCTCCTGCAATGCTAACTTTTTTAAAGTAGTGTTTCAATGATTGGGTTACTCGATGGAATATTTCGGTTTTTTTGTAGAGTTTAACAATTAAATACCTTAAAGATTTTTAATGTCCATAAGAATTTTCTTGCCCTGATTTGTTTGGCTCAGGGATAGAGCATCAGCCTGAGGACTGGAGTCCCAGGTCAAGGACATGTACCTTGGCTGCGGGCACATCCCCAGTAGGGGGTGTGCAGGAGGCAGCTGATTGATGTTTCCCTCTCTTGGATGTTTCTAACTCTCTCTCCCTCTCCCTTCCTCCCTGTAAAAAATCAATAAAATATATATTTTTTAAAAAGTTTTCTTTCTCCCTTTCTTAACTAAATTTTCAATTTTTTTTATTAATCGGATATGAATAACCATATATTTTATTTTCAGGATAGTAAGTGCTTTACTTTTTAATAAATGTATACTTTACATCTTCAATTTGTTAAATTTTAAAATAAGCTTTTTAAGTTAAATCCTCTATAAATTAGATTGCAGTTGATTGTTTTGGGGAGTTTCCTCACTAGGTCTTTCCATAAGCTCCTTCTTTGTTACCTGTTCAGTGACTGATTTTCTGCTGAATGTGGAAGTGGTAGTGGTATTTTAGTTTTTCAGAGGAAGCTAAATAACTGGTACTGGACCCCCCCTGTTCCTGCCACACCCACACTGCTGGCTGCAGAATTTTCTGCACATAACCCAAGCACCAGGTCAGTACCCCCCACCCCTGAGGCCAGGTTCAGCTGGGTGGGTGGGGCTAGCATCCCTGCTGGGGCTGTCCTGTGAACTGTGGGGTGCAGGTGGCCTGTGCCAGGCAGACAGTGCTGCTGCATTAGTGCAGTAAATAAATTAGACTCTTTTTCAACAGTTGATCTGGTAAATCTGAGTGGTCTGGAAGGTCCCGAGGAAGAGAAGTGAATGAAGGAGGGTCCTGTGACTGCACAGGAGCCAGAGGCTGGGCAGCAGAGCTGCGAGGTTTTCAAATTTTAGCCCATTATAAAAAAAATTGAAAAAAGACTACCTGCTTCTGTTCCTCTCTGTTGGCCTCCCCTGTCCCTAAAGGGACTCTGTAACTGTAGGGCTCTGGGTCCTGGGGGGTCCTAGCAGCAGATGTCTGAGAAGAAAGTTTCCTCCATACTCTGTAGTCATGGTGGAGCTCACTGTTAGAGGTATATAGGAGAAATAGTTAATTTTAGTGACTTTGTTCTGAAAAAGCCTAATCTGAGACTATATTATTATGCTTTGCTTTTCAGCTGTTTACCCAATAAATGATATGCGACATTTCTGAATTGTTAAAATTTTTCTGTAGAATAAGAGTAATGTGATTTTAATGTAAAATGACAATGAATTAAAAGTATCATTTGCCCTTTTATTCTAAATCATTTTAGACATTTATTATAAATATTTTTCTTCTTCACCAAATAACCTTATCAATTTAAAAGTTTTGCGATACCTGTTCTGCACTTATAAAAACAAGCAAAACTCATTAGAAATTTGTTAAGTTGGGGAAATGTATGTGTGTGTGTGTTTATTTATTTTAACCCTAACCTGAGGACATGCTTAAAAAAGGAAGAGAGAGAAACATTGATCAGTTGCCTTCTGTACTTTTCCTGACTGGGGCTCAAACCCACAATCCAAGTATATGCCCTGACCAGGAATTGAACCTGCAACCCTTCAGTGCACAGGAGGATGCTCAACCAACTGAGCCATTCAGGCCGGGTGGGGAGATATATTTTAATTAATGTTGGAATAGAAACTTTTTCAAATAGAAACTTTGGGGGAGGGGTTGTGCTCAAAGTATTGATTTTGCTATTGCTCTAAGTGAAAAGTAACCTAGGGTTTTACTGTAACGTAATCATCCTGAAAATTATGACTCTGCTCTGTTTTAGGGCATTTTATAGTTTTTTAAAGATATGAAAAATGTCCTGGGTTTGGTTTCTTGCTCTGCAATGTAAAAGGTGGTCATTACATCTAATAAAGATGTAGTGAGAAAAAGTAAGCATTTACATGGAATTTTAAAAACTCTTTTGAATTGATTGTAGATTCACATGTAGTTGTAAGAAATAACGCAGATAAATCCTGTAGACCCTTTGCCCAATGGTAGCTCCTTACAGAACTAGCATAAGCAGGAAATTGCATTGATATAATCCACCCCCTTATTCAGATTGCACCAGTATTGCAAGCATGTGTGTGTGTCATGATCTGTGCAGTTCTATCACATGCGTAGATTTGTGTGGTCACACCACTGACAAGATACAGAGCATTTCTGTCCCACAGGTTCCGCCTGCTATCTTATTATAGTCACAACCACCTCCTCACCCTTCCCTGACAACTACAATCTGTTCTCCAGCTCTAAGGTTATTATTCAAGAATGCTGTGTAAATAGAATTGTGCAGTGTGCATGGCAGGCTTGAGATCTGTTCCAGGTTGTATGTATCAGTAATTCAAGATATAGAAACTTGAAGAATCCGATCTAGTAGAGTAATATGCAAATTGACCATACCTCCGATACACCCACAAGCCATGCCCACAAGCCAAACAGGAGCAAATAAACCCCAACCAAAATGGCTGCAGCCCCTGAGAGCAGGAAGGAGGCTTGGGTTTCCCCGGCAATGGAGGAAGACAAGCTTTCTGCCTGCTCTTGCCTAGGCCTCCACTCAATGCTACAAAGTTTCAATTATAGAAGATGCATATATCCCAACAGAAATGGCTGTTGCTAAGGAGCCAGCAGAAGGCTTGGCTCTGCTCCAGGCTACAAAGTTTCAATTGTAGAACATAAATTAATCCCAGATCCCAGGGCCTTCGCTTAGGTCACTGGGGGGCATGGCCGGCCTGCAAATCACTGTAGGCCCCATGCCCAGGCTGCCCCACGCCCCAAGGGAACCGCCACCCTGATCCAGGACACTCTTCAGGGCAAGCCAGCGGGGCCCCCCCCACCCCCATGCACCAGGCCACTATCCTATCTAATATGCAGATTGACTGTCATTCCAACAAACAAGATGGCTGCTCCCATGTGGTCAAAGATCCTGCCCTCATGTGGACACAAGATGGCCACCACAAGATGGCCAGCAGGGGAGGGCTGGTAGGAGGTTCTAGACCTGCAAGGGAGGGCAGTTGTGGGCAATCAGGCCAGCAGGGGAGGGCAGTTAGGGGTGACCAGGCTGGCAGAGAAGGGAAGTTGGGGGCAAACAATCTGGCAGAGGAGCAATTAGACATCAATTAGGCTGGAAGGGTAATGGTTAGGGGGTGATTAGGCTGGCAGGCAGAAGCAGTTAGGGGCAATCAGGAAGGCAGGCAGGTGAGCATTTTGGAGCCAGCAGTCCTGGATTGTGAGAAGGATGTCCAACTGCCCGTTTAGGCCCTATTGGGATCGGGCCTAAACAGGCAGTCAGACATCCCTCAAGGGGTCCCAGATTGGAGAGGGTGCAGGCTGGGCTGAGGGACACCCCTGTGCATGAATTTCGTACACCAGGCCTCTAGTCTATACTAATAAAAGGGTAATATGTTAATTAGGCCGGGAGACCTTCTGGATATCCTTCTAGACAAGCCATGGTGGTGGGGACGAGGCAGAGGCAGATAGAGGCGATCAGGACCAGAGGGGAGGGCAGTTGGGGGTGATCAGGTTGGCGAGGGGGGGCAGTTGGGGATGAGCAGGCTAGTGGGGGGCAGCAGTTGGGGACGAGCAGGCCAGCAGGGGGGGCAGTTGAGGGCAAGCACACCGGCAGGCAGAGTGGTTAGGGGCGATCAGGCAGGCAGGCAGGTGAGTGATTAGAAGCCAGCGTTCCTAGATTGCCAAGGGATGACACCCGAGGGGTCCCAGATTGGAGAGGGTACAGGCCTGGCTGAGGGACACTTCACTCCCCCCAATCCCTGTGCATGAATTTCGTGCACCTGGCCACTAGTTTGTTATAAAAACACAACAAATCCCAAATGTCTCTTTTTAGTAATGAAATATAATAATAAAATAACACTGAAGCTAAAAATGTTTACTATTCTCTCAGGAATAAACATGTTACAATTTAGTAGACCAGAGGATTTGGTAGCCAAGTTTGAAGGGAAAATGAGTTTATGAAAAAGGAGTGATTCATATTTTAAGGGTCTATAAAAAATTTTAGTTTCATGTTGATAATTTAAGCTTATCACTTTGTTGGGGATATAGGGGGCATTAATGAAGCATCTGAAATTTCTGTCTTGGTTCTGAAATTACTAAAAGCGTACACTTCTGAAGTAAAGATTCAATTCTTGCTCTCCCTTTGGACACAAGCTTAGCAATTAAATGAGTCATTAAACTAACAAATCAACTATATTGTAGCTATTACTGTGATTGGTTAATCGTTTATTTATTTTTAAGGTGGGAACATTTACTTAAAGTATTAGAACTATAACAAACAGTAAGTTCTCATTTATCCTATCTTATAAAGAAGTGAACTGGTCGAGGTAAGTGAATTCATGTAACATTAGGAGCTGAAGTATCTAAAAATGTATTGAAATTGAATAGTCTGACTTTTTAACCAGAATATAGTCTTTGTGTGTGTGTGTGTGTGTGTGTGTGTGTGTGTGTGTGTGACTTTTCATTGTCATTCTGAACCTTGGTAGCTCTGCTAGCCTCCAGTAGTGGTATTTTTAGGATCTGCTGAAGTGCATAGAATAGTTCAGCCCTCACCAGGTCACCTAGGCTGCTAGTCTTTGCTGAATTCTTGTGTTTCTTTTTCCTAAGCTCTGTTTTGTCTCCATTCTCTATTGGCTATCATTTCTGGGCTTGGTAGAAATACCATGCTTTTATATTTGCTGCATTTAATCTGCTTTGCCTGGGAAACCACATTAAACTGATTAGACTTAGGATTATCAGTGAATTTAAAGTGTCAATAAATATTTTAAAAACAGATCCCCAGATAGGGGAAATACTGGTTTATTTTACAGTTGAGTAAGAATTCTTGACACGATAATCCATTGGATGTTACTATTAAGAATGATTAGATGGTGTATGTGAATGTTTCATTTCCTGTGTACAATTGTGTTTTGTTTTATTTTTTGGCCTATGCTCTTGTGCCCAGTGAGTTCCTAGTTGCCAGGGTAAGTGGATATCTTTTAGGGTGTATCTTACCGGCTTCTCTTGCATTTGTTACTTCTTCCTTCTTTAGTCTATTCTACTACCTCTGAGGTCATTTTTCTTAATGACCTTGCTGCCACAGCTGCCTCCTGCTTCTTGATAAAGCTCTCCTGCCCTCTCATCTGGACACCACAGCTACAGGTCCCCCTGCTGCCTGTACTGAAACCTTCAACTTGTCGTGCCCAGGGACCTCTCTGTGCTTCAGTTGCCAGATAAAATCATACACATTTGCTGGAGGCCTTCCTAAAGGAATGGAGCTTGAATTTGGATGACTGGAAATGTTTAAATGTTTTATAAAACCCTAGAGGCCCAGATGTGATTATGTCTGGAGATTTTATTGTCTGTCCTTGCTATTTCATTAGCACTTAATAGACTGACTTTGAAAATTTAGCAAAATTCCAGATGATTTTGGAAAACAAATGATACGGCAAAGCAAGCCAATAGTACCTCAAAACTTATCATGTCTGGAATGATCTGGAGCATGCTTTCTGCAGGTGGTTCACTGATTTGTAAGTGTCTGGCCTTTGATGCATGGAGCCTTTTACATAGAAGTGGTTTTGTCTTGCGCTTGGTAGACTTAGTAGATATTTGAGGCTGAGTTTTTTCTTTAAAAATATTTCCTTTAAATTGAGACATAACCTTTATTCTCGGTTCTTACCAGGCACATACTTTAACATTCAGTATCTGAACTTAACCTCAGTGCGATAAATAGTTCAGATGTTAATATTAATATAGGAAAAATAACTTTTTTTCAGAACAATGATAGTTTTCTGGATGTAATTATTTAATACTTTAACTCTGATTTCAATAGTGATGAATCATCATTCAACTATATGTGGTAGTAAACCTCTTTTTTTTTTTTCCCAGCTGAAAATGTGTATCTAAAATGCAAGGTCAGCTTAGCAGAAATCTTTGGACTGCCTTGCCCTGCTGTCTGAAGTTGGATCATGAAGGTATTGGAAAAAAATTACTTCTGGATGTTGCTTCCATTGCTTCATTTGATAGCAAATGCTGCAGAACATGAAGGGGTAGCGAAACACGCCATCAAGTTACACCGAGGCAAAGGGGCAGCGATCACGCAGAGGAAGCAGTGGGTCCTAGATAGCTGCAGAAAGCTCTCCGGGCTTCTTCGCCAGAAGGCCGTGGTTCTTAACAAGCTGAAAAACGCAATCCGAGCAGTGGAAAAAGACGCGGGCCTGTCAGATGAAGAGAAGCTGTTCCAGGTGCACACATTTGAAATCTTTCAAAAAGAGCTGAATGAAAGTGAAAATTCCGTCTTCCAGGCTATCTATGGACTCCAGAGAGCCCTGCAGGGAGATTACAAAGACGTGGTGAACATGAAAGAGAGTAGCCGGCAGCGCCTGGAGGCCTTGAGAGAGGCTGCCATAAAGGTTAGCCATCTTGCTCATTTACCAAAAGAGTCTTTCACCCTCTGAGCTGGAAAGTAGAGGGAAAGGGGAGATGCAGAGGGGGCTGATGCTTCAGCGGGGGTGGTCTGTTAGGGGCACCTGTTCATAGTAATCATGCCCAAAGAAAATCTCTTGGGTAGGAAAACCCTTTTGCATAATGTCTTAGCGTAGTTACATTTTATCACTTCTAGAAGGAGTCATTCTCTCATGCTTTTCTATATTGTGAAATACTCGGGTTATTGAAATGCTTACAGAAGTTATCCCATAAACTGATGTGGAAATGAATATATTGTTAACTGCAGTCAACATTTTGAGTTTCTAACAAGAATTCCTTTCTGTGTGAAGGTTGACTTTCTTCAAGGATTTTAAAAGATATTTTTGAAATGAGAAGAATATTACTGTATTAAATGTGATATTTATTATGTAATTTCGTATAGCCATCATTTAAGCCAGGTATTAGGTGCCAGGCACTTAAAAGATATAAAATATAATTTTATCTTCATAGAAAGGCTGTGGTATTATTACATAGCTCAAAAAGTAGAGAAGATACAGATTTATTAAACTTTCTTTACCAAAGTATGGCATTTTGGGTAGAAATACAGTCATACGCCACCTAACAGTATGCCCTTCAATGATGGACTGAATATATGATGGTGGTCCTTGACATCCCCTAATTGACAGGAGCTGGAATTATATATTTATGAGCAGGAGTATTGGATAGAGCGTGTTGGTGTGGTTGGACCAGGTACCTGAATTGAAGTGATATTCTGGCTTATTTTTTAATAAACCCCATTCTTTATTTCTTACACATGAATAGGAAGAAACAGAATATGTAGAACTTCTGGCAGCAGAAAAACATCAAGTTGAAGCCCTTAAAAATATGCAACATCAAAACAAAAGTTTATCCATGCTTGATGAAATTCTTGAAGATGTAAGAAAGGCAGCTGATCGTTTAGAGGAGGAAATAGAAGAACACGCTTTTGATGACAATAAATCAGTAAGTAGCATTCCAGAACAAGTTCTTCTTTACCTTCTGAGCTACTTACTGAAAGGATATGTTGTTGAAATGGTTTGCATGTATATGTTTAGTGTAAATCAAAAACAAAACTAAAACATGAAATAATTTGGCTTGGTGCTGCAGAAGTATACTAGTTATCCTTTATTTTCTCATGTTTTGTCAGTCCTTCCTCAATGGCTCATCTTTGTTTTCCAGTTGTTCCCTCAGGAGGATTGGGATTGGTTTCAAGAAGCCTTGCTCTGAACAGTTGGGTTTTAATGCTGACTGACCAGAGGAGCAATAAACTCCTTATAGGAAATGATCTCCATATCAGAAGCAAGATTTTAGACTGCTCACTGTTACATGTTCAGGATTCTCTGGGGGAATAAATGAGATTAGTGTTGAAAATTGTGAGTCTTGGAATGGACTCAGAAATGGCCCAGGTAATAAAAAGAAAAACAAACCAAAAACACACACAAAAATCCAACAAATTAGAACAAGATCAGAGAAAAAAGGTGAGAGAATGAAAATTGAGTGAAAGGAATGGGGTGTTTTTAAAATTTTCTAATTACAGGATGGAGAAGAACTCAAACATTTTAAGGGTCTTGAATTTTTGAAAGAATATGCCCTTGAAAGTAAAACACTCGTTCCCTTTAAGCACTGCTCCCTGAACACTTCTGTACTCCTAGGGCAGTGGTCGGCAAACTCATTAGTCAACAGAACCAAATATCAACAGTACAACGATTAAAATTTCCTTTGAGAGCCAAAATTTTTAAACTTAAACTTCTTCTAACACCACTTCTTCAAAATAGACTCGCCCAGGCCGTGGTATTTGTGGAGGAGCCACACTCAAAGGGCCAAAGAGCCACATGTGGCTCGAGACCTGCAGTTTGCTGACCATGGTCCTAGAGCATCAGGGTTTCCCCCCATCAAACAGTTCTCAAGTTCTAACTTTACCTGGGCTTAGCACAGACTCCACAGACAATGCCTCCGTCTAAGACTATATCCTCATTGTAAGACACCAATCCCAAGTCCCAGGTTGTCACCTTGGAGGATCCTATTAACCCTCCTCCACGAGTTCCATAATTTGCTAGAGCAGCTCACAAAACTCAGGAAAGCAGTTTACTTACTAGATTGTAAGTTAAAGGATACAACTCAGGAAGAGCTAGATGGAAGAGGTTCATGGGGCCAAGGTGTGAGGAAAGAGTATAGCATTCCAATGCTCTCTGAACCCTGTTCTTGAAGGATTTTCATGGAAGCTTCATTATGTAAATTTGTGATTAATTCAGTCTGCAGCCCCTCTCCCCTCTTGGAGGTCTGAGTAGGACTGAAAGGTCAAGCCTCTCATCATATGCTTAGTTCCTCTGATGACCAGCCCAGTCCTGTGGTTACCAAAAGGCTTTCCAAATAGCACCTCACAAATATGAACTCATGTAAGCTTGCTAGGGCTTGTGCTTAATAATAAGCTACTTCTTTCATCTCACTTGGGAGCTATTTCAGGAACCAAGGACAAAGGACTGACTATAACAAGAGATGTTCCCATCGCTCCTTAACACTTAGAGAATTACATGGGTTTGGGGAGCTATAAGCCAGGAACGGGGATGAAGACCTATGGGGCAGGCAAAAGTAGGTCTACAGTTCATATGGCAAAAGTCATGCAGGCTATGATTATGAGAATACAAGAATAAACTATTTCATGTACTCACAACTGTAAACCTGCTTTTGCCTACCCCTGTATTTTTACACATCACAATGTCACCTGCACAATTAGGAAAAGTAGGTATTTAGAAGTAATAGAAATCTTAACCACTTCCATCCTTAAAATCACTTTTGAAATTGAAAATTTTCAAATTAATGCTAATGAACACTTAGTGATCTTTCTTCACACTTGACAGAATACTAAAAACATAACTATTATTCTTCTGTGTAGAATTTATCCTCTAGATATTGAACTTGAAAACATTTTATTGGTTTTCATTACATAATATTGGTTATTCTTACAGGTCAAAGGGGTCAATTTTGAGGCAGTTCTGAGGGTGGAGGAAGAAGAGGCCAACTCGAAGCAAAATCTCACAAAACGGGAAGTGGAGGATGACTTAGGTCTTAGCATGCTGATTGACTCCCAGAACAACCAGTATATTTTGACCAAGCCCAGAGATTCAACAATCCCACGTGCAGATCACCACTTCATAAAGGTAGTCTGTCTGTCTGTTTGCTCTCCTCTCAAAGTTGTGTGCTGGGCTTAATTTCCACAACTCCCCTCCCAGCTCCTGGTATACATGTCAAGTAAGATTGAGCTCTATTTTCTGAACATTATATAAGGGTACACAGCCTTCTTCCTAGTAGAGAGAGTCTACTAGAATTCCCTACGTTTTCTGTGATTTAAAACATTTACTTTTAATTTTTTATTTTTCGCCAAAAGAATGAAGCATTTTAATGTTTAAAATGAACATTAATTTTGCTTTGTAGAGTTTGGAAGACTTTTTGAGTTATATAATGGGATTAAAGCTTCAGTTATCTAAAAACGATATTCACTAAAATAGGACATTCTTATGAAGCAGAGAAGTTTTGGCTAAGGTATCGCATATGGCTTTCTTTAGACTGGGAGTGGGGGTTGCAGTGTGAGAACTGTCTCCTCCACCAGTGATTGGCATTCCAGACTGAGTTAAGTACAGACCTCTGAACTCGAAAGAAACCATTCTAGAATATAGAATTATGTAAAGGCTTGCAGTTGATGGTGTTATGGCTCAAGATCACTGTTTGGGTTTGGACAGAAATAGGGAATAGATGTGAGTGACATGGTTCAGCCAGCTCAGGGAAGGCTAGCAGGGTCTAGATAAACTGTTAGGTCTCTAGCAGAGCTCCCCAAAACAGGAAAAGAAACCCAGGCAAATTACCTACTCTTAGAGATGGTGTTACACAGACAGGCTGTGAGGAGGATGGGGCTACTGTGAGGGGCAGGCCCCTATATTAATAGACTTGAATCATTAGATAAAACTCAGCAGATGTATTGTTTTCTTTGGTTGTGGCTGAAATAGCACCTGGGAAGAGCTTAGTCTGCAAAATGAACACATTAGTGTCCTCTGAATGGGTGCGATCTCCACTGTAAGTTACTCTTGTCTTTACCCTTGTAGGCAATACATAATTTCCGGGGAAATATTTTGAGACTATAACTGTTCTGCTCCTTGTCAAACTTTCACCAGTAGCTGTAGCACCCACTGATGATTCTTGCCTAAGTCAATTACGACTGTGATGGTTATATTGACTTTATGTAGTGGGAAAACCAATGGAGAAGGTAAGTAGTTAAACTAGGACACCATCTCTGAAGATTTCCTAGATCAGAAGGCTAAATAGGGCACTAGTGCTCAGAATTCTTAGAATATTATTACAGGATTTAAGCAAAACAGACAAATTTTGCTTTAATTGTTAGACCATTCCCAGAAGAAATTCTTCATGTTTTCAACTTCTCTATAGTATACTATAGTAGTAAAAATTCCCTCCCTTAGTTTCACCATCTGTCCTTTATTCTCTCATTCATTGAAATCATGATACTATCCCAGCCTACTTTCTCCACTAACCAGCCTTTCTTGCCAACTATTATCTTAAATTTTTGTATTTCTTGTTTATTCTTGCATTAGGACATTGTTACCATAGGAATGTTGTCTTTACCTTGTGGCTGGCTATGCACAACAATAGGATTGCCTACAATGTTTGGTTATATTATTTGTGGTGTACTTCTGGGACCTTCAGGACTAAATAGTATTAAGGTAAGAACACAATTTAACCATTGCAGTATCTGTTTAACAGTATAAAAGAAACATCCATGAAAACATTCATAAAAAGTTTTTAACTTGAATTAATGAAGATAACAGTTTCTTATAAATCATATTAAAGAAGATGCCCTTTAAAGTTTCATAAGAGCTGAAACTGGTTTGGCTCAGTGATGGAGTGTTGGCCTGTGGGCTGAAGGGTCCCGGGTTCGATTTCGATCAAGGGCATGTACCTTGGCTACGGGCACATTCCCAATAGAGGGTGTGCAGGAGGCAGCTGATCAATGTTTCTCTCTCATGAATGTTTCTGACTTTCTATCCCTCTCCCTTCCTCTCTGTAAAAAAATCAATAGAATATATATAAATAAAAGTTACTAGCAGAGACCTCTCTTTGTGAGCAATCTGAAATCACCCGTGTTATACCCTGTGACTCTTCCACCCCATCCCCAAATATTTATATTAAAAATAAATAAATAAAGTTTCATAAGAAAGCTCTACACCATAAGAAAATAATTTTGTTTGTTAAGGGAAGGGTGACTTGACTAGAGAAAATAACTCTGATCATGTCATTAAATTATATTAGTTTTAAAGATTTTATTTCCAGTAGTTGATGGACTAGATTATTCAGAGACTCAAAGCAACTAAAATATGCAAGATTAAATGTATTTTTAAAATTCTTAGTACATTGAAAACTGATAAAAGTAGTGAGGAATTATTAATCACAAATGTAGGGAATTGTGAGAACCCTAGAGACAGTGAGGCACTGAAGTTTTTGCTAGAGGCTATTTGCTGAACAAATTGAAGTGAGCGTCATCTTACATTAACAGCATTTTTTACAGTAAGGAGGTTCCCAGCATTTAGGGGGTTTAAAAATTTCTCACTTAAATACGCACAATTTGGACAAAATGGAAAGAGTGCTCCAAGAATATGTGCCATGAGCTCACACAGAAGGAATAATATAGGTCGGTGAAAAACAGGCAGCAGAATTTGCAGACACTTCCCAGTTGGATAGAATAGGAGTAGGCAAATGGGGGAGAGTTGTGGAATGCTCCACTTGCAGCCCCATTTCCTCACTGCTGACTAATACATGTGTATCAAGTCAAAAGGACCCCTGTGATTTACTCAGACTGGAAAACAGCAGAAGAGGGTGCAAAGAAATCATGACACCAAAATAATTACTTTTACTTATTTACTTATTTTAATATATTTTTACTGATTTCAGAGAGGAAGGGAGAAGGAGAAAGAGATAGAAACATAAATGAGAGAGAATCATTGATCGGCTGCCCTCTGCACACCCCCTACTAGGATTGAGCTTGCAACCTGGGCGTATGTCCTTGACCGGAACTGAACCCGGGCCCCTTCAGTCCGAAAGCCGACACTCTATCCACTGAGCCAAACCAGCTAGAGCAGCAGTCGCCAACCTTTCAGACCTCACAGAACAACAGTGGTCCAAGGACCACCGATTGGCAACTGCTATTCCAAAGATTTCCTTAAGCCAGCGGCTGCCAACCTTTTGGGCCTCCTGGACCACTCTGATTGGTGACCGCTGAGCTAGAGTATATCAAACTAATCTTAACAGTGGGTAAGATTAGCCAGGTGAGAAGAAGTTGTGCTCAACTGCTCCAAGCTAAAAGCCTGGAACCTTAGTGAGTGGTAGAATAGCTAACCAATGTGGGAGGGCCCTCATGGACTGGGCTCAATTTGGCAGGGTGGCCTCTGGGAAGAATGTTTTTAATTTAACTTTTTGAGTAGGTAATGTTCACATGATTGAAAACAATAAAAAGCTGTAAGTGAAATATCTCTTCCTGTTCATCACATCCCTCTTTTTCCAGAATATTTGCAAGCAATAACAAATACAGCTGTTTTCTCATTTTCCCCACTCTTTAACAGCAAAGATGGCTCATAAGCAAAGAATTAAGGCTAAATAGCTAAATAGATACAACTGGATACTATAAGTATTATAATTCTTAATAAATCAGCTATACCATGGAAAAATAAGGTAATTAAAGTAGTCCAAGGTAAAAATGCAAGAGCACACCAGTAAAAAATGGGAGGTGGGCAAGAGAAAGTATAATTGTACTAAAATATGTATCTTTTCCTACAAGAGAGTTGGTAGGCTTTCATTTATTAAGTTGAGAAGTGCAGGCTTAAGTATGTTACTTTGCAGTCATAGGTTACAACCTAATTTTTAAAAGGAAAGAAAATGAAAATTAAAAATAGCAGTCAGAAAACATAAAAATCAGGACACATGAAAGAAGTAAGAAAAATATCTGTTATAACAATAAATGTAAATACAATAAACTTTCCTATTAAAAGATACGGGTTTGCAGATAATAGGGAGGAGAGGAGAGTACAATAAAGATGAAGTCACAGTGCTGGTGAGGATGCGGAGAAAAAGGAATCCTTGTGCACTGCTGATGGGAATGCAGACTGGTGCAGCCTCTGTGGAAAACAATATGGAGTTTCCTCAAAAAACTAAAAATGGAACTCCCATTCGATCCCACTTCTTGGAATATATCCCAAGAGACTAGAAACACCAATCAAAAAGGATATATGCACTCCTATGTTCATAGCAGCACAATTTGCAATAGCTAAAATTTGGAAACACCTTAAGTGTCCATCAGCAGGTGAGTGGATTAAAAACTGTGGTACAGAGGAGAACTAAGATGGTGGCAAAGGTAAAACACCTATCTTGCTGTCATAATCAGCAATTTTAATACTACAACTTAACGAAAGAACAAACACCTTCCAGAATCACCAGAAAGCTCGCCGAGTGAAAATTCCACAAATAAAAGTGAAGATAAGACACTGTGACTCAGAGGAGCAGTGGCGAACAGCGTTGAAAGATTCGCGTGGAGAGAGGTTTGGAGTGTGCACCGCAGAGTGGGTGGGCGGCTGAAAACCGGCCAGTTTTCTCGAACGGGGAGGCAAAGACGTCCCACTGGACTGATTCTCCAGCTCTGGGCGAAGTCCAGGGAACCCACTATCATATGGGGTGAAAACTGGACAGTGGGAGGGCACGCCGAAGCTCGGGTGCTGCCGGGTCTGCCGGCTTGTGGAGAAGGCAGCTTGCGTGCGAACAGCTCAGCTGCGTGACGGCGCAGAGAGCGCTCTGCGACTTGTCTCTCATTTGGAAAACCGTCAGTCTGCTTTGTTTTACGACCCTGGGTGAGACATTGCGCATGCAAAGTCATTTGGGGAGAGTCTGAATTCCCCGGCAGCCTGTGGAGCTCGGCAGCGGCTCTCTCTCAGAGGTGCTGGTGGCCATTGACCCCGGCACAGAGTCCCCAGGGCCGCATAGGGCGGAGCTAACGCTGTCTGTTTGGCCCGGAGACTCCGCCCATCCAACCTGAGCACAGCTGAGCTTCACAGACAATTGGCCTGGAGGTCAACCCTCCAAGTGCTAAGAACGATTAATTGAGCTTAACTTCAGCAAGACTGTGCAACCCATATCCACCTCAGGTAACCGGGGAGGCTGAGCCACTGTCCCTAGTAGGAAGTCTACCACACAAAGCTAATTGACCAACTCAGGGAAGCAGCCACCATGCAGCGACATGGAAAGAAATCAGATGTGAAAGAAATGGAGGAAAAAAACCGACTGGACATGGAATTCAAAACCACGGTTATAGGGTTTTTCAAGAGGCTCCAACAAAAGGTCGAGGCCTATAAGGAAATAAGCAAGACCGCAAAGGAAATGAATGAGTCCTACAAGGAAATGAACAAGACCCTCAAGGATATAAATGAGACCTGCAAGGAAATAATCAAGACCAACGTGGAAATGAATGAGTCCTACAAGGAAATGAAGGAGACGCTCAAGGATATAAAGGAGACTCTCAAGGATATGAAAAAGGACCAACCAGAAATTAAGCATACACTGACTGAAACAAAAAATATTATACAAAGACCTAAAAGTTCTCTGGAGCACCCCAAGAACCAAGTTCAAGATTTGAAATACAAAGAGGTAAAATCCACTCAGCTGAAAAAGCAACAAACCAAAAGAATCCAAAAAATTGAAGATAGTGTAAGGGGCCTCTGGGACAACCTCAAGCATACCAACATCCGAATTATAGGGATGCCAGAAAAAGCGAGAGGCCAAGACAATGAAAACCTATTTGAAGAAATAGTGACCGAAAATTTCCCACAACTGGTGAAAGAAATTGACTTAGGAGTCCAAGAAGTGCACCGAACCCCAATATATAGGAACCCTAAGAGGACCACACCAAGGCACATCACAATTAAAATGCCAAGAGCAAAAGACAAAGAGAGAATAATAAAAGCAGCAAGAGAGAAACAGTTGGTTACCTATAAGGGAGCACCCATACGACTGTCAGCGGATTTCTCAATAGAAACGATGCAGGCCAGACGGGAGTGGCAAGAAATATTCAAAGTGATGAACAGCAAGAATCTACAACCAAGATTACTCTATCCAGCAAAGCTATCATTCAGAATTGAAGGTCAGATGAAGTGCTTCACAGATAAGAAAAAGCTAAAGGAGTTCATCACCACCAAACCAACATTATATGAAATGCTGAAAGATATTCTTGAAGAGGAAGAAGAAAAAGGTAAAGATGAAAATTATGAACAACAAATACACATCTATCAACAAATGAACATAAAAATCAAGTGAATTGATAGGCTGTTGAACAGGATAGACTGGTGAATATAACAGAGACATGGACATAGAGAGGGAATGGACTGACAATTCTTGGGGAGAAAAGGGTTGTGGGAAGTGCAGCAAGAGACTGGACAAAAATCTTGCAACAATGGGAGAGGACAGTGGGGAGGGGAGGTGAGGGTGGAGGATGGGATAGGTACAGGGTAGTGGGGAGCTATAGGGGGATAAAAAGGGGAAACAATGTAATTAATAAACTGAACAATAAAGATTAAAAAAATAAAAACTGTGGTACATCTTCACTACTGCTGTTTAAAAAAATAAATAAATAATATTACACTGCTGTAAAAAAAAAAAAGAAAGAAAGAAAAGGAATTTTTACCCTTTGCAACAGCATGGATAGAACTGGAGAGCATTATGCTAAGTGGAATAAGCCAGTAAGAGCAAGATAAATACCACATTATCTCACTCATTTGTGGAATATAATGAACAAAAACAGATCCAGAGACAGAGAAGCATCTATTGGACAGTCGAACCTCAGAGGGAAGGCACGGTAATGGGGAGAGATCAACCAAAAGACTTGTATGCATGCATATAAGCCTAACCAATGGACATAGACACCAGGGGGATGAGGGCGTGAGTGGGGGGTTGGGAGGAGACAATGTGGGGATAAGGACACATATGTAATACCTTAATCAATAAAGAAAAAAAGCAACTAAGAAATTAAAATTGAAAGGAGGAGAGATGTCAATAAAGAGGGCAGGATTCATAATGTTAATAGCTGACTGAATAAGTGTCCTGGGGTCAGGACAGCACACAGATACTTGAGAGCCTGTACTTTATTATCAGATGTTCAGGGAATATTTAAAAAAATTGAACAAAGAAAATCTCAAATGTAAATACTTAATATAAGTAATACCAAATATAGTAGTATAAACAAAATTATCTACTATAGTGTAATAACATTAAAAATAAATAGCAAATGAAGGACCAAAACAAATATAGAACCCGAGAACACTGTATATCAAAACCTGTGGGATGTGACCAAATGTGGTACTCAAGAAAAAAATCATACACTTAGTCATGCTGAAACCCAAATGAGAGTGAACCACTCTAAATTACTTCATCCTTAAACTCAGATTTAATAATGAAGATAACAAATCAGCAGATAATGAACTTTAACACAGGTGAGTTCATGAGCTAGTTCTTAGGAAATAAAACTATTCTTCCAGATAATCAAGCAAAAAGGAAAAAACCCCACTATAATCTGGAACTCTAGGTTATCTCAGAGGAAATTCAAAGAATTACTTGTTTTAAAAATATATTTATTTGGGGATAGTCCCTATGTTAGTACAAGATGTTCTGGTAAATATACTTAATGTGTCAAATATATTAAATTACTGAACATTTTCTTGTTTTTCAGTCTATTGTGCAAGTGGAGACATTAGGAGAATTTGGTGTCTTTTTCACTCTTTTTCTTGTTGGCTTAGAATTTTCCCCAGAAAAGCTGAGAAAGGTAAGGACTTATTAGTCTGCAGTATTGCCCCCAATTTGACGTAATATAGTTTTGGTTTATTTACTGTTAACATTTGTTTTTGACTTGGCTATCATTTTGCTGACCTCTTTTCCCATGTGTATCCTTAGTTCATCCTGTTCTTCTTTCACCCTGTTTTCTTTGGCCTCATTTTTCTATTGAAAACTCCAGTTATCCATCTTCTGATTATGGTCTCACGCAAAACAGTTGCACTGCTCTAAAAACCCTCTGTACTCCACCTCTTCATCTATCCTCCCCACTAATATCTAGCAACTGAATATGTGACTTTGGGCAGTGTTCTTTGTGTCTTGTGAGCTGGGGTCTGTAATGTCCCTTGAACTCTGACATGGATCCTCACTTACCAGTCCCCAAGTCCCACATGTGCTATCCCTGAAACCTGACATGCACCAAGAATGCAATCCTGCTGGGCTCAGATTGCAGAAGACTATCTTCTTAATCAAATACATTATTAATTAACACATTTTTAAAATTTTCTCAGATATAAGTAACTGGCAAAATGCTAGAGCACCTGAAGTAACTAGTGTAGTCGTTCTCAGTTGATGGCATTTCTGCTGTGTGGGTTGATTACCCAGGTGTTCCTGTAATGGTAGAAAATTACTGAGTAGGGTTTTCTAAATAATAATTGCTGGAAGGGCCCTCTGAAGTCTTAAGTGAAATCTCCTAAAGGTCTGACTAGAAACTATTAAAAAACACGGAAGTCTGAAGATGACTTCTTCCTTGTGCTGAGGAAAGCTGTGGTCTTTCTGTTCTGCCCGCTGGTACCATTGGTTGAGTCATTTATTAGTAAGTCATCATCCATTGCCTTACTTCATTCTTCTAGCTTCACTTAAACTGTTCTCTTAACTTTATATCATAACTAGGGGCCTGGTGCACAAAATTCATGCACAGGGACGGGTGTCCCTCAGCCCGCCCTGCACCCTCTCCAATCTGGGACCCCTCGGGAAATGTCCAACTGTTGGTTTAGGCCCACTGCCTGTAGGATCAGGCCTCAATTGGGGACATCCCTTTTGCAATCTGGGACTGGTGGCTCCTAACTGCTCACCTGCTTGCCTGCCTGATTGCCCCTAACCACTCTGCCTGCCAGCCTTCTCACCCCCAACTGCCCCTCCCCCCCACCAGCCTGCTCACCCCCAACTGCCATCCCCCAACTCAGGCCTGATTGCCCCCAACAGGCCCCCCTGCTGGCCTAATTGCCCCCAACTGCCCCCCCCTGCCAGCCTGCTTGCCCCCAGTTGCTCTCCCCTCCTGGCCTGATTGCCCCTACCTGCCTCTGCCTTGGCCCCACCACCATGGCTTTGTCTGGAAGGTCTCCTGATCTAATTAGCATATTACCGTTTTATTAGTATAGACTAGGGGCCTGGTGCACGAAATTTGTGCACTGGGGGTGTGATTCCTCAGCCCAACCTGCCCCCTCACACATACTGGGAGCCCTCAGGGGATGACCTGACCACTCACCCACAGCCTGTCCAAGGCCTAAAGCCTCTGGCCGAAGCTCTAGGCCTTGGGCACCCAGCCATTGCTCTCCATTGGGGCCAATGGCTGGCTCTGTCCCAGCCATGCTTCCTCCTCTCACCCCCGGTCCAGGCCTTTGTCCCAGCCAGCTCATGCCCAGCTAGCACAGCCTCGGCCCCGCCTCCCCGGCCCAGGCCTTCTCCCTGGCCAGCGCACGCTGGCTGCCTCGACCCCAACCCCCCAGAGCCCTGGTACCCTTGGTCCCAACCCCCGAGGCCGGGCCACCTCGGTCCCACCCCAGCTCCTGATTGGCTGGTGGGCATGGCTGGTGGGCGTAGTGAAGGTACGGTCAATTTGCATATCACTCTTTTATTAGATAGGCTCGTTCACCAGCTTTCATCTCTAAATAGATTATAAAATAATGGAGACAAGAGTTGTATTTCCTTCTCCTTTATTTCTTATTTGTTCTCTCAACAAACACTTGTTGAGTATGATGTTCCAGACCTTTGGTAGCATCTGAGTATAAGGCATTGTATATAGTCAACGTGTTTCCTGTCCTTTGGTGAGTTGTGAACAGAAGCCCTAGGAAAAGAAAGAGGAAGAAGAATTGGAGAGGGCAGTTTAGGCTGATGTGTGCATCTGGGAGTGTGGTCTCAAAGTACAGGGAGGAGGATCTGGGCTGAGAGGATTCTTATCAGTGCTTCTTAGACTCTGATGTCTGAGGAGTGGCCTGGGCTCCTGCTGACCTAGAGCTACAGATGTGGGCAGCCTGAGGGCCTGCATTTTTGTGAGGGCAAGGTCCCACATTGGACAGGAAGTTTCTGAAGGATGCTCCCTTGGATCTTTTCTGTCGTTCCCTCCATACCTTGCTTCTAAGGCTAAATAGATCCCAATACTCTTCTAGACCAAAGTGTAGCAAGACATCTGACAATAAAGTCAAAGGTTCGCTCTGAACCTCAGAAATTATTTCTTCTCACTTTTCTCTACAGATGTGGAAACTAAAGAAGAGAGATTATTACCTATTCAAGGTGCACAGCCAGTTAGTGACAGTTGCAAGCCTGAACTCCAGGTGTCCCATGAGGGCAAGAATACTCTGAGGACTAACACTAATTATGGAAGGGGCTACCTAATACCTGTGAACCCTACAATCCAACATACTCAGCCTCCTTAGTTGCTGCAACTGGCTGTGTGGGTCTGCTCTGGTCCTTCATTGCTCTTTAGCTGTAATATACAGAAAGAGGAAGAATGATTTGGAAGAGATTCATTTTATGATAACATTGCTGCCAAATATAAGAAGTCAAGCACATGAAATTTGAACTTTTGAGGAACAGCCATGTGTGGGTAACTTGTGCCTTTCTGGAAAGAGAGAGTGGGGCCTCGGGGACCAGAATCACATGGCAGGAGATAGATTTGGCTCTGCATGGAGGGCCAAGTACTTAATTGAGTGAGCACTCAGTTCAGTTACCTCTTTTGGTCTCCTCCAGTTGGGACTTTATGGAGTTGGGAGGCTCCTGTAATTGATTTCCTGAACAGGTGGACCAGCAGGCTGGCAGCCGGTCATGGCTGTGGTGAGGGCCAGAGTTGGCTTCTGCTTGTTTGGCTGGTACTCTAGGAAGAGCCTCTCAGCTGTCCTGATTCCCAAAGAAAATGTCATTGGTTTTGCAAGAAGTATTGCTTTGACCAAGAACCAGAGCAGGGGAAGGAAAAGCTCACACGCTCTAGGCACCCAAAGGTGAGTAGATGTGTTGAGACACAGACAAAGTCGGCCAGCATTTGCCTTTGACTTCACTGTTCCAGAGCTGTGCTGAGCCATGCCTCTCCTGCCCCGTTCTTAGCCTCCATGAGCTCTTTGAGCAGAGGGCCTGGATGAGGGAGTCAGTTTTAAATGGGAGGGTGCTCTGAGGAGAACAAAACAAGTCCTTTAACGTAGACTAGGATGAGTTTCAGGGTAATTTCTTTTGTTAATATGCAATATTCACATTTGTATAAATATCAGACAGTTTTTATTATATTGTCTCTTCAACTAGATTGAAAACTCCTGAGGGTTAGAATGAAACCTGATTTTTTTCACATTTTCTATCATGTTTAGTGCAGTGCTGAGGGCATATCGAGGTGTCTAAGCAATTTGTGTTTGATTATTAAGCCATACTGCCTGGGTTTATGTCCTCACATTGTCTTCCATGGGACCCAGTCAAATGATCTAACCTCTGTGGTCTGGTATTTTCATTTAGAAATGGTGGAGACAATAATAGCTACCTCTGAGATGTGTCCTGAGGATTAAATTATATGTACACACATATGTATATATACAGAGACATATTTGTTTAGTTCCTATAACAATTCCTAGATCTGGGAAAGCCTTATGTTAGTCTTTACTGTCTCTATTGTGTTAACATTACGATGTTGGATTTGTGCTGATGTATCTACTGCAGAATTTCAGGCCTGCCTCTTTACTGGACAATATGTACGTGCTCAGCATAATACTAGTCAAGAGATAGTCTGTCGTCACTAAAATGTATAAATAAATGTGTTCTCTTTAAGGTGTGGAAGATATCCTTACAAGGACCATGTTATATGACACTATTAATGATTGCATTTGGCTTACTATGGGGACACCTTTTACAGATCAGACCCACTCAGAGCGTTTTCATTTCTACTTGTTTGTCCTTATCAAGCACACCCTTAGTGTCCAGATTCCTCGTGGGCAGTGCCCGGGGTGAAAAAGAAGGTAGGTGATGACCTCTTCTAAGTATGTGTTGAAACAGTACATATTTAATTGACTTTAATTCACTTGAAAACCTGTTAGAAAAAATTGTAACTCGTACGCCCTCCTTGGGGCTTTCCTAATAGTTCCTTGAGGCTTTCCTAATGGCTATGGACATTCCCTTAAGGAATTATTGTCCCTGTAATCTCAGCTTCTCCAAACCTCCATTTGATTAAGAAAAATGTCTTTTTATATGCTCACAAATTGAGAATAGTTTGAGGAGCATTTTAAGGGAAATTAATCTAGGCAAGACCGGTTTGGCTCAGTGGATAGAGCGTCAGACTGCGGACTGAAGGGTCCCGGGTTCGATTCCGGTCAAGGGCATGTACCTTGGCGGCTGCGGGCACATCCCCAGTGGGGGGCGTGCAAGAGGCAGCTGATCGATATTTCTCTCTCATCGATGTTTCTGACTTCCTATTCCTCTCCCTTCCGCTCTGTAAAAATTCAATAAAATATATTTTTTTTTAAAAAGAGAGAAATGAATCTACATTGAAAACTGTACTGTGGAATTGGTGGGTTAAAGAGATTAGTGTGCTGCACCCAAACTGAAATTACCCAGCTCCAGAATTCTGATTCACTGTGCTTACCTACTACGCTACTGCCGACTGGTGGTGTTACTTGCAGCCTAAAAAACAATGTGATTGATATACATTGCTTTGATTCTGGCAAGTGTTGGGAATTGATGTACGTTTGACACCTTCTTCTATAAAATATATGAGGTTCTTTGGTAATTAAAGGTACCTTCACCTCTTATACTTTGGTGTTAGTGTCATCTATGTGTATGAAATGAAACACTCGCATCTCTAAATCATTGTTGTGTATAGTGAAGTCAGACTTGATAGGACGCTTAGGAATGAACGTTCTGAGGTGTGGTTCGGTGGCACTGTCTTTCATGCAGTTAACCTTTGACAGCATTGACACTTTTTACATCATGTTTATTCATTATGGTAATTTTCACTGTTTTGCTCTTATTTTGTAAAAGTCAGTAAAAAATAGGGTTCAGGTGTCATAGTACCTTCACACTGATACTTGCCCTGCAGCAACACAGAGATGAAAGGGACAACATGAGGAGAGAGCACCAGAGTGGGGTGCCTGACCTCTGCAGTAAAACCGACCCGGCTGTGAGCAGAGCTGGCCACGGCCCTGGGGCTGTGCGAGTCACAGGGGGCCACAAGGACCACACTCACTCTGTTTTTTTCTGTTTTTAACATGTTTTTATTGATTTCAGAGAGAGGAAGGGAGAAGGAGAGAGAGAGAGAAACATTGATGAGAGAGAGACAGTGATAGGCTACCTCAGGCATGTACCCTTCTGGGAATCAATCCCACAGCAACCAGGGCATGTGCCCTGACCAGGAATCAAACCAGTGACCTCTTGGTGCATGGGATAATGCTCAACCAACTGAGCCACACTGGCCAGGCCACACTCACTTGTGACATCAGGGGCTTCCCACTGGTGAGAGGAGGCTGGAAAAAACCATCTGGTCTCTTCTGCCAATTTGTGGGACATGGGTTTAGCCTTCCTGCTAGCAATTAGACTAGCTGTCACCACCTTGGTGGTTTCATTTATTCCCAGTGTCCCTGTGGCCTGGTGCTTAAGACCTTCCCTCACAAGACCAAGTAATAGAGGGAGGTGAAGGGGGCGCCAGTAATGAAGTAGGAAAAGAAGAGGAACTCCTATTATAACCTATTCTATAAAATAAAAGGCTAATATGCAAATCGACCAAACTGTGCAACAGCAGCTCGCTATGATGTGCACCGACCACCAGGTGGCACATACTTGACACAAGAGCTGCCCCCTGGTGGTCAGTGTGCTCCCACAGGGGGAGCACTGCTCAGCCAAAAGCCCTGGAGCACAGCAGCAGTGGGGCACGATCCACCTGCTTCCCGCCCAAGTGCATGAATTTCATGCACTGGGCCTCTAGTATGCTATAATACCAGTACTTATGAAGACATCAGTGGCTAGAAAAGATGACTAACAAACTCAATTATCAGAATATGAATTCTCTTTATTTGTGGGAAAATCTAATAAAGTCTTTAAAATAATCATGTTTGGCTGAGACCGGTTTGGCTCAGTGGATAGAGCGTCGGACTGCGGACTGAAAGGTCCCGGGTTCGATTCCGGCAAGGGCATGTGCCTTGGCTGCGGGCACATCCCCAGTAGGGGGCGTGCAAGAGGCAGCTGATCGATGTCTCTCTCTCATCGATGTTTCTGACTTTCTATCCCTCTCCATTCTGCTCTGTAAAATAATCAATAAAAATATATTTAAAAATAAAATAAAATAATCATGTTTGAAATACTCAAACATAATTTTAAAAAACCACCTTTTTTTAAAATCTTTTTTTTTAAAGAAATCATAAAAAGTTCCAAAGCCAAGAGCTACTGTTGAAAATGGAGATATTTTGAGGCCTATGTGAGGTATTGCATTCCCCAAAGCTGCATCATTTTCTCTCCAGAGAAGCTGTGTAGTCCCTTCAGCCAGTGCTGGTTACTGCTTTCCAATTCTGTCTATATGACTCAGTATTTCTATACCAAATCTGCATTAGTCACAAAGGGAAGGGATCTTCAGTTGGTGGTGATGGTGAGTTTAAGGAAAGTGGCCCATGCCGCTAGGCTCTGCTCAGCAGATTTGACCAGAAAGGGATGGGGCCCCGTCTCTTGACTAGCTTAGGGAAGAAGTAAAGATCGATGATGGAGACTGCTGCTGCATGTGTTTCTGGGACATAGTGAAATTGGTGTAATTATCCAGGCCTATCATATCGTTTGCCATGCCATCTTGTCATAATGTCATTTTTCTATAATTTTATAATTATAAAATTTTCTATAATTTTATAATTATAAAAACCAGGAACGTGGAAATATTTGGGAGATTTTCTTTATAACATTTTTTAATCTTTAAAATGTTACAGTGTTTGCTCTCAGAGAAATTTTAAATTTTGTATTCTCGTTTAAAAGATCAAAATTATTTTAATTATTCTGGAAATATGCATGATGACTTTATTTTGACTTGGGACAATTTAAAATACTGGAAAAATTTGCTTTTCACATTTTGTTTTCTTAAGCAGGTGACCTTGACTATAGTGCTGTGTTGCTCGGAATGCTGGTGATGCAGGATGTACAGCTGGGGTTATTCATAGCTGTCATGCCAACTCTTATCCAAGCAGGAGCCAGTACATACTCTAGGTACATTTCTATATTATTTTATTTAAAGCTTTTTCTGGTTTCATATCATTTGTTTATAAAAATACTGTTTGATACCTTTTTCCAAAGATATGTTCAGAGCTTGTATAGCATTGTATAGCACAGGTCAGGAATAACTAGACTCCAACTATAGCTCTGTGGACATTGGTTGGGCAAGTTGTTTTACCTCACTCTTCCTTAGGTTTTTCATCTATAAAGTGGAGATGATATCAGTACCTACTTCATGGAATAGTTAGGATTAAAAGAGTTAAGATATAAAATGCCTGGAACATAGTGGTGTGTGTGTGTGTGTGTGTGTGTGTGCCCACACTATCATTAGTGATTATAATTGTCATTGTCAGCTTCATTACCATTTTTCCTGATCCTTCTTCCTAGTTTTCTAATAAAATAATACCAGAACTCAAACTGTACTTGCTTAGGTTCATATTGATAGGAAAAGCCAAATGGGAAAAATAAATTTATTCAAAAAGTTGTAGGTTGGGTTGCATATATAATGCTATATAATAAAAGCCTAATATGCAAATCAACCAAACAGCAGAATGATCAATGGGACGACCAGTTGCTATGACTTGCAGATGCTCAATACAGGAGCTACCTCCAGCCCGCAGGCCCCAGGCCAGCCCAGGCAGGTGCCAGCAGGGGCCCCCCAATTGCCCTGTCGGTCGCCCCACAGAGGGAGTGACCGGCGGTGATGGTGGGGTGATCCAGGGGTGGGGCCGGTGCTGACCTCTGATTGCCCAGCCAGTCAGGAGGTGACCGCTGCCAGCGGCAGAGGAGGGGGCAGGGCTGGCAAGCAGGCGGTGCCAGGCCAGCCAAGGCAGGTGCCAGCAGGGAACCCTGCCAGTCATTCTATAGATTGGCCCTCATCGCTGGCCAGGCCTATAGACCCTACCCATGCACAAATTTTGTGCATTGGGCTTCTAGTATATTATAAGAATACCCACGAAAAAATAAACACTTGCAAAATATAGGGTGCCCTGTACAATTTAAAAGTACATTGCATGTGGGTTAGGATTATAAACTTGAATTTGTTTAAGCAAATATACTATATGCATATAAATATTGTGCTTTAGATATTTCCAGAGGACACTTTTTTTAAACCTCTTACAGTAATGATAATATTGATTAAAAATTAGTAGACTTTGAAATTTCTTTTGGAACCACTTTGAAATGCTAAACTCTCATTTACTTTATTTCTTCTATACTAATCTGTATAACTTCAATTAAACCTAATCACTTCCCAAAGGCCCACCTCCAAGTACAGTCACATTGGGTTCAAAATATGAATCTGGAGGGACACAAATATTTAGTCCATAATACTTTTTAGGTTTATCATATTTGATGTTCACTAAGCTGCTTGAATCTGTAGATTTATGTCTCTTGCCTAATTTAGGAATTTTAGCCATTATTTCTTCATGTAATTTTTTAGTTCCATTTGCTTTCTCCTTCTGGGATGCCAGTGATTTGTTTGTGTGTTTTTGTCCCACAGTCCTCTGAGACTTTTCCTTTTTCCCCAGTTTTTCTTTCTGTTCTGACTGAGTAAATTCTTTTGATTTGTCCTCAAGTTCACTGATTCTGTCCTCTGTCATCTCCACTCTACTATTTAGCTTATCTAACATTTGGCTCTTCTTTTTATAACTTCTATTTCTTTTCTAAGATTTTCTTTTTTTTAATCTATTTCAAGAAAATGCCTAGTATAGGTATGACAGCTGCTTTAAACTCTTTGTCAGATATTTCTAACAATGATTCATCTCTATGTTGGAATCTTTTTATTGCCTTTTCTCATTAAAGTTGTGGTGTGTGGTTTTTTTATTGTTGTGGTGATAAGTGATTTTCAGTTGTATCCTGGACATTTAATATGAGTATCTACATTCTATTCATCATACTTTTTAAAACAAGCAGTCCCCCATTGAGGTGTGATGTGACATTGTTTACGTGAATGTTCATTGCCCTGCTAGGTTCCACCCAAGTGAAGCCCTGACTGACAAACCTACCTCATTGCACATGGGTTGAGTAAAAGTATTTTGTGTTTTTAGTATCTACCTTTGCCAGATATTATAATAAGTTTCAGGAATCCCAGAATGATTAAGATCTCTTCTCTGCTCTCAGATAACTCAGCTCTGTTAAAAATGAGTGCCTTTTTAACTGAGATTTCCAGAGTTCAAGGCTCATGTCCTGGACCAAGGCCGCCCTAGAGTTCTAGCTCAGCCATTTGCTAGCTTTGGCAACTTACCGAACCTCTCTGGCCTTCAGCTTTTCTCACCTATAAAATGGGGACAATATAGAAATAGGACCTATCTCATGCGCTGTGTGAGGGCTGCAGGAGAGGATCCCATAAAACAATTAGACCAGTCGATACCTTTCTGTCCCTATGGATTTACCTATTCTGGATGTTTCATAAAAATGGAATCATACAATATATGGCCTTTTGTGAATGGCTACTTTCCCTTAGCATAATGTCTTCAAGGGAAAATGACCTCAATAAACGACCTTTAATAGTTACATATACTATCGAGTGAGTGGGAGTGGATACAGGGTTTCTTTTTGAGGTGGAAATATATTCTAAAATTGATTGTGGAGGTGGTTGCACAACTTTATGAATATACTAGAAAACCATTGAATTGTATACTTTAAATGGGTAAATTGTAAGGAATAAGAATTATATCTCAAAACTATTAAAATTATATGCAATATTATCGAACTACAAAAAGAAAAAATACATGGAGAGACCATAAATATATGTATATGTTATTCAATACTATACAATAAAAGAGTAATATGCAAATTGACCGTACCTTTGCTACACCCAATAAGCCACACCCACTAGCCAATCAGGAGTGATATGCATCAACCAAGATGGCTACTGCCCAACGCTGGAAAAAGCCTCTTTCCGGCCTTGGGCAGGCAGGGGCTGGGCAGAGCCAATGATTGGCCCCATGACAGAGTGATTGCTGGCTGGCACAAGGCCGGGGCTGGGGCAAGGCTGGGGCTGGGGTGGGGCAGGGCGCTGGGGGTACCCTGCCAAGGGCCCAAGCCTCAGAGCCTCAGCCAGAGGCTTGGGGCCTTGGCTGAAGGCAGAGCAGAGTGATCGTGCGTGCGTGCTGGGGGTCAACTGCCCAGGGCACATCCTCAGAACAGGGCAATCAAGCGCACTGGGGGTCTTCTGCCCTAGACCTGAGCCTCGGGTCCTTGGCCAGAGGCTTGGGGCCTTGGCTGGGGTGGAGCAAGGCAATCGCAGCTAACTAGGGGTCCCTCGTCCCCCGCCCAGGGCCAGAGGCTTTAGGCCTTGGCAGGGGTGGAGCCGGAGATCAGAGGAGATAGGTGTGAACTGTAGAGGAAACACCTTTTCTGACCGCTCATTGGCTAAGTTCCCTGTACGCCACTGGTAATATTCTTAGTAACTTGGGTATAAGAATCCAAAAAGTAATCTAGGGTTCTTCCACCACACTCGTGGAGAAAAAAACAAAGGTCTGCTGCTGGAGGGCTAAGAAATATCATATCCTTTCCCTAGGCAGTTTGGCTCAGTGGATAATGCCTAGGTTTACCAACCGCAGGGTCTGGGTTATATTCTGATCAAGGGCATGTACCTAGGTTGCAGGCTCCTCCCTGGCTAGGGCCCAGGTCTGGGTTCATGCCAGAGGTAATCAATCAAAGTGTTCCCCTCTTCCACACTCTCTAAAAATCAATGGAAACGTATCCTCAGGTGAGGATAAAAAAAAGAAAAATAAAGAAATATTATATCGTATGAGTGGGAAATGACAGCTGCTTTAAACAGGGTTTCTTTTCCTGTTTTGGGGAGCTCTGCTAGAAACCTAACAGTTTATCTAGACCCTGCTAGCCTTCCCTATGCTGGCTGAACCATGTCACTCACATCTATTCCCTATTTCTGTCCAAATCTTAAAAATGCCTAAAGAAAGTTGTCATTTTTTCATGGTGAAGGGACCAGAGTCTGGGTTGATGAAAACACCTTGGTGGCTATGGTGACTGGCAGTGGCTGCAGCAGTGAGGTGATGAGGCTGGTGCCTTTCCCTGATCAGCCCAGTAGCCTCCCACAAAGGGAGGCCAGACTGTGGCTTAGGCCCGCTCCCCATGGGGAACGGACCTAAGCCATCAGTAGGACATCCCCTGAGGGCTCCCAGTATGTGAGCGGGGGCAGGCTGTGCTGAGGGAACCCCTCCCTCCCAGTGCACGAATTTTGTGCACCAGGCCCCTAGTATGTATATATTGAAAAACAAGTATATAACAAGGTATTAATAAGTAGAGTAATAGATTATGGTACTTTTATTGTCTACTATACATACATTTTTATA
The DNA here is from genome assembly GCA_027563665.1 of Antrozous pallidus. Taxonomy (NCBI): domain Eukaryota; kingdom Metazoa; phylum Chordata; class Mammalia; order Chiroptera; family Vespertilionidae; genus Antrozous; species Antrozous pallidus. The sequence goes on from CM050519.1 coordinate 73,726,423, forward strand.
TAATTTGAGAAAAACCTCTTTTCCAATTTTGATAACCAGAGAAAATTTATAGCAAAAATTTTAAATAAAATGAGTTTTAACGTTAATATAAACTCTACCTCTTTAGGAGGCTTTATTCAGGATTAATCTTTTTTAATCCTTATCCAAGGAAGTGTTCATTGATTTTTAGAGAGAGAGGAGGAGAGAGAGAGAGAGGGAAACATCAATATGAGAGAGGAACATTGATCAATTGACTCCTATATATGCCCAACCAATACTGAACTCGAAACCTAGTTCTAGGTCCTGTCTGGGAATTGAACATGCTACCTTTTGTGTATAGACAATACTCTAAGCAACTGAGCCAACCAGCCAGAGCTAGAATTAATCTTGATCTTACCTAAAGGGAAGAATTAACTTCTTTACCCCAAATATTTCATGGGTAATGAGCAGAGCACAGAGACTATGATAAAGAATACTTTTTAAAAATAAAGCGATTTGAATTATTAGAATTAAAATCTTGCAAAACCATGGAAGTTCTAGAAAAAAGTATGGATGAATTTATAATATTGAAAATAGGAGGGCCTTTCTGCTTCAAACAGAATACAAATTCTAGAAGCAATAAAGGACAAGAAAAGTAGTAAGTATTACTGCATTAAAGTTGTTTAAATACACACATATACAAGTAAACACCCACACACATACACATATGTGCACACATACATGCATATGTACATGTACTTGTTTGGTAAGCAGGCCAAAGACAAATGGGAAAAATATGTTTGTACACATATTAAAGACAGGGGGTTAAGTTTCTTATTTCATCAAAATCTCCTACATATTAATAAATTTTTAATAACCCAATTTGAAAAATAGGTGAGTATTATAAGCAGCTAACATAGAAATGAGTAAATGAAGATTTCCCTTTCATACAATGGAAAAGTAATGGCTCTTTTACCTGTCATATTGCAAACCTCTAGAAGTGGGACGATGCCCAGGATTGCAGAATGGCATTCTGGAGTCTTGGTTGGGGTTGGAAACTGGAGCAGCCTTCCCGGCAGCCCATTTGGCATTGTCTGTCAAGTGTAGAATGTTGCACATGAGTATGCTCCCAGAAGCTCATCATTCGGCCCTTCAAAAACCTAGAACAGCCCAGGTGTCTGACTGAGAAAATGATGACATAGACACATGATGAAATGCTGACTCAACCATTAAAATGAGTGAGGCTTGTGCTAGCATAGAAACTTTGCCAAAACCTGATAAACATAGAAATGAGGATGCAGAATAGTACCTTTCTGAGCTGTTTGGCTATTTTATCTGCACCATCATGCATTTAATAGACAGTTTGGAGGTAGATCTGGATGCAGGCTCTGGACATGGTGATTGCAGAGCCTGTGTGGCAACTAGGAGCACAGACCCCTGGCACCAGACACCTGGCACATGTCCTGGAGTGATGGCTTGGCCTTTGCCTCCACTTTCTTGTCAGTAAGATGGGGATGGTGACAGTGCTTGTCTGGCTGTGGCCACAATCTCTTAAATGGCTGCAATCTCTTTATCAGCTAAATAAACTGGACTGAGACTAGAACACGTGTAACATGCCGTGCACAGGGGAGGATGGCCGCGCTTAGGGAGTTGCCATGATGTCTGGGGAAGATATTGAATGGACGATGAATAAGTAAATGGTCAACAAGAAAATGCCTAGGATAGGTAAGTGCTATGCAAAGAATTATAATGGGGTGATGAGTCCGCAAACAACAGATGACCACTTCAGATTGTCAAGGCATCTGAGCAGTTGACTTTGAAGCTGAACTCTGAAGGACACAGCTGAGCCAGTCAGCAAGGAGAACCTGAGGTGGGGTAGGGTGCACTGGCCCCACAGCTGGGGAGAGTATGGCCTGTCAAGAAGCAAAGGCCTGGTTTGCTCAGTGGATAGAGTTTCGGCCTGTGGATTGAAGGGTCCCAGGTTTGATTCTGGTCAAAGGCACATGCCCAGGTTGCGGCTGGATCCCCAGTGGGGGGCATGCAGGAGGCAGCCAATCAATGATTCTCTCTCATCATTGATGTTTCTATCTCTCTTTCCCTCTCCTTTTTTCTCTGAAATCAATATGATGATGATTTTCCAAAAAAGGTCATAGCACATTTGATGTCTTGATAAAGTAACAATTGGTGCAATAATTTTGGCTATACAGACATTGAAAAGAAGAAACAAAGGCCAGTGTAAGCTCCTTTGCAGGTGAAGGAGAGTGGAAGGTGCCGCTGGGTGAAGGAGTCTGGGCTCATCTGAATGTCACAGGAGCTTTGGACATCTGATTGATGTGCCCGGCATGCTGTTTAGGCCTATGGAGCGTGAGCGCGATAAGTTAGGAGGGTATCACCACAGTTTTGCGGAGATATTATCACTGATGTATTGTGGAAGACTGGTCAGGAATTTTAGGTAGACTCAGCCTACTTTATTCTGTCACAGTGAGCACACTTCTATTCCTGCCTGGGCTGCAGACCCTGATTTCTCACACTGGCTACCCCACTTTAAAGACATGGAGTCATTCACAGTGACTTTGCTTCTTTGCTGCAATCCCAGCTCTGTTCTGATTCTCCTAAGTAATCATGTGCAACTTGAGATTTGTGTCCCATGCTGCTATTTTATTTTAAGCCTGACTGCTGTAATGAATCTCTCACAGTACAGTAGTCCCTGCTTATCTGTGGGGATATGTTTCAAGACCCTCAGTGGATTCCAGAAAACACAGATAGTACTGAACCCTTATGTATGCTGTATTTTTTCCTATGCATACATATCTTTTTACTTAAAGGAAGTACTTTACAGCTTCTGTTTGACATATCCGAATTGCCAGCATCACTACTCTTGCACTTTGAGATCATGATTAAGTAAAATAAGGGTTATTTGAACACAGGGCTATAATACCCCAACAGTTGATCTGATCACAAAGACAGCTACTAAGAGACTAACAGACAAGTAATTTATACAGCGTGGAGACACTGGACAAAGATGATTCACATACAGGACAGAGCAGGATGATGAGGGATTTTATTATGCTACTCAGAACAGTGCACATAAAACTTATGGACTGTAATGTTCTTGTTGTTTTTGGAATTTTCCATGTAATATTTTCAGGCCATGGTTGACAGTGGATAACTGAAACCAATAAAGCAAAACCACAAATAAGGGGGGAGATACCAAAATGACATTTGTATTCTTCCATTGAGACCTTCTAAACCAGAACTTTGGACTGAGTGGGTTCCTGAATATGGTGGAGAGCCAAGTTTAAGAAAATCCGTAGCCCTAGCTCAGTTGGTTAGCTGTCGTCCTGATAAGTTAAGATGTTGGGTTCCATCCCTGTCAGGGCACATACAAGAATTAACCAATGGAATGCATAAATAACTGGAACAATAAATTGATGTTTCTCTCTTTTTCTAATTCTCTTCCCCGCTCTGAAATCAATAAATAAAATAAAATATTTAAAAACCAAAATATGTATATTATTGTAAATGCTAGAAATTCAAGGTGTCCCAACACATTGTATACACACGTTGACAGCTGATAACTCGGTGAATGTTTCTTCCTTTTCAGCTAGACTAAGCTGGAAAACAAAGGAAATTAACAAAGGAAATCCATCCTAAAATACTACTGGAAGTTTTAAAATGCAGTTGAAGTACAAACACTGCCTTTATAATTATTCAAAGTGTGTATACATTTTTGGGGGACACCGTCCCCCCCAAAAAAAGTATACACACTTTAACAGCTGATAACTCACTTAATTTTCACTTCTTTTCAGGTTTAACTGATTTGAAATAATGGATAAAGCCAGACTAAGCTTTGAACAAAGAAAATTTATCCACTAGACATTTTTATGGGGATACCTAAAAGAAAGTTTATGGTAAAAAAAATGGCAACAATTGATGAATTGAGGGCACACAAACACCAAACACAATTATTCCTAATGTTTGTGATTCCATTGCTTTACATTATCAGCAGTGCCTGGAGCAGAAACTGTCATCAGTTTGAAAACAGGTGTTGACAGAAAAAATTATTCATTTCTGTAGATCACATAAAATTTTGAAAATGAACTGTTGGTTAATACTGACTTTATAATTATTCAGATTGTGCAGACATTTTTGGTGACATCCTATACACAGTAGTGCCTTTTTTGTGAGCTTAGTACAGAATCCTTTTCTTTATGACTAAGTAATAGACATAAAATTCAGAATTCTGACTTGGGATAAGAGAATATTTTGCCGAAAATCACTGGAATTCTTTAGTTCTACTGTGAGCCTGTAGTGTAGTATTACAGGATGACTATTGCCTTATGAAGAATTTCAAATGGGGGTTATTTTCTGAGAAGGAATTTTATGATCTATCACTAAGATATACAAGCTGTCTGTTAAGGATTGTTATGTCCTATAAAACGCATTTGCTTCAAAGAATTTATTGCAAAGTAATCCAGCTTCTTTATTGATTCAAATAAAATTTCTGAGATTAATATGATTGATAGTTTTAATCTTAATATTTGGAAATAAAAATGTATGTGATTTGGGTCCTTTATTTTACAACGTGTTAGAAAATAGTGGAAGATCATTTTATTGGGTTTTAGAGAAATATGTTTAGAAATAACATGTCTCTTTTTTTCCTTTTCTAGCATTGTCATGGAAATACTACGAATACTGGTTTTGATTGGTCAGATTCTGTTTTCGCTGGCAGCTGTTTTTCTGTTATGTCTTGTTATAAAGACTTACCTTATAGGACCGTATTATCGAAAGCTACATATGGAAAGCAAAGGGAACAAAGAAATCCTTATCTTAGGAATCTCGGCTTTCATCTTTTTAATGTTAACGGTAATTCTCATATTTGTTATTTATGTAATTTGATTTATATAGTCTGTTCACTGAAAGCTTGTGATCAGTTTCTTATCTTTTTATTTTAACGATAGTTAAAATATTTAAACACTAGTATTTCTTTTATACACAATTATGTTACACATCAATATTAATATGAGTTAATCCTCTTTAACTGTTTTAACTCATGCTCTTAAGAATTTTTCTAAAAAAGTATTTGTGGAGTGCTGCATTAAAAAACAAATCTAACCCTAGCCAGGTGGCTCAGTTAGTTGGAGAATCATCCTGTACACCAAAAACACACACACAAATCTAGCCCTGTTTGGTTGTTCAGTGGTTAGAGCACCAGCCCGTGCACCAGAGGGTGCATGCAAGAAGCAACCCAACCAACCTCTCTATGTCTTTCTCTCTCTCTTTCTCCCTCTCTTCCACTCTCTCAAAAAAATCAATATAAACAGTATCTTCAAGTGAGGAATAACAAAAAGCAAACCTGTGTGAATAAAAAGCCACCAGTCTCAAATATCCTACTCTGTCTTAAACTTTAAACAGCTTTGTACCGGACAAAAGATTAACAATTTAAAAACAAATTTTAGGCTGAAAACGGTTTGGCTCAGTGGATAGATTGTCGGCCTTCGGACTGAAAGGTTTGATCCCGGTCAAGGGCATGTACCTTGGTTGCGGGCACATCCCCAGTGGGGGAGGGGTGTGTGTGTGTGCAGGAGGCAGCTGATTGATATTTCTAACTTTTTATCTCTCTCCCTACCTCTCTGTAAAAAATCAATAAAATATATTTTAAAAAATAAATAACAACAAATTTTAGGTTCTGATCCATCAATAAAATAAAAACCCCACAAATTTTAGTTCTGTTCCATAATGAAAAAGTAGTCAACAGAACCTTTGCCATAAATGTGAAAGGTTAAAAATAAAAGGTTTGTTTTGGAGGCAGCCTTCTCCTCATTTAAGGGACAAGCATCACATGAGATGGGGGAATGCTGGGAGACCCCCTCCTAAGTGGTTTAAGTACTGATGTCATCACTAGACTACCAGCATTTGCTCTCCTCCGCCTGTATCCCAAAGAAATGAAGACTAGGTTCACACAGAAACTTACACTCTAATGTTTACAGCAACTGCCCAGATGTTCGTCAGCAGGTGAATGTTTCAACCAGCTATGGTCACTATGGCACATCACATCAAGGAAGACTACCCGGTTTTAAAACTATTGGTACATGATTTACCAGAGAATTGTGTTGAATGAGAAAAGCCAGCGCCAAAGGTTGCATATTGCATGATTCCATTTGGGTGAGATTTATCAAGACAAAATTTCAGAATGGAGGGAAGATCGCTGGTTGCCAGGTATTGAGGGGGTCGGGGTGGGAAGGATCCTCATAGAGACCGAATGTTCCACCTCTCTTCATTGTGACACATCAGTATCCTGGCTGTGACCTAGAGCTATGATTTGTTAAGATGTTGCCATTGCGGAAACTATACTTGAAATCTATGATTATCTTAAAATAAAAAGTTTAATTTTAAGGAGGAAATTAGCAAAAATTACTTCCTTATATATGATTTAATTGCCTGCTAGTATTTTATAATCTTGTGAGAAGACTGATTTGCTTCTGCTCAAAGCTGCTCAACTATGTGACTTACGTAATTTTTTTACATTGCTTTAGTCATTCCAGAATATTTTTCTCTTTGAAAATAGCATCCAGCACATTTGTTTTATCTGGATGACTTCCTTACTGATTCCTCAGTTATTGGTTCTTACTATTTTTTTTTTTTCTTCATTTAACTATAATTACTGAGCTAAGATTGCCAGGCATGGTGTTAGGTGTTGAACACTTGGCATTTTAGGTATTCTCTGTGAGACACTCCTCGTTTATTGCTGGGTGATATCCCATCACATATTTCACAGTTCATCCTTTCTGTTGTTAGCTACTAGGGTTTGTTTCCATTTAGGGCTGTTATGAATAAAGCTGCTGTATGTTCTCACATGTGTTCTGTGTTGGACATGTGACTTCACGTCTGATGAATATATGTCTGGGAGTGGAGTCGCTTGGTTGTAAGGTATACATGTGTTTACCTTTAGTAATTTTCCATGCTAGTTTTCCCCAAGTAGATAATACTCCTTTATACCCTTACCAGAGTTGTGTTAGGATTTAGTTTCTTTGTATCCTCACCAACACTTGTGTTTTCTGTCAGTCTTTACAATTTTAACCATTCCTCTAGGTCAGTGGTCGGCAAACTGCGGCTCGCAAGCCACATGTGGCTCTTTGACCCCTTGAGTGTGGCTCTTCCACAAAGTACCACAGCCTGGGCAAGTCTACTTTGAAGAAGTGGCGTTAGAAGTTGAAGTTTAAAAAATTTGGCTCTCAAAAGAAATTTCACTCGTTGTACTGTTGATATTTGGCTCTGTTGACTAATGAGTTTGCTGACCACTGTTCTAGGTGGTAGTATCTCGTCAGGGTTTTGATTTTCATTTCCTTGATGACTGATGGTGTGAACACCTTGCCATATGCCTATTAGCCAGATGGACATCCTCCCTGGGGGTGCAGCTGGTAGAGTCTTAAGGTTATTTCTCTATTGGGTTGGTTTATTTTCTTACTCATTTGTAGGAGTTTCTTATATGTCCTGCCAAAATGTTGACAAATTTTTTATTTACTGATTTAAAGTGTACAATTCGGTGGTTTCCAGCATATTCACAACACCGTGCAACCATCACCACTATTCAATTTCAGAACCAATTTCTATCACCCCAAAAGAAACCCTTTACCCCACAATTCTGTCTGTTCCCTAACCCCTAGGAACCACTATCTACTTCCTTTTCCTACGATTTGCCTCTTCTGGACATCTTATATAAATGGGATCATATAACATCAGGTCTTTTCAATCTGGCTTATTTTACTTTGCATGTTTCAAAGGTTCATTCATGCTGTAGCATGTTTTAGTACTTCATCCCATTTTATGGCTGAATAATATTCTATGTCAGATATATTTTTCCTACTGTTTCTCAGTTTGTGACTTTCCTTTTCACTTGCTGAATGCCTTTTTTTTTTAATGAACAACAGTTCTTAATTTTAATGAAGTCAAGTTATCCATTTTTTTATGATTAGAATTTTTTATATTCTATGTAGAAGATCTTTGCCAAGCCATGGCCAGTTTAGCTAAGTGGGTAGAGCACCCGCTCATGGAACTGCGAGTTTCAGGTTTGATCCTAGGTCAAGGGCACATACGTCGGTTGCAAGGTTGATCCCCAGCCCCAGTTGGGGCTTGTGTGAGAGACAACCAAGCGATGTGTCTCTCACGTCAATGTTTCTCTCTCCCTTCCCCTCTTCTCTCCCCCCTCTCTTCCCTCTTTTCTTTCCTCCCTTTCTCCCTCTCTCCCTCTTCCTCCCTTCTGCTCTCTAAAAGTGAATGGAAAAAATACCCTTGAGTGAGGATTAAAAAAAAGACCTTTGCCTACCCCTGGATCACAAAGATGCTCCCTGTGTCCTCTAGAAGTGTGACTGTTTTACTTACCTTGTTTAGATCTGTCCATCGGGAGGTGAGTGTAACACGTGATGGACGGAAGCGGGATTTGTTTTTTCACGTGCTTTCCCCACACTGTGTGCCAAAAGACCCCTCCCCAATGTCGTGCAGGGTCACCTTGTCAAAAGCCAAGGGCCTGTGTGAGTGCGGTGTGCGTGTGCGTGTGCGTGTGCATGTGCGTGTTTCTGACCAGCCCTGCTCCCTTGGCCAGCGGACCTGCCCTCACAGCGGGCAGTGCGGCCAGCTTCCTTCTGCATCAGGGTTGTCTTGGCTCTGCAGGGTGGGCAAAAGGAGGTTTATAGTTGTTGGTATGGATAAATAATATAATAACGCAAGAATTAACTGTATTTTCCGTACTCACAACTGTAAACCTGCTTTATTCCCACACTGTATTTGTGGTCTTTCCAGGGTCCATGTACGTTTTTAGATTCAACTCGTCACTTTTCACACACAAGAAGTTTTGTTGGCCGTTTGAGGGAAAGTGCCTTTTCCCTCCTGAGTGTGGCACACACCCTCTGTTTACTGAGGTCCTCATCTGCGTTTCTTAGCAACATTGTGTAGTGTTTGGTGCGGAAGTTGTGCACTTCCTTTATTCCTAGGTGTTTGATGAGTTTTTTTTTTAATATATTTTATTGATTTTTTTTTTCACAGAGAGGAAGAGAGAGGGATAGAAAGTCAGAAACATCTATGAGAGAGAAACATCGATCAGCTGCCTCCTGCACACCTCCTACCGGTGATGTGCCCACAACCAAGGCACATGCCCTTGACCGGAATCGAACCTGGGACCTCCCAGTCTGCAGGCCGACGCTTTATCTACTGAGCCAAACCGGTTTCGGCCTTGTTTGATGAGTTTTGATGTTATTGTAAATGGTATTTCTTCCAAAGTTCATTTTTTCCTTATGTGTTCGATGCTGTTATTGTCTATAGTTTTACTGTCTCAAATTAAAAAGGCATCTTTCTACTTTTTTTGCATCAGTGATGTCACATAAACAAGTCTGAAACTGCATTTAACAGAACTATCCAGGCAGGAGCCTAATGACCCATAGCTATTCTGTCTGAATGTGGCGTTATTGAGTCTAGTCATGTCTAGATTCACTGGTGCTTCCCTCTGGTTTCCTGCCATCTCCAGGTAATTGCTTATTGGCTGTGTCTGCTTTCTCTAAGCAGTTTAAGTTGGTGATGGGAATAGTTTTTTATACAAAACATTTTTCTAATTTTTTTTTAATTGAATCGAGAGAGGGAAAAAATGAGAGAGAGAGAGAGAGAAAGAGTAAACATCGATGTGAGAGAGACACATTGACCAGTTGCCTCCCATATGCGCCCAGACCAGGGATCGAACCCGCAACCTAGGTATGTACTCTGGCTGGGAATCCAGCCCCAACCTTCTGGTGCACGGGATGATGCCCCAACCCACTGAGCCACACTGACCAGGACTACAATACTTTTGTTGTTGTTATCCTCCTCCATTGATTTTTAGAGAGAGTGGCAAGGAGAGAGAGAGAGACATTGCTTTGAGAGACATCTATTGGTTCCTCCTGCAGGTACACTACCAGGGCTGGGGATCCAGCCTGTGAACAAGTTTCGTGCCCTTGACAGGAATCCAACCTGGGACCCTTCAGTCCGAGGACTAACACTCTAATCACTGAGCCAAACTGGCTAGGGCTACAATACATTTTTTAAGCCAGAGTTAGGCTCTTCCTTGATTCAAGGTAAAGAAAATGTATCACAGCCCTAACCAGTTTGTCTCAGTGGATGGAGCATCAGCCTGCAGGTTGAAGGGTCCCAGGTTCGATTCCGGTCAAGGGAATGTACCTTGGTTGTGGGTACATCCCCAGTAGGGTGTGCAGGAGACAGCTGATTGATGTTTCTCTCTCATTGATGTTTCTAACTATCCCTCTCCCTTCCTCTCTGTAAGAAAATAAAAAAATATTTTTTTTAAAAAAGAAAGAAAATGTATCACAAATATTTAACATAAAATTTGGAAAATACTCTAATTCAAAAATTTCACAGCTATCTAGGTAAATTGTTTCAAATGTTTTAAATTAATTTCTTCTCCCTGTATGGTTAATTCAACTCATGTTAGCTTTCTCATGTCGTCTCTCTGGGTCATCCTCACAGAGGCACCACTGGGGATTTCACAGATATATAGCGGGAGTTGATTTTCACAGCTTTATTGTGATGACCTAACAAGGCTGTCTTCGGGTGTGAATCCTACTTTGGCAGAAGCCGTGGGTAACTGGTGGCACTGTGTGTGTGACGTGGTCCTTCCCTCCCCCCCAGGTCACAGAGCTGCTGGATGTCTCCATGGAGCTGGGCTGCTTCCTGGCCGGAGCGCTCATCTCTTCCCAAGGCCACATGGTCACCGAGGAGATTGTGTCGTACATCGAGCCAATTCGCGACTTCCTGGCTATCATTTTCTTTGCATCCATAGGTAACTTTCTGCTTTATGTCAGAATGTTTGAATCGTGTTTGTTAAACACTTGCACATTACCTCTATAATCTCTTTATATGCTTACTAGTGGCCTGGTGCACAAAATTTGTGCACTCAGGGCAGGAGGGGCGACAAGAGTTCCCCCAGCCTGGCCTGCACCCTGTCACAGTGCTGGAGCCCTGCAATCCATCGCCCCAAAGAGATAGGCCTCTGCAAGCCTTATGTCCCTGGGCCCGGCACTGGGGTGGGGGTGTGAGGTTCACGTCCCCAGGCCGGTGCGGGGGGGGCGGAACGTGAGCCTCAGCTATCACGTTCTCAGGGACAGAGACGGGAGCCTCACACAAGTCCCCGCCCACCTGCACCTGCTGCACACGCGGCCTCCTGCTGATCAGTCGTTACGCATGAGGGCATCATGACCATTGGTATATTAGCCTTTTATTATTAGGATTTTTATTTGTAGACTAGACAATGGAAACAATTCCCATAAAAATTAGAGTCTGAGGTGAAATCTTATTTAAAAAGAGGGAAAGTTTGAACTAAGGGAGTTAATTTGCTGATTGGTTGTCATGCCCTGTCAGTACTAAGATGCACATGTAGGAAGGCTGTGTGAAGACTCAGGTGTCCTCAGGGAAGATGACTCTTTTTTGTTATAATATGTTTTATTGACTTTTTACCAAGAGGAAGGGAGAAAGATAGAGAGTTAGAAACATTGATCAGCTGCCTCCTGCACACCTCCCACTAGGGATGTGCCCACAACCAAGGTACATGCCCTTGACCAGAATCGAACCTGGGACCTTTCAGTCCACAAGCCAACGCTCTATCACTGAGCCAAACTGGTTAGGGCAGGGAAGATGACTCTTGTTTTGACTCCACAGAAGGGCCCCAGTGCTCAGCAGGTTAGCAGCTTAACATCAGTGCATCAAAATGGGAAGTTTGGGATGAAATATTAATTTTGATACAGAAAAGGGTAAACTGGCAGTGCATGTGCCACTCTGGAGATTTCCCTGTGTTGGGGAATTTTAGTGGCCAGTGTTGGAGAGGAGCAGCAGTACAGAATCCCAGCCTCTGTGCTGCAGCATTTCCATATGGTACCTCCTTGTTCTTGCCCTCTTACGGCCTGGACAGTCCACACACTCTCCACTGGTCAACAGGTTCTGTGCGGTCCCAGCAAGACTTTCAGAACATGGAAAAGCAGATTCTACAATTTAAATGGAAATGTGAAAGGCCCTGAGGAGCCAAGGCAGTTCTCGAAGGAAACACAAGTGGGAGGGTCGCACTTGAAAGAGGTGAAATAAGCGCAGCCAATGGAGCTCAGGGGTTGAGCGTTGACCTATGAACCAGGAGGTCACAGTTTGATTCCTGTTGGGGGCACATGCCTGGGTTGTGGGCTCGATCCCCTGTGTGGGGTGTGCTGGAGGCAGCCAGTCAATGACTCGCTCTTATCATTGATGTTTCTATCTCTTGCACCCTTTCCCTTCCTCTGTGAAATCAATATAAATATATATTTTTAAAAAGAAAAAGGAAGAGGTGAAATAAAAGCATTCACAAGCAGTTTTAGTAATCAGATGTGTCCCTAAGAGAGCCCTCTCAACGGATGTTTGCCCGTCCTCTCTGCCCCTTCACTCCTCATCCTTTCTGCCCCCACTTATGTGTGTCTCTGTCTCCCCTTCTCCCCTCATTTTCTCTCCTTGGCCCTCTCTTCTGCCTCTTCCTTCCCCTGCACTCCACCGCTGGAAACACCCCTCAGCATGCTAAGTAAGCTCTGCCGCTTCTGATTCCTTGAACTTCCATTCCTGGTTGATGATTCACTTCTTTTCTGTTCGTTCTTTTTCAGACAAGGTCTAATAAAATTGATTAAATTGTAACCCTATTCTCACCGCATTCCAGTCCTGATATCCATTACTAAGACCCATCCCCACCCCCAGGCATCCTAACTAGTTGTTCCACTCTGTGTCCTGCCTGCTCGGGCCTCCTGGAATGCTCGCTTGTTAAAAAAAACTTAAACTTCACAAATATGCTATGTAAAACAGACATGTTTGCTCTAATATTTCTCAGATTGGGATTCTTGATTATTAAGACCCATGCTTTGTAACAGTAACCATTGTACATATTTTTGCTTTGGTCATTCACACTCAATATATCAATAGGAATTCAAGTTAATTTCCCTCCAACTGAGAAACACGTGTACGATCAGGTTTTTATTCTCTAATTGCTCAGGGACATAATTTTTTTGTCCTAGGGTTCTAAGCAACAAGTTAATAGCATCTGTTTAAGAAGACACCTTTGCTTTTCTGCATATGTAGACCTCGATGACATGTAAATGAATGGTGGGGTCCTGTTTTTAACATTCATTGACCTCCTGCCCCAGCCAGGCCCTGTCAGAACCACAAAGATGACCTGCACGCAGCTGCGCCCAGCTGCTGCATCCAGCGCCCATCAGCCACAGTCGGTTCTGGGTGATAAAAGTGGGTCCTGTGGTCACTGCCACCAACAAGTGGGAGCGAGGGATTCAGGCTGAGATCCTGAGGAGAGGCCTCCTTAGAACATCGCAACCAAGGGCAGTCTTACGCCAGAGTGAAGGGGGGAGAGCACTGCTCGAGGTTCTTGGAGGTGCCCTGAGGCAGTTGTCACATGTCAGTGTTACCTAGCACCTTGCGGCCCTGGATCCTTGCTCACTTTCATATATGTGGACCTGGTGTGTGTACGCAGTGACCGTGAGAACAATTGTTTAAAAACACGGGTACCTGTTCTACATGCCGTGCTGTGTTCACTCACTGCCCAAATTCACAACTACAAATGAGAAGGCTGAGGCAGAGAGAGGTTAAGAGGCATGCCAGCGTCTACAGTTGGTTAGTGGTAAACCTGGGATTTTAGCCCAGAGCCTGTACTGTTTACTGTTGTGCTATTCCAGGTATGCACTTGATATTTGTTGCAAGAATGAGTGGCTTTAAGTGGAAAAATTGTAGCATAGCTTGCTAGCCCTCCTGTCACAGTTCTGTTTGGCAAAGACATTGTAACATGGACTTCATCTCACTCCGCTTTGTTCATGTCACTAAGTCCTGGCTCCAGTCAGTTTGGTGTCAGCGTTGCTCTCCGCACAGGGCTCTGCTCACGGCCAGAAGTCAGAGGAGCGAGCAACCTCCACCCCCAGAGCAAAAGCCTCCCATCTGGCCTGGGCCGAGCATCCCCCCGGTGGTTGAGCCCGTGAGGGATTGTGTGAGGGCCGGGAGCCGCCCACAACAAATGCTTGGAAGAGCGCTTAAATTGCACAATAAGATGGTGCTTACAAGAATTCTTCCTTCAATTGAAACAAATCTGAGTTGCTTGAGAGCTGATAGATTTATCAGTGAGAAACGGGTGTGAATTTGTTCGGAGACGGGCTGTGTGATCCTGAGAGAATTCCCGTGCTCGTCCTCTTCCTCACAGGCCTCCACGTGTTTCCCACTTTCGTGGTGTACGAGCTCACCATCCTGATGGTGCTCACGTTGGCGGTGGTGATCATGAAGGTACGGAGCCTCTCAGACATTCGTGATTGATGAAATTCAGGTTATCTTGGGGTTTACATGTCACACAGCACACATACTTCCTCCTGGGCCCGAGTGCCTGCCCACAGCGATGAGTCTGTGAGCCCCCAGCAGGGCCACTTACCTGGAACACCCATCAGTGAGACACTCCTCCTCCCCCGCTGCTACCCCACCTCCTGGGGACAGGTCTGGGTTAGGATACAGACCTGTGGTTTGGGTTTGTTTTCCTTTGTCTCAGAATTGAGTATAAAACTGGGAGGTAGAAAGCTGGAATGGGAGAAATAGCTCTCTGATCCTCCAGAGAAGTCCTTGCACTAGAATTTGACTTTAATCCTAAATGAGTCTGAGGAACCATAGGACCTGCTCTTGTGATGCCTGCAGATACACATCTTCACGGCCACGAGAATTATTTCACCACTCTCCCGTGTCTGTCCTCCAAGACTGCAAATCATTGCATTGCCTCTATTAACTGTTGATGTCCTGACCTGCTCTGCAGCTATCTGGCTTTGTGGGTTATAGAAATTGACTTAAATATTTCCACTGGAAGGAGCCAGAACCAATCCCCGATGATTGTCGAGCTGCCCTACTGGCTCCAGGCTGCTTGTCCCTCTGGAGATTGCTTACACAAGAGAGATACATCCTCTCTTGTTAAAAATAAAATTCCCATTTGAACGCTATATTACATCTAAAGCTGTTCATTTAGTTCTGGGGGCCGGGGAGGTTTTGTTTTCTGCAAACGAACCCAAACCCTGGGTTTGGCCTTGGTGTTCTGTGTGGTTTTATTTCGGACATTTTGTGTTTATTTGGTGCCTTCAGCACAGAAGGGCCTCTCTGTGTGTGATTCGAGGGCTGCCCGGCGTTTGTGTCCTCTGTCCCGGTGCGTGGCCGCCGGGGCTCTGAGTGAGCAATAACACGGGCTCTCTCGCAGTTTGTCCTGGCAGCACTGGTCTTGTCTCTCCTCTTGCCGAAAACCAGCCAGTACATCAAGTGGATCGTGGCCGCGGGGCTGGCCCAGGTCAGCGAGTTCTCTTTTGTCCTGGGGAGCAGAGCACGCAGAGCCGGCATTATTTCTCGGGAGGTGAGTCTCCACCACTTCTTGTAAGTGTTCTGATCTGGCAGGTGCTTCATCAGTGTCCTGTTAGACGCCCCTCTTGCTGATGCGTGAGCATCGTGTGTGCGCAGTTGAGTGCATGTCCACCTTCCATTTGCACTTACATTTTTCCTCTGCATTTTTGCCCATTTCTACTTGTTTAAACTTTATTATTTGCCTTTTTTAAATTGGCTATGAACTATACTTTCATAAGTATCATTTGATGATCCATAATTGTCACTAAATTTGATAAGAAGAAGGCTTTTTTTTTTTTTTTTTTTTTTGTGATGGGTGGTGGGGTGAGACTCTAAAGTGAAAAAAGAACTCCCAGCCCCATGGGTAAATATACCGCACTCTGTGCTTCCTGATGTTAAAAGTTTAATATTTAAAACCTGAATATACTTCCAGGACCAGATAACTGAGTTGAGTATTAGCCCTGATTAAGCTAAGGGCAAATTGATGCTGTAACTATGGAAAGCACTCGATAACTAAAAATAGAGCCTTACTGTTTCAGTGAAAACAAAATGGAGATCAAAGAGAGTTTTGTTGTTGTTGAATGTATAAAATGTTGGGTAATAGGTTAGGAATTTGAACTCCCTGCTTTTGAACTGCTAGCTCACACTAAGAAATCACGTGTGTGCCAGGCTGGGAAACTGAGTACTGTGGAGACTGTGGAAATCAGCTGCTTTTGTCTTCCTCGGGGTAGAAACAGTTAACTTCAGATGTTTTTAAGTCATGAATTGCAGACACACAAGTTCCTAATCATTCATAACTTCTATTTGTAATCATTTTTTACTCTAAAGCCCTCTTCTGCAATCTGAGTGTCACTTTTTGCCCCTTTTGATGTCTACGTCAGCACAGTTGAACTTCTGGGCCTGAAGGGGTTTGCCTGCTCTCATTCCCCTCCTCAGGGCAGGGGCCACAGTGAGGGGGCCTCCTGACTGCCCGCCTTACAGCGTTGGGATGGTGTCGGTAAAGTCCACCCAGGCAAGTGACACTGGGTATTTGGACCTGCACACCTGCTCCCTAATAAATGTGGACTGGATGAATATAAAAGTTCTAATTGGTACACGAGAAATGCTGGAAGGCATTCAAAATTAAGTGGTTGTCTCCTTGCATCCATAAGTGTGAGAAAAGTAAGTCCTACTATTAAAGAGCACTTAAAACAATTGCGGGAGAATGGAATTTGGGCATGAGCTCCATCTGAGACTTGCCCCAAGACTGCATCCTCACTCTAAGTGACGCCCAAAGGGTCAGTATGACTGCCCAGTGAGCCCAAGGGGACTCCGATTGCACAGACTCTAGTGTGTGCACCAGTGATGCACCAACCTGACAAGTTTCCACTGATGGTCTAACCTCAGTCCACCTCACATCCAAATGTCGAGGCACCTGTGTCTGTAGGGGGGTGCACCTGAGAGTGTATCTGTGGTTTGAGGTGGACATAGTAATCCTGAGTGAGACACACCCAGACTTACCTGTTACAGGTGAACCTCTTAATCCTGAGATGACGCTTAGTTTTACCTGTTGCAGGTGTACCTCCTGATCCTGAGTGTGACCACGCTCAGTCTCTTACTGGCCCCCGTGCTGTGGAGAGCTGCAATTACGAAGTGCGTGCCACGACCAGACCGGCGGGCAAGTCTCTGAGGGCACCAAGATAATAAACAACTTTGCAAAGCAAAACCTGTGTGCAGGGAAGCCTGATGTTTCAGACAGTTCTGTAACTGCACTTTGGGGAACAAAATAGGCTATTCAGGAGGGGGGTGTCTTATTTGCCCAGCTTTACAATCTATTACTGCCATATTTTAGAATCTTCCAGAGTAATTTATTGCGTTCAATTGATCATGCACAATATAAACATCACGCTGCATTTTATAAGTCGCCTTGACTATTTTGCCTGGATGTGCCTTTTTTTCGGAAATTAATGTTAACTTTCTATTGTTATTTTATCAGTTCATGGTATCTTGGTAAAACAATTAGAAAGCTTTTTTATTTATTGTACAACTTTGGTGTTGTAATCTGTTGGTCAGTATTTGTTATTAAAACATTTCTGTGATATGAAGTTTTAATTCTGGCAATGAGTTTGAAAAGTTACTTTTAATCCTTAAAGCCTATGTTTTCTAAAATGAGATGTATCTATTTGTTTTTTATTATAACAATTTTAAATACAACACTTTCATGTCAATTTTTATTAGGTTATATAATTCTTTTAAAATATTTGGTTTTGGAATTCTTTAATAAAGATCCTTTATGATCAAAATATAACTAATTGAAACTTATTGAAAATTATTCTAATAAGATTTTTGTGTTTTACTAATCTTTATCAACTTGTTGTTGTTGTGATTTGTATATTACAACACTATTCTCCAAGAGACCCAATTAATGTGCTATTTGCAAAGCCTAAGTTTTAACTTTCTCAATTTTAAAAGTGTATTTTGGTGATTATGTGCCCCATTTTAGAAAACCACACAGATGACAAGCTGATCCTTATAAAGATTTCTGTAGGGGGTACTTTAAGCTACAGTTTCCGTATAAATGTTGGCTTTAAGAGCCTAAATATTTGACCAAAATACTTGGACAGACATGTTAGGTGGAATTATGGATGCAGATATAAATTATGGATTGCAGTAATATAAATTAAAACACTTTAAAATAAAGTAAATTGCATCTAGTCTGAAGTAAGTCCATGGAGAAATGATACAGACGTGCTTATTTTTGGAAAATAGCATTGGTCATATTCATTTCTAAATTACACAGATGGTCCTGCCCATTCCCTTTGAGTCATTGGGTGTATACACAGCAGTGTGGTAGGCATCCCGGCTTGGCCCTCATGTGATGATGTTGAGGCCTTCCCATCCCATCTGTAACACTATCTTATTCCATCCAGCAAGCCAGAACATGCTGAAGGCTTCTGGGATACATTTTGTTTTCTATCTCCGGCACCCCAACAGAGCCAGAAGTTCCTTACATTTTATTGACTGAATGAAACCTATTTGATGTGCTGACATCAAGTTTTCAACAAAGCATGGAGTTCACATCACTCTGAGAATGAAGTAAATAAAGATGCACACTGCCCGGCCAGCATGGCTCAGTGGTTGAGTGGTGGCCTATAAACCAGGAGGTCACGATTCGATTCCCAGTCAGGACACATACCCTGGTTGTGGGCTCGATCCCCTGTGTGGGGCATGTAGGAGGCAGCCAACCATGCTCCTCTCTCATCATTGATGTTTCTCTCTCTCTCCCTCTCCCTTCCTCTATGAAATAAATAAAAATATATTAAAAATATCCTATCTAATAAAGAGGGAATATATTAATTGACCATCACTCCATCCCAAAGATGGTTGCAGCTGAGACCAAATTCCCATAAGGAGCCTTAAGGAGCAATCAGCAGGGACCTGAGGTTATACCCTCCCCAACCCCCATGGGGTTTGACAGGGAACTTCAGGCCATGTCCCCCACCCAGGAGAGCTTGACAGGGAACTTCAGGCCATGCCCCCCACCTGGTGGGTCTTGACAGGGGACTTCAGTCCACACTTCCCACCCAGCAGGGGGTTGACGGGGACCTCAAGGTATGCTTCCCGTCCTGGTGCTGGGCTAGGGGACCTCAGGGTGCTCCCTTACCCCGGGGCCAGGCCAGGGGACCTCAGGTTGTGCCCCCACCCAGCAGGGCTTGACAGGGGACTTCCAGGTGCATTTCTCATCCTGGTGCTGGGCTAGGGGACCTCAGGCTGCTACCTCCACCCCAGCGCCAAGCCAGGGGACCTCAGGCCATGCCTCCCCACCTGGTGGGTCTTGACAGGGGATTTCAGGCCGCACCCGCCACCCAGCAGGGCTTGGTGGGGGACCTCAAGGTGCACTTCCCATCCTGGTGCTGGGCTAGGCGATCTCAGGCTGCTCCCCCCACACCAGGGCCAGGCTGGGGGACCTCAGGCTGCACCCCCCACCAGGGATGGGCTTGACAGGGAATCTGAGGCTGCACTCCCCTGCCATGGGAACTTGATGGGGGACCTGAGGCTGTATCTCCCCACCTGATGGGGCTTGACAGGGAACCTCAGGCCATGCCCCCCACCCTGTGAGGCTTGACAGGGTATATCAGGCCATGTCCTCCACCTAGCGGAGCTTAATGGAGTACCTCAAGGCACACTCCCTATCCCGGTCTGGGCTGGGGGTCCTCAGGCCATCCTCCCTGCCCCCTGTCCTGGTGCTGGGCAAGGGGACCTGAGGTTATGTCCCTTCCCAGCAGGGCTTAACAAGAGTAGAACTGGACTGGTCTGGATCTAGCCCAATGGGGGTAGGGAGCTAGCTGGGTCTGGGTCTCACGTGATTTTGAGGTGCATGTGGGTCTCACGTGATTTTGAGGTGCATGTGGGTGGTGGGGACTTGACTCTGGGTCCTGTGATGAGCCACAGGAGGAAGGTTTTTATATACATTTTACTAATTTTCTTTCATCTCTGACACTTCTATCATAGAGAAAGGGCAAATAGCAATATTAAATTATTTCCTCTAATCCCCTTTTAATGTGCATGAATTTCATGCACTGGATCATTAGTATAAATAAATAAAGATGCACACTTAATGACAAGAGGGAATGCCTTAGAAGACTCTGCCTGTGGAGAATGCTCCTTGGAGAGTCCTAAGTCATCAGGTCACCATGAAGCCATGGACAGCTCCACTTTCACCCCCATCAGGGCCCACCCTCCTTCCTCAATATCTACCTGGGCCCACACTCCTCCAGCCTCAGGATTTGGATTTTTTTACATTTTACTCACCTTTGTCTTCACTCGCACCTCTTGTGTCTTCTGCATTTATAAACTTGCTTCAATCTACCCTATACTGAACTCACAAAGCCCTCTCTCAACCCCATCCTGACTCCGCTTTTTGTCCAAACTTGCAGAAGGCTGAGGGAATTCGTCTCCATCCCTTCAAACCCCTGCACCTAGGAGCTGCAGATCACCTGCCTCTCAGATACTAACACTGAACCAACTGGAACCATCCCCCGCCCTTCCCATCCCACACACAGGCCTGCCTCCTCTCCGCATTTCCTGTGTGTGTGTGTGTGTGTGTGTGTGTGTGTGTGTGTGTGTGTGTGTCGAGTGTGTAGAATGAATCCTATTGTAGATAAGTCTGCCAAAGGAAAGGTGTGCTTGCTGACCAGCCCAGTGGTGACATCATCATCTTGAATTTAAAGCCATGTCTAAAGGTTTGATTCCATTCCTATGAGACTGACATGCTTGGAGAATTGAGCTTCCAGTCCTGAGAATTCTAAAGACAAATGAGAGAAGGGTGTATCAGCCACCTTAACACCAACAAAACCTGAGCAGTACTAGCTGACCGCTAGTGCCTTATGTCAGATGTCCCCCAAGCACTTCATCTGGGTGGTCAGATGTTACACCTGGAGCTCTAACCTGAAACTTCCATAACCACTGTACACCCCAGCTCTCCTGTTGCAAGTCCCCACACTCATCACACGTGCTGCAACCTGTCAGCATCCACCTGTGGTGTTCCTTGTCTCCTAAACTTCTGATGGCAGGAGCATTCTCTTCTGCGGTGTCCAAAGCTTTGCTGAGAGCAGGCTCTCAGCAAATCAGCTTCCTCAGTTCACACAACGTGGAGCGTCGCACTACACATATTCTGGAACTTTACTCAGGTCTAAAGAAATCAGGAGAATCTCAAATACCAGGTAGCTACATACTTATACAGTAGAAGATTAAGGTCTGAGTAGCAGCTATTAGAGCAAATCTTTTATGGGAGGTCAGAAAAGAAACTTGCCTCATTTATTTAAGGAACAGATATAAAATCAAACATGAATGCATTGTTGCTTATGCGCAAAACAGGTGTAGAAGCAAAGAAGAGAGTTACTGCCTCTAGGAGCCCGTGATCTGGGCTAGCAGACTCATGAATGAATGGAGCAAAAGGGGCTTGCTCAGAAGTCATAGCAGGGTGGACCGGGAGCAGACAGGAGGCGTTAAATGCTGACTGTGGTCTTGAAGGACTCTTGGGAGAGGCGTATTGGCTGGACTTGCAGTGGTCAGAGGTCAGTGTGGAAGTGAGCAGGGAGGGCGTTGCCGACAACACACGGACCTGAGAAGAACCATGCACTGCAGGGGTGCAGCTCTGCTGTGTCAGGGCAGCAGGTAAGAGAGGTGAACAGAGCAGAGGGCCTGAAGGGGCCCCTGGAGCCGAGTCTTCCTCTGAGTGCTAATCCATAGGGTGACAGTGAAGACTGCAGCTGTGCAGCGGGACACATCCCCTGGTGGTGAGAGTTCTCCAGAGACAGAGCATGGAGGTGACAGCTACATCTACTTTGGACACATTTCCTGCGTTGAAAACAGTCCAGTCCTGGCTGGTGTGGCCAGGTTGGGCATCCTCTGTGCACCGAAAGGTTGCTAGTTTGATTACCAGTTGGGGCACATGCCCAGGTTGCTGCTCCATCCCTGATAGGGGGTATGCAGGAGGCAGCCCCTCTCTCTCTCTTTCTTTCTCTGAAAAAAAAAATCAATAAAAATATTTTAAAACACCAACTGAGGTGTGTCAAAATCCAGGAGGGGTGAAGATGATGCACAAACTTAGGCCCACCTGCAGGGATGATTGTGGAGTCAGGTGGGAGCACCGTGAGGGCAGACCCCACCGGGCAGGTGCAGATGGCTCTTCAAGAAGACAAGCAGTGTCAGGTATTCTGACGCAGGCAGGTGAAGGGGCTGAAGGGGAGAGGCAGAGGGAATGGGTTCTGCAGATGGGTGACTGCTCTGATACCTCAGACTTTGGACAATCCTGCTCCCTAGAACTCCTTGGATATCACTCTGACATCCAGCCTTTGGCCAACAGCACAAATATCAAGGTACTTCTGTAGTGTCATTGCTCACAGTTCATACGACGTACCCCCTGTTGCCCCACCAAACAGCATGGCAGATTGCATCTGTTATGTCACGCCCAGTTTATGGGTAGTGATGCTCTCAGTTAGAAATGTAAGGCACGCCCTTGAGCCCATATGACTCATAATAAGCCCCCAGGAACATTTTCCCCTTAGGGCCAATATTGTGGCTGCACTGGCACTTATGTCTTATGTGAGGGCTGCCTCTGATCACTGAGCTGACACACCAGGAACCTAGTAAAGAGCCCCAGGTCCATGCTCTCTACCTGTGACCTTGCCGTGTGGACTTGGAGTATGCCATGTACATTCCAGGGATTGTGAGTAAGAACTCTTGTTTCTCAAAATTCCCTAATGATTTTTGCTGAACTGTATCCAGTGACCATAACGAGACATAAGTGCCAGTGCAGCCACAATATTGGCCCTAATGGGAAAATGTTCCTGGGGGCTTATTATGAGTCATATGGGCTCAAGGGCGTGCCTTGCATTTCTAACTGAGAGCATCACTACCCATAAACTGGGCGTGACGCAACAGATGCAATCTGCCAAAGCTCACACAGAAGAAATAGGTAATCAGAATAAGCCTATATGTAAAACAGAATCAATAATAAATAACTGTACAACAGAAAGCACAAGGCTCATATGGGTTCACTGGTGAATTCTACTAAACATTAGAGGAAGAAATTCTGTTAAAAGCTGCAACAGGCTAGAGAAGAAAAATCACAGTATCATTTCAATAGACACAGAAAAAGCATTTTATAGAATTCAACACTCATTCATTATTTAAAATAAACAACTCAGCAAACTAGTGATAGAAGAGAATTTGTTCAACTTAATAAAGGACAACTACAAAAATGTACAGCAAACATTGTACCTAATGGTGAGAAACTCAAAGCTTTCTGGTTAAGATCAGCAACAAGACAAGAATGTTCTCTCTCACCACTGTTTTCAACATTATGCTGGAAGTCAAAGATAATGTAATAAGACAAAAAAAAAAGGTTATGCATATAAGCATAACCAAAGGACACAAACAGTAGGGGGGCGGGAACATGTGCTGAGGGAGGGGAGAACGACACGGGAGAGGTCAATTCGGGAAAAAGAGGACATATGTAATATTTTCAACAATAAAGAATTTAAGTTTTTAAAAAAGGGTACTAAATTGGTAAGAAGGACATAAAAGTATCATTTGCAGATTACACAATTGTGCATGTAGAAAACCCAACAGAATTGCCAAATAAGACCCTCTAGGACTAATAATTATAGCAAGTTTTCAGGATATGTTAGCAATATTAATATACAGTTGCTCGTATGGAAAATTGTTTTGTGTACTCACAACTTTAAAGCTACTCTTGTCCTCACCTGTACAAAAGTCAACCATTTACCTATATACCAGCAATGACCAACTAGAATTTGAAATTAAAAACATAATACCATTTACATTAGTACTCTTAACCCTAAATAGGTAAATATAAATCCAACAAAATATGTACAATAAATATAAACTCAACAAAATATGTACATAAAGAAAGCTACAAAACTATGATGGAAGATATCAAAGAAAAACTAAATAAATGGAGAGATATCCATGTTTATGAATAGGAAGCCTCATACATTATGCCAAGATGCTAGTTCTTCCTAACTTGATATATAGATTCAGTGCCATCCCAGTGAAAATCCCAGCAAGACCTTGTGCAGATATTAACAAACTAATTCTAAAGTTTATGTGGAAAGACAAAAGACACAGAAAAACCAATACAAAATTAAAGAACAAAGTCAGAGGTCTGACACTAGTCAACTTCAAGACCTACTATAATCTTCAGTAATCAAGACCATATGGACCTAGCCGGTTTGACTCAGTGGATAGAGTGTTGGCTGCAGATGGAAGGGTCCTGGGTTCAATTCCAGTCATACCTCAGTTGCAGACTCCTCACCGGCCCCAACCCTATTTGGGGCACGTGCAAGAAACAATCCGTTGATGTGCTTCTCTCACATGGATATTTCTGTCTTTTCTTCTCTCTTTCACTCTCTCTAAAAATCAATGGAAAAATATCCTCAGATGAGCATTAAAAAAAAGACCATATGCTATTAGCAGAAGAATAGGCAAACAGATCAATAGAACAGATAGAGAACTTATCACTGGAACTTCTCTTTGACAAAGGGGCAAAGGCATTACAATGGAGAAAAAAAGTGTTTTCAACAAGTGCTGCTGGAATAACTAGATATCCATGTACAAAAAGATGATTCTAGATGTGGCACTTATCCTTTTCACAAAAATTAACTCAAAATAGATCACAGACTAAATATAAAATGCAAAGCTATAAAACTCTCAGAAGATAAAGAAGAAAATCTAGATGACCTTCTGTTTATATATAACACCAAAGGTACAATCCATGAAAGAAATAATTGGTAATCTGGACTTCATTAAAATTAAAAACTGCTCTGTGAAAGACCCTGTTGACAGAATGAGAAGACAAAGAAAAGACTGAGAGAAAATATTTGTAAAATACATATCTGATGAAGGTCTGTTATCTAAAATATACAAAGAATTCTAAAAGCTTAACAAGAAAACAACCCAAGAGAAGAACCAAGATGGCGGCATAGGTAAAACACCTATCTTGCCGTCATACACAGCAATTTTAAAACTACAACTTAACGAAAGAACAAACACCTTCCAGAATCACCAGAAAGCTGGCCGAGTGAAAATTCCACAAATAAAAGTGAAGATAAGACACTGTGACTCGGAGGAGCGGCTGAGGACAGCGTTGAAAGATACATGCGGAGAGAGGTTTGGAGCGTGCACGCCAACGGATAGGGCGGGCAGCTAAAAACCGGTCAGTTTTCTCAAACGGGGAGACAAAGATGTCCCACTGCACTGATTCTCCAGCTCTGGGCAAAGTCCAGAGAACCCACTATCATACAGGGTGAAAACTGGACAAAGCTCGGATGCTGCAGGGGTCTCCCGGCTTGTGGAGAAGGCGAGCTTGCGCGTGAACTTGGGAACAGCTCAGCTGTGTGACCGTACAGAGAGTGCTCGCGACTCCCTCTCTCATTCGGGAAACCGTCAGACTGCTTTGTTTTATGACCCTGGGTGAGACATCGGGTGTGCAGACTCATTTGGGGAGAGTCTGAATTCCCCGGCAGCTGGTGGAGCTTGGCAGCGGCTCTCTCTCAGAGGTGCTGGCTGCCATTGCCACCGACACAGACTCCCTGGGGCCACATAGGGCAGAGCTAACGCTGTCTGCTTGGCCCAGAGACTCCGCCCATCCAACCTGAGCACAGCTGAACTTCACAGACAATTGGCCTGGAGGTCAACCCCTCCAAGAGCTAACGATGATTAACCTGAGCTTAACTTCAGCAAGACTGTACAACCCATATCCACCTCAGGTAACTGGGGAGGCTGACCCACTGTCCCTTGTAGGAAGTCTACCACACAAAGCTAATTGACCAACTCAGGGAAGCAGCCACCATGCAGAGACATGGAAAGAAATCAGATGTGAAAGAAATGGAGGGAAAAAAAACGATTGGACATGGAATTCAAAACCACGGTTATAGGGCTTCTCAAGAGGCTCCTACAAAAGGTCAAGACCTATAAGGAAATAAGCAAGACCGAAAAAGAAATGAATGAGATCCTCAAGGATATGAATGAGACCTGCAAGGAAATGATCAAGACCAACGTGGAAATGAATGAGTCCTACAAGGAAATGAAGGAGACCCTCAAGGATATAAAGGAGACTCTCAAGGATACGAAAAAGGACCAACCAGAAATTAAGCATACACTGACTGAAATAAAAAATATTATACAAAGACCTAAAAGTGCTCTGGAGCACCCCAAGAACCAAGTTAAAGATTTGAAATTCAAAGAGGTAAAATTCACTCAGCTGAAAAAGCAACAAACCAAAAGAATCCAAAAAATTGAAGATAGTGTAAGGAGCCTCTGGGACAACCTCAAGCATACCAACATCCGAATTATAGGGGTGCCAGAAAAAGAGAGAGAGCAAGACAATGAAAACCTATTTGAAGAAATAGTGACCAAAAACTTCCCACAACTGGTGAAAGAAATTGACTTAGGAGTCCAAGAAGCGCACCGAACCCCAATATATAGGAACCCTAAGAGGACCACACCAAGGCACATCATAATTAAAATGCCAAGAGCAAAAGACAGAGAGAGAATATTAAAAGCAGCAAGAGAAAAACAGATGATTACCTATAAGGGAGCACCCATACGATTGTCAGCAGATTTCTCAATAGAAACGGTGCAGGCCAGACGGGAGTGGCAAGAAATATTCAAAGTTATGAACAGCAAGAATCTACAACCAAGATTGCTCTATCCAGCAAAGCTATCATGCAGAATTGAAGGTCAGATAAAGTGCTTCGCAGATAAGAAAAAGCTAAAGGAGTTCATCACCACCAAACCAATACTATATGAAATGCTGAAAAATATTCTTTAAGAAGAGGAAGAAGAAAAAGATAAAAGTGTAAATTAGGAACAACAAATACACATCTATCAACAAATGAATCTAAAAATCAAGTGAATTAATAAGCTGATGAACAGGATAAACTGGTGAATGTAACAGAATCGCGGACATAGAGAGGGAATGGACTGACAACTCTTGGGGAGAAAGGGGGTGTGGGAAGTGCAGCAAGAGACTGGACAAAAATCATGCAACTATGGGAGAGGACAGTGGAGGAGGGTGAGGGCGGAGGGTGGGATGGGTACCAGGTGGAGGGGAACTATAGGGTGGAAAAAAAAAGGAATAATGTAATTAATAAACTGAACAATAAAAATAAAAAAAAGAAAACAACCCAATTTAAAAATGAGCAAAA
This sequence comes from Antrozous pallidus, assembly GCA_027563665.1. Lineage (NCBI taxonomy): Eukaryota > Metazoa > Chordata > Mammalia > Chiroptera > Vespertilionidae > Antrozous > Antrozous pallidus. The sequence goes on from CM050519.1 coordinate 73,753,506, forward strand.
GAAGGGGATTGGGAGGAGGTAGAAGAGAGTAAAGGGTGGCTAAGTAATGAGGGAAGGAGACTTGACTTGGGGTGGTAAACACACAATAAAATATACAAATAATGTATTATAGAATTGTATACCTGAAACCTATATGATGTTATTAACTAATGTCATCTCAATAAAATAAATTCAATTTAAAAAGTAGGTAAAAGAACTGTACAGACACCTCATCAAAGAAGATATCTAGATAACAAATAAGCCATTAGAAAATTAAAATAATAATGAGATACCACAACACTTCTAATAGAATGGTGGAAATCCAAATGCTGACAAATGCTGGTGAAGAGGTAGACCAGCAGGAACTGTCATCCATTACTGGTGAGAATGAAAAATGGTACAGCCACTTTGAGTTGTATGAGCACACTTATCTTACAACTCAGTGATCATGCTCCTTGATATCTACCCAAATGAGTTGAAAACTTATGTCCACACAAAAATCTACACATGGATATTTATAGCAGTTTTGTTTGTATTAATTAGAACTTGGAAGCAACTAAGATATCTTTCAGGAGATGAATGAATGAGTAAATTGTGATACATCTAGACAATTGAATATTACTCATTGCTAAAAAGAAATGAGTTTATTTCTTTATCAGTTTATTTTGTTCATCAGATTCCACATATAGATGAGATCATGTGATACTTTTTTTTTCTGACTGGTTTATTTCACTTAGCATAATAATCCCCAGGTCCCTCCATATTATCTCAAAGGGTAAGAGATTTTTCTTTTTACAGCTGCATAGTATTCCATTGTGTAAATGTACCACAGCTTCTTTATCCACTCATCCACTGATGAGCACTTGGTCTGTTTCCAGATCTTAGGTATCCTATATAATAAAATACTAATATGCAAATCAACAGAACATTGGAACAACCAGTCACTAAGATGTGCACTGACCACAGGGGGAAGATGCTCAATGCAGGAACTGCCCCCTGGTGGTCAGTGCATTCCCACAGGGGGAGAGCCACTCAGCAGAAGTCCTGAGCCAGGCTCATGGCTATGGAGCCTCTCCTGCCTCCGTAGCAGCACTAAGGATGTGGGCCTAAGCAGTTAGTCAGACATCCCCCAAGGGCTCCTGGACTGCAAGAGGGTACAGACTGGGCTGAGGCATGCGCCCCTCCTCCCAGTGCATGTATTTTGTGCACTGGGCCTCTAGTTGTAAATAACACTGCTATGAACATAGAAGTGCATATATTCTTTCTAATAGATGTTTCAGGCTTCTTAGGATAATATTCCTAGAAGTGGGATCAATGGGTCAAATGGCAGTTCCATTTTAAGTTTTTGAGCAAACTTCACATTGTTTTCTATAGTAGTTGTACCAGTTTGCATTCCCACCAGCAATATACTAGAGTTACTTTTTCTCCACATCCTCAGCATCACCTGTTGTTCATAGATTTATTGATGGTAGCCAATCTGGCAGGTGTGGAGTGATACTTCATTGTCATTTTGACTTGCATCTCTTGGATGATTAGTGATGTTGAGCTTTTTTTTCTTTCTTTCTTTTAAAAAAATATATTTTATTGATTTTTTACAGAGAGGAAGAGAGAGGGATAGAAAGTCAGAAACATCGATCAGCTGCCTCTTGCACACTCCCTACTGGAGATGTGCCCGCAGCCAAGGTACATGCCCCCGACCGGAATCAAATCCGGGACCCTTCAGTCCAAAGGCCGACGCTCTACCACTGAGCCAAGCCGGTTTCAGCGAGCTTTTTTTTTTTCATTTGTCTCTTGGCCTCTTTGGATAAGTGTCTGTTCAGTTCCTCTATCCATTTAAATATATATATATCTTTATTGATTTCAGAGACAAATGGAGAGGGAGAGAGAGATAGAAATATCAATGATGAGAGAGAATCATTGATCAGCTGCCTCCTACACACCCTCTACTGGGGACTGAGCCCACAACCTAGGCACATCTCCTTGACTGGAATTAAACCTGGGGACCCTTCAGTCCCCAGGCCAACACTCTGTTCACTAAGCCAAACTAGCCAGGGCTAGACTACCCATTTTTAAATTGATTGTTTGTCTTCCTTTTGGCTTTGAACTGCACTTGTCCACTTTTACATGTTTTTTTTTTAATTTGACTGTACAGTTCAATTGATCTACATAATTCAAACCAATGTTGTTCAAAGCTCAACCCAGTAGTTGGGAATCCTCATAAGCAGAGAACTAACTTAAGTTATACGTGGATTTTTGACTGTGCACATGGTCAGCACTCCCAGCCCCACATTGTTCAAGGGTCAGCTGTGTACACTAAACATCAGAGTTTCTAAATATATGAAGCAAACATTGACAGAATCAAAGAAAGAAATAAGCAGCTCTGCAACAATATGAGACTTCAATACCCCAGTTTAAATAATGGATAGAACACCGGGCAGAAAGTCAACAGGATACAGAGGACTTGCACAACAAATTGAACCCCACTGACATATATAGAGCACTCCACCCACCATCAACAGAATACACATTTTTCTCCAGTGCACACGGAACAGTCTCCAGAATTAGGTCCCTGAGACATTGCCTACACTTTGCAAGATAGCAATGCTTTAAAGAATAGGTTTTACTTGGAGTCTATTTCAGTGACCCTAGTTTCTCATCAACCCAGAAGCAGGTCAGTCCATTGAAGAATTTCAAGCAAAAAATAGTATGATCTAATTTTCATTTTTAAAACATCACACTGGCCACAAACTATATATTAGAGTATGACAATTGGAGGAAGGGAGAAGAGATTGGCATTATTTTTATAGCCCTCAACAAAGAAGATAGTAGCTTGGCCATGCTGGTGGCAGGGGAGATGGGAAAAGTAGAGGATTTCACATTGGTGACTGATTCGAGTTAGTGAGGACAAGGAAGGTATTTGACTTGTATCTAATTTCTATTATGAATAACTAGGTGAATACAGTTTATTTCCTGATCAAGAGAATGTTGGCAGAGCAGCTGGTTTGGCAGAAGAGTCATGAGTTCATGATGGGTTGTATCAATGACAGTTTAAGGATTAATTACATTGCCCAATTGCCTTACTAAGTAGTTGTGCTAATTAATACTGCCACTAATGGCATATGCAGATGTCCATGAAACCAGGATTTTAATGGTTTTCCCCAAAGGAATTTGTGTTCTAGTCATAAAATGGCAAACTTAAATCTGGAGAAAAATTAAGTATCTGTGGTGTGGAAGGATTTAAAGAGTATAGAGAAGAGCCCTAGCCAGTTTGGCTCAGTGGATAGAGCGTTGGCCTGCGGACTGAAGGGTCCCAGGTTCTATTCTGGTCAAGGGTGCATGCCAAGGTTGCTGGCTTAATTCCCAGTAGGGGTTGTTCAAGAGGCAGCCAATCAATTATTCTCTCTCATCATTGATGTTTCTATCTCTCTTTTCCTCTCTCCCTTCCTCTCTGAAATCAATTATATATATATATATAAAAGAATGTAGACAGGAAAGAAGGAATGGAAGGTCATATGTAATAGTGTATATGGCAATTTTAGAGAAATTTCATAGGTTGTATGAAAGTAAACATAATTAGACTTGCTCTCATCCCCACTGATGTCAGAATACAGACTTTCTCAGTTTAGCCCTCTCTTCATCCTGTCTCTTTCTGACTCCCCTATGTCCTAGTTCCATCAGTCATGCCTTCTTTTTCTTTCTTCTTCCAACTCTATCTTTTAAAAAAATATATTGTTATTGATTTCAGAGGGGAAGTTGGGGGGAGAGAGAGAGACATCAATGATGAGAAAGGATTGATACCTCCTGCATGCCCCCTACTGAAAATTGAGCCTGCAACCTGGGCATGTCCCCTTGACCAGAATCAAACCTGGGACCCTTCAGTTCACAGATCGATGCTCTATCTACTGAGCCAAAATGGCTAGGGCTGGTCTCTTTCTCTTTAGTGACTTCCACTCAGCCTCCAAAATGCTCAGGTTCTTCATGTCCCCCAAACCCTTTACACCTCTACACTGCTTTTACCTGAAGCTTCGGAACACCACCCCTTTCCTGCAAGGCCTGCTGCTGCCTTCCCTTCTGAGTCCTCATCCCTCAGGACCTCCTTCAGGAGATGCTTCCTGCTTTTTGTCCCTCTGTGCTACTAAAACTGCTCTCCTGAACATCAACAATTATCTCAGTGCCACAGTGAATAACCTCTCTTCACCTTTCATTCTACTTGATCCTTGTAACACATTTGAGACTATTGATCGCCCCCTCTTTTTGGAAACATACCCTTTCTTGGTTCTGTAAATCAATGGATCCATGTCATTAGTGATTACTTTTTATGTTAGAGTTTGAATCAGACATGATCCTGGCAGGAGTGGAGGACAGAGGTTTTGTGAATGGAGGTGGATGGGAGCACTAGTGTAGAGGTGTCGGTGGGGTTGATGAGCATCTCCAGGCAGCCTTTTACTCACCTCAAGTCTGGGGAGCACGGGCAGGAAGCATGGCTTAATGACCTAGAGCTAGAGTTTTGGAAGAAGGTTCCCCTGACAGGAGCAGTGGATAGAGAGGGATGCAAACATTGCCCAGTGTGGCCAGGGAGGAAGAGGGTAATATATCTCAAGGGCCTCTTCCTCTTCCTGATGACTCTGGCTAAATCCAAGTGGACAGCATGGGAGAAGGATGCAGTCATAGAGGTCAGGGACAGGGTAGAGGGAGGGAAGAGCCATACAGGGAATGGATGGAATGGGGCAGCAACGGAAATAATAGCACAGTGTTCTTTCTTGGGTGTCTCTGTCTTCCTCTTAAAACAAAGTTAGCACTGAGCTGTGGAGGTCTGTCTTCACCTTTGTTCCTCTCTGTGCTCTCTCCTTGTGACTCCCACTCCCAGAGTATCCCAGCATCTACATGCCACAGGTGCACCTCAACCCTGAGCTTATACGAGCGTCACCCTTGCACATTGAACAGTTTATTGATGTCTCACTTTCATATTCCTCTTCAGCCTGGAACCCAACTGCCAGAAATGCTTTTCCAAAACTACCCTTGTCCCACACTCTTTGTCCCAGCTGCTCAACTTGCCCAAACCCGTCTCTTCCTTGTCCCAGCAAAGAACCGTCCATTCCAACTCCTGTAGATTTGGGCTCTTGGGTATGACCCCTGCTCTTCCCTACCACCATATGTTACAGACCCTCAGGTCTCCTAGTGAAGCTCTCTGTAATAAAAGCTTGCATTTTGGAGGCTGTTGGTGAAGCATAATAATCCCTTCTTTGCAAAACTCCTGTTTGAAACTGCTATTTGACATTCTCTGCTATTTTTATAGATAGTCCCTTGTTCTGTAAGTCAACTCTGTTATTTTTAGACGGTCACTTATTCTGAAGAATCTCTTTGCTTTTTAGCTTGAATAATAGAGAAGATAAACTCAGCTGTCTGACCTTGCAGGCTAGCCATCTAATGTGTAAGGGGCTGATACTGATAATACTCCCATATTCTCACGCCAGGTGTTTATGCTCAAGGTTACAAGCTGCCTGCAGAATAACTTACACAGAGCTCTTTGTAAAGTTTGCAGACAAAGGGCTGGAAAGATATAAATAGGGAAAGCTTCCTTCACGTTTTTGCTCAGAAATTTGGGAGACATCTCACTCTGGGCCCGCTGGCGTAATCAAGACTCCTAATTAATTTGGCTTGTTAAAGCATCTTGTATATGTCTCGCTGATTTACATTATAACATTGGTATCCGAAGCAACTCCTTATATTTCGGGACTCTGTCCTCATGAAATATTGGTTTGGGGCAGGTGCCACCCCCACCCTGGAAGACCCAGAAGCTAGAGAGTAAGAGGAAATTCACCCATTCCAAGCCTCCCTGACATGACTTAGACTCTGGAATAGTTTCTCCAGTCAGGCCCAATTCAGAGCCATTCCTGTGTCTAGGCACTGTGCTTTAGTACTGCTGCCCTAGCCAGTTCTCATGGTTGGTCAGCATAGCTTCCTCAGCCCTTGCTGGTGTTGCTTCTGAGCCCGGACCTCAGCCAACCCCTGATCCTGTGGCCCCTTCTCAGTTTGTGCTGGCCAGGGTCAACAGGCCTCCTGATTCCTCACCTTCCAACTAATGTCCTGAGATCATATCTCTCTCCGATCTCTTCTCCCTACTGCCATGGGACCTATTCCTCTGAAACATAAATCTCTCTTCATCATTTGGAAAAAACTGCTAGTTGTCTCCCAATAGGTGCTCTCTGCCCCTTTCTTTTATAGACCTTCAAATGCTTAGGTAGCTTTAGCACCCAGAAAAAATGACTGCATTTCTAGTATCCCTTATAGTGGGAGTAGGGGAACTTTTTTTCTGCCAATGGCCATTTGGATATTTAGAACATCATTCGCAAGCCATACAAATTTGTCAACCTAAAAATCAGCCTGCTATGTTTGGCCAAACATTTAATTAACTCACCCCAGAGGCCTTGGCAGGGCCAGACCAAATGATTTGGCTTAGCCTCATATGGCCTGCGGAGTGGGCGTTTCCTACCTCTGCCTTAGAGCCGGTGTGGCTCCTGGTTAAGCCAATGGGACTGTTATGATTTGAATGTTTGCAGGCCCTCAAAATTCATAAGTTAAAGTCTAATCTCCAATGTGGTGTGAAGGATAGCAGAATATGCCACCCCAGAACAGTGCCTCTTTGGCATAGGATTATTATTATTTTTCATCAGTTTTTTCCTTTATTGATTAAGGCATTACATATGTGTCCTTATTCCATTACCCCCCACCTCCCATTCATGCCCCTGTTGTCTATGTCCATTGATTAGGCTTATATGCATGGATAGAAGTCCTTTGGTTGATACCTCTACTGTCCCCTACCTTCCCTGAGGTTTGACGTTCTGATGGATGTTTCTCTGTCTCTGGATCTATTTTTGTTCATGTTCATTATATTCCACAAATGAGTGAGATGATGTGATATTTGCCTGGCTTATTTCACTTAGCATAATACTCTCCAGCTCCATCCATGTTGTTGCAAAAGGTAATAGCTCCTTCTTTTTTACCGCAGCATAGTATTCCATTGTGTAGAGATAGCACAGTTTTTTAATCCACCCATCTCCTGATGGGCACTTAGGCTGTTTCCAAGTCTTAGCTATGGTGAATTGTGGGGCAGGATTATTTTGAGAGGCAGGAGAAACTCTGAAAACAGAGTTGAAGTTACCCTTTTGTAAAGGAAATTTATATTTATAAAGGAAATCTCCATTTTGTCAAGGTGTCTTTCTCTCTTTACCAGGAGGAGGTAGATGACTAAACCAAGAAATTTTTATCAATGGAAAAGGTTGGGACGTTAAATCTGCCTAACAAAACTTACTCTAATCTACCTACCCTTCCAGGTCACCTCCCCATCATCTTATTAGCTGAAGATGATTTTAAGCCTGGCTTCTAGGCCACCTCTGAGAGTTACACCCTTTTCCCTGGATATCTCCCATGTATATAAGGGGTACACATGTTCAACTTCCGTTTTTCTCTGGTTACAGGGGCATTGGCCAAGACCTTAATAAAGTGACATTTATTTTTCCTCGCATACAGGTAATATTTGGAGATGAGGCCATGAGATGGAGCCCTGTGGATGGGACTAGTGCCTGTATATGAGCCAGAGAGCTAACTTGCTCTCTCTGCCACGTGAGGGTCAAAAGAGAAGGCGGCCATCTGCAAGTCTGGAAGAGGGTCCTGACTGGAACTGACCACGCCAGCACCTTGTTCCTCCATCTCCAGAGCTGTGAGAACCGTTTCTCTGCCTGCAGGGGGAAAAGAGTTGTTCCTGGTTCTATGCTCCCACAATTCCCATTCCCAGTTATGAATAGAGTCTTGTCTCCTTATGTCATTTGGGTGTCAAACTGTCTCCCCTGTTTGACTCTGAGCAATCTCTATTTTATTAATCTGTACAATATCAGCCCTCAGACTACTATCTGGCATGTATTTGGAATTCAAAAATGTTTCCCAGGTAAGGAATGCAGGGAAGATAAGTTCCTTTAGCTTTTGAAATTGTGCTTTATCTTTTCATCAAAGAACAGTTTTTATCTACTTATTTCTCAAAACAAAACAAGACAAAAAGCTAAAGGAATTTGAGCCTCGGAGAGGCATTTACTTATCCAGGGTCATCTGACTTTCTTTCATCTCAGCTTGAGGTGAGCTCTTAGGTCCTCTGAATCTGTAAATGAGTGGACAGGTAGCAGAGAAGTGACCAAAGGCAGTAGGTTGTAGATAAAGTCATTTCATATACTTGTGCAATAGGTTACTGGTACTGCTTTTACTCCTGGCTGATGGTCAATGGATTCAATTGAGGAAGGAAATGATATAAGGAAAACAGGGATCTTTCAAGTTTATGATGTAAGATTCCATAGAAAAGCATCCTGATGTCATGTTAGCCACAACAATGTGAAATCACATAGAAGGAACACTTTAGAATTATGGAGTTAAATGGCAAAGGAATGAAAGGGATTTCTTCCTTTGCAAAAGCCAGAGAACATTTCAGATAAAAAGCAAACAAGAAGTGTCTAAGTAGCAGACAAGACTTGTAAAAGAAATTTAGAGTATTTTGAGTGATCTAGAATTTGTTAGATCTAAGTGGTGCTTTTCAAAGGACTGTGGTGCAGCCTGTAAAAGATTGTGCAAGTCTTTAACACATGATATTAAAAGCATAATAATGCAAGAGGACTGGACATTCTTCCAAGAGGTCTTTGGATTTGACAGGAAATTATCAAAAGGACTCATGATGCAAGGAAAAGTAAGAGAGAAATAAAGATCTCTTCCTGGTCTAGGTGGTGGGGTCGGGGCTGCAGGGTTTCTCTGTAGATGGGGCTTAGAAGCCATGGACTTTCTGGAAAGAGGACCAGAGGCTTTATCTTTTTTTTTTTTTTTAAATATATTTTATTGATTTTTTACAGAGCAGAAGGGAGAGGGATAGAAAGTCAGAAACATCGATGAGAGAGAAACATCGATTGGCCGCCTCTTGCACGCCCCCTACCGGGGATGTGCCCGCAGCCAAGGTACATGCCCTTGCCGGAATCGAACCAGGGACCCTTCAGTCCGCAGTCCGACGCTCTATCCACTGAGCCAAATCGGTCTCGGCAAGAGGCTTTATCTTTTGAGGTTAAGCAAGTACAGATTTGCTTATATTTTATGATACACACAAACCTTTCTAAAGAAGCCTTTATTTATATTTCACCAAAGAAAGAGGAAATGTCACTTGTCTATATCCAGGAACATTCCTCCCCTCCGATAAGTTCCATGAGCCCTTGTCGCTCTCCCTGTCCTCCCACCTCTTAATGACACCATGGCTATGGTGACCCTAGAAGGTGGAAAACAGAAAATGGCTGGAGGAGAGATCATTGTTGAGGAGGGAACCAAAGACAAATTGGACATTTAACAAACAGATTTAGAATAAAAATTTTCAAGGAATTAGAACACTTTCATTCTCTCTTTAAAGGACAGTTTAGGGTTGGGGATAAGAATCTAGATCAGCTCTGAGGCTCAACACAGCCGGCACACAAAGAGGGAGAGCTCTTGGGATTTGAGGACTTTTCCTGGGGAGGACTGATCACTTTCTTTTGATAAAACCTGGAACAGAATCATTTTCACATGGTATCCTGGGTAATAATAAGGGGCTGAATGCCAACGACTAGGAAGTGGATCAAGTCAATACCCAAATGAAAGCATCACTAAGTCATGCTCCTTGAACAACCTCCCCACAGATATAGATTGGAGATGGAAAGATTAGATGAATACAGGGAGTTATAGGACTATTACTCATCAAGAAATTGCATTTCTGCAATCTAGTCTAGAGATTTCAATGCAAGGCAGTGTCTAAAATATTTGGATCTTCAACCAAATAATTTAGAAAGAACTGTTACCTTTTAACACAGAAACTGGACATTGTGGGATGTTACTATTGAGAGGCCAAAAGGAGCAATTTTTTTTACCCCCTTTCCAAGCAAATCAGTCTCAATGAGCTTTCATTGTTGCCATAGCTCTCTCTCTCTCTTTCAATAGCTCTTCAGAGTTCAGAATATTTCACTACGGTGATTTTTGTGCAGATTTAAAAAAGAATATTTGAAAAAAATAAAAAAGAATATTTGAGGTAGTTACTCAAATGTAACTATTTAAGTGTAAATATTTTCAAGTTACTGGAATCTTGAATCTGTAGGGAGAGGTTTAAGATTCTGTACTCTGATCCTCCATTTCTTCCTAACTCTGAGTCCCAGTTTGCTGTCCTATGCATTTAGGTCCAAGGGCTTAAAGGAGGTCTTCTGGCTGCTATATGGGGGTGAACATTCAAGTACAGTAAAAAACATGGAGTTCCTGTGAAAGAAAAATGGAACAAAACAAAGGAATGTAGGTTCAGATATCATGGCGGTCATGGGGACATGCTAATGGGTGAAGAGCTGTATATATTTCATCAGCAGAGAAATAAGGTATTAGGATGTGTAGGACTTTCCCTCTCTGTAAGCTTTTCTTCTTTATTAAATATTTTTATTGATTTCAGAAATGAAGGAAGAGAGATAGAAACATCAATGATGAGAAAGAATCATTGATCGGCTGCCTCCTGCATGCACCACACTGTGGATTGATTCCCGCAACCTGGGCATGTGCCGCCACTGGGAATTGAACGGAGATTTCCTGGTTCATTGGTTCATGCTTAATCACTGAGCCACCCTGGCCAGCCAGCCCTCTGTGAGCTTTTTATTCACCCCGTATCTCACCACCACCCATGTTTCGCTGGGTCCGTTGTAGATTGATCAGCAGAAAGAATGTGAAGATTTTTGCTGTCTTCAAGAAGAACCCAATACTAATTAAAACGTTAACAGTTTAAATGGTGCATTAGAGAAGCAGGAGTGGGTGTGATCAGCATAAAATGGTTAAATTGTGAAACCATGCTAGGTGGGGTGTAATGCAGCAACATGTTGCCCATACAGTACAGAGGCCTTTGCTCTGTGCTTGTCCTCTTGAAACATTAATTGAGCCTGAGCTCTTAGCACAGCACCCCTGATATAGCCTTGAACTTTGGATTCCCAGGATCCGCCCACCGGCTTCTGTGTCTACAGCCCCTCCAAAAATTGGTGGGAGGGACGCAAGGCCCTGGAGGTGGAGGGTTGCAGGGGCCACAAGTCAGGGACCATCAGTCTCACACCTAAGGAGTAAACTGGCTGCTTGGTTTCCCTTCCCAGCACCCTCCTAGAGAAGGGCACGGGTAATCTGCGCGGAAGCCGCGCGTGGGTGCAGAGGTTGAGGGCCAGACTGGGAAAGGAGAGCGCCAGGTGGGCAGGGCCTTACAAGCTGCGTGCGCACACTCCCTGCCTCCTACAGGCATCTGAACTCACGTGCGCCCTCCTCTCCCGGTGCACACACACAGGAACTCAACCAAACGTGCCCATGGTCACATCTCAGCCTGCCTTTCTCAAGTACACATACACTCCTGCGTGCACACAACCTGCGCGTGTTCACACACCCAGTCTCCCTTCCTCCTCCAAGTGCGCACACCTACCGGTCCCCCTACTCCATGTGTGTACATAAACACCGGTGGCCACAAAATCAAACCTTTTTCAGCCCGTGTGGACATACTCGTGCAAGTACCCCCATGTGCACAGGCACAGAGCTGGCCCCTTTCCTCTCTGTGCACTTACACATTCTCACACACAGACATCCTCCTACTCTCATCCATGTGTGCATACTCATAGGTGCATACATCCGTGGCTCTTTTCCTATGTCTGCATACACTCTCATCCGTTTCCCATGTGCGCACAGGTGTACACACACGCTGCCCCCGGGCGCACAAATGCACACGCAACCTGGGCCCCTGTCCTCCATGTGCGCACAGGTGCACACATCCCCTGTCCCTGTCCTCCTTGTGCGCACACGTGCACACCCCACTGGGTCCTCACCCCCGCGCGGGCAACCCCGCGTCCTGGCGCCAGTCCCTGGGTCTCCATCTCCGCGCCGCGCGCGCGCGCACACACACGCGCACGCGCAGCCATCCCGCTCCGAGCCAAGCGCGGGACGCCCGGCGGGAGGAGGAGGAGGAGGGCGCCGAAGGCGCGAAAACGCGCGCAGGCGCGCTGCGGGAGCCGGGCCGACGCCCACGTCACCGCGCCGCGCACGTTACGCCGCCCGACGCCCGCACGGCAGGGTGAGCCCCGCGCCCGGCGCCTTGCAGGGCAGGACCCCGGGCCGGAGTGCGCGCCGGGACCGCCCGCGTGTCCGTGTCCGCGTGTCCGCACCCGCGTGTCCGTTTCCGCGCCCGCGTGTCTGTCCCCGCGTGCCCGCGCGCTGACCGTCAGCCAGGTGCGGCGGGCAGGGGGCTGGAGAGGGCCGGGGTCCCGGAAGGGGCGCGGACACGCGGGGTGCCCACAGATCCCCGTTCCCCTTCCCCGCCGCGTGTGCGCGCCTCCCCGGGTTCTCCCGCCTCCTGTCCTAGTCCTGGGCGCCACCGGCGGGGGTTTCCAGGTGACCCGGCCGTGGGGTCGGGGGTCCCGGGTCCCAGGCGGGGCCTGGAGGTGGCCTTCTGGCGGAACAGCAGCGCCGGGGTCTGCACTCGGCGGGGATTGGGGTCGGCCCGGGCGCACAAGGGCTGGGGGTCCGGGGTGCGTGGGGGCGGCGCTGACCCCGACTTGGCCTGCTCGACTGCCGGTTCCGGCGCGCGGGAGACGCTCGCGGCGAGGCGGCCGCGGCCTAGTGACAGGCCGGAGGCCGGACCCCGGAAGCCCACCTGTCAGAGTTACCGGCCGGTCCAGCGGGCGAGGGGATCGAGCCAGCGGGACCCGGGCGCTCCTGGGGTGCGCTTTTGCGCAGGGCCAGAGGGGCTGCTTCCAGGCGTTGGCAAGGGGTCCCCAGCTGCGCCCTGGGTGCGCGGGCGCAGGCTGGGTCCCAGGCCCGACCGAGTGCAGTGCCAGAGCCTTTGTGTGGGCGTCGGGGAGGACGGGGGTCTGCAGGGAGCGGGACTGGGTATCTTGGTGTTGGCTGCATTTTTGTTTGTTTAGATGACTTTCAAAATCCCAGGTGTGGTTTTTTTGGGGTTTTGTTTTGTTTTTCCAGCTGCCTTTTGAGGATGGAGTGTGGGTTTAGAGGGAGTCGGGATGGCTGGTGATGGTACTGGGGAAAATGTTGATATTTTATTAACTTCTTTTCTCATTCTTATGTTTTTCCTTCTTACCAGAAAAATCATTTTTCTTCTCTGGAGGGTGAACATTTATAGCATTGATTTCACGGATCTGGTAACATGGCAAAAGATGTAAGTATTATTTGCTTGGTTTTGCAGACAGATATTTGCCTCCTTTCTTTGTAGTTTTTCCACTGTATTTTAGAATGACAGCACAAACTGCAGTGCTGTTTATTACCAGACTTAAAAGCAAATAATACAGGAGAGAAGTGAAAAAGATGAAATAACTCTAATAGCTTTTACAGAGATGTGTGTGATTTGCTTCTGCACCTGGGTTTTGCAGTCTTGGCACCAAATGACAGATGTTGCATGAGGCTAAAATGATATCATCTGACTTTTTCTTCATCTTTTCAGGCTGTATTAACTTAGAATTCTGACTATCTTTGTTGAAGGCCATCATGAATTCAGTGAGATGGAGGGCTGGGCCCCAGGGGACTGGCGGTGTGCAGGGCGCCCCTGTGCACCTGCTTTGTGGAGAGTGCAGGAAGTTAATTCAGCTTTGATCCACAAAGGACTCCTGCCACTTAAAACCCACCTTGTTTTGGCCACATTTTTTTTCCTCAGAAAAATGGAATTCGGTGATTAATGAAATGTAAAACATTTGCTTTGTATTTGTCATGAAACAATAGAATGTATTGAATGATTTTTTAAACTTGTTCCAAGAAACAGGCTTTAGGTCTGTTTCATTGGTTAGGTAGTTCTTACAACACTTTGTAATATAGTCAGTTAAAGTCACTGAAACCCCAGTTCTGTCTCCAGTGTTTCTTAGAATGCATTGTTCTGTAAACATTAGTGAGAAGAAGCTGCTTGTTTATTTACTTATTTATTGCACAGAGGTGGAAATACAGCTCAGGTACACTACATCTGCCTGAAACACTAGAGGAAGTGAATATGTGTCCATCTCTGTGGGACCAGTACTATACATTATGCCTTTTCACCATTTCAGAGGTTCTCATAGTCTCTGAGGAGTCTGAGGGAGAGCCCCCCATGCTCTCACCGGCCGCTGGGCGTGCTCTCACGTTTGGCTCCTGTCTTCCAGTGCTGGGTTTGATTTGGTAGAGAGAGTGTATGAAGACACAGTTGCGTCCTGTGCGCTGTGTTTTAAGTTGAAGTCGTAATCCGTGTATCATGTTAGCTTGATTTTTATCATCTCTCATTGCATTTGTCAACGTATTCCCCAGAGAGGCAAGATAGGTTAGTAGGTGCCCAGGAGCAGGTTAATTAGGCAACTTTAAGAGGGTACTGCTGCACCCCAGTGCAATTCTGGGGTTATGTGTTTCAGGGAACCCGGTTTATCTGTGCTTTTTTATTAAAGACTTGGAGAGGGAGGGGAGACCCCTTGTTTGAGGGGCTGTCTTTGACGCCTTGTTGGCCTCCAGAGGATGTAAAGACATAGTGATGGCCCCTGCCATCTGGGAACAGCGAGAAAGGCTCATAAACAGCCTTTTCTGACATTCACCCTCTTTGGGAGAAGCAGCCCCTGGGAAGTGTGGGATAGCTGAGGGCTACCTATTGGCTGGGTTGTGGGGTGGTTGCCTCGGAGCTGATGTTTGGTCATGGGCGCTGTGATGATGGGGTGTGTAGAGTAGCTTGAGAAACAGCGTGGGGAGAAACAGAGGGGAAGTGGCCTTCCTTGTCCCGAGAGCTGGGTGATGTCCAGAGTGGCTGCAGCCAAGCTCCACCGGGGCTGGTGGGCCAAGCAGGAAATGGAGATGGTGGCCAAGTAAGGCATTTACTTTTCTTTGGTCTTTTCTCCAGTTAACCTTACTTTTTTTAAGTAAGGGAGTGGCATTTGAGTTTGGAAAGATGACTCTGGCAGCTGTGTTGCAGGGGAATGGAGAAGTAGTTCATTTAATTAAGCCGTGGTGTTTCCGTTTTTCTTAGGTGTAAGATCAAAGCCCCAAATCCCAGGTGAGAGCCGAGCCTTTCAGGATGAAGGGGGTGGGCTAGGACCCCAGGTTCGCAGAGCTCTGGGGGCTCCATGGGAGGCTCTTGGGGCTCAGGGAGACTGGAGGCGGCTGGAGTTAGGTTTTGGGGGTCACAGAAGAAAACAAACTTAGGAGACTCTTGAGGGGTCAGCCTGTCAGACTTTGGTGAGGAGGATGAGGAAAAAATGGTGTGGCAGCTTCCTAAGCCCAGTGGAGGTCCAGGGTGACCAGCAGGTTTTAGGGATGTAGTCAGGGAAATGGCTGGGCAGGAGTGAGCCCGTTGACTGGATGTGAAGGGGTGGTGGGCGTGGGTAGGACAGGGGTAGAGGAAGTGGGCTGGGCTGGCAGGGCCTGCAGAGGGGCAGCAGGTCAGGGGGCGGCATGACTGTCCTGACAGGTGAGCTGGACTGCACTAGGCCCGTGGAAGGTTGTCTGGGCACGGACGACTGTTGCAGGTTAATCTGCTGAACAGTGTCTTTGGTCTGAAGGGCCTGATGCCAACTGGTCTTCTGGAAAGATTTGGAGCTTTTCTCCTGCCCTTTTGTAGATGCACCTCAGATTAGACTTCTGCACGAGCCTGGCCCACTGGTTCCTGTGCGTGTTTCATCTGCCTCAGTGCTTGGTGTGTGGGATAGTAACGGTAACCTGCGCTTTTTGTTCATGCATCCAGTGTTGCCATTTGTTGAGTGCCCGTGTCCAACAGTGAGCTGCTCACAAAGCTTGCAGTTTGTGGGATACAGCCGAGTGGGAGCCTCTCAGGAAAGCAGTGCCATTTTCACTGAAATCATAGGATGAAGAAGAGAGCTAAGGTGGTGTGTGGGGATTGGGGAAGAGCATGGAAGTGGGGCTCCCATATTGTACTCTGGCACCAACTGTAAACCTTATGTCTTCTGTGTCAAGAACACAAATGAAATATTTGTGTATTTAAAAAAAAAGATATTTAGACAAAACACTGTAATTCCTTTGTTTAGAAAAACCCCACATTTCCCAGAAATATAGGAAAATGAGTCTGATTCCTTGGTGATTAGTGGTTAACATTTCATTTCAAAAGTGTGTCTCTTCAGCAGGAGGTGGGCTAAGATGTGTGTTTAAAATGGTAGGGGTGAGTGGGCTGCCGCTAGGCATCCTCACAGTGAGTCCCTGTCTGTCCTCCTGCTTCTCCAGTTTTACTCTGGTCAGACAGAGGAGGGAGGTGGTGCTGGGGAGGTGTGGCGAGAGGGTGGAAGCCCAGGCTGCTCAAGATGCCCACTTCTGCCAGTCTCCGTGAAGTCAGCGGCCTGGCCTGAGAAGCGAAGAGGAGAGCAGGCCACAGGTTACCAGAGCCTTCACTCTTGCCTTCAACATATGCTTATTTGAGTTAAGTTACTGTGTGCTTGAGGTGAAGAATTCCGATGGTAAAGTTCAAATTCACTATCCCTACGTGGTGTGGAGGAGGAGGCAACCTGCAGAGGAGGAAAGATGCAGCAGCATGGAAACACTTTGTGCAAGTTACAAAGCCCCCAAGCGTGGTCACTCAAAGTTGATCACTAGCAACAATTTTGGGGGGTAGGTCCAGAAATTTAATGTAGGAGAAATGTTGGCTGCTATTGGTGTTAGGAGCAAGAATTCCCTTGCTGAGGGAACTGGCCTACCCAGTTGATAGTGATCCCTTCCCCGGGCTTGAGACACCTGAGGGCCACTTCTTGTATTTGCCAACATCCTGGTGGGGGTTAGTGCAGCCTGGAAAAGAATACTGATTGGTCATTAAACTTCTCTGGGGTCTTCCTTGGCCCTGTGGATCCCGTGGCCGTGTGTGTGTGTGTTGGGACTCACTGGCCACATGCAGGCTGTCCCTGGCTCTCACACCTGAAGCCCAGGGACCATCCTTAGTCGTGCATCTTGGAGTTTTTTCTCAATTCCTATAGAAAGAATCATGGCAGATCATGCTTTTCAGTCACGAACTGCGTGGACCTGTGTTCTCGCAGCCATGGGCCTGTTCTCTCCGTCATGGGGTCTTGTCGCCCTGGTAGGTGAAGAATGTAGTTTATTGTTTATTGATTTATAAAATTAGGTGTCTGTGAATTTTATTTTGTGCCAACCACAGTTCCCATGAGCACAGGTCATGATGGGGAAGGTTTGCCTTGTGGAGAATGCAATTACATTTTCAACACTGAGGAAAGCTTCTAAGGTAACAGTAAACTTTAAAGGAAATATAAATGTTATAATTGTTAGTTCTTCGTATTAAAGGTTGCAGTTGTGTGAAGTAGAAAGTGGAAGGCATCTGACATGACTGGTCATGTGTTGCCTGGGCTGCCCCCCTTCCCCACCATCTTTTTCCAATCTGTAGGTCCCCATGAGCAGTTCGATGCTGGTAGTATTTGGAAACCTAGCTATAAGATACAGGACCTGCATGGCGGCCATAGTTCTTTTAGAACTAGAGCTAGAAGGGGCAGTGGATGAGGGAGTGTGGTTCAAGTACTTTCTCAGGGTCACTGGCAGAGCCTCTGTCTCCAGCTTCCAGTTTCAGAAGTTCCTCACGGTCCCAGGAAGGAGGAGGAGAAGGAACAGTGTCACCTCCATCCCCACTGGAAAGACCGTATTTGCATCCTTGTCCAGTAACATGAAGGTCTGTAAAGAGCAGAGAGCTAGGCAGTTGATTTTTTAAATTATAGGGGTGCTTTTGCCAAGAGCTGTTGAGTGGCGGGTTCAGACTGTGGTGGGTATGCCTGGGCCCACCCCACACATTGCAGGTGTGAGAGCAGAGCGACAGCCTGGTGTGCCCAGACCCCACGCTGCTAGCCCTGAGCACTTGGCCAGAGGCCCTCCTGGGGGGAGGAAGACAACTGAGATGTCAGCGTGATCTTGGGGGGGGGGGCAGTACTGGGACAGCTCCTGCTCAGGAGGTGGCCATGTAGGTTTTTAGTCACAGTCCATGGGCCTCAGTTTTTGTTTTTTTTTTTTTAATATATTTTTAATTGATTTCCGAGAAGAAGGGAGAGGTAGAGAGAGAGAGAGATAGAAACATCAATGGTGAGAGAAAATTATTGATCGTCTGCCTCCTGCACGCTCCCTCCTGGGGATGGAGCTCGCAACCTGGACATGTGCCCTTGACCGGTATCAAACCTGGGACCCTTCAGTCCACAGGCCGACTCTGTCCACTGAGCCAAACCAGCAAGAGTGATGGGCCTCAGTTTCGAAAGCTGCTCTTATGTTCCAGAAAAAAAAAAAAATCCCTAAGTTATATTATTGAGAGCTGGAGACCAAAGAAAAAGGCATTCTGTCTAAGCTTTAGAGGGATGCTATAATGAGGCCTGGTTTAATACCAATAGGAGACTAATGAGCTTATCTAAAAATACATGTCCCGAGTATCGTTTTACAGACCTAGACCTCGGTGATGAAATTCAGGGCTGAAGAAATAAACCTGGCCTGGCAATGACCTGCTGTTTCCGCCAGTCTGATGCAGTGAGTTCTGGGAACAGACACGAAGTCAGTCATTTCGTACCGCCTTTTCTTTTGCCTGCCCTCATAAAGAGACAGCTTCACATTTGATATTAAGAGGGTGGTACATTTAGGCCGAATCACTCAGGCTTAAATAGAGAAGAAATCCATGATGGTGTGCTTGTTTTTGCAATAGGCTTTTCGTGGTTCAGAGTTAATTTTTTTCTACGTGGAATGAAAATGGAGAACTCTGAGATGGTATTAAACAGCAGAGAGATAGAGCTTAACTAAAAGTGTTGCCCTGAAACATCTTACTTTAAAAGAGGTATTATACAAACACCTGGTATAAAACTCAAAAGCTAAAAGGATATCTTTTCCCATCATATAATCATCTTTTTTTTAGCTTTGTCCTCCTGCTGTGTAAAAAAATTATCTTCAGAGTTGGTGGTGAAACAATTAGGAAATTCGCCTGTGATATTGATGCATAGCCTGACTTGCACTGTAACTTCTAGATGATGTTTTCCTCACATAATCGCCTTTTCAAAGAGCTCTTCTCTCTTGGTATTTAATAAATTATATTATTTTTCAGTTAGAACAATTAGAAAATTCTCGTTTGTCATTGATACCTGGCTTCTCTTGCATTTTCAAACTATTGAGGAGGGACTGGATTTCTAGGGAAGAGCGACCAGAGATGGGTCAGAGATGGCACATGGCCTGCACCTGTCATGACCCTGTGGATCCTTGCTGAGGGCACAAGATCTCTGGGATGTATGTCGTCTGCGATGTGGGGTGTTGGCCTTGGCTGAACTGCAGGTGGGACTGACCCTCAGGCACCTCTTAACTGAAATGATGACTGTTATTAGGGTATTGGCCACAAATAGTATGGATGCTGTGTCTGCATGGCACCTGGCCTGGAACGGAGTCGACTGTCAGTAAATCCCTGCTGACTGCCTGCGATTCTGCATGAGGACTTGTATTTAGAGGGTGGCAAGCTTTTCAGTTGTTGCAGTTTACGGGTACTGTTAGATCTACCACAGGTGATTTGGAACCTCCAGAATGAGGAGTTGTGTTTACCTCTTCTTGTCAGGGTCTGTTGTTTGAACTTAGGACCCTGTACATCAAAATCAGTTTTTGCACGATCCAGTTTTAAAGGGAATGCTTGTTTGATGGGGTGAATGAAATGGCTTTGCATCCTCAGGTTCTAAAATGCAGCATCTTTTAACACACATGCTTGAACTGTGCACCTTGGTGTCCCTTACATAACATCACATCCCAAAGGTCCAAGACAAGGAGAAAGTGAATATCTCTGCTAGGCACGAGCCCAGAGGTGATTGCCTGTAAGTCAGAAAACCAGTTTCCAGAGCTTGAGGTTTCCTCAGTTTCCCCAGCTCAGCTCTGTCCTGTGCCTCCCCTGCCCAGGTGACAGGTGACAGGTGACAGGTCTGCTGGCCTTCATGGTTCATTCTGCAGAGGAACTCGTCATTCCCAGGTTGTTCTGTGTGGCAGCTCAGCATAAACCATGAGTTTTGTTTTTAATGAGTGACAGTCCTGTCGCACCAACAAGCTTTCCTGTCACCATCATTGGGATGAACATTTAGCAGGATTTCCATGAGTAAAGAGTTTGAAGTACTGAGAAAAGTTCAAGTCATGTTTCTTCTGTTTGTAAAAGTAATGTTAATTGTACAAAACTTAGAGAGTTCCAGGAAAGTAAAAAGAAGAAAAAAGTATCATTAGCCAGTATCTGAGATGAATTGTTGGTATTTTGTAATGGTCCCGTTGAATTTTTATTTAGTCATATATAATAAAGGCATGTTTTACAAAGATGTAAATGTACTGTATGTTCTATTTAATCTCCCTTTTCTCTTTAATGTATCATCAGTATTTCCCCAAGTCAGTCACTTTTTTTAACCACGTTAATTTTTAGTAGCTGTACATTTATTTGACATGTCGGGAAATTATAGATGGTCAATTCTTGAAAAACTGAGTTAAAATGGGAAATGATAAAAATGATGCATACCTTTACACATCATTTTAAATTCAAACAAATATGTATTCACTCCCTCCCCACTCCTTTGCCTATAGAGCAGTGGTTCTCAACCTTTCTAATGCCGCGACCCTTAATACAGTTCTTCATGTTGTGGTGACCTCCAACCATAAAATTATTTTCATTGCTACTTCATAATTGTAATTTTGCTATTGTTATGAATCATAATGTAAATATCTGTGTTTTCTGTTGGTCTTAGGCAACCCTGCTAGTGATTCTCAACCTACGGGTCGCAAAATTACAGTTATGAAGTAGCAACAAGGTTGGGGGTCACCACAACATGAGGAACTGTGTTAAAGGGTCGTGGCATTAGAGAGGTTGAGAACCACCGCTGAGAGTGAAAGTCCTTTCTAGGTGATGGGTCCACTGTTGCTGAGTCTCTTGCATAAACCGTACTCATAATATCCAGTTCTGATTTCTGTAAAATGGAGAACATAAAAGACATTTAAAGACACTGAACAACCCTCTAGATTTTTTGCCGTTTTCCTCAGACTCCCCCCCCCTCCCTTTTTCCTGGATTTATTGGGGTCATGCTTGTTAACAAAATTACACAGGTTTCAGGTGCACAGTTCCACAACACATCTGTATACTGTCCTGAGTTCACCACTCCAAGTCAAGTCCCTGCACATCATCATTTATTCCCCCTTTATCCTCCTCCATGTCCCCATACCCCATCCCGTCCCTTCAGCAATCACCACGCTGTTTTCTGTGTCCATGAGTTTTTCTCTTTTTTTGCTCAGTCCCCCCACCTAGCACCACCTCCTGGCCCCCTCTACCTGAGAGCTGTCAGTCTAGCCTGCTCTCAATAAGTCTGCTTTATTTTGCTTTTTAGATCATTTTATTCATTAGATTGCACATATGAGTGAAACCATATGATGTTAGCTTTCTCTGACTGGCTTATTTCACTTAGCATAATGTTCTCCAGCCATGAACTGTGCACCTTGTTGTCCTCTTATATAACCGCAAGGGTAGGATTTCCTTTTTTATGGCTGAGTAGTATTCCGTTGTGTAAATGGGCCACAGGTGTTTTACCCTCTCTCATACTGATCGACACTTGAGCTGCTTCCAAATCTTGGCTATTGTGAATAATGCTGCAGTGAACATAGGGTACTTATATTCTTTTGAATTAGTGTTTGGGGTTTCTTCAGATATATTCCCAGAAGTGGAATTGCTGGGGCATAGGCAGCTCCATTTTTAATTAAAAATAAATATTTTTATTAGTTTCAGAGAGCAAGGGAGAGGGAGAGAGAGAAACATCTATGACGAGAATCATTGATCGACTGCCTGCTACATGTCCTCTACTGGGGATTGAGGCTGCAACCCTGGGTATGTACCCCGACTTGGAATCAAACCCTCACCTCCTGGTTCATATGCTGACGCTCAACCACTGAGCAACATCGGCTGGGCTCCATTTTTAATTTTTTTTTTGTGGTAACTTCATACTGCTTTCCACAGTGGCTGTACCAACCTGCATTCCCACCAACAGTGCACAAGGGTTCCCTTTTCTCCACATTCTCACCAACACTTACTTGTTTGCCCCAGGCTTTTAATAACGTATGAGAGGCATAAAGGGATTTTTAGAAATGAGCACACCTGAGTGTTGGATAGCACACTGCTGAACTTTGTGGAGCACAGATGTGTGGGTTACCTGAAAGTCCTGAACGCCATCAGCATCTTATAAGAGAGTGGAGAATGTCAAGTTATTTGACAAACCTTACTCCATGCTGATGTAACTTAATTCCTCAGTTCCCAATGTTGGGGATGCCAGTGTTTTCCAGTTAAATTTCACATTTGCCCAGATCCATGATGATATCTTAGGATAAATTCTTTTTAAAAAAAAAAAATTTTATTGATGTTTTTACAGAGAGGAAGGGTTAGAAAGTCAGAAACATTGAAGAGAGAGAAACATCAATCAGCTGCCTCTTGCACACCTCCTACTGGGGATGTGCCTGCAACCAAGGTACATGCCCTTGACCGGAATTGAACCCGGGACCCTTCAGTCCACAGGCTGATGCTCTATCCACTGAGCCAAACTGGTTTCAGCAGGATAAATTCTTGGAAGTGTAATTCTGTGTGGATGTTTATGGCCTTGTCTGATAGGCATGAGTGTGCATGGATGGATATGGGTGTGTGAGGATGTGTGATGCAGCACATATAAACACTGTATCTTTGAGAGATTATCAGATTACTTTCCAAAATTATTGTACCAGTTTTTACTTCCATCAGATTGTAGGTGAGAGCCCATTTTAATCTTCTCTTTCCAACACTGAATTCAATAAGATGATAATTTAAAAACCCACAAATTTGCTTCATTGGATAGATGAAATATTAAATGGCGTTTTGTTTTAGCTTGTTTAAATTTAGAAGTTGAATATTTTCCTTTTAAGACAATGTTCCACTGTGAATGGATGAACATACCCTTAGCTAATATTCTTTATTCAGGTTTATTTCATGTTGATTTGCATCCACTCCTTTATATATTAAAGATATTAAAGTTTTGTTCTTCATTTCATGGCAAAATGTTAACATTAATTTGCTTTTGTCATGTAGTCATAAGTATAAAATCACCTCAATATAAACCTTTGATTTTAACATTAAATACAGATAGTATTTAGGTGATTGTAATGTTTTTCCTTCACTCGAGTGATTAGTATATATTTGTTCATCATTATTCAGTGTAATTATCAAGACTCTGAGGCCTGAGTACACAGTAGTAGTGTTCATTCTTGTAGCTTCTTGGGTAAATGGTTACAGCCCAGTATAAGTATAGCCCATCAGATCTTTTTATCTGTTGCATAGTATCTTACTTCCTTTGTTTAAAAGTATTAATGATTTGGAGTACCTAATATGGGTCTTATTTTTCTGTTGTTTCATTTGCTTTTCAGAAAAATCAGGGTTTGAGTGAAAATACCTTATGCCACCTATATTGATAGATCCTAAATCCTGTTTTGCAGAGAAGGGAAGAGGGACGAGGAGGGAGCGATGTATGTGAGAGTTCAACCTCCAGCTTTGTCTCATAACTGAGTTTGGGGGTCAGTTATAAAGCCACACTTGTCTTTGACCTGGTGGACTTTTAGGTTAATCCAGAGAAAGATGTGATTTATTTTTTGAGGTTATTATAACTTTAGCAGTTCTTTTGAAAACCTTTTCTTTTTAAATTTAGATACCTTGTTTGAAATGATGTGCAGCATAAAAGATAAAGGTTTGCCTTAATATTATTCAACTAGGTAGCCTCTGAGTTAAGATGGCTGTGGAATACTTGGGTGTTTCATTCTCCCTTTATGATGCCTTGAAGTGCCCCTCTGCCAACACACACACACACACACACACACACACACACACACACACACACACACCTTGGGTAGGAGGGAAGTCACAAAAATGAAACAATCTCATGGGGTTTTGTAACTCTGGAGAAATCCTGTCTGTAGACTTAGGTGTTGCAGAGCATTTCCAGGCCGGAAGTGGGGGACTGTAGAGACGCCTTCCTCCCATGATGTAACCCCTTCTTTTTCCTAACAAACTGTAAAGTGGCTCCTATGGGAGCTGCACCACTTTGGGGATGGAAAGGATAAGAGCCGGTTAGTGTGGAGGTGGGTTTCTGGGATGACTCTAGGCTCCACCTCACGTGCAATGGGGGTGGCCCTGTCCGCCCCACCTCATAGGCCTTTGTCGGAGTGAGGTATGGGCAGGTGTGGACCATGGTCCTAAAACCCTGCCTGCCCCTGGGAAGGGAAAGGGTGGCGGTGGTGGTGGTGTATTGTTCTTGTCACAATTGTTCATTCCTGCCATCTACCCACCCGAACCAGCCTTCAGACCCTGGACCCTGCAGGCTTCTGGGGCCTCCGTGGAAGTTGAGGAGGGGCACTGGCCCTTGTTCAGACTACCAGCCTTGGATGGCTTTGTTTTTGTTGAAAAGAGAGTTGGGTTTGTTGTAAAAGGGGGAAAATGTATGCTGTAGTAAATTTTCCAGTGGAGGAGTCAGATTAGTGTATTGTTCTATCTATCTATATCTATCTATCTATCTATCTATCTATCTATCTATCTATCTATCTATCTATCTAAAACTGGCCAGGTCAGGGCAACTGTTTCTTACTTAAAAAATATATATATTTTATTGATTTTTTACAGAGAGGAAGGGAGAGGGATAGGAAGTCAGAAACATTGATGAGAGACATCAATCAGCTGCCTCTTGCACACCCACTACTGGGGATGTGCCCGCAGCCAAGGTACATGCCCTTGACCGGAACTGAACCCAGGGCCCCTCAGTCCGCATGCTGACGCGCCGTCATCTGAGCCAAATCGGTTTTGGCAGGGTATTGTTACTTTTAAAAGTAGCTTGTAAAATCCGTATATTAGATGAGCAGGAAATGTCTCTGCCTCCTGTTGTGTTGCTCTCAGGAGAACCCCAGGCCTCTGTGCCGAGTGCATGGGAACCCGCAGGTTGGTGGGTGTTCTGGAAACTGTTTCTGCTGAACGACCGAGGCAGTGGTTGTGAGTGGACCTGCTGCCTGCTTCTGAGTCCCAGCTCTGCTGCTTCCGGTGGTGTGACCTTAGGCTTCGCCAGGGCTTGGCGACTCGTCTATAAAATGAAGTAACAGGCATGCTTTTCTCTCGGGGAAGCAAAGATTAAAGGACCAAGTGCACCACGTGCTCGGCCTGGCCCCGGCAGCTCACAGATGGGTTCTGAAGAATAAAATGCCAGGCTTTGAAGGAATTTGGAGTTCATCACAGGCCTGCGCCTCTGACACTTGCTTCTTGGCCATGAGTAGGTGGTTTAATCAGAGTCTGGGGGTAGACCTCACTAGGACCCGAACTTAGGAGTGAGGTAGACAGGCCATCAGAGGGTGGGGTTCAGTGAGCCACAGGCGGCCAGAGACGAGGTATGGGGGACCTACAGGCCATGAAGAGGACACTGGTTCACCACTGAGTGCTCGGGACCAGGTGGCCTGTTTTGGCCCTGTTCCCTGCCTCTACTACAATCTTTCTGTAGGCAGACTTCTGCCCATCCCACCTGCAGCTGCCAGGCTAGGATTTAGAGGAATCCTGTGGGCGGTAGGCAGCAGGGACTCACCCTGGGGAATAGGGTTGGATGGGCAGCACCTCACACACATGGCTTCCCCTATAGGGGCTGAGGCTAGGAGGAGGGCGGATATGGGGCAGTTAAACACAGTACAGGCTTTGTTTAAGAGAAGCACTCAGGCTCTAGCTGGTTGAGCTCAGTGGATAGAGCGTCGGCCTGTGGACTGAAGGGTTCCAGGTTCGGTTCCGGTCAAGGGCCATGTACCTTGGTTGTGGGCACATTCCCAGTAGGGGGTGTGCAGGAGGCAGCTGATCGATGTTTCTCTCTCATTGATGTTTCTAACTTTCTATCCCTCTCCCTTCCTGTGTAAAAATCAATAAAATATATTTAAAAAAAAAAAAAGAAGAAGCACTTGGTGCAGCAGCTCATTGGTTCAGACTTTGTCATTAAAAATAAGCAATAACAGGGAACAACTTTCTGGCAAATCAGATCCTAGCCTGCTGTTACGTGTCCCCATCAGGTCCTGGTGAACAGTCTCCACCATGCAGCAGGTGAGAGAACGAAGCAGGTGCTTTCCAGAGCAACCCAGTGCAAATTTGCCACAAACATCAGAAAGTGCGACATAAATAGTTAAAAATGGTTTTGCAACCATGTTTCCAGGCAGTTTCACATTTGTGCCTGTTCTAGAATAGGTTTAATGTTTTTCTGGCTGAAAAGCAAGAGTTGAGATGACTGAAGGAGGCAGATTATGGGTTAGAAGAGCAGATGCTGTGGCTCGGTCTGCTTCTTTCTAGGAAGGATTGTAATTGGGGAGCGAGATGCTGAATTCAGTGAGAAACAGAACCGCACAGCTTGGCACAGGCGGCAGTTCCTGCGCTGTGCATTTTGGAGTGGAGTGGAAGATGATAGTTTAAGTGATTCAGCATTTGACTGACCGGGTCCTGTGTGGCCGGCAGGAGTGGGGTGGAACTGCTAATTTATACTTCACTCTGAGGAGGTGGGCTGTTTTGGCGGAGGCAGGAGGCCGAAGGAGGCGCTACTGCAGAGGAACTGAAGAATCTTAGCACTTCAGAGCTCCGAATCCAGCCAAAGAAAAGTAACGGTGGAATTTAACCTAGGCTGTCCGTTTGAGTCCTCATTTTGCTTACTTTGGAGAAGAACGATTGTAACATGTGTTAATTGCTGATGTCATGGCCCCTGGCAGAGAACTCAGGGTCTCGCTTGAATTTCAGAAACCCTGGCAGTCTCATCCCCCTGTTCTGGCATCAAAAGCAAATCCCTTCCTCGCTCCTCCCTCCTCAAACTGCCCCCCCCCGCCCCCCCCCCCCCCCCACACCTGTTCCTCTTCCTTTCCTCTCAGTCTGCTGGAGTTGGTCAATTTAAGTCCGACCTCTTCCTCTTCCCTTTACGGGTGGACCTGAGATTTTTCTCCTGAGGACACGGGTTTCTTGTGGGGGGAGGATTGGTACTTGCCTGGTCATTTTTTCTCCACACTTGCTTTCCTGCCCCCCAGCTGATTCTGCATCCTGTGCCTCAGGGCGAGCTCTGTGGTCGTGGGCCCTGCTCCATTGTCTCTCTCGCTGTCATCTTGGTTACTTATCCATAGATGCTCCCCGGGCTCCTGAGCTCTGTTCCATGGCTTTCTGCCTCCATCCTCATCTCCCTCATCATCCTTAGGTCTTGTTATCCTTGCGACTGTATCTCTTGTTAGAAAATGACAAGTTCTATGCTTTAATTACAAAAATACACTAAGTCCTCACTTAATGTTGCCTTCAGATTATGCAACTTTAAGTGAAATGGACGTATAATGAAACCAGTTTTACCACAGGCCAATTGATATACACAAGAGTTAAGTTTTTACAGCATCTCATCAATGTTACAACAAAATGACATTGATTATTCTAGCACCTGTTATATAGGGTTTATTTAGAAATTCAAATGGTATCAGAAAATCAGAGTCTAGGGTTACTTTTATTACCCTTTGGTGATGATTTTGGGGACCAACTCCTTAGATGTGTGTGTGTTTAAACGTACACATGTACTATACAACTTCATATAAATGAACTCACATTCTGTTCTCTGCTATTTTATTCCACAAGTTGTCCTAGGCTTTTTCATGTGGGTAAACATAAACAGATAATTAAAAAAACAAAAACTGAGGGTGACCCTGTCACCATCCTGTTACCACCTCATTCCACAGCCCTCTTGCTTCTCAACCCCAGCCAGGTGATTGGGAAGCCAATCACAGACTTGATGTCATTTCATTAAATATTCTAGTATGTATCTCTTAAAGATAACAGCTCTTACACGTACTCAAGACAACAAACAATAATTCATTAGCATTGCCAGATAGCTAGTGTTTGCATTTCTCCATTTATCTCAAAATTTGTAAGCTTCATTTGCATCAAGATCTAACATGATATTTTGTTTGGATGTGCCCTCCTTTATTTGAACCTTCTGGCGGGCGTTTAGGTTGTTTCCAGTGGCTTGCCTTTATGGTAAGCAGAACTGTGGTAAATATCCTTGTGGGGTGGACTCTCACAATGACATCTTCCAGGTGGTGGTGCTGGCTAGAGGCATTGATTTTTTTGCTTCCCTGCGCCCCCCTTGCCTGTCCTAGGAGTGCCCTGATCTTGCCACACAGATTTAAATATAGATATTTGTATCAATTTATTTTGTATTGTTTTCAGCAAGAGCCTTAATCTGAAGCTCCCGTTTGGCTATTACCAGATACAGCATTCCTAGCTTTATTTTTTCCACTTTATTCTTTTATTCACTTGGAATGTATTTTTATGTGATGAACCATACTTCTAACTCAGTTTTTTAAAAGTTGTTTTACCCAAACCAATTTGGCTCAGTGGATAGAGTGTCGGCCTGCGGACTCAAGGGTCCCAGGTTGGATTCTGGTCAAGGGCATGTACCTTGGTTGCGAGCACATCCCCAGTTGGGGGTGTGCAGGAGGCAGCTGAATCGATGTTTCTCATCGATGTTTCCAACCCCCTATCCCTCTCCCTTCCTCTCTGTGAAAAATCAATAAAATATGTTTTTTAAAAAGATGTTTTTATTGATTTTTAGAGAGAGGAAGAGTGTGAGATAAAGAGATGGAAACATCAGTGAGAGAGAAACATCCATCGGCTGGCTCCTGCACACTCCCTACTGGGTATCAAGCTGGCAAACCTGTGCATGTGCCCTGACCTAGAATGGAGCAGCAACCTCTTGGTCCATGGGTCAGTGCTCAACTACTGAGTCACACCAGCTGGGCTCTAACTCAGGTTTTGTTTTTGTTTTGCATAGTGCTTCATATCTCATTGTTTTGTAACCTCACTATGATGCTCTTTCCGTAGCGAAGACAAGCCCACAGCAGGTGGCTGACATCGGAAACAGGCCAGCACACGAGCAGTTCAGGAGATAGCTGCGTGGTCTCCAGCACCTTACCAATCTCCTTTGTGGGTTCTGTAACAGTTACCCAACATGTAGCAACCTGGAGCTTCGACATTGTTACCCTGCGGTTTCTGTGGGTCAGGAGTCTGGCTGTAGCTGCACTGTTCCCTCAGCCCAACACTCAGGGGTGTTGTACCTTGAGTGTTGGGGCCGGGGTGACTGCGTCCACTCACTTGCCTGGTTGTTTGTAGGATTCCATCCTTTGAAGGTTCTTGGCTGGGGGTCACCCTCTGTTTTGGGGCACATTGGCCCCTCCATGGGGCAAGTTCACATGATCAGGGGGACTGAGTGAGCCAGGGAGAAACAAGAGAATTCTCTCTCTCTCTGACAAAGGGAAAGAGAGAAGCCAATAAGCCAGAAGTCTTGGTCTTTGAAATCTAACCTGGCCTTTGCAGATTAAGCCACCAGATGACCCTAAGCGAGTGGTTCCCATCGTGGGGCACATGCCCCAAAGCGGGGGGGGGGGGGGGGGGGGGGGGGGGCGTAATTTGATTTTTAAGGGCAATTTGAGAATGAGTTATTTACAGTGAATTTTTGGCATTTCTTATGGTTCTAGGGGCCTCATTACAGTATATAAATATATAGTGACATTTATGCATTCTATTCTCTATGTTTTGGGACTTTATTTGCTGTTTTTTCTTTTCCCTTCATATTATTATTATTATTATTATTATTATTATTATTATAACAATTTCTTAGTGATTTCTTCCTTGGTACTTCACCTGTCCTTTTGTTCTTTTATTTTTCTCTTTCACGGGTGCCATGTTCTTTGGAAGCTTGTTTAGACCAAGTTAATGGCCTTTTAGGCTTCCTCCACGTGAATAGGAGGTCACTTTTTGAACAATAAGAATTTATGTCACAGGGTGGGGTGTCAGGATTTTAGAGATGCTTAGGTGGGGCGTGGCCACAAAGGGGTTGGAAGCACCGCCCTGAGGCTCAGAATGCTGCCTGTGAGGCCCTTCAAGGGCCAACCTCTCCTCTGGGCTGCTCGCCCTCTTCAGTCTGGGCTTTGGGGTCCTTGCTGCAGCGGCTTTCTTTCCATATAAACATCCTGCTCTTAAAGGTCTTCTGGTCTAGCGGCAGGAGTAATTAATTAGTACCCGGATAGTAAATTAGGAAGTGCCGGAGTCAGGAAGTAGCAGGAAGCATGGGGGCTGCACCTGGAGGAGGGCAGTGAGAACTGAGGGTGCCAAGAGGGCACTTCGGTTCTCCTGGGCAGCGTCCAGCCCCGCTGGTCTCTCACTAGCAGCTAACTGTCCCTGCCCTCACTTTCCGCGTAAAGTAAGCAGCCAGCTCAGACTACCTCCCTGTACCTCCTCGCCCTGAGCTGTGCCTTGCTGTCTGGTAGTGAGGCTTTGCCTCTCTGGCAGGGGTGTGGGCGGGCAGGCTGTTCCTGATCTCCGGGTCTCTGTCTTGCGGAAGACTTTGTATGTTACCACGAGAGGCAGTCATGGCTGAGTGTGTTCCAGAAAGAGGGAGGACAGGAAGAAGGAGACCAGTGAGGGGTTTCGGGGTGTGGCTGGCAGTGGGGAGCTGGCCTGTGGGTTAGGTCTGTCCTCTGCTGGGCCATTGGTGAGGTGCTGTGGTCATCAGCGCCCTTCTTGGGGCTGTCTCAGGTTACACTGGTTTGCATTTCTAAAGCCTGGAACATGGTGAGCACGAGTAAGGTTCTAAATTAACTAAAATAATCGTATTCAATTTTTTAGTTTTCATTTTTAATTGGTTCAGCTTTCTCTAGCAACATTATGTTTTGGTAACGTGTTTTACTGTTATTGCCACTATGTTTTAAATCTTTGATTTTGCTACTGTTATATTAGCTAATACAAGAATAATCAACTTTTATTTTCATTAAATATGAGCATAATAGGCTAATTAAAGAAACTAAGAAAAACTACAGTTATGGCAAATGAGGACTTTTGCTATTGGTTTGGGTGTTAATATATTTAGCAATTTGAGAGAGACACATCTATTGGTTGCCTCTCACATTTGCCCTATCTGGGACCGGGGATTGAACCTACAACTCAGGTATATGCCCTGATCAGGAATTGAACCTATGACCCTTTGTTGCATGGACTGATGCTCTAACCACTTAGAAACACTGGTCAGGGCGGCATTTTAAGTATGAGGATTTTGTAGGAAAATAAGTCCAATGCACTTATCTTAAAATTAATTGCAATTTCAGTAATGCCTTAAAAAAACACAACAACATGTTTTGATGCTTATAATCAAGTACATGCAGGTCATATCTCTGGGCTACAAAGTGTAAGGAAGAAATCCAATGGGTAACTGTATATTTTTGTTAATTCAGTGTCTGTGGTCGTGTGATTGAAGTTTTGTACTAACCGTAACCCTGTCGGAGTGACTTCATGCTGGAAAATCTCAAGGAGGGCTGTAATGGGATTCACTTCAGTATGTCCTCCTGCTGATAATTGTGTTCCCAGTGGTGTGGCATGTTGCATGGCCTTGGACTGTCCTACTGTCTGAAGAAAGAGTGGAGATGAAACAGGTCAGGCCTCATTCACTGCCCACATGGCTGACGCCCCGGAGTCCCGGGTGCTGAGAGGAGACACTGAGCAGGTCAGAATGCGGTCCCAGTGTGCGGGCTCCGTGCCGAGGAGAGTGGCGACTCCGAGGCCACGGCGGGTTGGCCGCAGGACCCCATAAATCTTGCACCAGCACTGTCATCAGTGGGCAGGTTTTTGAAGGCATTTCTGTCCACAGTGACAACGTTGCCCCTGGCCTGGGCCCTTCCCGCTTTGAGCACAGGCAGTCCAGCACCCCAGGAGCCCTCAGAACTTCCTTGGTTGGTCCTGGGCAGACCAGGATGATTGGTCACCTGTGTGTGGATTTTTTTTTTAATTTTATTTACAATATGACTTATATCTGTGTGTGGATTTTTAAAGGTTTGCATGTCATGCTGTGATTCTCGTAGAAGCTGTGAGGGAGGTGTGCTGGTGCTGCTGTCCCTGGTCTGCGGGTAGCAGCAGTGGAGGCTGAGACTTCAGAGTCACCCAGGCAGGGGAGCCCTGGGAGGGTGTCCTGGGAATGAAGCAGAACGGATGTGGGGAGTGGGCGGTCCTCTCTGCAGGCGACAGGCCAGGTATCAGGACTCAGTGGGTTGTCTTAAAGTTGACCACACATGAATCAAATCAATAGGGAGGTATTTTTTTCAGGAAAGGTGACAGTAATTCCCTGTTATGCTTAGTTGATTGTTGTCACACTTCACCAGTGAGGTGTTTGTTAGGTTTTTCAGTTGTCCTTTGGTGCTTACACTCCATGAAGGGGATGGTGTTTCAAAGAAGCACCAAGGCTAAAGCTGTGATTCTGGGTAGGTTTTGGGTGATGATGCTGGACCCGAGTTAGTTTGTGTGGGTTTGCGAGGGACCAGCTTTTCTCCTGAATTCCACAGTGCCATCAGTGGTTCTAGTAGAGTGTTCTTAAAGGGGTGAGGCGGGGCTTTGCCCAGCGATGTTAGTGCTACAGTGTCTCCCCTGCACCAGCCGCTGTTCTCAGGAGAGCAGTCCTGGAGGAGCTGTGCTCCTGCGGATGAGTGGACACACAAATGTCTGAGGATGCTGTCTGTCCCCACACGTAGCCTGGAGCAAGCAGAGTGTGTGTCTGGTCGGGGTTGGTCTCCAACTCCACAGATAATTTCACCTTCATAGAGAGCAAATTAGAAGGAGTTTCTTGGTGCCTGGGGAGAGGGGGTGGGGAGAGGCTTGGTTTCAGGTGTTATTTGGGAAAACCTGTTGTGCTGTATCTGTCGGCATTTAAGAGTAGGATGAACCCGTATCGGAACTGGTTTGGGTTAGTCGAATGTGGAAGCTAGTCGTATGTGGGCCTGTCCTTTTCTGGCATTTCTCGCTATAATATCTTTAACTGCTCAGTTGTTTAAAACAATTCTGCTTTGCTCTAGCAACCTGCCACCTGGCTGGCCAGATACCACTGTAGTGCATACATTCCCAAGGTTCTTTTGCTCCTTCCAGAAAGGACTTGTAAAGTGTTGTGTTTATCTGAGATCAGGAAACCTGATTAAATTATTTTGCTCATAACCTTTTGTCTTGACACTTTGCAATCTGTCATCCTATCTAATAAAAGAGTAATACACAGATTGACTATCACTCCAACACACAAGAGGGCTGCCCCCATGTGGTCAAAGATCCTGCCCCCGTGTGGACACAAGATGGCCACCACAAAATGGCCAGCAGGGGAGGACAGTGGGAGGTTCCAGGCCCTGCAAGGGAGGGCAGTTGTGGGCTATTAGGTGAGCAGGGGAGGGCAGTTGGGAGGGACCAGGCCTGAAAGGGAGGGCAGTTGGGGGTAAACAGGCTGGCAGGGGAGCAGTTAGACATCAATTAGGCTGGCAGGGGAGTGGTTAGGGGTGATCAGGCTGGCAGGCAGAAGCAACCAGTTAGGGGCAGGCGAGCAGTTTGGAGCTAGCAGCCCTGGACTGTGAGAAGAATGTCTGCCCGATCCCTAAACGGGCAGTTAGACATCCCTTGAAGGGTCCCAGATTGGAGAGGGTGCAGGCTGGGCTGAGGGATACCCCCCCCATGCACGAATTTCGTGCATCGGGCCTCTAGTATTGCATAAAGGCATTTGAACCCACACATTCCCCCCGGGAGCACGACCACTACTCCACCCCTTCCCTTTCCCTACCTCCTCTTCTTCCCCCACAGGCATGCATCTCCTAAACTCTAAGGGACCCCACAAGACTTGCAAACAGGGGAGCAGTGGACAGCTCGCCCCAGTCTAATCCTTGGATTCTGTCCCAAGGCCCTCTTTCCTCTGACTTCCAGAGAGCTAAGGAAGCCCAGCCTAGGCTCCCCTGATGCTTCTTCTATGCCAGGCTCGTCCTTGTTTCACTGTCCCCAGCTTTAATAAACGTCCCCTCATAGAAAAAACAAAAGAACCAAAGCAGCTGTTCAGGTTTGCTTCAAAAGTACATTCAGTGACTACCCGGGTCATGAAAAGAAGCACTTTTCACTGTTTTGGTTTTGTTCTGTTTTGAGGCTCTGACCACCTCAGAGGCCGTTGTTGTGTTCTCAGGCTGAATTACCAGGTTGCTTTCAAGAGAGTCAAATGAACTTCACGTCCACCTGCAGTACGCCTTTGCCAGCCTTAGACATTACCACTTAAAATCCATGTGCCAGCTCATAAATAAAAACATGACTTCATTACTGTCTCAAGGGCTAAGCTTTAAAGAGTAACATCTTCAAGTGACCTTTTTATGCTAATCAAGTATGTCACTCGTCGGCTGAGGCAGCCACGTGTGGACCTGCGTGTCTCCCTCCAGGGCTTTCTGCAGTTCTTTGCATAGCGGTCACCGTTTTGCCTTCTTTTTTCCCTCCCTTTCCTTTGCATTTGTTGTGGTGACACTGGCTAACAAAATTATACAGGTTTCAGGCGCACAGTTGCACAACACGCCACGTATACACTGTATTTCGTGATGTTTTTTTTACCACCCTCTGACAGGGATGGTGTGTTAAAAACCAGCTTTGTCTCTCCGTTAGCTGTTGTATTTAATATGACTGTTGTTGTTTTCTCAGGCCGGTCTAATTGAAGCCAACGGGGAACTAAAGGTCTTCATAGACCAGAACCTTAGTCCTGGAAAAGGTAAGGACACCTGCTTTGGAAACGTGAGTTTGTCGATACATGTGCGAAGTTTGCTGTATCTGTGAATTCCTCTGACAGGAAAGCCCTTGTCCGGTGTGAAAACCCACCTTGGGAGCCCGCCCGCCTGGGAGCCCCCAGGATGGACCGGGAGGAGTGGCATTCGGCAGTCACTCAGACACACCACCTGCACACACACATCAGTGGCTGAGTTTTTTTGGTTTGTAAGTCGCCATACTATTGGCAAAAAGTTAGGAAATGTGGAAAAGTGTGAGGAAGAAAACACAGGACGCTTGTGTTCTGTCCACCTCATGGCCTGGGGCTGGGGTTGCTCTCCGGGCCGTGGCCCTGTGGCCAGCACTGGAGCAGAGGACACAAACTCAGTGTGAGCAAGAGTCCACGTCCGTGCATCTTTGCTAGTTCTCCGGGGATCAGTGTTGCTCTCCATCACTAGGATTCAGGGAGGATCGGGTAAAGCCACGCCTTCCCAGCGGTCCCTCAGAACATGCTGGTACTTCCTCAGGTAAAGTAGCCGTGGAGTTACTGGATCCACGTCAAAGACATGTGCCTTTGAAGCGTGAATGTGTGATTGCTTGGCCGATCGTAAAGCGGCGTTGGTGTGGAGCTTTGATATCAAGTTCGAGCAAGCCCGTTTTGGTGCAGCTCATTATACTGCTGCTCAGAGAAGACCAGAAGGAGAGCCTGGTTTGTCTTAAGGGGGGTTTGCCTGCAGGGGTGGATGAAGGCCAGGTGTGTGGCTCCAGCTGTCAAGTCCCCTGTCTGTGTCAGCCAGGCGGGGTCCGGAGGCCTTGTGCAGTGTTAGGGCTTAGGTTCTGTTTAAGGATTACTTTCTGCTTTTTCTAATGATTGTCATCCTAAGATTATCTTTTTACTCTAACAATGAGGCCCTAGTAAGTGATCTTTTGACGCCTACTATAGCCTTGGGGATTTGAAACTGGTGCGGGGCCCTCACTCGGTCTTCCTGCTGTGTCCCAGCCCCTTCACGCCTGACCACCCATTACCGGTGAGCACTGGACAGAAATCCAGCCATCTCCTGCCCCATTCATTCTCCTCTCCCGGAAAGCTAGGTCCCTGTGTGACTGAGCAAGTCTGGTGTGTTGTGGGCTCACACCCTGTCTCCTCGGTTGCATTGGGACTTCCCTCCAGATGTCCATGGAGGCTTGTGCACACGGCCATATGCTGGCTGCCCCATGCCCCTGGCCTGCACCCAGTCCAGGGCTTGACTGATCTCCTCTTGCTCCAGGCCTAGACTCATGCCTGCTCTCCTGGTTTCACTGGTGGGATGTCATGGGCGTGCTTGCACTTCTTTTCCCTCTGTCCGAGGATGGAGAGCACACTGAGGGATTCAGTGTTGGCATACTGTTTTATCTTGATATGTTGTGAAGGCTGATTTTTGGCATTTACAGATTGCATGAGTAAAAAATCAGTGTAACTAATTGAACATTTAAATTTTTCAGAAATTTGAGGCATGGCATTTTCTATTAAAGCGATGAAGCAGAAATAATAATTGGGGGGGGGGAATCCACAAACTTTGCTCCCTTGGAAATGATGGAAGCCTTTCATTCTGGTGTTCATTTTGAATTTCTCTCCAAGTAAGCTTACTTATGACCACCCGTTGGCTGTCTCCTTTTCCTTTCCTATTGAGTTTAATTGTGAGCCAAGGAATTGAATTGGAAGGATTGGAAAAATAATAGTTTCTGGACTCTACTAAAATATGTTGGTTTTGGCTCCCTGCAGCATTTAAAATACGTCGTGTCTCCCTTGCTCTGAAGCCCCCTTACTCTGTGTGTCCTTCAGCTCGTTTTTTCGGCCTTACTCATCCCTCTCGCCTTTGCTGTGCTGTTCCGAGTCCCCTGACCGTGTGCCCAGGCCTCACTCATCCTCCTGACCGTCCAGAGCCAGTCCTGGGACAGTGCAGCCTTCAAGTGGTCCAGGTTCCTTCCTGCTCCCATGGCCCCTGTCCCTCTACCTCACAGCAGTGCTTTAGTGAGAGGGGACATGGCAACGTCTCCCCAGCCCACTCTGCAGCCCTCCCCGAGCTCCTTCCAAATAACTGGTTTTTCATAGGCGGAACAATTTGTCTGTTCATACTGTTCTGGCTGGTGGGGGCTTAGATGTGGAGAGAGTAGGACCAAGGCCCTCTGGCCACCACCCTTGTACACTGACAGACATGTTTTCGGCAGCAGCGTAGCCTTTTGCTTCTGGTTCATGAGTTTAAGGATAGTTTTAAGCAGTGTTGTACTAACTTGAGCTGTTCACTTGGGGTTATTTATTAGTATTTCATTAGCTTGAAGAGCTTGAAGAGCCCCGTGAGCAACACACTGGGGTGTCATTTGATTCAGTGGTCACTATGGGCACTTCCCAAGGGGCAGTTGGCAAAAGCTTGGGGTCACAGTGAGTAAGGCCCAGACCCCTCACAGCTCTCCGGAGTCCAGGGAAGTGGTCAGTAGCATGTCCTGGAGAGCCATTCCCTCTGGAGTGATTGTGAAGGAGCAGGGGTTGGTTCTCACTGTGGAGCTTTTGGTAGAAAGGAGGGATGGTCCTGAGGAGAAGGCTGTGGGCCAGGCCAGGAGAGAGGCTGGGGCATCCAGGGGCAGGGACTGGCCTCGCCTCCTGCCCTGCACCTTGTTCTGTGGGACTAGTTCACCATTGCTCTCATGCACACCCACCGGGAATTCAGGAGCAGGCCAGCGCCCGGTTACTGCACTTCCTGGGAACCTTGGTGCCCTTGGCTAAGAACCCGACACATCCTCAGATGAGGCCAGACCCAGCATCCAGTTCCCTCGTCGTCGTCTGCTCCTATTGGAGTTCTGGCTTTGAATCACTTCCTTGCACCTGGGTCCTACTGTGTCTCTGCTCTGGGCCCTGCCACTCCTGCCCCACTGGGGTTCTCATCCTCACACCACTCCCAGGCTCGGCCTCCCTGCCCCCCCTGCTTCCGGATCACTCCTTTTCTTAAAGCTGCTGTGTTTCCAGACCCCTGTGCCAGCCAGAGTTCTCTCGAAAGGCAGAGTTGGTGGAAAACATGTCCTGTATATGAAGGAATCATCAGCCTGTGTGCTGTGGGGCTGGCAGTTTGAAACGGGCAGCGCAGGCCTGCAGCCTGGAAACAGGCAGGAGCTGGGGCTGCAGTCCCAAGGCAGAACTCCTTCTCAGTCAGGGAAACCTCAGGTTTTGCTCTCAAGGCTCTCGGCTGGTTAGATGGTTTATCCAGGTGTTCTTCTTTACTTAAAGTCTACGTTTGTCGATCGTACCATGTCCACAAAGAGCTTCCAGAACAGCCCCGAGGCTGGTGTTCGATTGGGTAACTGGGGGCTAGTAAGTGCCTTGGCAAACTGACACATAAAGTTTGACCATTACACTCTGCGAGACTCAAAAATCTACTTACCCCAGAAAAATGCACCAACCTCACGGCCTTTGCATCCACAAGCCCTGAAGACAAGAGTCCCGATGCAGAGCTTTAGACAGGAAATTCTGGGTGCAGTTTTAGTTGTGACAGCCATCTGGGTTGCTTTCGATTGTTTGCTCACGGCTGTGACACTGTGTGAGTCTTTGCACGCACATTTGTTTTTGTGATTTGGGCAGACGCTTAGGAGTGGGAACTGGGTCACATAGCAAATGTATATATGGCTGCATTGTTTTGCTTCCAGTTGCTCTGCATCCTCACTAACGTGTGATGTCAGTGTTTTCAACCTCACGTGCCTGTGGCCTCACACTGTTGGAAGGAGTCTGTCCGGGTGCTGTGCCTGTCGCCTGAGGCTCTGCCCCTACCCTGCACCTCGACCTGGATGAGGTCCAGGCCCGGCTGATCCTCTCACTTTGTTTCTCATGGTTCTTGCTTGGATCTTTTCTTCCAGCCAAACCGTGATGGTGCATAAGCAGCCATCCCCCACCACCCAGGGGCCCACACAACCCTTCCTGCCAGCCTGCGCCGTGCCCGTCCCCTGCACAGACCTGACCTTGGACCACAGCTCAAGTGTGCCCTTTTTTCTGTACTCCGGGTCTCTGTTTGCACTTCATCACGCTTCCTGCCTTTTCAAACTGAAAACTTATTTATTGTCCAGATAATATATGCTCACTGAGAAACCCCCCAGCTGTACTTGAGTGTACAGTTAGACATGTAAATGTATGTTAAAATGCGTATTTAACTATTTTGGGAACACTTGTCTGCACCTGGTGTCCATGCACGCAGGGCATTGAGACGTGTGGTGATCCTCTCATGCTGTGTGTAACTTCAGTCTATTGTAGCTGGGCTGTCCGTCAGTTCCTAATGCTGCCTTTTGTTACCTGCACCTTGTTAGTGGGGAGCTCTCATGCCTGTTGATTGGTTCGTGACATAAACCCGTCGTGTTTCCGAGGAGCTCTAAGGCCCCTCGTGTG
Organism: Antrozous pallidus; assembly: GCA_027563665.1. Classification (NCBI taxonomy): domain Eukaryota; kingdom Metazoa; phylum Chordata; class Mammalia; order Chiroptera; family Vespertilionidae; genus Antrozous; species Antrozous pallidus. The sequence continues at coordinate 73,792,508 of CM050519.1, forward strand.
AGACATGTGTAGGTCACTGTCTCAGCCTGGGAGGCAGGGCCCATCTCCACGTGCTCTTGCTTTAACCCGGAACGTTGTCTAACTGGCGAGTGGGCATTCTCCCGGGACGGACGTCGTTTTCCTTGCTTCAGGACTGTTTTCCAGCTTTGGGGTTCTGAGGTAGGAAAATGAAAATTTACCAGTGATGTGTGGCTGAAACCTGAGTGTTATTTTGTAATTCTTGAGATGTGTCAACTATACCCTTCCAAGTGCGCACATACCTGCACATACGCACTTGCACACACTCGCACACGGCGGGTAAATTCAAACTGGTCTCTGCCGAGGTTGGGAGGGGAGCCCAGTTGTGGGAGGAAGGGGCGGAACTTTTGGTTAGCCCTCAGACGGCTGCCTTCCGGGGGAACGTGGGACAGAGGCATCCGCCTGTCCTCTCCCCCTGCCCTGTGTTGTAACCCAAACGGCAGTGACATCCTGCCCTGTGAGCCTTGCCCCTGGGCGTGAGGGTGAGGACCGTTCTTCTCAGTTACATGCTGGCCAGGGAGCAGAAGGGCTGCTACACGGGGGGCGGCATGGAGGTCACCTGGGACGCGGGTTCTGGGCTGACCCAGCTGATGCAGTCAGAGCGCAGCCCGTGGGCCGTGGCACACCTCAGCTTGGATCCATGAGGAGCCCCTGCAGAACCCATTTCTCCCTGGTTTTCCTGGCTGGCTGGTGAGCAGCATGTCTGCGTGGGTCGGGTGTGGCTGCTGGGATGGCCCGGAAGGAGGCTCCTCCTGGGCGCTCGAGAACTGAGAAGAAGGCTGCTGTGGCTGGTCCGGGGCCAGACGGTGAGGGTGCAGCATGCAGGGTCCCCACGGTCTAGTCATGTTAACGTAACAAAATATTTGTAGCCTGGTGGGCAGAATAGTAGCTCTTAAAACATTAGATTCCAAAACTTTAAGATGTTTGGTTAAAATTATTTCCAAGAAAACACTGCAGCATATGCTTTCATAATTTAACTTAAAAACCTATACAGTATATAATAATAGAATATGATTACTAATTACAAAAATATGATTATTTAGTATTTTTAGAATTCTTTTTCTGTTAATGGTTATAGCAATCCGACCATGTATGTTTTTTTTTAAAAAAAACATATTTTTATTGGTTTCAGAGAGGCAGGGAGAGAGAGAGAAACATCATTGATGCGAGAGAATCATCGATCAGCTGTCTCCTGCACACCGGAATCAAACCTGAGAACCTTCCGTCCGCAGGCTGATGCTCTAGCCACTGAGCCAAACCAGCTAGAGCAGACCATGTATATTCTTAATTCAATTTTTTGCCAAGAAAGGAATTCTCCATTGTATAATGTTATATTTGAAAATATTTTGTTATGGAGTTTCTTTAAAAAAGGCTGTGTAGTACATTTTACAGTTGAAACAATATTATTTCTAGTCAGTAAATTCCTAGACTATTATAATTTAACCCATCTTGTAACTGAAATGTTAATTCCCCTCATAATAGATTGCATGTGGCAGTCTTTATTAGAAAAATGTGCTAAACATTCTAATTTTTATCGCTAAATTAAACAAGAAATGAAATACCATTTTATTCTTGAGGTTGTCAAAAAGTGGCAACTCTTACGGAACACCGGCTGTTGGGGTTTGTGTACATGTGGTGTGTGTATGTATTTGTAGTGTATATGTGGTGTGTATGTGTGTGCATTTGTGGTGTGTGTGTATGTACATATTTGTGGTGTGCTTGCGGTGTGTGTGTTTGCATGTATGTGTTTGTGGCGCATGTGGGTGTGTGCGTGCATGCACACTGAACAGCCACGTGGGGGCACTGCGGGGAAGCCTGTAGTACAGAGCCCATCTGGCACCTTGGCACGTCTTCACGAGAGAAAATGCCTGGGAGGAGCCCCTGCTCAGCAGTGGGAGGCCCCGATTTAGCTCCCGTGTTTTAGTAGTGACATACTGAGAGTGTTTTCGTATGACGTCTAGGCATTAATAGATGAAATAGCATTGCAGCATTGAAAGAAATCAAGTAGATCTCTCTACGGATAAGTCTCAAAAACAGTGTAAACAGAGTTGCAGAATTCCTTGAATATATGTCATTTTCTAAATCTTAAAGGGTCACACAGACATTTTTCTTGGATTCATATGTGGACAGGATGAAAATAGACTGAGTGCAGTGGTGTTTCCCTGATGGAGGCTCATCAGGGAGCAGGCGGGGCCCAGTCGGGGAGAGGTGGGGCAGTCTGGGAGTGTAAGGTTAGCTCAACTGCTCAAGTCTCTTTAGCAGTTACAATAAAATGGTAATAATGATTCTAGGTGTTCTGGAGTAATAAGACTGTTTGCAAAAATAGTTCTTTATATTTGAGGAGTTTCTCGATAAAAACACAAGGGAGAAAGCCTGGTGGGAATGACAGAGAGTGTCGGCAAGCTGATGGAAGAAGGGGGCCCTGGCCCCAGCCCACTTCAGCCTCGAAGCTCTGCCATTGTCCTGAACCCCCCAGAGTACTCCTCCTCTCCCTAGCTGGGGCATAAAGTGGGAGTCCCAGATTGGGACTCGGAGCTTGTTGTTTTATGGAAAGACAGTAGCTGTGGTTCTGGGCTGGTATGTGTTGCGCCGGGCACATGTGGCTGGACCAGGCCTAGTACTGGAAGATGACTGCCTGGTCCTGTCTGTTGATGTGTTGACTTCCATACGTTTTATGTGCAAAGTAAGCTTTAAAACAGTGATGTCATAAGCACTGCCTGAGCTGCTGATGTTGGCAGTGATTGCAGTCTCTTTTCTTTCTTCAAATTCACTGAAAATTAGACCATCACTTGCAAATTAAAACAAAACTAATGTTACCTTTTTCAATGAATCAATTAGTATTTCAGAAACTTATTCGTTATTAATTTATATGTGTGAATCTAAAAAGTAATATATTTAACTATTTTAAATCTCAGTGTAAAATAGAATAACTTTATTTTTGTCTTTTGAAATATTTTTACATATCTAAAACAATATTTAAAATGTTTGCTTTTGTTAAGATATACAGTTTGTATGGAAAATAATATAATCTATACTAATAAAAGCATAATATTCTAATTAGACTAGATAGACCAGACACCTTCCAGACAAAGCTACCACGGCTGCAAGGGCCGAGGAGGGCTGGCAGCCATGGTGGCCGGCAGTGGCAGCAGCAGTGGGGTGATGGGGGCAGCGCCTTCCTTTGATTGGCCTGGTTGCCTCCTTCAGAGGGAGGCCAGACTGCCGTTTAGTTGTCAGTAGGGACATCCCATGATGGTTCCCACACTGTGAGAGGGGGCAGGCCAGGCTGAGGGACCTCCCCTAGTGCACAAATTTTTGTGCACCTGACTTCTAGTCTATATAGTCTAAGTGACTGTTCCATGGTTTCAACTGTTTGGTAGCTATGACACACACTAACCACCAGGGGTCAGATGCCCTGACCAGTGGGCCCCATCAGGACTGGGTGAGACAGGTTGGACACGCCCTGGAGCCCTCCTGCAGCCCCTCCTTGGTCCCGATCGTGCACCAGTGCCAGGGACCTCACCGATGCAGGAATCTGTGCACTGGGCCTCTAGTACTTAATAATAATACAAGAGCAAACTCTGTGTTTAGTGTACTCACAACTCTAGACCTACTTTTGCCACACCCTGCAGATCTCTATTTTCAGAGGAAAATAAAAAATTCAAAGCAGATAGATTTATTTACAGAAAATAATTTAAATATGTTTCTGTTGTTTTGCTAGTCATGTTAGCCAGTTGGTCAGTTTCGGTTATTAAAGAGAAATTAATGTGTTTCTATGTAGCAGCAAAATTCATTGGTTATTGAATTTTGAAGAGGTCTGTTCTTTAAAATGTGTGGATTGTAAAGAGTTCAGTGAAACTTTAGGCCAGGCTACATTGAAGACGGTGCCTCACTAGTTACTTCGAGGTTGCCAAGATGCCGAACCCAGTGGAAATGAAGGAAAATGGCCTGCTGGCCCCGTGTGAGGCCTGGTCGCAGAACCACCACTTCCAAACCCCGAGAGGGGAGGTGGCTCCCAGCTGGTCTGCTTTGGGGCAACCAGAAGGGTCTCGAGGCGTGACCAGAACAGGAATTTCTCCTCTTCTCTGTGGTAAAGGCCCGGGAGTCAGCTTGGCTCTCACCTGAGCGTGTTCTATTCTGTGATTGTCAGACAACTAGCGCCTTTCAAGGGCTGTTATCTGTACAGCCTGTAGTCCCACCAGAACATTCTGTGGATGTGTTGACAGGGGTTTGGGGCAGGCTGGTGATAAAACCTGTGGGCACTGGAGCCCCTGACCCCAGAGAGGGGCTCATTGTAGGGCGAGCAAGCCGTTATGTCCATGCAGCCCCCTTACATCGAGAGTTAAACCTGGTAAAGGTGTGTATTATTGTCCATAGATCTAAAATGGTAAAAATGGGGAAGGACTTTCTAATTAGAAGCATCATTGACCTGAAACTCACTGTTAGCCGTAATTCAGCAAAGAAGTCATCTCTCCTTTCCTTGCGTTGCAGGTGTTGTGTCCTTAGTAGCTGTTCACCCCTCCGCAGTAAACACGCTTGGGAAGCAGCTCCTGCCAAAAACGTTCGGACAGTCATCCAATGTCAACATTACACAGCAAGTGGTAAGGGGCCCCAGGTAGGGTGGGCTTGTGGGTTCGGGACAGTGACCCTTAGGTTCCAGCTTGGAGTTTGGAGTGTGAGGTTTGCTTTTGCAGTTTCCTGCTGAATGCTCACAGTGCTGGGCCGGTCGCCTTCCTCGGAGATCGCAGGAGCGGTGTGGTTAGAGCGCAGGTGGTCTCCCCTGCTTCTGTGTTCTGCTCCTGGCTGGCCTTCCCCTCTGTGCGCATGGAGGGTGGGACTCAGCCCAGGCCAGGCAGCCTCCCCTGTCGCTACGTGCTCCCTGCCGGTCCTGGATCTGCCCTGCAGGTTTCTTAGGTGTGCCACGGAGAGCTCAGTAGAGCAGCATGGAGTTGGGGGTGGGAGGGTGGCTGGCTGCACCTTGGCTCTGGCGCTCCTTAGGGTGGATGTTACCTGCAGGGAAACGAGGGTGGTGTCTGTGTTCGGGTCATGTGGGGTTAGGTCAACACAGGCTCTCAGTGTACCATGTGACAGGTGTGTCCTCGCCCTCGCCAGTTCTACGGGAGGGGGCCAGCGGTAGGTCTGCTCTGCTGAGACTGTGAGCTCCCCACCCCATGTTGCCCCCCCTCCCACCTCGCCAACAACCGAACAGTTCCCCCCTCTTCCCGCCGTGACTCTGGTTAGGCTGAAGTCATTCCTACTCCTGGGCCATGTGCCCCCACGAGAAGGGAAGGATGTTACCACCCACTGAGCTTGTTCACATCCCAGGCCCCCATTTCCGGTGATCACCCTTGGCAGGCATATAATTGCTCCCTGTCACTTAGCCCCCCAATAAAATTTGGCTATGTTTGGTTAGCAAAATGGCTGTGATTTTTGTTTTCCCCCAAAGCAAGTAGTATGTAGACCACATTTGGCACATCATGGTTTTTCAGTAAATGTCTTTTGATATAAGCTAATATTCCACTTTATGTTTTAATTTATAATTAATATTTTAAAGTACTGTATATTATAGCAGAATTTAGCTTGGGAGTACCTCATTAATTATAGGAACAGTTCTGTTTTTTTTTTTTTTAATATATTTTTATTGGTTTAAGAGAAGCACAGGGAAAGAAATAGAAACATCAGTGATGAGAGAGAATCATTGATCAGCTGCCTCCTGCATGCCCCCTACTGGGGATCAAGCCCACAACTCAGAAATGTGCCCTAGACCAGAATCAAACCTGGGACCCTTCAGTCCGCAGGCCAATGCTCTATCCACTGAGAGCCAGACCAGTCTATTTTTATTAAGTGTAAATAGTTGGGAAGAAGCTTACAGGGAGATTTTCTGTTGGTACACCGTAAATTTTGTCAGTCCAAAAAGTTAAATCACTGATTTGAATCTAGGTCTTTTGGGTGGAGCTAGTAGTGATCATTTATCCTTTACAAAACCCCAGGACTGTGAATTAAAGCCTACACATTGGAAATCTCTCTTAAAACTTTATATATCGAGGAATTAAAAACAAAGAGGACTGGCTGATTCCGACATGAGAGATGAGACTTCATTGAACTTCATGTGAGTGAAAAGGTCACCTGAGGCTTGTTAGGTCTTTCCACGTCACCTAACCGGTGGTCTGGGTGTTCGGCTCACAGCCCAGATGGTGTTCCCCATAGGGGAAAATCTCCATGTAAAACAGTGAGAATAAAAAAGCAGAGAGAGAAAGCCCGCAGCTGCTGCTGGCCTGCACTCCTCCACGAGGATGTGGGTGATGCCAGCGGGTGCAAGGAGCCCTCCTCACTTGCCTATCCTAACATTCAGGAAGGCTGTTCTCACGGCGAGCAGTTATTGAGCCCTCGCTGCGTGCCTGGCCTTCTGGCTTTCCGTTCTCATTGCAGAATAGTGGTCTGAGGAAGAGCGGCAGGTTAGGGAGAGGACAGTAGAGATGGCATTCGTCTCTGGGCCCAGCCCGAGTGTCTGGTGGGGCACTGACCTTGAAGTTAGGTAGCCCCCCTCCGAGCGGAGCTGCAGCACCCGAGGCCAGTAAGTCTTGCTGGTGCCCGCCCACGTCGGGTATGCTGGCATCCTAAATCTACTCTCCTGAGAATGTAATTAACGGGGCCCAGGAAAATGTGCTTAGTAAGTGCTGTGAGTGACAGGTCTCCGTGGTTCCCAAATTGGACCACAAGCTTTAGCAGGTGCACATTCTCCACCATGACCCAGTGCCCTGCAAAGGTCAATGCACGCACCTATTTGACAGAAACAAAAGTGTCACAAGGCCTTCCTCCTCTCTGGGAGATTGGCTGTCTTCTCTCTGCTGTTTAATTTTTCAGAAAGTCCACTGATTTATTTGACTTCATGGCTTTTGAGTGAGGGTGATCTACAGTTTGAAAAACACTGTGACGAAGCGCTTATCACTGGAAATGTGAATTAAAAGAATGACATTCACTTAAGCTGTTTTTCTTTCCATGTTTTGTGGCTCATTAACATTGACAGGTGACCTGGGCTTAGGGATAATTTACAAAGTGCCGGGTCAGCTGTCCCAGGGCCACTGCAGGTAACACACTTATCCCGCTAAGAAGGGGACCAGAAGGAGCGTCCAGCTTAAAATAGCCGGGCTGCAGCCACAGCAAGTCCCTAAGGCCACAGTTCACCCTCTGCCCCCGGGTGAGGCTGCCCTAGCATTCGGTGCCCGATGTTAACATGTCAGTGACACCAGGTCGCTGAGGCACTTTGCTATGTAGTAACTCAGAAAGTGTTTCTCAATGATTTCCGGGCCAGTTGATCAGTTTAGAGAGAGGCAGACAGCAGTATCTTTGAAGAAATTGAAATTAGATTTCACTTACTGAGCTGTAATTCACATACAACAATGTATTAGTTTCAGGTGTACAACATAACGAATTGGTATTTGTATACACTACAAAATGATCACCATAATAAGTCTATATTTTGGTCATTATATATAGTTATAAATTTTTTTCTTGTAATGAGAGCTTTCAAGGTCTGTTAGCATCTTTTACATATGCGGTGCAGTATTATTAACTGGTGCTGTACATTACCCCATGGCATTATTTTATAGCTGGAAGTTTGTACCTTGTGACCCCTTTCACTCATTTTGCCCATCCCCCTTCCAACATTCTAAGTGCTTTTTAAAAGATGAAGCAGAGTTTCCCTTCCTTTGGTGAGGAGATGGGTGTTGGGTGCTCAGACAGCTGATGAGGGGCACGTCGGCCCGGGCTTGTCCTAAGCTATGCTGTGGGCGTTGAGACTCTTTGCCTTTGTTTCCATTGTTGATTGTTTCCCTTTCCCCTGCCCTGTGCTCTTTGGGGGTGCCCGGGATCCCCCAGAAAACTACCTTTGGGATGGGCTTCCCGCGCTCGGGGAAGCTAACGGGGCACCAGAATCACCCTGTGTTCCTTTTCTTCTGAGCTGTTTTCTGGTTTTTGGCCTCATTTTAGTGCCCCTGAAGGATAGATTTTTATCCTTATCTATATCATTAAAAGGGAAGTAAAGAGGACAAGAGGAAAAATAGAAATGTGCTGAGTCCTCCCAGAATTGTGTCCCTGAGACATATGATTCACACCCCACAGTTAAATGCACCCACCCTGGAGGTGCACGCTGTTCTGCCGCCTTGTTTGTGCTGCCTGACCTTTCCTGCTGCTGTTGTGTAACTGGAGAGATGCCTGAGGTTGACGGGGGAACAAAGACACGTTCAGAATAGGGTGACCGTATCTCGTAGTTAAAGGGTCGGCTGTTGGGTTGCTCACATTGCCATTGTTCTTTCTGATACCTGTGGTCCTTGCCATTCAGCATCGGCTGTAGGTAATGAGAAATGATAAAAGGGCAGCATCGTATGTGGGAGATTTCTGATTGTGTTCTGAATTGTCTTTTTTGACTGTAGGTAATTGGTACGCCTCAGAGACCTGCAGCGCCAAACACTATCGTGGTAGGAAGCCCACACACCCCTAACACTCACTTTGTCTCACAGAACCAGCCTTCAGACCCCTCACCTTGGTCTGCCGGGTGAGCACATTGCCTAGAACTGTAACCTCCTAGCTCTCTGTGGCCGTAGGGGCTGGACGTCATGCCAGAGGATCTTAAATGTCCCATGTGTGTCCAGAAGGGATGTGTAGTCAAGGCATGCTTTTCCTCGTAAAGGAGGTCAGGCTGCGGGAGAGCCGCTCCCCTGTAGTTTTGGGTGATGGTTATATTGTGGAGGGTGGGAGAACTGCCCCCTGTAGTTTTGGGGTGATGGTTATATTGTAGAGGTGGGAGAACTGCCCCAGTAGTTTGGGGTGATGGTTATACTGTGACGGGCGGGAGAGCTGCCCCCTTGTAGTTTTGGGGTGATGGTTATATTGTGGAGGGCGGGAGAGCTGCCCCCCCTGTAGTTGGGATGATGGCTGTGCTGCACTATAAGGTGTGGTCAGCTTTTGGGGGAAGAAGAGAGGGAGCTGACCTTTCGGCACAATGGTAACCCTGACACTTTCCGGGTCTACACTGGAAAGTAGCTTTCAGGGCATGCTGTGTAAATGTGATGGACTCGCAGCAGCTTCATGCGCTGCAGCCACATGGAACTGCCTTTTCGGGGCGTTAGTCCCGTAGGACGGCCCCACCACACTGTCACTTTGATCCTTTCTCCCACTGAAGCAAACCAGTTTGAGAACGGTTTTATTTGAAGGTCAGCTTTGCGACTTTCTTTAAAAACTAGCAAAGAGACAAAGCTATAAAATCATGTCTATTTTGGTTCTCAAGCAAAAATCATCAGTCCCCAAATTCATCCAGTTAGAAACTCAGAACCTGCCTTTTCCTTGACGTGGCGACTTAAAGTTCAGACATTTGGGTTCACTCCTAATCTGAAGCACACTCTGTTCTTCAGCATTCCCCTTGTCTATTAGCTTAAATTGGCCCTAAAAAGTCCTACATTTGCAGTTAAATTTTCGTAATTCCTGATGTTGATAGACATTGGTTTAAGGAGCAGTGTTAGGTGTATTGATACCCACCAGATATACACTGGGTCCCATCCTTTTGGATGTCTGCCCCATTTTCCCTGAAAGTTGAAGATACAGATGTGAGGTCTGGCCTGTGAAGAAAGAAAGGGAACGTTGGACACCATTGGTGGTGCCTGCCGAGTGTACTCTTTGGAGGCGGAGCCAGGCTCCCCTGTGGTCTGTGGCGTGAGCTCCAGCACCTGCAGGACTCGGGCCCTTGTGTAGTTGCTAACCCCTTTAGGTAAACGTGTCTTAATTCTAGGCTGCCTGTACGAATGCTAAGGGCATTACTTCTCCTTTGTATTTTTGAAGGAAACGCAACAGGAAAGGAGAGAAGAACGGTAAGGGCCTGAGGCACTTCTCCATGAAGGTCTGTGAGAAAGTGCAGAGGAAGGGAACCACGTCTTACAATGAGGTGGCTGATGAGCTGGTCGCGGAGTTCAGCGCCGCCGATAATCACATCTTACCAAACGAATCCGTAAGTACGTGAGGTGTGGGTACGGGGCGGCCAGGAGTTACTGGACGGCCCGCTGTGTTATTTTTTGAGACAACTTCACATATGCAGAGAGGTCCGGGAACAGTACAAAGGAATTCTTTCTGACCCATTTGCAGATAATCATCATCCCTAAATGATTTTGTGTGTGGTTCTGGCCCTGCCTGCCGGGTGTCCTCCCCCTGCAGAAATGCCCTCTGGCCTGGCCCGGCTGGTTCGGTGAGGATGGGTTAGGAGTGGTGCCGGCTGCCGCCGTGGGTTTGTATGACACACAGCAGGTTGGCAGTGCACTTCCTTGAGCTCAGGGTCTGACGGTTAACGTTGATCTGTGAGCTGCCCTGGAGCGTGTGGAAAACTGCTTCACCTTCCCCAGGCTTATGATCAGAAGAACATCAGACGGCGAGTCTATGATGCCTTAAATGTGTTGATGGCCATGAACATCATCTCCAAGGAGAAGAAGGAAATCAAATGGATTGGTCTGCCCACCAACTCAGCTCAGGAATGTCAGAATTTAGAGGTACATGGCTAACCTCTTGTGTTCGGGTGTCCAGGGAGTATCATGCCTCCAAAGGAGGTGTTTTTGTTTGCAGCCTTGGTGCTGTTAAGGGTCTTATGCTCTCTGCCTGGCCTGGACCAGGCAGACAGGTTTTTGCGAGTTTCCTAGGGCCTCTGACGTTGGTAGGCTGTCCCGTCTGTGTGGGCTCTGCAGACCCTCTCTGTGGGTGGGGAGGTGGTTGGACCAGTGAGGGCAGTGAACTCTAGCGTAGGTCAGTTCTGAGTCCTAACTTTTGGGATTTTTAATAATTTAAAAAATATTATATATTGAGTTGAGAGAGAGAGACAGAAACACTGATTGGTTGTTCCAATTACTTATGTACTCATTAGTTGATTCTTGTATGTGCCTTGACTGGGGATCAAACCCGAAACCTTGGTGTATATAGGGATAACGCTTTAGTCAGCTGAGCTATTCTGCCAGGACCCAGATTTTAAAAATATACTATAGTCCGTGGTCGGCAAACTGCGGCTCGCGAGCCACATGCGGCTCTTTGGCCCCATGAGTGTGGCTCTTCCACAAAATACTACGGCCTGAGTGAGTCTATTTTGAAGAAGTGGCATTAGAAGAAGTTTAAGTTAAAAAGATTTGGCTCTCAAAAGAAATTTCAGTCATTGTACTGTTGATATTTGGCTCTGTTGACTAATGAGTTTGCCGACCACTGCCATAGGCAGAAAGTGAGAGAAGACAGGAGAAAAGCAGGCACGTTTTGGATTGAAGAAAAACTTGCCCATGTCTTGTCTCATGTGCCAGGTTCTAGATTGGTCTGCTTTCCATCGTTAGATTCAGGGTGAACGTTTTCTTCAAGAGCCTGCTTGGGTGACATTGTGTTGACATGGGTTTTAAACTCTGCTGTATTAAACCAATTGCGATGACTTCTCGTATGGGTGGTTTGTTTTTGAAGGTAGAGAGACAAAGAAGGCTTGAAAGAATAAAACAGAAACAGTCTCAACTTCAAGAACTCATTCTACAGGTAATGAAAGGCTTATCTTTGGAGGCAAGGTAATTGTGATGTCTTTAGTAACTTGCAATTCATTCTGTCCCTACATGATGAATAAAATCTCTACTTTGAGGTTTTTGATGTGAATTTCATAAATACTCACTAGGCTCATCCTGTGAGTGAGTCATTGGTATGAACGCTCATGAACATGGGCCTTGTGGCCACCGATTGTGTGAGCGTTAAGTGTGTGCAAGTATGCATGCTTGTGAGAGTATGCAAGCATGTAAGGGCACATGTATGAGCATGCATGCATGAGTGAGTGTGGCCATGAGTGAGTGCATCACTTGTCACAGAGTGTCCAATGGCAGGAGTGAGCCCCTCAGGAAGGGAGCATGTACAAATTCCGGGGGTGGGGGGTGGGGGGTGTAAAGTGGGCTCTGAGTACCAGACCCCAGGGGTGTGAGATTCAGAATGAGCCTGAGGTGGGTCTTGGCAGTTACTGATCAGAGGTCAGCAAAGATGGTCAGAGAACAGGTGTCAGGGTGCCCATTTCCTGCAAGCGGACAGGAAATGAGCTGTGTTAGCATCTCTTGGGCCTGCAGAGATATCCCTGAGCATTAGCCTCACCCCTGTAGGGTCCTGAGGATACATGTTCTGGGTTAGAAGCAAATACTCAAACACATGTGTAAGGATCTTGGTGGAGGGGACTGGCTGGTCCCTAGACTGAGGCAGTGGGTGTAGTGCTGAGGTTGCTGCCTGGGGCACAAGGAGGCAGTGGGTGTAGTGCTGAGGTTGCTGCCTGGGGCACAAGGGCCAGAGCCAGTGGAAGTGGTGATTGGTCAGTAAAGGGAAGGAGAGCTTAGCAGCAATTTATTGAGATATTTGTGGACTGCAAGGGCAGCAAGGCCATGGACCCTGTGGTCAGGTTGGAGGCCGCTATGGAGCCTTTGAGCATGTGTCCAGAAACCAGAGGGTCAGGGGTGTTAGAAGCTGTGGTGGTGAGACCCTTGCGGGTGTGGGTCTGGTCTGAGGGCAGGCCTAGCAGCTGAGATTCGAGATCTCAGAACATGGGAAAAGTCCAGGAGGGGTCACTGTGGGGCTTGGTACATCTGGCCCAGCGTCCAGCGAACCTAAGGCCCACTGCAAAGGGTGTGTGTCTCTCCAGGCCAGGCACACTCAGCGTGGGGATGCCTTACTGTACTCTGGGTTACTCCATTGCCCTTAAAAGAAGTGTCTAGAACCCTCTCTGTGGGGGACCAGCTGAGGAGGTGCTTTGGCAGGAGGAGAAATGGTCACAGCAAGGATGTGGAGCAGAGGGGACTTGGGAAGTGGAAGAGCAAATAAATGGTCACAAATTTTGCTGGGACAGGAGGTTGCTCCAGACAGTGGCCCCTCTAGACTTCTAAGTTCTTCCATTCAGTTGCTCCCTCTAGAATGAATTGTTTTCTTTTTCTGCATCCTAGCACATCATAGCTACTTAAAAAAAATCCAATTTGCTGCCTCTGTCCCACTAAGCCTGGAGCTCCTGGTCCCAGTGCTGGGCAGCTCTGCAGAAGGCTGACTGGGGAGGGAGGGAATCCTCCTGGCTTTACATTAATAGCAAGAAAATTATCTTGAAGGCAAACGTTATTTCAGGCCCTGAGGCCCTGGCTTTCTGGCTTTTGGCTTCAGTGAGGATCCATGTCCTCAGAGGAGACGCCCTTTAGCAGCAGGTCTGTCGTGCGTTTCTGCTTTCTCAGGAAGCTGCCGTTCCACAACGGAACGTCTGCTCTCTAAGGCCGTGACACGTGGATGGGACAGGCGTGGGCACTCGCAGAGCCCTTCCCGGACAGGGTGGGAGGACCATAGCCTCCAGCATGGGTGTTTCTCCTCATCCTTCTCTGCGAGGGTATTTCTGTCTAAATGGTGTGAGTGTGGGTCTCAGCAGTGTTAGTTCTCGGAGCATTTGTTTTTTTAGGATCCATTTCTTTGCTGGGCAGCTCACCAGGGGCCTTCAGCCCCTCAGTTGTTTTCTCTGATCTCCAGAGGTGAGCCCTGACCTTCTTGCTGCCTTGTGAGGCCCAGGGGAGGGTTTTTGAGGATGCCTAGGGAGAAGGTGTTAGGTTTGGTGGCCACTGATATGAATCATGTGTTGATTGCTCTTTTTATTTTTTTATTTTTATTTTTTAGCAAATTGCCTTCAAGAATCTGGTGCAGAGAAACCGCCAGGCAGAGCAGCAGGCCAACCGGCCACCTCCGCCCAACTCTGTCATCCACTTGCCTTTCATCATTGTGAACACCAGCAAGAAGACCGTCATCGACTGTAGCATTTCTAATGACAAGTAGGTAGTGGGTTGTCTGTTGGCCCTATGGTCTCAGCTGGGAGTCTCGGTCAGAAGTGAAGAATGCCACGGTCAGTGGTGTTAACAGCTGGTCAATTTATTATATAAGTATCTATAATTATTAAATATCTTTTTAGCATAATTAATTTAGAAATTTGCTTCTCTTTTTCCTGATTAGGTATATCTCTCTTATTTTTAAATATATATTTTTTATTGATTTCAGAGAGAGAGAGAGAGAGATGGAAATCTCTGTGGTGAGAGAGAATCATTGATTGGCTGCCTCCTGCATGCCCCTGCTGGGGTTCGAGTCCACAGCCCGGACATGTGCCCTGACCGAAAATATAACTGTGACCTCGTAGTTCCTAGGTCGATGCTTAACCACTGAGCCACCATGGCTGGGCAGGCCTCTCTCTTTTATTTTATTACTAGAGGCCTGGTGCACAGGAATTGGGGTGGGGTGGGGAAGCTCCCCTCAGCCCAGCCTGCACCCTATCCCCAGGATTGGGCCTAAACCAGCAAGCGGACATTCCTCTCACAATCTTGGACCGCTGGCTCCTAACTGCACACCTGCCTGGTTGCCTGATCACTCCTAACAGCTCCCCTGCCAGCATGATCACCCTTAACCACCTCTGCCTGTCGGCCTAATTGCCCCTCACTGCCTCCCCTGCTGGCCTGATCATCCCTAACTGCCTCTGCCTGCTGGCCAGATCACCCCCAACTGCCCTCCTTGCTGGCCTGGTTGCCCCCAACTGCCCCCCTGCCAGCCTGGTTGCCCCACACAGCCTGCTGCTTAGTTGTTTGGTTGCCCCTCACTAACCCCCCTGCTGGCCTGGTCGCCCCATGCAGCTTGCTGCTGCTTGGTCATTTGGTTGCACCTTACCGCCACCCATCCTCCCCCCTCCGCCAGCCTGGTCACTCCATGCAGCCTGCTGCTCAGTTGTTTGGTTTCTCTGCATTAACCTCCCTGCCAGCCTGGTTGCCCCATGCTGCTCAATAGTTTGGTTGTCCCTCACTGAACCCCTGCCAGCCTGATTGCGATGGTCGCTAAGGCTTTTATATAGATAATTTTAAAAAATATATTTTATTGATTTTTTGCAGAGAGGAAGGGAGAGGTATAGAGAGTTAGAAACATTGATGAGAGAGAAACATTGATCAGCTGCCTCCTGCACACCCCCTACTGGGGATGTGCCCGCAACCAATGTACATGCCCTTGACCGGAATTGAACCTGGGACCCTTCAGTCCACAGGCTGACACTCTCTCCACTCAGCCAAACCGGTCAGGGTGGCATCTCTCTGTTAGAAGGAAAGTAAATTGCACCCGTTAGGATTGTTATAGGACAGCTGTTCAGACCTAGCACAACCACTAGAGGGTGCTCTCTGCTGGTCTTGTTGGCAGGCAGGCAGGCAGAGCTGAGGGTAGACAGCCGTGCCGGGATGTGCCCGCAGAGTGTGGACGGTGGTTAGTGATGCTGCCTGAGTCTCTCTGGTCACTGTTTCTTAGTTGACGGATTTTGTGAAGACGCCAGATGGAAGGGAACCTGAGGAATGGTCAGAGCCCCTGAACCAAGCGTGGCCGTCTCCGTCTTGAAGTTGGCACTTTTCTAACAGGGACTTTCTCCTCCAGATTCGAGTATCTATTCAATTTTGACAACACGTTTGAGATCCATGACGACATAGAAGTGCTAAAGCGCATGGGGATGGCCTATGGGCTGGAGTCCGGAAGCTGCTCTGCTGAAGACCTGAAAATGGCAAGAAGCTTGGTGCCGAAAGCACTGGAACCCTACGTGACAGGTCAGCCGGCCCTGGTGACGGTGGTGGCCGAGTGGCTGGAGTGAGGACAGTGGCTCAGCCCGGCTACCTGGCCCTCCTCCACTGAGGATGGCTCAGGAGTACAGCACCCAGAGCAAGGACAAGTGGGGACAGGAGAGGGTCTGGGGACCGCAGGAATGGGCGTGCTCAGCAGGACAGCCATATGGCCGGCCCCTCCCCGCAGGGAATGCTTAAGTGGCATTTTGTTGATGTGGCCATGCAGTTTATATGGTAAAAGTGTTAAGCCTTTTAGGGCCCCAAAAAGGAAGAGATGGAAATTCTTTGAGGAGTCTAATAGGGGTGGACGTGTCTTCAGAGGTTTATATGGTAAAAGTGTTAAGCCTTCTAGGTAGGGCCCCAAAAAGGAAGAGATGGAAATTCTTTGAGGAGTCTAATAGGGGTGGACGTGTCTTCAGAGGGAGTTGATTGGTCACTGCAGCAAAGTAAGCAGATGCCAGTCCTCCTCCCTCTCAGTTCCTGCTTTCTGCTGTATGACGACATGAAGTTTCAGTGGAATAGCTTTGTTGTCATTGGTGACTATACGGAAATTAAGGATGTCCCAGCCTTCTCACAGAGGCCTGGCCCCGTGGTCACGCCCAGGAAGATCAGGGCTGCTCCCCGGCAGGCGGCACAGTGCAGGAACCGCTGGGCGGGCAGAGGTGTCCGGGCCCTCTTGTTTCGGCGTGAGCGCCTGTTTCTTGTGGTCTCTGCTTCATGACGTTTGCTTTGTCTTCCTTCTCGTTTCAGAAATGGCTCAGGGATCCCTCGGCAGTGTATTCCTCACGTCAGCAGTTTCGACCTCTAACGGCACAAGGCTTTCTGCCAGGTGACTGACTGCAGTTCTGGGCGGGTTGGGTGGCAGGGGGGGCCACCTTGTCACCTGGCAACAGGAATTTCCCCGGCTTTCATATAAACAACCTCAATTCCTCAGCTGTCCAGAATTGGACTCCCTGTGCAGACAGTGGGACTTTAACCCTAGAAGCAATGTCAGTCCCTCTCTCCCACCCAAGGGAACGTCACACATCCTTAGCTTGTCCCTTGAGTGGAAGGAAGCTTTCTTATTGGTTTCTTCGTACTAAAAAGTCACACACAGTCAAGTGGGAGCAGACACCCCTGAGCCCCACTGCTGCAGCCTGAGTGGCAGTATCTCTCTGTCATTTCTTCCCTGTTTTCACATGTACATGTATAATTTTGTTCTCTGCTTTTTTCTCTTTACCTTCTACTGTTGTATTTTTTTCTGTTAACGAAGCTTTGTTGTTTAAATCCGTGAGTATTTATCCTTTGGCAGTCCCACAGAGAATTGTCATCCTAAGCATTTTTCTTAATATTTTAAAGATAAAGATGGGTTTATTAAATTTCATATTGCATACCATTATACATTATATATATCTTTATATTAATCCTAAGTATTAATAGATCTTTAATTTCTTAAAACATGGTAAACCAGCAGCTTGGAGGTTCGACAGGAATGGGATTGAGCTGGTAAACTGCATGGTGCCATGCCTTCAATGCGGTGCTCTTTGAACAGGGCACTCTGGGTTTCTGGGTGACAGACGAGGCCACAGATGGCCCCGAGGGAGGCGGGCATAAACAGCGAGGGTGCGAGGCGCCGGGTCAGCTCTGGGGGAGGTTCCAGGCGCTGCGGGCCAGTTGGGAGATGGGGACTGGCGATGGGCTTGTCATTGATCTGCTGCAAGGCTTTGTGAGGAGACAGTCTTTTCTAGGGCGTCTAGCACACGGTCAGGTTTTGACAGAGGGCAGCTCATTGTTTAATTCTCACTCCCCTGCTGTGTGTGTATGTAGGGGTCAGTCTGGAAAATGCTAAACGTTGGTTACTTCAAGGCAGAATTTGGGTGTTTTCTAAACTTTTCGTCTTCGTGAAATTTCATCTTATTGATGACCTTTTCAGAGACTTGTGTCACTTTTTACGAGGGCCACAAAGCCATTACCATTTCAGAAGAAAAGCCAGTGTTAATGGTAGATGCACTATTTTAAGAAGGCATGATAATTCACTGATCTGCTTTCTGTTGCATATTTAGGTGGTTTCCAGTTACAAGAAAAGCTGTAATGAGCAGATTTATGGCTCAGTTTTCCACCCCTGACTTTGTTTTGCAAGGTTGGATTTTCCAGATGTTGAGTTACTTTGTTAAAGGGTGCAGTGCTTAATAGTTTTTATTGTACAGCTTAATAAATACCAGTGAAAGGTATTAACATATACCTATAATAATAAAAGCATAATATGCAAATCAACTGAACGTCTGTCCTAACGTCCTTCTGGACGACCTTCTGAACGAAGCTGGGGCTGCAGCCTCAGTTGCAAGGAAGGGATAGAGGCCGCCTCCGTGGCTGTGAAGGTCTGCTCTTGCGTGAATTTCGTGCATCGGGCCTCTAGTGAATGTGTATGTTGGAATATATTGCAGCTCTGACCTTGGGTAAGGTTCCTGATGCATATTGCCAAAATACAGGAGCATTTGTTACTTAGTCATTGTGTGCCCGCAAACTCATTTTTCCAGTGTTCAGTGGCCACATTGCCAATGCTGTCTGACCCTTTCATGCCCTGGTGTCTGTAATCAGGTTTTCTGTGACACTTCTGGGGCAACTCCAAGTCTTCTGTAGTTATAGGAAGCATCCTTGGAGGCTAGGATCTGCATGATCTCGGTCAGATTTTAAATTCTAGATGGGCATTCCTTTGATACTTGATGTTTCTTGGAATCCTTTTCTTGCTGCTCAACTCAAATTCTAAGACATTGAAATGATCTTTTTAAAGAAGTAGAGCTATTTTCTTTTTAAGAAATATTTTTATTGATTTCAGAGAGAAAGGAAGAGGGGGAGAGAGATAAAAACATCGATGATGAGATAGAATCATTGATTGCCTGCCTCCTGCACATCCCACACTGGGGATCAAACCTGCAACCCGCGCATGTGCCCTGATTGGGAATCAAACCGTGACCTGGTTCGTGGCTTGATGCTCAACCACCAAGTCACGCCAGCCAGGCTTGAAATGACTTTTGACCAAAACCGGAGTATGTCGTAATTCATGGTGGATTTGTGCATTTGTCCCTCTTCCGTGTGTCTGGCGTGGCCATCACCTGTTGGTGGCCCAGGATGGTAATTAACCCCTTGGTGTCTGACTCGCTTTGTGCTGGGATGCTGGGTGGTGACTGAACCCAGGAGTCTTTCACAGGGATCCCAGCTCTTAAAGCCTCTCACCGTTTTAGGCCGTTTGTGGCGCTCTTGACATTTTGGGCCAGACAACTCTGTTGTGGGCACCCTCTGTGCCTTGGGGGCTGTTTGGAAGCACATTTTGCCTCGGACGTGAACACCCGCACAGATGTTCACATGCTCCTGTTTGAGGCTCCCAGGAGCATAATGCAGACCCTCTGCCCCCCACCCATGGACCATGTAGAAGGTTGTGCAGCCCAACTGCTCCCCTGAGGTCCTGGCCCAGGGCCAGCTCCACTGACTTTCGGCAAATGCCATTTTAAATATGTTTTTATTGATTTTAGAGAAGGGAGAAGAGAGAGATAGATTGGCTGCCTCCTGCACGGCCCTTACTGGGGATCAAGCCCGCAACCTGGGCATGTGCCCTTGACCAGAGTCCAACTTGGGACCCTTCAGTCTGCAGACCGATGCTCTATCCACTCATCCAAACTGGCTAGGGCAGCAAATGCCATTTTATAAAACTTAGAAGGCTGGGAGTCCTTGGAACCTTTCTGGATATAGGTTTCAGAGAGAGAATCTGCATGAGCCTGCCCTGTCCTCGCACATCTTCCTGGGCTCTCTGTGGACACCAGAGGAGCTGAGGTTGGGGCCTAGGAATGTGATTTACCCATGCATGCACAGACATGTGCTTATACATGCACACACTTCCCATCACAGGCACACAACACACAGTGGGCATGCTGCCACACGCTGCTGTCCAGGAAGTCTTGCTTTGGAGGGTCCCATGCAATCCTTGGGGCCTCTTTTTCCTAATCATTTTCTGCCTCCTTCCTGGAAATTAAAGAGTCCTGAAATAAAAGGACTGGAAAGAGGATCTAACAGCTTCTCAGTTTATAACTTTGGGACGCTGTTTCTGACGTAATGATAAGTGGGGGAGAAAGATGCAGTATAGTGGCCTTGTCAGTTTCCCCTCGTCGTCTTGGTTATATGCAGGAGGACGGAGTTGGGTGAGAGAGGGTGTGAAAGGGGTGGAACCAGTAACAGTGTGGGCACTCCGTGTTGTGGGTGTGTGAAACTTGCTGCTTCTGTTTGTATCATTGAAACTGCCCAAACCTCCCTGAGATGCGTGCCTGTCTTTGGCGCGGAAGGCAGATAGGGGTCACTGATGACCTCGTGTCATTTCCTGTCCTTGCAGTGACCTGACCAACGGTGCGGATGGGATGCTGGCCACCAGCTCCAGCGGGTCTCAGTACAGCGGGTCCAGAGTGGAGACCCCCGTGTCCTACGTCGGGGAGGATGACGACGAGGACGAGGAGTACGAAAATGACGAGGAAGACTGATGTGCTTGCTCACAGGCCCCGCCCCCCTCAAGTTCAGCTTCAGGAAAACATGTTTAGGAAAGAGAGACTTTTCTTAATGTGGGCTTTCCTGTTTCTTTTTGGCTTCCTCCCAAGAAGATATTGGTAAGCTATTGCATTTGACGTGCACCTCTGATAAGCAAGCGAGGGCTGTTTTCTGCAGGGTCTTAGGTGGGCTGCGGTGTGTGTGGATTCTAGTCGCCAGCGCAGGGCTTTTACTTTGTAGAATTTTGTGTTTTCATTTTTCTGTTTTTTTAAAATTCAGAGTTCCTTTTTGCCCCTTAACAATTCTTGCTGAGTTTGCCGAAGAAGTTGCACTCCATCTGCATCAACGAAAATGCGTCCTCCTGTCGAGGCCACCCCGAAGGCCACTTATTTGCAGCGTGTTGTGAAGGGCGCCACCCTGTGGCGGAGTGTGAGGTTCCAGGCCGAGTTCCCATTTGTGAGAGTCTGGGGCGTCCGCAGAACCAAGCAAATGGCAGAGCTGCTTTTCAACATTGAGTACCACAAAGCCTATTATGACGTACTTCCCCTTAAATTATATTGACTGCGTGATTCCATATACTTTTCCTTTCTTTTTCTTTTTTCTTTTTTGTCCACGGTGAAGCAAGCATTCAAAGTTGTTCGGTGTTTGTGTGTTTGATTTGGTAGTTTCCTGCCGTCGTGCTGGTGCAGCTGTGAAAACTCTGGAAATCTTGGGATGGTTTTTTGCTTATGGTAAAATTTGCCTGATTTCTTACAGGCAGCATTTGGAAACTTTTTATTATATAGTTGTTTACATACTTATAAGTCTATCATTTAAAGACATGTACTGAAACAAATGTTGTATTTGTTTCATGAGCATCTTCCTGTAATCTATTATAAAGTTGAAATTAAATATAGAGAATGTTTTAACAGTTTTTTAACTCAGAATTTGTCAATCATTTTTAATAGTTCTTTTTTTATAAAAAGAAAAAGGAATTTCAGGACAGGCAGTAGCTTCTTTTAAAATTTATCCACAAAGAACCATTAACTGCACAGTTGCTGTTAGCTGCCTGTTCTAAAACAATAGTCTTTTTATTGAAACACAAATAAACTTTTCTGTAATATTTTATGGAATATAAAGAGACTTTAATTGTTTGACTTGTTTAACTTGGCACTGTTAGTTTTTATTAATAAAACGCGCATGGGCATTTTAAACAAGCTGTGTTTCTCTAATTCAGGATCACTGACTAGAAGTTATTTTATTGTTGTTAGTCTTGCTTTTTGCTGGAGTGAGGAGAAGCTGCCAGGCCCAGGAGTAGGGGGCTGGGACCCCCCCCCACGGGCCCCTCAGCCTGTCCTGCAGCTTTCCGAGGGATGGCGTGGCCCCCAGAAGGATGTCCCAGTGGCACAGACCAAACCAGCACCTGCTCTCCTGTGGCCAGTGGTGGGGAGAGAGAATGTTTCTTGCCTTTCTCCTGAATCCTCACAGTTGAGGCATATTTTATGGGTTGACTTTCAGAAAAAGAAGATGGTAAGGTAAGAAAAGAGATCGGACCTCTGACCTTCAATGTTACATCATCATGACATCTCTGAGGGGACCTGACCTCTGACCTCTGATGCGACATTTATGAGGTGGCTCACACGTTTTTAAATATGTTTTTATTGATTTCAGAGAGGAAGGGAAAGAGAGAAACATCAGCGATGAGGGAGAATTATTGGCCGGCTGCCTGTTTCACGCTCTCACTGGGGATTGGGCCTGCAGCCCAGGCACGTGCCCCGATCGGGAATCCGACAGGCACCTCCTGGCTCATGGCTCGGTGCTCAGCCACACGGGCGACGCCGGCCGGTTGGCTCAGAAAGCCTTTACCGGTTCCGTCGCCGGGGAAGGACACGTGCTAGTGTCTCATGTAGTAGAGCTGCCCAACAAATAACTCAGTTGGCCTTCCAGAACACTCACAGGGTTCTGATCCTCTCGGCAAACACTGTGTTTGTGACTGGCTTTCACGCCGACGGGCCTCCCTGTCCGGTGCCCGGATGCAGCTGTCCTGGCGACGGGTCTGGTTTGGGTGAAAGTGGGCGACGCTTGGTGAGAGCAGCTTCCTTCACACAGAGCGTTCTCATCGCAGTTTTTTCGAAAGGCCGAGAGCCGCAGACATCACACGGGTTCCTGGCGCTGGAGGAAGGACTTGTGAAGGGAAGGTTAACTGGTTGTAGTTACCTCTGGTTTGTACGACCTGAAACGGGGCCTGCTCTCAGGCGTCCGGCCCTCTGTAACGTGGTTTTGTAATTTCCCTGACTTGCGATGGAAACTTTAAAAAGAGGGTTTAAAAAAAAAAAGTGGTGTTTGATATTTTTAGTTGATTACCTCCTGCCCCTTATCAGGAAACACATGACTGTTTTATATAGAGAAAGAGTGACTTTTTAATGTATTTATTTTTATAATTTAGAAACTGTATTTTTTTTGAAGCAAGCATCCAGGACGTACATCATCGTGCCATGTTTTATATCAACGTATTGATAGTCTTTTTATCATCGTGGGTAATAGTTCATTGACACATAGAAAAAATAAGTTATCGGTAAGTAAGCAAAGTGATGTTTGTATAGAAAGAGATAAATTATTTAGGGTCTTGTTAGATAGCTTCTGCCTTAGAGTTACCGCGGTAATCCAGCATTTTTATTGTAGTTATAAACTCTTTCTAAAAAATAATAAAGACTTGACAAGAAATAGTTGATTCTGACGTGAAGTGCTTGCCGTACAGGTGCCTGTCTGGCGTCTGGGAGCCGCCGCCTTGGCGTTGGCGTTTGGAACGTCTGAGGGGCTGGCTTGGTGCGGAGTCGGCGGGCAGCCCTGTGGAGGGTGGAGGTCTGCGAGTGGCTGTGCAGGTTAAAGCCGGCCTCCTTGGTCCTTTAGTTATGAATTTTAAGCTTGAATTCCACTTTCCCTTCGAAGGGGTCATGGGGGTTGTCATAGGTCACGTGTTCTGCCAGGATCTTGCACACGACGTCCACTTCTGTATTCCTGGGGACATTGAGGAGCTTTGCGGCCACTAACGGGTTGCTGTAGTGGGGCTGCAATGGAAGCGTGGGGAGGGGAGAGTCAGGAACCTCGTGCTGAGTGCCGGTGCTCGGGTGGCAGAGCAGTTCCGACACGCTCCCGGTAGGGGTAAGGCCACATAAACAAACAAACAGGCCCTGGAATTCTCTGGAGTCACCGTCTGCCTACTCAGAAACGAGAACTGCTCTGGAGAGGACAGACAATAATAGTGACAAATTCAACCTCAAATTATATTTGGTGAAAATTAATATAAAAATCAGGAAAAAGCAAGAGATTGAGAAGAGGTGTTTTAAAATGGATATGCAGTTGTCTAAAAGGATTTGGAGGCTATCAAAAACAAACAGATTTAATATTTATATTTTATATGAGACTACATAATGTATTTTCAGGTAGTTGGGAGAACATGGGTCTGGGAAACAGCCAGAGAGTGGTAAGTGGTCAGGATGGGCTAAGTAATGCCTTATTTCATTTTTATAGGTACCATACTTTGGACTTTCCTTTTGCCAATCATTGAAATTTGAAATGGCCCAGTAGCTGTTGTAGGCGAAAAGGGAAGCACCTACCTGCGCTTTCTTCCCATAGTAAGGGAAGTAGTGTAGACTGAAGGTGCCGTTGGGCGGGTAGAACTCCACCTGCAGGGGCTGGACGTCCTTGTGCTGGTCCTGGGGGAGGAGAGGCCACTGCCTGAGCAAGGCAGGATCTGGGTGCCCGTGTATGTGTGTCTGTCTCTGAGCGCCAGTCCGTATGTGTGCATGCATGTGCCATGTGTGTGCATTTCTGTCCGTACATGCCTCTGCATATGCATGTGTGTGCACATGTGTGTCTGCATGCCTCGTGTGTAGCATGTGCATGTTGGGTGCATGTGTGCACTATGTAGGGGACCACATAAACACTGTTGTGTAATTAGCATAAATGATCTAATCTTTATAATCAGTACTGGGCTCCCATTGGAGGTGTACTTTGTTAGTGGTAAACCCCCTGGTGACTTCCCAAATTGTATGTTTACCATTGTAAGTTCTTGTAGGATAACCAAGATGCATAGAGCCCAGAATGCTTGTTTATCTGCACATGGGATGCAAGCAGATGAGACTGAACGGGCTGTTTGCCAGCTCTGGCTGAGCGTTTGCGTGGCTTTCTGGGATCAGGATCTGTTTTCAGAGTGAGTGACTTGCCTGACGGATAGCTTGAGCCTCTCAGAGAACAGAGGAAGGCCACCCTGGTGTCCATTAAAATCTCAAGTCAGCCCAGCTGGCATGGCTCAGTGGTTGAGTGTTGACCTCTGAACTTGGAGGTCACAGTTCAGTTCCCAGTCAGGGCACATGCCCAGGTTGCGGGCTCAATCCCCAGTGGGGGGCATGCAGGAGGCCGCCGATCAGTGATTCTCTCTCACTGATGTTTCTATCTCTCCCTTCCTCTGAAATCAATAAAAATATATATTAAAAAAGAAATCTCAAGTCAGCCTACATAGGTGTGATTGCAACAACTGAAAAAGGGAAAAACGAAAGAAGACGACCCCGAGCCTCACGGAGAGATCACAGGTTTGAGGGGGGTGGTGTTTCTGCGGAATGCCCGAGGGGAGAGCCCACTGCTCAGAGCAGGGCTTTTGGTTGGGGGCGCAGTGGTGAAAACAAGCTTTGGGAAATGTTCAGTGAAGGAAGGCAAATTTAGGACTTTGTTTTTTTGTTTGTTTTGTTAATCCTCGCTGGAGGATATTTTTTCCATTGATTCTTAGAATGGAAGGGATGGATGGGACAGAGAGAGAGGGGAAGCATCGATGTGAGACACATCAATTATAGCCACCTGCACGAGCCCCAACTGAGACTGGGGGTCGAACCTGTAAACCTGGGTATGTGCCCTTTGACTGGGAATTGAACCCTGGACCCTTCGGTGCTCAAGCCAATGCTCTAACCACTGAGTACACTGGCCAGGGCCAAATTTAGTTTTTTCCATGTTGTACGTAGGAACTAGTTTTGAGAAAACCTAGAATAAATTAATGCCAACCCTGAGCAATAGCCATACACTTTACAACGATAGCTGCTGGTAGTCTGGCATGTTTTTGTAAATAAGCCAATAAAAAGGACAAAATAATAGTAGTCCCTCCCCCTCGCTCCTTCTCCCCCCCCCCCCCCCGCCAAAAAAAAAAATAGTAGAAGTGCTTTAGTTTCTTCAAGTTAGCACCAAACATTTTGAAGTGTGTTAGTAATATACTGTCCCAGGTGCTTTTTGAATCAAAACAATAACACGTTTTTCTCTTACTAGGCTTTTATCCCCTGTAATAAAGTTATTTTAAACAATGATTCGTGTAATCTGAGTATCCAGTTTATTAGGCTGACAATTGAGGTATTCTTAGGGAAAGCCAGTTAAGTTATTCCCCGGGGTTTTCTAGCAATGCCAGGACGGCCACGGATGGCCACACTCACCAGGAAGGCGCAGTCCACCCGGGGGGCCGTTCTGTTGCTGGGGAGAAACCTGACGATCTGGAAGGGAAAGTGTCCATGTGGCCTCATGCTGGTCTGAGCGCAGGGAGACCTGCTTGCGCGGGGTTCCCACAGGGCACTGAGAAGGGACTGGAGGTGGTGGGTGGTTCCTGTTCTGATATCCCCCAGCGGGTGTTACCAACTCCTGAAAAGCCAGAAGCTGCCCCAGGGCTGTGGTCTTGGCCTCGGGCAGGTGCAGACCTGGACTGGAGGTCTGAGCCTTCACTGCCACTTCCAGGCCCTCCATGCTGCACTGAATCGGGGCACATCATCCTCCTGTGAGGCGGCTCCCCATCAGCCCATCTGTGCTTCTCCCATCCAGGCCTTTCTCAGCCTCCTGCTGGCCTGGTCCTTCGGTGCCCACTTTGCACAGGCCTCGTATGGCACCTGCCTTCTCCCCACACCCGCCCCTGTGTGCACGTATGAGCATGAGCTGCCATCACACCTGCCAGGCAGCTCTGACGAGACCCCAGCTACTACCCGGGGCACTGCACTGTGCACAGGTGGGTGGCTTCCTCTGGGCCCAGGAAGATGCTCAGAGAACCTGGCCCCCAGGCCTCAGCTGCTGGCAGCATGGAGCCGTGTCCCTCCCTCACCCAGCCAGGCCCCACCCCTCCTCGGGTCTCTGCACACTCCCGGTCCAGATGGGCCATGCCCTCCTGTGTTTGCTCGCGTTGGCTCAACTCTTGGTCTGCTTCCCTCAGCACCTGGCCCTGGGTCCGTCACTGAGTCCCCGGCTCAGGTTAGAAACCTCTGCCCTGGACGGTTCCCAGGTGCTCTCCCAGCGCCTGTCCACAGCCCTGCTGCTTCCTGGGTATTGTGCACACGTGGCTGCCCCAGCCGCCCAGAAGAGCCCCATGCTCTGTCACCACAGCACCAAGTAGATGCTGTGCTTGAATGGGTTGTTTTCCTTGAGAGAA
Organism: Antrozous pallidus; assembly: GCA_027563665.1. Lineage (NCBI taxonomy): Eukaryota > Metazoa > Chordata > Mammalia > Chiroptera > Vespertilionidae > Antrozous > Antrozous pallidus. Next base: position 73,819,100 of record CM050519.1, read on the forward strand.
ATAATCAGGAACCAATGTGACGGGCGTGTGCTGAATGAAGGTGCAGAGCACGGAAGGGGCAGCTGGGGCCGGTCTGACCTGGAATCCTGGACAGGTGGGTGCGCTGAGCGCTGACCCTCCACCCAAGAGCAACCTCCAGAGGGGCCTCATCCTGGACCTCTGACCTCCAGCCCTTGTACACTCACTCACCCTGTTCATCTTAATGATGAAACACGGCTTTCCTTCCTCAAAGCCGAAGTTGGGGTCCTCCAGGCCCGAGCAGTTTTGCAGCATGTCTGTGGTGAACTTGCAGGAGAACTTGGTGTGGTTAGGGGCCCCGAAGCTTTCTTGGATGAACACCTTGTCGGAGGTGCAGTTGATGTTGTCCTCCTGGGCGGCGGGCGAGTAGCCTGCCGGCACAGACACACCTCAGACGGTCTGTCTCTCCAGCGCAGCCACCCCGGGGCGGTTAGTGGAATTTTCTTAGAAAAGGAAAAATTCAGGCTGTGGAAGCGTTTTAAACCTTACCTTCCAGGAAGTCGTGGAGGGTGTGCACTAGGTCCATCCAGGTGCTGTTGTCAGAGACATTGAAGGAAATGTCCAGGCCTTTCTCCCCGTAGACATCTGGCCTCAAAGTCACCCCTGGAAAGAGAGCCTGACACTTAGCAGTTTCCCCAAATGTTCATCACCTCCGGGCCGGTGGCTGCGGAGTTGGTGAGCTGTGTGCAGAGCTGTCCCAGGTGGGATGCAGCGGGACGAACAGGGCCCAGGTCTTTAAGGGCAGCCAGGTCAGAGGCCAAGGTCAGGTGTCCGCTGCGCTAGCTGCTCAGAGAGGTCCCTGCCCTCCGGCCTGGGAGCTGCATGGAGGAACGAGCCTGTCTGGGTGCAGGGTGTGGTGCCGCTGAAGGCCGGGTGAGCTCTTCCCGCACATGAGGCCTGCCTCAGTGCCACCCAGGGGGCCACACTCGCAGGTGACAGCTCGTCCAGGGTCAACTGGGTTTCTCTTTTTTTTTCCCCAATATATTTTATTGATTTTCCACAGAGAGGAAGGGAGAGGGATAGAAAGTCAGAAACACCGATGAGAGAGAAACATTGATCAGCTGCCTCCTGCACACTCCCTTTTGGGGATGTGCCCGCAGCCAAGGTACATGCCCTTGACCGGAATTGAACCTGGGACCCTTCAGTCCACAGGCCGACACTCTATCCACTGAGCCAAACCTGTTAGGGCTCGACTGGGTTTCTTACTGACGTTGTATTTGCATATTTGCAAGATCTCCACTGGTGTTGGTTAAAAACGAATGCATTCTAACAACATTAATTGTAAAAATAACAGTGAACAATTGCGGGAAGTTGAAGTGCCAGCCTTCAGTTTTCCCCATCTCAAGCCTAGCGTGCATCCTTCGGAAACGTTCTTGTTTCTGGGAATGCAAAGATGTCACATGTTTCTTCACAGAAATGGGAGCCTGTTTTCCACATGCCACGTTCCTCTCTTCCTGTTCCGACACCGGTTGTAACCACTTTCCCTGGCATTTCGTATCAGCTCTCCTCTTTCTTTCACAAATACTACATCATGCTTTTTTGTGTGAACGTTTTATGACTTATATAGCCAGTTCCCTGATTGTACAGGTGACTTAAAGTAAGTGGTTAGAGCGTTGGCCTGTGGACCAAAGTGTCTCTGGTTTGATTCAGTCCGGGGCACGTACCTTGGTGGCAGGTTCCCCAGCCCCGGCAGGGGCCTGGCTGGGAGGCAGCCAATTGATGTGTCGCTCTCAAATCCATGTTTGTTTTTTTCTCTCTCTCCCCCTTCCCTCCACTCTCTCTAGAAATCAATGGAAAAAAACATCCTTAGGTGAGGATTAAAAAAATAAGCTAGGTTTTTTTTGTTGTTTTTGAGTGTTGTGAAAGTAATAGCTATACATGGTTTAAATTAAAAGCCTTCAGAAAGGTCTAAAAGAGAAGAAAGCTCTCTACTCCCCCAACCCAACTGCTTACTCTGAGCGTGCTCTCGGGTTCTTACGGAACTTGTCCATCAGCTTCACCTGGCAGCAGTTGCCCGTTCCCCGCCTCCCCGGGACCAAGGGGACACATCTCCTGCCTTCCAGCCTCCGGGTTTTGAGCAAATGATACTATGGTTATGCTCTCAAATTTGTAACATGACATTCTGCTCTGAAATTATAATGAAATCTTCTATGCTTCATCTTTTAGTTGAGTCTAAAATTTGACACCCAACAAAGCACTTTGGTGTTATTTATGGACAGATTCACTGACGATCCCAGCAGGTGGGCTGGACCCACTCAGCTCACCTGTTGGAGACCATCTGAGGCAGCTTCTCTTAAAAAAATTTTGCAGCCGAAACCGGTTTGGCTCAGTGGATAGAGAATCTACCTGTAGACTGAAAGGTCCCAGCTTCAATTCCGGTCAAGGGCATGTACCTTGATTGAGGGCATATCCCCAGTAGGGGATGTGCAGGGGGCAGCTGATGAATGTTTCTCTCTCATCGATGTTTCTAACTTTCTATCCCTTTCCCTTCCTCCCTGTAAAAAAAAAAAAAAAAAAAAATCAATAAAATATAAAAACACACACACACAAACTTCTGCATTTTTTTTCTTATGTGCTGCTGCTGCATGTTCCTGGGGGTATTATCTTCCTTGGAAAGTGGTAGGGATGTGCGAACGATAAACATTCTGAGTTACTGTGTGCTTCATTTCTTCCTTTCTCCCTCCCTTTCCTTTATGCCTTTTTTTTTTTAAGCCACCTTTGGTTAATGGGCTGGGTGTGGAAGTCTTGGTTCAGATCACCTTCGCCAGGACTGTGGAGGTGATGCCTCACTGTCTCTGGCCCTTGGGTCTTGTCACCAATGGTCCATTTGGTGCCGACTCAGGAGAGTGGAGGCTCAGCCCATCTTCACCCCAGAGGATGGTGGATGGACTGCACTTGGAGAAGACTGCGAGTTCTGGATTGAATTGCTCTTCTGGATTGAAGTATTGACGGACTCGAAGTGGAAACAAAGCTCTTTCCCTCCCCAAACCCTCCATTCCTATCTCGCCAGGAGCAGTTTTTTGCCTATCCCCCCAGTAGTGTCTGCTGTGCATGTAGACCCATACAAGGAAGTGGTATAAAGACTCGATCACAAAAACCTGTTTTAATAATTACAACTGAAGCCAAAGTCAAACTTTATAATTTGGGGTTCTCCTCCTCATCAAAAGAAGCTGAGGGGCTGTCCACACGCAGGTGTACCCTTCAAAGCCCCGTGGCTGCTGGTGGGAGGAACAGAGGCCCCTGCTGGGTGCCCCTGGGGCTTCGTTCCCTGAGGGTTTATGCTCTGACTGAGCACCTCCAGGACTGCAAATCGCCCTGGTCTGCATGGGGTCCTGATGGGCAGGCTCGAGCATCGCCCCCTCCCCCCCCCCCCATTACCTGGTGACTTCAGCTGGTCTTGGTAGTCAGGCGTGTACGGGTCGAGCGTACACATCAGCGAGTAGATGCACAGGGCGAAGAGTCCGGTCATCACCACGTAGAAGGCCACGTAGTAGAGGCTGATCCACACTGCGGGGAGAGGCCGGTCAGGCGCAGCTGACATTTCATCGTGCTCGGACCCACACGGAACCCCACCACTTCAACCGTCTTAGAGTGAAAACCTCAGCGGTGCTTAGTGCATCTACACACAACGCTGTGCAAGCATCGCCTCTAGTTCTAGAACATTCTCATTGTTCTAAAGAAACCCCATACCCCTTGACTTCTAAGTCTTTTTAAAAGCTGTAAAATTTAGGAATAATAATTGTAAACTGCTATTCTCAAATCTAAGCCTGAAACTTGGGGGCCAATCCTCAGATGTTCCCACCGTGTGGGTGCCTGGTGCCAGGGGGCATAAGAGCCAAAATGGGCCTCTGGGGTCACCTGGTGAGAATGGTGAGGCCTGGCCAGAAGCTGGGGCAGGGCCTGGGTCCCGGGAGCCTAGACCCCTGACCCCAGGCTGCTGCTGATGGTCCTCTGCCTCTCCTCTCCGAGCCGCCCCTCCTTGCCCTGCCTTGCGGGACACATACCCCACCGGGACAGGGTCCGGCCCAGCATCTGCCCCGTGTCCGGGTTCCAGCAGTAGCGCTGGAATTCCTCCATCCTCTGGCTGCAGGATTTCTTCTCGTGCAGCGCCATCCTCCTGCTTCTGGGGGTCCCCCTCCTGCAGAAGAGACTGAGAGGAGAAAACCCTCCCCTGGGTTTTATAGTCTCCTTCAGAGGTCAGAGGCGCCCTTGCCGGGGTGCGGGTTCCGGGAAAGCACCAGCGGTGTTATCAGGCCTTGCTATCCAAACACCAGCGGCTCCGTGCGCTCTGCCGGTCCCCCTGCTATCAGGTGCCCTCCACCTCTCCCCTGGGCAAGTCAGGGCTGCTCCCTCCTGGGATGCCCTTGGCCTTAACTTTGTTACGATAACGATGAAGGAGAAACACTTTCCTGAACAGCCACTTGTTCAGCTGGGGCCCCATTCTCTCACTTCCTCCAGGAGGAGAGATGGAAGATCCGCACAAGGACAGGCCTGGACCTGCCACTCGGGCCGCTCGGACACTTCCTGGTCTGAGATGATGGGCAGCGGGTGCTCCATGTCATGGTATAGCAATCGCCGGGGCTCTGTGAGTGGCTCCAGAGGCCGACATTGTGAACACGCCAGATGTGACGGAGGCTAGATGTGTTCCAGAGGAGAGGGTTCAGCGGGCTCCCAGGTCCCGTCCCCTCCCGTTGCCCCCGATGCTCAGTGTCAGCCATGAGGATGTTGACCCCTGAGATCTGTGTTGAGGGGACCGGGGCTTTTTAGGACTTTTGGTGTTCTTGGGGGAATTTACAGCCTTATAAACTAGAAATATTTTTATTTTTTTTTATTTTTATTTTTTTAAATATATTTTATTGATTTTTTACAGAGCAGAAGGGAGAGGGATAGAAAGTCAGAAACATCGATGAGAGAGAGACATCGATCAGCTGCCTCTTGCACGCCCCCTACTGGGGATGTGCCCGCAGCCAAGGTACATGCCCTTGACCGGAATCGAACCCGGGACCCTTCAGTCCCCAGTCCGACGCTCTATCCACTGAGCCAAACCGGTCTCGGCAACTAGAAATATTTTTAAAACAGAATGCAAACCACACCCCAGGCAGCTAATTGAAATGCTGACTCGGACCCAGGGGGCCTAGGAGCTCCTGGTAAGCGGTGTTTAAGGCTGCAGGACCACATCGATGTCCAGGTGGGGGATGCTTTGCCTGGTGGCACATTGGAGTCAGCTGGAGCACCTTGAAAACTCCCAACACTTGTCTCACCCCCATGTTTCTGTATGAACCAAACGGCCAGGTGACCTGAGCTTCTGAGAGCCCCCCAGATTAATCTTGATGGGTGACCAGAGGCCTTGGTGGGTAGACATAGCTGGAGCCATGGCAGCTGCTCACCGCATCATCTCTGCAGTTAGGCTGAAAGGGCGACGTCAGGCAAATATCATGTGCCACAGAGGCCTTTCTACAAGCATTTCCATCAAAACTCAATTAAAACAGTGAGTATTGTACACAAAAATATGGAATGTCATCACTGACATAAATTTTCCTTTTGCCTTAGCCCAGTGGCCAGCAAACTCATCAGTCAACAGAGCCAAATATCAACAGTATAACAACGAGTAAAATTTCCTTTGAGAGCCAAATATTTTAAATTTAAACTTCTTCTAATGCCACTTCTTTGAAATAGACTCGCCCAGGCTATGGTATTTTGTGGAAGAGCCACACTCAAGGGGCCGAAGAGCTGCATATGGCCCAAGAGCCGCAGTTTGCCAACCACTGCCCTTGCTGGTTTGGCTTAGTGGATAGAGCATCAGCCTGTGAACTGAAAGGTCCCAGGTTCAATTCTGGTCAAGGGCGCATGCCTGGGTTGTGGGCTTGATCCCTAGTGGGGGACTTGCAGGAGGCAAGCCGATCCATGATACTCTTTCATCATGGATGTTTCTATCTCTCCCTCTTCCTTCCTCTCTGAAATCAATAAAAATATATTTAAAAAAAATTTTCCTTCTAAGGGGCCCATGTAGCCGAATTAGAAGATTTCTTTTGGAAGAAGAATCATGAAAACTCTATAGCCATTGTTCTGCTTGTTTTCTCAGGGATGATTTAGAGTTTATCAGAAGAATGAACACCCTAAAATTCAGAAGGAATTGCACTGTTTTAGCTAGGCCTCTTAATTTTATAATTGTCCACACTGGGGGTCTGGGACACTGAGTGCCGGGGTTCTAAGATAAGTGCAGCAACTGTTGCCCAAGAAATAAATGCTGCCCTTGTCTGTGAAATCAGAGATGCTCTTGAAATGAGCAAAATATGAACTCTTTCTTGGAAGTCTTTGAACTAAGACTTCCCCACTTAGTCTCTGAATTCCCCAAAACATGAAAGCACGTGCTGAGTAGCACACACGTCACAATGACCTTTATTGGACACATGCCTACAGGGACAGGGAGGGAGAGGGACGCTGGCAGAGGGCGCTTTTCCATGCCATCTTCTGAAAGTGTAGGGCAGATGCCCCAACGAGTGGGGTCCAGACCAAGTGCGGAGCACACCCCAGGTTCCCACATGGGAAGCCTAGAAGTCTACCCCCACCTGGCAGTAATGAGGTGGAGCCCAACTCCCTTCTACTGATTGCCTGGAGTCAGAAACAGCCAGCTAAAACTGAAGGAGTAAATAATAGGAAAATGTTCCATTTCAATTGATAATCACACTAAGAATCAGGATGATTTCAAAATGAATTAAAACAAGAAAATCATTGAATGACAACATGGAGGTGACAGAAATGTTGGAATTACCTGACAGATTTTAAAGCATCTATGATAAAATGGCTTCAGGGGGCAATTATGAACATGCTGGAAACAAACGAAAAAAATTAGAAAGCCTCAGCAAATAAAAAGTTTAAGGAAAGAAGATATATACAAAGAAGAACCAATTGAAAATTTTAGATGGAAAAATACATTAACCAAAATAAAAATCTCAAAGAATGGGTTCCACAGCAGAAGGGGGGGCAGAGGAAAGAAAAACCAATAGAAACAGGGAAGAAAAACGTAAAGAAGCTACCTTATCTGAACAATAGGGAGAACGTAAACTTGAACAAAAGTGCACAGAACCTCAGGGACAGGGGGAACTGTAATAAAAATCTAACATTCGTGTCATCAGAGTTCTTGAAGGAGAGAAGTAAGAGGGCAAGGCTGAAAACCACTAAAAAAAAATGACTGAAAACTCCCTAAAATTTGGCAAAAGACATAAACTTACAGATTCAAGAAGCTGAGTGAACAGATAACCATGACCTCTGAAATCTACGCAAAGATGCATCATAAATAAACTTCTCAAAATTAAACACACAAAACCTAGAGATAGACATTGTATGATAATAAATGGCCAATCCTCCAAGAAGATATAACAATCCTAAATGTATATGCACAAAACAAGAGAGCTAAAAAATGTGTAGACTGATAGAACTGAAAGAAGAAATAAGCAAATTCACAATTTTATTTAGAGACTTCAACATTCCTCTCTCAACAATTGACAGAACAACTAAATAGGAAATCAGCACAGATATAGAAGAGCTACATAACATCATCAACCATCAGAATGTGTTGGCCTCAGTAGAATAATCCACCCAACCATAGCAGAATATACTTTCTCTTTATGTGTTCATGGAACATTTGCCAAGATAGACCTATTCTAGGCTATAAAACAAATTTGAAAATAAATGAAATAATACAGGATGTGTTCTACAATCTCAGTGGAACAAACTAGAAATTAATAACAGAAAGATAACAGGAAATTCTCCAAACATGAAAACTAAACAATACACTTCTAAGTAATATATGAGTAAAAACGGAAGCCTCGAGGGAAATTTCAAGAAATACATGGAGCTGAATGAATTCTACAATAGTGTTCACAGGACAATTTATAGCACTAAATTGATATATTAGAAAACAGGAAAAGTCTCAAATCAATAAGCTAAGTTTTCACTTAAAAAACTTAGGAAAAAAGAGGGAGGAAAATAAACAGGAGGAAGAAATAAAAGATAAGAGCAGAAACCAGTGAAATTAAGAACAAAAAAGAGAAAATCAATAAAACTACAAAAAACTTGGTCTTTCAAAAGACCCATAAAATCAACAGAACTATAACAAGAGAGAAGACATAAATAACTAATACTAGAAATGAAATGAGATATCACTATAGACCCTGAAGACTTCAAAAAGATAATAAGGGAATAAGTACCATATACAACTCTATCTATATAAACTCGACAACTTAGATGAAATGGACCATGTCCTCCATACACATAACTCATTCAATTTGAAATAGATAATTTGAATGGCCATATAACTAGCAAGGAACTTAATTTCATAATTGAAAACCTCCCAATTCACTGGGAAATTCTACCAAACATTTAATGAAGAATTACAAGTTATATACAATATCTTATAGAAAATAGAAGAGAAGGAAACATTTTCCAATTGATTTTATAAGACATGTATTACTCTTATACCAAAATCAGATAAAGACAGTACAAAAATAGAAAATTACAGAACAATATTCCTCATAAATATAGACAGAAATAGCTGCAGCAATCAAGATGGTGCGGTATTGGTGAACAGATAGACACGGGGACCAATGGAACAGAATAGGAAGCCCAGGAACAGAACCACACTAATATGCTCAACTGATTTTTTTAGCTGCAGAAACAATTCAATGAGGCATAGATAGCCTTCTCAACAGGTGAAGGTGGAGCAAAAAACGAACCTTGACTAAAGTCTCACATGTTGTAAAAATATTAACTTAAAATTGATCATGGATTTAAAAGTAAAAGTGTAAAACTTTTTGAGTGGGAAGGTTGAATTTGGGAGAGGATGAAAAAAGAAACAGAGTTCTTAGATTTGACACTAAAAGCACTAGTCATAAAAGGGAAAATAGATAGATTGCACTTCAACGAAATGAAGCTTTTGTTCCATGAAAGGCCTTGTAAAGTGAAGGAAAAGACAAGGAAAAATTGGAAAGAAGTATTTGAAAATCACAAGTCCAACAAAGAATCTGAGATAGATAAACAACACTCAGAACTCAACAGTAAGTGAACAAGCAAACAATTCAGCTCGAACATGGTTGAACGACATGAAGAGACAGCTCACCAAACAGATGGCAAATAAACACATGGAAAAATGTTCACTATTACTATCCACGAGGGAAACACAAATTAAAACTACAACGAAATACCACTACACGCCTATCAGAATAGCTAAAATAAAAAATAGTGACAACGCCGAAAGCTGGGGAGGATGCTGAGAAGCTGTATAACTCATATGTGGTTGGTAGGAATGTAAAATGGTACAGCCATTCTGAAAAAAAGTTTATCCGTTTCTTAGAAAAACCAAACATGTAATTAGTTACCATATAACTCAAGAATTACACTCTTGGGCATTAATTTCAGAGAAATGGAAGTTTACACAAAATATGTACATGAATGCTTAGAGCTGCTTTATTCATGTTAGCCCCAAACTGGAAACAACCCAGATGTCCTTCAACAAGGGAATGGTTAAACTAATGGGGGTCCATCTGCACCATAGAATTTAGCAATAACACTGTGCACACAGCAACTTGAGTGAATCTCCAGAGAATTATGCTGAGTATAAAGAGCCAACGCCCAAAGGTTATGTACTAGATGATTCCATTTATGGAACATTCTTGAAATGATGGAGAAAAGATTAGTGGTTGCCAGAGGTTCAGAAGAGTGTGGGTGTGGGAAGGAGGGGGGTGTGTCTACACATGGCAACATGGGGATCCTTGTGGGGATGAAGTGTTCTGTGTTGCCTCTGTCAGGGTCAATAACCTGGCTGTGATCCTGTGCTTTAGTTTGAGAAGCTGTTGTCATTGGGAGAAACTGAGGGAAGCATACAGGGGATCTCTCTCTCTCTCTCTCTCTCTCTCTCTCTTTATAATTTTTTTGTTTGTTTAAAGTATTACAAATAGTAGTTCATATTTTTCCTTCCCCGCCCCGGCTTCCTCTACCCACCCCCCCAGTACATGCCCTCACCTTCCTCGCTCCCCTGCTCCCCTGCTCCCCCATGTCTTGTATCTACTCCATTGCTTATATGCATGTGTACAAGTCCTTCGGTTGATCTCTTACAGTGCCCCCCCCCCCCGAAACCTCCTCTGCCTTCCTGCTATAGTTTGACAGTCTGTTCAATGCTTCTTTGCCTCTGTATCTATTTTTTCACATTTCTTTTCTTTAAAAATGTGTGCCTCTTCAGACTAGAAATAAACATATAATAACAAAAAATGTTTGAGTCCCAATTTCAATGTCAAACAGTTTCTTATGTGTATATGTCAGCAATGATATCTGGATGGTTGACACATGGTGGGAAATGCAGGTCCTACCCTTTCTGGTTTGGTCCTGGGCAACCTGCAGCGATGCACAGCTGCTGACTGCTAGCATGGCAAGGTGTCATCAGTGTCTTCCATCTCTGGACTGTTTCTCCTCTTGTCTTCGTGGTTGGAGCAAACCTGTCAATTCCTCTCTGTTGCAGGAATACACATGGTCTTGGAGTTGTTTTCTGAAAATATACAAACATATTCTTGACCAAAAGTTAATAAGAGAATCTTTTCTATAAAATTGATTTGGGATCCTTTTTATTTTTGCCCAAACGATTTTCCTTCAGCTTATTTTGACATCATATGAGTTTTTCATAGGTGTCTTGTGGTTAGCATTACAAATGAAAATTAATTTGGTAAAAATTTTCTAGATGTAATTTACTTACAGGATACTTTTTTCTGTCATGATATTACCCCACTAACCCCCCTTTTTTGATTAATGGAAGCTTTTGTAAAGTTTATAATGCAGTCTTGATAACTTGAAATTTTAATTTTTTGCACAAATATATGACTGCTTGACGTTCATTGCATGTTAAGCAATTTTACCATGAGATGAACTACCAATAGAAATTTTAGTTAATACTTTAGGAACAGCTTTTTGTTCAGTACAATTAAATTTTCTTGAATATTTACTTATTTCAATTAACCAATTTAAATTAATATGAAAACTTGATTATTATTTTTCTGTCAAATTTAATACTCTACCAACAACCTTAGTTTACCTTGTAAATATTAGTGGAAAGGATTATTTGCATTCTTGAGTAGGCCCTGAGCATTCCTGGTACTAGACTGAATTTAGCTATAGGGCAGCTGCTGTCGGCCAAGTCTGTTACCTGGGTCCCCATCTGAGCTGGGCCAAGTCTCTGTCTGTTACCTAGGTCCTGATCTGAGCTGGGCATGGGAAGTGAAGCAGCCATGAGGGCAGGAGACCTCCCTCAGAAGGAATGAGGGTTTAGGCCCCAGCAAGGTTCGGGGGCAGTGAGGGTCTGTGCCCCACCTCTGTTGACCCAGGGGTTCTCTCTTGATCCTTTCTTCTAACTGCATATAAATATACAATTATTCCCAAATAAGAAGTGTAATTTAAATAAGGAGGGAGGTTCCAGAATCACACGAGTTTGGGAAATACCACATACTGGACCCCTCTTAGCCACGCTCATGGGAAACATTAAGCTGTGTTTAACCACTGCTTCTCCTTCCCCAGAATGTTGCTCGGAGTTAGCGGATGAGCGTTGTCTTCCTCAGACCTGGCTTCTCACAGTGGGTCCTGATGGCAGTGGTGGCACCAGTGGGAGCCGTGGAGACCTGACCCAGGCCGCTGAACTAGAATCTTTATTTTGCAAGTTATCCAAGCAGTTTTGTCTGCCTGCTGCTGTGTGGAAGCACTGACCCAGGACACAGGGGAACACTAGCAGGGGGTGCTCCATTCCACAGGCACCACGTCCCATTTGAACCCTGATCGGTAGTTAGGATGAGGTTAGAGCAATTGTCCCAAGGTTTACATAACAGTAAATGTCTGGGCTGGCCCCCCCACCCACTTGGTTGGGAGGCAGGGAGACTGGCTGCACAGCCAGCGAGCCCTCATTTCCACCTCTCCAGCTGCCACAGAGGATCCCGCCTGCCCCACACCCTTTCACAGAATCTCACTGCCCTCAGAGACACTCTTCTCCCACCATGCACAGGCAGTGGGCTGGGAGGACCCCACCTCTCCTGGCTACAGCTTTCTTCGTCTCTGAAACCCTTCATTTCCTCTCCTCTTTGAACTACAACCAACCTACTCACTTCCTTGACACTTTTCCCCAAACATTTGCTGAACACCTACTGTGTGGTAGAATAGACAGATAAGGCTGTGGTGTCATGGAGCCCACATTTCTGTTGGTCCTGGCCTCCCTAGGCTTACCTCAGATGTGTCCCAGGTGTGCCCCACGTATGTTCTTGGTGTGCCCAAGGTGCCTCAAGTGTGCCACAGGTATGCCCCCGATGTGCCCTAGGTCAGTGGTCGGCAAACTCATTAGTTAACAGAGCCAAATATCAACAGCGCAATTGAAATTTCTTTGAGCCAAATTTTTTTAAACCTAAACTTCTTCTAACGCCACTTCTTTAAAATAGACTCGCCCAGGCTGTGCTATTTTGTGGAAGAGCCACACTCAAGACGCCAAAGAGCCGCATGTGGCTTGCGAGCCGCAGTTTGCCGACCACGGCCTTAGGTGAATGCCAGGTGTGTCCTAGGTTCCCCTCAGGTGTGCCCCAGGTGTGTCCTTGGCCTCTTCGTTCGCTCTCTCCTGCATGGGGCCTCAGCACTGGATGTGGCTTGCCAGTGCGTGTGTGCACGTGCGCACCTCTTCTGTTTCCCCGTCCTAATCTCACCTGAATGCCTCTCTTGGCATTTTGGCTTTGCAGGCAAACCCAAGCGAGGGGGAGGCACTGATGCAGAGCTGTCCTCTCAGCAAGTACCCGGTTATCTAGGTCCAAGTCGCCAGCTTGACAGGGGAGTACCGCCCTCCCAGGGTCAGGTCAGGACAAGTCAGCCCTCACAGACTGGCTGGTTCCTCAGGGCCAGTGGTCTCTGGGGGATACCCCAGGATGCTGGACACTGTGGGCTTTGTTTTCTCTCTCTCTCAATTCCCGCTTCAGCAGGTTTTCTTCTCCCTGGCTATTTTCCTTTAAGATAGAAATAAAATCTGCTGGGGAAAGAAACCAGACATCCTCATACATTAAGGTTTCTCCAGGGGCCCCTCTCCCTTGCGTTCGGCCTCCTGTCTCCGTAAGGAAATCATTGGGCCGTCTGCCCGGCCGCTGAGGCCAGGGGGCTGGAGGGGCAGCTTATAAAGATGGAATCTCTGGGGCTTCAGCGAGGTGTTCCCAGGTGTCCTGGGGTTTGTCAAGACAGCTGGTTTCCGCCGAAGGAGCCCGGCAGGCCATCTAATCTTTCTGGGAGCGGCTTAGGGGATTGTCTTTTTCTGGCACCTGTGTGCCGCCCCACCCCAAGAGCGTCCCCCATATCCCCGGGCTGGGATTTAGCCTGAGCTGCGTCAGCTGGGCTCCCCGGGGGCTCCTGGTGTGGCCCCCAGTCATCCCTGTACCGGGACACCTCCTGTCCCTGCAGCCGGAACTGGGCACAGGCCAAGGGCAGCGGGTCAGGCCCGCTCTGGACATCGACACCGAGGGCTGGCTCATGGCTCCTGGTGCCTGAGTGGGCAGGAGGCGGGAGCCAGGATGGATTTCGGGTCCTTGGAGACAGTGGTGGCCAACTCTGCCTTCATCGCCGCCCGGGGCAGCTTCGATGGGACCAGCGCCCCGTCCTCCCGGGACAAGAAGTACCGGGCCAAGCTCAAGCTACCCCCGCTCTCCAAGTGCCAGGCTCTCGGGGACAGCCTGGACCTGGAGTTCCGGAGCGTGTGCTCGGAGCAGCCCATCGGCAAGCGGCTCTTCCAGCAGTTCCTGAAGGCTGACGAGAGGCACACGCCGGCCCTAGAGCTCTGGAAGGACATTGAGGATTACGACACGACCGACGTTGACCTGCGGCCGCAGAAGGCCCGGGCCATCCTGGCCGAGTACCTGGACCCCCAGGCCAAGCTCTTCTGCGGCTTCCTGGACGAAGGGACGGCGGTGAAGGTCCGGGAGGGCCCGGCGGCCAGCGGGGACGGGCTCTTCCAGCCCCTGCTGCAGGCCACGCTGGCCCACCTGAGCCAGGCCCCATTCCAGGAGTTCCTGGGCAGCCTGTACTTCCAGAGGTTCCTGCAGTGGAAGTGGCTGGAGGCGCAGCCCACAGGCGAGGACTGGTTCCTGGACTTCCGGGTGCTGGGCAAAGGGGGCTTTGGGGAGGTGTCGGCCTGCCAGATGAAAGCGACCGGCAAGATGTACGCGTGTAAAAGGCTGAACAAGAAGAGGCTGAAGAAAAGGAAGGGGTACCAGGTGGGCAGCACGGCCAGGCTCGGTGGAGGGCACCTCTGAGGTCTAGCAGGTGGGCGGGTGGGGTCCCTGGGCTGGGAGGGCCCTCGGGCGCTCAGGTGGCTGGCTCACCTCACTGTTTGGACACCGAGCCCCTCCCGTGGTGCAGCCATTGGCTGGTTTCTAGTTCACCTGCGTCTCCTTGACCTAAGTCAGCCCCCTCTGTGCCGTGCCAGCAGCCGGTGCCAGTAGGGCCTGCGCCTGGCGCGGAGGGGAGTGGCAAAAGGAGGCGGTGTGTGGCCCCTGCGGTCCTCCCGCCCATGGCACAGTTTGTCCAGCTGCTCTTAACCAGCAGCCTCACGCTGGGCACACAAGCGGGCAGCTGACGTCCCTTCTTGGAGAGCGGCCTTTGCATCTGTTGGTGGGGGTGACGCTCCACATCCTGATGCCCTCGGTTTCCACCAGCACCACCAAGCACAGCAGCCGTGCTGGGGAGGCTGTCTGGGATTGTTCTCGAGTCTTTCCTCAGACTTTCTGGAACATTCCAAAGCCCTGGCTTTTGCTGTGATGGGGAATCGAGCCAGGGTGGGGGCTGTCTTGCATGTGAGGCCGAGCCTGTCTGTGACGCCGGGTGCAGGCTGCTCCCCAAGGGCAGTTTCCCAGGGTCGGGGAGTGAGTGGAGGCACGGGCAGGTTGCTCCAAGTGGGATCCGATCTCTTGAGCTGGAGTCAGAACCCATTTGGGCAGGATCAGCGAAAGCTGCTTAGGAGCTCATCCGTCAGCCCCACACTCTATCCTGCACGGTTCCTTGTCCCTTTCCGACTGCACAGTGCGGGGAGGGGGTGGGGGACGCAGCTTCTTGGGGTGCACAGCAGCCTCCACAGAGCACCCCTCCCAGGGTTCCTGGTTAGTGGGACTGTGGGAGGAAGCTGTTGTCCCTCCCTTTTGGTTGTCTGCCTGTGATTTTAATCCAGCAATGAGAGTGCTGCAGGCTCTTCTCGCCCGAGGTCAGGACACTCCTGAACATAACACGAAGTAAAATCAACCCAAGGTCTTCTCATCCGTGAGGACAGAAAGGGGTCTCTCCCAACACCAAGCACTCCTACAGAAAGGAATTCCACACGCAACTTTAAAAAACATGTTCAATGGACACCACGAGTTTTAAAATAAAGGTAGAAAATGAACAGAGGTTCAGGATGGCTGGGGACCTGAGCTGTCTGCTGCCCAGAAGTCTGGCCAGGAGGAAAGGGGCTGAGAGTTTGGCAGATGATTGGTTAGATGTAAGAAAGGACGGGTCCAGCCGGCGTGGCTCAGTGGTTGAGTGCCGACCTGTGAACCAGGAGGTCATGGTTCGATTTCTGGTCAAGGCACATACCTGGGTTGTAGTCTGATCTCCAGTTGGGGGCATGCAATGATTCTCTCTCATTATTGATGTTTCTATCTCTCTCCCTCACCCTTCCTCTCTGAAATAAAAAAAAATATATATGTAAATATATATATAAATAAATCTATATATAAAAATCCTATCTAATAAAAGAGTAATATGCAAATTTGACCTACCTTTGGCATACCCACAAGCCATGCCCATCAGCCAATCAGGAGCAGATTATGCAAATAAACCCCAACCAAGATGGCTGCCACCACTGAGAGCAGGAGAAAGGTTTGGGTTACCCCGGCAACAGAGGAAGCCAAGCTTTCTGCCTGCTGTTGCCTGCCGAGGCCTCCACTCAATGTTACAAAGTTTTAATTATAAAAGATACAGAAATGGCGGCAGCTACTGAGCTGGAGAGAAAAGAGGCTTGGGTTTCCCTGGCAACAGAGGAAGCTAAGCTTTCAGCCTGCTGTTGCCCACCTAGGCCTCCACTCTAGGCTACAAAGTTTCAAACAGAAATGGCTGCCGCCCCAGAGCCAGCAAAAGGCTTGGCTCCACTCCAGGCTACAAAGTTTCAATCGTAGACATAAATTAATCCCAGATCCTAGGGCCTCCACTTGGGTCACTGGGGGGCGTGGCCAGACTGCAAACCACCACAGGCCCCTCACCCAGGCTGCCTCTCACCCCACACTTCAGGGCAAACAAGCTGAACCCCACCCATGCACCAGGCCTCTATCCTATCTAATAAAAGAGTAATTTGCAGATTGTCCATCACTCCAACACACAAAAAGGCTGCCCCCTTTTGGTCAAAGATCCTGCCCCCATGTGGACACAAGATGGCTACCACAAGATGGTTAGCAGGGGTGTACCGTTGGGAGGTTCCAGGCCCTGCAAGGGAGGGCAGTTGTGGGCGATCAGGCCAGCAGGGGAGGGCAGTTGGGAGTGACAAGGCCGGCAGAGGAGGGAAGTTGGGGGCAAACAGGCTGGCAGGGGAGCAGTTAGACATCAATTAGGCTGGCAGGATAGTGGTTAGTGGGTGATCAGGCTGGCAGGCAGAAGTGGTTAGGGAAATCAGGGGGGCAGGCAAGTGAGCAGTTTGGAGCCAGCAGTCCTGGATTGTGAGAAGGATGTCCAACTGCCTGTTTAGGCCTGATCCCAGGATCGGGCCTAAACAGGCAGTTGGACATCCCCTGAGGGGTCCCAGATTGGAGAGGGTGCAGGCTGGGCTAAGGGACATCTCCCATCCCCTGTGCATGAATTTTGTGCACCGGGCCTCTAGTATGTGTGTGTGTGTGTGTGTGTGTGTGTGTGTGTGTGTATATATATATATATATATATTAGAGACCCATTGCAGGAAGATTCCTGCAAGAATAGAACTTCCTGCAGCCTGAGCAAAGCTCCCTCCCATCTCTGCTGCCTTGCTCGCTCCTGTCTCCTCTGCCCTGCTCCCTCCCTTCTCCCACACCCCTCCTGCTTACTTCTCCACAGCTTTGCTCCCTTCTGCAGTGCTTGGCTTCCTTCTACACCGTCTTCTGTGCCTGGATATGGAAATTAACCACTATCTTGGTTGGGTTCATTTGCATGCTCTCTCTGATTGGCTTGTGGGCATAACGAAGGTACCATCAATTTGCACATTACGCTTTTATTGGATAGGATATATATATATAAAAGAAAGAAAGGACAGGAAGGAAAGTCAGCAATGAATAGGCAGGTAGGGGCAGAGCTGGAACCCCCACCTGATATGTTTAAGGTGTGTTGACTGGAGTGCTCCTTGCTGGGGACTGCAGGAAAGTCCTCTGTGTGGGACTAATTTGCACATCTGAATTTGTTTATTTGCAATTGCTTTTGCAAACCACTTTTAAAACATATCTGCAACTCGTGTCTGTCTGGTTGCTTTCTGGTTTGCAGAACTTGGTCTTTTATAACACTGTCACTTCCCTGACTAACCCAGGGTGTTTTTCAACATCTTGCTTTTCAGGGTGCTATGGTAGAGAAGAAGATTCTTGCAAAAGTACACAGCAGGTTTATAGTCTCTCTGGCCTATGCATTCGAAACCAAAACTGACCTCTGCCTGGTGATGACCATCATGAATGGAGGTGACTTAAGGTAAGTGGGGTTCCTCTCTTCCATGTGGGAGCTAGGGTCTGGGAAGGCTGGAGTAACTCATCTTAGGGAGGGGAATTCTGGGCCAATGGGGCTGCTTCTCACTGAAAAGACAATGTTGGCATCTGAGGAAAAGCCCCATCAGAATCCACTCCTTTCTGTCTTCCGGTTGCTGATACTCAAAATGATGTGTCCTCAGTCCCATGTGAAATGCCAGAACCTCAAGAGGGTGGGACTATGGCTCTCTAGTCTTCTGGTTTGTGCAGATGGGAGGTGGTTAGTAGGGTGGGCAGCACGTGGAACTGTGGGCTGAGTGCTAGTTGGGTGGGTGAGTAAAGGGGTAGTGGGGACCTCATGGGAACTGAGGGTTTTGTATGAAGAAAGATGGTAAATGAAGATGACTTTCATCAATGACTCGCTCTTGGGGATGTGGCAGAGCTGAAAACATGATATGGCCAACTTTGAGAACGATGGCTTTGCTTGTCATCGGCAGAGAGAACCAGGTGACAGCAATGCACAATGCCTGATTTGTCAGGGATCTGACCGCCCAGTCCTGGGCTCCCAGGGGAAATCAGGTTCCTGGCTCTCAGAGGGGAAAAGACCCACTTGATATCTGGGCGACCTGACAGCTCTTGCTTCAGTGTGTTGGCCTGTGAAATGGGTATAACAATGATACTCGTGTTCAAAGGCTTTGGAGAGAAGGCTAATGCATCTGAGGCACTAAGAAGAGGGTCACAGTTGCTTACACACAAGGGGTGGGGGACATGACTGTTGCTGTTATTTGCATTCTCCCGTGTAGTTTTATCTCCCCTGAACTCTGCCAAGTAAGTTTGTTGGCCCCATTTTCCTGATGAGGGTTCTGAGTCCTTGACTAAGTAACTCATGTAAGGTCACACAGAAGGGGAGCAGAAGGGCCTAGGAAGTGCAAATAACATGACTTAGAGTAGAAATGATCATAATACTGTACTGTACTACATTATACTATTGTATGTTATACCACTTTAGTACACTACACTCTACAACATTATACTATACTATACAACATTATAGTATCCTATACTGTCCTATACTAAATACCATACTATATACTATACTATATTACATTCTATAGCACTATACTATACTATACTATACTATATTATACTGTACTATATACTATACTATATTATACAACATTACACTATACTATACTATACTATACTATACTATACTATACTATTCTATACTATACTTCACTATACTGTATTATACCATACTGCACTACATTGTACTACATTATATTATATTCTAGTATATTGCGTTACACTATACCATACTACACAACATAATATACTTAGAGGCCCAGTGCATGAAATTTGTGATGGGTAGGGTCCCTAATCCTGGCCGGTGATCGGGGCCAATCACGTTCCCTGCCTCCCCACTTCCCCGTTTCCTCCTTCCCTCGCTGCCTGCACACTGCCACTGCATGGTTCCCCACCTCCCCCCAACCCCTCCTTCCCTTGCTGCCTGTGCATCACCATTGCATGGTTCCCTGGCTCCCTGCCTCCACACTTCCTCCTTCCCTCACAGCCTGAGTCCGCTGTCACCCATCTCTGGTTCTCTTTCCCAGCCTGGAGACTGGCCCCAATAGGGCGATTGGGACCTGCTGCAAGGGGGAGGGACTGGGAAGTTGGCCAAAAGGCCAAATGGGGACTGCCACAGGGAGGGGCCAACCACCACCACAGTGGGTGGGTGGCAGGCCGATTGGGGCCTGCCAGTCAGTGATTGAGGCCTGTGGGATGGGGTCAGCTCCTTCTGCTCCCTGGTGGTCTGTGCACATTATAGCAACTGGTCATTCTAGTCAGTCTGGTCGTTCAGTTGTAACAGTCACTTAGGCTTTTATATATATAGATATTGTAATACTACACATACTATACTAAAATATACTATAGCAAATCATGCTATAGTAAATTATATTATATATACATTATACTAACACTATATTATACTATATACTAGAGGTCTGATGCACAAAATCTGTGCAAGGGGGTTGGCCCTCACAGTTGTGGCAGCTGCCTTGGCCCTCACAACCCTGGCTTTGTCTGGAAGGCTATCCAGAAGGTCAATCGGCCATTTAATCTAATTAGCATATTACACTTTTATTATTATAGATTATACAATACATTATATTAAGCTAAACTACACTGTAGTACACTACATTATACTGTACTAAAACATTATACTATGCTGCACTATACTATATTAGACAACACTATACTATGCTATGCTACATTATATTCTGCTATACTACACTGTAAATTCTATCTAATAAAGAGGGAATATGCTAATTGACCATCACACCCTCACAAAGATGGAGGCACCCACAGCCAATAAGGAGGAAATATCCTAATTAACTGCCACACCCTCAAAGATGGCGGTGCCCACAAGATGGTGGCACCCACTCCCCTCAGCCCTGCTGAGGTGGCAGGTGCATGGCATGGCCTGGCCACTCCACATGCCTGCCTCCAGAGTCTCCAGTTCCCTCAGCCCCCCAGCTGTCCAGAGCCAGCCCGAGGTGCAGGCAAGCCTCAGATGGTGGCTTTCCAGCTGCCCAGGGCTGCCCAAGGTGCAGATAACCAGGCCTGGCTGAGGCTTGCACTGCTGGCAGTGGCAGCAGCAGAGGTGTGATGGGGGCATCACCTTCCCCTGATTGCAGGGTTGCCTCCCTGAGGGATCCCTGTGAGAAGGGGCAGGCTGGCTGAGGGACCCCCCTTCCAGTGCATTAATTTTCATGCACTGGGCCTCTAGTGTATTATAAAAGCCACTTATGTTAGTATTCCAGCTGTCTCATTCTCAGGCTGATTTGAGGGTTTCTCTCTCTCTATTTTTAAAAAAATATTTCCTGGACTGCCTCTATTCTCCCTGGTTGCTATCCAGTTTAAGTAATTTATTTCCTTTTATTTGTTATATTTTCCCCCTGTGTAAAGTGTGGCAGTGGAAAACATGAGAAAGGACAGTTACCGGAGATTTAGGTTGGAGAAGGTCCTGCTGCAGGCCCAGCCAGGAGTCTGCATGTCCGGGTTGGGTGAAATAATGGACATGTTTACATGTCTCCCCTCCCCCCCGCTCCACCCTTACTTGTTTGGTTGGTGATAGTAGAATGGCTCTGGGCCCATCTCTGGCATCTGTAGGCCAGGGCTGGGAGGCCAGAAAGGACTGTACTTTGCTGCCTCATTTCCTCCGTAACACCTGTGCGGAAGATCTTGAGAGTGTGGGCACCAGCTGCCAGGGGTCTTGATGTTGCCACAGGCTCTTCAGGCTAAACACTGAGGCCTCCCAAATGACCAGATGATTTACTGACACAACATAGGATTCTGAGGCCCTCCCTGTTTCCCCAAGATTTTACTTCCACCCCAACCGTGGTCATACTCTTATAGTTGTGCCAGAAAAGCACAGGCCTCCCCATAGTCTGCCTCCAGGTACCATATCTACAATGTGGATGAGGAGAACCCTGGCTTCCAGCAGCCGCGTGCCGTCTTCTACGCGGCCCAGATCCTCAGCGGCCTGGAGCACCTGCACAAGAGGGGCATCGTCTACAGAGACCTCAAGCCTGAGAACGTGCTGCTGGATGATGAAGGTGAGGCAGCCTCCCTGCCTGGCCTCCACTCCCAGCCTCCCCTTGCCCAGCAGGACTTTGTGGTCCAATGGGTCATCTGTAGGGGGCATGGGCTGATATTGACAAATGCTTGTCAGAGCTTCAAGTGGCACCAAGACATTTCTTAAGTTTGTTTACTATTCCTTTAGCTATTCTGCAACAGAATGGCATTGTCTCCCAATGGAGTTTTTGGATGGACATGGATGAAATTTGGTGCCTAATGCAGCTGCTAGAGTTACAGGGAGTTAGTTCCAGTGTGTGGAACTATTGGTAAATAGTTAATATTTTCTGGCCAAATTCTCACTCAGTCACTCTTTTCTTTCTGCCTTCTCTGTCAAGTTGGGATTCTTACCAGAAAATAAGCATAAGCATGGAGATTTAGATTTCCTTTACGTACATCCCTTTAGATTTACCTCCCCTTCTATCACCAAGTCACACAAACGTGTGGGCATTCTCAAAGGCCATTGCTGCAGAGCTTGGGGAAGAGAAGACAGAGGAGGAAACTACTTGGGTGGATTATGCTCTGGATTCAGGTTGCAGGTGCTGATGGGACCCCTCAGTTCCTCTGTAGTCTGACTGGGGCAGAGGCACCTGGGTGCTGAGGCCTCATGCCACCGCCCCGGGGTGTGCATGTGAGTGTGCGAGTGCGCATGTGTGCGTGTCTGCATGTGTTCATGAGTGTGTGTGTTTATGTGTGAGCAGGTGTGTTTGTGAGTACATTTATGTGTGCATGAGCATTTGTGTGCGTGTGTGCGTGTGTGCGTGTGGGCAGAGCCTGGCTCTTGGCTCCTGTGGGCTCCAGGCACACCAGGTGCCTTTGTTCTGTGGAGCCACATATGATGTCAGCCCATGTTTGCTTTTCAGGGAATATCCGAATTTCTGACCTTGGGCTGGCTGTGGAGCTGAAGGAAGGGCAGACCAAGACCAAGGGCTATGCAGGGACCCCAGGTAAGGGTCTGAGAGCAAGGATAGGAGCAGCGTCTCTCAAGAGGAGGGGCGAAGCCCTGGGGGTCTCCAAGGCCTGGGGTAGTGGCACGGTGAGGGCTGGGGGTTGGTAGGGCAGCGGCTCCCTCATCCCCAGAGCAAAGAGTAAAACCAGAAGGACTGGCTAGTGGGCCTGCACAGCGGCAGCAGGAACCCGCACCCCCTGCAGGGACGAGCCCTCCCCCTTGAAAAACCATGATTGGTTTTAACATGCTGTACCCTCTGTTATGAAAGCTTCCTCCTTTGATGGCTTTTTTGTTTGAGTCACAGAATCCTCCAAATCCTTGGGGTTTGGGCTTTTTTGGTGTTTGTACTTGTCACCACAGTGTCTATCCTCATCTGTGGCTTTATTTAGGGAAAGATCTAATCTTGAATTTCTAGATCCTCAGCCCAAATCTATGACGTTCCACTCCTGGCATGAGCGTGTGAGTGGAAACACTGCTTACGCATTACATTACGCATTAATGATTAATGATTCAGATCATTAGGAGAAAGCCCAGAAAACTCCAGAGCCAGCATTTGAAGTAGTTTGACCTCCGGGATATAGCCTGACCTTGTTTGTGCAGGGTGCGAGGGCCCTGCCAGCCACCAGAGGGCCCCCTAGGCTTTGCTGAGGCCTCTGAGATACAGCTGTACTTTAAACAGAAGGGATGAAGCTTTCCAGGTGGGTGGCTCTCCTGACCAGTGCATGCAAGCATGGCTCTGAGCATTCTGGCTCAGGTGAAGGGTGTAACCCTCAAACAGAGGCAGCAGATGCTGAAGAGAGGGTAACTTTAAGGCTGGGGCCTCCAGCAAAGCCACAGGGATCCTTCTGGATCCTTCTGCTTCAGCCCCTCTGCACAAACCCTAGGCCCCACCGAGGGTCAGAGCCTCTGTGCCTCTGAGCCTCTGCAATTGACCATGAGCAGGGTGCTCACCTCGGCTAGGGCTGTGCCTGCCCAGTGGGA
Organism: Antrozous pallidus; assembly: GCA_027563665.1. NCBI lineage: Eukaryota > Metazoa > Chordata > Mammalia > Chiroptera > Vespertilionidae > Antrozous > Antrozous pallidus. The sequence continues at coordinate 73,842,404 of CM050519.1, forward strand.
TACTCTAAGTCCTATAAGGCATGCTCTCTGTCCTCAGTGAGTTTCCAGCCAGGAGGAGGAGATGAGTCAATATGTAGAGGAATTAGAAACTAGGTAGTATTTAGTCATTAACTCATTAATTCATACAACAGATATTTGTTAGCTCTTTGCTCAGGCATCACGTAAGACCTCAAGGATTGAAAAGGATGCATCATTTGGGACTGAGTTGAGTGAAGCAGACTAGAGGTGCCACTGAGTTATTTCTCACAGGAGATGATCCCTGTGGTCTGATTGGCCTGTCAGTGGTCTGATTGGGCCCCATTTTAAATCTAGAAGTTGTGATCAGTTGAACACATCTTTTCCACAAAGTCTGAGCAGCCTGGGCTATAATGTAATTCCTCGAAAAGCAGAACTTTAAAAGGTATATTCAGGCCCAGGAGGTTCTTTGGAATTTGACTCCTGTAATCTCTTTGGAGAAACGATTCTGCAGTCACATCGGCTTGGCTGGTGTTGCCAAGCACATCTCCCTTTTAGACAGTTACCATGAGCATGGGTATACTGAAGGGCCAGGAAGAATAAAAAATAAATGGACGCAATTAGCCTTGCTTACATCAGAATCTCTGAAGTCATTTCAGCACAGAAGCCTGTGCCTAGCTTAAAGCACCTGCCCCTGGTCCCAGGGACTGGCCCCAGAAACTGGCCTGCTTACCCTTCCCACATGCTGGTCTGGTCTCTACACAGGTGGCAGTTAGAAAGTAGAGATTCAAATCTTGTTGACCTTCAACATGTGCAGCTCAGCACATGGTCTGAAAACCCAAATATAGCACAGAGGCATGGGAACAGACACAGTAATGGTGAGCATCTGACCTGATCCTGGGAGTTGGACTAAGCCAGGCACATGCACTTAACAAATTCTTACTTCCTTTGATGAACATGGCATCTTCTATCTGAGACAGAGGCATAAAGCATGTGATTAGAAGCATTTAGCAGTCAGACCATACAGGGCTTAGGCACGCAGACCCAATACTGGGCTCTACAGGTGGACTCCAGGCTCTAAGACCATCTGTCTCTGTGACTCTGGAGCACTTACCTACACTTCCTCACCAGTAAAAGTGTCGTAATTACCCTCCATGGGTAACATTAGAAGTGAGAAGACAATGGGAAAATGTCCTAAAAATTAGAGAGAAGATGATTTCCCACCTAAAATTTTATATCTCACTCAACTATCAGTGAACTATTAAGGGACAATAAAGCCTTTTTATTTTTTCAGATACAAAAGTTCTCAAAAACTTCGGCACCCTTCCTCAAATTATTTGACCAAAATAAGGGAGTCAATGGAAAAGTTGACTTGGGAGGAAGAGAGAGAGAGAGAGAGAGAGAGAGAGAGAGAGAGAGAAGTTTTCAGGACGACAGGGAGATTCTAGGCTGCTGACTAGAATCCATATTAGAATAGGTTAGAGATTCCAGAAGACTTTTTGATGAGGATGAAATTGACAAAATATTTAATATATCAGAACATGATAGGTATTAGAGAATTGTTGGGGAATATTGGGTCAAATTAATTATAAGAACATAGTGAAAGAACTAGCAAGTGAAAGAAAAGCTAAGATAATCTGGAAAAACCAATAAAAACTTGTCGGAAAGGAAATATAACTGGGGCTTAGTTTTTGGTTCAGTGGGGAATAGCTGAGCTGAGTGCTGACCAGCCAGATGATGTATCAAGAGAGGAAGGAAGGAAAAGTGTGTGCATGGTGAAAGGAGGAAGAGGAACAGACCCTCAACTTCCAGAGCAAGAAGTCAATTGAGGATGCCCCCGTGGGAACTACAAAACCAGCAATATAAGCTTGTTATGTAGAGGTATGGATATTAATTCCAAAATAACCATCTGAAAGGATACTGAGATGGGATAAGGTGGAGGACGAAGGGTCATGCCCTATAGAACTAGCTAATTCTTTATGTGCCTGAATAAATTTGATACAAATGAAAATTAAGTTATTGAAAGACTATTAGGTGGAGTAATAGTTGGTTTAACTACCCTACCAAAGGATAATGTAGTGGTTCAAAGCTCAGATGCCTGAATTCTCTGTTACCCTATTATCTATGTTATTGTGAACAAGTTAGTTCCCTAAGTAATAAGAAAAAGCAATGACACTTACTTGGATGTTAGAAGGATTAAATGAGATCACTTTGTATTTTCACCTGCCACCCAGCAAGCATGGAATGGTGGTCAGCTAGAATAAGTGTTACTAACGGGTGCTGATATATGGACCCTCATCAGTCAAGAACAAGGCCTCCTTGAGTTCTGAGAGTCTGGCCATGGTGAGCATCCTTCAGCTTCAGCCTCAAGTGTGGCCCCTAGGACATTACCCCTCCTTCTTTGAAATGACTTGGCTTAAATCTGTCCTTTTCAAGTGCCTGTCTCTGCTACCCTCACGACCACACACAGAGATAGCCCCTGAGGTCACACACTCGTGCCTGAGAGGCAAGAATCATGGCTCTGTCTGTCATGGAGGATCTAAGGGGAGATGAGGCTTCACACCATGTGTATAGAGCAGTGGTTTCAAACAGAGGCAATTTGCTCCTACGAGACACTCAGCAATGTCTGGAGACGTTTTTGGTTGTCACAACTGGGGAGGGCATGCTAAATGGTGGATTGAGCAGCAGGGATGCTGCTCAATACCCCACAGTGCACAGGGCAGCCCCACCACAGAGGATTTCCTCCCCAGATGTCACCAGGGGCACATGGGAGCATCGGCTCTGTGCTCACCACTGGCTCTGTGCGGCTGCGTCACTGAGTTCACACTGTGTTCTTTCCTGGCAGGTTTCATGGCCCCAGAACTCTTGAGGGGTGAGGAATATGGCTTTTCGGTGGATTATTTTGCCCTGGGGGTCACACTGTATGAGATGATTGCGGCCAGAGGACCCTTCCGAGCCCGGGGAGAGAAGGTAGGAGGTGGCCTAGCCATGCCCCTGCAGCTGTTCTGGGGTTTACTCTCCTTGTTGGGTGGGTGTCATAGGAAGAGGTGTCTGCAGCTGACCTGGTGGGGGAGCTGCTTAAATCTTGAGCTCTAGGCTTCTCATGGAAGGTCCTTCATGGGCAGAAGAGAGGAGACACAGTGACTCCATCTACGTAGCTCACAACACTGGGGAGCATTTCAGGAGAGGTGTCTGAGCTTTCCTAAGCCCACCCCTGTGAGCAGCACTCAGCACCCCTCCCCTTGAGCCAGACTGATTCCTTTGACAGCCTTTGTCCTCTTCCCTATAGACAAATACTAAAAGTCCCCTCCCACGATCCTAAGAAACCACAAGATCTGCTTCAGGTGCAGCACAACAGCTTTTTTTTTAATGTCTTGGAGGAGAGTGGACATTCCATACTGTGATCCCTGGCCTCCCACACTCCTCAGTTCTTTTCTGTGTGGTCTGCCCCAGGCGTCTCCATAAACAGGGAATGTGGAGGGAGAAAGGAGGCAGCTCCAGGGGCCTGGTGTGAATGGCAGTCTTTAGACATAGGATCACCCACCTCCTTCATTATGAAGGTCACGCCCATCCTTTTCTTCTTCCTGGACCTCCTAGAGTGCCCGTCCCAGGCCCTGATCCTGTCCTCCATCTTCTAAGAGCAGAGAGTGCTCCATTGACTAACACACCAGTCACATGCATGTGTCTCTGCAACTCCACCTTGACCTCTAGTCACCAGTTCTATCTCCTGACTTCAAACAGCTTGGAAGAGCAGAGTTAAGACCAATGATGAGGCCATGATAGGAGCTCCCATCTCCCATCTCAGAGCTCTCGCTGACCCACAGTCCCAAGCACACTCTCTATTTGCTGTGTGTTAACAAGCATGATAGACTTTTATGAGATACCCAAAGTGAACCAAGCATGTCTTTCAGTACCTGTCTCTAGAGTGACATGAAGGAAGGAACCTAAATACACCCACAGCATGAATGGGCCTCAAACTTGTTAATTAAATGATGTAATTTCTAGGAAATTTTAGGAAAGGTATATCTATTCTATTGTGAGAGTAAATGGGTCTGTGTTTGCCTGAGGTCAAGGTGAAGGTGGGCTGCAGAGGACACAGGGGAATTTTGGGGTGATGGTGGTGGTGGAGTATCTAGCTGTTGATCAAAGCCTTTCCCTCGAGTCACTGAAGATGGAGCTTTGTGGTATGTGTATTGTAATCAATAAAGAAGGTTGAAAACAGGTGAAATGATACTCTCTCAGGTTTCTATCCAGGTAGAAGACTTCTCTACCAGCTCTATGAAGTTCACTTATTGTTTCTTGTCATTATTTTTTTCTCCAGTAGCTAATGAGTGATTATATAGAACTAGTGGCCCGGTGCATGAAATTTGTGCAAGGGCGAGGGTGTCCCTCAGCCCAGCCTGCACCCTCTGCAATCTTGGACCTCTTGGGGGATGTCTGACTGCTGGTGGGATCAGGCCTAAACTGGCAATTGAACATCCCTCTCACAATCTAGGACTGCTGGCTCCTAACTGCTCACCTGCCCGCCTGATTGCCCCTAACCACTCTGTCTGCCGGCCTGCTCACCCCCAACTGCCCCCCTCCCTGTCAGCCTGCTCGTGCCCAGCTGCCCCCCACTGCTGGCCTGCTTGCCCCCAACTGTTCTCCCCTCCTGGCCTGATTGCCTCTAACTGTCTCTGCCTCGGTCCTGCCACCATGGCTTTGTCCTGATCTACTTAGCATATTACCCTTTTATTAGTATAGCTATATCCACCAGAACTCCTTAAACTATACCGAACCCCAACTATGACCAGTACCTTTAGGGTTCCACTCATTTCCCTGGAGATGTTGAACCATTCTATGCTGGGAAGGAGAGCGCACTCAGGTATTCCTGTCACCTCTGCCTCAGTGTGAAGGAGGGGCCGGCCTCTTTCTGAGAGGAGTGCTAGCCCTGCCCAGACACCAACAGGGACTGTCCAGTCTCCTGGAGCCTGAGGGGCCAACTCTGATGATGTTGGTGGGTTTGGCAGAGGTTAACATGATGTGTGTCCCACCGTGCAGGTAGAGAACAAGGAGCTCAAGCAGAGGATCCTCTCGGAGGTGGTCAAGTACACTGACAAGTTCAGCCAGGCCAGCAAGGACTTCTGTGAAGCACTGCTGGAGAAGGACCCGGAGAAGCGCCTGGGATTTAGAGATGGGACTTGTGATGGGCTCCGAGTTAACCCCCTCTTTAAAGACATTAATTGGAGACAGCTTGAGGCTGGTACTGTTGGCATGCCTTTGGATCTGAGTCGGGGAACAGAGGGGTGTCCTGTTAGGTGACTCTTGCTTGCCTGGCCCATCCTATAGTCATCATCTAGGCTTAGCTCAATGTTAGCAGAGCAGGAACACCTGGTTGATGCTCTTCCAATAGCTACTCTCGAGCCCGCTAGGAAAACTACTACCCTCTAGTATTCTATTTATCCCCCATGCACCTAGGGCTGTGTTAATAGATTAGGTCTTTTAGGACACCGGCTGGAGTTGGAAACTGTTGAATGTAATATGTAGGGAATATGCTGGCTGGCTTTTGATCCAAGCCTGCTGTTTTGCATTTCCATACCCCATTCTTTCATGGAACCCATGATCCACATCAAGGCAGGATAGCTCAATCTGTCTGTTTGGGAGAAATTCATTCCTTCAACCAGCATTTGTTATCAGGTGTCATGTGCAGGCTCCTGTGTGTGTGCATGTATGTGTCTCAGTGTGTGCCTGTCTGCTTGTGTGCATGTGTCTGTGAGAGAGGAAAGTGTAGGACACAATCACATGCCCAGAATTTACAGCCAGGGTATATAAACATGTGACTAGGTGGCAGGAGCCCCAGAACAGTGAGTAGTCAAGAAGTTCCTTTGCAGGAAAGGGTCAGAGCAGAGGTGGGTCCTGGCTGATCTGAAAGGGGCTCACTAGGAGAGCTGTTCAGACCAGCCCAGAATGGGTGAGGGCATACAGCTCTGAGTGATTAGAACCTGGAGTAGTTGAGCCAGGCCTAGTCCTAAGGTCACTGGAATGGTCTGGCAGCCCATCCATGAGCTGAAAGGAGGGAGCTGGAGATAAGTGAGAGGGAGGCAGGGTCAGTCCTGGGCAACTGAAGTTCTGTGTCTGGTGACTGGGGAATCGCCTCCTGAGTAGGTTTGAGAGCAAAGCTGGCTTTGGAAGGATGAGAAGCCCAGCTCTGAGCATGTTGGGTTCCAGGTGTCTGACCTGCATATGGTGGTGCCCAGGAGAGGCAGGTTTGAGGGCACGAGTATGAATGGGGTCTGCAGTGAGGAGGGGTAAGGCAGCATGAGGGGAGGAGGCCATGTTGGGCAAGAACACACTGTCCATGTCGGGGTTCTGTGGAGGATGCCCAGGACCTTTTCAGGTATGCTAATTTCTTTGTTAGCAACTCAGACACCCTAACAGGAAGGGCAGCAGCCAGACCATGGCCCTGCTCCCCGAACCATTTCACATCTGTGTTTTCTGTCTTCCAACAGGGATGCTGATCCCCCCCTTCATCCCAGACTCCAGAACTGTCTATGCCAAAAACATCCAAGATGTAGGGGCCTTTTCCACAGTCAAAGGTGTGGTCTTTGAAAAAGCAGATACAGACTTCTTCCAGGAATTTGCCACCGGCAACTGCTCCATTCCCTGGCAGGAGGAGATGATTGAGACGGGCATCTTTGGGGAGCTGAACGTGTGGCGTGCTGATGGGCAGATGCCCGATGACATGAAGGGGATCACTGTGGAGGAGGCTGCTCCCTCCTCCAAGTCAGGAATGTGTCTGGTTTCCTAGACATGCAGGAAAAGGGACTTCCCTCCGCAGCTGGCAGGGCTGAATAGGCCTTTGCGAGTCAGTGGAGCCCTCTCGTGGTGACAGGCAGCTCCCGCCTGTGTAGCGGAGCTGCTCACAGCAGGGGCAGGAGTAGGAGGCACAGAGCCACCAGACTCCCAGGCCCAGGGTCAGGAGCTCCAGCTTGTAAATAGTCTACTTCTTTTGCCCCATTTCACTCAAAAAAGACACAATCATGGCTCCTGGACAGAGTACAGCAATAATACAGAACTGTCCAGGCTCCTGTATGGACATGCAAGTTGGCAGCGGAGTTGAACAGCTGGGCAGATGGCTGCTTAGATGAGAGGACGCTCAGTTTGGGTTTCCTGGCACCTTAACTGCAACTTCCAAGAGCCCCATCCTTGGTGGAGGCCTTCTCTCGGTTGGTCCAGGGGGTGGCAAATCACAACCCTTGGGCTTCGGGGCACCATGAGAGAGGCCTGGACTAGTCCCCCTTCACACCAGCTCCTGTTTCTCCTGCCACCTGGTCACTGGCAGGGGCCTGGGGACATGCCCTCAGCACCCTCTGATCCTCAGGAAAGGAGTGGATCTTGACAGTCAATGGCTTTGGAGGGTTGCTGGCCAAAACTAGGACCCAACTACCTTCTTTTTGCTCTAGAGCCTGTGTAGGAAAGATGACCAAGCTCTGAGGTGTGTGTGGTCCAGATGATTGCTAGGTGTAGACTCTCTAGTTCTGTGGAGGCATTTCAAGTGTGTTCCTTCTGCACATGAAGACTGTACAGCACCCTGGACTGGTGAAATAAACCCTACCAGAACTGCCCTTCTCTCCTGGTGTGGTCTTGTAGTCATAGGATGCTCTGGATGGGCCTTGGATAGGCATCTAGTACTTTCTGGTCTGTGATCTGAAATAACCACCTGGTACATTTCCCTGGGCAGGCCCAAGATGAGGGATCTGGGGGTGGAGGGATGCTGATCTGTTGGCAGGACAAATCACTGTGCCCTTCCCCAAGTCCGTTTTATTTTATAGACTAGTACATTCGGATAAGGTAATGGCTCTAAATTTCACTTCACTATACTCTGGTACAAGAAAGACCCATTGATGATATTTCTGAAGACTTTTATTTTGTACAAGATACCATGGCCCTGAAGGGTGATGTGAGCAGCCTCAGTGGTGGGGGTGGAGGCCTGACCCTTGCCCCCTCTGGCCACCATCCCCACCTGCCGTTTGGGGCCCGCGGTGCCTGATGGTGGAGACCCTTTTGTTATACCAGTTTCACCAGCGAGGACCTTTCAGCCTTTATCTTGTGCTTAGATATAACACAGTCGCTTACATTTGAACTTCAGATAAATAACAAGTCGTTTTTTAAGTGTGTGTCTCATTATTGCATAGGACATACACTAAAACATTGTTCATTGATTTTTGGCTAAATCTGGCATGCCCATGACTTAACCTATGGCCAAGTAGTTAGTTATGCCATCGAACTCACAGGTCTGTTGGATTATAACAGTGCTCAGCAAACTCATTCGCCAGCAGAGCGGCAAACTGCAGTGGCTTGGGAGTCGCGATTTGCTGACTGCTGGGTTATAATCCCAAAAAGCAACTTATTTGTGACTTTAGCTTTGTTTCTGAGACTATTCGGGCGTGTTCTTTTTCTATTCCCCACCCTCACAAACTCAGGTTGGGCCCACGTATTCACACATAGGCAATCAAAAGTCACTTTATTTTTAAAAAACTTTTAAGCCCAGCTGGCGTGGCTCAGTGGTTGAGCATCAACCTGTGAACCAGGAGGTCATGGTTTGATTCCTGGTGAGGGCACATCAATCCCCAGTGTGGGACGCGCAGGAGGCAGCTGATCAATGGTTCTCTCTCAACATTGATATTTCTATCTCTCTCTCTCTGTCCCTTTCTCTCTGAAATAAAAATATATTTAAAAACAAAAATACACGTGTTTAAAACAAAATTTCACATAGAGGAAACGAATTCTGGATGCCCAGTCAATGACCACGGAGATACCTAGAGACGCCCGAGAGGTACAAGAACCAGGACCCTACTGGCACCCTCCCAGCCCCATGCCCCCTCTCTGATGCTCCCCTGCCCAGAGGTGACCATGCTTCTGTCTGCAGCCGCTTTAAGTAACAGTGGGCTCAAGGCATCACATTACATGCCCTATCCATCCATGCGATAAGTGGGACTCCAGTTACCTCAAACTTCTTTCCTGGCTGGTTAAAGGGGCATTTCCGTCCTCTCCTCTGAGCTGTCCTGCCCTCCACAGTCAGCCTCAGCTTCTGGCTCCAGGGGTGACCCTGGTGAGGGAGGAAGACGCTCAGGGCAGTTCTGAGCTACTGGGCAGGTGCTTACAGTCACTCTTCATTCTGGGGCTTCTTCATGGGTCTTTGGGGACCTCTACTGTGGGCACCTCTCAGGTACAGCCCCTACCTCCCTACCAGGCACACTCCAAGGGGTCTTGTTGTTCAGCACTGTGTGACGGTCCCCACTCCAGCTGTCACCCTGCTCACCTGAGTCCAGGGCACCTGCTGTCCTGCTTGGGCTATGGGGATGCCTGCAGCCCCCCAATGCAGCAGCAACTCACTTTGTTCCTCTCCAAGTACTGCTGGCTTGTCTGGGCTTGTGTTCACCCACAGAGCACATCTTGGGGGCCCCGGGACATCTGAGGTGGGGTCCTCTGCAGAGAAGCCTTCGTCTCAGATCCCTCTTATGCTGCACGCTGTGAGCTGGCCAAAGATTCTCAGAAACCAGGTTCAACATCCCCACAGGGTGGCTGGTCATAGGCATCTGAGCTCGGCTGTCTACATGCCCTGCTGAAAGCCTGACAAGCAATACCCCACTTTTACCATCTTGCGTGTGTGTGTGTTGGGGACCAGTTTAGACATCAATAGTGGTAAAAACGTCACCACGGTATTTCCTTAGCAAACTAATTGCTGGGAGGGTGGTCAGGGTGGCCAGGAGAGGCTACGATCACAAGGGCTTCAGGGAGACTGTCTACTTGTAAAAACAAAAAGCACAATTTTTATTCAAGTGGAAAAGGGTAACAATAAAAGTTAAAAAAAAGAGGGACAAACTGGCCAGGTGGCACAGTTGATTGGAGCGTCATCCCATACACGAGGTTGTGGTTTTGATTCTCAGTCAGAACGCATATCCAGGCTGCAGGTTGAATCCTCAGTTGGAGTTTGCATGGCAGGCCACTGGTCAATGTTTCTCACAGAAGTTTCTCTCCCTTTTTTCTCTAAAATCAATAAATACATATCCTCTGATGAGGTTGTTTTTTTTAAAAAGAGGAACAGAGAACCAAGATGGCGGAATAGGTAAACACCTATTGTTCTGCCCCACACAACAATTCAAAAACTACAACATAACAACAAAACAAACATCACCCAGAATCACCAGAAAGCTGGCTGAGTGAAAACTCCACAAATAAAAGTAAAGGTGGGACACTGAGACTCAGAAGAGCAGCGGGAGCGCAGCCTTGAAGACGGAAACAGGTTAGGAACTGTCCTGGTCGTGCTGTAGGGCTGGAGCAGCAACCCCGGCTGGATTTCTCCAACGGGGAGGGCGGAGACGTCCCACTACACGGATTCCCCAGTGCCAGGCGAGGTCTGAGATCCGGGGTAAATGGAGATGTCCCACTGCACAGATTCCCCAGTGCCAGGCGAGGTCCGAGGTCCAGGGGACGCACCCTGGAAGCTGGGCACAGCAGAGGTCTCCTAGTCTGCGGAAAAACCGGGCAGCTGGGAAAAGAAGTTTGCGTGCAAGTGTTGCACAAATGAGAGACTTGCTCCCTGGAAACTTGTCTCCTGGTCCCAGAAACCACCTATTTTACAACCCTGGGTGAGACTTTGGGTGTGCAGACTTATTTGGGGAGAGGCAGAGTTGTCTGGCAAGGGGAAGAGACTAGCGGCTTTCTCTTGGAGGTGCCTGCAGCCATCCCCATCCAACAGAGACCCGAGCGCGACAGCGCCACATAGGACATAGCTGACACTGAGGCTGCCTGCTCAGCTCAGAGACTCCGCCCATCCAACCTGAACACAGTCTCCCTTCGCAGCCGATTGGCCTGGAGGTCAAACCCTCCTAGGGCCAACAACAACAAGCTGGGTTTAAATTCAAAAATACTGTACAACCCATAAAGGATTGCAGTAAGAGTACCCATCTCAAATACCTGGGGAGGCTGTGCCACTGACCCTTAGAGGACATCTACCACATAAAGCAGCCAGCATGCAGAGATATGGAAAGAAATCAGGTGTGAAAGAAATGGAGGAGAAAAGATGACAAGACATAGAGTTCAAAACCACGGTTATAAGGCTTTTCAAGAGGCTCCTAGAAAAGGCCGATGAACTTAATGAGAACTACGAGGAAATAAACAAGACCAACCAGGAAATGAATGAGACTTACAAGGAAGTGAATGAGACCCTCCAAGGAAATGAACAAGACCTCTGAGGATATGAATGAGACCCTCACAGATATGAAAAAGGACCAACTAGAAATCAAGCATACACAGACTGAAATAAAAAATATTACACAAAGTCCTAAAAGCAGTCCAGAGGGCCACAAGAACCAAGTCAAAGATTTGAAATACAAAGAAGCAAAATCCACTTGGCTGGAAAAGCAAGAACCAAAAAGAATTCAAATAATTGAAGATAGCGTAAGGGGCCTCTGGGACAACCTCAAGCATGCCAACATCCGAATTATTGGGGTGCCAGAAAAAGAGAGAGAGCAAGTTAATGAAAACCTACTTGAAGAAATAGTGACTGAAAACTTCCCCCACCTGGTGAAAGAAACTGACTTAAAAGCCCAAGAAATACACAGAACCCCAAAATATAGGAATCTAAAGAGGACCACACCAAGACACATCATAAATAAAATGCCAAGAGCAAAAGATAAAGAGAGAATATTAAAAGCAGCAAGAGAAAAACAGTTGGTTACCTACAAGGGAGCACCCATATGATTGTCATTGGCTTTCTCAACAGAAATGATGCAGGCCAGATGGGAGTGGCAAGAAATATTCAAAATAATGAATAGCAAGAATCTACAACCAAGATTACTCTATCCAGCAAAGCTATCATTCAGAATTGAAGATCAGATAAAGTGCTTCGCAGATAAGAAAAAGCTAAAAGAGTTCATCACCACCAAACCAATATTATATGAAATGCTGAAAGATATTCTTTAAGAAGAGGAAGAAGAAAAAGGTAAAAATATAAATTATGAACAACAAATACACATCTATCAACAAATGAACATAAAAATCAAGTGAATTGATAGGCTGTTGAACAGGATAAACTGGTGAATATAACAGAGACATGGACATAGAGAGGGAATGGACTGACAATTCTTGGGGAGAAAAGGATTGTGGGAAGTAAAGCAAGAGACTGGACAAAAACCTTGCAACAATGGGAACGACAGTGGGGAGGGGGAGGTGAGGGTGGAGGGTGGAATAGGTACAGGGTGAAGGGGAGATATAAGGGGATAAAAAAGGGGAAACAATGTAATTAATAAACTGAACAATAAAGATAAAAAAGAGGAACAAGCTCTCTAGATTGTGAGATTAATACTAGTTGCATTCTTTTCTCCAAAATCACATATACACATATGCACACATATATACATATGCTCAGACACACACATACAACACATGCACAACTATATACACATATGCACACAACCATATACACACACAAACACATACATACACATGTGCACACACACTTTACCTTCATTTTCATCTCTCTATGGCTGCCAGATTTTAAAATTGCTCTCAAATTCTCTGTTCATCAGATTTTGAATCCCAGTGTATCTGATTTGCATGCTTCTACTTTGTTTTTTATCATGCAAGTCTTGTGTGGCTTTATTCTGCTATTCACAGGAGCTAGCCAGTCCCTACTGTTTATATACATAAATCTCCTTTTCCAAGCCCGAGTCATGCACTTGTTTGAGATTCTGCATAGTTGAGTGTAGCTGTGGCCTGTGAGAGACAGAGCCATCTTAGAAAGAGGCCACCTCCATCCACAGGGCAGGCCCAGAGGTTTATTGGAGTGAATACAGTGTGATACGGGGTGGTATGTGATCAACACAACAGCTAACAAAAACCAGGAGAAGTAGCTAATGTGCAACAATTAGGTCTTTGGGTGCCAGGCGTCATATGAGACACCATGGAGAAGCACAGACGCGCTCTGTCTCACTGGTTCCTGTTTTTCTCCTGGTCTCCTTGGTTGGACTGTAAGCTCCTGCAGGCGAGAGACCTGTCCTGGGCTTCTCTCGCACCCTGCTGTGCCCTCATCTGTGCCTCTTGCTCTAACACCTGCCCCACTGAGGAAGCAGACATTTACTCTAAAGCCTGGAATCACTTGGCACTTGTAATTTAGATTAAATCTCTTAGCTGTTCTGCCCCACCCACCTGTTTACCCACGTGGCGCTGTGTCAGAGGAGGGCTGCTGACATCAGAACCAGAATCTACAACATAGCACCCCAAATGTCCAGGATATGATGGACAGTTGATGGTCATAATAAGAGCCAGGGAAACCCCAACTGGAAAGAGAAAACACAGTAAACCGTGTCAACGGTGGAATGACACAGATGTTGGGATTCTCTGACAAGGGTTTTAAAGCAGATATCATTAAAAAAAATGCGTCAACGAGAAGTTGCAAAATGCTTGAAGGATATAAAAATGTAAAATCTCAGGAAAGAGACCGGACAATGTGAGTGCGGGCACAGTTTGAGTGGGAGGGGCTATTCCACGGCTGTCTGGGTGGCGTGGGCAAGACACGGAGCAGACATGCTCAGCTCTCTCCCAAAGTCTGCACTGTCCCCTTCTTGGCTGGTCTTCGGGGTGGCTGTGGGGATACCCCAAATGGGGGTAAGCCTTGTGCTCCCAAGGGCCTGACCAGGGTGACTTGGGAGACTGCTCATTGGACATTCGGGGTCCTGTGTGATCACCCAAACACGGGCCACTTACACACCTCAAACTTCTTATTTACTCCTTTATTGGGTTATTTGCTATATTCTCATAGCTAGTTTATTTTTTCTTGTTTACTGTCTTTGTAGATTTGTTTATCTAGCATGAGCTCTGTCAATGTACACTGAGTGGCCAGGTTATTATGATTTCTGAACGCATAATAATATGGCTACTCAGTGTATATCCTATATAATAAAAAGCTAATATGCAAGTTGTCCCCTCAACCAGGAGTTCGACCAGCAGGCAGGCCGGCCAACCGCCTATGTTCCCTCCCCCTGGCCAGGCTGGCTGGACCCCACCCATGCACCAATTCATGCAGTTCAGAGATCATAATAATCTGGCCACTCAGTGCAATTACCTAACATAAGCTTAGCCAGAATGAGCCTTAGAAAGGCTGAGCACTGGGGAGCATCTGTAATAATATCAACAACAACAACAAAAAAAGAAAAAAGAAAGAAAGTCTGGGCATACCTCCTTTATCTGATAGCAGGGTCCATCCCCTCTGGTGAGGGTTCAGACACACAGTGGGCCTCAATGGGAAACAAAACACAGATTACAGGCATTGTCAGCTGACAGAACAATTTTGAAGGAAAAAACCCTCAATTTTTTTAATAAAAAAGTGAAAAAGATAGACACTGAGGTAATGCCCAATTTAAAATGAAGATAAGAAGGCCTGATTTGATTGTATAAAAATCAAACCTCTGTTCCTCAGTTACAGTAGAAAAATGTTTTCCCATGTTCAAACTTCTTACTCACTTGTGAGGTCAATGGGCTGAGGCATACAGGTTATTAAGGGCGAATGCACGGTGTGAGGTTTAATGGAAATAGTGTGGAGCACTGCAGCTGGCTTCAGCCTGCCCTCTCCTTCCCCTCCCCAGGACTGGGTGAGAGTGCTCATCGTCCTGGTTCCTGTCCTGTCCCTGTGGTTCTGGGAGAGCTCGGGCACCTGCCCTTCTGGGGCACAGTATTCAATCTGCGCTATAGGTAAGGGGGATGAGTCTGCAAGGGGCGTGGTTCTCTCCTTCCAACAGGGCAACCACCAGGCTGCTGAGACTTGCCCTTGGGAGGTTGTCTGGTTAAAACAGGAGACAGTAGGCAAGCCTGTGATTGCAAATCCAAGACCAGGAAGGCACTCTTGCTCTGAGGAGTCATGGGAGGTTTGGGAGCAAAAGAACCTTGCAACATGAGATGTCTGGGACAGTGGAACCTTCCTGCTTGGGCTCATTAGAGCGATCTGGATCCGGGAGATCATGGTTACAAAGCCTTCTAGCAAAGCCCGAGAGTGCTTTTAATTTAAAAAATTTATGTCTCTGAGAACATCTCCTGTCTCGTCTCTGCGGCCTCACCCACCTCATCTGCGTGGACAGAACGGCGGGGGCCACCTGTCATTTCCCTCGTTGCTTGTCTGCATTATTCATCCCCTGAGCATCAACTCAGGGTTATTTGGTTACAGGAAGGAGTCGTGTTCTGTCCTCTGCAGTCCACTAACCCTTGAGAGCCTGGGGTCGGGCTGTGCGCACACACACTCCTGTGATGATTCGCACCTGCCTAGGGACCAAGTGGCCCGTGGCTCTGGAACAAACCAGATGAATTAAACCATGCCTGTGGCTGACAAAGGTAGCCTTGAGGTTAATTCCTCTCTTAGTAGAGCCCATGTCCTCGTTGTGAGAGCCCATTGACCCCTATCTGCTCAAATAAACCGGTTTTCCCATCAGTCAGACTGAAGTGATGGCTCTTCCAACCAGTTCTCCAGCAGGTGGGGCTGAGGATGTGAGGCTGCAGGTGGGAGAGGTGCCCAGCATGTGGCCCGACCTGGCAGGGAGCAGGTGCTAAGTGGTGTTTGGGAATCAGGTGCATTCACTCTTCCTTCATGTATTTGTATTGAGTGCATGCCATGAGCTGGACATGGTATGAAGCAGGGAACAAAAGGGCACAAGTCCCTGTTCTTGGTGAATTTATTTTCATAATAGAACTGAGTAAGTGTTGAGGCCATCCCTGCCCATCACCCAATCACACCTACTTTTATCCAAAAGAGGCAACGCTTTTCATTCGCTTTTAAAAAAATATATTTTATTGAGTTTTTACAGGGAGGAAGGGAGAGGAATAGAGAGCTAGAAACATCCGTGAAAGGGAAACATCAATCAGCTGCCTCCTGCAACCCCCCACTGGGGATGTGCCCACAACCAAAGAACATGACCTTGGCCGGAATCGAACCTGGAACCCTTCAGTCCACAGGCCAAAGCTCTGTCCACTGAGCCAAACCAGCAGGGGCAAGCTTTTCATTCTTATCATCCCTGGCTCTCTGTCAGTTTTTCCTCGGCAGTGGGTCTGTGTGCATCTCCTTCTTGGGTATCTCAATCCTGTGTTTTATTTTTTTAAAAATCACCCTGAGTTCTAAATTCTCTTGTACTTCCTCCCTGCTTCAAGCTGGAGCCTGTGACATTCATGGCTGCAGGGAGGGAGGCTTGTGGCAGGGTGGACAGGCAAAGTCCTAGCAGGGCTTTCCAGCTATGGCTTCTCAAAAGCCTAAACCCAGACACCTGAGGACATTGACAGAGGGGGAGGGAAGAGATCAGTCAGTGCCCAGAGTGGTCAGTGCCCTGCTTTCCAGGCCAGCCTTTCTGTAATAGGACTGGCCAGTGGGCACAGGGTCACCCAGACCACACCCTCTCACCTGGCAGGGAGGATGCAGAGGCATGCTGGCTAAAGCTGCCTGGGCTCAGTGGCAGACAGGGAGCAATTGGTGAAGTACCTCCTTCCCCACCCCATCCCTCATCTGCCACTGTGACATAACATTGTCTAGGCTGGAACTGGGGCCAACTTGGTATGTATGTGTGTGTGTGTGTGTCTGTGTGTGTGTGCACGTGCGTGCGCACACTGACATGACTGAGTGGGGCCCACAAAGGCAATGGACTGACCCAGGATCCAGGAAGATTAGTCTGGGGTGGAGCTAGCCTCTCCCATCAGCTCTTCCAAGGACATTAGCAGGTCATCCTGGCCCTCATGCAGGAAAAAGTATGCTGCCAGCTATGAGCAGGAGTATCCTGAGCACCCAGCCTGTGGGAGGCAAGGTTGAGGATCACTGTGCTGGTCACCAGAAAGGTCTTGGTCTCTGCACATGCAGGGCCATGCCCAGGGGGATGCTGGTAGTGCTCTCATAAGGTAATTGCACTCACAGATACTATCATCACTGTATGCTTTAGAGTATAGTTAGTGGCCTGGTGCACAAATTCGTGCACATTGAAAGAAAATTAATTAGAAGGAATATTTTAATATCGCTATTTGCCCTTTCTCTATAACAGAAGTGTCAACCAAGTTCATGATCAACAATGACAGATGGAAACACATGTGCATGATTGGCGCCAGCAAGAGCTTTATATGTATCATGCATGCACAAGTCAACTTAGCCTTTTATATATCTAGAATAAACTTGCTTAATTAGACCTGCTTTCTGGTTTAGCTAAACTTTTTCCAGCCCAGTGAAGCACCCCAACTTCTCTTTCAGGTAATTGTCAGCAACACAGCAGTAAATATCAACACAAAACAGATTATTGTAGATCACACAGGAAGAACCAAGGGTGAAATATTTAACTGAAGCAATGTTTGACTATATTCTGTGCAGTGAGAAAACCTGAAGTCATTTTCAAGGTCCACAGTTTCTTACTTCTTTCCAGTCAGGTCAAGTTTCTAAGCTTTCTAAATCTTGGTTTTCTGGCTAATGAAAAGAAAATAGGATTCCATCAAGTTTCCTATCTACCTACTCCAGGACTTCTGTGAAGATCAAATAAGATGAGGCACAGGGAAAATGCTTCACAGACATTTGGTTACAGTGCAAAATGTTTCAACCTGGCTATAAAGCAAGTCGTGTTTCTGGGCTGAAGAAACTGCAAGGAGACTAGTCGCCAAGAAGAGGAAGCTGGGCGTTGCTATGTGACATCATTACCTGGATGGACACTTAGCATATTAGCCATATACATTGTTACCTCACATTTCTTACTTTTATTTGTGAATTTCTTAAAGAGCATGTCTGTATGATTCATCTCTGCAGCTCTTTTAGTATCTTGCAGATAGAGGAAATGCAGTAAATATATGTTGATTGCATAAATAAAAAATTAAACTAAATGTCTGAAGTCAGGTAAATAAATACATGCTTTCCCATTTGGAAGATATAATTATACTTTGAAATTGTACTGACCTATTTTATATCTTGTTTCTGCCATTGACCAGCTACTTGGTTTTGGAAAAATTATTTAAATTCTTGTTGCCTCAGTTTCTTCATCTGTGAAATGGGCATAATACTGCATGGATTAAAGAAGGCAGCATTTGAACAGTGGCGATCACTGTGTGAGGCATATAGTAGGTGATCAAGAGTAGGCATAGGGTAGTCCCACCATCATTCCTATTGGACTAGCACCTCTGGGTGAGAGCCTCTGAGGAGACGGTTGTTTCTGGGGCAGCTGAACCTGTGTCATGTAAGGGCAGTCAAGGCCAGACACTGTAGGATATTTTAAACATTTACTCTAAGCAGGAGGGATTTGGTACTAGGGAGGACAGCATACATTTACCATAACTGTCTTAATAGGTTATCTTCATGTCAATAATAATTTGTTCAGTACCTCTGATTATCCTCAGACTAGTATAAGACAGATTTCTTCATCTTCTCATAATTGCCTTTGTAAGAGCTAAATTACATTCCATTTTAAAAATAACCTGATCCCAGACTATTGCTCCTCGCAGAGTTCAGTTTGCTACAGGCCTCCTGTGTCGGCCCGAGGCAGTATGCTATACCAGCTGTCAATTGGCATAACTGGCCCCAACGCACCTCACACACTTGGGGCAGGGAGGGGTTCTAAGGAGTGAATTCTAACTAACGAATGTCCCTTCTGATAATTAAACACGCAGGCTTTGTAGAAATTCTGGATCTGCTCTTGGTCACACCAATTAACCTCCTGGACCCTCAGTTTCCTCATCTGTGAAAGGGGAGTGATCCTGAGATGGTTGGAGGATGATGGGATGTAGGTGAGGTGGGGCCACTGGACTTTTGGGGCGTGCTGACACCTGCCACGACCCTTTAGACCTGTGCTTTTCGAGGTGCTTGGCTCATTATCCCAAAACGCATTTTCAAAATCTTGCTCCTTCAAGTTTGCATCTAAAATTTTCTGAGATGAACGTGTTAGTTGGAAAAGGATAGCATCCCTGGCAATACTCATACACAGTGTAAAAACGTATTTTCAGTAAATCTTTGGAACTTCGGATGGAGCCTCTCCAGCTTCTGGAACAGGCTGTCCCCAGGGTGGTGGCCGTGAGGGGGGCCGCCCGCCTGGGTGGAGAGGCTCTGCTGCTTACCAGCTGTGGGGCCTTGGGCTACTTACCTTGAGCTTCTGTTTCTTCATCTTAAAATATTATCAATTATTCAATCCAGACAAGTGGGCGTCTCCATGACAACCACTCACTTCTGAATTTACTTCTCCTGGCCCCGGTGGTGGGCACACAGGCCGGAAATCCACAAGTGTGCCCTCCCCGCCCCCCCCCCCCCCCCCCCCCCCCCCCCCCCCCCCCCCCCCGTCTGTCTCCTGCTCTTGGCTTCCTCGATGGAGGGTCTGATTTCTGAGAAGCTAGAGGAGGCTGGAGGCTGGGGGCGGGGAGGAGAAGGGAGAGAGGGGGAGAGGAGGGAGGGGGGAATAAAATGGGAGATGGGGGAAGGGGAGTGATGGGGCAGGGGAGGAGGGGAGGAGGGGAGAGAGGAGGAGACCGGGACCGAGGAGGGGCGGAGGGCAGGTGGGAAGGGAGCCGACAGACGCGGACAGCCAGGGAAGGGCGGCGCTCAGAGCCTTTAGCCACCGCGCAGCACCTGGACTGTCGCTGTCGCACTGGCAGAGCCAACCAAGGAGCAGCCGGAGATGCAGCCGCCCCCGCTGCCGGTGCCCGGGCCCCTGGCCCTGCTGGACACGACAGGTGAGTGTGGCCCGAGCATCCTCCCAGGCTCCCGCGGGTCCCAGCTGGCCTAGAGCGCAGGTCCAGTCCTTCCCGCCTCCCTGGGCTGTGGGACCCTGGCATGGGCACAGGCCCTTCTCCAATCATAGTTTCTCTCCTCTGTCTCTTTCTGTGTGTCTCCATGTCGCTTCCCTCCTATCTTTTCTTAGGAACAATGGAACACCGTAGGTCTGAACGGGACAACCCACCTGCCCTCCTTGCCCTCTCTGCCCTGTTTCAGCCTCTAAATGTTTCTCTACATTCCTTCCAAGGAGCCAGTCAGCTTTTTCTTGTTTGAAAGCAACAGAGGCACTTTGTTGTTGTTGTTGTTTTTGTTTTTCTTCATTCCAATGCGTCCTTCCACACACTTCAACCCCACAAGTTCTCGGAATCTCGTTCTAATCCTTTGATTTCTGGAACGGAGACCGGTGCAGCCGGGAAGGCAGGCGTGAGCGGGAACAGGAAACCTGTTGCACGTTACAGGTTGGGGAACTGGCCTAGGTCCTCTAGTCGGAAGGGGGCGATGTGGGGTCATGTTGGGTGTGTTTTCCTAAAGGGGAGAGGGCAGAGAAGAGTTTGAAAATGAGGGAAAAATGTTGGATGGTCTGACAGCTGCAGTGTCTCCTGGGCCCTGCCCCTTGCTTCAGAAATGATCCCATCGAAAACTATGAGGTTTTTAACCTCATAACCGTGTTTGGAGTATCTATGGAAAGTCTCTTTTAAAAAACCAGATTAGAAATGTTGTTTGATTTTTAAATAATAATCAAGGACTCTGGTCTCTTCCTCTAAGAAACAATTCTATTCCTCCACTCTCTAAGGCAAAATACTCCATTGCAAAACTTATTTACATGCGTTTTCATCCTCCAGGAAATGAATTAGTTATTAATAACTTTGTGTTATTAACTAGTTATTACTATATTATTATACTAGAATGATTTGATGGTTTAAAAATAGCATTTGACTTTATTTTTGTGTGTGAGGAGGAATTATATATTAAAAAAAAACACTAGAAGTTGGTCTTGTATGTCAAAACACAAAATCTTAGTGTAGCTGGGTGGGATTATGGGTAATTTCTTTCTCACATCTCTGTGTTCACAACCTTGGGCACATGTTACATTAAAATCTGAGAAAAAAAGGGAGATTGATGGCTAAGGGCATATCATTCTGCCTTGGTCTACTTTCCCAGGTTCTGTCACTTTATCGTCACAACTGAGTATCTCCCCCATTATTAAAATAACTCAAATCTTCTTTCGGGGAGGCCTGGGCCCTGCCATCAGGTAGGCCATGAGTTTGAACGCCCCCATCCCCAAGTGTTTATGAGCTCTCCCTTCCCTTCCTGGCTTTAATAAGTAGAGAAAGCGCTGAGTGACGGAGACAGAATCTGCTCCCCCTTTCCCCCCCGCCCCGGGCCCCATCCTTGCACTTCTAGACAAGACCAGATTGTCACAGGAGCTGTGGTTTAACAACTCTGGCCAAGGCTGGGCATAGGGACTGGTAGGGGCAAGAGAACTAGAGGGGCTCATGGGGAGTGATAAGGTAATATTCTGAGATATTCTAGATAGGACACACAGGAGTTTGGAAAAACAGTGAGCAAGACAGGTGAGATGTAGCTGTTGGTCCATTCAGCTTCACATGTCAGAATTACTCCTCTCAACTCCCAGTTGGAAAAACACTGGTTAAGAACAAGTGCTATGCTATCTTAACATTAACACTACCATGATTAATATATTTATTAATGCCATGATTAATATATTCATTACATTCATATAAACATAGACCTTTCACATATATTCTCTCATATAACAGTCTTAAGAAGTGGGCAAAGTAGGTGGTTATTATCATCTGAACTTCACAGAACAGGAAACTGAAGTTCATTCATTCATCCAGCATGAAGAAACCGCTATCTCCTAGCGCAGTGGTCGGCAAACTCATTCGTCAACAGAGCCAAATATCAACAGTACAACGATTGAAATTTCTTTTGAGAGCCAGATTTTTAAAACTTAAACTATATAGGTAGGTACATTGTTATTAACTTAATTAGGATATTCCTAAGCTTGCCTTTGCTAAGAGCTCAAGGGGCCAGAGAGCTGCATTTGGCTCATGAGCCACAGTTTGCTGACCACTGTCCTAGTGAGAGTTCGCCCTAGAGTCCAGCACGCAACAAGACAGACACAGTGCCTGCTCTCACGGAGTTCTCTTTTGGCTGGGCTCAGAGAGGGTGACTGGCTGCCTAAGATCACACAGCTGGTCTGAGCAGACCCAGAACAGGGTGGAGACAGGCCTTGTAAGCTGTCACCATAGTTACACACCTAATAGTAGGTATTTTAGTTCACAGGCACTGTCTTAAGAGCGCCTTAATTGTAGCAATGCACATAATAGTCTTGCTAATGGGATAGGGAAATCTAGGGAACAATTCAGGTAATTCTAGTTATCTTTCTCCAATTCAAAATCTCCTTTCTCTCCAAAACCTGATCTAAAAATGCATATGTCTCATGGTAACTATAAGGCAATCTTAACCTATTCTTACCTTCCTTGAATTAATATTTTGATTCTTATTTTTTTGCACTATCCTATATTTATAAAGAATAAGGTCACGATTTTTCTTTTTGTTATCTCTGTTGTACCTGGAGTCAAAATGTGACAGTATGTGTTACTAGAAGAAGATTGTTCAGAACCATTTGTCCTCAGCGTCCCATATGAATTATGCTGGCTCTCTTTCCTGGCCTGGTCTGAAACCTGGGAACTTATGATAGAAATGCTGACAAAAGGGGATAGCTTACACCTTCTGCTTTTTATCATGTAGCAGCTTCAGAAGAAGAGTCCAACTTGGGAAAAAGTGGTGAAACAGTCAAGTTATATTGAAAATGATTCATGGGAAGATTTTCACGAGCTCAGAGATGTGTGTAACTTTTCACTCTGTGATTAGAAGTCAGAATGTCACTAATCAGTTTGACAAGGGCTGACCAAATGCTGCTGGCTTAATGGATCTGATCCTAGTTCATCATGCCAGCGTCCCTGAGGGGATGAAAAAGACACAGAATCACAAGCTTGAAGAATCAGGGTATCGTCAGGGGCTCCTGCAGACAGACTCCTAAGGAAGCTAAGAGATAAGGCACAGAGGTGGTTATAACCGTGGTTTGAAGTAAATGCTGGGACACCTAGTAAATTATTTTGGGCATAACAGACATGCAAAGCACTTAATTAAGAACACTAGCAAAACAAAATCCTTTGAGGAGGAGGACATGTGTCTGATAATTTTCTTAAAAACTTGGTCCCATAAAATTTAGTTTACAAGTCCTATGGATCTTAAATCACATTTTAACAATCACAACATTGAAATGGAAAATTAAGGGAAAAAATAGTCAAGGAAGAATAACTGAAGAGGAAATTGTACCGATTAAAAGCCATCAGCAAGTGGCTCTGTTTACAGATATGTGGAGGCTGGAGAGGGCAGCATGGGAATCAGGAGAGATTAATCCTCTGATCTTCATTGAATGAGAGGAAGAGAGTTAGAGAAAAGTCACAGTTGCTACCCAGTTACTAGGTAGTATTGTTATCGTTAATATGATTATTTTATGAATGTCCACAAGAACATTTACATTAACTTCCAAAATGTAGAAGATATATTTTTAACTTTTTAAAAAATATGCTTTTATTGATTTTTAGAGAGATTGAGGAAGGGAGAGGGATAGAGAAATAGAAACATCAATAAGGGAGAAATATAATTGATCTGCTGCCTCTTACATCCCCTCCCATTCCCCTGGCCTCTGCTGGGGACTGAGCCTGCAACCTGGGCATGTGTCCTGACCAGGAACCAAATCAGTGACCTCTTGGTTCCTGGGTCAATAATCATCTGCTGAGCCACACCAGCTGGCATATATGTTTTTAACTTTTGTGTCCTTTTTTTAATGT
Source organism: Antrozous pallidus (assembly GCA_027563665.1). Taxonomy (NCBI): domain Eukaryota; kingdom Metazoa; phylum Chordata; class Mammalia; order Chiroptera; family Vespertilionidae; genus Antrozous; species Antrozous pallidus. Next base: position 73,865,993 of record CM050519.1, read on the forward strand.
TCCTACCTTTCTAAAATTAATACACCAGAGCAGAATTTCACCCCTGGGAAGGTTCCTTTCTTTTGTTTTTCTCTATTGGCCACTTGTTCTCCAAGTGGTGTTGCCATTTCAGGCCTCTGTTTCCCCACAGACACCCCACATCTACTGCCATCATTCCCGGAACTGCCATCTTTCTGACTCCCAGGCATACTGCCTTGTACAGGTAGCCTTGATTTCAGGCTTTACACAAATGCAAGAAAAAAGGGGTCATTCTATCTGCATGCACCCCTCTTTGCAAGTAAGATGCTGTAAATGTTAGTCAAGGGGAAGTCCACTCTAGGGAACTAACTACCAGAGCAGATGCAAATACAGTGTCCCAAAGACATCGAGTGTCTGCTTGCACTCGGGGCTGTGTTTTCCATGGAACACTCCCACACATGTGTAACACTCAACAATTCTATGGTTGTAATAAAAACTACTAGAAAAGAACAATGAGAACAGCAATTTAACAACAGTCAGATAAAACTATATACACTTCTCTTGCTTGTAAAAGAAAGATTCTGTGGAACTACAGAGAATTCTTTCCAAAACTTGTACAAGAATTGTAGGCTTATCTTCTGCTTTAACTTCAAAACTTCTACTTTGTCCTTATAAATATTTTGCTTTCTTGCCCTAAAATTCCCCTTGTAGAAATTTATCCTTAAAAGGTGTTATCATATTGTGTTTTTCTTTTTAAAAAATGTATTTCATTTTATGGAGCAGTTTTAGGTTTACAGAAAAGTTGAGGGGAAGATACAGAGAATTCCCATACACCCCCTGTTCCCTCATATGCACAGCCTCCCTTGTTTTCAACATTTGTCACAACCAATGAGCCGACATTGACACATCATTATCACCCAGAATCCACAGTGCATGTTAGGGTTCACTCTTGGTGTTGTACATTCTACAGGTTTGGACAAATTTATAATGACATGTATAGTATCTTTCAGAATAGTTTCACTGCTCTCAAATCCCCTATGCTCCGCATTGTGTTTTAATAATGACAAATTAGAAACAACCCAAATATGTAACAGTAGGGAATAGGTTAATTGGCACATCTATTTAGTGGACTACACATTACAAATAAAAATTATGTTTAGAAAAGTATTTTAAAAGCTGGTCAAATCCTTACAGTTTATCAGGTAAAAACACACATATTTTTATTTTTTAATTACTTTTATTGGGGTGACATTGGTTAATATGATCAGGTGTGGATTTCAGGTTTCAGGTGTGGATTTCTATGTTATAAGATCTGTGTATTGTACCATGTGCCCATCACCCAAAGTCAAATCTTCTTCCATAACCATATATTAGAACCTCCCCCCATCTCCTTCCCTCTGGCAATCACTACACTGCTATCTTGTTGAGTTTCAGTTTTATATCCCACATACGAGTTAAATCATATGGTTCTTAGCTTTTTCTGACTAACTTATTTCACTTAGCATATTCTCAAGGTCCATCCATGTTGTTGTAAGTGGCAGTAATTTTGAAAACATTTTGGTCCCAATTTAAGAAGGACCATAAGGCTATATGCCTACTTGGCAATTTTGGGTGATAAGGTTACTGTGAAAAAAAAATTTTTTTGTCATTTTCCTGTACTTTATAACTGTTCTACAATAAATAACTTTTGTTTTTATGAACAGGATAAAAGCCATACATTTAAAATAAAAAACATATTATTTCTTTCCCTTGTGAAAATGTCATTATCACTTTGGTTATATTTTCCAGCCCCAACTAGGGTTGATTTTTAATTCACAAATATAATGAGGTGTTGGAAAGAGAAACTCCTAAGGTCACTGAAAAAGTGACATGTGAAAAGAAAAAGAAGAAGTGTGAAACTGAGAAAAGATAAGTGGGGAGAAAAACCTAAGAATGCTGGATCTAGAGGGGCCTTGGATTTCCTATTCAGGGCTGGCAAATATGCCCCAACTCCTTCCTCCCATGATCAGGGCAGACATAATTAATCCATCAAGGAACCTCTCAGATACCCCAGCAAACCTCCACTTGAGTTGGAACTTCCTGGCCATCTACAAAACTGCAGCAGGTACAGGAAGTGACTTGCTTCTGCTGACACAGCAAGCAGGGCCTGTCCTCTTGATAAGAGTACAACTATGGCTTGGGCATCAGGCCACCTGGGTTGTCGTTCAGCCAATGTCCTTAGGACAGAGTGCCTTGGGAGGGATGGTGGGCTTCAGGGTGGCTAGTATGACTGAACAGAAAGTAGGGAATGTCACTCTAGAATATGGGCAGAGTTTAGAAACATTGAGAGAAGTTGCAGAACCCGTTTGGGAATGATGTTCCTGGTGACGTGGCCATGGGCAGTCAGCATCATCTCCCACATCATCTCTGGGATCCTGTGTGTCTACTCATGCATCCACTCATGCGTCCACTCATACAACCACTTGCATTTGCTCTTGGGTCCATACTCATCCCTCAATGCTCATTCAGCAAAAACTCTGCAGAGGCAACATTGGGGGGCCTGGGAGCCCACTGCCAGGGCGTGTCCGAGAGGCTTAGATGAGAGGTGTGGCATGTGGCTATGGGGGCTATGATCACAACTTTATTGCTTTACTTGTGCTCTTGGTGAGGGTTGCACTGTGCCATCGTCAGCGGGTCACCGCTGTTCAGGAAGGCTCTGCCCTTTCCTGCGTGGCCGGGCTGCCCAGCTGGTCCAGCCTCAAGGCAGAGCCTTTGGAGAAGGTTTTACACAGTCTATCCTTGTTCCTCTGTAGTTTGCTCTCAACACTGCAAGCACAGTGCTGCAGGAATCAGAAAAAGAGAACCAGAGGACCCCCTCCCTCCTCTGCTCAAAATTCTGCAACAGTTTTGGTTCTCTCTCCCAGGTACAGCTGGCACTAGCAAGGAAAGCCAGGGGACAGGGACAAGAGTCCTCCCTGTGGATGCAGATGAACCTGCATCTTGAGGGAGCCAGAGAGAGGCGCACATAACAGAAGGAACTGTGGAGCCTGAAGACTGGGATTTAATTTCTAAATATCCGCATATGAGTCTGAAGAGGCTGGGCCAGGGCTTGCAGAGCAGAGCATGGCAGGCAACATCAGGGACAGGCCACTGTGCAGAGGGGAGCCCCTTCCTGACTCCGCCCTGCCATGCCCAGTTCCAGGGTGCTGCACCTGGGCCCAGACCTTCAGCTCTCTGGTAGTTTATTCTCTTAGTGAATGAGTTGATCTCGTTCCGTCCAGGGTGAAGGTAATAGGTGCTTTAAGATGAGATTCTTGGCAGAAGTGTCTTCCCAAAGATCTGGAGGGAGTGGGCTGTGTCGAGGGCTGTGCTGAGTCTGGCAGAGGTGCTGGTGAAGGGAGAGGGGGGTCTTGTGTGAGGTTCCCTTTAGCCCCTGGAATGACGTGTCCTTCCTAAGACATACACCCTTGCTAGGTTTGTGTAATCAGTTGAGCTAAGTTTTTCTGAGTTTTCACATCAATTTACAGTTTTGTGTAATCTATTTCTGAGTATGTAACAATCATATTCTTGGGTGTTCTAACCATGAATTGACATTAAACTTTGCTGTTAGGACTGCAGAAGTGCAAATCTTTAGAGGCAAACCTAGAGCTAGGGATGGGGAACATCCAGTCTGCAGGCTGTATAAGGCCCGAGAAATCATTTGGTCTGGCCCTGTCAAGGCATTAGGGGTGAGTTACTTAAATGTTTGACCAAATGTAGTAGGTTAATTTTTAAGTTGATAATTTTGTCTGGGCTGCAAATGATACCATAAATATCCAAATGGCCCTTGCAGAAAAAAGGTTCCCCATCCCTGCTTTAGAGTGTGAACCATGTCTGCATGTCTGCAATTCAGGTGGTCATCTGAGCTAGTGGTTGCAATCAGATATTAGTTGTTTTCCCCATTATACACGTGCACGTATACACACACACACACACACACACACTTGATTTAGACACCTTTGGCACCAGAAGAAACACCATGCATTTCTGTCATTCCCTGTTTTGTGGGGTCATAGGGATTGAGAAGGTTAAGCTTCAGTACCCCTGAGGTGAGCACTGACGAAGAAGAGAGCAGTGGGCATGTCCCCTGGGTCCAGGACACAGAGGCCTCCCAGACCCTGTAGGGGCTCAGAGACAAGAAATGTGCTCACGCTTACTAGGACCCCCCTCAGAGCCTGCCCCTTACTAACAGCTTCCTTACTTATCCTCTTCCCAGAAGGGTTTGGGAGAAGAAAGAAGACTTCTCTTTGGTTTGTGGGATCTCTGCTTGTGGTGTCTGTCTTCATCCTGACCATCGGCCTCGCTGCTACCACCAGGACGGAGAATGTGACCGTGGGGGGCTACTACCCAGGGATCATTGTGAGTGACGGGGTCCAGGGGTCTGAGGGAGGACACTGGGCACCACAGATGTCTGTGTGGTGGTGACACACTTCGCTCCAGCTCCCTAGAGCTGGAGGTTTAGGTTATGGGAACTTGTTTTGGTGGTTATTGTTGGCAGAATGATGACCTTAAAGGTTTCTGGGTCCTACTCCTTGGGACCTGTGACTGTGGTGGGCTACACAGCAACGGGAGGTCCAGGGTGTGGACAATGATCCTGCATCATCCAGGTGGCCATAATAGCACAGGGTCCTTAGAAGCGGCAGAGGGCACAGGAGAGGCTCAGCTGTGTGATGGGAGAAGTTGATGATGGACGAAGTGCCATGAGCCAAGCAGTACAACAGCTCTGGACACAGGAAAGGCATGGCCCAGATTCTCCTCCAGAGCCTCCAGAGGCAACTAGCTCAGTGACAACTAGATTTTAGCCCCATGAGATCAAGCTGGCTGAAATAGTCCTCAGAAAATGGACATGTAGCTTTAAAAGATACTTGCCAAGAAGTCTTCATCAATGATTACAACTGATTCTCAGGAGCCTCTAGGCACCCCCCCCCCCCTTCTCCCTCTCTTCTTCCCCAAGGTAATCTGTTTGTCTGCTCACCTGAGTCAAAAGTTTATCTCTGAGTGGTGTCAGCCATGTCCACAGATGACGGGCAACCCTTCTGAAATACCCACAGTTCTAGTTTCCTAATCTCTTACTAGAGGAGTCCTTCTCTGACTATGGGACTTGAGACAGGTCCAGGAGAAATATCAGGTGGGCCTCTCACCTGAGGCCCAGATGCAGAAGATGAGCTGTGAGTGGTTTGGGCTACCATAAAGAGGTTGTCCTCCAGGAGGGGAAAAGGGGGCACACAATGATATCTTTTCCTATAATCTCTTCCTGACCTAAGAGTTAAAATGTTTGAACATAGAAGATAAGATGGATCCAGTGGTCCCACTTCTAGAAATATATCCCAAGAAATCAGAAACACCAATTAGAAAGAATATATGCACCCCTATGTTCATTGCAGCGCAATTTACAATAGTTAAGATTTGGAAACAGCCTAAGTGCCCACCAAAAGATGAGTGGATAAAAAAGCTGTGGTACATCTATATAATGGTATGCTATGCAACTGTAAAAAAGAAAGAACTCCTACCATTTGCAATAGCATGGATGGACCTGGAGAGTATTATGCTAAGTGAAATAAGCCAATCAGAGAAAGACAAGTATCACATGATCTCACTCATATGTGGAATCTAATGAACAAAATAAATTGATGAACAAAATAGAACAAGGGACATAGGAGCATGGAACAGACAGTCGAACCTCAGAAGGCAGGTAGGGGAGGGTGGGTGGGTGGGAAGAGATCAACCAAAGAACTTGTATGCATATATGCATAACCCATGGACACTGACAATAGGGTGGTGAAGGCCTGGGGTATGGAGCAGGAGTGGGGTAGAAGAGATCAATGGGGAAAAAAGGGGACATTAAAGATTAAAAAAAAAAAAGAATAAGAGATGGATCATGACTCAGAATTTCTATTCCAATCACCAACTTCCATTGAGCCTGAGGACCCCACACAAATGTATCCATGGATCCATCTGCCACTTAGTGGTAGGAACTTGGAGAGGCGGGAGTGCCCCACCTCAGCCCTTTGATAAGATGTTTTAAGGGCGGCAGTCTCCTATGCATTTTTTTTTAATTGTTAAAAGTCAGAATCAAGCCACCAGACGTGCTAACTGGATGCCTTTTCCTTGTTTTTCCCTTGCTTTCAGCTGGGCTTCGGATCTTTCTTAGGAATTATTGGCATCAACCTGGTGGAGAATCGAAGGCAAATGGTAAGAAAGTACATTGTTACTTTCAAATGGCAATACTTACTCTTTTTTCTTTTTAGGCTGAATAGTATGGAACTGTTTTCTTAACTTCCTTTTTGGGGTTGCTTACTGCAAGTGTATAAAAATACAATTGGTTTTTCTATTTAGTCTTGTATCTATAAGACCTAATAATTGTTGAACTCATTTATTAGGTCTTGTAGTTTTTATTTTTTAGTGGATTTCTTAGAATTTTCCATCTATAAGATTAGATCACCTGCAAATATAGATAGTTTTTCTTCTTTTTTCCACAGTCTGGATACTGGAATTTCATTTTTATGGCTTTAGTAGAAGAAATGTGGGCCTTGGAATGGAAGGATGAAAATCTGAAATCGATAGCAGCTGCCAAAGTAGTGTGGGCTCCAGCTCCCCAATTAGCTTCCCTGTACACTCGGCAAGTTAGGGTCCCCCAGGTTCCTCAGAACACAGCCTTCTGACTGGCATTGTCTGCGATGCCTGCACATTCTCAGTTCTGCCTTTTCAAGGAAAGCTTTCTTCCAAGGCTAACTTTGAATGATAAACATATATTTCACTATCTAACACTCAATTTAATGGTTGTGAAAGCCGAAATCTGTGTCTATCACCAGTAGCGGTGTGGTCTCGGGAAACTTATTTGGCAGTGAACTTATTTGAACTTCAGTGCCTGCATTCTCAGGGGTGCCTGGAGCATCTGAGCTAATGCACGTGAGGATATCCTGCTCATGCTGGCAGGTGTTCAGAGAATAGTAGCCATTGTTGAATACCATGTTTAAGCACCTAGGTTAGTCAGAGCAAGTTGTTTCAAAGAGAGACAATAGCAGGCTGAGAAAATGTTAGTCAAAGAGAGAATGCTTGTATTTCATATGCTCCTAAATATAAAGAATGCTTTATTTTTTTCTTGAATAATTTTAATTTTTTACTATAGAAAAATTTAAACATATTCCAAACTAGACAGACGGGTAGAATGAACCCCACTGTACTCATCTCCCAACTTCATCAACTGTTGACTCAGGGCCAGTCTTGTTTCAGCTCCCACCCATTTCTTCCCTTCTCATGTTATTTTGAAACTAATCCCAGACATGGTCTCATTTCGTCTATAATGATATCATTACGTGGTATCATTTCTCTCTGTTCAATCTAATCATTAGAAGTGGCTTCACCATTATCTCTGCCCATTATTATGTTAGTCTCCAGTGATATCTAAAGAATGTCCAAACTGAGTCAGCTTTTGATACTTTTCCATTGATGAGTGAGTTATTACTTTGTAGTCACCGAAACAGACACATGAATCACTGGTTTCACTAATAGCCCTGTAGCTTAGCATGGTCCCAAAGGCAGAGATGGAGAAGTTAAAGGCCTAAAAGTTGGTTAGCTGCTCATCTCCTCCCCATCATATGTGTGTGTGTGTGCACGCACGCGCGCGCACACACACACACACACACACACACACACACACACACACACGGATCTTCCTGGATTATAGTTTAAAAGCCACTGAACTAGAAGAACCAATAAGGACTAATAAGTAACTTATAGATGAAAAATATTTCCTGCAAAGGTTTAGGGCATCAGCCTTTGTCTGGTCTAGAGATACCATTTTGTCTCTTGTGCTGAGTGTTGTGTGAGAGAGACTCCTGTTGTCTCCCTCTCCTCTCCTCTGCCTAAGGTCAGCTTTTGGTCTGTTGGGGAGGGGCTGAAGGACAAGGGACTCTGAGGGATACCTTCCCCTAAACATGCTGCCACTTACACCTTCCAGAAGTGTGGTTAACTTTAGGAGAAATGGGGGGGGGGAGGAGGAGTTGTGGTGGGGAGGATGAATGGAGAAGCCCACCTTTCCTGCCATCTGGCCACTGGGGTGTGCGTGACGGAAACGAGATCTGGTTATAGAAAACTGGTCAAGTTCCAGTATGTAAGCACCCGAGTGCTGGGGCTTTTGAGTGTGTGTACCTGCTCCTGAGGAGGCTCAGCACTCTGATTACATAAGAACTATTGCTTTGGTGGCACCTGCCTTCTCCAAGGACCACCAGGAGAAGCGAAGTTGAACCTCTGCCCTGTCACTTGCTGGAGTGTGACCTCTGAGGACCTCCATCCCACCCACAGGTTCTTGGCCTCTGGACCCTGGTCCCTCTGTTCCTTCTTGTTGGAAGGATCCAGCCACAGGGGCTGTGAGCCATCCTTTCTCAGCACGCGGGGCTGGCTGCACAACTCAGAACATATCTCGCTGCACTAACCTGGAGCTTCTCATGCTGCGGCTGTGAGTGTGTGCCAGGATGTGGATCTCTGGCCAGCGGCTCCCTGGCAGCCTGTTCTTTTCTTTTTTCTTTTTCTGCAAAAAAGCTTTATTGTTTCATTTGGTCCAATGTATGGACCAAATGAAACAAAAGAATGGTTGGTAGTTTCAGAGAGAGGCTCAGGTGAAAGCCAGAGACACCAGGGGATGCAGAGGGGCCTCTCAAAGGCCTCTGGGCTCCAAAGGCTTGGGTCGTGCTCGAGGGTGAGCCTTTTGAAGAGATACTTACCCAGCCCAGCCTAGGGGCTGGCAGCCTGCAGATGTGAGTCAGGTGTCGCCCATCTTCTTGATCAGTTTCACCTTGTCACCCAGGAAGTGGTTCTCCAGGAAGACACAGAGCTGAGGGTCTGCAGGGGTAGAACCCAGGGCATGCAGCTCGCAAAGGGCCTGGTCAAGTTCCTCTCCGCAGCCAGGGCCGCCTCCATGGCCTCTTGAGTTTTGCCCACTCATCTTGGGAAAGCTACAGTACTTCTTGGAAGAGAATGCAGCTGCCATGCTTGTTTTGCAACTTTAAGAGATATTCAGGGCCCTCGTGCTTCTTTTCCGCCAACTCAAGGAAGAAGAGGCTCACACCCTCGACAGCCACACGACCAAAATATAGAAGCCCAGAGAGAGGAGGTGTAGGAGGTCCGCAGATGTAGGTTGGCCAGGTGATTGACCACACCTTCCCCCTTGGTGGAATAATTCTGACAAATTTGGAAGCTCATGGTTGTTCAGCAGTAAGGGGTTAAGGTAGAAAAAGACCCCACAAAAAATGGTGTGTTGGCTAGTTCCAGAGATGGTTCTGAGGGAGGTGACTGGATAAGATGCAGGAGAGTAGCTGGAGGCTGGAAGAAGGGGCGTCCCTGGGTCTGTCCCATCCAAACACTGTTGAAGCAAGAGACAGATCCAGGACTGGTGAGGACACTGCCAGCCTGTACTTTTCTTAGTCTCCCTTTGACCACCAGCTCCTCTGAAGCGATGTTGTCCTGCCGTTCAACTCAGAAGAGTGAAGGTGGACGGGTGGTCGTAAGAGAGCGCCTCACTCTGTACTCGAGGTTCCTGGGAGCAAACATCTCAGGACACAGTGATTAAGTCTATCATGGCCACATGGGGAGAATTTATGTAGGGCCAGGCGCTCTGGATCTCTGTTTGTGCAGCTATGAACTCACGAAAGTGCTCTGTCTAAAACAAATGCCGGGACTTTTATTTTTATTGTTATGTAAGCCATATTCATGGGAGGCCTGTTGGGAAAACGAATCAATTTCTGGATGGATCCAAGTATCTGCCTGTTAAGAAAGGGCCCTGGGAATTTGCTGGTGGAAAACTAGAACCACGTCTGTTTTTGCTTCCGATCCATCAGGAATACCATGCAACTACAGCCTCCTGTCTTAGAAGTTGCTGGTGTGCACATGGGCATCTCTGAAGGGAAAATGAAATCATTGCTTCCACCTCAAAGCTACTTTAACTGTCACCTCAGCAATCACCATCAATAACTGTCAATAACCATCAATATTGCTTAGAGGGCACTTGCTACTTCACAAGTATTCCCCGAACATGGATGGTTGTCATCCATCCATTTCTTTCTTCAACCCACATTTACTAAGCGCACTCCCTGTGCAAGGAGGCACCTCACAGACCTCAGGCTTATGCACAGAGCACCAGAGGGAACCATGGGAGGGCTGTGAGGGAGGGCAGAGAAGAGGCAGTTGAGGTTGAGAAGGGCCCAGAAGGTTCTATTCCAAGGCTGAGAGGAGAAGGCGGAACTCCTGATGGATAAAGGCTGAAATAAGACCAGAAGAACTAATGGCACCATAACCCTGTCAGAGGTCAATATGGAGTTAACTCTGTCTGACCTTACCTCTCAAGCTCTTTCATTGTGTGATGTGCTGTGAGTGTTCTTTCACCATATACGATGGAAGGGCTCCCTGCCCAATCCCAGGAGGGTTTCATGACACCACTGGCATCTTTCCCTATATATCATCTCCTCCTCTTTGACCTTGACCCTTGTTATTACTTCAAATGTCAGCTGAAATCCTCCTTTGCTCCATTCCCTGTCTCTCTTCACCTGTTTTTGTGATTATAGACAAGATACTGCTACAGGCAACTGATCATCGCAAAGATGTCATCTCTATGTCCTATAAGAATAATACTTAGTAGATTAGATAAGAACAAATTCCCATGACAGATTATCCTAAGGGACATATAGTAGTGTTTGGTCTCCTCTCAGGTAATGAAATCCTCAATCTTATTCTACAAGACAGGTTCTATCTTTGACATGTGTGGTCTGTTCTGGGGAAGACAAGAGGGCCACTCCAGTTTCCTTTCACCTTAAGCAGAGTCGAGCCGAGACTTTGCTTTATTCCTGTTAGGAGTTTTACTTACAGGCTCAGGTCACCAATGCCACCTCCTGGGAGAGCTGGAGAGGTCAGGGAACATTCCAGGCTGTACTCCTGCTTGTCGCTGGGTGCTGAGGGAAGGAATAAACACTTAATGAGTGCCATTCCTTGCCAAACTCCTGCTAGTTGAGCTGTCTCCCTCTCTTGTCTCTCCCTCTCTGTCTCTGTCTCTCTCTACCTGTCTGGAATGCCCTATCCTCCACCCCCACCTTCTACTTAACTCCAGTTCTTCCGTCATATCTCAGCAAAAATGACATGTCCTCAGGAAAGCTCCCCTAACCCCCGGGGTTCATACCTTTATTACATTTATTCTTCCCAGCACCTACCTGTTTATAATGACATGTTCCCTGAGATGCCAGTCTAGTTTTCTCACTGCCACACACCTTTGCTTAGTGAATGAATGACTTTTTGGAAGACATGAACTTTAGAGGGAAGTGGTTGCAGAGCTTTTGGCTGCAAATAACATAAACTCCAGCCTTAGAGACTCTGAGGATTTGTATCCCTCCAGGATGTCCAGAGTGGGTGGTTTTATGGTTGGCTGACTTGATGGCTCAGTGTGTCCTGAGGCCCCACTCCTACCGGGTCTTCACCCTCCTGATATAGCAGCATCCAGAGGAAGGAAGCAGATGGTGTCTTCTTTTGATTATCTTGTAGGAAGGAGAAAATTTTCCCAGAGTCCATGGCAAACTTTTCCTTTTATCTCATTGGTCAGTTCCACGCTCATTTCTAAACCAACCCTTGTCATTGGATTATCTCACCAATAACAGGCTCACTGAGGTCAACCCCCTAGAGGGAGGTGACTAATGTGGACATGAGGGGCTTGAATAAAATCAACCTTAGTTAGCAGGAAAGAAAGGAGGAGGTGAGGATGCTGGACTGACAGTCAGCAGGATTCCGTACAGAGATCTGTCTTCTTTGAATTACAAAGTCCAATTTCAGGCAATGCATTAAATGACCTGTGTGTCTGAGAAGATACATCATTTCAACAAGTAGTCATCAAGAGCTTACTATGTACCACAAGGGACACAGTCTCTGCCTCAAAGTTTTAAATTGTGATGCAGTCCATTTTATCTATTTTCCTTTTACTGCTCATGCTTTTGTTGTGAAATCTAAAAATTCATCACCACATTGAGGTCATGAAGATTTGCCCTTATGCTTCTTTTAATATTTTTATAGTTTTAGCTCATTGATCAATTTTTAGTTAATTTTTGCATATGGTATAAGGTAAGGGTTCAGCTTCATTCTTTTGCAGGTGGGTGTCCAGTTATTCTAGCACCACTTTCTCGAGAGACTGTTCTTTTACCCCATTCAATGAACTTGGCACCCTTGTTGAAAATCAATTGGACATAGGTGTTTGGGTTTATTTCTGAATTTTAATCACAGTGACATATAGACTCTGGTCTATATGTCTAGCCTTATGCCTCTATATTAATAAGGGATGTGGTCTGCTGTTTATCCTGTCTTTAAATATTTTTGTCTGGCTTAGGTATCAGGCTAATGCTGCCTTCACCGAGTGTCAGGAAGTGTTGCCTCCTTTTCTACTTTTGGGAAGAGTTGGAGTAGAATTGATGTCATTCTTCTTTAACTATTTGGTATAATTTACCAATGAAGCCATCTGGTCCTGGGCTTTTCTTTGTTGGGAGGTTTTTGGTTACGGATTCAATCTTTTTACTTCTTATAGTTTAATTGAGATTTTCTTTTTTTTCTTCTTCTTAAGTTGATTTTGGTAATTTGTGTGCCTTTCAGTAATTTGTCCATCTCATTTGGATCATCAAATTTGTTGGTGTATAAGAATTCATAGTATTTCCTTATAATTCTTTTAAAGTTGGTATAATGCTCCCACTTTCACTTCTGATTTTAATCATTTGCTTTTTTTCCCTCTAGTTTTTGTAGTCAGTTTAGTTAAAGACTTGTCAATATTGTTAATCTTTTCAAAGAACCAACTTTTAATTAGATTGGCTCTACTGTTTTTCTATTTTCTATTTCTTATATAACTGCTTTAACCTTTATTATTTCCTTTCTTTTGCTGGCTTTGGGTTCAGTTTGCTGTTATTTTTCAAGTTCTTAAAATGTTAGGTTATTAATTTGAAATCTTTCTTCTTTTTTAATGAGCGTTGTGTTTGCCATGTCTCTTCAGTTTGGCTGTTTTTGTTTTCATTTTTGTTCATCTCAAAGTGTTTTTAAAATTTCCCTTGTGATTTCTAATTTGAACCATTGGTTTAAGAGAGTGTGTTTAATTTTTACATATTTGTAGATTTTCCATTTGTTATTGATTTTTAGCTTTAATGATTGTGGTCGAGAGGAGGAAAGGTAGCAGCAAAGATAAAGAGACAATAGGTAGGGCTATAGATGGAGGAGATGGAGTGCAGGGGTGAAAATGGAGTAGACATGTGCAGTTGATGACTAACCTTGGCAAGGGAGGGACAGACTCTAGTGTGCAGACAACAACATCAGCAGCCTTCTGAAGGTTAAGGGAAGCTGAAAGGAGGAGGAAGAGGAGCTACAGGGGAGTGGACATCATGGAAATGGTTTGTGGTTTGAGAAAGGAGGAATTCTGGCAAGTCTGTGCTGATGGAAAGTCTAGTGGAGGTAAAGACAGGAGGCTGTAGGGGAGGAGGCAGGGCTGGTGGTGTGGTATTTGTGGAGCACGAAGGCGTGGAGCTGCTGGTCCGGGTAGGCATGCAGCCCTGCGTCTGGGGCCGGCGCCGGGCTGGCAGGTGTGGTCATTGTACAAGTTCTCTTCTGATGGCTTTTGCTTTACCAGGGAAGTGAGCAAAGGGTCACCTGCTGCTGGGAGGAGGAATGTGTGGGGCTGGTTGGAGGAACAGGTATGGTCCTCAGATGAATGAGGACAGGTCCCCATGCTCACCTGTTCAGGTGTGAAGTTGGAGAGCTGTATTTAACTAAGTTTGGGTTTTGGCAAGACCGTGAGAGAGGAGCAAGGGGTTGTGGGTAGTCACAGGGTCTGTAGGCTGAGAAATGTGTACACAGTTCAGATGGTGACCAGTGTGGGACCAGGGCGAAGTGAGAGTTGGTGCCTGTGTGGCAGTGCTGGGTGGGAAGTAAGACCATGCAGGGCGAGTGGCGAGCACTGAGAGGGGCTGTGTGCTGAGGAAGGCAGTGAACATGGGCCAGGCCCTGAGAGCGAGGGCAGTGGAAGGGTCACCTTGGACCTCAGAGTCAGCAAGGAGCATGGCTGTGGTCACACTGGTGAGGGTGACTGTGAGCCAGGAAAGAGGGAGTGACCTGGAGGTCCATGAATGACAGCCACTAGGAGGATTGAGTCAGGGACCTGGTCTTGTGTCTGGGGTTGTGGGAGGTGAAGAGAGAATGGTCTCCATGGTGATATGTGCCAAGGCAGAGCCTGGCCTGTCCGGAGTCCCCGGCACCAAGAGTGGAACAGAGGGACCCAATCAGAGCCAGAGAGGAGAAATTACAAAGGGGCTGCGGGCTTATTGGAATTTACCAATGACACCAGAGGGCACAGTGGGAAGCTTTGGGAGGCTGGTTTAGGAAAGAAGAGGGCACACGGAGTCCTGACCACCCAGCAACAGGCTCTCACCTTCCCCTGTTTTCTTCCTGACGCCTCTTATCACCATAGCCTTATCGGTCTATTTGGTATTTGTTTTTTTAATCTACTTTCTCTGTTGAAATGCAGATCCGTGAGCCCAGCAGGAATTTGAAGGTGACCTTTCCCCTACGCAATAATCTGGTTGCCATTCTCCCAGGAAAAGAGACCCCCAAATAGTGCAATGAAATATTAATAAGTAATTATCAAGATGTCAATAATTAAATTAAAATATCAGTCTAGAGCCTTTCAGAGCTGCTAGAGTAACAGACAGTTTCTATTTGCAAAATCCATCGGTTCTGGCCGTCCTCACGTATGGAAAGTGCTTTGGTTTGTACCTTTAGAGAACTGATCAGGTTTCTGCTTTGCATTGTCAGACTCATCACTAGCCTGAAGGAGAGTTAGTGAAAGGAGTGAAGTAGCTCTGACAGGAAACTCACCTCAGTTTTTCCCAAGAGGCAGCTCTCCCATTGCTGATTCTGGCAAGTTCTTTGTTTCCAGCCAGAAGAGTTGGAGGAGAGAATTTCCAGCGTCCTTCCCAACACTGTCACCCAGACTCTGGGGCTTACCCACCAACCAAGTTCTTGGGCAGTGTCCTGCGTGTAATCATCCCAGCACTGCATTGATAATGCATGCGATCTTGCTAGCACTGAATTTATCACATGCATGATCATGAGTTTACCAGGTAAATGGTCTTGCTAGCACTAAACTTGACTTTTCCGGGGGTGGGAGCAGGAAGGGCCACGAGGCCGGACCCGCTGAGAGTTGATGGAGACAGTTTGTGCAAGACCAAATCAGAGCACAGTTATACATCTGCACAGTTGAGGGCAGTCCTGCTGTGTTAAAGGGTATTTTGGAAATTTTGTGCTTTCTGTGAATTTCTGGATAAAATCAGGTGGAGGTAAAGATGAGGATCTCTCTACAGTCCCAGCTGTGACCAGGCATGCAGGGCCAGGGCCAGCCACCTGGCCAGGACACGTGAGGTTCTCTGCGGAGTCATCGAGTTGGTTCATCATAAACTCACAGGGCAGCAGGTCCTGATATGGCTCAGAAAAATGACAGGGCATTGGGGAGGGGGGTCATGTACAGTGTTATTTCTGGAAGTTTCTCAGGGAATAACATCACAGTTGTCAGAATTAGATGGGATGCTCTGTGCTAAAAGGACTTTGGGAACTCCAAAATGATTTTGTTCATTTTTGAGTCTCTTCTCCTTCACACTCTTTGGCTGCAAATTCTGCTCAACAAGAATTAGGGGTTGGGAATGCAGCCATTGTGGAAAACAGTATGGAGTTTCCTAAAAAAATTAAATATGAAACTTCCATTTGACCTAGAAATCCCACTTCTAGGAATATATCCCAAGGTCATAGCAACACAATTAACAATAGCTAAGATTTGGAAACAATGCTTATCAGCAGATAAGTCGATTAAAAAACTGTGATACATCTATACCATGGAATATTATGCTGCTGTAAAAAAGAAAGAACCCTTCTCATTCGAAACATCATGGGTGGACATGCAGAGCATTATGCTAAGGGAAAGAAGCCAGTCAGAGAAAGATAAATATCACATGATCTCACTCATCTGTGAACTATGATGAACAACATAAACTGATGAACAAAAATAGATCCAGAGACAAAGAAGCATCAAACAGACCATCAAATTTCAGGGAGAAGGCAGGGAGGGTGGTGGTGGTGGGGATAAGAGATCAACCCAAGGACTTGTATGCATGCATAAAAGCATAACCAAATGGACACAGACACTAGGGGTGTGTGTGTGAGGGCATGTGCTAGGGGGTGGACGTGGCCGGGGAGAGGTCAATGGGGGGGAAAAGGAGAAATATGTAATACTATATGTAATACTTTGAACAATAAAGAATATAAAACAAACGAACAAAACTACATACAAGAGTTTAAGTTCAAGCTCCCAATTAAAAAAAATTAAAAGAATTAGAGGTACCCTTTTAGGACAGTGTGAGCTGCGTCTGTGCCCTCCAGCTGTGCTGGGTTGAGGGCCCTTGCGTTAATCACGGAAGCATCGTTGGCAGGAATAATGGTGACATACCACCCTTCTCTCCCAGCTGATTAAAATGAGCTGGTGTGACCTTGGGATTCAAGGCCAGTATGAAAGAAAAGCATGGACCATGGGGCTTCATCTTTCATCTTCGAAGGGTGTGCACCGAGTGAGGACAAAGAGCATTCATCTGGGAGTGGCAGGAAGGTCAAAAGAAGAGGTGGGGAGGACTGGCCACCAAATTAGAGGCAGGCTTCCCCCTTTCTTCCCCTTTCAGAAAAGCAACAGTCCCTGGCCTCCCAATGGGGAAATCTAAAAATTGCCTTCTGGATCTTTTAAAAAAGTTTTGTTACTTTTTTAAATGTTATAATAACAATGCAAATGTAGGAAAGTTCGGCTAGCTATAATTCCTCAAAAGATTCCTACATAACTCTTTACATCCTGGAAGCAACATAGGATAGGGCTGGAGTGGGGGTGTGAGGGAAGGGGCTGGAGTGGGGGTGTGAGGGAAGGGGCTGGGGTGGGGGTGTGAGGGAAGGGGCTGGAGTGGGGGTGTGAGGGAAGGGGCTGGAGTGGGGGTGTGAGGGAAGGGGCTGGAGTGGGGGTGTGAGGGAAGGGGCTGGAGTGGGGGTGTGAGGGAAGGGGCTGGAGTGGGGGTGTGAGGGAAGGGGCTGGAGTGGGGGTGTGAGGGAAGGGGCTGGAGTGGGGGTGTGAGGGAAGGGGCTGGAGTGGGGGTGTGAGGGAAGGGGCTGGAGTGGGGGTGTGAGGGAAGGGGCTGGAGTGGGGGTGTGAGGGAAGGGGCTGGAGTGGGGGTGTGAGGGAAGGGGCTGGAGTGGGGGTGTGAGGGAAGGGGCTGGAGTGGGGGTGTGAGGGAAGGGGCTGGAGTGGGGGTGTGAGGGAAGGGGCTGGAGTGGGGGTGTGAGGGAAGGGGCTGGAGTGGGGGTGTGAGGGAAGGGGCTGGAGTGGGGGTGTGAGGGAAGGGGCTGGAGTGGGGGTGTGAGGGAAGGGGCTGGAGTGGGGGTGTGAGGGAAGGGGCTGGAGTGGGGGTGTGAGGGAAGGGGCTGGAGTGGGGGTGTGAGGGAAGGGGCTGGAGTGGGGGTGTGAGGGAAGGGGCTGGAGTGGGGGTGTGAGGGAAGGGGCTGGAGTGGGGATGTGAGGGAAGGGGCGGTGTACAAGGCAAGCCTGGGAACCAGCGGCCTCTTTTCACCTTGGACAGCAGCATGGACGGTGCCTCGCGTCTCGGCATCTGTTCCCTTGTTCACATCAAAACTGAACTCAAAGTTCTGGTGTGTCCAGGCAGGCAACGCTTCTTACCAACTCCCTATACTTCGTTGGACGTATAAATAATGCAGATTCACAAGGATGGAGAGGGAGAGGGCCATATGGAATCTGTCACCTGTGAGCCTGACTGCATTATTAATGAGAAACTCAGCCACAGGGAGGGAACCAACCTAAGTCACGCGGGGAAACAGGTTTTGACCATATTCTCTAAGGCTGGAGACAACAATAACTGCATGCAAATATTGGACTCTAAATAGTAGCTTGTTTTTCACAAGGTTTGGGTTAGTAATTCCAAAACTACTTTAATGCACATTCTAGGGCCGAGGAAATACGTATATATTGTGGCTCACGAGAGTGGAGTTCTCAATGCTGGAGAGAGGAGTTAGGATAAGGAAAGTCATTAATGTGGTTTTGAAAGGGTTGGAATTTGAGGGAAGGACACAGGATCCCTTGTATGACTTTTTGCTATTTGTTTTGGTAAACTTGAAATTATTTCACAAGCAGATATTTTAAAAAATGGCCAACAACTGTAAGGAAAGATCATCAACCTCAGATTGGTAAAACATAAAAGGTTGATACTATGAAGTGTTGTTTGGGATGTAAGGAGATGGGTGATAGACAGTCAGGGGGAAGGAGTCAAATTTGCCCAGCTACTTCATGGGGCCACGTAGCCTTCTCACTCAGAGTCTATGTGCAGAGGTCCTAAGCGGATCCTATCGAAAAGTATGGGTCCTTGAATGATGTTCCTAGAATCTATTCTACTCACACATTAGCACAGATGTTTATATAGAGAATAAATTTAGGGTCTTTGTAGCAGAATGTGTAATAGCAAGAAATTGGAAACTGTTTAAATACCCATTGTAAATAAATAAATAAATAAATACCCATGTAGGCGCTTGGTTAAGTAATCTCTGATTATTTGTGAGGATCATGCAGAGGGGCAGGGAACTGAAGATTCCCACCCACAAAGCAGCCTATTTATTGTGTGAAATAAAATCAATAAGAATGTGCCTTGCATGGGGTGAGCGCTGGCCCAGGGTCTGTTTGAGGCTGTACGCCGTTGAGGACAGAGGTGATGGCGAAGAAGTGAGAATTCTGCAAGAGGCACGGCTGACATCAGGGTGGGACTTTGAACTGGTCTTATTTGAGAAAAGGTTTTTGTTAAGCACTGGACGCCCACACACTCCTCTTGTCTTCTGCTTCCAGCTGGTGGCAGCCATTGTGTTTATCAGCTTCGGCGTGGTGGCCGCCTTCTGCTGTGCCATCGTGGACGGCGTGTTTGCCGCTCGGCACATAGTGAGTTCCATCTTTTCAATTTTGTTCTCAATCACTTTCCTGGGTTCGAAAGATCTACGTACAAAAATAACTTCCCAGAGCTCAGACCTTTGCTGCTTCTCTCTCCATTTCTATTTGTCCACAATTGATGTCCTTCCTTCTCTCACTTTTCTTTATTGCCTGCAAAACACACACACACACACACACACACACACACACACACACACACACAAACACACACACCCATACACACAACTCGTGTGCTTGTGTGTGTGCACACACCATCCCACCAGTCAGAATCAAATTCTTCAACTTCCCAAGTAACTTTCCTTAGGTTGTTCTTTAACGAGATGAAATACATCCTGAAATCTGCTGACTCATGCCTTCCCAGGTTTTATTTTTATTTTATTATTATCTTTTTAATGTTTCTTAATTTGTTTTTAATCATTAATGTTTTTTAATTGTTTAAAGTATTACAAATAGTAGTACATATATCTTCTCTTTGCCCCCCCCATTAACCTCCCCCTGGCCTCCCCTACTCCCCAGCACATGCCCTTACCTGCCCGCCCCCAGCGTCTTGTATCCATTGGTTATGCTTATATGCCTGTATACATGTCCTTCGGTTGATCTCTTTCAGCCCCTTCTCCCCCAACCTCCTCTGCCTTTCCCGCTGTAGTTAGACAGTCTGTTCAATGCTTCTTTGCCTCTGTATCTATTCCCCCCCCCCCATTTCTTTTCTTTAAAAAAAATCTTGCCTCTGCAGACTAGAAATAAACATATAACAACAAAAAATGTTTGAGTCCCAATTTCAATGTCCAACAGTTCTGATTCCCAGTTTCAATGTCAAACAGTTCTTTATGTGTACATGTCAGCAATGATATCTGGATGGTGGACACATGGTGGGAATGCAGGTCTGACACCCCTCTGGTTTGGTCCTAGGCAACCGGCAGGGATGCACAGCTGCTGACTGCTAGCATGGCAAGGCGCTATCAGCGTCTTCCATCGCTGGACTGTTTCTCCTCTTGTCTTCATGGTTGGAGCAGACCTGTCAATTCCTCTCTGTTTCAGGAATCCACATGGTCTGGAGTTGTTTTCTGAAAATATACAAACATATTCTCGACCAAAAGTTAATAAAATAATCTTTTCTATAAAATTGACTTGGGATCCTTTTCATTTTTGCCCAAACGTTTTTCCTTTGGCTTAAGTTCAAATCTGTTTCTCTTAAAAGTTTATGACAGAATTTTCCAGCTTGACACCGTAGCCTGTGAATTCCTTATAGGTTTACTAATGGTGTGGAAGCCCGAGAGGGAAGATGCTGTCCATGGTACAGTCACGAGCCATATAATGATGTTTCAGTCAGTGACTAAGTGCATGTCTAATGGTCTCCTAAGGTGACAGTGGTGCTGAAACATTCCTATTGCCTAGTGATTTCATAGCCATCGTAATGTCGTAGTGCAACGAGGTACTCACATGTTTGTGGTGATGCCAATGTAAACAGCCTACTGTGGTGCCAATGGTAAGACTGAGACGGAGGAAAACACAGCAGAACCTCTCAGGGAGCCCTCCCTCCTTTGGAGAGGGCTGGGTCTTTACAGGGATCATAGAAAGGCTCCAGATCCTGTGGGTTAGAGAGCCACTTGGAAGAGGTGGAGGCCTAACACCCCCAGCCAAGGCCAGAACTGCACCACAATTATCCTTCTAGGTTATTCACGGTCTGTCGAATATTTACATTTATAGCACTTTTTAGGAAATGGTGTATAATTTGTTCCAGATTCCCCTCCCACTTGTTTCGTATTTTTGGAAAGATAAATTCAACTAGGATTCCTTATTTGTTGTCATGGTTTCAGCACACTGTTTGGTTGCAAATAGAAAGCATATCCTTTGATTTGAACCTGATTTCCCATCTAGTGCTAAATTACTGAGGTCAGCAGGTTGCTTTGGTGTTGGACTGTCACACCTGCATTTTCTTAAGTGTTACTCAATCAGCAAATTGATCAAGAGACTCACCTGAGCTGGGGGTACAAAGACGGACATGCCTTGGCCCTTTCCTCGAAGAGCAAGTGTCCTAGTGCTCAAACCATGCCAGTTGGGGGCTGACAATTCCAAGGTCTTCTACGAGAAAATGCATGTCTGCCCTCAGGATGCTGGTGGGGAGGAGTGCCCGGAGACAGATGTGTGCTTGGGGACAGTGTTAGCGCATGGACCTAGACATCTGCTTACGGGGGCATACGAGTGTTGCTACCTGACCTCGAGCCAACTGGTTTCCTCTCACCACCAGGCAGCCCATGAGAAGCCCGGGTGGGGCATGAGGACCCTTAGTACCAGGACCAACTCTGACCGTGTGTCTGCAGCTGCTCATAAAACCATCCCTCTCTCTCAGTGGAGATGGAGAACAACTGGTCAATATAATTTCTTAAGAGCATTTCCAAAATGAGATCATTTTAAGATTTTTACCTTCCCCACCAAATTGAAGGCTTGGGTCTGGAAGGTGACTTTGGGAACCCTGGTTTTGAAGGAAAAACCAGCCTTGCCTTCCTGAGAAAGAGGGCCCCACCTGACAGGGAGGCTTACAGCAGCCGGAGGTGGGTCCCGCCCTGCTGCTATGTGAGAGAAATTCCCTTAAGAGCCAGCGGTTGCCCAGGTGGAAGGATCTCCATCCAGCACTGCAGGAGTGAGGACAGAGGCGTGCCGCCCCTCAGCCCCACCTTGTTTCATGGATGAATAGGATTTTTTGAAGCACTTCATCATTGCAGGCGAGGTCTAAATACTGCTAGATTAAAATTCCAGGCTCCCTTGTTCCAAACTGGCCGGACACCTGGTGAAGTGGAACGTGAGCCCTGGCAGATCTGTCGGGAATGAGCCCACCTGTCTGTTTCCATCCAGATGGAAATATGTTTTGCTTTCCAAGAAAGAGATAGGAACCAAGGGGTCAACTTGTTGAGAGTTGTAGGAGTGTACCTCAAAAATCCTGCAACCCCCTCTGGTCAGCTGCCCTGCGCTGACTGATGAGAGATGTATCAGCCCAGCCTGCAGGGACAGGGGTGCCTGCTCTTCTGGGGCCTTCTACTCACCTGTCTCTGGGATGCAGGAACCGGCTGCTCTGGACGAGGTGTGGCATTTCCTGCTGGGTGTTCTGCATGGGCAGGCTGTTAGATGGCATTGGCATTTCTCCTTTAGAGAGGCCTGAAAAAGGCAGACAGGTCTGAAATTGCCTCCGGCCACTCCCCATTTAGAAATGAAACTCTGAATTCCATTTTGTGTTTGTCTCTAGATGAAACTGTGAATTCCATTTTGTGTTTGTCTCTAGGAGACAAGACCCCTCACCACGGGAAGATGCCAGTTCTACTCCAGTGGGATGGGATACTTGCCCGACGTCTACCAGACGGAGGTAAGCAAGAGCACTGGCTGATGTGTCTGGCTTCATTCTGCTCCTCCGTGGATCCCACTGTGTCTGCATCCCTAGTTAAAATCCAAATGTCTGGATTCTTACAATTCTCCCCATCACATGTGCCCTTTGTGCCTTGGTGAGACTTTGTATTGAGCTAGCTTTGACATCTTAATGTATTGTATTTATTCTGGAATCACAGTTGCCGACTTGTTTTCTTTGACACACAACAGTCCTACAATTCACTAGTCCAGCTCATTGTGACCTATCTGCTGAGCCTTTTTATTGACTTATTCACTGCAATAAAAAGCTAGTACACTACATTTGCATTGACCAGGGAACTCCTCCACTGTCACTGGGCCAAGGACCTGCAGGGCGATTTCATTTCTATTTCTAGCTGCATGGAATGCCAGGAGTAGCAAAGTGCCCACGGCATGCCGTCTTCTCTCAGGCCCAGGAGGGCACGTCACTCCCTTCGTCTGGCTGTGTCACTCCAGCTCTGTGCAGATTTGCTGGTTTAACTCAACATGGGCTCTCAAACTGCATATAAATGTGAAAGAAGGGACAGAGTAGCTAGGAGAAGCAGGAGAACACCGGAGAGCAAACAGCATGGTTAAGTTCCTACAGGGTTGTTGAGGTGCTCCGAGAACCATGGGAGGAGAAGGTGCATTCTGGATGCTGTAGCATGAGGCCCTGAGTGGCCAGTGGCCAGGTCCCTGCTGCTGGCCTGAGGCTCCCTGTTGCCCTCTCCAAGCAGGGGGCACCATTCTTCTCCAAAGGCAGGTCTTGGTACGTGTGCCCTTTATCCTGGCCAGATGGAGCCTTGGGGACAAAGTGGTCATGGGCTCCCAGGCCGTCCATGTGTGCCCCTGCCCCTCAGAGGCCCTGATGCTGCTCTTTCCTTCCTTCTACTCAGGTGTTCAGTCCAGTTCAAGGTCAACTATTACCCTCTGCTCCTGGGATCATGGAGGAGCATGGCGCCCTCCTGACCAGATTTGTCAGACCTTTTGATGACAAGCCCATGTGTGGGACTGCCCCAGCTCCACCCCTCGACCAGAGCTTCTCAAACCCCCTGCCCATAGGACTCAGCCCAGGAGCTTGAGCAGTCCTGATGCTGGGTCTCATCCTAGGGAGGATGTTTAGTGGACCCGGGAATTCAAAACTTTCCCGAAGCCCACATGGTGTGGCTCAGTGGTTGACCATCAATCAATGAATGAGGAGATCATGGTTCCATTCCTAGTTGGGTCACATGATCGTTTGTATGGGCTTGATCCCCAGTGGGGACATGTAGGAGGCAGCCAATCAATGATTCTCTCTCACCAATGATGTTTCTATCTTTCCCTCTCCCTTCTTCTCTGAAATCCATAAAAACATATATTTAAAAAAAAGCTCCCGAAGATAACGCGGAAGAAGCGGCCCACACAGTTCAAACAAGGGAGCTAGCAATGTTATCCATAAAGGGTCAGTAGTTTAGGATTTACAAGCCAGCTACTCTGTCGCAGCTACTCAGCTCTGTCTCTCCGCTGCTCTATAGGAGCAACCACGGCGTTGCAGCCACAGAGGAGTGTGGCTGTGCAGAGCTCCACCTGCACAGCAGACAGTGGGCTTGTCTCTAGGCCCCTAGTGGCTGACCCTGGTCTAAGCCACCATCCCCTGCTGTTGCTCTCCACACTTCCTAGGAGGGCACACCTCCCAGGAGGGGGCACCTAGGGTTAGGGTCAGGCCTTTGGACCTCCAACTCCCCAGGCTGTGGCTCTGACCTTCCCATGAGCTAGTTGCTGGGCTCAGAGCCACACCTCGCCCTTGCTCCCTCCTTCCCCATGCCCTGTGCCTGCTTGGGACTGTTGTCTTTCCAGTCCTCCAGTTTGACCCGTCACGCCTCCTGGCCCCAGTGTCTTTCTGGGTCTGAGTCACACCGGTGCTAATTTCATGGTCCCATCGGGACAGTTTCCCAAGCCATTTCCAGGTTAATCTTTCTGCATCACTTCTCAAGAGCGCTAGAGTGCCCATGGCCAGTTTGGGTGGTTTCCAGAAGGTAACCACACAACTCTGAAAGGAAGGCCATGTGCCCAACGGGTTGCTTGAGCTTGCTGAGCCACTGGGCCCCAGAGAGGCTCTGAGGAGCTCTAGATATGGTGTTCTCAGGCCTCTGCCCCTCAGAGCCACGTCAGCTCCTGCAGAAAGCGCTTGGAGAGTTTGCTCTAATCTCCTTCCATCACTAGGTGTATGATCCTCCCTTGGAAGCTCTTTTCCCCCAAATGCCATTCTGTTCTTTCTGAAGACAGGGTGGTCTCTGCCCTGCTTACCTCCTAACTGAGGGGGGCATGTCTCAAGCCCTATATTGAATAGCACTGGGGGAAGGAGGAAGGCTTTTTTCCCCCCTAATCTTGCTTGCTTTTTTTTTTTTTTTTTTTAAAATCAAATGTCCTTCAAACATTTGTAGCCCAAGAGGAAGCCTCTGTGTGGGTTAGGCAGTGGGTGGCTTGGTCAGATCAGGCTGCTGGGAGTTGTTCTCTGTGTTGTCAGGAGCTTGGAGGGGTTCTCACCTGGAGGAGGTTCACCCTACCTGGAGGTATCCCCACCTGCAGAAATCGCTGCTTGGAGGGGTCTTTACCTGCAGGAATCTCTGCCTGGAGGCATGGTGCTCAGAACCCCCTCCCTTTCCTTGTCTATCAATCATTTTCCGCCTGGACACCCTGGTGTGACTGAGCCTGGTCCTCTAACTCCTCCTGCAGGGCAGAGTCCTGTCACGCCCCAACCCCGAAGCACCTGGGATAGGGGCTGAAGGGAAAGGTCAAGAAATGTCCGCTCAGGAGGGAGAACTGCCTGACTGACCAGGGTGCAGCCCTGCTTACTGTGGGGAGAGAATGAGCGGGCACACAGGGGACAGGTCCCTGAGACCCGCCAAGGCCTCTCTGCTTGCAGGTCACCTGTCACTCCCTGAATGGCAAGTGCCAGCTGAAGGTGAAGAGCAACACCTGCTATTGCTGTGACCTCTACAACTGCCAAAGGTGAGTCCAGCGGGGAGTGGGGTTGCAGAGAGTGCCTCATGGGAGGAGGGGAGGTAGCCCCTCTTCCTATGCCTCCCTCCTCCCCGCTTCTCTGCTCTTCCCTGTCCTTCGACCCTGCACCTATGTCATCGCCTTTGGTCTTTACGTGAGGGAGGGGAGTTAGCTCCATTTCACAGTTGAGAAAACCGAGGCTCAGTGATGTGGTGAGGTTGCAGAGAGAGGGGAGGAGTGTTCTATAAGCCTCATGATTATGTCTCTGTAGTGAGCCTGTGCCTCTGACCTGTGGAATTTACCAGCTTTTCTTAGTGTCCTCCCCTAACCCCCAAGCTGGAACAAATGGCTAAACAGGGCTGGAGTTGGGTATTTCCCTTGATAGCCTTCTAGCAGGTTAGGCCCTGGGTACCCGTGTCCCAGAGGCCAGGCCTTGTTGAGGAGAAAGCAGCTCTGGCTGTTTCAGAACTGCCCCTTTCCCTCCCCCTGCTGGAAGCCCGAGGGCATTTTCCTGGGTATTTAGTGGGGAACCAGCTTGAGCTCCTGAAGGTGAATCTCACAGCATTGTGGGGGTCTCATGACTGGGTTCCCACAGGTTTTAAGACTGACTTGCAGCAGCTCACCCGTTGCCGGGCAGCTTTCTACCTCTGCCCCCAGGGCCCAGGTGTTTCCGCTCCTGAGTGTCTCTCTGCGGAGCGGGGCTCCCTGTACCCACCTGTCTGCATCTCCCTGTACACCGCTGTCTCCAGCGGTGTGTCCTGTATCCTCCCCATCCTATGACTCAATACAAGTTGTTGATTTTTCAGGCTGTTTGGCTTTTTACTTGTTGTTGGGACTGAGTGCGAGTTCCTAGCTGGAACCGAAATCCTCCCCCATTGTCTTCTACATTTCTATGAATAGTGTGAGAACTTACATTAAAGCCAGTGGGAATTTTAATGCTTGCTCCTGGGGTACTCCACCCTGAATTGTTGGAAATTCGAGGGGTTTAAGCTGCACCTTCTTCTCTGAGAAAAGAGTCCATCCTATTTCCAAGACGAAATGGAGGAGCAGCCTGTGTGGGTCGCGGTGCTGCCCGCGAAGATTCCTGTGGGCAGGATTCAGGCTCACAGCCACGAGGCTGGTTCGGGCTCTCCCTGCACAGACCACCTCAGCCCATGCTGTGGGGGCCAGGTGAACCCTTCCACCAGTGTGGCCGCTTGCTGGAGGCTGACTCATTTGGGGCCTCGTTGGTGGGGCGCTGGGGTCTGCATTCTCCCTGTGCAGGGTCTATGTTTGGGGAGTGGGCAAAGTGATGGTGCCATCCTCTGCTCAGAGCCCGGGGCTCCTTCCCTGGGTGGGGACAGCCTCACTGCCTTGGCCTCAGGGTGCCATTGGGCTGGTGCCTCTCTCTGGCATGACCAGTGGGCCCCTCGGGGCCTTTGAGAGCAAATACCATGGCGGGTCTGGATTCAGTTCTCCTGGCCCAGCCCTGCATCCTCCCAGCTTGGCTGTCACCTGGCAGGTCCTCTCCTCGAAGGCACAGGTGACACTGTTGTCTCCTCCCTGTGTGCAGCACCGAGTACTCTCCCACTTACTATGAGTTCGTGGGCGTGAGTGGCTGTCACGATGTGCTCCACCTCTACCGGCTGCTCTGGGCCTCGACGGTGCTCAACATCCTGGGTCTGTTCCTGGGCATTGTCACGGCGGCGGTGCTGGGGGCCTTCAAGGACATGGTGAGTAGTGCTGCCTGCGCTGGGCAGCGACAGCGCTGAGGGCGGACCAGGGCTTCGGGGCCCACGTTCTCAGAGGCACACAAGGCAGGCCTCGTGATCCCCCTTCACAAATGGGGAAACTGAGGCTCATGGACACCACCCGCTGTACATTTTAGTGACAGCCAGCCTTTGCTGGTCATTTCTGGAAGCAGAGTCTGTTCCAGCACTCACCTCCACCCTCTGAGGAAGAACCTGAACTTGATGCTTAGATGTGCCTGTTTCCACTACCTCTCACCCCGACTGCATGTGGAATCACCGGAGCCTCCGATTTGGTAGATCTGTGTGTGTATATGTGTGTGGCTAGTCCTGGGGTCTGCACTCTCCCAAATGCATAGGTAATTCTGATGCAGGAACTCTGGAGAGCAGGTGCTTAACATGTACCAGCGCTCCAGAGAGGGGCAGTGACTGCAGGCCCTCACTGTGAAGGCTGCTCTAGCTGAGTCCTCACCTTAGCCTGGTTCCCTTCTCACAGGCAAAGAGCCCTGCCTGGGGCTGGGCTGAGCAGGATCCCCCTTCTCCAGTCCTCTCTCTGTGGCACCTCTTTGTCCCAAACTAGAAATTCTCACCACATGTACCACCTCCTGCAACAACCCTCTCTTCATCCTAGAGGTGCCGCAGGCAAAGGGCAGCCGCCCAGAGTCCACAGCTGCAAACCCCACAGCATGCACCTAATAGCTCAGAGAGAGGAGCTACCCACCCATTACCCAGTTTTAACTCTAAGTCACCTGTCCCTGCAGCTAGAGCTCTTCCCGAGTCTTTTGCTACTCGGCTGTTCTGGAGACTTTGGTTGTTGACCATTTTTAATAGCTGAGCCTGGAGCTCTCCCAAGATCTGTGATTTTCTAAAAGGTTTTGTTTCTCTAGATAAAATCTGAGATAACATGGGGCATCCGGGTGTCCCCGAGGGCCCAAACCTTCCTCCTGGCTGCCACCCTGGAGGGGGAAGACCGCCTCTCCAAGCTCTGACTGTGGTCACAAGATTCTTTACACTCATGAAAAAGACAAGCACCCTCCAAGGATCAAAGTCGCTGGTCACCATGCCTTCAGCAAAGTCTCTGATGGGTGTCACAGCTCTCCCAGGGGACCTGGGGTCTGCTGAGGGTCCCACAGAGCGCCCTCTATGAAAACTCTCAGTATAGGTGTTCTATAGGGAATGTAGCGATGCCCCAGAAGGGCCACTATTTCTCACCAGACTGCAGCGTTGTGTCTAAACTCTGCTCTGGACAATCTTCTTTCTTGAACCCAAAGTGTTGGGGAGCTATGAGAAGCAAAAAGCATGATTCCTTAACATTTTACACCTACTGAGTACACACTCTCATAAGTTTAATGGACCTTATAATTAAAAATTATTTTAAGGAATGAAGGCCCTTCATGAACCAGCCCAAAGCTGTGTGTGCCCTCTCAGCATATGAGGGCTTCATATGCAGGTCACGCATGCTCGTCACACTCGGTGCAGAGAAAGTCCCTTTGCCCAGCAGGCAGGGCAGGGGGAGTCTGGGATCTGAGCGGGGCTCCTGCAGCTGGTGCCTGGGTACCGCGACAACACTTACAGACACAGTCATTTAAACCCTGTCTGGTGAGGAAACGTCTGCGCTGAGCCTCAGTGTACTGAGAAATCAGGTGGACAGTCCTGTTGGCCTAGGTGGGGGCTCCTGGTGGTCACCCACACAGAAAGGTAGACAGGAGGGCAAGGCCAGGCAGATGCAGGCAGCCAGGGCCAAATCTGGGCAAGCCTCCCAGTGCCTCCTGCAGACAGAGTGAAGCTGCCCATGCCAAAATGTTTAACTCCCTCAAGGGAGAACCCCTAGCCCTGCCCTGTCGTTCCTAAAACCCCAAATGGCAAAAATGCTGAACAAGGCCAGCTGGGTCCTCTTTTGGCCCCTGAGATAATCTATGTATTTTGACCTTCAACTTCTATCACACCTGCTCAGCCCAAGTCCCCAGGCCTCTGGCTGCATCTGTTTCCTCTGGGCAGGAGACTCTCCTTGCCCCCTGCCCTCTGTGGGGCCCAGCTCCTGCTGTGCCAGCCCAGAAACCCCTGGGCTGTGTCCCCGGGGCTGGCACATGAGGGAAGCAGCCTAGTAGGACCACGTCTGAGCATGGAAGCCAGTCCACCTGCTGTGAACGGGGAGCTGCATGGGAGGCGGTGTAACACTGCGTCACCTGCAGGGGAGGGACCAGGGGTTTCCATGCTCTTTCAAAACAGCACCAAAGAGGGCCTGGGCCTAACCTGGAATCTTGGAGGGCACCTGGGACAAATTAAAACAATAAAAAGCAAAAATAAGTCCTGCTTTTCAGGTGTTGAGTTCCGACCTGAGAGACATTGATCTGAGGACTCGTGGCATCTCCCCCTGGCAGATCTGTTAGGACCTCACCTTCCTGGGTGACTTGAGGATGGGTCTCCCTGAAGGGACTGCTCGAGGCTGAAGGTGCCAGGCTTTGGGGGGATGACCGATGCATCTCCCTTCTCTGTGGCAGGTCCCTCTGTCCCAGCTGGCTTACAGACCCTCTGCTCCTCCTCAGATCCTCTACAATCCCGCCCACCAGATCCTGGCTTACTCCAGCTTCTGCCCGGCACCAGCAACCCTCCCTACCAGCTCGTCCTACCCTCTGCCTCTCCAGGTAGGCTGAACATCACCTGCCTGAAGCCGGGGTGCTCATACCACGGGCAGCAGTCATGCAGGACAGCGCTGGTCAGATGGGACGTGGAGAGGGGCTTGGGTTGAAGGAAGACCCAGGGCTTCCTCTCTCCTCATGTGGGTAATGTGGTGGCAGAGCAGGCATGGACTGGAAAAGGGGTTGAGATTATCCGAGGGGTGATCTGGCTGGTAACTCCACACAAGCCTCTCACAGGGATGTTCGCGCCACAGTCAAACTTGGCAGGTTGGACATCCTTTGCTCCACAAGGTCATGGCGACCAATTGTTGGTGTCCTTTGAGACTATAACCTTTTCTTTCTCTTTTAAAAATATGTTTTTATTGATTTTAGACAGAGAGGAAGGGGAAGAGAGAGAGAGAGAGAGAGAGAGAGAGAGAGAGAGAGAGAGAGAGAGAAAATAGATCAGCTGCCTCTTGCACACCCTTTACTGGGGATCGAGCCCACAACCTGGGCATGTGCCCTGACCGGGAGTGGAACTGGTGATCTCTTGGTGTAATGGGACAACACTCATTGAGCCACTTGCCTCCGCTGGCCAGGGCTAACCTTTCTCAATCGACAAAAGTTCAGTGCAATTTCCTGGCCAGAGTGACTGGGGACATACCACCATGTGCCTGGGTCCCGTCAACATAGCAGTTATTTAGGTGTAGCCATGGGAATTTGCCAGTGTCCAACCACAGAGCCCACAGCAAAAGCGATGTCATAGATTCACCCTAAAATACTGCTTTTGGCCTTGAAGTTGTTGTGGTGCATTTGGTGGAGGTGAGACCTTGTTTGTAGAGTGGCGTTTGCTTTGTCCTTCTGTTTTCATTTGTGGTTTCTGCTTTCCTTCCTTTATATGCTGGGAAGCTTCTGGTTGAAATAGACCCTAATAATCTGTCGCCTTAATGTACTCCAGACCTCAGCTGTGGCACTACTGACGTTGGGGTCAGATAGCTCCGTGGGGTAACGCTGCCCTGTGCACTATAGGATGTTGAGCAGCGTCCCTGGTCTCCACCCACCAGCTGCCAGTACACCCTATTGTGACAACCAAAAATGTACCCAGAAGTTGCCCAGTGTCCTCAGGGGTTCAAAGATGAGAACCACTGGTCCACACAACTCACCTAGGCTTCCATTTTGGGGTGGGTCAACCAGATGGGCTTAGCATTCTTTTGCCTAAACTAATAACCCACCAGCAGCAAGTGCGAGGAAGCTGACAATATAACATGTACTCGGAGTTACGTTTCTGTGCTTGGGCGGGAGGGGTGCTGCGGAGGGCTCAGATCTGATCCTTTGCTATGAAGTCAAACATCTTTATGTGTCAATTGTTGGATGCATGAGTGGTCCTTGGGGGTGGCAGCAGCCAGGGCTCTTGGCAAGCCTGGAGCCTGACTTTGGGGTGCTGGGCGGTGTCCTGCTCTTGCAGGTCTGCTGTGTTCCCTCAGGAGACGTGCTCCTTGCAGGAGTGTGGGATGTGGCGGATGGTCTTCCATCCCTAAAATCCGGTGCTGGTGAGTGGATCTGCTCGAGTCCAGTGTCATATTCCATCCTTCGGGGGCTCTGGCTCTTCACAAACAGCAGATGCCCCTCCTCACCTTCCCAGGGGAGGCCTAATCAGCTATTATCACCAGCACATGTAGGAGTATAATTACATATATCTCAATAATTGGATTTTGAGAAGAGGACAAATCAATGAGGTTCCTGGGTTTCCGTAGCAGAAAAACAACAGAATGGATGCTCTTGTTCCTGCTGACAGCTGAGAGGGAGGGAACGCTGGGTATCCTGTGGAAGTCCTCAGCAGCAAAATGCTCCCACACAGCAGAGGTGCAATGGCTGCTGGGGCTGTTCTGTGCAGTTGGGAAAAAAATATGTTCTTTTAAAAATATATTTTATCGATTTTTTTACAGAGAAGAAAGGAGAGGGATAGAGAGTTAGAAACATCGATGAAAGAGAAACACCGATCAGCTGCCTCTTGCACACTCCCTACTGGGGATGTGCCTGCAAGGATGTAGCTGCAACCAAGGTACATGCCCTTGACCAGAATCGAACCTGGGACCTTGCAGTCTGAAGGCCAATGCTCTATCCACTGAGTAAAACCGGTTTCCGCAAGAAAATCTTTAGAAGAGAACGCACCTTGCTTGCTCCTAGGAGTTGATTGGTCAGGAAAGTCAGGGAAGGGGTTGGTGTTGATGAGTTTTGTGAACAAGGACACAAGGAGAGATTTCGCTCACATTCTGTGATTAAGGGATTTCTTGTCCACCCCCTTGATCCGGCCCTGTCTGTTGATGTAGTTTACTCTATGCTTACTGGTGGTTTACTCCACAGTTCATGGTGGTTTATGCTGTGATTCGTGGTGTTTTACTCCATAGTTCATGTTATTTTACTCTGTGGTTTGTGATGGTTTATTCAGTGGTTTGTGGTGTTTTACTCCGTGGTTCGTGGTGTTTTACTCTGTGGTTTGTGATGGTTTACTCTGTGGTTTGTGATGGTTTACTCTGTAGTTTGTGATTGTTTACTCCATGGTTCATGGTGGTTTACCCTGTGGTTCGTGGTGGTTTACTCTGTGGTTTGTGGTGGTTTACTCCATGGTTCATAGTGGTTTACTCTGTGGTTTGTGATGGTTAACTCTGTGGTTTATGGTATTTTACTCAGTGGTTTGTGGTGGCTTACTCAGTGGTTTGTGGTGGTTTACTCTGTGGTTTGTGGTGGTTTACTCAGTGGTTTGTGGTGGTTTACTCTGTGGTTCGTGGTGTTTTACTCTGTGGTTTGTGGTGGTTTACTCTGTGGTTTGTGGTGTTTTACTCTGTGGTTTGTGGTGTTTTACTCTGTGGTTTGTGGTGTTTTACTCTGTGGTTTGTGGTGGTTTACTCTGTGGTTTGTGGTGGTTTACTCTGTGGTTTGTGATTGTTTACTCTGTGGTTTGTGGTGGTTTACTCTGTGGTTTGTGGTGGTTTACTCTGTGGTTTGTGGTGGTTTACTCTGTGGTTTGTGGTGTTTTACTCTGTGGTTTGTGGTGTTTTACTCTGTGGTTTGTGGTGTTTTACTCTGTGGCTTGTGGTGTTTTACTCTGTGGTTTGTGGTGGTTTACTCTGTGGTTTGTGGTGTTTTACTCTGTGGTTTGTGGTGTTTTACTCTGTGGCTTGTGGTGTTTTACTCTGTGGTTTGTGGTGGTTTACTCTGTGGTTTGTGGTGGTTTACTCTGTGGTTTGTGATTGTTTACTCTGTGGTTTGTGGTGGTTTACTCTGTGGTTTGTGGTGGTTTACTCTGTGGTTTGTGGTGGTTTACTCTGTGGTTTGTGGTGTTTTACTCTGTGGTTTGTGGTGGTTTACTCTGTGGTTTGTGGTGTTTTACTCTGTGGTTTGTGGTGTTTTACTCTGTGGCTTGTGGTGTTTTACTCTGTGGTTTGTGGTGGTTTACTCTGTGGCTTGTGGTGTTTTACTCTGTGGTTTGTGGTGGTTTACTCTGTGGTTTGTGGTGGTTTACTCTGTGGTTTGTGGTGGTTTACTCTGTGGTTTGTGGTGGTTTACTCTGTGGTTTGTGATTGTTTACTCTGTGGTTTGTGGTGGTTTACTCTGTGGTTTGTGGTGGTTTACTCTGTGGTTTGTGGTGGTTTACTCTGTGGTTTGTGGTGGTTTACTCTGTGGTTTGTGGTGGTTTACTCTGTGGTTTGTGATTGTTTACTCTGTGGTTTGTGGTGGTTTACTCTGTGGTTTGTGATTGTTTACTCTGTGGTTTGTGGTGTTTTACTCTGTGGTTTGTGGTGGTTTACTCTGTGGTTTGTGGTGTTTTACTCTGTGGTTTGTGGTGGTTTACTCTGTGGTTTGTGGTGTTTTACTCTGTGGTTTATGGTGGTTTATCTGTGGTTCATGGTGGTTTACTCTGTGGTTTGTGGTGGTTTACTCTGTGGTTTGTGGTGGTTTACTCTGTGGTTTGTGGTGGTTTACTCTGTGGTTTGTGGTGGTTTACTCTGTGGTTTGTGGTGGTTTACTCTGTGGTTTGTGGTGGTTTATGGTGGCTTACTCTGTAGTTTGTGATTGTTTACTCTGTGGTTTGTGATTGTTTACTCTGTGGTTTGTGGTGGTTTACTCTGTGGTTCATGGTGGTTTACTCTGTGGTTTGTGGTGGTTTACTCTGTGGTTTGTGGTGGTTTATGGTGGCTTACTCTGTAGTTTGTGATTGTTTACTCTGTGGTTTGTGGTGGTTTACTCTGTGGTTTGTGGTGGTTTACTCTGTGGTTTGTGGGTGGTTTACTCTGTGGTTTGTGGTGGTTTACTCTGTGGTTTATGGTATTTTACTCTGTGGTTTGTGATGGTTAACTCTGTGGTTTATGGTATTTTACTCAGTGGTTTGTGGTGGCTTACTCTGTGGTTTGTGGTGGTTTATCTGTGGTTCATGGTGGTTTACTCTGTGGTTTGTGGTGGTTTACTCTGTGGTTCGTGGTGTTTTACTCTGTGGTTTATGGTGGTTTACTCTGTGGTTCGTGGTGGTTTACTCTGTGGTTTGTGGTGGTTTACTCTGTGGTTCGTGGTGTTTTACTCTGTGGTTCGTGGTGTTTTACTCTGTGGTTTGTGGTGGTTTACTTTGTGGTTTGTGGTGGTTTACTCCATGGTTCCTTCTGGTTTGCTCCCTGGTTCCCGGTGATTTACTCTATGGCCTGGGGTGGTTTATGCTGTGGTTTTCCCAGGTGTTCGTTTCCAATGAAGAGCTGGACACATACATGGTGGGGTCTGGGAGCTCCCAGCAGACCCCAGAGAATATTCTCTAGAGGTTTTCTTTGTCCCTCTGGTCAGAATATGAGTTTGAGAGAAAGAAAGAAACAAAGGTGGGCGAGGGTCTTGGGCTGTCAGATCCTAAAAACTTGAGCCAGGTGACATTATTGGCTTCAGGGACAGCTTGTAAGGAAATCCTCCTTTCGGAACCCCGAGGTTCTGGAGCTCCTGGACCTCCTTTGTGGAGAAGTCTCCAGGGAAGGGCAAGGCAGACACGTCGGCCTCTCGGGAGCCCCAAGGCGCTTGGCGGGCAGAAAGCAAAGGAATTATACAGCACTGCCAGAGACCGAGGCCCTACACACTCCCCCTGTGTCATTTCACAGAAGGGCCTGTGTGCTTTATTTAAATATTGGTTTTAAGTAGGCATTTTCAACTCTTTGAACTTGAAAAAGAAAAATGTATAAGAGGTTTGTTGGCAGGTGGAGAAAAACTGGAAAAACATTTTTTCTTCTCAATCACTTCCACTTGAGTCGATGTCAGGGTTCTTCAGAGAAGCAGAACCAATAGGATGGATGGGTGCACATATATGTAGACATAGATGTAGATTAGACATGTAGACAGAGAAATAGAGAGATAGAGACAGAGCAAGGGTCCTGGGCAGGGTAGGACTGCAGACGGGAGACTCAGGAAAAAATGGATCTTGCAGTTTCAAGCCCAAGGTCAGTCTCCTGGGAGAATTCCCTCTTCCCCAGAAACCTGTCTTGTTCTCTTAAGGCCTGCAACTGATTGGAGGAGGCTCACCAACATCATGGAGAGTAACCTGCTTTACTCAGTCTACTGATTTCAATGTTAATCTCAAAATACCATCACAACCACATCCGGACAGGTGTTTGACCAAATATATGGGCACCGAAGCCTGGCCAAGTTGACACATAAAATTAATCGTTACACTAGGTGAAAATGCTGAGCTCTTGGGTTTTTCCTTAATGTGTGACATGTTGCGTGGACCCAGGGGTCCCCAAATGAGCTGGACAGCCTTCTCCTTGGACATGTTTGCATTGCTGTGCGTCCTGGTGTCAGTCGAGTAAAAGGTCACCCCCTTGAAAGATGAGACTCACACCCAGGCATGAGGGCTGGGAAGTCTGAGGAATTCCACAGCTGGGTGTTGCCACAGGTGGCTGCAGGAGCGGACTTTGTGGAAAGGAGGCCCCTGCTGGGTAAGGCCAGGCCCTGCCCTGCTCCCCGGCCTCCCTGAGAACCCACTCTGGTCAGGGAGTGTTCCCACCTGAAGGGCCTTGGTTAGGCGGGTGACCCGGGTCTGGGGGAGCCCAAGCCCCAGGTGTGCTCTTTGAGGGGTGCTCCGCATGGACTGTGTGTGGCTGGCCCTCTCCACGGACTGAGGAAGCCTTTTCTGTTCCATTGCAGCCGTCCAGCAGCTTCCCCGCCTCGTCCTCCACTGACCTCTCTCTGTCCGAGGACACGCAGCCTCCATCCCAGTCCAGCTCCAGCTTCGGGCTCCCGCCCAACGCCCCGCCTCTCTATGCTCCAGCCCCTTTCCTCCCCGGGGAGAAGCCTCCTCCCTACGCACCATGACAGAGGGGGTAGATCGAAAAAGAACTTCCTTTTGATTTGTGTTTGTAAAAAGCAGCCTCCACAACGCCTGCTTCTGTGGCCAACGTCCTAGAGACACCAGGAGAATGTTTCTGAAGTCTGTGTCCTTCCTTCCCCGGGCATTTGCGAGGCAAGGAGAGGCCAGGACCAGTGGCGAGGACCCCAGGTGACCCAGGTTGGGCGGCACCTCTGCCTGGTCGCCTCCCCCAGGGTGTAAACCAGCCCCAAAAGTAGCACTAAAAATTCTACCTGGGGCCTCCTCGCTCTGTTATTTGTCATTACTTACATAAAACCCAGTCCCATTTCCCTACACATTTTCATCTCCTAACTAGTTAGTTATTACTATTATTATTTTGCAAAGGGAACATGACCTGGGCATCCATTTGTGAGGATCATTTTAAAGGAAATGTGTTGAAATTTATATATTTACACAGGTCCCCCAGAAGGGACAGGGCTGTTTTCTCCTGGCATTTATTTGCTCAAACGAAAAGATGCTCTGGCTCAAATATAAAGCGCTATTTCCAAGACCTGCGGTGACTCTGGTCTGTGTGTGTGCCTCTGTCTTTTACGATTTGCCATCATATCTGGAGGGTTTTGCTACTTGAGGCTGCATGCTTCCTATTTAACTTCTGGGCTTCCAACTGCCATCCTTCATGGGGCGCTCTGGAGGCACCTGGACTCCTCAGTGGACACCCGGTGTGGTTATCCCACTAGAGAGCCAGAGCCTGGGGTGCAGCCCGGCCTATCACAGACCAACAGCTATTGACTCAGGGCCCAGTGTGTATCCACCTGCTGTCAAACACACCTGAGGCGGTAGGTGAGCACAGTCCTTGGACATGATCCAATCCTGGTTGAGTGACAGGCCAGAGCCCCTATATGCAGTCCTGGATCACTGGGGGAAAGAGATAAAGGAAGGGGAGAGGAAGGAGGAGGACAGAGAGGGGTGAGGGGAGGAGTGTTTTAAAAAGACAAGGTCTGATGCTCCCCACTGCTGGCTGTGAACGGAAATCTGGCTAACAGACAAGATATTCTCAGCCCCGCACAGAAGTATCTCATTTAATTTACTGAACATATAGGACGCTTCCTATAAAGAAGTGACACACGTGAAATATAGGAAACTCGGGGAGTCAGGACCCAGGAGCCTGGCTAATTGATCTGGGAAAGGCTATTGATTATAGACTGAGAAGTGAAAGACTGGGCACTGGTCTGGTGAGCCAACTTTAGTAAGAGTATCATTTTGTTAAATTTAGACTCACGTGCCCTCGTGTTGTCCAGGAGACCCTGATCTGATGGTGGCCCAGCATTGCCCTGTTCTCCGCAGGCCAGGTTTGGGGTCCCCCACTTCCTGTTTGCAAAGACAGGAGGGGCCCACCCTCCGGGTTCCTACACAGGAAAGAAGGCACTGTGTCTTTAAGAGGAAAATGCCTTTATTAGTGAGACCGTGGAGAGTAGAAAGTGTGGCCCATGAAGACAGACTAACACAGTGTGAGAGCTCAGGTGCCAGCATCTGGCCAGGCGTCTGGGGAGCAGAAACCAGAGCAGGGCCATGAGGCACGAAGGGCTGACCCTTGCTCTGCCCGATACCCCCGATTGGATGCTGGCAGTAATAGGACCCTGGCAGAGCCACCAGGTCGCCCTGGGGCTGGCACATCTGGGCTCACACAGCAAGTGCCTCAAAGAGCAACACTCCTCTGCCCGGAGTCTAAGAACCAAACTGCTTGCTCACCTGAGTCCGGAGGCCTTTGCGATCAAAACGCTGAACCACGGGTGGGTTTGCTATTGCGTGAGCCCCTGGACTGGGAGCAAGGTTGGCCGCAGGAATACTGGATGTGCACTGAGCGCCCACTGGGCCTTCGGGGGCAGCATCAGGCCCACGCTGCCCCGCGGCTAACAGTAGAGAAGCTGAGTTGCAGATCTGGCAGCGAGCCTGTGCCGACTGGCCCGGGCCACCAACCCCGGAAGACAACCGGGTGCCAGAGATCACAGAGACAACCTCGTCCTCCACACATGCCCCTGGTCAGAGACACTCAGCGGCGTCGGTGTCCCCAGGCTGTTCACGCCGGCGTCGCCCAAACCCGCTCTGTGTGTCCTGCAGCCTTTCCATCTAACCTAGAGCCAAGACTGATAAAAGACATTAAGCTCTAAGGCCAACAATGTTGCTCTTGCCCACAAAAATGTCTTTCTCCCTTGCTCCAGCCACAAAAAAATGTGAACAATTCAACTTCCAGTCTGGGGGTGGCTCCCACACAACCAAGCCCCACCCCTCAGTCCCCAGAACACCTCCCCCATGCCCTCACACTGCAGGCACCCACACCCGGTGGCCCAGTCTGCAGGGACAGCTTTTCCACTCCTGGCACATGGCATCTGGCCACACTCAGCCTGCCCTGTGCTCTGGGGCTATGCCTTGGTGCGTGTGGGAGAACCGTCTCTGCCAAAGCCTTTGCCTCACTGCAGCGGGTCCTGACCTGGCTCTGCCTGAGCCTTGATGCTCCACAGGAGCTGGAGCATCCTCCACAGGAGCTGGACCTTGGCTCTGAGGGGCACCACCCTGGGGCTGGTCTTCCGTTGAACTTATCCCTCCTCATTCCTGATCACAGATGGCAGTGGGTGCTGGAGGCTGGTGGGGTGGGGTGTCAAGGACACTGCTAATGGGCGCAGGGCTCCCTTGTGGGGTAATGGAAATATTCTGGAACTAAGTAGTGGTGATGGTGGCACAACTTTTAGTGGCTGAACTAGAACTCACCGAATTGTATGCTCTTTTATTTTTTAAATATTTTTTATTGATTTTTTTACAGAGAGGAAGGGAGGGGTTAGAAAGTCAGAAACATTGATGGATGAGAGAGAAACATCTATCAGCTGCCTCCTGCACACCCCCTACTGATGTGCCCGCAGCCAAGGTACATGCCCTTGACTGGAATCGAACCTGGGACCATTCAGTTCCCAGGGCGATGCTCTATCCACTGAGCCAAACCACTTTCAGCCGAATTATATGCTCTTAAAGGGTGGATATTATGGTATGTGAATTGTATCTCAATGAAAAAGGGTGGGACAGGAATGCATGTGAAGCACTTAGAGCAGCCAGGGACCAGCACGGGCTTTGATAACAGGCCATTTGCCATCATCTTAAAGAATCACCTCTGGGTGGGTCTTGAGCAGCCTGCACTTCATTATCCAGCACTGCTCTGCCTCCCCACTCCCGTCCGGTCCCAAACTTCCACAGCCTCATTCTCTCACCTCCTGGGGCGTGGGGATGAAAGCACCAGGTGGCAGGAGCAGAGATGCCCTCTGAATTTTGGGGGAAGTGTTTGGCTGAGCTGTTCTGACCACAGAAGCAGAAGAAAGTCCAGGGGGCATGGCCCTCACTCAATCAGCAGCTTCTGTGTGGCAATCATTATCTATGCATATATTTCCCTTTTCTAAAACTTTTAAATCAATGACCCTCCATTGACACATCATTATCACCCAAAGCCTGCAGTTTACGCTAAGGTTCACTTTTGGTGTGTGCATTCCGTGGGTTTGGGCAAATATATAATGACACGCATCCACCTTGTGGTGTGATGGAAATGTTACAGTGTCATGCAGGATATTTTCACTCCCCTGATAATCCTTTGCATTTCACCAATTCATCCCTCCCTCTCCCCTAACCCCTGGCAACCACTGATTTTTTTTTTTTTTTTTACCATCTCTGTAGTTTTGCCTTTTCCAGAATGTCATATAGTTGGAATCACAGAGTACATAGCCTTTCAGATTACATAAGATCCTTTCACTTAGTGATAGGCATTTAAAGTTCCTCCATGTCGTTACAGAGCTTGATAGCTCATTTCTTTTTAGTATAATAATAGTCTATTGTCCAGATGCAACACAGTTCATCCACTCACCTACTGAAGGGCATCTCGGCTGCTTCCAAGTTTGGGCAATTAAGAATAAAGCTGCTATAAGCATCCACGTGCAGGTTTTTCTCTGGACGTTGCTTTCCACTCCTTTGGGTAAATATTAAGGAGTGAGATTGCTGGATCATAGGGTGATAGTATGTTTGGTTTAGTAAGAAACCACCAGCTGCCTCCTAAAGTGCCTGTAGCATTTTGCATTCCCACCAGCAATGAGTGGGAGTGTCTGATGCTCTGCATTTGGTGCTGCCAGGGTTCCGGATTTCGGTTATTCTGGTAGGTGTTTAGTGGTCGCTTGTTGTTTTAATTTGCATTTCCCTGATGACATAGGAGGTGGAGCATTTTTTCATGTGCTTATTTTTCATCTGCATATTTTGTTTGGTGAAGTCTCTGTTAAATTCTTTGGACCATTTTTTCAAACTGTGTTGTTTGTTTTCTTATTGTTGAGCTTTAAGAGTTCTTTGTGTATTTGGGGTAACAGTCCTTTATCATAGACGTCCTTTGCAAATATTTTCTCCTAGTCTGTGGCTTGTCCTTTCGTTTTCATAATAGCGCTTTTTGCAGAGAAGTTTTAACTTTAATGAAGTCCATCTCATCAATTCTCTCTTTCATGGATCATGCCTCTGCTGTTGTAGTTAAAAACTTATCACCACATCCAAGGTCATCTAGATTTTCTTCTATGTCATCTTCTAGGAGTTTTATGGTTTTTGTGTGTGTTTATACAGTTAGGTCTGTGGTCCATTTTGAGATAATTTTTGTGAGGGGAGAGGTATAAAGCTTGTGTCTAGATTCGTTTTTTTGTTTTTTTTGCATGTGGATGGATGTCTAGTTGTTCCAGCACCATATGTTGAAAAGACTGTCTTTGCTCCATTATATTGCCTTTGTACCTTTGTCAGAGATAATTTGGCTGTATTTATGTGGGTCTATTTCTGGAGTTTCTATCCTGTCTGTTTTTTTTTTAAATTATTCTTTGGGCCACTTTTTAATAATTTTTAAAATTGGTTCTAGAGAGAG
Source organism: Antrozous pallidus (assembly GCA_027563665.1). Lineage (NCBI taxonomy): Eukaryota > Metazoa > Chordata > Mammalia > Chiroptera > Vespertilionidae > Antrozous > Antrozous pallidus. The sequence continues at coordinate 73,906,968 of CM050519.1, forward strand.
GAAGGGAGAGAAACACTGAACGGCTGCCTCCTGCATGCCCATCAACCAGGGGGCAAACTCACAGCTTGGTTATGTGCCTGACTGGGAATCAAACCCGTCACCCTTTGATGCACGGGATGCCGTTCCTACCAACTGAGCCACACTGGCCAGGGCTAGTTGTCTATTCTGTTGGTAATACCGGGCTGTACTGATTACGTTGCTTTATAGTAAGTCTTAAAGTCAGGTAGCATCAGTCTTCCAACTTTGTTCTTGATTTTTTTTTGTTTTTTGTTCTTGAAATTATTATTTCTTGTTTATTTGTTTGTTGTTGTTAATCCTCACCTGAGGATATTTTCCCATTGCTTTTAGATAGAGCAGAAGGGAGGGAGAGTGGAGAGTAGAAGAAAGAGAGGGAGGGAGGGAGAGAAACATTAATGTGAGAGAGACACTGATGGGTTGCCTCCCACACATGCTCTGATGGGGGCCAGGGGTCAAACTTGCAACCCAGATGCATGCCCTTAACCAGAAATTGAGTCTTCAACCCTTCAGTGTGTGGGCCAGTGCTCTAACCAGTGAGCACAGTGGCCAGGGTGAAATTCTTGATTTTACCATAGCCCAATTTTAAAATCTTTTCCCTTCTCATTAAAGCATTTTGTGTATTATTTAAAAAATAATACTTCTTGGCCCTGGCTGGGTAGTTCAGTTAATTAGGGCATCATTCTGATACACCAAGGTTACAGGTTCAATCTCTGGTCAGGGTACATGCAAGAATCAACCAATGAATGCATAAATAAGTGGAATAACCAAAATTGATGTTTTTCTCTCTCTCTCCTTCCCTCTCCCTCCCTTCCTTCTTCTCTTTCTAAAATCAATGAATTAAAAATAAATAAATAAATATTCCTCTGCCCTAGGTTATGAAAATATTCTTCTTTCAGTGGGATTAGTGACATTTTTCTGCAAAAGGCCAGATAGTATTTTAGGTTCTGAGGGTCAGTAGGTTGCAGCAACTACTCAACTCTGCCAATTTGGTACAAAAACAGCTGTAAATAGTAGTAAATTAATTAATGTGACTATGTGCCAATAAAGTTTTATTAACAAAAACAAGGGCAGATCACATTGGGCCCACAGGCTATAGTTATACATTACATTTAAGCTTAAATACATACTTTACCTAGGGTTAACTTTCTGTGTTATCTGAGGTAGGGGTCAAATTTCTTCTTTCTAAAATGCAAGAGTTTTCAAAAGGGATGATTTTGTACCCAAGGGACACCTGGCAATTGTAGGAGACATTTTTGATGGTCGTGTGTGTATGTGAATGTGTGTATGCATGTGTTGGGCAGGGGGGTGTATTGCGATATCTAATGTGTAGTTGGCAAGGATGTTATTAAGTGACTCAAATGCACATAATTGCCCTCCACACAAAAAGGTATTCTCAATAAATAGTATCCTATAAACAAAAACAAAAATAAATAAAATTATTACTGCTCTTCTTAAAAAAACCTTTGAAATTAACTCAGACAATAAATTTGTCAATAGCATAATCCATTCCCTGCTCTATCTCCACATGTTCAATCAAATCATCTACTCTCTTCCTCCACAGCTCACACTCAGAACCTTCCCAGCTCCATCACCACAGCTCAACCCAGAATCCTCCCCCTTCTTCTCCACAGCTCACACTCAGAACCTCCCAGCTCCATCTCTATAGTGAACACTCAGAACTTTCCCATCTCCATCTCCACAGCTCACACTCAGAACTTTCCCATCTCCATCTCCACAGCTCACACTCAGAATCTTCCCAGTTCCATATCCACAGTTCACACCCAGAACCCTCCCAGCTCCATCTCCAGTTCATACCCAGAATCCTCCCAGCTCCATCTCCACAGTGCACACTCAGAACTCTCCCATCTGGCCGAAACTGGTTTGGCTCAGTGGATAGAGCGTCGGACTGCGGACTGAAGGGTCCCGGGTTCGATTCCGGTCAAGAGCATGTACCTTGGCACATCCCCAGTAGAGGGCATGCAAGAGGCAGCTGATCCATGTTTCTCTCTCATCGATGTTTCTGACTTTCTATCCCTCTCCCTTCCGCTCTGTAAAAAATCAATAAAATAAAAATAAAAAAGAACTCTCCCATCTCCATCTCCACAGCTCACACTCAGAATCTTCCCAGTTCCATATCCACAGCTCACACCCAGAACCCTCCCAGCTCCATCTCCACAGCTCACACTCAGAATCTTCCCAGCTCCATTTCCACAGTGCACACATAGAATTCTCCCATCTCCATCTCCACACCTCACACCCAGAACCCTCCCAGCTTCATGTCCATAACTCCCAGAACCCTCCCAGCTCCATCTCCACAGCTCACACCCAGAATCCTCCTAGGTTCATGTCCACAGGTTACACTCAGAGTCCTCCCATCTTCATCTCCACAGCTCACACCCAGAATCCTCCCAGCTCCATGTCCATAACTCACACTCAGAATCCTTCCAGCTCCTTGTCATAGCCCACCTTCGGAGGATATGGGATTCTCTATCACAGCCTCCTCTGTAGCCTGGCCCTGCCTGGGATGGAGAGTGGCAAGAATGCTGACCTGGCTGGCACAGCTGGGGAATGTATTGCAGCATTTGGCTCTGTACTTGCTATAAGCTTTTTCTTGGCAATAGTTAGAATAACTTCTAGCAGCTAATGGAAGGCTAAGGAAGCCACACAAAGAAACATAGGTGTGCCTAGCTTGTCCTGGACAGAGGATGTACCCAAAGTAGTCAGAAAGCCTCTAAGATGCTGGTCTCTGTTGTTTTTCTCTGAGGGTTCCAGAGTGTCCAGTCCCAGAGCTCAGCATGTGTCCTTTCCAGTCTTGGCTTTTCTGGCCTTCTCGAGAGAATTGGGGCTGGCTGGAGGAGATTCCTTGCCGGCCAGAAGAGCATTCCACAAGAACATTCCAGAGTCGTCTCCACAGGGGACAAAAATCAGAGAACACTGCAAGGAATGCTGCAGTGACAGGGCTGAGAAACGGATGAGGCCCCCGAAGTGGCTTTGGGCTCTCCTATCTGTATGAGGTGGAGCTATGCATCCCACACTTCTCAGAGCTGTGCTCTGCTGGCTCCAGGGCCTTCAGGGTTGGGGTGAAACCTCCTGCTTCTTGAGCAGGGGGCATCCTTGCCTGAGTCCTCCTGTTCAGCGTCAGAGTCCTCAGGAACTGGGCTCTCATGCTCTGGATGGACAGCCTGAGGCTATGTCCTATAGCTCCAAGCCCTGGCCTGAGCAGCTCAGCTCACCGAGGCTGCCTGCCCATCCCAGAGCCAGCACCTGGTGCCTGGGCTTGGGGTCCACTTACAGAGTGAGCCAGCACACACATCCACCTGGGTCACAGATGGAGAGTGGGGAGACCCCAGAGCTGGGAGAAGAGGCTGGTGAGGACCCTCCTTCCACAAGGACCTTGGTTGATGATGGGTATTTCACGAGGACATGGTGGGTTGAAGTGGCTCAGGGACAACTGCCACGCTCTCTGCATCTTTTATTTCTCATGCACTGATGTGGAAAATTACCTGAAGAACCTCTTAGACTCATTTTCTGAAGTCCCAAGTCAACAAAACTTCCAACCAGATGCTGCGTAAAGGACTCAGCCAGTGCAGCCTGAGTGAGCTGTGCCCCTGATGTGGGGCAGGTGGACATGGTACCTGACATACACATGGGGTTGTAGGACGGGTCAGGAAGCAGAAATGTGGGTTTGAGCCAACAGGAGTCCCAAAGACACAGGTGAGTGTGCGAAGGACCCAGGGTGACCCTCAGTGGAGTGGACCCTGGCTACTCGGCCCAGCCCTATTGGGACCTGGGGGCCTACACACCTCTGCCTTCCTGTGTCCTTGCCAAGTCACCCTTGTACCTTCATGCCTCAGTCTGGTCCTCTGAGGTGAGCCCAGGAGGTCCCTCAGGATGGGTGTCTATGCTTGCCAACTCCTTCCAGTGACATGGGACCCCTGCCCCTTCAAGGGGGAGCTAGGCCTCTAGTGAAAGGGACTATTGCTTCCCCCATGTGGTGCACTTGGGGTCATCCATCTGGCCCACCCAGCCAGGCGGGGCCTCGTAAGCAGCCCTCGAGGCCACCCCTTCTTTCTCAGAAAGCCAGAGGGGTGATGCTCCTTCTCAGTGGGCCACACCCACAGTGCGTTTCACGTTCATTATTTAGCTGTGGGTGGATTCTTCAGGCTCCATCCTCCCTCCCGAACCCTGCTTATCTCTGAGTCAAGTTGTGACTTATGAACGCATGCTCAGCAGCCAGGAGGACGCAGACACTGACACCTAAGCCACCTGATTCTGTGCTGGGCTAATGCGGCGTTTGGGGGCTAACTCCATCAAGGTGGAATGACAGAGCCATGGGACACTGCTGCCATCTGAGGAGCAAGGTCTGAAAGGAAACACAACCTGAACTGCCTGACCACCTCCTCCGACCACACACTGGGGGTTGGTATTAAAAATAAAAGAAAGTCTTCGAGTACAGCCCCGACCAGAAGCCGGAAGCTCCTCTGGGCTCCTCTGCTTGAACATCACCGTGATGGCACCCCTGGCTGTGGGGCACGTGCCCCCTCCCCGACCGTCACGTCAGGCACAGCATGGACGCGTCCCACTGTACCCTCCCAGGCTGGGTCTTGGTCTCCCGCTCAGGGCCGCAGTGACCTCCGCTGTGTGTTTGGGGGCTCCCGGCGCCCACGTGCACTTTCCCACAGTTGGTGTTGTCATGGTTCCTCACTCTCCCGGGGTCAGGGTGAGGACTGTCTGCTGCACCCCCTTATGGACCAGGAGCACCAGGAGTGAGGCCCAGGGAAGCTGAATGTGGGGCCCACCTCCTGGTTCCGTTCCAGCTGTTCCCAGCCTCAGAGAACATGTGGGACGGAGGGGCCGGCCCTGTGCTTCCATTTACCCCACTGCCCTGCTCAGGCGGGTGCCCGGGGCCAGCCGGCCCCTTCCCCAGAGAGATGGGCTCATCTCTCTCGCAGAGCCCAGCTCCACCCGGGACTGGAGCTCAGGTGGGTGCTGGAGAGATTCCAGCGAGTGGGCAGAGGTGAACATCTATTAAAAAAACAACTTGTTTGTTCTTCCTTCCTCTGTCTTACCTCGAGCTGTCGAGCACTGAAGCTGCAAGGAGCAGAGACTGCCAACACAGAGTTAAAAAGGTTTCTGTAAATAGTTTATTTCCCCCATATTTTTAGGTCAGAAAGAAGCATTTGGTAATAAAAATAACAGAGAATTATGTTCCTGGGTCCCCTTGGGGCTGTGCGGGCCCCCCTGCCTCCACCCTCAGGCCGGCTCCTCGGAGCCCAGCTTCACGCAGGACGCTCTGGGGGTCGGGGGTGTGCTTCTGGGTTATTAACATTAGTCTTCTCAAGTATTTACACGTATATTACAAGGTAAAGAAGGTCTCAGAAGAAACTCGGCTCGCGAGGAGGATTCAGTGTTTCGGGGAGCTGCTGGCGGGGCGGGCTGGGGTGGCTGCCGCCTTCCCTTCTGGCTTGTTTCAAAAAGGAAGCGTGAGGCGTGCTCGGGGCCGCTCCTCCTGCAGCAGCGGTCACTCTAGGGGCTGGCCGGCTTGACCGGGGGACAGGAGTGCGACGTGATGTCGCTGTGCTTGTAGGCGGCCTCGTCCAGGTCCAGCGCCTTCTGGTTGACCTCTAGCGTCATGCAGCCGTGGTAGAAGGCTGTGACTGGCGCTGAGGTCACCGGCACATCTGGGCCGGCGGGGAAAGAACAAACACCGTCTTAGGAGGCTGGGCTCCCCACCCTGGCGTCCCCGCCGCAGCGCTCACTGGCACCGCGGGGCCCGCTCGGTCCCGGCCTTCCTCCTCAAGACACTGATTCCTTTTCTCCAGAACACCACCGTCCCTTGTATGTGCCCACAGGCAAGCACTGACCATCTGCCAGCCAGGCTCTGGCAAGAAACGCTCCTTTGCCCCACAAGGAAGTGCACACAGATTGTCAAGTCAGTTAAATAAATATTATCTTCTTGGCCCGAATGAATCATTCATGCTGCAGGGCCGCCGGCCCTCTCTCACCCTCTTCAAAGCTTTGTTTACGAAAACTAAATGGAAGTTTGTGTCTGGTAGCCAAGACTGAAATCTGCTGTCCCCAGCAAGTGAAGACCCTGCGGGAGCCACGTGAGCACACAGAGACCGGCTTACATCATCAGCATCTGGCCCTCGCCTGCCTTTTCACCCCTTTGCCCTGATCACTCGGCTCATGGCAGGCCCCATGGGCAAGGACACTCTCCATCTGATCAGAAGCAGGGCCAGCCCCACCTGTAGGCGGCAGCCGTGAACTGCCCTCCTCCATCCTCGCCCCCTGCCCGACTCAGGAGGGGCTGGTGATAACTCGGCTCACTGCTGCAGCAGCTGGGCACCAGGACTCAGGGGGAAACCAGCCTGGGGCTTGGGCACCTGGCTCCAGCCTGCTTCAGGTCAGCTGGACCTTCCCATGACCCTTGGGAACATGCCTGATGCATGTTCCCAGGGGCATGTCCTCAACCGATAAGCTGCTAGGCTGGTGTTGGTGAACATGAATGCTCACAATGCCAGCCAATAAACCTACCTGTATTCTTTCTTGCTCCAAAGCAAAAGTGCATCTCAGTGCAGAAACTAGTAGGCTGTTTGAGGCACGAGAGTCGGGGGTGGTCAGAACATCCAGTGCCCCCACCTCCGAGCCTGCAGCCCGTAGAGGCCTACCTGGCAGTCCCCCGAGGAAGGTGAGCAAAGGACCCTGCAGGCGCCTCCCGAGGACAGCCAGCCTCTCCTGCAGCTCCACGGGGCTCACTTCACTCTGGCCTTTGGTGCCGTCAACAGCCAGGGTGGCCCCTCCCTTCGTCACGGAGATGGTCACCACATGCTCTTGGCTGTCACATACCTTGATCTCCATCAGGGCCAGGGTGACATTCTCCACAGCCAAGATGACCAGCTGCAAGGGAGAAGAAGCACAGCTGAGCACCCAGCGGTGGGGGGTGCGGCCCGGCAACAACCCTGTGTGCCCTGTCCTGGGCTGGAGGCCGCTGGCCTTCCCCAGGCCCTGCACCCTCCGTGGGGGTAGGGGTCTCCTGCGGGCCGGGAGGCATCAAGGGAAGCCTCCAACACAGAACAGCAAGGGTGGGCAGCAAACATAAACAACCCGGCAGGCAGCGGGGCTCTGCAATCTGGGGTGCTCTGACAACACGGGCCAGAAACACATTCTATGACTCGGGTCAGAAACTATATACTCTATGATCTGGGTCAGAAACACACCCTGACAGAAGAAACCCTCCATAGCACAGGCAGTCTTTCCCTCCCCTCCTGCCCGCCCCCCTGCCTGGGTGGTCACCACAGCTGTTAATCGCAAACTCCGGGGACTGGTGTGAACGGAGACTGGTGTGAACGTGCATCTGTGCCTTGGTGGTGGTGAGTGCATCTGAGTGTAAACCAAACCTGTCAGTGCCTAGTCCTGGTCAGCCTGACTGCCTGTGAGGACAGGGTGACTTGAACCTGCACCCCTGAGGGTCAGCCACGTTCCCCACTTCGGACAGATGCGAGGGAATAAAACCTACTTCCAGGGCCTCTCAGCTGTCCTCTAAGAAAACAGTCAACCCCAAGACCAGAGATAGTTGGCGTAGAGTTGGGGGTCAGTAGGGAGTGGTGTGGTCTGCGTCGAAGGGGACAGGGCAGGCTGTGTGGAGGGGCAGCTGTACTCAAGAGCTCTGTTATAGTGTGTTTCTGGCCCATGGTATAGACTGTGTTTCTGTTCCATGTTGTCGGTGTGTTTCCGGCCCGTGTTGTCCGAGGCGTGTTCTGCAGCATGAGCATCCCAGGCCGCAGGGCCCAGCTGTCTGCTAGGATGTTTATGTTTGCTGCCCACCCTGACTGTTCTGTGTTGCTGGCTTCCAGAGAACAATTTTCTCAGAGGGTTCAGGCTGTGTTTGCACATCTGACTTTTCAAGAGAAACTGGAAATCCGAATTTGTTAGAGAAATCACCTGATTTAAATATGAGCAACTAATTCAAATAGTTCTAAACCGCAGAGCTGGCCAGCTGTATAGGCAGGAAGGTCGCCCCATCGCACAACTGCCTTGAAGGCCCCTGGCCTCCCCAGCCCACACAGCTCAGACGGACATTGTGTCATGGGATCTATGTCAAGTGTCCCCAAGCCACGCATGGCTGGTTAGACTCTGGTGAGAGACGTGTGAGGGTGGTACTGAACCTCCAGGGGCAGGGCATGGGTGACCTGACCCCAGGAAGGATGCTGAGGTCCTGAGGTAGACAGCCCCAGGGTTGCTTGCTGGATGCTGGGGCAGCCCCCTGACCTTGGGGGCGGGATGGGGAGTGGTACCTGCTTTTTGAGCTTCTTGGTGGAGTGGTAGTCGACTAGGGCCACGGAGAGGCTGACTGTGTGGTTGTCACCCACCAGCGCAAACAGCACCCCCGTGTCGGTGGCGGGGCGGATCCGAGCCACGACTTCTATTTCCCAGGTTATTTCGGTCCCAACGTCCGGGGATGTTCGTGCTGCAATGAAGGCGGCGCATCAAGAGGCCATACAAACGCGGGAGAGATGGGAGTGAGCAGAGAGCACGCGCAGCAGCCCCAGCCCCGCCTGGCGCTGCAGGAGCAGGTGGGACGCTGACCAAGAACTCAGTGCTGAGCTCTTAAGAAGCCATTGCTGTTGGAGTCAACAGCCCACAGCTGGGAGGGGACAGGACAACTCGGACACTTGATTCAGTCAAAAGGCACTGGGGCCACCCGAGGGCAGCTGCTCCTTCCTGGCCAGGCCAGTGCCCCGGTCTCCCGAGCGCCCCGGGAGTGACCACCAGACTGGACAAGTAGGCGTGCTGTGCTGTGTGGGCCCTGGCCTCCCTCACTGTCTCTCCTGCAGGACTCGGCTCTTCCACAGAACGTGCTGGAGGCCACAGCCTCAGTCCCACCGCATCTGGCCTGTGGCTTTCAGGCAGTTCTACAAAGTTGGCTGCACTGTGAAGATTTTAAACTTCAATGCAAATAGGAGCTGCCATAAGCATCATCCCAACAGCCCATATACAATTATGTATTGTGGGTTGCAATGTATTCCAGTGCTTCAGTGGAGTGATTTTTATTTACATGCATCGTATGTCATATAGAAGTAACGTGATATACCATATATAATGCACCTAAAGGAAATAGATAATAAAAGAGTAATATGCTAATTAGACCGGACAGCCAGGCGACCTTCCAGACGACCTTCTGGACAAAGCCGGGGCTGCGAGGCAAGCTGCTGTGGTTGCGAGGGCCAAGCCCCCTGGCACAAATTTTGTGTATTGGCCTCTAGAATGTGTATGTCTCTATCTTACACAAACAGTTCCCCAAACCACATTTTGGTGGAAAGGGCTGGATTGTGGTTCTTGGAGGACAAATACCACCCCATGTTTCCTCCTTATGTTTGAATCACCTGCTCATAGATTCAGTTTCTCATGAAGAAGCAAGAGAGAGCCTCTGCCCTCTTGGTTTTTAAGTGTTTCTGTCTCACAAGAACTTGAAAATCCTGATGGAGGAGGGTGTTCAGGCAGAATGACACTGAAGCAATGCTGCAGGTGTCCGAGCTCAGGTGAATCATGACACTGTTTCTGCCTCTTCCCGACTGGACTATGAGCTCCTCAAATTATCTGTGGGTCCCGTCCCTATGTGGGGTCCATTATTGAATCGAGTACACACAGAATTTAAAAATAACTATAAAAATAATTATATTATTCACTTTACATACACACACACACACACACACACACACACACACTTTTTTTTCTGTTGCCAAGTTATCCCTTTAGTTGGGAAGGAAGAGAGAAGAGTGTTCTCTGGTGTGTGTGTGAGTTTCTCCTCTGATGGGGTTTGGGCCCATGGCTGGTGGTTGGAGCACGTTGAAGGCACCAGTGCCTTCTGGGAACTGTTCTCAGGCAATGGCTTCTCGGACCTCGAGACTTAGTGAGTCTACGCGGACTCTGAACTACTGCAGAGTGAAAGGAAGAGAACTAAACCTATGATAAAACTGAAGTCTGTTATAAAGTGGACATTAATGGTATAGCTCAAGATTAATTAAAAATGTATAGATTCTGAATACCATTTGGACTTTGCTGTCACAGAACTTACAGATCAAAACCACACAGCAAAGAGGGAAAGCAGACTGGGACGTGTACAGTAATGGGAGCCTTCGCAGTCACTGGAGGTTATGCCTGTGATGTCTCTGTTACACCATGAGAAATGCTTATAATTTAAGTGGAAAAAGAAGTGTTTTATATTATATGATTTTATATTAAACAGGATGATGTCCTCGCTTTGTATGTATAAAGATGAAGACTAAAGGAATGATGTATGTATTATATTAGGAGGTACAATTAGGAGTGAATGGTTCTTCCTTCCAAAATACCTTTAATGACATGTAATGCTCTGATCATTAAAGCAAAGATACAAGGGGGCCGGTGATACAGGGTCCTGAGAGGATGGCCTGTCTCGCTGAGGAGGAGGAGCAGGTCTCACCTCCTCTGAGCTGGAAGGGCTCTCCTGGAACTCAGAGGCCCCTCTGTGTGCTGGAGGTGATGTGTGGCGGTGAGGTCTGGAGGCAGCGTGCTGCCAGCCCTGGGCTGAAGAGCTGGGGAAAGACCGAGTGTGGAAGTTTAACTCTAAAAGGCCCAGAGTTTAGGAATAGAGAGGGGCTGGGGGACCCCAGTGGGACTCTTGTAAGGTGCGAATGAGAGGCAGGGCAAAGCCGGAAACGGCCCCAGGAGAGACGGTGTTGCAGTCATGCTGGGACCCTGGACCACTGTGGGCTGTGGAAAAGAGAGCATGAGGAATTCCCACAGAGCCTCCTGGACCAGGGTGCAGGCCAGGAGCCAGAGAGATACAGGAAGCACCGGTAAGAGCCATCACAGAGAGAAGGCTCTAGACCGGGGGCCCTGCAGGCTCCAGGGGGGGGCAGTGAACCCACCGGAAGAGCTTGCACAATTCTGTGTGTATTTTCCTGGGCCAGGATGCATGGCTCTCCTAGCATTCTCAAGCTCAGAGCCAATCGGGCCTATGAGCCCAGGCACAGTGACGATTGAGGGCTCCAACTGAGGTGTGCAAGAAACAAAGGTTGATTTTAAATGCTAAGGAGAAGATTAGGGAAAACTGGGATCCACTCACTGAGTTGCTGAGCCATCCACCGCCATTCAAATCACTCATGCAACGTCCTCAGGACAGTGTTTCGATCATCGCACAATTGATAACATGAGTTGGGATGTTAATCCATGTCCTGTGAAGTTTATGTTTAAGGGGAAGGCTCACTTGTCAGCACGTTGGGATCATTTGTTTTGACTGTAAATTGTCACTCATTTGATAATAAAAAGGAAAGACAGCTGTATTGTGTTTTAAGAAATCGGGCCCTGCTTTACAGAAGCCAGGAGGGCCTCTGGGCCCACCTCTGCAGCTACCCTCCTTACTGAGTTACCGATGAACGAGGGGTTCCCAGCTGACCTCAGCCCCACCCCCTCACTATCCCCACCATCCCCACCGCTCGGTGTGTGCCAATAGCATCGGAGCCCTGCCCGCCACTGCCTGCCTCTGTCTGCCCCATCTCCCGCCTTACTCCCCGCTGTGCAGTATGGCACAGAGCTCCGCCTTCCTTTCATGGTGCTTTCTGTCTCCAGGTATAAATGGAGCTCCTTGGTTGCTTTCAACACTGGCTTGGGAGCCTCAGTTCTCTTAGGAGCAACAGCCTTCTGGGCGGTGTCTGGGCCTGGGCCACCGGCTTCTAGTCAACCTTTCCCCGATCCCCTTTCTTTAAAACTTGGGCTCACTGGAGTCCCCGAGTCAGCTGCACTATGATGTTCAGATACCTCCGCCTTTGAATGCCTCGCGAGTCCCTGGAGATGGCAATGTCGAGGACACTTCTGGGAGCGTCTCCATCCACTTGGCTATACCCAAGCTTGTCTTGTCTCAGAGCCCCCTGCAAAGGCCCTCTTAGAGCTTCTCTTCCTCTCCAGCTTCCCCAGCGCAGCCACCACCGCACGGGCAGGGGGTGCCTCTTCTCGTCATCTGCTATTTCTTCCTCACGGGCCAACTCAAAACAGGCCCGAGAGGCAGGGCCTGCACCCCCGCCCGCTGCCTCCTGTCCCACAGCCCATGGTGGGCCCAGCTTGCCCCCGACACTGCCATCCCAGGTAAGGAGCTGTTCCTTGGTTTTCCATTGCCTCGTGTATATTGGCTTCCTCACCGGGGAGCCCAGACTTACTATAGTCGATGCTGTAGAAAGCAAACCCACTGCCCGGGTAGAAGGAGCCTTTGTCTGTCACAGAGAAGCACTGCATCTTCGGGTTCATTTTCACTGTCTCTTGGATGGTGCTGTCTTCGCCGTTCATCAAGTTCCAGCTCCTCATGCAGCCATCCAGGCGGGGGTTTATCTGGAAAGACAGAGACATCCCAGTGGTTTCTTCACAGCCACAGTCTCCCAGACACCACGAGGAGAGAACACATGATGGGCGCCGCCCTCGCCAGATGAACGGGGCACCCTCGGGCTCAGGCCCGTGAAAATCGGCTGCAAGATGGCCAAACCCTACATGTGGAGGTTGTCTATTTCACAAAGGGGCGCTGTGCTCGACAAATGACTTACTGCAGAACCCCTTGAAGAGCGGCACACACGGTGGGCCCTCCTTCCCTGCAGTCTGAGGACACGCATCGTGTCTTGTGAATCCCACCTGCTCTGCCTGCATCGGTGTCCCCATTTATAAAACAGAGTAGGGAGCACTGGCCACCAACTGAAAAGATGTGGGGTGAGGCAGCACTTATACCACAGTTGTGCCTGGTCGTCTTACCCGGCACCCAAAAAGCACTCATGGATGTAAGTCTCGGGGCCGGGAATACTGATTCCAGCCCGGTCACCCACTTTCTAGATGGTTTTGAGCCAATCAGGGCACTTCAGCTTGGATCTGTAGAATGAGGAGGCATAAGGGATGCAACTGGTAACTGTAGGATGGAAGCCCTGGAACAGGGCAGGCCGTGGGCAGGACAGGACATCCCTCTCCTCCTCTCTGGAGGGAAAATAGTGCTACTACCACCCACTATGCAGAACATCAACTTATGACTCATATCTGGTGTGGAAACCATTGTCAGAGTGCCAAACATTCTGGTCCCGGACATCAGCATGCTGGGAGAGGGAGAAGCACAGATGAGGGGCAAAGGCAGGAAGGGGTGGGAAGGGCAGGATGCTAAATGTGACCAGCACTGACTGCCCCATTAGGTCTTTTCCCCTACGGGAATTCTGGCAGAGTCGACAACACAAATGTTCTTAGGAATTGTCCAAAAAAGCTGATTGCTCTTTTTGTTAAGGAATAATTTCACTGTGTTCTTATCGCCACTGCAAAACTGACATTTTTGTTACCAATTCAGATGAAAGCTCATGTGAGTCTCATAGGAAGTGATGGTGAGATAGATGCTATCAGTTGCACCTGCTGCTTGTTCACTTCCGGGAAAACTTGACCTTTCTCAGGGACCTTCGCCCAACCTAGTTAACCTGAAGCACAGGGCGGCTCACAGCTAACCCCTGTCTTCAGCCCAACCCCGGGCCCCGGCCCCGACCCTGACCCCGACCCCAGAGGCGAGTGACGCACTTACAGGCTGGACGAGGTCTTTCTCCTTGAAGGGAATGCCTCCCACGCTGAGGTTGAGGTGGTACAGGCCCCTGACCGGCTGAAACAGATCCCCGGCCACCACGATCTTCATCACGGCATCCTTGTTCACCTTGATGACCAGACTCTGTTCCAGCTCCTCAATGGAGACCTGGGAAAACCAGCTATGAGAGTGGGATTGTGCCGTCTGAGGGGCACCGACCTCACGGGACTGCGCTTACCACCACCCAGGACCACAAGACACCCCACCTCAGGATGACATGCCCATCACCCACACCTCCTCCCAGCCTCTGTGTGCCCACACAGCCTCCTTGTGGTCGATGCCTGGAGGCTGTGGGCAGGACAGGGCGTCCCTCCCTTTTCTTCCCCTCCCCTCTGCAGGGAAGATAGTGTTAATACCATTTCCTACTCCCCACCCATCCTCTCCCTACAAGGGAGCCCATTTGGAACCATTTTTCTCATCCAGTGTCTCAGAGCACTTCCCTAAACCTCAGCCAGGGAGAGGGAACTGTGGCTGACATCACACCCCACTGGGCCAGCCCTGATGTCACCACCCTACTGTGTCAGCCCTGATGTCACCACCCCACTGTGTCAGCTCTGATGTCATCACTCCAGTGGGTCAGCTCTGATGTCACTGGTCCAGCCCTGATGTCACTACCCCACTAAGACTAGCCCTGACATCACTGCACCCCCATTTTGGTCCTTCTTATCTTCAGCTGTACACCCTTGAAGGCAGGAAAACACACTTTATTTCTAAATCTCCAACACTCATCTCAGAACCTGGCATCCACTAGATGCTAAATGAACATGAGTTCATCCTAAGACTTTCCATTCTTTTCTACTTTCTGTGTAGAAAATATTTTAAAACCTATCCCTCTATATACCGTGTATCTTCCTAATCTTTCAGAAATCGAACAGTTTCCTCTTTGGCTAATGTGGAGAAACATTTGGGTACTTGGGTCTAAGTTTGGTCAAAAGAACATAGTGTCTTTGTGTGGGGTGCTGTGGGGGCAGGAACTGGTTAGAAACGGTAGACAGATAGGAAAGAAATCGTTCCTGAGCTGACCCTGCTCCTCAAGGACCAGCTCCTTCTTAGGATGGATGGTGCCTCTGTCGACCGACTGGCCATGCTGCCCCCCACTTCCTCACCTGGGAACCGTCTCCAGGCACCCAGGACCCCTCACACCCACAACCATGGAGCGAACACCTGCTTCAACCAGTGCTGAAAGCGGCTTCCCTCCAGATTTATTGTTTTCTCTGCAGCACTGCTGCTTTGGAGATACTTGCACTTTAAGAGGTTAGGAGAGAAGGAACTAAGCTGTACTTGACAGGATGGAAATATTAGCAAACATCGAAGTGTTTTCATTCACAGAGGCTGGGCGACCTTTTCCATTTTATCTCCACTTCTAAAGGAAAAGAGAACGTTTTCCTCATTTCTCATTTCGCAAAGGCCCACTTCCAATTATGGAGCCTCTGAACTGTTGGAGGGAGCCTGTGGCTTCCCAGGCTGCTTTGCTCTGGGCGTGGGAGGCAGGACAAGGTAGAGTGCTCCCAAGCCAACATCTGGCGGAACAGCTGCCTCCAGGTTAGGTCTCAGCAGCACGTTCTCCATGAAGTGGCACCCGAGGGTGATTTTAGCAGGAACAGGGCAGACACCAGAAGCTAGAGCCCGGGACAGTGTCAGTGTGTCCATCTGAGCCTGCCTTACATAGACAGGTGAGCTCCTAGAGTCTGGACAGGCCACGTGGAGACGGAGCAGGCGCCTGGACCCTGACCAGGGTTTCTCAGCTGTAGCACTATGAACAGTCTGAACCGGAGGGGTTCATTGCAGTGGGGCATTGTGTGCTGCAGGATATCTAGCAACCTCCCTGGCCTTGACCCAGTGCCAAGGACCCCTACCCACAAACTGTGTCTCCAGATACAGACACATGTTCCCTGGTAGAATTGCCCCTGCAGAGAATCATGGCTCTCAAGGTGGGAGCCACGCTCTGATACATGATGAGCTAATGTTCCATCAGACTGCAAGTTTCGGGGGGTAGGGGTGCTGAGGGCCTGTCTTGCCAGGTGCAGTACCCACCAACTGTTGAGTGTATGAGAGAATGAGTAACTGCCAGGGCCTCATCCCAGGGGACCCAGGCTGGCCCAGGAGGGGTCGTGGGGCCACACTCACCGTCTGCCACATGCCGTGGTTGATGATGGGCCCGCTGCTGGTGACGCGGCCGACGCCGTGGTAGCGGAGCTGCAGCTCCAGCCGCCCGGCCCGCAGGCCCAGGACGATCCAGTTGCTGCCTTGATGGCCTCCAGCAAAGAAGAGGATGCCTTCGGGGTCAAAGGTCCTGAAGTCAAACTCGGCCACCAATCTGAGTGTGCACCGAGACACAAAGTGGTTAGACTCAGGCCGGTGAGAGCTCAGACTGGCCCCAGCAAGAGAAACAGGTAAGCAGGCCAGCGTCCAGTGGCAACCCCTGCCAAGCACCCCCCCCCGCCTCCCATCACAGGCACGGGGGGGGGGGCGGGGGCGGCAGAGCGCCTACAGGATGTGTCTTGCTGGTGCTGACTCAGAGCTCAGCACAAAATCCGCACTGTGGCTGCGTCTGTGCCAAGATCAAGCTGATAGCCAGGGCAGCCAGGACCATTCTGGGTGTCGCCCTGGGAACATGGGGGGGCGGAGCCATCAGACGGCCATTTCCCAGGGGCCTGTTGGGTAAGCCACCTTCTCACCTCGTGGGCTGCAGCCTTTTGAAGCGCAGTCGGATCACTGGTGTCCCACTGAACATGCGGCCCAGGTACAAGGACTTCACGCTTTTGGCCACGTTGAAAGGCACACAGGGCAAAATGTCCTGTGGGAGCGGGAGCGTGTCAGCCAGGGGCATGCCCTGGTTGAGCCCCTCTTCTGGCTCTGAAGGGCAGCCCTCTGTGTCCTGCCACTCGCCCCACCCAGCAAGGGCCCTGGCACATACACAGGTGGTGCTTGGCGTCAGGGCTTGATTCCTGCTAAAACCCCTCAAGATTCCGTGAGAGCCCATCTACTGTGTGGGGCTCCCAGGTGAGGCTGGACTTGGTATCCCCAGAAGCCTCAGGCTCTTGCACTCCCAGCAGGATCCCCTATATTAGTGGTCGGCAAACTCATTAGTCAACAGAGCCAAATATCAACAGTACAACGACTGAAATTTCTTTTGAGACCAAATTTTCTAAACTTAAACTATATAGATAGGTACATTGTTATTAATTTAATTAGGATACTCCTTCAATCACACTGTACATGCACGCCCTCACATGGTATTTTATGGAAGAGCCACACTCAAGGGGCCAAAGAGCCGCACGTGGCTTGCTCTGCTGACTAATGAGTTTGCCGACCACTGTCATATACTACCCTTTACCTCTTTGCACACAATATGCCACAACTGCTTAATTCTCACAGTTTCCAACTACACAGTTACATTTAGTCTAGTCCAGTGGTCGGCAAACTCATTAGTCAACAGAATGGCAAACTGAGGCTCACAAGCCGCATGTGGCTCTAGAGCCGCGTTTTGCCGAGCACTGCCCTAGAGCACTTCTCCCTGCTATGTCACTGCCACCTTCCCTGCCAATGTTCTTTTCCCTCTTATTTTTTTTAAACTATGAAATATTTCAAACCTATACAAAGTATACGGAATAATAAAAAGCAACTACAAAATATTGTAAAATCAATAAAATATGGAGGCTTAGAGGCTGGTGTTTCTGGATAGTTGCCATCCACTAACGTTGGTTTCTCGATGTCCTAGGGGCAATAGTTAAAATGTTAGTGTTCTGGTCACTGGAAAGCATTTGTACGCTTTCGTTGATTAGTCAGACCATTTTCTAGGTTTTATGTTACTTGGCTGGGCATGCATTTCATTTTTTTGAAGAATTCTTCATAGATAAGGATATGGTTGAAATAAAAAAAAACACACACACACACACAACAAAACATCAGTTGAGCAGTATTTGGAGACTGGAGCTTCTCTGAAGCTCATCTCGACCAGGTTACATGAGTCAGGTTATCGGGGCTTTGTTATTCCGGTTGTTCCTCTGGTTGCTGGAGGCTGCTCTCCAGTGCAGCTGCTCCCTGCCAGAGGGACACAGCGGTGTAAGCCCCAAGGGAGTGGTCAGGGGCCAGCCAGAGTCAGGAGGCACTGACCACACACCCGAGGAACCTCAGTGTCAAGGAGGCTCAGAGGACACACCTGAGAAACCTCAGTGTCAGGAGCCATGGATGGCACACCTGAGGAACCTCAGAGTCAGGAGGCTCAGAGGACACACCTGAGGAACCCCAGAGTCAGGAGCCATGGATGGCACACCTGAGGAACCCCAGAGTCAGGAGCCATGGATGGCACACCTGAGGAACCCCAGAGTCAGGAGCCATGGATGGCACACCTGAGGAACCCCAGAGTCAGGAGCCATGGATGGCACACCTGAGGAACCTGTAGGGCAAGGATACATAATTTCCGTGCCAGTGATGCACCCTGCAGATCCACACCACCTGGTCCGTGGTGGTGTAGAGAGCTGCTGTAGCGATCTCAGATACAACTAAACCCCTGGGGAGGGACAAGCATGTCTTCCATCCCTCCTCTCTCCATGTAGCTCCAAGCACACAAGGCCTTTCAGTAAAAGCATTTCTCCCAGCAATCCTGCCCACCAGCTTCCAAAAGACCAATAAAAAGAAAAAAGAAAAAAGAAAAAAAGAAGAAGAGCCTGCTTGGACACCCCAGTCAATTGAGGGCAAGGCTGAGCGTCCTGGCTACAGGTGGGTGCTACCTCGCAGGTGTTCATGTCCCGGGACAGCTTGAGACCTCCACGTCCGTTGCAGTGGCAGGTGTAGGTCCCCGGGGAGTTGACGCAGGCCTGCTCACAGCGCCCCTCCGTACACTCGTCCACATCTGTTGGCCACAAGGGAAACGTCCCCACCTCACTTTGTGCAATCACACGTTTGCTCTCTGATCACATCCATGGTGTGTTCACTGTGACTTGGGAGGCACTCACCTCCAAGCCCCCACTTCCAGAGGTCCCACCCTGGCCTCCCCGCAGCCCCAGCATCTGACCTGCTCTTTCCTAGGGGAGCAGTTACTGTACAAGGTGAGGGAGGATGTTAGGACAAGTGAAGCGTGCCATACACTCCCAGGTCAGCAAACAATCTCGTCTTGGCTTGAAGGTTCTGGGGCAGGTTTGTGCCATGGACAGTAGTCCCTGGAGTGTGTGGGGGGCTTGAGAATGGATCTGGGAGACAGAGGAGGATGCAGGGGCAGGGACCATCCTATCATCTCTCTAGAGTTTTGGGCAGCTGCCAGGGCACCAGGCAAGAAGCTGGGGAGAAAGAACATCTCTCTAAGCTCCCCGAGAACATGGCTGGACTCAGCAAGGGAAGTGAGAGCTCACAGGCCTGACCCTAAAAACAGCTGGTTGAGTGGAGGCTGGAGAGAAGCCCCAGGGAGCCGCAGGAGCACAGGCATGTCCTTGTGCATCTATCTCTGTGCCTGTGGAGGTGCCCAGCTGCATCAAGAAGCCCATGTGTGTGCATATGTGTGGTGCACACGCGTGCGATATGTATATGCATGCATGCACATACAGTGTACACATTTATATACATGCCGTGTGTGCATGTGTGTGTATGTATGTGTGCGGTGCCTGCAGCGGCTGGGATGGGTACCTCGGCAGGCCTTCTCCTGGGAACTGAATGCGTAGCCCTCGTCGCACAGGCAGGAGTAGGAGCCGGGCAGGTTCCTGCAGCGTGCCTCTCCGCAGGCATCCGCATCTGCACATTCATCTATGTCTGCAAGACAACCCAGAGGACCACAGCTGTGTCCGGATTGACAGGGAGGATGCAGCCGGCTGAGGCCACCAGGAATGTACTGCCACCCTGCTGGCAGGCTGACTACCGGCCCCAGAGAGCATCCTGGTCCCAGGTTCCTCTGGTCCTGGCCCTACCCTCTTCTCCCTCCCCCTCCCCCACTTCCTGCCTGTCCCCTTCCTTCCATCCACTGGACTTTTCAGTTCTAGGCCCAGGATCGGGGACTGAGGATGGAGGAACTTTCTGATCAAGGTCCCGGCCGAGAAGGTCAATTTCCGACACCGGAGAGAGCGCTGCTTGGCCAGAGGTGTGCACAGAATTATTGTTTAATTCAAGTAATCGCAGCACAGGAAGGCAAAAGAGTACCCTCTGGGGGATTTTTGAGCTGCGGCCCTGCCCTGTGCCCCTGGAGCCCGTTGCTTCCCTCTGGGCACCCTGGACTCATTTCGCCAGCAGGGACGGCCTCCTCACTCCTCACACTGGGCTCTGTCCTTTGGAAATCAAACCCCAGTAATAATACATCACCAAGGCTCTGTCCTGATATTTCCATGCACGCTGCCACTTTGGCAACCCAAAACCCTGCTGTTAAAAACCCATTCCCTTCAGCAACAGAAGGAATATCTAGAAAGTGCTGGTTCGAGAAAATGTGATTATTTCAAATAACGCGCGATTCCTCCTACGGCAACGGAAAGCCCTGTATTACAAAGCTTCCCAACTATTCATAAGTTCTTCACGAGGATAGTTTACACAGGCTTTCAAACAGGAACACTGTAAGACAAGCATGTCAAACTCAAAGGCTAACCCGGGCCAAATAAACGAGGCACGCGGCCCAGAGCCCGCGGCCCGGGCGTTTGACGTGCTTGCCGTTAACCTTGCTCACAGATGTGAGAATGAGCCAATACCAACAGCACGTGTTCCCCAAGAGAAAGTGTGTAAAACAGCCGGCTCTCCTGTGTCAGTATTGATCTGTGGTGATGCTTTGGAACCTGTATTTCATTTCAGGAGCCAGGCTGGCCAACCCCACATCCGGGAGCTTAGAAACCGGCTTCCCCTCGGCAAGTGCAGTGGTGGGTGCAGACTAGCACCGGCTGCATCAGGGACACGGGCAGAGCCCCCGGGTGTGGGGAGGACACTGATCTTCTGGGTGAGCACCCCGTGTACACTTGTGGCTGCCCCATCCCAGTGCTGGAGCAGCCGCCCAGCACCAAGGATGGCTGGTCGGGCAAACTCTGACCGCAACAGATACTACGCTGCTTGCCGCTCCAGGACGTCCTGCACAGGGGTCCTCAGGCCCAGCTGCCCCAGAATCCCTGAAGGCCATGCTCCACCTGGATGGCCTACCCCCAACCTTCTGACTTTGTGGCAGGGAGGACCCGGAGGCGGCACTTTCTCACATTCCAGAGCTGCTGGTCTGGAACACCCTTGGGGACCAGCGTCACAACAGCGCCAGGGAAGGGCCTGGAATGGGACTCTCTCTCCTGGCAGGAGTCTGTCCTTGCCGCAGCCCAGCAGACCCAGCACTGGGCCATCTCTTCCCTACAGGAAACAGCAGATGGAACCCCGAATTCCACTGTGTCCATCATGACCCCCCAGTCACCTCGCTTTCTTCTCCCAGAGCAACTGCTTTGCTTCAGAGCCTCCCTCAATGCGGCTGGTGGAGCTGGGGGCCCAGGCCGCACCCGACCCCCATCCTTGCAGCCTCCATGATCTTAGCCGCCCTCCCCTCCTTCCTCCTGACACTTTGCCATTGAAGAGCCACTGTCCAATGATGAATCAGTGTGGTGACCCACAGGAAAGCTAAACGTGGGCAGGGAGGCGGATGGTGTTGGTACTGAGCACATAAAGCCCAAGCCCAAGCCCAAGCCCAATGTGTGCATTGTGGCCAAGGGGCCTACAGGTGCCAACCCCACCCTTCCCATGAGGCCCACATCTGCTTATCTCCTTAGGAGAGGGGCCGGCCCAGCTCACCTCCCCAGCCACACGGCCTGAGGCTGCCCAGTCCCTTCTTGTAGTGAAGGAGAGATGGTGGGAAGTCCTAAGCCCTGAACTCACTGACCCAGTGCCCATTTTTCTCATGCTTCCTAATGCTTGAAACAGGGGTTCAGGGACACCCCCCTCCACTTCACCCACCTCCCAAACATCCAAGGAGGGCATGATGAAACGTCCAGTATCTTCCATGGTCCTCATTCCCCAAAGCACCCTGTGCCTAGGTCTGGTGTCCCAAGATCCCAAAAGAAATGGCTGAGACAGGGGAGCTGTGTAAGGGCCAGTACCTGCAGGCACACCCTGAGACCTGGCTACCGGGTGGGGTTCCTGCCATCACACTGATTATTAATCAGTCATTGCAAGGAGAGCACCGTTTGGCCCCCTGACTTGGGCAGGTGCAGACCCTGCCCTGTTGTCCTGCCCACACTCTGGGGGGAAAAGGCCACAGGATGCAGGGGTTCACTCAGACCACTGCACACTCTGGGGGGAAAAGGCCACAGGATGCAGGGGTTCACTCAGACCACTGTCCCCTCCTCAAGCTTCACAGACTCGGTGGGAGGTTGGAAGTAAACTACAGGTTGGGTCACTTGGGGTCTTTCCAGGAGGTTAAAGTAGGGCTTCCCTCTGCAGTGCACAGCATCACTGCCTGAGGCGTCCAAAGAGCCAGAAGCGAGCCTCACCTTGGAACCTGGCGATGAGTATGGGCATCCCCAGACCCCACTCCTCCCATGGCTGCAGGTGCCCCAGATGCAAACCCGAGTTCAAGAGCATCTGGTCTGCAGACAGGGTCCTCAGGAGTGGGGGACCACTGGGCGCCGTGTAAAATGCTTCTGCCCAGCAGCGCAGTGTCCTCGGTTGCTCTTGGAGACAAGGACATGCCTGCAGGGTACATGACCGAGCGGGCCTAGACTTGGCGCCTGGCTGGCAGCACTGATGGAGGCTGCTGGTCTCAGGGAGAGGAGGCAGAGGGGAAAGGCAATGGGGTACTCTGTGCACTCAGGTGAGAATTACTGTATGGATGCAGGAATGGGGGCCACTGATGTGGACAACAGTGGAAGCTGTTTTCCAAACAGGAAGCGTTGCCCTAGTCCTGATTCAGAGGTGTGCCCCGTGGTGCCAGACCTGCGTTGGGCCCTCGTGCCTGACACGAGCACATTGGGATTGGAAGGGGGAAGAGAGGAACAAGACTCCCCCTAAAAAGTGGGCTGCTGCTGCTGTGTGGCTTGTGGTGCCTCTGACCAGGCAACACCATGGGCTGCACAGGAGCAGAGGGGATGGGCCACAGTTTGCAGTGTCCTTCGAGGGTCAGCTCAGGGTGCTGGGCCTCCGGGAACCCCACATTAGACTGGAAGCAGAAGGGGGAGTGGGCTGCTGGCTGCTTCCTGCTTTACTCAGCCAGCAGGGGCCTTTCTAGGAGGAATGCTGGCAACTGGGCAGGGAGGAGGCCCTGGGGAGGGGAGCGGGCTGTGTGCAGGGAGTGGTACCCTGGCACTGGTGCTCCCTGCCCACGACCCCTGCAATGCCCTGGGCGCTTAGCTGCACAGAAAAGCCTGCCGGCTCCGTGGCACTGGAAGGAGCCCCAGCAGCCGCACTCCCTCCGGGTCAGTGGTCTCCACCTGCGTGGGGCCGGCCTCCTCCACAGACACAGTGACTCATCCTGTCTGTGGTGCTGCCAAGATGGTGCTGGCAGCTCCCTCGGGCTGCCGGCATGCCCGGGCATGAGCTCCTTCTGCAGAAACCCTCCTCCCTCCTGCCCTCCCTTCCAGAACCAAAGCAGCAGCCACCGCCAACAGCCTCTTGCAGCGGAGCCAACGTGACTGCCAACTTCAGCAACTTGGCAATTGCAAAAGTGAAAGAGGGGAGGAGCCGTGAGGAGGGCGCGGGGCGGGGAGGAGAGAGGCGGGGAAAGCCCGTGGGCGGACCCAGGCCTTACCATGGCAGCTCCGGCTATCCCCGGAGAGCTCGTAGCCGCTGTAGCAGGCGCAGTGGAAGCTGCCTGGCTTGTTGTAGCATATCTGGTTGCACCCCCCGTTCTTTTGGCTGCATTCATTGACATCTGGGTACACACAGGACACAGAGGGACTGGGGAGAGCCCGGAGGTGACACACATCTGCCTTGAGCATGTGGCAGTGTCTGCACGTCTCTCTCCACTGCACCCACCCCCCGACCACGGGCGGGAGGGCGCAGGGAGCTGGCCTGTGCTGTGGGTGGTGTCCAGTCCCAGCTCTGTGGCCATCGAATGTAGATGGGACAAGGGCAGAAGGCTAAATTGCCCGAGGGTGGATGTGGCCAGGCAGCTGCAAGGCCCAAACACAGTCTGGCCAACCCCCACACAGGCTGAGCTGAGCCCTCCCGGATCCCCTGTGGGCAGGGCCTCCCGTTCGCTCAGCAGCCCCAGGAGGGAACACCAGGAGGCCCTGAGGTGAGTCCCAGTTCTCCACGGCAGTGAAGGGCCCACCTGGCGGGGGGGTGGGGGGTTTGCTTCTTCTTTGCAGACACTATATAACTGCAGCCTCGAGGGAGAAGTACTCTCGTCCTGTTTAATCACTGGGGTCTGAGGCTCAGTGGGTACCCGCTTGACTCCCGTGCGGGGGTCTTACTGCCTGCGGTGGCCCCATCCTTTGCTCCAGCCCTGCTCTTGAGAGGAATGCCTCTGCTCCACCCAGCTCTCTCAGGAGTTGACCGATGGCCTCTCCAGCTGGACATGCCTCTGTCCCAAGAGGCAAAGCAGGGCCCCCAGCGCTGTTTCAACGTTCTCACTCTGGGATGACTCTCCTGAGGGGCCGGGGTGCCCTGCCCACCCATCTTTTCCCTCCTCGCCGGGAGCTGAGTAGAGGCAGACCAGTGAGGGGCCTGGATCCTAGGACAGCCTGCAGGCACTTCCACGCCTCCCGCTCCGGTTTCACAGCCAGAACGGACCAGCATGGCTGTGTCCCCACGTGGGGAAGGGTGGTTGGGGCAGGGAGAGGAAAAGAGGGAAGGGCCCTGCAGGGAGGTCCCAATACCCACACCTCATCCCTTATCCCGCGGCTGTGGTGGCCTTACCCTTGTCACAGAGCCGTCCTGCCCAGCCGGCTTTGCACTGGCAGAAGAAGTTGCCCATGAGGTCTTGGCAGACTTGGGTCCCCTCCTTACTGCAGGGGTTTGGAGAGCACTGGTCAGGCAGGTCTGAGATGAAAGGAAGGAGGAAACCGTCCTGAGCTGCTCCCGGCCAGGTGGAGGGTGGGGAGGGGTGCAGTCATGGTGGCAGCAGTACAGCCTCTTGTTGGACCCTTGGGTACACTGGCCTTGGGCAGGAGCCCTCAGAGACGGGTCCTGAGCCCCAGTGCCCTCCCAACTGGCCCAGGCCGGCCGCATAGAACCCCACCTCTGGGCAGAACTAGGGTCACAGAACGGGCTGGCCAGACCCCTGGCTGGTTCCAGGAGGGAATGGCCACCCACACACAGGGCCAGGGTGTTGGGGTCTTGGCCCCTCAGGGAGCGAGGGAGGAGGGAGTGAGCCTGGCTTGGCCCCATGAGCTCGGACCTCCCAGGGAGCAGGTCAACAGAGCCCTGGCCGAACTAAGGGCCCTCCAGGCAGACGTCCCCGGTGGACATGTCCACCCTCTCAGGCCAGGCCCCCTGCCCACTCAAACCACGAGCTCATCAACCTTCGCCAACATTCTTTCCACTGTGCTTGGCCTCTGTGGGAGCTCCACCTCATTTCCCCCTAGAAATCTGCCTGCACAGGACAGGGGTTGCCTCAGGCCCAGGCTGCACTGGCTGCTCCCACAGTGTCCCGGGGTGGCAGTGCCCAGGCCGACATGCCCGACCCACTCGCTTGGGAAGCCATCCATCTGGGATAATAGCATGTCAATCACCGGCATCATTTCCCCATTTTAGGGACGGCAGCTAAGAGACGGTCCCAGGGGAGTGCCTCCCGAGGGCTCTCCACGTGATGAGGAGCTTCTCACAAACACGGCTGAAGCTCCCACGACCTAGGCCGGCCGGGCACTTACCCTGTCCGCGTGGTGATTACACGCTCTCATGCTTCAAGCAGCAGAGATCAGAGTCCTGGGGAAGCTATGATTGCACCCAGAGCTCCAAGAATCCTCCCAGGAGGCTCCTGGCCACACCAAAGTATTTCCGTCCCTTTCTCTGCCATCGCCACTCAATCAGGACACCGTGGAGAGGCCGGACTCCACTGGCCTGAGGAAGGCTCATGCCTACGGACAACACGATGGCCGGCCGGGACATTTCTGGAGGTGGAGGAACCCTGACTGGCCAGGCGCAGCCGGTGGAGGAACACAGGCAGGTCCTGGGAGCAGCAGGCCCTGCATCCACCGCTGCTCACCTGCTGAGGTTTTCCAGCGACTCTCATCGAGTGCAGGTGTGTCCTGACTCAGCCCACCACAGGCTGTGTCCACACTGGCCTCCGGCAGCATGTCCCATCCAGCTCAGACAGAAAGCGCCACGTGACTGTTCCTGAAAAGCCCTTGCTCTCCCCTCATTTAAAGCTGCTTTTGCCTTTGCTCCTCGCAGAATCTGCTGCCTGTCTCTCTCTCATGAGTCCACAGACATTCAACATCTCCTGTTGACTCTCTGCTGTTTTCCTATTTCTTACTCCTCCGGCTCTTATCCAGGCCCCGAACGGCACGCGGTTCCTGGCTGAAGCCCAAGCTGAAGGCGGAGGCTGTCTCGTTCAGTCAGATGGAGGCACCCAGACTGCCCTCCGGAAACTGGTCAGTGCCTCTGGGAGTGGATTTTATTTTATTTATTTTTATTTATTTATTATTTTATTTATTTTTTACAGAGAGGAAGGGAGAGAGATAGAAAGTCAGAAACATCGATGAGAGAGAGACATCGATCAGCTGCCACTTGCACGCCCCCTACTGGAGATGTGCCCGCAGCCAAGGTACATGCCCTTGTCGGAATCGAACCCGGGACCCTTCAGTCTGCAGGCCAACGCTCTATCCACTGAGCCAAACCGGTCTCGGCAGGGGGAGTGGATTTTAGCTGCACTGATAACCGACAGCAAATTTGGCTTCTCGGTTTTGTTTTTAATTAAGGGCAGCTAGGTACATTCCCCCAGCAGCCCTAGAGACTGTGGTCATCCAGGCCAATTGCCTGTCACAACCCCCGGGCCCAGGCGGGTGGCACACCAGGCAGCAGCAGGACAGGTGACACCAGGAGCGTGCCACCCAGGCGCGGCTCAGACCAGCTACACTGACATCCTGATACTCAGCACCCACTGCCATTCACACCACGTCACTTGTGCTGTTTCCAAGGGCCACACACCATCGACAGCACGTGAGGCAGGTGTTATTTTTAATTTACAAAGTGAATAGCCCCGCTGAGGGAATGTGAACAGAGGATCATCTGACCCCTGGGGACCTAGGATTCAATGGTTCTTCAGCTTTTCCTCTCTGCCCCCACCCCATTCAGATCTGCAGACACCTCTCATTCTATTGCCTGGCCCCCTGGAACAGGCCCAAGCTGAAAGCACAGGTGTCACATACAGTTGATAAGTTCGTTCTTAAAATGACAGATGTTTCCAGCCTGACTCCAAATTTGGGGACAGGGTTTCCGCTGCAGAGCTTGCTCTTGTCACCACAATGAGTCCTGGTAGACCTGCTCCCCTGCCACCAGCACAGGAAGGCAGTGGTCTCTGCGTTCCTCGTGGGCCCCGGCCTTGGCTCCGGTGGCTGTGCTTTATGTTCTCGGCTGCCCACACGGTCTGTGCACCCTGATCCTCAGGGAATCTGCATAACCTTGTCTAAAAACTGGAACCCAAGTCTTTCATCTTCTCATGGCACGCCTCAAAGTGGGCTTGTTTTGCATGGTCACGACCAACACAAAACACTCGCGAGACCGATCATGTCTCCCAGAATTTGTGAGGCACCGCACAGTTGTTTTTGGCAGGGAGCCATAAACCCCTTCTACGGGTAAGCAAGTAGGAACTGGGTCCAGCGATCCCAAGAATTTAGTCATGGAATAGTGGGTCTCCCACAGCTGCCTCAGATCCACCAGGGTCAGCCCTGAGGTCCCACATGCTGCATGGTTGCCTTGCCACGCCGCTGCACTCGCTGTAAAGAGGGTTATGCTCTGGGGGCAGAAGGGACAAGGCTGTGAGGTCAAGTCCAGCCCTAGGACTAGAAAGATAAAGGGACAGATCTGCTTTCCTGACTTCGTCCTGAGAGGAAGGTGCTCTGATGGCAGGAGGGTCAGAGAGCCTGGAGGTAGGCCACATATACCAGCCTGGCCGGCACCTGAGCCCAGGCGGAGCAGCTGGTTCACCTGGCACCTCCCATAACTCCATCCAAGGCCCAGACAGACCCCACAGGAGAAAAGAGTCAGGAGGTGGTGTGGGTCGCCACTTGCCATTGGTTAAAGATTTAAAGTTCTTTCAGAATACACACATGTTCCTTTGACGTGAAGGGCTGGTTAACTTTGTCTAGAATTTGCCTACAATGCCTAAACCCTCCTTAAAAAAAAACACAACACTCACAGTCCCCAGGGCTGAGAGGCCAACACCAACTTCTACTGGGGTGGGGTTTTCTAGGAGATTCCTACACAACACCCATCCCAGAAGAAGATCCCTCAGAGCCCCATCCTGCCAAGATATGTCCTTTCATCTCGCTAGTCCTGGGGTTAGACTTGACCTCACCCTCCCCATCCTTTTTGCCCCCAGAGTATAACTCTTGTTACAGTAAGTGCAGCGGCTCGGAAAGGCATCTAGAGCACATGTGGGGACTACAGGGCTGTCTCTGGGTGGGTTTGAGGCAGCTGTGGGTGACCCACTACTCCATGACCAAATTGCTCTGATCGCTGGACCCAGTTTCTACTTGCTTACCGGTAGAAGGCATTATAGCTCCCTGCCCCTGCCAAAAAATGTGCAGTGAAGGAAGGAAATAACAATCAGAGCAGAAATAAAATCTAGCAAAAACAAGAAAGAGATCAATCAAGAATTGTTTCTTTGAAAAGATAAACAAGATTGACAAACCTTTAACCAGACCCAGCAAGAAGAGAACCCAAATAAAATAAAATCAGAAATGAAAGAGAAGTAACAACTGATACCAAAGAAATACAAACGATGGCAAGAAAATATTACAAACAACTATATGCCAACAAATTGGACAATCTGGAAGAAATGAATAAATTTTAGAAATATTCAAACTTCTAAAACTGAATCAGGAAGATTCAGAGAATCTGAAGAGATAAATTACAACTAGTGAAACTAAAGCAGTAAAAAATAAAATAAAATAAAAATCCCCCCAAACAGAAGTCCTGGACCAGATGGCTTCACGGGTAAATTTTACCAAACATTCAAAGAACTAAAATGTATCCTTCTCAAACTATTATAAAAAATTAAGAAGAAAGACTCCCAAGCTCATTTTACAAGACTAGAATTATCCTATTTCCAAAACCAAATAAAGATATTACAAGGAAAAAATTATAATCCAATCTGATAAACATAGATGCTAAAATCCTCAACAAAATATTTGCCAACCAGATCCAGCAATACGTTAAAAAAGATCCTATACCATGATCAAGTGGGATTTATTCTAGGGATGCAAGGTTGGTGCAATATCCATAAATCAATAAAAGTGATACACCACATAAACAAAATGAAGGATAAAAAGCACATTATCATTTCAATAGATGCAGACCAAGCATTTGATAAAATCCAGCACCCATTTTTGATAAAAACTCTCAAAAAGTGGGAATAGATGGAATATACTTCAAGATAATAAAAGCAATATATGACAAACCCACAGCCAGTGTCATACTCAATGGACAAAACTACAAGTGCTTCTCTTAAGATTGGTAACAAGACAGGAATGTCTGCTTTCGCCATGCTTATTCAACATCGTAGTAGAAGTCCTAACCACAGAGGAGGAGGAGGAGGAGGAGGAGAAGGAGAAAGGCATCCAAATTGGAAAGGAAGAAGCTGTCATTTTTGCAAATGACATGATACGGTATGTAGAGAACCCTAAATATTCTACAAAAAAATCACTAGAACTGATAAATGAATTCAGTAAAGTAGTAGGATACAAAATAAATATCTAGACATCAGTTGCACGCTTATACACCAATAATGAACTATCAGAAAAGGAAACTAAGAAAACAATCCCATTCACAATTGTTTCAAAACAGACAAAATACCTAGGAATATATTTAACCAAGGATGTAAAAGACCTGTACTCAGAAAATTATAAGACACTTAAGAAAGTTAAGAAGATATAAGTAAGTGGAAGTATATACAATGTTCATGGATAGAAAGAATTAACATCATTAAAATGTCCATATAACCCAAACCAATCTATAGATTCAACACAATTCCTATCAAGATATCAATGGTATATTTCACATATCTAGAAAAAATATTCCAAAAATTTATATGGAATCATAAAAGACCCAGAAGAGCCAGAGCAATCTTGAGAAAGAAGAACAAAGCTGGAGGAATCACGACACCTGATATCAAACTATACTACACAAAGAAATCAAAACAGCATGGCATTGGCATAAAAACATATAGATAAATGGAACAGAAATAAACCTATGCCTTTAGAGTCAATTAATATTTGATAAAGGAAGCTAGAACATGTAATGGGATAAGGGTAGTCTATTTAATAAATGATGTTGGAAAAACTGAACAGTTATGTGCAAAAAACCCCAAAAAACTAGACCACCTTCTTACACCATGCACAAGAATAAACTCAAAATGGGTTAAAGATGTAAATGTTAGAATCAAAACCATAGAAATCAAAGAAAACATAGGCAGTAAAATTTCAAACATTTCTTATAGCTATATATTTTTTCTGATATATCTCTTTAGGCAAGAAAAATAAAAGAAAAAATAAACAAATGAGACTTAAAATAAACTACATCAGAGCAAAGGAAACCATAAACAAAATGAAAGGACAACCCATTGAATGGGATATCCAAAATTTATAAAGAACTTCTAAAACTCAACACCAAAAAAACAATCAATTAAGAAACGGGCAAAGAAAAAAAAAAAAAGAAATGGGCAAAGAACTTGAATATACAATTCTCCAAAAAGGACATACAGAAGGCCAATAGACATATGAGAAGATGCTCAACATCACTAATTATAGAAATGCAAATTAAAACCATAATGAGATATCACCTCACACCTGTCTGAATGGCTATCATCAATAAATCAGCAAATAGCAAGTGTTGGAGAGGATGTGGAGAAAAGGGAACCCTGATGCACTGTTGGTGGGAATGAAGACTGGTGCAGCCACTATGAAAAGCAGTATGGAGTTCTCTCAAAAAATTAAAAATGGAACTGCCTTATGACCCAGTGATTCCACTTGTGGGAATATATCTGAATAAAACCGAAACACTAATTTGAAAAAATATATACACTCCTATGTTCATTGCAGTGTTACTTACAGTAGCCAAGATCTGGAAGTAGCCCAAATGCCCATCAGTAGATGAGTTAATACTACTCAGCCATAAAAAAGGAAACTTTATGTTTTGTGACTGCATGGATGGACCTGGAGAGTATTATGCTAAGTGAAATAAGCTAGTCAGAGAAAGACAAGTACCATATGATTTCACTTACTTGTAGAATACAATGAACAAAATTAATTAACAAAGTACACCAAACTCATAGATACAGAGAACAGACTGATAACTATCAGAAGTGAGGGTGAACAAGGTGAAGGGGTTAAGCAAAAGAAACAACAAGTCATAGACAGAGACAGCAGTATGGTGATTACTAGAGAGAAAGGGGGTGAAAGAAGGGAGAAGAATATATAGGGGAATTAATAGTGATGGAAGTAGACTTGAGTTGGGGTGGTGAACACACCACACAATGTACAGATGATGTATTAGAGAATTATACACCCAAAACCTGTAACTTTATTAACCAACTAGAGGCCCGGTGCATGAAATTCATGCACTCAGAGGGGGTGGGTCCCTTACCCTGGATTGCCACAGGGCGCAGGCCAGGCCAAGGGACCCCACCGGTGCATGATCAGGCCAGGGAGGAATGTGGAGGTTGGCCAGCTGGGGAGGGACCACTGAAGGTCTCCAGGGCATGTCAGGGCCTTCTCGATCAGTCCCAATCAGCCGGACCCCATCAGCAAACTAACCTACCAGTCAGAGCATTTGCCCCCTGGTGGTCCATGCACATCATAGTGACTGGTCAACCGGTTGACTGCCTGCCCCCTGGTGGTCAGTGCACGTCATAGCGAGAGGTTGAGCAGCCTTAGCATACCATTATCGTATTATGCTTTGATTGGTTGAATGGCTGACTGGACAACCAAACACTTAGCATATTAGGCTTTTATTATGTAGAATGGATGCCACCTCAATAAATGCAATTAAAAAAGAAGAAGAAAAAGCAAAAAGGAAGCTGTATAAAAAACATGCCCAGGACAAAAGTTAGGAGGAATGAGCATCTGAGAGCCCGACACTCAGCAGGTGCCCAGCAAACCTCTTTGGAATTGAGACAAACCTTTGCAGGCCCAAATGCATCCACTTAAGTCCTCATCCTTGACACCCCCTCCCACTCTCCCCTTCCCCCCAGCAAGGCTGCAGAGGGTTTCTGGGTTGACAGGTGATCTGTGCCCTGACGTCAGGCCTCTGAATGGAAGGAGCTGTTTAGGAGATAATGGGCTTATCTTGGCCTTGAGACGGCTGTGTTGAAGGAGAGGGAGGAAGGATCTTGTTTGTTGCTGTGTCCTGGAATGTGAAACATCCGCTGACATCCAACCCACCGCTTTCTCAGGTGCTTTTTACTCCCCCCAAATTGGAAGGTGATGACAAGTTATAATCCGGACAGCAGATTTCCATGGGGAGGCCCACTGTTCTGACGAAAGAGCAAAGGGATCCTCCCTCATGAGGAGACTCAGGCCTGGATCTCCTCCAGCCTGGCCTGGGCAAAGCGGAGGAGCCAGGCCTCAGAAACCAACCACAGGCCCTCCTGCTGGAGGGACACCAACATGCCGAGGGAATCCGTGGGCAGGGAAGGCGGGACTGTCAGTGGGAAAGTCTGTCCCAGGCCTGAGGCTTGTCTGGGATGGACACTTTGAGACCATTTGCTTTAAGTTTGACAATAATTGGTAACCAAAGCACTCATCATCACCAGATAAGACTATTTTTAGGAGGGACAGATGAAAATGATCTATAGTAATCCATAATAATAAAAGCATAATATGCTAATTAGACCAGATATCTTTCTGGATAACCTTCATGATGAAACCAGGGCTGCGAGGGAAGCCCGGGTCCTGGGAGCCACAGGGAAGCCGGTGCTGGCAGCTGGGGGAAGGAAGGCCTACTCTTGTATGAATTTCTGCATCAGGCCTCTAGTACTGTTATAATAACCTCGTTATTATTTAACAAGAAAGGAGCAAAAGGAAGACTAGATAATATAGGCATGCTATTTATAAAGCTTTGCCAGGAAGCTGTATTTAACATTCTCCAGGTCTGTTCCCTGTAGATTGTTGGGAGGACTAGAAAAAGATGCATGCCCAGAAGGTGACATGGGAAGATGCTTACCTGTCAGTCATACCTGGGAGTGAGTCAGTGGTCAGAATAGGCATGATGTATTCTATAATACATGATCTGTTATTGCATGATATGTTCATCACTGCAAGGGTGCGAAATCTGAGAAACTTAACTCCAGAGCAAAGAAAGTTCCCCCACTTGCTCTCTTAGGACTCCCGTTTCAGGGGGCATGCTCCCCTACATCACCCATGTTGCTTACAACCACGGGAGCCCCACACAACAGATTATAGATGGCGATTATGGCAATTAGTCTGATGCTACGTCGGACTCTGCTCCACCATGGAATGGAAACTCTGGACACTGACTTTGCTTTTGGCTCTGCTAGAGTCCCAACTATCCCTTTTCCAGGACTGGATTAAGGGACCTAAGACTTTGCACACTGAGGATGAGAAGCCACACAAATAAAAACCACTCATTCTCCCCTGCAAGTCTTAAAAAATTCCTTTTCTCACTATATTGCAAGAACCCCATTCCCACTAGTGATGGAGAAATTCTACCCATTCAGTCCTCTGGCAATAAAAACAGTGCAAAGTTGCCTGAAGTGACCCCATGTGCACTCATGCCTAGAAGGTACATCTTCCGGACCCACAAGACAGGGTGTGCGTATTTCCCTGAATGACACCCCAACTCCCTGCAATCTTTACAGTATCCCCCTGTAAAGACAGCTGGTGCATCAGTGCAGGGCCCCAGGCTTCAGAGACTCTTGTCATGCCCAGGAGCTATCTGGTCCAGTGCCTGAGGAGAAGGTACTGGGTCCTCAGGGAGGGAAGGGGTGAAAGGCTTACTCAGAGTCAGTTGGGTCAGCTAGCCAGAGAGACCAGGCATGGAGGCAGCTCCCTAAGCTGCTAGGAACTGCATTTAAAACATCTGGCATAAGCAGCAGCTGCACGAGATTTCCCTTCTAAACATCAGTTCAGGAGACAGCTCTGAGATTCTCCCTCCTTCCTCATTTCCCAGGCTGCCCACCACCCAGGAGGAGAGAAAGCCTCAATTCCATTAAGAAATCACCTTTGTTGTTCAAACAACTTAAGTCACTTTAATGCCATGAAATCTCTCACATAGGAACAACATGGCCCAGGATTGTGGTGGCCCTTCTCTGAGCAAAACCCCAGTGATTTTACATAAATGGTGCTGAGACAAGGAGGCTGCTATCTGGGAAAATATGAACACAGCCAGATCCCTCCCTCCTCAGGAGAAATTCCAGGTGGGTCATAGAGTTAAACATAACTTTTGTTATAATCTCAAAAAATGGGCAATTTAAAACCCAGGAACTAAAACAACCTAATGAATTTGAGTACATTATTATAAGAAATTGGTTTCACAAATGGACAGAAAAGTGCTAACTAAAAACAAAAATCCAGAATTGCCGGAAGCCAATTCCAGCATGTCAGCAGAGCTGAATCATCTGGAGATGGCTGAAGGCATTTCCCCTAACCTGAAAAGGATGCATAAAATGATTGCTTGCTGCCAGACAGCTGAGGGCTTCTCAATCTACATGTTATTGCCTCCTACTGGTCAAACACCTGAACAGCCATAGGCAATTAATTCACCAATCTGACAATGGATTCTGTATACTAAACCTTGCCTTTGATGTATATCTACTTTGCCTTAGGACAATTTGTGTTAATAAAAAGCAATGGGTCCTGAGACAAGGGAGAACTTAGTTCCTTTAGTTAAGTCTTCTCTGACTCCCCATAATGCCTTCAAAATTATGTTCATCTCTGGACTCTTATTTAATTTACACACAGCGCTTCTCCAGATTCCTGAACCCTTCTAGATGCTGGATTAAGACCACTGGCATTACAAAATGACACAAAGCTGACCTGCTCCCACGTCTGCCTCAGGCCCCAGTGAAGTCATGGTTAACCCCGGGGAGACTGATGTCATGGCTTGACCCTGAGGAGAGGGGCTTGCTCCAGGTCTCCCTCCATGCATGGCCACGGGTTTTGGTTCCTCTGAGTTAACAGGTGCCTCTGCCCTGGACCACACAGCAGCACTATTCTCCTTCCCACATTAAATCAATCATTTCCTCTGCTCATCTGGGCTGAGGCTGGGGTCTGTGATGGGAGCAAGTCAGATGAAGTGCGAGGCCGGCATGTGGATAGGAGGGTGACTGGATACCCCAGCCCTCCCACCCCCTGAGCCCCTGTAAGCCAGATACTACAAGCAGCTCTGGGTCTAGCCAGCCTGCTAGGCTATCCCTGCAATGGCAGGTCTGACACCAAGTACAGGGAGAGTCCTGCTACGTTGCAACTAGCCATGCCCTTCGAAGCCCCGTTTTCCTCATCTGTAGAACAGGTGCAGTCAACATTCCAATACCATGGGCTGTACTTTGAAACACTCAAACCAGGGAAGGCCCAGAGGCAGGCTCAGTGGAGGTGGTTACACAGTTCTATGAGTGGGTTAAAATTCATGCAACAAGAGTATCATTTTTAACGTATGATAACTTAAACTAAAATAATAAAAAGAAGCATTGTGACCGGGGTAAAAAAAAAAAGCTCTCTTTGGTACAAATGGCAAATTTGCAAAACTCTAATCAGAGCTCCTATAAACTGGGAAAAATAGGTCAAGAATGTGAACAAATTGTTCACAGAAAAAAGACAAGGTCCTTAAACACACAAAGGTCAGCTTCACCCATTAGTAAGAAAAACATAAATGGAAATGATTGAATAAAATAAAATATAAGATAAAATGTCATTTTTCACCACTTATATTGGAAAAGATAAAAAAAAGTTTTAAAAAATACATTAGACTGTTGAAAACATGGGGGATGGGTGCTCCTGCTCCACCCCTGCTGAGGGGGTAATTAGAGTCAGATCTTCATCAAGAGGAAAAATAAATATAGGTTTGATTCTGCAATTCCATTCTTGGGAATTTATTCTGCAGATATACTTAGATGTGTGAGAGGTGACAAAGATAGAAGGATGGCATTCTGGTTTAGTTTATAATAATAAAAAACGAAATAGCTTAAAAGTCCACCAATACACATTGGTTAAATTATGCCCCTCACCCATGGCCAGTGTTGACAGCGGGCAGCTCTGTATGTACTGATACGGGAGGTCTCCACAGTATCTGGTGGCAAAAGTGGGATCAGGTCACGAGTTGGGGGAGCCACCCTTGACACTGCTCATATTATGTATCCTTAGAGCTGGTAACTGCGGTGGCCTCTGGGAAAGAGACCTTACAGGTGCACTAAGAGGCAGGGCCAGGGGTGTGCTTTCTCTTTACACCCTCAGGAAAGGTTTACATGCCATACCCTGTGCGCTTCTTGCTGATTCAAAACCGAAACATACTTGCTTAAACAAGACAGTACATTGAAAAGGGAGACCTCAGGCAGGTGTGACAGCCCCTTCAGATAACGGAAATATTCAAGACCCCCCTCCCCCAAAACCACAACAAAGCTTAAAGTAACTCAAACTCACAGGGCTTTGAGGAAGACAGGAAGGAGACGGACTTACTTTGAACGCATTGAACAAAGTTTGGGTTTTTTGAGTACGGAGATCCATGTTTACTAATGCAGTCTGCAAGAGAGAAACGGGTGGCGTGTCATTCTTCAGTCAGGAGGTGAAACAGGCTTTAGAGACAGTACTACAGCCTCTTGGGACCCCTGGGAAAGCAGACTGTGCACACTGACCTGAGTGCTACGGTCCGCCAGCAATAACGCAGTTTAGCTTCTGTTAATACACTTTAACGAAACATTTTAGCACTGGCCCAGGGAAGTGCCTCCACCGAGTGGCAGACTGTGCACACAGAGCATTGCCACGCACCATCCACAGCTCCTCCAGTGGGTTCCCTCTGCTTGTGTACAGGAGAATCACTAAGAACATCAGTAAGTTTTCTGGTCGTGGTCAGAGAGCTAAACTTCCATTTCAAATGGACCCCCCCATTTGGAAACCCTGCCCTTCCTGTGAAAGTCAAGCAGTCTGAGGTACTGGACGCAGACTGAGACTGGCTGTTCTACGGGCATGGGGATGGGGACGGGAGGCTGGGCCTCTTGAGCACATGCATCCCGGGATGACAGAAAGCTTGAAGTTGTGCAGGATGGGTGTTGAACCAATTGATCTGGTCCTTCCACACATCCCTGCTACTTCTCCCTGCCTAAGGGGACACTGCACAGCAACAGATGGTCCCTTGGGAGAACTGGTCATCCTTTGCCTCAGGAAACAATCCTCGCATACTCAGGAGCGAGGCCAGCAGAGACCCACAGAACACCCAGAAGCAGTTGGGTGCCTGGGCTTTTCAGGGCCAGTCACCAGTCCACTTGGCCTGTTGCCAGATTCGGACCCAGAGAAGGTACCGCTAAGAGAATGTAAGGCCAGTGGAACATTTACCCACATGGACTTTACAAAATTAAGAAGGAAGACCTGGAATACATTTCTCTCATTGTAAGTGATATGCATCCCAAACTATCTTAAAACGGTATTAAAGGAGAATTCTCAGGGGAACCCAAGGCCCTCCAGGTTGCTGGGGAGGTCAATGTCGTCACCCTGACAGGACTCAGTTGTTGTTTGCCCTTTACTCTCACTATCCCCCCCAGTGTCCAGTAGAGCCACCCTCCCACAATGACATCACTGCTCAGTGGCCAAGAATGTTTGCTTGTACATTCCTGTCATTCAAATGAAATAAAGACATTCTTTAATGTTCTCAGGTTTAATTACCAGCATGGCAAATATCAATACATACAGCCCACGTGAATAAAAACTCTTTGGCATCCTCAGTAATGTCAGAAATGCAGAGTCCTGAGATCAAAACGTCTGAGAATGACTGAGTCAGTCATATTCCCAAATATAAGCTAAGCCTGGACTCGGAGCAGAAAAGAGGTTTGCAAATAATGGCATTGGATTGAGGTTAACACGGATCATCATGGTACAAAAGACACAAGTGTCTTGACCTACATGCTCCGGATAGTTTCAAACTCTCTGTATGATTAAGCAACCTTCCCTCCAGGAGTAACTTGGTAAATGAGGTTTTGACCCGTTGTTTCTCTGACATGTAATGAACATTCCCCAATTACGCCTTTATGACAACTTAAAGGAAGCAGGGATTTAAACTTACCTAAGTATCTGGGATAAAAATATTCCTGCGGAAAAAGAAAAAGGGCAACAGTTTACTGGCACAATATGAGGCTTCCTACACCACACGGTCCCCAGTTGGTTCACTGACCCTCGCCTTTCTCCCCCAGTAGATAGAAATAGACTCTCGGGGAGCAGGTGTTTGAGGGCAGTGGAGAATTTCTCCACAGATGACTCAGGGACAGGACCGGCAGAGCGAGAACCACCCAGAAAGCCACTTCCTGCCTGGAAGACGGAGGCACGAGGGAAGTGAGAGGGGTCGGCTCAGGCGGCTTCTGCAGAACTGGGAGCGTGGTTAGATTTCCTGTAACCAGCAACAGCGAAGCCCTTTGTGGCGACTTAGAAGGCGCCACTCGAAGTGTTTCAGAGGATGAGAAATAACGCAAGTCAAGGCCAGGTCTTAGGCCCTTGTGGAGGCGGGGTCCTCACAGAAATGTGGAGACTGCGTGTGACTATCCACACATAGGCACTGGGTGTGCACTGACTGTGTTTGTAAGCCAGAGTGGTGCTGGGTGACCTACAGAGGGGATAAGCGAGGAGTCTTTTGTCCATAGCACAAGCTGAGGGTTCTGCACTGCACAGGGGACTGTCCTATACGAGAGCCACCCGCCCTCCCTCGGCGAGCAGCCGGAACCTGCTGGGAAGCCCTTCAGGCTGTAGCTGGTTAAAGTAGCCCCACCACGTCCACTCTGATCTCCCTCTTTGGGCCAGTCATGGGACAGTTTATCCCTAATTATCCCCCTTAATGGAACCAAGTGGCTGACTAAGCAACGTCAGCCACTAGATGTCGGGTGTCAACTGCATGCTGGTGACATTCCACGTTTTTGCATTATTTTGTTTGATTCTTACAACCACGTACAAGGAAGGTCTTTTGTATTAACCCATTATCCCAGATGAGGAAACTGAGGCTCAATGGGGGCGGTGGCGTGTGACTGAGGTCATGAAGCTAGAAAGGGCTCCCAGTGGCGCACTGCATCCCGAAAGAGTGTGGACGGGCGCCGGTGCGTGGCATTTGAAGAGTGACAGGCAGAGTGCCCCCAGGGCCACCCACACAGGGCGTGGTGCTGTTCTTCCACATATTTGCCAGCTTCATACACTGGTCCTGGCCCAGCCTCACCTGTCACCTTCACTCGAATGCGTGGCCAGAGCTGCCTCCCCGCTGTTTGTGAAAGAGGCAGGTTGGGTGGTGCCACATGAGGGTAAAGAGAGTTCTTAGACTGGGTGGTGCTGGGGACACTTTGCTAAGATGCACTCAGATGAGATTTCAGAGAGCCCTGTTCTAGTAAAGATGTGATTTTTAAAAACAAAAACTCTTGAACTCATTAAAGGAGAAGTAACAGAGCAAGTTTGCTATTTCAGCTTGTGTGACAGTCGCAAAGATAACGTTCAGTGCAAATGTGACAAAGAGGCCAGGTTTGGAGGTCAGGGCTACGAGGTCAGGAGGGATTGTCCCTCTCTGCCAGCATTCAGAGGCCCCTGGCATGCCTGCTTTCACTTCCTTCTCTTGCTTTGGGTCAGGGATCGGCCAACTTCCGAGCACAGGAAGGGAGGCCAGGCCAGGTGCGCGCTGGTGAGACCTCTCGGACCAGAGGGTGGAGGAGGCTTGCTGCCTCCTGCATGGGGTGCAAGCAGGCCGTGGCCACAGAGCTTTGTCACAAACGGAAAGGTGTTGGTTCCGAAAGAAAAGCCTTAGAATGAAAGCGACAAGTGTGCACTTCGGTTTAGGAAACCGATCATTAGGTTAAGAAAGAACTAAAAACAATGAAAAACTCTGAGTAAAGAAACCTAATTATACATAAACATTTACATGATCACAACTTCCCAGAAAGGTGTATCATATTGTTCAAAATCGTGCTTAGTTTATAGTTAGGTGTAGTATGTTTTAATAATGAGTTCTACTGTTGTGAAAACAACAACACGCTATTAATAGAAAAAACGGTGCTCATTTCTCCTTACTGAACCACACCTAAGGGGAATGTGGTTACTGAAACCACAGGGTCATAAAACCTGGTGACAATTTATCCTAATTTGTGTTAGATTTATTTGGGGTGGGAGAGGGCTATAAACCATGTGCTAATTTGCCTGGCAATCTAGGAGAGAGAGGGTTCACCCTGAATAAAAGCAAAGCTAACACAGATCCACATAAAAAGTGTTACACACTCTCCCTGGAGAAAGAGACATGCTTATATGTTTGTCCTTCAACGTTCTGACAGAAGAGGAGGGCTATGGAAATCGTCCTCCCCTTTATTCTGTGAATAAAGGCATCAAACACAGAACACAGAGCCGGCCCCACCTGCATCACAAGTTGGTCAGGGCGTAAACCCTGGCCTAAGGCCCAGGAGCTGCGTTGACTCGATGAGCAGCATGCCATGGGGATCCACCGAGCAGAGGCACAGCCCGTCACTGACCGCAGGGCCTGTGCGGCATGCAGTCCCCAGCTCCAGGCACCTCTCCCCCTCCTCCATGGCCATCCCCTTGTGCCGGACACACATGGTGGGGCAGGGAGAGGGGCCCAAACCAGCAGGGAGCCCGGGAGTGGCTGCAGCCCTGGAAAGCCAAGCTCTCCAGGTTCTTTTTCATAGCCAGTGCTGGGACAAAACTGAATCACGAGTAACCAATGGGAGTCGATACACGCTCTTCTGGATGCTCATGGCTCTGGTATGAATGGCAGAGGCTCCTGGGTGTGTGAAAACTCTGGGCCCCTCACTAAACCCGTCACCACGTTCACTGCAATCTGTACCTGCCCATAGCACGTCCCTCTGCTCTGTGCACGCATGCTTCTCATGTGCTGTGGGCACCCAGCACCAGAATAGAGCCCCCGGGCTCCTCTCTAGTCATGCCTGGGCCCCCAACGATGCGGGCTGCAGCCCTCCCCTCATTGTCAGCTGCAGGTTGAAAGGTGACTGCACAGGCCCAGCATGGGACACCAGGGAAGTGGAGGGAAGGGCTGGTCCCTCCACCAAGTATTGCATTAAAAGGAACAGCACAGATTGTGTGAGTGTAGCTGGAAAGACCTGTGTGAGAGGTGGGTTGTGCAAAAACTCTCAGACACAACTAACTACAGTGTCTATCACCGGACGTGGAACCATTCACAGGAACGAACCTCATAAAAGAGGTTTGTCCCCAAATACCTTTTTCCCATAGCAGAGATACCCAATTCTCCTTCCATCCTTAGTAATAGAACGTTGGGGTTATTTTAGAGCTGGACTGTACCCTACATTCCCAGCTTCCCTTGCAACGAGGGGTGGCCATGTGACTAAAGTCTAGCCAGTAAGATCTGAGCACAATGGGAAACTGAGCGAAGAGAGTTGGGGGAGGGGAGCTTTGCTTCTCCACCTTCCTTGCTAAAGTGCAGATGTGATGTGCGGTGCTGCAGGCATCTTGGCAGGCGTGTGAGGAGGCTTTGAGGACAAAAACCACGCACCAGTATAGCAGAGCACGGACAGGTCATGTGCGTCTGTGGGCACTACTGAGCAGCACGCCTCAGCCTTCCTCCCGCCTTCTCCATGAGAAATTCACTTCTATCTCCTGTTTACATTTTTCAAATGCATGCAGCAAACACAAAAACAAAAGAACAAAAAAACAGGCTAGCTGAACTTGGCAAATTAGTGCCAACAGAATTGTAATCACACGCAGAGTGGAATTATAAATCTACCAAGGGTCAAGATTTCATGAGTTCATGAGGACGTCTGGGAGCCAGCCAGGGCAGAGGCACAGACAAATCAGGGTTTAGGCCAATGAACAACACAAGAAGGAGAAGTCTGCAAGTGTCACAGACGGCTGCTTCCAAGACACTAACCTGATGATTAAGAATGTCCACAAGCCATCACACATATTTTTTGTTTGTTTGCAAGAATATCTCCATTTATGGTCAGGAGAACATTCTAAAAATCATGCATTGCTTTCGGGAAAATTGTGCCTGGCTCCCTCCCCAAATTCTTACTTCCATCTTCCTTTGTTCTAAAAATTCAGTGTCTAATTAAATTTACACTCTGACTTTTATGAAGTATGAGATGGACCAAATCTGTTTCTACAAATTTTACAGTTTCATTTCCCAAGATTAATTTTTACACTTACTGTGTAATATCATGTGTTTTAACTGGAATCACTTTCAAAGACCTCTCTTCCTGCACTCATGTGCTCTCTTGGCAAAGCCTCTCTCACTTTCCACAGCGCTGGCTGATCATCAACAGCTTTGCTCAGCAAACTCCTTGGTTCTCAAGGCCAAAAGCAGCAATGTCACTCACTGAGTGAGGAAGATGTGCTGACAGGAAGGAGCAGGAAGCAGCTAACCCTCACGGGACTCAGGCGTGGTGGTGGATCCTGCCTGCTAAGCCAGCCACCTTCTTGTTGGGGAAAAGATCTACAGCAGCGGTCCACAGGTTGAGAACCTCTAGCAGGGCACCCAAGTCCATCGGAAAACGCAGATATTTACATTACGATTCATTAACAGTAGCAAAATTACAGTTATGAAGTAGCAACGAAAATAATTTTATGGTTGGGGGTCACCACAACATGAGCAACTGTATGAAAGGGTCGCAGCATTAAAAAGGTTCAGAACCACTGCTCTAGAAGGAAGCAGCTGTAGGACACCTTGGTTTTAGCTGTGGGGACCCATTCTGATGTCAGACCCCCAGAGCTGTAAGTTTATACTGATTGGCCGTAGCCCCCGAGAGGAAGCAGCTGTACTCCCTTTGCTTATGTCATCCTCACCGAGTCACATAAGACAGCCACTGCTGTCTCCAGTGACATGTGGCTGCTGACACTTGGAGAGCTCCAGCGGTTGCCCTGGCTGCACAGCCTCTGGGCTGAGATTTGAGCGCTGTCCGTCTGCTGAATCAAAGACCACACCCTGAGGGCCACAAGCAGGGTGCCTGCCGGTAGAATACACACAGCCAGGAGCGTAGCTGGAGCAAAGAAACAGAGCGGGAAATCCCATCTGTGCTGGACAGGGAAGAGTCCTGCGTGACCTTGGGTGCTGGAGAGGGCGCACTGCCTCGACAGGCCTGGTGAGAGGGTTGGGCTTGATCCCAAAATGTTCAGGGGAGCTGCTGTGCTCATTGTTCGGGGCTGTGAATGGGCTCAGACAAGCCAGTAGGGGAGCTTTACAGATGGGATAGAAGGCCAGCCAGTCCACAATGGCCCAGGGCAGTCAGGGAGGCTGTAAGCAGGAAACATGCCCCAGGAGGAGGCCTCAGGACCAGGCCACTGGTTACAGACAGTGGTGGGAGGGAATGGACAGCAGAGGGGACTTGAGACTTTTACCCAAGGCCTGAGAGGCTGAGCAGCATGGACTGAAATGGGGAAGGAGGAAAGAAGCCAGTGTGAGGGAGGAAAAGACGAGAGTGTGGTGGGAAGCGTCACTGGCATCCACCCACAGCTCACAGGCTTAATGGTGGGGGGAGGAAAGCCCATAACCACCTTCCCTCCTCCTTCACCCCTTGGACGGCAGTTCTCTTTGGTTTAGAGAAACCGGGCGGGTACCTAGAAAGACACATCCACATCACAAATGGAAAATTGCACTTCTACTTTTATGTTTCTTTGGGAAAAACAAAATGATGCATTTTCCCATCATGTAAACTCCTTGCCAGAGTACAGGAGTAACAACTTAGCAGTTAAAACAATCTTTGTGGCAAAGGCATTTTTCTCTAGAAGTCACTATCTAGCTGGTTGTATAGACAACTAGAGGCCTAGTGCACAAATTTGTGCACGAATAGGGTCTGGCCGGCCCAGCTGGGTCAACCGGGAGGAGGGGATATGAGAGGTTGGCCAGCTGACCCTGGTCCCGATCGGGGTGTGGGGGACAATCAGGGGTGGGGCTGGCCAGGGGCAGTGGTTGGTGGACTGACCTCGCCCCTGATCAGGGTGAGGGGGCCGATCTGTAGTTGTGCTGGCCAGGGGGAGGGGCCATGGGCATTTGGCTAGCCAGCCCTGCCCCTTGGTTGAATTCCCATTCAAACTCTGGGTTGAGGGGACAATTTGCATATTAGCCTTTTATTATATAGGATTATACACACTTATCTTCTGAAGGTCTCCATCTCTTCAGCATCTGTATGTTAAACTTGGAGTTGGAGGACCTGCGTTTCCATCTGAGTCCTCCCAGCCCTGAGCTAACTTGGACAAGTCCCTTAATAGATTCTTGTGCCTCAGTCTCACCAGAGTGCTTAAAACAAGATGATGCCCAAGACTCTCATCTGCCACAAATATTATTGCAAAATTCTCGTTTGTCCCTAGCTTAAGAAAGAGAAATTTACAAGCACTTGGGTGCCTCTCTGGATCCAGGCTAAATCACAGCGTGCATGTGGTAAGCGTGATGTGGACAAGGATAACTCGGAGAATGTGTCTGGTGATTACGGCTGTAGCAAGCACGCAGGGCAGACCCAGGCACCAGATTCCTACATCACAAATGGTGGATTTGCCTTTGAAGTTGAGGAGCTTGCTATCCAATGAGGCAGGAGGGAAGCACAAACCCACATGCTTCTGTCAGCCCCTGGACAACTGCCAACAGGACCCTCCTCAGCAGCCTTCCATTCCTTTCTGAAGCGTCATGCTAAAGCAATGCGTGTCCACAGCAGAGGGTTCCAGGCAGCCTGCACCTGCAGCTGCCAGTCACCCAACCAGCCCAGGCAGACGGCCCCAGCCAGCCCCAGGGAGGCCCCGGGTCAGACAGCTGAGTGTGAGGCTGCAGCAGTGACCAGGGTATCCCACCCAGGAGCGAGCGGAGTCCAGCCATGTGATTTCCAAAGAGCCCAACATTCCAAGAAGAGATCTTTGA
This sequence comes from Antrozous pallidus, assembly GCA_027563665.1. NCBI lineage: Eukaryota > Metazoa > Chordata > Mammalia > Chiroptera > Vespertilionidae > Antrozous > Antrozous pallidus. The sequence goes on from CM050519.1 coordinate 73,951,735, forward strand.
AAAACTGGGTCTAGATGGCAGGCTTTAGAGACCAAAGTGGGGAAAATGTATTTTATCATCATGGGCACTAACACCAGAAAGAAACAAATTTCAACTGCTATTTTAAAAAAATACACACAAAAAACACAAGCCCAAGAAAACAAATATGGTATTAAAAATATGACAGTACTATGTTACTATCTCTCGGATTATTACGTTTTGAATCCCTGCAATCAGTCAAAGCAGACCTGAGCCTCTTTCAGAGGGAGATAAAACACTGATGTCCTTCTGAATTTCTTCCACTTCCAACGCTGCTTTAAAAATTAATCCAAAGCTTTTAATGAACGACTGTGTCAGGGTCAAATGTACAAGGCATATGCACCAGGTGTGCAATGAAATCACTGGCCTATAATAACCACTGAGGAGGCACCGAGTATCTCCAACATCAAATAGGAGCCCTTAACCCTCAAGGACTCTGCATTACAGAAACAGCTCCCGGTTTGACTTTAGAAAAACCAGGGGAAATGGAGCGTGAAGGAGTTGGGACACCTGCCATTGGTGCTGGAGACTGTTCACCTGGGAATCGTCTGACATGTCCTGGCCCAGCCCCTTGGAATTTCAAGAAACAGGTCATCAGCATCAGTTTCTTAAAAGAGTGTTTTGTTCCTAAATAACAAAGACAGACGTTCAGTGTTTTTTTTGAAATGTCTTTAATTGGTTTTCCGCAGATGTTGAGCCCATTGGCGAGGATGAGGTGTAATTTATGGGCCTGGCCTGTTATTACGCTGGTGAGCCTGGTGCTAAGTCCCTGCAGACTCCTAGGATTAAAACAAACATATAGGTAGGCACAGGGACAGCAGAAGGCGACGGGGGGGAGCCAGGCAGGGTTTGTATCTTGCTCAAGGCCCACCCCCAGAGAGCAGCAGCTTGGGTGTCGGGGACCTGTGGGTGCCGGCTCGGGTCTAACCAGCCGTCTGCAGGCCTCTGAGCTGTGCAGAAGCCAACTCCAGAGAAAGCACAACCGGTCGAACAACAATTCAACGACCCAGCCCCTGTGACGGCTTCCTCAGGCCTCCAGTGGCAAAAGCCCAATTAGGAGAGGTCCCAGGAGGGGAGGCCTGGGCCCAGAGCGGCCAGTGGGAGCAGAACCACTTGCCCTGGGATCAGGATGTTCCGCAAGCAACAGAGCCCATAGGAGAGGGGGCAGGGCTGCACAGGGTGAGGGACCTGGGCTCAGTGGACCTACAGTTGCAGAGAGAAGAGTATGTGCCTGTGTGTGTCTGTAGGCATGTCTGTGTGTCTGTGTGGGTGTATGTATCTGAGGGTATGTCTGCATATATGTGCATGTGCAGGCAACCCAATAAATGCCAATTCTGGTGTGGCCTTTCACAATTTTTTCCTACCAACAAATTGTCTGTATGTGTGTGGGAGTCTGAGTGTGTGTGTGTGTGTGTGTGTGTGTGTGTGTGTGTGTGTGTGTTGGGAAGGTAGAGTGGAGTGGGGAGGGCAGGTGGAGGGCAGGAAGGCACAGGTGAGCAGCGGCTATCCTGGATGTCACAGACAAGGTGCTACCACTCTGGCTCAGGGTCCTGCATTTCAAAGTTAAGTCACTGGGGCTGACAAGGTCTCTCTCCAGCTCCCTCCCCACCTTCCTGCTGGAACCCCACTTTTGCCCCCAAGACACCCCTTAGACCACCCCAAAAAGGGGTAACTTGAGGGAGGGGCTTTCACTTCTGTATGGGGGTGCTCCTCCCCAAGCTGTCCCCAAAGAATCTGGGATCTCAGGAAGACAGGTGTCCTGGGAATGCAGATGCAGTTCAAGCACGCAAGCTCTGAAACTGACTGCACCCCAAAACTCTTCTCGGTAGAGAACCTATCACAACTGGGTTCACCGGCATTTGCAAGAGCTGGGGGTGGGGTGAGAGAGATGGGACATAGAGTCAAAAAAAGTGAGAGGCAGAGACACACAGAGAGAGGCAGAAAGACAGATACAGAGAGACCAAGCTAGAGACAAAGTGAGACAGACAGAGAGACAGAGACAGACAGAGAGAAAAAGACACAGATAGACAGAGACAGAGACAAAGATGGAGGGACAGAGACACAAATGCACTCCAGCACAGGCCAGTGGCCAAGCATGTTGTGAAGTCTTCAGGGTGTGCCACTAGCCAGTTGAGAACAGTGTAAATATTATTGCTTGTATCTCAAATTAAACCAGGTGGTGGGATAAGAAACTGCAGCCTGGATTTTTTCCTACGAAGGAGCTGAGGGGCAGGGGCAGGTCTTGGGGCTGCCAGGGGGTGACATGTACCTGGACAGCAGGTCGGGCAGGTAAGCCTTTTGTCCAGAATCCTTCCAGAAAGCAGAGGGTGATTACTGAGATGGTATCTTTAAAGCGTCCAGAATGCACCTGCCTGGAACCCACCTGCCTTAGGATTTACGTAGAAAGGTGACCTGCTGGGCTGGCCTGGGTGACCTTTCAGAAGAATTCAGAAGAACCCCCATGGAGACAGCTGGGGGAGGGACTACCCAGGCCCCTAGAACAGGAAAAGCAAGGGAGAGGGAAACGCCAGGAACAGAGAGTAACAACACCAAAGGAAACAAGATAAGGAGGGAATGTAATCACCCTTTGGGCTCTGAAGAGGACAAACATGATTAGCAGTGGCAACAACAGTGGCCTGGGCCACTCTCCTGGGCCCTGGGCCACTCTCCTAGGGCCAGAAAGAATGTGGGTGGGAGACAGTTTGCCCCCAGGAAGGAAGCAGGTGACCAGAATGCCTGAGAGTCCCTTCCTTTCCAGCCAGGTGTGTGGTAGCCCCAGAAATCAGGAAGAGCCATGGCACTAAGAGCTACCTGCTAAAGAAGGCCTTTAAGATTTTTACATATATATGTGTGTGTGTGTGTGTGTGTGTGTGTGTGTGTGTGTGTGTGTGTATGTATATATACGTATACATATATATATAATTTTTAATTATATGTATTTGATTGACTGATTTCAGAGAGGGAGAGGGAAAGAGAGATAAAAACATCAATGATAAAACAGGATCTTTGATTGGCTGCCTCCTGCATTCCCCCTACTGGGGATCGAGCCCACAACCCGGGCGTGTGCCCTTGACTGGAATTGAACCTGGGACCCTTCAGTCCGCAGGCTAATGCTCTATCCACTAAGCCAAACCAGCCTGGGCAAGAAGAACTTTGAAGGTCAGACTTCTTCCCTTGTCCAAAAGAGGAAAAGAGCCCAGTTTGGAAAGATTGAGAGCAGAGAGGAAGACCTAGCATACACCCAGCGCACAGCGCATGCTTAACAAGCACAAACCTGCGAGCCCAGGGAAGAGGGTCTGCAGCTGGCTCCAAGGGCCCAAGTCTACCTTAGCCCTTCCCCACCTTCCCTTGTCCCTCCTGGAGGCTTCCTCTACCAGGGTGTCCCAGAAGCCCAGGAAAGAGAACAGAACACATAGCACTGCCTTCTCAACCTGCAGGAAAGAGCAGTGTTGCAAAATCTACCAAAGGCGGAACCAAAATCGGGCAGGTGTGTGATTACAACGGGGCCTGGCACTGTGAACAGGCGGGCTGCTTCCAGCATCCTAACCCAGGAGACAACAAGGTAGGGCAGGTGAAATCAGCCACTAAGGTGGCCCTGGCCTCTGTGGACTGGCACTGCCTACAGGCACACCCGTCAGAGGGTCAGGTGATTACAACCCAAGAAGTGCAATTCTGGTGTAGCCTTTCACATCAGAACACTGTGGCCCTGGAGGTCCTGTGACAGTCACATGGCCAGGTCCAGAGGACTTCTTTTTCATATATATATGATTGATTTTTTACAGAGAGGAAGGGAGAGGGATACAGAGCTAAAACCATCGATGAGAGAGAAATATCCGTCAGCTGCCTCCTCCACAGCTCCTACAGCTCCGCAACCAAGGTACATGCCCTTGACCGGAATCAAACCTGGGACCTTTCAGTCTGAAGGCTGATGCTCTATCCACTGAGCCAAACCGGTTAGGGCCAGGGGATTTCTTAAACTAAATAAGGCCAGTGCTCATCATCCTGGGTCACTGCATTAGCCTCAATAAAATAAAAAAAATGCAAAATGAGCTACCTTTGCATGCAAGGAATAAATATTTCCTAGTGAGAGCCCTAAACTTTTTGGAGCAGAAGAACTCACAGGACTACCTCTGTCAACAGTGCTATCTTCACTCAAATACATTAGCAGCGAATCGTGTTTGCAGGGTCTCACCATTGCCAGGGAGATGGTGGGAAACTTGGACACACCCAAGTGGGCAACTGGTCTACCAGAACAGCTGGGACTCAAATCAGCCCCCAACCCTGACCCCTGACCCTTAACCCTAACTCCGCTCCTCCCAGCATTCCACACTGCCTCTCAAGGAAAAGGAAAACAAGCCAAGGGCCAAACCAGATAACAAAGCACATGGTCTCCCCAGAGGTCTCCATAGGATGCAAGGTGCAGGTTAAAATGTAGGGCTTATAATCCAACTAACCGGTTACAGAGGTAACCAATCCAATTTGGGAAGCTGATAAGTGGTGGAAAAAATGTAAATATTTGGGGATGGAGGTTGGGTTGGGAAGGAGGACAGAATTCTAGAAAATTATAGAAGGTGTTGCTATGAAAAGTAGTTTACAAACTTCTGATGGGGATGCAGTGTAAGAAAAGACACCCCACCCCATTCCCTCAACCCCCAGCATGGGAGGGACTCAGCTATGCCTTGGAAAAGAGGGGAGCCAAGACCTCACAGGGATGTGCAAACCCCTGCGGGGTGGGTGCATTCAAGTACTGGGTTAGTGAACAATTTCTTTTTTTGTCTCTACTCCATACACATGCAAATAAAGTTAAAATTACAACATAAAAGCAATTAAAGTGAGAGAGGGGATCGACATTCTGGGAAGAGTGGCAAAATGGTTAATGTACAGTAAGTCCGGACAGGAAGGGAAAGCCAGGTCAGGGTTTTTCTGTTCTGGGCAGGCAGGGGCTGGGGTGGGAGGGCGAGCAGGGGATGGTTGGGTGGGTGGCAGCCTTGTTGCTCTCAACTCTTATCGCCTACAAGTGCCATTACACACTTTCTGCAGAGTAAATGTTCCAGGCTAGGCATGTGGATGGAGAACACTGCACCTGTCACACAGTCTCACAGCTGGGCAGGGATCCTGGGTGGCAGGCACACAGCCCTGCCACTAGCAGCTTCAGAAACCCTCTGCAGAGGCATGAGTCACTGGGCTAGTAGGATTCATCATCAAAGAAAAGGGAAAACAGTGAGGGCAGAGCAGACCCGCAAAGCTGCTCCATAGGACAGGATTGAAACTGTGTTGCTATTGACGCTGAAGGGAGTAACACTGGAGGAAATAACCCTATCATGGCTCTGCAGAGGCAACAACTAAAGGTGCCAGAGAGAACCACACAGTGGGGGTCAATCGTTTTAGAGCTTGTTTTCAGAAAGGGCACCTAGAAGGGATTGTCAAGACAACTGATCAGAAATACAAGTCCAAAAGAATCCTGCATCCATCACACAGAGCCATTCGTTTACTGCATGAGACATTTATTTCATTCCAGAGAATTCTTTAAAAGAAAAAATCTGGTAGAACCAAAAACAGCTGTGAAATCACCCTGACCTCACAGCATAAAGTGATGGAATGTAAGTCCACCCCATTTCTTTCACTACGACTTTCCAAAGTCACTTTCCCCGGGACAGACAGACAGACATCCAGGGCTTTCACCAGGTCCCACAGGTCACAGCCACCATGAATGCTCTTACACATCTCCTCTCCATTAAGGTCGCACAGCTCCTGCACAGACGCCAAGTCCACACCTGGGCTGCTCCCTGCCTGCACTTGGCTGCCTGGCGCCCTACAGTCTCCAAGGACATTATTAATAGAAATATGTCCTAAGCCAGCACCAAGAGGCTTCTGCAATCACTAGCTGTTTCTAAAAGAACACCTTGCTGAAAAGGGCTGGTGTGTGTGCGTGTGCATACGCACTGGGGCCCCTTCCTAACTTCCACCCTGAGTCCCCCTGACCCTGTGACCCCTTCCAGGTACCCCCCTTCCATATATATTCTAGCACTATTCCTGTAATCATATTTTGGAACCTACTGCTACAAGCCATTCCAGTCCATATATATATTTGATTCTATATATATAATATATATATAATACATATATATATATATATATGTATATAATTGATTTTAGAGAGGAAGTGAGAGGGAGAAAAAGAGAGAAACATCAATGTGAGACAGGCCGCCTCCACATGCATCCCTACAAGGGATCAAGCTTGCAACCTGGGCATGTGCCCTGACCGGGAAGCAAACTAACGACCTTTCAGTGCACAGGACAACACTCAACCAACTGAGCAATAGGGACCAGGACCCAACCTTCACATCTTTTAACTCCTCTTTCAGGCAAACCCTTCGTGAGGATCAAGAAGCTCTACTCCTCCAATCCAGTTAAGGGAGAGGAGAGGTCGGAAGCTGTTTTTTAACCATGGTATTTCTTCCACATTTTAAAAACAGTCTCTAGTTTATTCCGGTGGAGGTGTCCTGGATTGCGTAGTTCCTTTAGGGTGGCTGCCTTAGGAAGCTGTTTGTTTTTTAAGCATGGTATTTCCTTCACATTTAAAAAAACAGCCTCTAGTTTATTCCGGTGGAGGTGTCTTTAAGGTGGCTGCCTTCGGAGGTCTACCTGAGAAAAACTCCAGGGTCTCAACAGGAACCCCGCTCAAAGATCTGTTTCTGCCTCCCCCTAACAGGAGCCCCTGGGGGTCACCTAGAGAATTGGGGCTCAAAAGGTGTGGAGAAGGCTTGAGGGTGAGCCGGGCTCCAGCTACCCCCAATTCCTGACCTCCCACCATTCCCAAACGCAATGTCTCCGCATTGGGCGTGACTTGCAGCAGGGTGCCCCCACAAGAAGGAGACTCATCTCAGACTCTGCACAGGGGAAGGCTGAGGCTCTCTGGGGCTCCCCTGCAAGGGCGCACACGGATCGATGTTCGCAGAAACGCGGTGCTGCAGGGACAGCACTAGAGGTGACCTGGCCGCTTTCACGCTCCGCGCTGCGGTCCCGCCCAGGCGTGGAATCGCCGAGCGCCAGAGGCACACCTCCCTCCCCGCTTCTCCACCTCCCCCCGCCGGCGCCCGCGCGCCCGGCCCCGCGCTCACCGTCTCGGGGTCGTTCTCGAACACCTCCCGGGCCTCCTCCTTGCTGCACAGCTCCTCGACGCATTCCCTCTCCAGGTGGCCCTGCTTGGCCTCCTCGAAGACCTGGTACGCGCGGCGCTGCCTGGGCCGCAGGAACTGCGCCGCCTCGCGCGCCCGCAGCATCACGGCTGCCGGGACGCGAGTGGGAGGACGGCGCGGGTAGGAGCGCGGAGAGAGCGGGGAGAGAGAGAGGAGAGAGAGCGGGGACACGCTGTCAACCCGGGGCCCCGCGCGCTCTGTCCTCCCCGGAGCGGGCCCGGGGATGCGGCGGCGGGGCGGGAGCGCACCGAGTCGGGGCGCACGGGCCGGGGTGGCACGCGGGCACTGGCGTTGCCCTTGCCTCCGGGTGGCGGGGTCTTTTGGACACGGTGTCTCGGTCAGCCCCCGCCGCGGCTCCCCGCGCGGTACTCACTGTGCGCGGACTCCGAGGCCAGCAGGAGCAGCAGCAGCACGGTGCCCAGGGCGGCGGCGGGCCCGGGCGGCGGCGGAGGCATGGCGAGGCCGGGGACCGGAGACCGGGACCGGGGACGGGAGCCGGGCGGGCAGCCGGGAGCGCGCGCGGTCAGAGTGCCAGGGAGACCGTGGCGAGCCGCGGGCGCCGCGGGGCGGTGGCTCCGGTCATCCTGGGAGGCGGCTCTGAAGGTCACATCCCGGCGGCGGCGGCGGCAGCGGCAGCGGCGGCGGCTGCAGCTGCAGCACCTCGGACTTGCGGCGGGTCTGGGCGGTGGCGGGGAGGCCAGGGTGGCCGGGGCGGGGCGCGCGGCCGGGGGCAGGACTGGCCTCGGGGCCGCGCCGGGCGGGCGGGGCCGGTAGCTCCCACCCGCAGCCTGGCGCCCAGGCTGGTTTCAGCCTGGAAGATCAAAGATTGAAGGGGAAGCAGGTCACGGGGCGTAGCTACTTCTCAAGCCGGCCGCTTAGACTGCTAGGGGAGTTTCTACTAAATCGGCGATTGCGTGAATTAATCCGAATGGGGTAAAAGGAAGGCAGAAATAACACCCAGGTACAATGTGACCAGGTACTAGAATATAACCATTTACTGCAATTAAACCTCTTTTCCACCCCACCATCCCCAAATCAAATCTACCATATCCTTTTTGGATTCTTCATTCTTAGGCAAATTTTCTCCAGACTTAAAACCCACCAAAACAAACAAACAAACAACAACAAAAACACAAACTGAGGTCAAACTGAATTCCAATGAGGGCCAGGAGTGACATTGAATTATTTCCTTCTGTAATCTGTGCTTTCCATAATGATGACATTGAAAACCTTGATGTTTCCCAGTGGACATTTAAGCTGAAAACAACATTGTGCTTGTTCACAGAGACCAAGACTTTCTGTCTCTCCTTCCCAACATTTCGCAAAGTTATAGGCAAACACACACAAACAAACAAAACCAAAACACAGCATACCACTCAAGGGGGGGGGGGGGGGGGGGAGAGAAGGCAGTGTGGGCCCAACATGCAGGAAGAGGGGGTCCCAGAAAGGGACTGGCCTCTGGAGAATCCTAGTCCCATACCCCTCCAACCCCAACATGATGAGAAAAGGGGACAGCAAGTCACCTCCTCTTCAAATGGTCATTTTGCTTGTGGACTCATCACTTGAGGTCCAGACCCATTTCTTCTCCCCTTTCACAGTAGGAGAATGAAATGTCATTGCTGGTACAATTATTTTAGGTCATAGGTTTAAAGGTAGGTTGCCAGCATGTCATAATTGCAAGAGTTTCATTGAAAAGTTGATGGAACTTGGGGACTCAACAAGGGCTGAGTCACATATATTATTGCCTGTTGGAAATGGTTAAAGGCATTTCCCCAAACCTAAAAAGGATGCATTAAATTGATTGCTTGCTGTAGATCAAGGCACCTTAATCTACATGTTATTGCCTCCTCCTGGCCAAACATGGAAGGGCTGGAGGTAATTCCCCAATCTGACAATGGATTCCGTACCTAACCCTACCCATTGAAGTGTATATCTCCACCTTGCCTTAGGACAAATTGTGTTAATAAAAAGAAAGGGGTCCTGAGACAAGGAGAACTTGGTTTCTTCAGCCAAGCTTCTCTGCCCCCAACCCCCAAATGCCTTTCAAAATTATGTTTTGTCTCTGGATTCTTTATTACTTTACACACAGCCCCTTCTCCAGGTTTCCTAAACCCTTCAAGATGCTGGATCAAGACCACCAGTGTTAAATGGTGCCCAACGTCCAGCATTAGTAGGTTAATGACCATTAATATGTTAAATTCAGGGAAGTGAATGCGCATGAGGACCATCTTCAAATAGAATTAACAATTTCATAGACAAGTCATCTGCAACTGTGTCTGAACTTGTCACAAGGCACTCCCTTTGTCAGCTAGCAACTCATTCAGCCTAATGATGAAAGTTCTGCAAACATCGCAGAGCTTAGAAAGATTTGTGTTGGGGCACTATTAAGTATTTCTTAGGGCTCTAAACCAGTGTCCCATGGATAGATTTTAGGAAGTGTGCAAACTACCAGAAATTGTTAGCAATTAGTTTCTGCATCATTTGTGTGTGTTTGGAGAAGAGAGTTTTTAGAGTGCGTGTAGTTCTCAGAGGCTGATCCTAGTAAGAGTGAGTACCCTGGCTTCTGTTATGTCTCTCAAGAAGGGTCTGTGTGGGTGTGGGCTCACTGTTCAGGTGACCAGGCATCAATATGGTCCCACTGGATGGAGCTTTTCAAGTCCCCTGACCTGTTAGCATGGACCTCGCTCCCTTTCCCCATTTACCCCTTCCACTGAGTTGGTGTCCCAATAATTACCATACCTCCCATTATGCAGACACTTTGTTTAATAAAATGCATTCACACTTGCTCATTGTGATTTTGATAACTATGGAATGCAGGAAACAGATATAGGGAGTAGTGGAGGAGGTCTGATCCATGCTAAAGTCCACAATTTTCATCCTAGTTACCAATGCGGGAAAATAGATAAGAAATAAATTGGATAATGTGTTCTGAAATTGGAAAGAGTTGTCGGGCACTGTACTCTATACCCTGAAATAGCAATGATGAAGTCGACAGCTCACTTCTACAAGGGTAGGTTATATCCAGGGCAATAGATGCTTTATGTTGACAACCAGCCTGTGGTCAGGAGGTGGAGAGCCAGTGGCTCTTTCTAAGGATAAAAACTGGGATGAAAGTGTAGAGTAGGGTTAGGAGGTGGGGTAGGAAATGAGGTGTTTGTAAGGAAATGAAAGTTCTGTATTCTCCTGTCATCACACCTATGGGTGATGTTTTCAAGGCAATAAAACCATTTATTTAGGTGTGCACTCAATAAATGTGAATTGAGTACAGCTGGCCTTTGAACAAATTTATACTGTATGTGGGGAAGGTCAGCTTCATTAGTGCTGACCCTCCCCACATATAGTATAAATTTTGACTCCCCCAAAACTTAACTACAGTCATCCCTAGGTATTTAGGGGAGATTGGTTCCATGACCCCCACTCAGATACCAAAGTCTGTGGATGCTCAAGTCCCTTATGTAAGATACCATAGAATAATGCAAAGAATCAGCTCTCTATATCCATGCATTTCCAACCAGAGATCTAAAATACTGTTTTCTACCCATGGTTGGTTGGAAATCTATGAATATGAAACCCAAAGATATGGGAGGCTGACTGTATATTTACTTCAAAAACTCTGTCTATAAGTGGACAATTCAAATCTTTCTCTAACTGCACAATTCAAACCCATGTTATTCAAGGGCCAAGTGTCTTAAAAGAAGACATTGTGCTGAGTGTTGATTAGACCATTCACAATTGGTTTTTATTTGTTTGCTTTTTTTGAACAGCTTTATTGCGGTATACTGGTAATACAATATATTGCTCACACAAGTTTTGGTAGATCTCTGCTGCATGTATATATCTCTGAAACCACCACCACAATCAAGTTAGGAGCACACCCAACACTCAGAAACATCTCATGTCCTTTAGTAAATCCTCCCTCCTGAACATAAACACTCATATCCATCACTAGGCAAAAGTACTGGCCGGCTTTCTGTCACTATAGAATAGTTTGCATTTTCTGGAGTTTTACATAAAAGGAGTCCTACAGGACGTAGACTTTTTTGTCTGTATTCTTTCACTTAGCAAATTCATTTTCAGATTCATCTACATTGTTGCATGTTTCAATAGTTTATTCCTTTTTTTACTCAGTAATATTCTCATGTATGGATATATTAAAATTTGTTCATCATTCACCTGTTGTATATTTGGCTTGCTTTCAGTTATTGGTTATTACCAATAAAGTGTCTATGAACATTTGCATACAAGTTTTTGTATGCACATAAACTTTCATTTCTTAAGATATATCATTTTGAGATATATCTTAAGGATATATCTCAAAATAAAATGATTGGATCATATGATAGGCATTTGTTTAACTTTTTAAGAAAGTGACAAACTGTTTTTGAAAGTGATTTGTTATTTTACGTTCCCACCAGCAGTGTGTGAGTTCCAATTGCTCCACATCTCCACCAACACTTGAAATGGTTAGTCATTTTAATTTTAGCCATTCTAGTAGGTGGCTTGAAATTGCATTTTTTCTACTAACTAATGATGCTGTTAACAACTAATGATGTTATTTAATGTGCTTATTGCCATCCAAATATATATTTTTATGAAGTCTCTTTAAATTTTCTCTCTTTTTTTCTTGGGATATTTGCTTTTCCAATTAGTGAGTTATTTGTTAAGTATTAATAGTTCTTTTTCTTTTTTTTCTTTTTTTTATCTTTATTGTTCAGTTTATTAATTACATTGTTTCCCCTTTTTTATCCCCCTATATCTCCCCTCCACCCTGTACCTATCCCACACTCCACCCTCACCTCCCCCTCCCCACTGTCCTCTCCCATTGTTGCAAGATTTTTGTCCAGTCTCTTGCTGTACTTCCCACAACTCTTTTCTCCCCAAGAATTGTCAGTCCATTCCCTCTCTATGTCCATGTTTCTGTTATATTCACCAGTTTATCCTGTTCATCAGCCTATCAATTCACTTGATTTTTATGTTCATTTGTTGATAGATGTGTATTTGTTGTTCATAATTTATATTTTTACCTTTTTATTCCTCCTCTTCTTAAAGAATATCTTTCAGCATTTCATATAATATTGATTTGGTGGTGATGAACTCCTTTAGCTTTTTCTTATATGTGAAGCACTTTATCTGATCTTCAATTCTGAATGATAGCTTTGCTGGATAGAGTAATCTTGGTTGTAGATTCTTGCTATTCATTATTTTGAATATTTCTTGCCACTCCCATCTGGCCTGCCTCGTTTCTGTTGAGAAATCCGCTGACAATCGTATGGGTGCTCCCCTGTAGGTAACCAACTGTTTTTCTCTTGCTGCTTTTAATATTCTCTCTTTATCTTTTGCTCTTGGCATTTTAATTATGATATGTCTTGGTGTGGTCCTCTTTAGATTCCTATATTTTGGGGTTCTGTGTACTTCTTGGGCTTTTAAGTCAGTTTCTTTCACCAAGTGGGGAAAGTTTTCAGTCACTATTTCTTCAAGTAGGTTTTCATTAACTTGCTCTCTCTCTTTTTCTGGCACCCCAATAATTCGGATGTTGGCATGCTTGAGGTTGTCCCAGAGGCCCCTTACACTGTCTTCAATTATCTGAATTCTTTTTGTTTCTTGCTTTTCCAGCCAAGTGGATTTTGCTTCTTTGTATTTCAAATCTTTGACTTGGTTCTTGTGGCCCTCTGGACTGCTTTTAGGACTTTGTGTAATATTTTTTATTTCAGTCTATGTATGCTTGATTTCTAGTTGGTCCTTTTTCATATCGGTGAGGGTCTCATTCATATCCTCAGAGGTCTTGTTCATTTCCTTGAGGGTCTCATTCACTTCCTTGTAAGTCTCATTCATTTCCTGGTTGGTCTTGTTTATTTCCTCGTAGTTCTCATTAAGTTCATCGGCCTTTTCTAGGAGCCTCTTGAAAAGCCTTATAACCGTGGTTTTGAACTCTATGTCTTGTCATCTTTTCTCCTCCATTTCTTTCACACCTGATTTCTTTCCATATCTCTGCATGCTGGCTGCTTTATGTGGTAGATGTCCTCTAAGGGTCAGTGGCACAGCCTCCCCAGGTATTTGAGATGGGTACTCTACTGCAATCCTTTATGGGTTGTACAGTATTTTTGAATTTAAACCCAGCTTGTTGTTGTTGGCCCTAGGAGGGTTTGACCTCCAGGCCAATTGGCTGTGAAGGGAGACTGTGTTCAGGTTGGATGGGCGGAGTCTCTGAGCTGCTCAGGCAGCCTCAGTGTCAGCTACGTCCTATGCGGCGCTCCTGCGTGCGGGTCTCTGTTGGATGGGGATGGCTGCAGGCACCTCCAAGAGAAAGATGCTAGTCTCTTCCCCTTGCCAGACAACTCTGCCTCTCCCCAAATGAGTCTGCACACCCAAAGTCTAGCCCAGGGTTGTAAAATAGGTGGTTTCCGGGACCAGGAGACAAGTTTCCAGGAAGCAAGTCGCGCGTTTGTGCGACACTTGCGCGCAAACTTCTTTTCCCAGCTACCCGGTTTCTCCTCAGACTAGGAGACCTCTGCTGCACCCGGCTTCCAGGGTGCGTCCCTCAGACCTCGGACCTCGCCTGGCACTGGGGAATCTGTGCAGTGGGACATCTCCACGTACCCCAGATCTCGGACCTCGCCTGGCGCTGGGGAATCCGTGTAGTGGGACGTCTCCACCCTCCCCGTTGGCGAAATCCAGCCGGGGTTGCTGCTCCAGCCCTACAGCCCACGCGCGCGACCAGGACGGCTCCTAACCTGTTTCCGTCTTCAAGGCTGCGCTCCCGCTGCTCTTCCGAGTCTCAATGTCCCACCTTTACTTTTATTTGTGGAGTTTTCAGTCAGCCAGCTTTCTGGTGATTCTGGGGGATGTTTGTTTTGTTGTTATGTTGTAGTTTTTGAATTGTTGTGTGGGGCAGAACAATAGGTGTTTACCTATGCCGCTATCTTGGTTCTCCCTCAAGTATTAATAGTTCTTTAAATATTCTGGATATGAGTCCTTTATCAGATGTGTGATTTGCAAATAGTTACTTCCAATCTGTGACTAGTCTTTTCATTCCATTAAAGAATGAAAACTCTGCTTTACCATAAAGCAGAGTTCTTAATTTTGAAGTACAATTTATTATTTTTAAGTGAATCCTACTTTTGGAATCATATTTGCCTAACCGAAGGCCACAAAGACTTTCTTTCAGAAGTTTTGTAGATAAAAGTTTTGCATTGGGGATTATCATGCATTTTGAATTTGTTTCTAAATGTTTTATAGTTTCACTAGGGGCGCGGTGCACGAAATTCGTGCACTGGGGATGGGTGGTCCCTCAACCCAACCTGCCCCCTCTCACATACTGGAAGCCCTCAGGGGATGTCCAAATGATGGCTTACCCCTAGCCTGCCCAAGGGGACCCAGCCATCGCCCTGCTCAGCTCAGCCCCGGCTGCCTGCAACCACCCAGCCCCGGGGGCTGGGCGCTTGCTGCCACTTCCGCTCACACCTTCTGGGGGCCGGGCGCTCCCTGCTGCCGCCATCACCGCTGCTGCTGCTGCCGCCACTTCCCTTCACAGTGCCTAGGGCTGGGCGCTCGCTGCCACCTTCTTTTTAATCTCCACCCCTAGGGCCTGGAGCTCGTGCCACTTGGCCCCGCCCCTGCTCTTGATTGGCTGGTCGCATAGCCAATCAGGAGCAAAGGTAGGTCAAATTTGCATGTTTCTCTTTTATTATATAGGATTCTATTATAAATGCTTTTTATTTCAATTTCTGATTTTTAAAACACTTGATTATTGTATATTTACCTTCTATCCTACAACTTTGCATAACTAAATTTTTTGTTTCATTGCTTTTTTGGTAGTCAATAACATTTTTACATAGATGATCATGTTGTTTGTAAATATAGACACTTTATTTCTCCTTTTCAATCTGGGTGCCTTTTACTTCTTTTCTTGCCTTATTGACTGTCAAGCAACCTCCACTATAATGTTGTGTAGAAATAGTGATAGTGGGTATCCCAGTCTTGTTTCTGATCCTAGAGAAATAATTTACCATTAAGTATAACGTTAGCTGTAGGATTTTCATAGATGCATTTTATCAATATGAGGAAGTTTCTTCTATTAATAATATCATGTGAGATTTTAAAAATTAGGAATGGGTATTAGATTTTGTCAAATGCTTTTGCTGCATCTATTGAGACAATCCTATGTTTTTTTTTCATTTATTAATATGTGACTTGCCTTGATTGACTTTCAGATGTTAAATAAACAAACCTTAAGTCCCTGGAATAAACCCTACTTATTCATGATGTATTATTCTTTCATAAATTGCTGTTAAGTTCAATTTGCAAAAATTTAATTAAGAATCTTTGCATCCATGTTGTGCTGGTATTTCCTTTTCCTGTATTATCTTTATCTGGTCTAGTAGCCAAAAAAATGCTGGCCTTATAGAATTAGTTGGTAAATGTTTCTTTCATGGTTTGCAATCCATTGGTAGGTCTTGAAATCAATTTAGTATTTTGTTAACCTGAAATTTTTTAGTGATACAAATTAGATAAACAATATCAGAGTTTATTAGATGTGAGTTCTTCATTTCCACTCTATCTGTTTTCTGAGTGTGCACTGGGTCATGATGTAAAATGTAATTATAACTGTGCGTTGTGATAAAAAAAAGTTTGAAACCCTGCTCATCATAGTGAATGAAGGTGGTCAAATCTTGTTAAGGTGAAAATCCCTTTGTGGAAAAGTCCTTGGGAGTCTTTACTGAGGGTGACCATCTTATTTTGGTTTTCAAGGGAAGATTTGTTTTTAACATCAAAAATCTTGCTGTAGAAGATTTTTAGCTCTCCCTACTCTGTGCCCTGAGGTTCCTTTGTAGTCTGTTACTGATGGTGGTATTGAGTACTAAACGTAAGTGATTGTATGGAATCCCATAGAGGTCTTCCCATAGAAGCCACACCTATTTCCAGGCAAGCCTGCCTACCATAGCCTGGTTAACCCTTCCTTAGTCTGAAATATAGAACTTTACCTTTGTGAGTCCTGATTCTAGTCCTGGTGAGTTTGCTGCACAGGTGCAGGGAGGGAGAGGAGTGGGGGAGATGAAAGAAGGGAGGGGAGAAGATGGGGCAAGGAGGAGGTGCATGGTGGGAAAAGGAGGACCTTTGGAAATACACAGTTCACCTCTTCCACTTAATGTGACCTTTCCCAAGTCACTTTTATTCTCCACCCCAAACTTCCTTATCTGCAAAATGGCATGACACATCCTTACTGTTGGGGCGTACGTAGTATGGCAATTCAATGAGACAGTGAATGGGACCTGCTTGGCATGTCCAAACGGAAGCCATGCCTATGACTTCCCAGCCCTGCTACAGCCACATGGCTTCCACTGCCGACTCCCTGCTGTCTTAGAAGGGAAGAAAAGGGCAACAGTCTCATTATTGAACATGTCTACTGTAGAGGGGCTACTACTGACCAAGTGTTAGTTCAATCCAAAACATCCCCAGGCTCAGGTCTAGCACAAGGAACTGCCATAACGCATCACCCCAGAGGCACCTTGTGGAAGCTGAGAATCATGGAAAGGGTGCGGCTGGGTGGATGATGATGCCAAGTGGGGTCACTGAGACATCCAGCCAGCTCCATGGCTTGCCAGTCTGTGGAGACCCCAGAAGCAGGGATGACCAAGGTAGCATAAATATTTTGCCACAGTCATCCTCATGCACCCGTGTTTGGACAAAGACTGTGTCCTGGGATGCCATTGCCCAGGGATAACTGCAGCAAGACTTAGAGATTTCAGTAATGTGTTGCTTAAGGCCAGTTTGGCTGCGTGCGCAGAAACTCAATGCAAACCTGCTTATACTGCAAATGGGGATGCAATGATTTGAGTAACAGAAGTCCAGGCTTGCGCTGACCTCAGGGTTCCGGATGGGATTTCTCCTGAAGTTCTGCTTCCTTTGGGAGTTGGCTCTGTTGGCACAACCGCTCTCAGCTTGTAATGTCCTTGCGTTCAGAGAAAGCTCCCATGGTTCCACAGCACTCCCACTGTGATCCAGGGATGAGTCGACTGGCCTTGCATGGGCTGTGCCCCCACTCGTGATCTGTGGGACGTGCATACACGGCTCTAACTAGAAATATACCATGTGATCAACAGCCTTGAGTGGCAGGGCAGAGCTCCAAAAAAGAAAGGCTGCTGGGCAGATAAAATGCAACAGATGCCCCTTATTTAGAAGAATAACTTTTTGTATTGGAGGTGTAGATAAATGTACTGTGATATACAAGTTAACATTTTCAGAGCTTTCAGTAACTTTTTTCAGAACAGTTTTTCCCTCCTGGCTGATAAAAATATTTGTTAGAAAAGCTTGTGAATCAACTTAGATGTGTATTTTAAGATTCTGAAAGCTTGGCATTATTTTGTAGTGTTTGATCTGTCTGCTCTTTGCTGCCGTGACCATCTAATGGAATCATAGTCCCCGGGAAATGTCTTCATGGGGTGCTGGACTGTGGCATCTGGCACTGACTGATGTCTCCGTGGAGGGGGGTAATGTCACATTCCCCCATTCATTACACCACATAACAGCAGGTAGCCTTTTCATTTTGTAATTGTGACAAAGATCTATATTTTTGCAAAGCCAACTAGAAAATGTTCTTTTTGCACCCTTTTAGCACCCCCAATAAATTTGTGAGCTAAGTAACTCTGAATACACTTGGAGTGGATTTCAAATTGAAGCCTCCCCTTTGTACCGGGTTCCTTACCAGTTTGGCTCTAAGAAGGCCCTGGAGGGGTTGATATGGAACTTGTTGGTCGAAAGCAGGAAGGTGTTTGATACTGACAGAACTGTGTGGCCAAATGGGGCCTCTTCCCCAACCCTGAGATGGGAGAGAGCCAGCATAGCCAGTGTACCTGCTTTCACTGCCAAGGCTTTGTTAGAGGGAGGGGAAATCTTGGCAAAGGCCCTTTGGCTGAGAGCAAGAGCCTGGGGCTGCTGACTGTAGCTGGGCTGCCTGCACCGCACTCTCTCTTTCAGGGGAGAAATAAGCCAGATCTACACAGAAAGCAGGTATGTTCCAGAAGCTTGACCTGGATACTCTGCAGCTTAACCCATAACACCCAGACGTCTGGGTCTTGTGACCTCAGAAAATCAGGCGCTGCTTTCAAGGACAGGAAGCCCCAAACTATCCCCGCCATGCTTGGCATCACTGGTACTTCCTTTTACTGAGACTCTAAGGCTTTGTTGGCAAATGGGCAGAGAGCACCCTCCCTCTTCACCCGAGGGTTGTCTTTGCTGAAATCCTTCTCCCTTGAGATATGAGGGGTGAGGACCAAGCATGTCCCCGCGAGACACAAGCAGGTCATTCTAGATCTACAACAACACATGAGGGCTTCTTGATAATTCTCTGAGGACCAGACACTCCAGCCAGCTGGCCTGCTCCTGGAAGAGGTGACCTCGAGATGTCCCAGAAGGAAGTCAGAGCGCTCCGCAGCAGTTGGCAGTGCTCAGCCGGCGTCCCCACTCCCCAAGGGACAAGGCTTATGCCCTGGAAGTCTAGATTCACATCCTCCCATTGAGACGGCTCAACTGTCAAAGTTATGACTCAGAGCCTCCGACCACGATCCTTCCAGACTGTGCCAAAGCAGACACACACACACACACACACACACACACACACACACACACACGGCATGAAACGTGTTGTGTGTTCAGCACAGGAGAGCTGGGTTTGCTTTGAGTTGGTGTTTTTGCTGGACCTGCTGCTTGGAGCTTGTGATGCTTCCTCCTCCATTGCTCTTCTGATGTCCGCCCTCAGGCTAGATCTGGTTTCTCCCTCCTCAGAAGTGCTTTAGCGTTTTATTTGTGGTTTCCTTCTGGTGCTTGAGGGGTTGGTGAGAGTGGGGAGAAGAGCTAAGAAACGGGTGGTGCAAGGTCCTGCTTTGGCCATACTGACTGGCATCCCTCATGTTGATGTACAGAGGTGTTCACTGCCATGGTGACTCTTGGGGCTGGAGAGTGTGTGGAAGTCATTTCCATTGTCACTGCGATTGAGGAGCATCACTGGCAGTTAGAGGACAGAGTTGGGGGTGCTGAACGCCCTGCATTGTGCAGACAATCTCACCCACAAATTTACCACACGAAATGACAAATGTGCCTCTGTTGATAAATTCTGGAAAGGGGGAGGAGGGAAGCAGAGGAGAGTAGAGGGGCTGGTGTTTTCAGCTAAGGCATTTGGACCTTTGGATGGTACACGGAAGCCATGGAGAGTTGTGGGGAACTGAAGTGCTATGTGACTGTTTTGGTCTGGATCGGACCATCCTTTCAGTCCCAAGTTTGACCGCAAGTGAATGCCCAAGCCCAACAAAAGGCTTTGGTTTCTTCCTCATGGCCCACGTGCAAAGGACAAATGTTAGATGATGGGCCTCCTCCATCACTCAGGTCCCCCCAGTAATGTCTGGTTCAGATTTCTTTGAGGTACCTGAAGGAAGGAGGCAGACCACCTCCTGGGAGGCCCAGCCTATGGGAAGCTCTGGAAACAAAGGCCTGTGAGGGCAATGTACAGTGTAAAATCTTCACCTAGATGGTGGCTTGAACAGGAGATGCTTAGACTTAAAGGGAACCACCCAAGAACCATGGTTTCTAGGATAATCAGCAATTTTCACAGAACCTGAGAGAGAGAGGCCATATTCTAGGGGAGTTTTCTCTGATGATAAGTTATGAGCACATGTTTCTAGGAGGGGCTGAACTGTGGCCTCAGAATGTCCCGGGTCAAAGCTGTAAGAAGGAGAGAGTGGGGGATGTGTGTGGAAAACACCATCTCCGTGACTGTTTGGGTTGTAGTCAGCCCGGGGAAACGCTGCTGACAGCAGCTACCTGTGGGAGGGAGGGGAAATTCCCTATTTGCTTTATTCATATCTTTCTGCACTTACTGAATTTTTCACAATGAGCATGTATTACTATAACTAGCAGAACTGACAAATACCAACAAAGCCCTCTGAGGGTGAGCATTTTCTGTTGCATAAAGAGGAACTTTTATAAAAACTTAGAAGGGTTAAGTAAATGACAGAGACACAACCACGTGTGAGGCAGGGGGACTCTCCACCCAGAGAAGCATTACACATGCTCAGCTGAAAGCGTCTTTCCTGGGTTGTCTCTGACATTCCAAGGCCAGCTGTGAGGCCAGCTGTGTGCATGTGGCATGCCTAGGTGGCTTAGGCTAAAGCAACCTAATTACAGTGTCATTAGGATTGCTTGGTTTGTTGGGAGTGAATTATCTGATTACTCATTTGACTGTTCCCTTCTCTTATCTGTATCAGTCATCAAGGATCTTTGAAAAGTCATATAACTTAGTTTATTCATCTGGAAAATTATACCGATAACCATCTTCCCCGGCAAATGGTCTCTGAAGACAGAGGCGGCTCACTTAGTTTTGACAACAAGAATTCGGAGGTGATTCCAATTTTTCTGGAGAAGGCACTGAATGGTACTGCTGAGCCCAAACCTGGCAGCATAAAGGAGCAGGTGATGGTTAGGGTCTCTTGGGGAAAGTGGGGTATCTGCTCTGCCCCCTGCCTTGGAAGGGCCGTGTCGCACTCTGAGCACTTGATGAATTGAAACGGGAGAATCGTGGAAGAGTTAGCATGCCTAGCCAGGCCCCAGGTCTGCTTTGTCATTTAATGTTTACCTAAAAGAAGTCATAGACAATCTTAAAAACAAGACGTAGGGAATCCCTAAGAGTTTCAAAAGCCTCCACTCTTAGAGGGGAAATGGGGAAGAGTGTTTAAGGAAACCAAGTAAATGCGTAGAAAGGGAGTTGTACTCATATCTCCCTTTGAGTATAGGAAGGAAGTGTGGTTACATGATCTGATGAAATCAGAACTGGGTTTCAGCGTGGATGTCGGCTCTCCACTCTTTTTCTACTAGGTGTGTCCCAGATGCCTGTTTCTCCAGGAGAGGAAGGATTTAAACGCAGCTCAGGATGGGCAGCAGTGGGGATGGCAGTAGAGTATTTTGGTCGGATCCGCCTTCGTGGCTGGCTGGAAGCCGAGGAAAACGTGATGGAAGGCGGTCTTGGGAGGAACGGAGTCATGCTGTGAGCTCAGTGGGACACACCCACCAGGGCCGACAGAAATGGAATCCTGGACGTGAATGCTGGTGACACGTAAACAAAGTTATTAAAAGGAAATTGAATAAACTGTGGCACACATCTCCTCACGGGTGCTGACGTTTGCTGAACCCTGCAGGTTTCAAACAAAACGATGAGCTCTGCCTTAATTAATTAAAAAAAAAAGAATAACTATTTTCACATGGAGCTTGAAGAGGTCTAGAAATGTTTGGAGAGTATCCAGAATATTTATAGCAGCTTCCCGAGCCTTTAGGATTGACTCAGCTCTTTGAACACATGAAGAGTCAGTTTTTAACCTTCACGAACCGGCCAGTTGTCACATTCAAGGCACCACGGTGGAGCTGCCACGCCCATCTCAGCACAGCCGCCCAGACAGTCCTCAGGAAGGCTGTGCACATTGGTGTGTCAGTGTCCTGGCCACCAAACAAGGACCAAGATCGGGGTGTTAGAGGCCCCATGCCCCTGGAGGCTTCAGGGGAAGATCCTTCCTGCCTCTTCCAGCTCCTGGAGTTTTCCAGCAGACCTTGGCTGATAGACATGTAACGTTAATCTCTGTTCTTACACAATCTTCTCTCTGTGTCTCTTCTCTTCTTATAAAGACACCAGTCATATTGGATCAGGACTTCATCTTAACTAGTTACATCTGCAAGGGCCCCATTTCTAAATAAGGTCCCATTCTGAAATACTGTGGGGTTGGGACTTAGCACATGAATTTGGGATGACAGCTTTAATCCATAACATTGGGTGATGGATGGCACTGCTGGAAGAGCTTCACAGGGACTTGTCTGCCCCCCACCCCCCGCATGCTTCAAAGGGGAGATAGTGGCTCTCTGTTTCCCTAGGACACCAGAGCCAAGTGGACCCATCTTCTGGGTATTCCCGCCTGAACTGCTTTCAGGCAATGATTTGTTATTCTGTCTTATGCATATGATGACATCATTTCAAAGCCTGACTCTTACTCAAATATAGAATGAACAAGTGTCAAAGATTTAGTAACTTACCCTAGCCTGTGTGGCTTAGTGGTTAGAATGTTGGTCCACACGGAAAGGGTCAAGGTTTTGATTCCCAGTCAAGGGTACATACCTATATTGCGGGTTCATTCTTTAGACCCAGTCAGGGCTTGTGCTAGAGGCAACCAATCAATGTGTCTCTCTCACATTGATATTTCTCTCTCTCCCTTTGTCCCTTTCACTCTCCCTAAAAATCAATGGAAAAATATCCTTGGGTGAGGGTTAATAGAAAAAAAGAGATTTATTAACTTATTAATGAGGGATCCAGGAAGTTGATAAAGCTTCAAAGAGTATTTAAGGAGCAGAGTATTCGCAGATATTCAAGGAGGAAGGTGAGAGCAAGCAGACTGGGTCAGACTGGTGAATGTCTTTCAAGGCCATTTATATATATTGAATGTATCTTTTCCTGTGGGCAGAAATTATTTACCTCTTTACCAGAAAAGATATGAGTTATCATGTAACTTACAGAGTCTGAATCTGTAATTCATAGTGAATAGCCATGTGAGACCAGGCATTTTGCTGCGATGATGAAATAGCCTGGTGGGGCCTGGGAAAGAATGTTCCAGTGTGACCGTGGAGAGACTCACCACCGTCTCTCTGACCTTATTTCCAAGTGTGGAGATAAGCACTTACCATAGATAATGGTATGGCCTCTGTGGAAAGGCCATCATGTGTATCAGAAGGTATGTTGGAGAACTCTTCACCACGTAGGGTGTTATCAACCAGCCTTTAATCTGTTCTATACTCATGCCGAGTCAATGATTCTAGATAATAAGAAAGACTGTACTTGGGCCAAATTCCTTTACAAAGAAATTCTAGGTGGATAAATGCCAGCACTCAGTTGGTAGACCACTGAGTGAATTTGGGCAATGTGAGCTTGGAGATGCCTCCCTTGGGACCACTCATTTTCACAAAAGGTCGGTTTGTTGGGCAATTCGTATTTTGGTATTTATTGGAGAATGGAATTCTTACTGAAATTTCTTTTGGTGAGCCAAGAATAGGCACTTGGACTATGGCATCTATGAAACAAATTCCAGGTACAACCAATAAATTTGGTCAAGTTCTCAGAATTTATAGTGAGAATCAACCCTTCTCTGTTACACTGTCCTTTAGCTGATGGGATGTGCTTATTATTTCATACACAGGGCACTCCAGACCTCAAGGTGGGGCCTTCGCTGAGTCAGGCAAGTAGATGCAGATCATGGAGTTGGAGTGTGAATGCAGGTCCCCTTCCTTCTAGCTCTTACAGGCAAATCCCTTGAGTCTGACTATCACACCACGTGACCTGTCTAAAGGCAGAAGGTAAAGCACAAGCTCCCTCAGGATTTGTTTCCCAGCTGGAAATCTGTTACTAGAGTCTTGGGGGCTCAAAAGTAGAACCAGCTTCACGGCAGTTGGTGTGTGTTCTCCTGAGAAAGGCTGTCCATCCTCTCATCCTGGCACTTCCCTTGTTGGAGATCCTCTGGTATTTAGTCACTCCTCATCCTCCTGCAACTCATGAAATCCAAGGTTAGAATTGCCTGTCTGCATGATGTAGGAAGTCTCCAGGAATTGGGCAGAGAGCAAACCTGGCCAGTGCTTGAAATTGCTTTACTGGCAATCTTGGTTTACTGGCCTTTAAACAACCAGCATCCAGTTAACTGTCCCAGGAGGAGCGAGAAGCAGTCCTTGGAACTTTGCGATGATCTGTGTGTGTATGCGGTTGGCAAATGGTAGAGAGGGACTGTACCTGTTAACATGGACAGAGGCCACGTGTGCATGTACTGAAGATGTACATGTAAAGAGAAGGCCTGCATCAGAATGCTGAAGCCTTCCTCCCATTCCAGATTTTTAGGGTTTAGAACAGGCAAGATTTATACATCACACAAAAATGGATTTTCTTTTACTGGATTTTTATTGCAAGAGGCAAGGGGAACACAACCAATTAGTTATGGTCGGTCAGAGTTGCCAAATCCTATATGATCACAGAGGAGAGAGAGCTAAGCAGGGCTTAGGAAAGCACATTTCATTGGCCCCAAAGGCAAGGAGATCAGTATATTCTGGTGCCGAGAATGAGCTAATGATGTCCAGGGATTTAACAAAATAAATGGCTTGTTGAAGTTATACCCGCTAAAGTCATGGTTTGCCAAGTGTGATGCAGGCAGCCCTGGAAGCTGCTAGATGTTGGAGGGAGGATGCAGAGGCTGGAGCCAAGGAGACAGAAATGCCTGCCTGCTCCTCTCCAGGCTGTGGAGGAGTCCGGCCTCTCTCCAGGCTGTGGAGGAGTCTGGCCTCCCCTCCCACAGCTTGTGAGGGTTCAGTTCACTACAAGGGGCTGACACCCCTATGTACTGTGTGCTAGTTGAGGACCATAGAAATGCAAAGAGATTTAGACTTGATTTCTGTACTGACAGGCTTCTGGACTCTGCATGTGAATCGAATCATGTTGGAAATGCAGAAGGAAAGCAGTAGCACTACCCTCCTTGTGTGTATTGGTAAACTAGAACTCCTGGTTAAGTGGAGAGCTTTAATTTTTATGAAACTCAGGTTGAAGACATTGTCTAGTTGAGTACTTATTAAGGGACAAGCATTGTGCTAGGTGCTGGGAACTCAAGATCTGTGGGCATCTGAGAATTGTGAGGTGTTGGCTGAGGGAAGGCCTGGTACACAACTACCACTTGAGTGTCTGTTGCATTGTTGTACACATTGATTAAATTACTTTGCTTTGTTACATTACACAAATGAAGAGTGCGAGGCTCAGAGAAGGTATTTTGCCTAGTGGCTGAACTGAGTTTGGATCCAGTTCCATGGGCTCCAGAGTCTCTATAGTCCTCTTGCAGTGATCCTTCCTGGGATCCAGGGGTGGTGGGGAAGTGCTCTCATTTTTTGCATGAAGAGAAATCTCCATGTCATATCACTGCTAGGAAACATGTCCTATTGCTGACTGGTCCATATCATTGTTGGTACTGCCTTCAGAGGGCCCAGCATCTACCACGCAACAGAACCAGGCCCAGGCCAAGAGTGTGCAGAGGGCACCCCCAACCTCAGCTGCTCTGAGAACATAGTCACATTGTCAGGAAGTTATGGAGCAGCAAGAATGGAGGGGTCTTGGTTCCATGCACTGCCTCATGAAGCTGTTACCCCAACAATTTTGATCTACCACGAGCAAGAAATGGACTTCCTAGTTCACTGATGGTCATTGTGACTTTGGGGCTCTTTGCTGGAACAGCTTAGCCTTGACCCCCAACCTGGTACAGGGTGTAGGTGGTGTGTGAGTCCAGGTATCTTTGACACAGCAGTTGCTTTCAGGATGCTGCAGGGGCTTCCCTTGCAGGTGCTCTGGGTCATGGGGACCACTAAACTGCTCCCACTCACAGACATGTGGCCTCTGTCCGTGTCAACAGGTCCAGTCCCTGTCTGCCACATCTCAGCTAACCATGACTCCTTTGTAGGCCCCTCTCCACTCCCCTGTGTCCTGGGCTTCCCTCCAGCCTCACCCCTGTGCTGACATCACAGTGCAGAGAGTCTCTCTGGGAGGCTGCTGTGGGAGAGTTTATTTCAGGTCATGCCTCTCTCCCAGGGCTACAGAAATCAGGGTCATGTCCTGAACCAAGGCTCTATTTGACACTTCTGGTTTCTGTTTCTAAGAGATGGATAAAATGCAATTGAGTGAGAGTAAATAAAGGGACATTTGACCTTTGCCAACACTTCGGGAGGGAGGGAGGGAGGCGGGAGAGGAAGAGCTGCAATTGTGTGTAAAGTGAGAACAAGGGCTGTAAAGACTTTATAGCTTGTTTGACATTGTGGGCTTGGCCTTTACTACTCAGGGGGCTGGCCTCAGGCACAGCTGTGTTTCCTCTGATGGTGACCCCGAAGAATGCAGTCCACCGAGTCTCAGAGCCCTGTCCCTGTCCGGTGTAGCACCCTGGGAACATTAAGAAGGTCACCTAGGTTCTCTTAACTTTTCCAAAATGAGACCAGCCTCTCAGGCCAAGTAAAAAAACAGGGAGTGCTGGCTAAAGAAACGTTTTTTTGTCCAACTCCATTTATCTGATTTTACCAGCATGTAGCTCTGTCTTATCAAAACAAGTCATTTCCTCTCTGTTAAACTAGGCAGAAGTCCTGATAAATGTGGTGGGTGCAGGATTTAGCAAAAGATGGGTGTTGCTTTCCCTTACCTTGGGTTAGTCAGTCTGCAGAAGATGACCTTCTCTGTCCTTGGTGATGGGGGGATGGGATGTGTGGTTTGGGGTTTGGACTGTGAACCTGGAGATGACACAGGTGAGCAGACAAACACAGACCTCCATGATTACTGAGACTTTCACTTCTGTCCACCCTTTCTGTGCTCAAGGTCTTTTGAAGCATTGAGTATTTCATACGTTTGCTCCTAAACTCCTCTTAGAAACGGAAGGTGTGCCTGAAGAAAGTTGATGACTTTTATTTCATAGAAGAGAAAAATGAAGACAAACATTAATACAGGTAGAAATGGAGAAGGTCCTTTAAAAAAACACAAGGCCTGAGGTTTAGACAGCAAACTGTTGAAGGTCAAGTCTTTTCTGTGAGCTCCCCTTTTTCAGTATGAACGATGTGCACCGAACACTGTTCAAAGTCACCTCCTGAACTTAAGAGCTGGGATCAGAGATGTCCCAGCTCTTGGCTCAGGCAGTTAGCTGCTAAAAGACAATACAGGGGAAATGAATTCACAAAACCATTTAGAATTCACACATTTGTGATATTTATTATTCAAGCTTTCAAGCATACACAAAGCAGGGGACCAATGTCCGGAGCCCTATGAGCCAGTACATGGCAATAATGCCAGCCAGTGGCCCGCCTTGTTTAGTCTGCACCACACCCACTTCCTCCCTCGGTTATTTTAAGCCAGTCCTGGGTGCCATATTATTTTATCTATAAACATATCAAAAAGTATTTCTAATAGATAAGAACTTAAAAACCCACACATAGCCACAAATCCATATTGAAAACTAAAATAATTGGCAGACTCCTTAAAGTAATCAGACAACAGTGATCAGAAGTCCCTGATTGTTTCACAATATTTTTAAGTTGCTAGTTTGTTCCTCCTCCTCCCATTAGGATCTTGTAATCGTTTAATCTCTGGGCCAGGTCCTGGGCTGGACACAGCAAGGGGACATCAGGGAAGAGGGACAGACCGTACCCAGTGGCTGGTCAGTGCTGTGGGAGGCACTTCTGTGAACAGGGGCATGCTGTGGCCAGACACAGACTCTTAGGCAATGTGGTCACCCTCCAAGTGTGGTGGCATTTGACAAAGAAGAATTCCACCTGGAGGGATCCGTGCACGGAAACGCAAAGACGACCGTGTGTGCTGGAAACTAAAAGGCTTATCGGGCTGAGTGGAGGATGTGGAGGTTGGAAGGGTGAGCTGGGACCCCCTCAATGGGTCCTGAAAGCCCTGCTAGAATTTGGACTGTATTGGAGACCCTGGGGATGCTGAAGTTTTCCGATAGGAAACTTGCTAGATGGAAGCATTTCTTCCCAAGTATCTGCATGTTTCTGGCTTTGTGAGCCTCAACACTCGCCCACCACCACCAACACACACCACACACACACACCACACGTATACACACACACACACACACACACACACACACACACACACAGCCCACCATCAGTGTGGTACCTCTGCCCAGTCTTCTGTCTACACCACTCAACCCCATAACTGAACTTTCCCTCTGTTTGGCCTTGGGCTAGTCCAGGCATTGAATCCCATGGTGTAATGTCTTATTTGAATAGAAAGGAGACACATGGAAAATTCTAAATATCTATGTGCAACTATGACCTGTATCCTGGCTTGCAGGGATCTCTGGTTTGTAACCAGATCCCTAGCATTGGCCTAGAATATCACTAACATCCAGTAAGTATTGAATGAAAAATTAATTTGTAAAAACTTAATTTTTTACAAATTAAAAAATTAATTTGTAAAACAACACAAATTCATTATCTTACCATCCTGGAGATCAGAAGTCTGAAATGAAGGTATCACAAGACTGCTTCCTTCTAGGGGCTACAGGGAGAATCCACTTCTTGCCTTTTCCAGCTTCTGGAGGTACCTATGTCCCTGGGCTAGTGGTGCCTTCTCCATCTTCAAACCAGCAGCACAGTATTTCACGGTCTCTCTCTTGCCTCCTGCCTCCTTCTTTCTCTTGTGAGGACTCTTGAGAGTTCATTTGACCACCATAATAATCAGGATCATCTCCCATCTCCAAATCCTCAACTTAATCTCACCGGAAGAGTCCCTTTTGCATGCAGGGTAACATAGTCACCAGTTCTGGGTATTTGGATGTGGATGTCTTAGGAGGGCATTATGCTGTGACCACATAAAATATATAAAATGTGGTACTATGTGGCTCAGAGACACATTCCCAGGGTAGGTCCAGGTACTTCAAGCCACACTCTTTCTTCAGATGGTTTATTAGAATTCTGTTTTAGTGTTGTAATATACATTTCAAAGTAAAGTTCAGATAAACCATTCAATGTCAACAATCATAGAGGGTACAAAATAATAACACCTACATGTTTACATAGGAAGTGGCTTTTTAGAACATAAACATCGGATGCTGAGGATTGCTCTGCTGGCTGTGGTCTGTCTCTGCTCAGGGCTGCACCAGCCAGAAATAGCTCTTCGCATTAGCTCCAAAGTTCTGAGCCTGAGAATCTGCCCATGCCTCCGAAATGGGGTAGGAGAGGGATTTGGGCCCTCAGGGTCACAAATATAGCTGCCATCACCTCCCCCTGAGCACAGATTTTAGAAACTTGAGGCTTACAGCTATGTAGACAGCCACCAGTGCTCATCTCTGGATGACAGTTCATTAGGCTCCTCTGTGATCTGGGCCTGGAGTTGCCTAATTGGAGACATTGTTTTTATAGGAACGTGTGGTACTAAGATAGCTAAACTCTCTTGGATGATCCAAAACATCATAACCGGGGCTTCATGACACATTCACAAGGTCCTGTTGTTAATTCCAGAATCATGTATTCCTATTTGAGAAGCACTGATTAGATCTAGATGGGGCAAGTTGGAAGAAATAAGAAGACTTCTGCTTCAGAGAAAGGAGAGATGGAGATGGTTGATGGCTGGTACATTTCCCCCCTTACACCACACTCTTGTGGTAGGAAAAAATATGCTTTGCTGAGAGATGAGAAGTAGGAAAAGAGTGGTTCTTTACAATTGAGACCTGTAGGGAAGGCCTGCTCCTCTCATTACCCATCACATTTCACAGAGGTAAGTCAGCAGGAAGACATGACATCATGTCCAGTTCTACGACTGGCTGGACAATTCTGTGGTTCGTGACCCAGGCAAAAACCACGATCATCAAACGGGAAAGTGCAGGTTGTTACAATGCAAAATCCCTGAGATCCAGACTCCTTTTTGCACTGCTTCTCCTTACAGCAACCCAGGGAAGCACATACGTGAATACTTAACTAAGTACCAGAGGCTATGATGGGCCTCTGGACTCAGGAGTCTACAGTTAGTAGGATTAATGGTAGGAGCACATGTAGGTTAAGTAGAACATGGTGTGGGATTAGTGGCAGAGACTAAAAATGAGGAGAAAGCAGCAAAGCGTTCACGGGAGTTTATGGAACTTTTAAGGCCTTAGAGCCATGATGGCGAACCTATGACACACGTGTCAGCACTGACACTCGTAGCCATTTCCGATGACACGCGGCCACATGCGGTTGCATACAGAGAAGTATGTTTTTTTTCTCAAAGTGACATACTACCCGAGTTATGCTAGGTTTTTTGGTGAATTTTGACACACCAAGCTCAAACGGTTGCCCATCACTGCCTTAGAGGTTGGATCTGGCCCAACCTCATGTCCAGTTGGGAGGGAGCCATGGAAAGTCTCAGAACTTGGGCATAAAGGATAAAGCTATGCATCCCAGTGCAGGATGGGTTAGGACAAGTTGGAGTGGATGGGGCATCTGAGCTGAGAGGTCGTTGAAAGAGGCTATCCTAAAACTAACAACCATCCATTCTGTGATGGTCACATGGCAAATGTAAGAGAATTGAGAAAGAAGATGAATGAGTCTTGCTGACACAGAATGACAAGCCTTGGTAAACTCTTCAATGACTTCCCATTACCCTTGGGATGATCAGACTTAGCTCCTCCATCTTGCTTGCAGGTATGTTCCCTGTTCTCTCCTGTCTCATCTCTCTCTACCTCTTTCCATGTGTGTGCCTGATGCCTGAGTAGCTGGATGACTCACCGTTCTCCCATGTGCCTCATAATACCTGGACCAAGTTCTTCAGACATATGATTGCTTTGGGCTGGACATTTTCCTTCTCCCTCAGCCCTGACTGTCTGTCTCCCATCCTATCCTTCTTACCTCAGCATAGAGTCCCACCCACTGGGACCCTCTCTTGAACCCAAACCTAGGAGTGATGCATGGGGCCCTTCCATGTGCCTGGCCCTTGGGCTGTGATCACTTTTTGCGTGTAGATTTTGCAAGGCCACACTCCTGAAGGTATATCCCTGACATTGTGGGTACTCAGCAAAAGAGTCTGAATGTCTAAAGAATGGAATTAATGTGAAAAGTGGGGGCAGGGAGTTAATAAAGACCAAGATTTAGGCCTGGGCCACTGGAGAAGTCATCAAAACAGCTAAATTCTATTCTGCAAAGACCCCATTAGGAGAACGAAAGAACTTGCTACAGACTGAGAGAAGATACTGCCAATCACACCCCTAATAAAGGAATTGCATCCAAAAATATAATGAATGTTCTAAATTCAGCTGCAGAAAAAGCACACACAATTCACTTAGAAAATGAGCAAGAGATTGAACAATAGTTCACCACATCACTAGCCATGAGGGAAATGCAAATTAAAACCATAAGGAGCTATCACTCCACGCCCATCAGAATAGCTAAAATAAAAACAGTGACAACACCAAGTGCTGGCGAGGATGCTGAGAAACCACCTCTCACCGACTCCTGGTGGGAGTGTAAGATGGCGCGACCACACTGGAGATATCTGGGCAGTTTCCTTTAAAGCTGAACATGCTCACCATGCTACTCAGCAATCACACTCCTTGGGATTTGTTCTAGAAAAATGAAGACCGATGTTGACACAAAAGTTTGGAGCAGCTTTATTTGTAATAGTCAAAGACCAGAAAACAACTCAGATGTCCCGCAGCCACAGACATTTGCAACAGTGAAGTGGGAGGTGCAGATACCGCCCCCTTATATGGGTCTTGGGAACATTGGGCTGAGGGAGAAAGCTGGTCACAAGGCACATACCCAACATCCCATTTGTGTAACATTTAAAGTGACAAAATTATATGGATGGAGAGAGGTCAGTGGTGCCCAGCTGTTAGGGTGGGGCAGTGACCATTCAGGGGTGGCAGTTAATTTGTTATGACTTCATCAGGTGGCAGGTACAGAAAGCTGAGAGGAGGCGGCTTATAGGAAAAGTGAGTTCATCTATTGGCTTGTGTAGCTCAAAGCCCAGGGGCAGAGTGGGCTGATGCCTGGCCCCAGCCTCTATTCCTTTCTGTGGATCCTCAGGGTCAGCTCCACTCTCAGGCAGGCCCTGTTGGGCAGCCAGACAGCAGCTCCAAGACTTGGGAGGGGCAGCCTCGGTCCTGGAGGCTCCCGGATGCCTGGGGACCTCTGGGTCCCTGTTCAGACCACTCAGGCCAGGTGGACTCCCAAAAGAAAGCCTTGACCCTGGGTGGAGGGACAAGGGTAGAGGTAAACCAACTTTGAGTAACGTGCACTAATGTCTCACCCGCTGCTGGCCAGCATAGGGAGCAGTGTTTAGAACAGCACCCCATACATGGTCAACTCGGGAATGGCAGAGTCGTTATGCAAAATGAATCTCTGTCCAATTAGCAAAGAAGCAACAAAGATAACACATGTGGCTTGTGCTGTTTTGGAAGGTGAGCCTTGGGTTCAGTGGAGATGAGTCCTGAGGATGGAGGAGCCTGCTGCTGCAGCCTCAGCACCTGACAGTCTGTTAGGATGGCAATAGCCGTGGCTACTGAGAAGCCACATCACCGCAGAACACACGCTTCGCTCCAGTTCCCCGCTGGCCTCTTTGCCATTGAGAGGTGTTTGTTTCAAACAATCGAACACAATGGATGGAAGGTGTACAGACTTACTCACTTGGAAAGTTATTTGGGAGGTTATCACATAGCAGGGGTCCAAGGGAAGTGGAGAAGATGAGGAAGAAAGCTGTGTGCAAGGAAATTGTTTCCAAAGAATAATTCTGACAGCTTAGAGCTTTTAGTAGCATTTAGTTTTGAATGAGAAAAGCCAACTAAGAGAAGAGAATCCTGGCATTTCAAAGCAGGATAGGCGTTTGGGCATTTCGGTCAAGCCTAGTCATGATCCCCACTCCTGGAGTGCCTGTCTTCACCGATGTGGGGATTTGGAGAGGTAAAAGTTATGTTTAACGAGTTGTACAGTTTGATAAATTGATAATCCTGTGTAACCCTCACCCCTGATAAAATACAAGATATTTCCTTTACTTCTCTCCCCCGTCTGCTAGAGGCAGCCAGTCTCCTGATGTTCTCATCATCATCAGAGGTAAATCTGATCTAGTTTTTGTTGTTGCTGTTAATCTGAGGATATTTTTTCCATTGATTTTTTTTGAGAAAATGGAAGAGAGGGGGAAAGACAGAGAGAGAGAGAAACATCAACATGAGAGAGACACATCCATTGGTTGCCTCCTGCACACCCAGGTAGGTTTCCAAAATCAAACCCGCAACCCTTCAGTCCACAAGCTGTCACTCTAACCACTGAACAACTGGCCAAGGCTGATCTGGTTTTGAACTTAGACATGGAGGCGTGCAGTTTGCATTCTGTGCTGCTGTCCCTCCGTGTAATACCGGTGAGACTTATCCTCATTGCTCTGCGGAATGGTTTGGATCGTAGGAGGAAGTGTGGTGTTGCCAGGATCTTGTATCATTTTCCTCCCACTACAGAGTGTGGGGAAGAAGATGCTACCCCGTGTAGATGAATCCCCAATTCTCTGAGGAGAGGGAAGCTCATGTCGTGGGTGAAGGGTCCCAATTTTCTGACCACTTTCAAGACCACTAATAACTGTGTCCGCAAGCCCAGCAGTGCCTGCACAGAAGGCCCCACCAGGGTGGTTTAGAGAAAATGTAAAGTGAAGAAGGAGTGAAATGCAGGCACCTGACAGTTGAGGCTTCTCAGGGCCATCACTGCTTATGTGGTCCGCCAGCAGCTGGCGTGAGAAAGTGGTCAGACTCCGTGCGATTTATCTCAACAGAAGGCTGGCCCTCGGATGAAGGGCTGGTGGTGGAACCGATGGGGAGAAGTTCCAAAATCAAACAGTAGGATGTTCAGAATTCTCTCGCTCCGTCTAGAACTTGTTTCTTATTGCCGAGATTCTGTTTTTCCTTACAACAAAGCAGGAATTTAGATGCTCTGAAATGTCAACAAACCAAAGGTTGTAGGCTCACAGGGAGGCCTGGGGTTCTTATTTCAAACTTGAAAGGGCCTGGAAGAAGAATACATCATTACTAATTAGACATCGGGCTCCAACAAGGCAAAAAGAAGCTTTATCATAACCACCCACAGGCTGGAGGGAGATAAAAGCCGCTCCTCCAAGATTGGGGACCACAGGCAGAGCTGCACCCCTCCTCCAGACAGGGGGTTCCCGCCAGCTGGAGGCCAGCCCTGATCATTACAGGCTCTCAGACTTGATGGGAGCAGAAGGGTCATTTCATCAGCTGGTGGTGCAAGGACGCCTCCACCAGCCCCATCACACCCTCCCATCCTCATCTGTGCTCCAACCACTCTCTCCCCTCTCCTTTCTCCTACTCTGTGGAAACTGGGGTTGTTTCAGGAAACAATGTATATTAATCTGTCTGACCTGGATGTAATGAAAACCAACACTTAGAATCATGCTTCCAGGAAAAAGATGCAGAACACAGTCAGGCCCCCTGCAGGTCCTTTGTTTTCCAGGGTGGAGTGCAAACTCCAGGAGGTATTCAGCTTGTTTTCTCTATTGTTCCACTGCAGTGGAGATAAGCATGCTTTGAGCTGTTCTTGCATTGGGACTTCAGGCTTACAAAGTCCCTCCCTCCTCCCCACCTCACTGAGTGATGTCTGATTAAGCAGGTGTCTCAGTAACTTCAAGGGGCTCTTCCAGGAATGTCTACCTCACCCTCCCTCACAGGGCCAGAACATTTTGCTCACTGAGAATTTGGACCCACTCTTTATATCTTTTCTAGCACCCAGTACATTGGGTGCAAATAGTAGGTGCTCCATAAATACAGGAAAAAAATTATAACCCTCACAGTAGACTCTTCTTGAACACCAACCTATGTGCACTATCTAGCTTTTTTTTTTAATTTGCACAGCTCTTCAAAGCAGAAGACCAAACTCCCAAAGCTCTCCAACAAAATACAAATGATTCAGCATTTGAATGTACTTTCTTTAATTAACAGCACTGACTTGGTGTAAGGTCAGCCAAGTAATATGCATCGAGTCTTAAAGACATTCATATCCTGTGTTCTAATATTCTACTTCTGGGAATTTATCCAAAGGAAAGAGTTCAAAATATTTGGGGGGAGGGATCCTTATGCCCACAAACATTCGTTTGGATAGCATTATTTGTAATAGTGAAAAGTATAAATGCACCAAATGTCCAACAGGGAGATTATGAAATGAACTGTAGTAAATTCTCTTAATGGATGATGAAAAAGCAGTAACACTTATCAAGAGTTAACAACACTTATTCATCCATCCATGAGTCATGGCCGTGTTCTGTGTGATAGCCCTGTTCCAAAGAAGGATTAGGTATATGATATAGGAGGACAACTTTTATTTTCTTGAACTACATATAAAACTTCTCAAAGAAAGTGTGACAAAAATGCTCACCATGGTTTTCTCTGGGTGATGGAACTTTAAATGATTTCTCCTTCTTTTTAAAAATTTTTCAAATATCCTATAATGAGCTTTTTATCATAGAAACTTCTCAATAAGATACTGGCTTCCCTTTGTATGTATTTCCTACTCATTTATATGCTGATTTCTGTTGTTCCAACACCATTCCCTTGTGTATGTCCCCTTCCCCAACACACTGGAAATTCCTTGAGCAAACCAATGACACCCTGGAGACTTGGAGTTCACGTGCAGTGCAGGGCCCTGCCTGCAGTGGGTCCCATCCGTGCCTATAGAGCAAGACGAATGCTTCCCTGCATATTTCCCCCACTGTGCAGATGAGGAAAAGGAGAGGAGGACCTCAACCTGCCAGAGGACACAGCTGGCAGTGCCGGATCCTCACTACATACAGCCAATAAACTTCAGCGGGGGAATTAATATTGTTAGTCTATTAATGTTATTCCGGAAACCATGTGAATCATTTCCAAACACCTCCATTGTTTCAGTGCATACTTGCCTTATGAGGCTGCCTTCGGTGGCCAAGGAATTTGCATGCTATAGCAAAGTCCTCATAAATTTCCAAACAATAGCCCCCAATTGTCTGCTTCTCTGGCAGGAGGACAGACATTGCAGCTTTGGACTCACTTTCTTCCAAATATGCACACTGTCAAAGGCAGAGGACCGGGTGATGACTTCAGTAATCAGGGTCTTATTGGAGCACGCCACTGTTGTAGCAGTTAAGGAAGATCCAGGAAGATGATCAAAAGGATAGCTTTCCTCGGGCTACATATTCTTCAAAGTGAGAGTCGTACCCAAAATAAAGGACAACTAACAAAAGCTTAGCGAAGAACTCTCTAAAAGTAATGAGGAAATTTAGAGAAAAGGCCATCCCTGGTCCAGTTAACAATAATTCAGTTGCTTCATAGGGTGGGGGCAGGGAAGTAGGAAAGAATAGAGGTTGGAACACCCTTTAAAAGCTGTTACTCAAGCACACCTGAATTTATACTATTTTTGAAAGAGTGCAAAATGTAAATACCTATAAAGGTGAAACAGCTTAGTGGTATTTGAATAATAAACTTGTATTCATAATTGATATTTTGAAAGACCAAGCAAAGATGTAATGTTGATCAGAGTCCAAAAGCATTGCCCAAGTCCATAAAGATGGCAACACAAAGGATCTGGTAGAATGAAAAAACGTCAACAATGAATCACAGAGGTGGTAGTAGTAACAAAGAGAATTATCGTGATAATAATAACAACCCCATTTATTAGGTACGTGATGCATTGTCTTGTTTAATCTCACAGCAACCCACAGGGCAGGCAGTCTCATATCAAGTGTACAAATAAAGGAACTGGGAAGAGGACATAATTAATAAGCAAGCAGGACCACGTTGCAACCCAGATATAACTTTCAGGCCTTTACCCTCAATGTGGAAATGAATAATTCAAAGATTAGTTCTAGGCCCGGCAGGTGCGGCTCAATGGCTGAGCATCCAGCCGTGAAGCTGATCACAGGTTGATTCCCGGTCAGGGCACATGCCCAGGTTGAGGGCACGATCCCCAGTGGGAAGTGTGCAGGAGGCAGCAGGTCAACGATTCTTATCATTGATGTTTCTATCCCTTTCTCCCTCTCCCTTCCTCTCTCTGAAATCAATTAAAAAAATTAATTCCAGAAACTTTCCTGGCTGAAATGGATCTTGGCATTGATATTACAGGCAGCAAAACTTGCCCCCAAACAAGTTTAAAAGTAAAGCTCCACCCCAATCTCCAACCCCAGGCACCTACTTGCCAAGATTTTAGATTAAGAAAAAGAAGAAAGGATCATATAAGCACCCATGAGGAAAAGAGAGAAGGTAGCTGAATATTTGGAATGCACCCCTTATAGTTTGAATGAAATGTCACATAAATAAAATTTCAGTATATCACCTCTCTACTGCATATCCCCTATAGCAGCTTTAAATGAGGCGTATCTAACACATCACTCTTGATTTTCACCTGGAAACCTGCCTTGGTCCCTTATTTTTGTAAAACAGAGGTCCCATGTCCAGGTTTCTACCACACCTTCTCCAAATCTTCTATAAGGGAGGAGAACTAGGTGCACAGTTTCTCCAATATCTCTGAATAGTTACTGAAACGTATACCAACTTATCAGGAATTTCTAGAATTGTTGCCGATATCACAGGAGTCATCCCAGCCAACCTGAAGCATCTCCAGCAGGTGGCATCAAATTTCAGGAGGATCTGGTCAGGTGTGGCCTGGGAATTATCTAAGCTTGCCTAGGTCACTGACCTCACAGTAATATAATCTTTACAAATATCCATTTGGATTCTTTTAGACCCCATTTGAGGTGGGGTTTTATTCTATTTCCAAATTGTAATAATTAGAAGAAGGTGATTATAATGGAATCTAAGAAGCAAAGATACATTTAACAAATTTTACAAAACTTCAATATATCATATTGCAAAAATATGTAAATCAACTAAGAAAAAGAAACATGAAATATACTTAAGCAAATGGAAATTAAGACTCTTCTTAAATAAAATAGAAGTGGTGCATATATAGAAAGCACAGTGAAAGGTATTTAAAGGCAATCAAAACATGGATACGACCTATTGTATTTATAACATGAAGAACAAGATTTTATTTCATACTAGAGGCTTGGTGCACAAAATTCGTTCATGGGAGGGGATCCCCTCAGCCCAGCCTGCACCTTCTCCATTCCGGGACCCTTCAGGGGATGTCTGACTGCTGGTTTAGGCCCGGGCATTCCTCTCACAATCTTGGACCGCTGGCTCCTAATCGCTCACCAGCCTGCCTGCCTTGTTGCCCCTAACTGCCTCCATCCCCCACTGGCCTGATCATCTCTTACTGCCTCTGCATACTGGCCTAGTCACCCTTAACTGCCCCCCTGCTGCCAACCAGGTTGCACCCAACTGCCCTCTCCCTGATGTCCTGGTCGCTTCCAACTGCCCCTCCTGCCAGCCTGGTCACCCCTTACTGCTCCCCCTGCTGGCCTGGTTGCCCCCAACTGTCCCTCTCTACTGGCCTGGTCACCCCATGCAGCCTGCTTGTTCAGTCATTTGGTTGTTCATCCCTCATTAACTACCCTACTGGCCTGGTTGCCCCACGAAGCCTGCTTATTCAGTTGTGTGGTTGTCCCTCACTAACCTCCCTGCTAACCTGGTCATAGTCAGCCAGCTTGTGAGGGTGTGACATCAATTTGCAAAGTACATCTTTATTTTATAGGATGGCAATGTTTTCCAAATTTTAGGCTTCTCCATGCTAATTTTAAAGTGTTGCCTTTTCCCCTCCACACTTTGGGACTTCCATCTGTCCCTGTGAAAACACAGTACAATAAATAAAGAATATAAATAGATGACAATGGCAGTCAGAATAGAGAAAATAGCACAGCTTTCAACCCTCCCCCACCACCAAAAGGGCGTTTGACATGTGTAAAAGCCATTCTGAAATATCACCAAGTTGGAATGTGCTGCTACTCATTTTATTAGGGAATTCCTAAAAAATATATATGCAAACCCCACTTAAAATCTAGGGTAATTTCCTTTCCCAAGTAAGTTCTTACTATGATAGAACTTCTCCTCACAGAGCAGATCTAATTTATCGTATGGAAATATGGCATCAGAATGTGTATTAAGACAGAAAAATGTAAGTATAACATAAATATCTGAGCAGTTACCAAGATGGCACTCTAAAGATCAAATTTTTTTTACAATTAGTGTTTTTCTAATTATAAAAGGAAATCCATGTATATTGCAGATCACTTGAAAAATACAAGAAAACAGAAATAAGAAAATAAAATTTATCTAGAGATAACCACTGTGAAGATTTTTCTTGATATGTTAATACATAAGTAAATATATAAATGTGTTACATCAGTATAGATATACTATATTTTCACATAAATGTGTTCCTGTGGAATCTGTGGTTCTGTAACATGCCTTTTCTTCAATATTACTAGCACTTTTCAAGTTTACTAAAAATGCTTCTCAAGTACCATTTTAAAGTCTCTATGGTATTTCATATTTGGAAATTATTATAATTTATCTGATTATACTTTGACATAATGCTTAGGCACAGGCACCCACCCTTACACATTAGCTCTAATGGGCACTCAGTTAAAATAAGACATTTGAAATATATTAGCACTATTATGATTCCCTGCTTTAACCAATTTTTTCACTTATCTGACCAAATATTTCAACAAGTAAAAGGACTCCTAAGAGGGCAGTGTGTTTCTCCATTTGGTTACACCCTTTTTTATGACCGTAGGTGGAGACTTGTGTTTTCTTCTGCTTTATAAATCTGTGCATGGTGTGTTTTATAGTTTTCATATGTTTTATATTTTTTATGCAGTCAAATCTATCAGTCCTTCCATCTCATGTTTCTGCTCTTGATATTATGCTTACATCTCTCAATTTAGTCAAGTTTCTCTTATAATCCCTTACAAAATTTCTACACATTTCTTAACCTAACTAATGCTAGGTCTTTAACAGATTGGGTTACTGTTTTGAATAGGTCCTCTGTCCTCACTATTGTTTGCCAATTGGTTATTTCCAGCATCTGAAAATACTACTGGATTTGTCTATTAGTTTTATTACCCATCTTTGTCATGTCCTTTCTTAGTTTTGCTAATTTTAAGTTCATTTTTTTAAGTGTTTGAGGAAGTTTAGTGGCTTAAAGCTCTGATTCTGGAATCAACCAGACATGTGTTTGCATTCTAGATACACCATTTGCTAGATCTAGGTCATGGGCAAGTCATGACATTGATTGGGATGACTCCAGGGCTCTTGGTTTTTTGATAATAGCTCTTCTAACAGCTTTGAGGCAACATCTCCTTGTGCTTTTGCTTAGCATTTCGCTGGTAATTAGTGATGTTGAGCATCTTTTCATGTACCTGTGGACCATCTATAAGTCTTCTTTGGAAAAGTTGTTTCTAGGGCCTGCTGGACTCAGGTTCCGGGACCCCTGTCAGGTTCCTGGGTGCCAGTGGCCCCTGCTGGTGATCTCTGCCTGAGGGGGATGCCAGCAGGAGAATTAGATATGGACAATTGGCCCAATATGCAATAAGAGCTACCTCCTCCTCTCCAACCTTTTTTTTTTTCCCTTGCTTATCTCTAACTCTAAAGAGATGTTGAAATGTGTTGGACAAAAATATCTGGGTAGCTTCCAGGTAGCAGCAGGCTTATCTTCATGGAGAGGATTTATGACTTTAGATGTACAGCTATGAAAGGAGAACAAAAGCTGGGATGTAGAACTATTCAAGAGAGTTTCCCATCAAGTAAAAAAAGTGAAAGCATTTTTAGGATGTTTCTTTTTATCTCTAGTTATCAACATTTTTAAAATCAGATAATGTTGCAAAAATATATTAATGTCTTGTCAGCCTTGGTGGAAAAAAAAAACAAATATTTTTTCTTTGTTGATCTATTTTCTTTTTGTTTCCTTAATTTTGTCTTTCCAAAAGGAAAAATTTTGAATTTTTATAAAGTCAACTTTACCAAGTTTTCCATTTATGGTTCATGCCTTTTGTATCTTATCCAACAAATCTTTGTCTATCCAAAGAGTGCAAGGATTTTTCTCCAAGAAGTTATGTAATTTTTTTATTTTACATTTAGGGCTCTGGTACATTTTAAAGTTACTTTTTTTGAGTATGATGTGTGTGTGTTTTTTCTAGATGAATATCTAGTTGTCTTAGCACCATTTGTGGAAAAGACATTTCTTTCTTCATTGAGTTATTTTGGCATTGTTATTAAAAATGGCATTGTCATTTTTAATAACAATGTACATGTGCATGTAGGTTTATTTTTAATGATGTGTAAAGATACAATTGAATTTTTACATTACATTTAAATCCTACAATAGTACCAAATTCATGTAATTATTTCTGGTAGTTGTCTTATACATGAATAAGTATTGATTGTGATCAATTATTTTTATCTGCTCAATCAAAATAATTGTGTATATATTTTTCCCTTTGGTCCATTAATATGGTGTATTACACTGAATGATTTTCAAATGTTGAATCAGCTTTCATCCCTGGAATAAACCCTACTAGGGGCCTGGTGCATAAAATTTGTGCAAGTTGGGGGTGGGTGTCCTTCAGTCTGGCCTGCACCCTTTCCAGTCTAGGACTCTGCAGGGGATGTTCAACTGCCAATTTAGGCCTGATCACATACTGCTGGCTCCTAACCACTCACCTGCCTGCCTGCCTGATCACCCTTAACCACTCTACCTGCCAGCCTGGTTGACCCTAACTGCCTCTGCCTGTTGGCCTGATTGCCCCTAACCACTCTCCCCTTCTGGCCTGATCGTCCCTAACCACTCTGCCTGCCTGAGCACCCCTAATTGCTTCTGCCTCAGCTCCCGCCACTGTGGCTTTGGAAAGATGTTAGGTCTATTGGGTCTAATTAGCATATTACCCTTTTATTAGTATAGATAATTTTCTTTTTGTTGTTCAGATTGGGTGATTTTCATTGTTTTAGCTTTTAGTTTACTCTGTTCTCTCTACTTTTATGTTGAGCTAATCCATTAAGGTTTTATATTTTAGTTCCTCC
Organism: Antrozous pallidus; assembly: GCA_027563665.1. NCBI lineage: Eukaryota > Metazoa > Chordata > Mammalia > Chiroptera > Vespertilionidae > Antrozous > Antrozous pallidus. The sequence goes on from CM050519.1 coordinate 73,993,466, forward strand.
TGCCAGAAGGGCCATCTGCTGGCTGTTCTGCATGGCCTGCTGGGTGTCACCAGTCTGGGAACAACCTGGAGCTCCTAGAGATTGCCTTGTATGGTCACATAAACCAGGGAACATAGCCTTCAGGAAGGCAGTATTGGAGTCCAGTGTAGCTCAGTACAGGCCTGTCTGGCCACCAGATCCAAGTGGACATTCAGATAGAACTGAAGAAATGCAAATTTGAAGAAGGCTCTGGCCCTTGGTTACCAACGGTAACCTCAGACCTGTTGCAAAGTGCTAGGAGTCCACCCAGACCCTCACCACCTCCTCCATTTGGGCCACTTCCCAAAGTGCATACAGGCCATCCATCGGGGCCAGCATTGTGGGTTGCTGTTAGGCTGACTGGTGATAAATATTTCATAGGGTCATGGTGACAGTTTCTCTTGTTCTGTCATTCTTTGGACAAAAGATCTTCCTGTAATGGTCATAACACAGTGGCTCTGATGACAATTTCACATCATGCTGACACAGTTTCTACTGCTATGGATGTTCCATCTCATCATTCCACTCAAGCACACAGTTATTTCCCTTTTCTATGGACACAGCGATGTTGGGTGCTTCCCCTGAGGTGACCAGTCAGCAATGTGGGTGCAGGAAGCTGCACAGGACACCCACCTCTGCAGGTGGCTGAGCCTCGCGATTAAGAAGGCCTTGAGGCTGCTGTTTACCCACCAGCCACTTGCTAGTGGTGCGGCCAGTTTATCCTTTTTACCTTCCAACATTTTGGCGTCTTGGCATTTCAAAGAGTTAACGGTGTCCGCAAAGCAAACACAGCATAGTTTTTTAATTCCTCCGCCATGTTTCCAGTGCTAATTGTGTTTAATGGAAGAAGAATTCGTGCTTGGTTCAAACAAAGCCTTAAGTTGGAAAGAATGTTCTCTCCTGTGGTGGGAAAAGAATGCAGAGTGAGCTGGGAGAACAGAGGGTCGGGATGGAGTGGACAGTGGATGGCGCACCGCTGGTGGAGACCAAGGGCAGACCTGCGGTCCTGGTGCTCAGCAGTGCTAGCAACATCTGGTCTGCATTAGACAGAAGCATTAAGGGCATTGACTTCTTGGCTGATCATAAAGCAGTTACTTAACTGTGGTTGCATTTAAAGAGCTGCCCACGTTTCCCTCTTGGTTGGATTCCCTGCTCCCTTGAAAGCACAGCGCAGACAATCTCTAGCTCAAAGGGCATCAAGCGTGGGCCCTAATTATTCGTTCAGTCAAGATGCCTTTTCTTAGCAATGGAACACCCAAGCTGCTGGTGGCTCCAGGCGACAGTGAATGAAGGCTTGCCAGCGCTGTCTCTCCCAGACTGTCTGGATGGCTGAAGATTCTTTGGCCCATGCTTTGGTTGTAGAAAACTACAAGAGGATTTTAGAAGAGCAGCGTGTCCTTGGCAAGCACATTAGATAATCCTCCTGTATTCTGTGACTTTCCTCTTTGCAATTGTGGTTCCAAACAGCGGAGAGCGGTTTCCCAGGAAATAAATAGCAAGGAGGTGGAAGAACACGGGCCAACTTGGGAATGTTCCTGAAACACCTGGGAGGTCACCGCCAGTGAGTTGTCAGGGGGTGGACAGCCACCATCTAAGAGGTGCCCCATACATCTCGATGTCCAGGCCAATGTCAATAAGTCAAAGTCATTGATGTGTTCTTACTGGAGCCCCTACAACAACAACAAGCCTTCGGAGAATGCCAATTCTTTCAACATCTTATTTACCGTATGGAGAGAGTGCTTGTAAAATCTGGAAACTTCACAGTAGAGTTTACAAAAGTCTTGGTAATACTCAGCAAAATTTCTCATGAACAAGGGCCAGGCTAACAGCAGGATTCAATTACCCAATGGAGGACTTAAGGACAGTTTCACCAGCCGGGGTCAGCTGAGCTAGGGTAGATTATACAAATGGAGTTTCCATATTCGGCCTTCATTTTTCTGCTCCTTCTGGATCCAGTAGTCAAAACTCATCTCAGCCAGCACTTCATACTTACACAATGGGCCGAGGACCTGCCGTTGCTGACAGGGGATACTCAAACAGGCTACTCTCCTCTGACTTTAGGGAAGGGGAGAGAACGCCTTAATTTTGCTGCCAGTGAAATCAACTAGAAGCGTAGGAATAACAAAGAAAAGCAGGCACCATGGCGACTAGTGACAGGAGGGACAGGGTCCACGGCCAAGGTGTTATCCTACCACCAGGACGGAGGGTGAGCAGTATCTACAGGTGGGTGTGTGGGTCACACCTGGGAGGTCACCTCACTCAAACCCTGCTGGAGGAGGGAACTTCTCACACACCAAACACCTCAACCCACTGCCACAGCTGCCCATGTTCTCTGCACAAACCACCTGAAAGGACACTCAGAATTTGATGACCTGCACAACCCTGAGGCCAGGACGGGGGTTGGACTGCAGGCCCCTTTGACAGCTTATTATGTGGGATTCAAGCACAAAATGGGCTCTGTGAAAGCAGAAGGGTTCTGAGACCATAGGGATATATAATAAGCGTTAACATCTGTAACATGGAGCTAGGCATGAGCTGTTGGAGTGGCAGCCAGCGTCCAGGGAGACCCTTTAACAAATGCTGGCTCACGAACACCTCCACAGTTTTGCAAGGTGAGCCCTTTTCAGTTGAGGAAACCAACTTGGGAATGTTCCTGAAACAGGTCACATTAAACAGTAGGCCGGTTGGCTTATTGTTCAAAGGACTCATTGCCTCTTCATGGCCCCACTGGTGTAAGGTTTGACTGCATGACTTGCTTTAGTCAATGAAATGTGAGTTATGTCTGAGCAGCAGCTTTGAGGTCCCCTTCTTCTAGGCCAGGAGATTTCCATTTCCCAGAGGTGCTCTTTCACTCCGGGTCCCACAATGGAGCAAGGCCCATCCTGACCCTCCCCGTGCAGGTAGCATGAGCAAGAAACTTTTCTTTATTGTTGGAGGCCTGTGAGATGTTGTGGTTGTTTGCTACTGAGCATAACTTAGCTTAAGCTGACTGATTATGAAGCCAGGATTCAAGTCCAGGTGTGACCAGCTCCAGAGCTGACTTCTGTGTGGCAGGAAATATGACTACCTACAACTGACAGAAAGGAAGCTGTGCTTCGGGGATACCAGGCCTGGAAGTTCTTAGTAACAGAAATGAGACTTGCACTGGTTCTCTGATTCTGAATGTCACAACTTCACCCCCAAAAAACCTCAGGGCTGCTGTGCTGAACAGCTCCGGGACACTATCCTCTTGCAGTTGCAAAGGGGCCCCAGCCTCTGGGGACATGCTCTTTGTAGTAGGCATGCTCTTTTTAGTAGGCATGTAGTAGGCATTTTTGTCATGTAGTAGGCATTTTTTGTCATGCATTCTACTTTTATTTCTCCCTTTTTTTTCTGGTTTCAGAAGTCTCTTTTAAGGTGAGAAGCCCTTCTTTGTGGTTCAAGCGAAATTGACCTCTCCCTTCCATCTTTTGCCATAGAAGAGGACACATGAGCCTGGGTTGGCTAGTCAGAGAGCCCCACTCATCTGTTACAGTGATTGGTTGAGGGGTGTGTATATGAGTGAGCTGGGCCAATCAGAGCCTACTCTGGAACTTTTGCTGGAGTACTAAGAAAGAAGCTCTCTGCTTAGATGGACATTGCTTGCTTTCAATATAAGCAATGTTCCCATCACAGGAGAAGTTTCCCTGAGAATGAAATCAATTCAGAAAAAGGTAGAGACCCAAGATGAGTCAACTGAACAAGAGATAGTCAAAATGGCTTTGATCTAGCCATGCCTGAAGCAAGTAAGATATACTTTTATAGTTTATATGACAAATGATTTTTTTTTCTGGTTGTTGTTCAAGGTAGCTTGGGCAGGGTCTCTGTCAATTGCACCCCCAAAAGATCTAATATCATATGAACTGCTGAAAACATTTGATGTACTTGTATGTATGATGGGTACCTTCCACCATTCATTCATTTTCATTATAGGTAGAACCTAACCAGGCAATGATTTAGGTTCTATCTTATTGCAAGATTGGTGTCTGGGTAACAATTACGAGACACCATTCTTTATCCATACATTTCCACACATACTTTGAAGGTAGAATGTATTTATTGGTAGTGAATATGGTCCTGCATGGTAAAGCTATCACAGCATAATTTATGCATGCATCCACAACATGTATACACACACATGTACGCAATTACATAATGAAGCTATTGGACAGCAGGAGGCAGAGGGATGGTGCCATGGATGGTGCTCACAGAAGACCCCAACAGTGACTGTCAGACACAGCTATTTCTCTGTGGAGAGAAACTGACTCACTCCTAAGGCCTGGCTCGAGGGGAGGACAAGCAGGTTCAATTGCTGTGGTAATAAGAACTAGTGGTAGTGAGAACTAGCTCATGAGAACAGTAGATTGACAGAACTGCTTGATAGAAGCTTTGCAGAAATCCACCCTGGCAAAAATGCACAGATGTCTAGTTCCTGGCAGAGTAGGTGGAACAAGTGTGGATGCTAACTAGCTTTCGAGGTACAGCTGCCCGCTTGGGCCTCAGCATGGAGCAGGCCAAGGGTGTGGCATCTGGCCTCATCATCAGTCAATGGGACAGGCACTTTCCCCAAAGTGTGTACCTGGTCACCCGGATGTCCAAAGGCTCCTGTTAGTGGTCACTGGCTTTATGCAGTGTGTGTCCTCACTTAAACCATGAAAGCTCCTTTAAGGAGTGAGTGCCTTGTCCACCTCTCTGTCTAGGCTGATCTCCTTCTCTCCCCCTGGTGGGCAACCTAAGAATGTTAAGAGACGGTGGCCAGAAAGCCACCTTGGCCAGCATCCCCATGTCCCCCAGATGTCATGGCCCATCTGATCAACACTGCTCCCTCCTGCAGCCCCGCCACAGGGCAGCTCAGCAGTGCTTTAGGGAATGGGGTCCTGGGAGAGGCTGTTGGGCTCTTAGCTTACCCTTTCATGATCTGGGTGCATTGGGGGAAATGAATTAACTTCTGAGCATTTCAGTGGTAGCTCAGCAGGGGTATTGAGGGGCCTAATGGAATGAACATGCGAAAGTGCTTATTTAGTTCCTGGCACATAGCTAGTGCTCAATAAATTTCTAAGAACTTCCCAAATATTTCCATCACTATTGAGACTAAACATTTAAAAATGCAGCTGGCTCATCTTAGAGCATCTCCAACAAACCTTTGATTTTTAAACTCAGTCATAGGAGCTGGCCCACTGCGGATCTCCTATAGGTTAAAGTGTGAATTGATTCTCCAGTCCAGTAATAGGTGGAGGCCTCAGGATCTTCTGGCAGAGCTACTGGGGCTGGCCAGGAGCTCCAGTGTTAACTCAGAGGGCCTCTGGAGGCTGGCAGCCCGAAGTTGGTGGGTTACTGCCTAGACTGAAGCCACTAGTGAGCATAGGCATCCAAGACTCTTGATTAAGGCGATCCCCATGCCAAAAAGCAAGCATGACTGTGTTCTTCTGCCAGGAAAATCATTTTAAATACACTATGTTGCAATATGCCTTACTTCTTTTTTGCCCTCCACTCCGCCCACCACATTAGCTTTAAGTAGATAGTTATGGCTCTGGGTTGGAGGCTGGTTAGAGGTTTGTGTTTTTGTTCATTATGAAAGCGATGCTCCTGGCAAGGCCCTAATCTCTGAATTCCCTCTTGTCAGAATTCCTAATTCTCCTAACTTAACCCAACAGACAGTTACTGACTGCTAGATCCTAGGAAGGTGCTGGGAATTCCCTGCATCACTGCTGGCCCTTGAGTTCCAAAAGGGCAAAGTTACTCATCAAGGCAGCTTAGGAAAAGGCAATGTCTGCTTCAACTTTAAAATGAGGATGCAAGCGATTTTTAAAATTGATTTCAGAGAGAGGAAAGTGGGGAAGGGGGAGAGAAAGAGAAACATCACTGATGAGAGAGAATCATTGATCAGCTGCACACCCTGCTGGGGATTGAGTCTGCTACCCAGGCATGTGCTCTGACTGGGAATAAAACCATGACCTCCTGGTTACTGGGTTGATGTTCAACCACTGAACAACACTGGGTAGGCAAGTTTTCTTTTTTTAAAAAACACACACATTATATTCCAAGTGGAATGTGTGTCCCTCTCCTTTCACCTCCTCCAGGAAGCCTGGCCGGCCCCGGATCCTCTACAGCCCCATTGTAGACAGCCTGCCACTCAGGTTCCTATTTGGCCATGTTTGTGTGATGGTCACTACTCGGACCAGTGGTTGGCTGGCCTGCAGATGGAGTTTACCGAGAGAAGATGGGCTTGGATGAAAAATCCACTAGAAATGTTTTTGTTGTCTTTATTCTTGGGTGGATGTAGCACTTAACCCAAGAGATATTTACTGACTGCTAGATCCTAGGAAGGTGCTGGGTTTATCTCCACTACGAGGGAGCCATGGGTGATGCAGGGGTCCTGAGGAGACAGAGGAAGGAGCAGTGACAGATGGATGGAGGTGGCTGCCCCCATCCATGCCCTGTCCATCCCCTGTCCACCTCCCTTTTCTCGGGGTCTGACCCTACATGCAGAAGGAGTAGGGCTCCGCCACACACTCTATTTTTTATTCTTTTCTTCTCTTCCCTGGAGGATGGCACAGAAGTTCGGTCTTTGCTGCAGATGCAACATTTCATGGCGATCCTTAGGGGTGGGTGAGGCTTTAATGAACAGACATTAGGCTCCAGAGGCAGAGATCTGGTCTCATCTGAGGGGTCCGGAGATGGTTTTGCTTTTCTGCACTTGGCAAGCATTGAGTTGCAACTTTGGATTTTCACTCTGGCTTACTGACTTGTGGTTTGAGCCACAAGTTTCCTTTTCTAAAACAGGAGGTATTGACTAAATCATATGAAATGTCAGTTGTCACCTCATTTGATTCAATAAACAGGATAATTTAATTTATTAAATTAAATTGCTCACTTTTAAAAAATCCATCTTATGTATTTTGAGTTTTCCTTTTACCATTAGGTCAGGTAGCCCTCTAATCCTTCCCTGCCCTCACTCTCCCCCTCCTACCCCCAAGGGTCAGTCCCTCCTGATTCCAGCTATCATTCTGGTCCAATCAGAACTATTTGCTTTCTATACCTGATTCACAGTTGTCATTTTAGGATGTAACCCTCACAATTTTTCTGAGTTTGATGCAGGAAGGGCTGGCTGGGCTTCCTAGTATTTTATGGATCTCGGATCTTCCTCTTTTTTATTTTCTCCATTTTGCTGAACAACATACTCAAGTAACTTTCCCAAAAAAGTGTGGGAGAGATAAGTAATCTGATAAATAGAACACAGAAAATGTCTTGATTCTATCTTCATATTTTTTGGAACCAATTTCAAAGTTGAGAGTAATTTTTCAGGAGCTAGAAGTAGAACCCAATCTCCCTGGTTCGAAAACCAAGCTTCTTTTCACTTGATATAGTCTCTGTCTGAGAATGTAAGTCCATTGTCATTATTGTCATCAGCAAGTAAATTGAAAGAAATTCTGTGAAACGTAGTCTTAGATTCACAACCCGAACAGAGGCTTTCTTCTTCTTCTTAGCAAATTGCTTCCTCTTATGATGTTGTAAATTTTCCATCTGCCAAATGAAGATCCTCTCTCAATTGTTTGTTTTCTCTTTGGCACTTTTGGAAAGCTGCAAGTGAATTTTGGCTGTGAACTGTGTGTGATGGATCATTTTACCAAGCACCCTTTATCCAGAGGTGAAGCACTGGTCCTGTCTTTGGGTTTTCTCAATGCATTTGGCTTACTTTGATTCCATTTTGCTGGGAAAGGAAATTACCATAATCCTCTGAGAGCAATGACACCACAAATATTGACTCTGGGGGTCAACAAATATCTCAGCCAGCTCCAGATGTCATAATAAAATTCCATACACTGGGCAGCTTAAACAACATCAATTTATTTCTCACAGTTCTGGAGGCTGGGGAGTCAAAGATCAAGGTGTTGGCAGATTTGGTTCCCTGGTGAGGGCCTTCTTGCTGGCTAACAAGTGGCCACCATCTTCCTGTGTCCTCACACAGTAAAGACAGAGGGAACTCTGGTGTCTTTTTCTTAGGACACTACTCCCATCATGGGGTCTCCATCCTCATGACCTCCCCTATATATCTCCATAGGCCCCACCTCCTAATAACATCATATTGTGGGTTAGGGCTTCAATATATGAGTTTGGGAGTGGAGCAGGGAGGGCACAATCTATAGCAGCAAGCTTTCAAAAGTGGTTGTTGTGCTTTCCTCTATTCATTCCTAGCTAAGATACTAGGTCCTTAACTCACAGCTGTTCTGAGTAAGAGTGTCACCCTGAGCCTTTCATTCATATAAACATTCATTGCTCTGTGGGCCAGCACAGTTCTGAGCCTGGGGACAAATCAATGAGAAGAACAGACACAAATCCTTACACTCATGATATATGTACCCAAGCTCTGTAGGCCCCAGACCCTATGGGGAAATGTCCCATGCCTGTTTGAGTTGAGTTACTTGTTAGCTCACTTGGCCTTTGTATATAGATGGTAGGTCCAATAAATTCCCTTCTAGCAGCAAAAATCTGCAAATGGGATTAGAGATTTTTTTCTGAAAGGTTTTCACAAAATAAGTATGTGATTCTTATGGTCACATTCTCTGGTCAAGTTCAGAACATGTTATCAAACTTGCTCTGATGATCATTAACTGGGGTCTCCAAAGGCAAGTTATTAATCTTGGGAAAAACAAATGAATTCTTTCGTAGTGTCCACTCCATGCAGCAAAAGGGCTAATTTCCTAAATGGATGCTGCAGGATTAGCTCACCTAATTCCTCCATGAATACCGAGTCCTTTGTTAAGGGGATTCCATCCTGCTGTCATTATTCACACACCCCTGTCTCTAACTACCTCTGTCGTTTAATCTTTCTTTTTTTTTTAAAAAAAATATATTTTATTGATTTTTACAGAGAGGAAGGGAGAGGGATAGAAAGTCAGAAACATCAATGAGAGAGAAACATCAATCAGCTGCCTCTTGTACACTCCCTGCTGGGATTGTGCCCGCAGCCAAGGTACATGCTCTTGCCTGGGACCTTCCAGTCCGCAGGCTGACACTCTATCCACTGAGCCAAACCAGTTTCGGCTGCCATTTAATCTTTCATTTGTCAAAGTGCACACTGCCATTCATACTACGTAGGTACTCTAATGGTGAGTTGTGCCCGGGGTCGGGACTTGGAGACATGTGACTTTTTGCCCTCTCCTTTCCTGGGGGCCAGTTAGAAAGCTCCCCAAAGCTGTTGGTGCTGCCCTACTGACCCAGTTCTGAAACAAGGAAATCTGGGGAGCAAAGGAAGCAGAGAGTAGGTAGTGCATCAAGGGATGGTAGAAAGGGACTAAGAATTAGTTGATAATTTATCAGATGTCACCAGTTCCAGTTTGACTTGTACTCAAGACACTGTCTGAATGTAGCAGTCCTGTTTCACATTAATGCCCTTCCCCGTGCTCCCCATTGCCTGGGTCCACAGCAGAGGGTTGTGCTACTGGGGAAGCTGCTGTCACCAGGAAGCTTGCAGCACTGTCTTCTTAAAATGCTTCTGGGGTCTTCTTTTCCTCCTGCCCCAGGACAGATCTAATGCACGTGCACTGACTAATTAGCCAAGGGCAAATGAGAGCAATGAAGGGCTTTGGCCAACCTTTTTGTCCTCATCTCTGCATTCCTTCAATTGTGCAACTAGCCAGAGAGGTTTTCCCTTCACATCTCACAGGCTGGTCTCTTCAGCACCGGTGTTAAACTGTCCTGGGAAGTCAGTACAGATCCCTTCATCCTAAGCTCCTGGGTGTTTCTCAGCCTGATACTGGTCCCCAATGAAAAAATGTTCCCCCTGTTCTATTTGAAATGTTTCATCCCCTACCTCACCTGCCCTGCCTGCTCTGCTCTGCCTCCCTCCTATCACTCAGATCTCCTCCTCTCACTCCTCTTTCTACACCTTGGTGAAGCTATCTCACAGGCTTTGTTTTTTGTTTGTTTGTTTTGTTTTGTTTTGTTTTGTTTTGTTTGTCTTGGTCTCTTCTTCTCCAACACTCCCCCATGACAAACCCATCCACTTGGACAAATTCACAAGACTTGGTCAAGGGCAACTATCTCATCATTGGTCTCACTACTCCAAGCTTTCTTGAGTGATTCCAAATAAGCAAATGTTCTCTTAATAAGTCATATGCTCACCATGGCCCTTCTCTGAAAAACACTTGCGAGGGCCTCCATTCCCAGAATAAATGACATGGCCCAGCCATCAAATCTCTCTATTTTGCTTCCCTTAAGCTTGACATTGGGTCTCTCACTCCCCCTTCTCTTTCCTTTTTGATTCAATACAGGCTAACACTTGGTGAGCTCCAGTCAAGTGTCATTTATTGGGCTTCTGGCCCTTGTTTCTGTTCCTTCTGCCTGGAATTTAAGGTCAACTTTTTGTGTGAAGCCCAGAAAATTTATTCAACACCAGTTATCTGCACCTCTCTTATAGCTCTTAGGTTCCTGTGCTTTGTTGTATGGTTATTGGTAGACAGGTCTTCTTTTCCCTACTAACCTGTGCAATAGATCATTTATTTTTATATTTTACTAGTGGCCCAGTGCACAAATTTGTACACATTGAAAGGAAATTAGTTAGAAGAATATTTTAATATCACTATTTGCCCTTTCTCAATAATAGAAGTATCAACCAAATTCACGATCCACAATGACAAATTGAAACACATGCCTGCGATTGGCGCCAGTGAGAGCTTTATATGTATTGTTCATGTGCAAGCCAAATAGAATAAATTTGATTCATTAGACCTGCTTTCTGATTTAGCTAAACTTTTTTCAGCCCAGTGAAGCACCCAAACTTCTCTTTTAGGTAATTGTTAGCAACACAGCAGTAAATATCAACATGAAACAGATTATTATTGTAGATCATGCAGGGAGAACAAAGGGTAAAATATTTAATTGCAGCAATGTTTGAGTATATTCTGCACAGTAAGAAAACCTGAAGTCATTTTCAAGGTCCACCATTTCTTACTTCTTTCAGTTGGGTCAAGTTTCTAAACTTTCTAAATCTCGGTTTTCCTGCTAATGAAAAGAAAATAGAATTCCACTGAGTTTCCTACCTATCTATTCCAGGACTTCTGTAAGGATCAAGTGAAATGAGGTATGGGAAAATGCTTCATAGACATTTGGTTAAAGTATAAAATGTTTCCATCTGTCTATAAAGCAAGTTGTGTTCTTGGGCTAAAGAAACTCCAAGGAAGCTAGTTGCTACATAGAGGAAGCTGAGTGTTGCTATGTGATGTCATTACCTGGCACCTACAGGGACTATTTCTGGGCTAGGCTGTGGGCTGCATTTTATTCTATGAGGCCTCAGTAGCATTGGCTGCAATTTAGTGGGCCACTCCGAGGTAGTGACAGGGCCTGTGTTCCACTTTGGGGAAACTGAATATTGCTTTGTGGGTGCCAGGTCCATGGTGCTGTTTCTTTGTAAGTGACCAATGCACATCACAGCAGCTCCTGGATTGAGCATCCGCCCCCTGGCGGTCAGTGCACATCAGAGTGACTGGTTGGATGGCAGGATACTTAGCTTATTAGCCTTTTATATATAGATGTGTAATACATTGTGGCTAGCACAGATGTTCCTGCATAAATAAATAAGTAATTGGTCATGGCCTGTGTGGCTCAGCAGTTAGAACGTCGGCCTGCACACTTAAGAGTTTGGATGGGGTTCAATTGCTGGTCAAGGGCATGCATCTCAGTTGTGGGTTTATCCCTGGCCTAGTTGGGCTGCATGCAGGAAGCAACCAATCAATGTGTCTTTCTCACATTGATGTCCCACCCCCTTCCTCTGCACCCTGGCTCTGTCCCACTCTCTCTGTAAAAAAAAAAAAAAAAAAAAAAAAAAAAGCCCTAGCTGGTTTGGCTCAGTGGATAGAGCATCAGTCTGTGGTCTAAAGGGTCCCAAGTTCAATTCCAGACAAGGGCACAGGCTCGATCCCCAATTGGGGGCATACAGGAGGCAGCTGGTTAATGATTCTCTCATCATTGATGTTTCTATCTCTCTCCCTTCCTCTCTGAAATCAATAAAAATATATATTTTAAAAAATCAATGGAAAATATCCTCAGGTAAGGACTAACAAAACAATAGCAGCAATAACAAAAAAGAATAAATAATTGGTCTCTGAATATCCAGCATTAACTATATATGTAACTCTTGAATTAATTCATTGGGTAGTTAAATGTATGATGAGCAACATTTGTTAGATGAAAAAGAGTATTATTCCTTCACATTCAAAACAGACTGAACACCTAAAAAAGTCCAAGAAAGAAATAGAGAACTTGAACACTGTAACCAATTAGATCAGACATATAAAGAATAGTCTAACCAACAGCAGCAGAATACACATTCCTCTCAAGTGCACATTAACTATTCTCCACAGTGGACCACACATTAGGCCAAACAATATTCTCAGTAATTTTTTAAAAATTGATCACACACACTATTTTCTCTGATCACAATGGAATAAGCTAGATATCAATAACAAGGAAAACAGAAGTATTTGCAAATATGTAGAAGTTAAGTAATATACTCTTAAACAACCAATGGAACACAAATAGAAATCACTACAGAAATTAGAAATTACTTAGAAAAATTGAAAATGGAAACACAAAGTAGGAAAACTTATAGGATGCAGTAAAATCAGTGCTCAAAGGGAAATTTCTATATATACAAAAGCCCAGCAATCAGAATGGCAAAATGACCAGAACAACTGGTGGCTATGACGTGCACTGTTGCAGCCAACTGGCCTGATCCGGGCTCAGATTGTTCCCTCACCCTGGCCAACCCGACCCCTGATCGGCCTCCAACACCCTGATCAAAAGGGTGGGAATGACTGACCAACTGCCTTCAGGCTCTCCCCCTGGCTGGCCCCACACCTGATTGGCCCTCCCCAGCCCAATTGGGGGGTGGTGGCCAGCCTTCCTCCCATGGGTCCTCCCTCCCGCTGGCTTGGCCCAATGGGCCCCCATTGGGGCAGGCCAGCTGGACCCCACAAATTCGTGCACTGGGCTTCTAGTATCATTATAAACACCTACATTTTTAAAAAATCTCAGATCAACAACCTAACAGTATACATTAAGGAACAAGAAAAAGGTCAGCAAGCTAAATCCAAAGCACTGGATAGAAAATAATAATAAAGATTAGCGCAGAGATAAATGAAATAGAGAATACAAACAATAGAGAGAATCAAGAAAGCCAAAAGTTGGTTCTTTGAAAAGATCAACAAAATTGACAGTCCTTAACAAAGATCAGAAATTAACTGTACTGAGATAGGCATAACTAAAAGAAGGCATAACTAAAAACGTAAATGAAAGTGGAGACATTATTACTACCGACCTTACACAAAGTAAAAGGATTAAAAGAGAATACTATGAACAATAGTATGCCAACAAATTTGATAATCTGAATGAAATGCACAAATTCCTAGAAACATACAAATTGCCAAAATTGACTAAAGAAGAAATAGAGAACCTCAGCAGACCTATTTGCAGTAGATTGATTGAATCAGTAATCTAAAACCTCCAAACAAAGAAAAGCTCAGGATCCCATGTCTCCATGACAAATTCTATCTAATATTTTTTAAAGAATCAACACCAGCTCTTCTAAACTCTTACAAAAAAATACAAGAGGAAATACTTTATAACATATTCTATGAAGCCAGTATTTCCCTGACCAAAGCCAGACAAAGATATCACAAGGAAACTACAGACCAACATCCCTTATGAATACAAAGGCAAAAATCCTTGACAGAAATATTAGTAAACCAAGTCCAATAGTACAGAAAAAGGATTATATCTCATGACCAAGTAGAATTTATTCTAGGAATTCAGGGTGTTTCAACATAAGGAAACTAATCAATGTCATACACCATGTTAGTAGAATGAAGGAAATAAATTACACAGCCATCTCAGTGCAGAAAAGGAATCTGACAAACTTTCAAGATAAAAGCACTCAAGCGAGAACGGAAGGCATCTTTATAAAAATAAAGAGCATTTATAAGAAAGCCTCAGCCAAATTCATACCCAATGGTGAAAGACTGACCATTTTCTTCCTTAGGTCAGAAACAAGATAAGGCTGTCCATTTCCATCACTGCTATTCAATATTATATTAGACTAGGGCCTCGTTGCACGAAATTCATGCACTGGGGGTGGGTGGTCCCTTAACCCAACCTGCCCCCTCTCACATACTCGGAGCCCTCAGGGGATGTTCAACTGATGTCTCACCCCCAGCCTGCCTAATGCCTAAAGCCTCTGGCGAGGCTTTAGGCTTTGGGCACCCAGCCATCGCCCTGCTCAGCTCAGCCCTGGCTGCCTGCGACTACCCAGCCCCTGGGGCTGAGTGCTCACTGCCACTTCCACTCACAGTGCCCGGAGGCTGGGAGCTCTCTGCCACCACCACCACCGCTGCTGCTGCTGCTTCTCTGCACAGCACTTGGGGGCTGGGTGCTCGTTGCCACCACAGTTTCATCTCCACCTCCAGGGCCCCACCTCTGCTCGTGATTGGCTGGTAGCATAGCCAATCAGGAGCGAAAGTACAGTCAAATTTGTATGTTACTCTTTTATTGTGTAGGAAGCCCTAGCCAGAGCGATTAAGCAAGAAAAATAAATGAAAGGTATCAAAATTGAAAAGGAAGAAGTACAACTATTTCTAATTTCAGATGACATGATTCCATATACAGAAAATCCCAAATAATCAACAACAAAAACTACTAGAGCCAATAAAAAAATTCAACAAAGTTATAGGATACAAGATCAACACATAAAGATGGGTTGTTTCTATAAACATCAATGAGTAATCCAAAAAGAAAATAAATAAAACAATACCATTTACAGTAGCATCTAAAAGAATAAATGCCTAGGAATAAATTTAACCAATATGTTGAAAGATTTGTAAGCTGAAAGTTATAATGCATTGCTGAAAGAAATTAAAGAAGACATCCATCTTTATGAATTCGAAGACAATATTTGAATGAAATATTTCCTAAAGTACAACCCTATCACACACACACACACACACACAAATTACAAAAATTCCAATGGCCTTTCTTGCGGAAATGGAAAAGCCAATCCACAAATTCATGTGGAATTGTGAGTGATCCTGAATATCCTGAACAGTATTGAAAAATAACAAAGTTGGAGAATTTACACTTCCCAATATAAAAATAATATTATAAAGGTTACAGTAAGCAAAACAGTATTGTACTAGCATAAGGATAGACATAGAGACCAATAAAATATAATTGAAAGTCCAAAAATAAACCTAAAAG
Organism: Antrozous pallidus; assembly: GCA_027563665.1. Lineage (NCBI taxonomy): Eukaryota > Metazoa > Chordata > Mammalia > Chiroptera > Vespertilionidae > Antrozous > Antrozous pallidus. The sequence continues at coordinate 74,008,751 of CM050519.1, forward strand.
TCTAGAAACAAGTTATTTACAATGAGATCACTAAGCCCATTCGGGGGGGGGGGGGAAGGAGAGGAGATAGTCTCTTCAACAAATTGTGCTTGGAAAACTGGATAATCACATGCAAAAGAATGAATTTGAACCTCCACCTTACTCTATATACAAAAATTAACTCAAAATGGATCAATGGCCTAACTATAAGAACCAAAACTTATAAAACTATTAGAAGGACACAGAAGTAAATATACATGACCCCAGATTTGTCAATGGATTCTAAGATTTGACACCAAAAGCATAGGCAACAAAGAAAAAGAGAAACTAGACTTTATAAAAATTTTAAAAGTTTGTTTTAAATGAATGAAGAAGACATGAAGAATTCATAACATAAAGACAAACAACTCAAAATTTTTAAATAGATATTTCTCTAAAAGGAAAAAATAGAAATGGCCATATATAAATAACCAATAAGAACATGAAAAGATTTTCAATATCATTAGTCATTAAGGAAATATAAATAGAAACTATAGTGAGATACCACTTCACACCCATGAAAATGGCTATAGTTGTTTTGTTTTTGGAAAAAGATATAAATGTGGAAAAATAAGAACCCTCATACATTATAGGTAAGAAAGTAAAATGATACAGCTCCTGTGGAAAATAGTTTGGTGATTCCTCATGAAATGACATTATCACATGAGCATTATCACATGAGCCAGCAAATTCAACTCCCAGATGTATATATAAGAGAAACAAAAACATATATCCACACAAACATTTGTACATGAATGTTCATAGCAACATTATGCATAATAGCCAAAAGGTGGAGACAACCCAAATGTCTATCAACAGATAAAAAGACATACCATTGTGGGATAACCATACAGTAGAATATTATCTTATCTAATAAAAGAGTAATATGAAAATTGACCATACCTCTGATCAAGCTACACCCACAGCCACAGCCACGTTCATCAGCCAAATCAGGAGCAAATTATGCAAATAAACCCCAACCAAGATGGCTGCAGCCACTGAGAGCAGGAAGGAGGCTTGGGTTTGCCTGGCAATGGAGAAAGCCAAGCTTTCCGCTTGCCATTGTCAGCCTAGGCCTCCACTCAATGTTACAAAGTTTCAATTATAGAAGATACATAATCCCAACAGAAATGGTGGCAGCCATGGACCTGAAAAAAGCAGGGGCTAGGGTTGCCCAGGCGATGGAGGAAGCCAAGCTTCTGCAGCCCTAGCACTGAGGCCTCCACTCTAGTCTACAAAGTTTCAATTATAGAACATAAATTAATCCCAGATCCCAGGGCCTCTGCTTGGATTGCTGGGGAGCGTGGCCGGCCTGCAAACCACTATAGGCCCCTCACCTAGGCCACCCCATGCAACCAAGGGGATCCCCACCCTGATCCAGGACACCCTTCAGGGCAAACCAGCTGGCCCCCACCCATGCACCAGGCCTGTATCCTATCTAATGAAAAAGTAATATGCAGATTGACCATCACTTCAACACATAAGAGGGCTGCCTCCATGTGGTCAAAGATCCTGCCCCCATGTGGACACAAGATGTCCACCACAAGATGGCCAGTAGGGGAAGGCCATTGGGAGGTTCCAGGCCTGCAAGGGAGGGCAGTTGTGGGTGATCAGGCCAGCAGGGGAGAGCAATGGGGAGAGATAAGGCCTATAAGGGAGGACAGTTGGGAGCAATCAGGGGAGGGCAGTTTGGGGTGACCAGACCGGCAAAGGAGGGAAGTTGGGGACAAACAGGCTGGCAGGTGAGCAGTTAGACATCAATTAGGCTGGCAGGGTAATGGTTAGGCGGTGAGCAGGCTGGCAGGCAGAAGCAGTTAGGGGCAATCAGGGGGGGGGGGGGGGCGGGCAGGCGAGTAGTTTGGAGTCAGCAGTCCTGTATTGTGAGAAGGATGTTCAGCGGGCAGTCAGACATCCCTTGAGGGGTCCCAGATTGGAGAAGGTGCAGGCTGGGCTGAGGGACATCCCCCATGCATGAATTTCATGCACTGGGCCTCTAGTTGATCTATGAAAAGGAATGAAGGCCCCTGTTGGTTTGGCTCAGTGGATAGAGCATTGGCCTTTGGACTGAATTGTCCAGAGTTCGATTCCAGTTAGGGGCCCATGCCCAAGTTATGGGCTCAATCCCTAGTAGGGGGCATGCAGGAGGCAGCCAATCAATGATTCTCTCTCATCATTGATGTTTCTCTCTCTCTCTCTCCCTCTTCTTTCCTCTCTAAAATAAATAAAAATATATTCTTTTAAAAAAGGAATAAAGTACTGACACATGCTACAATCTGCATGAACCTCAAAAACATTATGCTCAGTGAAAGAAGTTAGACACAGAAGTTCACATGTTGTATGCTTCCTTTTTACGAATTATCCAGAATAGGCAAATCCATAGAGACAGAATACAGATTGGTCATTGCCAGGGGCTGGGGAGAGAGAAGTGAGAAATGATTGCTTAATGGTTATTGGGTGTTTTTCTGGAATGAGTGTTTTTAAAATGTTTTAAAACTGGAGAGAGGTGATGGTTGCACAACATTGTGAATGCACTAAATTCCCCTGCACCATATACTTTAAAACAGTTGCTTATTATGTGAATTCTACCTCAATAAAATATATGAAAAAAGAAACGAGTTATGAGTGAACCTTTACATTTGCAATGGCAAGTTATTGAGATCATTTTTGTTTACAGAGAAAACCCTTTACACTCATTCTGATCATGGTCCATCTTCCACATCAGGGCCTTCAGGGACCAGATCAGCCCTAGGGCTGAGGGTTGTTGAAGACACCACCTTTGGATCTGTCGTAGGAACTCTGAAGAGCATCTGACCATCCCTACCATGCCTTCAACCTCAGGCGAGGTCAGACCTTGGATCTTGTTGTCACAATAACACTGGCTTTTTGAGGTCTGCAAAGTCCTGTCTGACAAATATCATCCCATTTACTAATACCTATGGAGGGAATCATTGCCCCTGTGGTTCTTGTTCAATGAGGAGGACATCAGTTCCTTGACTAGAGCCCACAGATGCTGCGTTAGGCTGCCTACTGTGGAGCTGCAGCTCTGGAGGGGCTCTGGTCAACAAAACCTCTTAGCAAGGGCTCATGGGATGGGCACCATTGGGTGTAGGATAAACTGTTGCTGGTGCTGCTCTTCCCTGGTGCCAGCTACTGGAGCAGACCTGCAAGGCCTCTGGGGTGGGAAAGGAAGGCCTTTGAAGTTATGCTTTCTTGACTGTATGTTATCTCCAGACCATCTGTCCCTCCGCCCCACCCTGTCCTCACCCTCCTTCCCTTTCCCAGGTCTGGATTTCTTAAATCTGAACTTAAACTTCAAAGGGCAAGTACTGGACCTTCTCTCTCTCTTCCTCCCCTTCTTCTCCTGTCCCTTGAGGGCTGTGAGATGCTTGTTTGTAAGGGAGACAGACCTCCCACCCCATCCCTCACCTCCCACAGGCCACCCTTCCATGCATGGCCATCCACCCTATGGCAGGAGCAGAGCTCTGGGCAGGGCATGCATGCCCAGCCACCATTCTTGCTTCAGTAAGACCAAACAAAAGTAATAAGCAGGGATGACTAAGTTAGAAGATTTGATCATGTCTGAATTTGCCAGAGTTTCCAGTTCCTGAGGCCAAGTGCAGCATCACACACACAGACACCAGCCAAACAACCCGCGTGGGCGCCCTGGGTCTAGATGGTTATTTCATGGCGGGCAGTGGCTTAGCCAGCCTCAGATGGTCCAACCACTTTCTCCGTCCAAATTCTGTCAACATCCCATGACAATTCTCCAGCAAGTCTCCTGGAAATGTGCACGCACAGCCCCAGACTTTGTGAGAAGGGAGATCCTTGGTCATGCTCATCTCAGGCCCACTTTCCTGATGAAAGTATGTGCACCGACACCGTGCGGTAACCCACAAAAACTCTGCAGAGGTTCTTGGAAGAAAAACCACCGTGTTCCTCCAGATGTTTTGAAACACTAACTCTAAGCATGGCCCCAAGTAGTTAAAAGGGAATGGAATTTTTGTTTATCCCTGTAACCGGTGACTGTTTATCTTGTCTTCCCAGCCAGGAGGCATGCTCAGCACTATTCCAGGGGTCCTGCCCTTGACCACAGCTGAGTCAGAGAATGTACTGTGGGAGAAGGTGCTAGCATTCCTGACCTGGGAGGCTGGGGATATTTGTTTTCAGGAGCTCGTTATAGGCACTGAACCAGGGAAGAAAGTTGGTGAAGGATGTTTCTCCATCTGTAGGGGAGGATGGGGATGAGCGGGTCTGAAGGTAGGATGTGGAGCCCAGGCAGAGCAGAGAGACTCTGGACCCCACATTCCTCTCCCACATTCCTGCCCTTGCAGAAAGGAGCCAGAGCTTTCCGGCAAATTGACATAGTGAGGCCAGACGGACAGAGGTGAGGACATGTCACCTGAGAGGTGAAGAAGAAAGCAGAAACAGAGGACAGGAGCAAGCCTCCAAGGGGGGCAGCTCCAAGGAGGCTGAGCTCACTGAGTGATTTATCTGCCTGTAGCAGGAGGGAGGCCACGACAGGCCATTGGACCTTTCTCAGCCTCAGTTTCCTCATCTATAAAATGGAAACAAAAGGTCTACCCACTCCACCAGTGATCCAAATCTCATGGCTCACAGGAAGGGTTTCCAGTCTCATTATCTGTGTCATCATGCCTGAAGTGAGAAGGCTGTACCCTACAAGAGCCCTAATGCCCCCAATTTCCCGCAAAGGCCTGTTTGTCATCTTGCTCTTGGGGCATTTCTCTCAGTGCCTCTGATGCTGACCCTGAATGTCATATTTCCTGGGTCACCATGGCCCACTGTTCGGTCCAGGTTGGGAAAGGGCAGGACGCCAAAGAGAAGTCTCTGTTTGGGCAGGGAGGCTGGGACTTACGCCAAGGTCAGAGGAAGCTAAGCTCTGGTTGTCTTGGCCAGAATCGATGGGCTGCAACAGCCTGATGCAAGATCAAGTCACGCAACAGCCCGGGAAAGAGGCTAAGAGAAGCATTGTCCGGGGCCCAAGGACTCCTCTCCTCCCTTCCAATCTCTGGCTCTCTGCCACCACTCTCTGCCCTTGGTCCCTTCCCTCCACCCGGGGCTCTCCCACACAGATCCGGAGATTCCAGGACCCGAGTTAAGAAGACAGAAGGCAGAAGCGGTGCTCCAGGAGTATTGGTGCCCTCGGCCTGCAGCCAGTTCAGGAGAAATGGTATCCGTGTCCTCAGTCTGCAGCCTGCCTTTCTTCTCGGCTTCTTGCCAAGCCCCAGGGGCCAGCACTGCTCCCAACTGAGGGCAAGCCACCAGCTCACAGCACGCACCTAACTCTCCAGAGTTTGAAGGATGACAGACACATTCGCCTGTCCCTTTCCTGTCCCCTCCTCTGTCTGTACACAGTTCATGCCCCTCCAGTGGGAAGCCAGGCTCAGTCCTGCCTGACTGTCCACCTGAGGCAAGGTGGAGGTAGGCTGTTCCGGCCAGGCTGGGTGGCAGTGTCAGCCAAGTGGACTAACGTAACAGATTATCAGCCAAAAAGAAATCTAGTGGTCTCCCGTCTCATTCATCCATGCAGCTTTCCCATCCAGCTGCCCCTTTCTGGGCTGTGTGCCTCCCGCCCCACCATGGCATTGGGCTGCCCCCTCTCACCCAGGGAAAGCTGGAGTTACCTGGAAAGAACCTCACTCTACCTGTCCTGGGGCCCACATGATTGGTCCATCATTGATCAGTTTGCCTCTATCTACAGTAAATTTCTCTCTGCTCCTTGCCACCAAGGGGAGTCTGAAAACAAGATTATAGACCAGGATCCATGCACCTGAGCTGTGCCCCCAACTCGGAGCGATGAAGGTGACTGCTGGGCCAGTGGCCTGGAGGAGCTGATGCCCAGCTGATGGGCTGACCAGGCTCAGGGGGAGATGAGTGGGGAAAAGGGAGTAGGTAGTCATGGCCAGCCTCCCAGGCTAGGCTGGGGACTGTGACCACCCCTGAAAGTCATCAAAGGGATGACCTTTGAGAGGTCACCCGGTAAGGGGGGTAGAACAGAGAGGGAGACCAATGAGGCAGCTTGTATATATCTGTTGTATATTCATTGGCCAAACATTTCAGTTGAAATGTACGGCATGCCCAACTGATTGAGATTCAGGACACCCCAGCATCCCCAAGGCTCCCTCTCACCCCATCAAAGGGTGACCAGGACCCCAAGTTTGTAAGGCAAGACTCCTTTCACCTGTTCTGAGCCTTCATACAGGTGGAGTGTTTAGAGTTGGGCTCCTTCCCCTCAGTGCTACATCTGTGAGGTTCCTTTTGCAGTTACTGTGTCTTTGTTGGATAGAATTCCACTGTGCAGGTGTGGCACAGTTTGTGCCTCCTTTCTCCAGTCTGTAGACTCTGCAACTGTCCAGGCAAGAGAGGGTGATGATGAATTAAGGAAGGGGCAATGAGGATGAGGAGAAACACCACACAGGAGGGAGACACCCTCCCTGCTATGGGGAGTCCCTCAGCTGATGGGTATGAACGTGCTCTTTAATTGCAGGGTGTTCCAAAATCAGGAGCTGTGACTGTCCTATTATTTCTATGTCACTGCCCTGTAGTAATGTGGAAGTGATTATGGGTCACTAGCATAATTAGTGTCCACTCCTTGACCTTAAATGTCATCTTCACCCATGCAGTGCTAAACTTGTGAGACTTTTCCCTAGAGACCCCTTTCCTCGGCTAAAGCATTTTTCATCCTACTTACCTAAATCCTTTTCATTACAATTAGACGTCATTCGTTGTGGGTTTTTGTGTCAAATATTTAGCTTTCTTGAGTTATATTTGAAATACAATAAAATGGATGTATTTAAAATGTACAGTTGGGTAAGATTTGATAAATAGTTACACAAAGTCATGATCATAATCAAGATGATTATGAATGTGTCTGTCATCCCCAAAGCTTTCACCTGTCCCCTCCCTGCTCTTCTTGCCCAGGGAATGCTGACATGTCACTATAGATTTATTTGCAAGTTCTGAAATTCTGTATAAATGGATAATACAGTATGGATGCTTTTATTGCCTGACCTTGTTCACACTTTTCAGATTCATTAAATCATTCATTCTTTTTAAATGCCAAGTAGTATTCCATTATGTGGATATATATATTGTCATTGGTTTGCCCTGCACCTACTGGTGGATATTTGGGTTGCCTCCAGATTTTGGCTATTAATAGTAAAGCTGTTAAGAAGAATAAAGTTGGAGAAATTATGCTACCTTGTATCAAACTATACTACAAGGACAGAGTAATCAAAATAGCACTATCATGGCATATCAAAAAATGAAACAGAGTACAGAGGGCAGAAAAAAGTCTATGTATTTATGGTAAATTAATATTTGACAAAGGAGGCAAGAACATACAATGGGATACAGATAGTCTATTCAAGAAATGGCGCTGGGAAAATTGGACAGATGCTAGTACAGGTAAAAAAAAAAAAGTGAAACTAGACCACTTTCTTACGCTGTACAAAGGAATAAACTCAAAATGCATTAACGACTTAAATGTTAGACTTGAAACCTTAAAATTCCTAGAAGAAAACATAGGCAGTAAAATCTCAGACATTTCTTGTAGATACATCTCCTCAGGCAAGGAAAACAGAATGAAAAGATAAACTAATGGGTCTATATCAAACTAAAAAAAGGTTTGGCATAGTAAAGGAAACCATCAACAAAATGAAAAGACAACCCACTGAATGGGAGAACCTATTTGCCAATGATATATCTAATGTGGAATTGACATAAAAATTTATAAACAATTTATACAACTCAACACCAACTCCCCCGACCCAAACAATCCAATTTAAAAATGGAGAAAGGAGAAGATGACAGTACTTGTCGCCTTCCACAACCACATCAAAATTACAACTAAATACAGAACAACCATCATCCAGAACCACCAGAAAGCTGGCTTGAATGAAAGTCCTACAACTAAAGAGGTAAAGAAGAAAGCACACTAAGGCTGGTAGAAGATGTGGAGGTGTGGAATGGGCTGGGCTGGCACCCATGTGTGCTGCTTTTTTAACCAGGAGGGAGATGGTCTCTGCAGAGCCCACCTGGAGGAGCAAGGGGTCCCAGTCCCACACCAGACCCCAGCCCAGGGTCCCAGAGCTGGGAAGAGAAGTCCCTATGGGCAATCAGAACTACTAGCTATAAAAACCAGTGAGGATTGGAGCTCAGTGACACAGAGGCTGCTGGAGACCCAGCTGTTTCTCTTAAAAGGCCAGCACTATGAACTGAACTTACAAGGTACTGCTTCCTCTAAGCTCCAGCATCGGTGTGAGGCTCTGGGGGACACATTTGCCTGACATTGGGGCAGGAACTTGGGGGCAACTTTCTCCCAGATGGAGGTATGCACAGGGATCGTTGTTCCCATGCTGAGACATTCCCTTGTTGCAGGGCTGACTGGCAACTATTTCTGTTTGCTCCACTCTGCCCTGGAGATTCCCTAAGACCTCACCTCATCCAATTTACAATCGACCCAACCTGCCTGCAGCAACTTTTGCATATGAATGGCCTGTCCTTGAAAATCTCAAACAAGCTACAGCTGGGTCAGAGAGCCTCAAATCTATCAATAAAAGGCCTAAGACCCAACACCAGTGCCAGCTGGGCCTCATCTGGGCACTTCCAAACCTGACACAAAGAGGAAGAATCCAAAGCTCTATAGCTCCTGCTGGGTGACACCAGGCAGTGGCTGACTTTGCACCTCCCTGAAGACCCAAGAGCCAGTATACCCAGTGGTCAATGTCAGACCATACCAGATTACAACTCTTCACATCCATGCCAACACTAGGCTGGTCAGACTCAGTGAGCATCAAAGCCCCACTGAAGCAAGTTCTGCTCTATGGGATGACTCCTGCATAACAGCTCTCCCTCTGTAGATGCAGTTGGTCCTCACAGCCAATTGGCCTTGAGGTCAGTTCCTTCCATTGACACCAACAGCAATCAAGGCTCAACTATAATACTGTGCTTACAGCCCACAAAAGTGTGCACCTAGAGTTCCCAGCTCAGGTGACTGGGGAGGATGAGCTACTGGGCCCTATAAGACACCTACTACATAAGGCCACTCTACCAACTCAAGGAGACATAATAGCTCTATTTAATATATAGAAACAAAATGTGGAGACAAAGAAACATGTCTCAAATGAAAGAAATTGAAGAAAGCAAATTAATGGATATATAGTTCAAAACCATAGTTATAAGATTACTCAAGAATCTTCTAGAAACTTCCAAGGGATTTAGTGAGACTTTCAAGGATTTTAGTGAGAATGTCAAATAAAATTGAAAAGGACCAGCCAGAAATTAAGCACACACTGACTGAAATAAAGAATAATATACAGGGATTCAACAGTAGAGGATTATGAGAATCATATCAACAATTTGAAAATTGAAGCAAAAAATACCCAATCAGAAGAGCAAAAAGAAATAAGAATCCAAAAATATGAAGATAGTATAAGGAGTCTCTGGGAAAACCTCAAGCATACCAACATTATGGGGATGCCAGAAGAAGAGACAGAGCAAGATATTGAAAATCTTTTGAAGAAATAATGACAGAAAACTTCCTCTACCTGTTGAAAAAAATAGACTTCAAATCCAGAAAGCACAGAGAATTCCAAACAAGAGGAACCAAAGAGTACCACACCAAGACACATCATAATTAAAATGCTAAGGGCAAAAGACAAAGAAAGAATATTAAAAGCAGCAAGAAAAATACACTTAGCTACCTACAAGGGAGTACCCATATGACTGTCAGCTGCTTTCTCAACAGAAACAATGCAAACCAGAAGGGAGTGGCAAGAAATATTCAAAGTGATGAAAAGCAGGGACTTATAACCAAGATTACTCTACCCAGCAAAGCTATCATTTAGAATTGAAGATCAGATAAAAAGCTTCACAGACAAGAAAAAGCTAAAGGAGTTCATCACCACCAAACCAGTATTATATGAAATTTTGAGTGTATTTAAGAAGAGGAAGAAGAACTCGGGAGGAACCAAGATGGCGGCATAGGTAAGCACCTATTTTGCTACCCGCACAACAGGTTCGAAACTACAACTTAACAACAAAACAAACATCATCCCGAATCACCGGAAAGCTGGCTGAGTGAAAATTCCACAGATAAAAATAAAGGTAGGACGCTGTGACTCAGGAGGAGCAGCGGTGCGCAGCTTTGAAGATACGTGAGGAGTGAGGTTAGGAGCCTTTCGCGAGTGAGCGAGCGGTGAGGGACTGGCAGCAGCAAGCCTGGCTGGTTTTCTCCAATGGGGAGGGTGGAGGCCTCCCACAGCACCGACCCCCCAGGTCCAGGCGAGGACCCAGGTCGGGAAAAGGAAGACCCTGGTCAAGGCTGAGGTCTGCGAGTTTGGGGAGAGTGCTTGCATAAATTGGAACAGCAGTTCCTGGAGTCCGCCACTGGGCAGAGGACACGTGACTTGCTCACTGGCTCGGAGACCACCAGACTGCTTTGTTTTGCAACCCTCAGTGAGACTTTGGCTGTGCAGACTCATTTGGGGAGAGGCACAGTTGTCTGGCAACAGGAAGACCAGCGGTGGATTCCTCTTGGAGGGCCCCACCATTGCTAACCAACACTGAGACCTGTGAGCTGCATAACTGATGCTGACACCGCACACCGCATAAGGTAGCTGAGCCACTGTCCCTTAAAGGAAACCTACCACACACCGCTAAGGGACCAACTCAGGAAAGCAACCACAATGCAGAGAAAAGGAAAGACCTCAGCTGTGAAAGAAATGGAGAAAAAAAGGCGACTAGATATAGAGTTCAAAACCACAGTAATTGGGTTTATGAAGAGGCTACTAGAAAAGGCAGAGAAACATAATGAGAACTACAAGGAAATAAACAACACTTACAAAGATATGAAAAAGAACCAACTAGAAATTAACCATACACTGACTGAAATAAAAAATACTATACAAAATCCTAAAAGCAGTCTAGACGACCGCAAGAATCAAGTCAAGGATTTGAAATACAAAGAAGCAAAATCCACTCAGCTGGAAAAGCAAGAAGCCAAAAGAGTCCAAAAAATTGAAGATAGTATAAGGGACTTCTGGAACAATCTTAAGCATACCAACATCAGAATTTTCAGGGTGCCAGAAAAAGAGAGAGAGCAAGATAATGAAAACCTACTAGAAGAAATAGTGACTGAAAACTTCCCCCACCTGGTGAAAGAAATTGACTTAAAAACCAAAGCAGTGCACAGAACCCCAATATATAGGAATCTAAAGAGGTCCACACCAAGACACATCATAATTAAAATGCCAAGAGCAAAAGATAAAGAGAGGATATTAAAAGCAGAAAGAGAAAAACAGTTAGTTACCTATAAGGGAGCACCCATACGACTGTCATTTGATTTCTCAACAGAAACGATGCAGGCCAGACAGGAGTGGCAAGAAATATTCAAAGTGATGAATAGCAAGAATCTACAACCAAGATTACTCTATCCAGCAAAGCTATCATTCAGAATTGAAGGTCAGATAAAGTGCTTCACAGAGAAGAAAAAAGCTAAAGGAGTTCATCACCGCCAAATCAATACTATATGAAATGCTGAAAGGTATTGTTTAAGAAGAGGAAGAAGAAAAAGGTAAAAATATACATTATGAACAACAAATACACATCTATCAACAAACGAGTCTAAAAATCAAGGGAATTAACAATCTGATGAACAGGATAAACTGGGGAATAGAACAGAATCATGGACATAGAGAGGGAATGGACTGACAATTCTTGGTGAGAAAGGGGGTGTGGGAAGTGCAGCAAGAGACTGGACAAAAATCATGCAACTATGGGAGAGGACAGTGGGGGGGAGGTGAAGGGAGAAGGGGGGATGGGTACCAGGTGGAGGGGAGATATAGGAGGAAAATGTAATCAATAAACTGAACAATAAAGATAAAAAAAGAAGAGGAAGAAGAAGAAAAAGATTAAAAATATGAACATCAAAAAGGCAACAAAAATATACCTATCAACAACTGAATCTGAAAATCAAAATAAACGTATAAGAAATCTAATAAACAGAATAAAGTGAATAAAATAGAATCAGAGGCATGGAAACGGAACAGAATTGATGATTCTCAGAGAGAAGGGTGTGGGACGTGGGAAGAGATTAAACAAAGATCTTATATGCATGTATGCATTACCTATGGACACAGACGATAGGGAGACAACGGCATGGGGTGGGAATCAGGTGGAGGGGGGCAATAGGGCGAAAAAAGAGGGACATCTGTAATAATCTCAACAATAAAGAATTTTTTAAAATGGGCAAAGGACCTGAGTATATACTTCTCCAAAGAGGACATATAGATGGTCAGTAGACCTACAAAAAGATACTCAATGTCACTAATCCTCAGAAAAATGCAAATTAAATCACCATGAGATATCACCTTGCATCTGTCATAATGGCTATTATCAATAAATTAACAAACAGCCAGTGTTGGAGAGGATGTGGAGAAAAAGGAACCCTCGTGCACTGTTGGTGGGAATGAAAATTGGTGCAGCCACTATGAAAAGCAGTATGGAGTTTCCTCAAAAAATTAAAAATGGAACTGCCTTATGACTCAATGATTCCACTTCTGGGAAAATAGCCAAAGAAACCCAAAACATTAATTGGAAAGAATATATACACTCTTATGTCCATTGTGGCATTATTTATAATAGCCAAGATTTGGAAGCAGCCCAAGTGCCCATCAATAGATGAGTAGATAAAAAAAATCTGTGATACATGTACACGATGGAATACTACTTGTCAGACTCAGTGAGCATCAAAGCCCTACTGAAGCAAGCCCTGCTCTATAGGGATGTCTCCTGCATAAGAGAAAAGGAAGAAGAAAAAAAGATAACCCTAACTGGTTTTGCTCAGTGGATAGAGCATCAGCCTGTGGACTCAAAGGTCCTGGGTTTGATTCTGGTCAAGGGCATGTACCATGGTTTCGGGCACATACCCAGTAGGGAGTGTGCAGGAGGCAGCTGATTGATGTCTCTCTCTCATCAATGTTTCTGGCTCTCTATCCCTCTCCCTTCCTTTCTGTAAATAATCAATAAAATACAAAAAATAGAAAAGGAAATCTTACCCTTTGAGACAGCATTGATGGGCCTGAAAAGCATTATGTTAAATGAAATAAGCCAGTCAGAAAAAGACAAGTACCATATCATTTCACTCATATGTGGAATCTAAAGAGCAAAATCAACTAACAAAGTAGAAACAGGCTCTTAGATACAAAGAATAGACTAACAACTGTCAGAGGGGGAGGAGAGTTAGGAAGCTGAGTGAAAAAGGTGAAGGGATTAAACAAGGAATAAACAAAAAACCAACACAAGAAACGGATAAACATAAACAACACTATGGTTATTATCCGAGGGAAGGGGGGTGGAGGGAGGTAGAAGAGGGCAAAGTGGGGGTAAGTGATGATGGAAGATTTGGCTTGGGGTGGTGAATACACAATATAATATACAGGTGATATATTATAGAATTATACACCTGAAAACTATATAATTTTATGAACCAGTATCACCCCAATAAGTTAAATTTTACAAAAAAAGAAATAAAAACAGTAAAACTGTTAGAAATGTTCATGTAGCAGTCTTTGTGAGGACATACCTATAAATGGAATGTCTGGGTTATATGGTCATATGTTTAATATTTTAGGAAACTGCCAAACTATTTTCCAAGGTGGTTTTATTATTTTACAATCCTGCCAGTGGCCTATTAGAGTTCCTTTGGCTCCACATTCTCACTAACAGTAGGCTGGCCAGTCTTTTTAATTTTAGTCATTCTAGTGGGTTTGTGGTAATATCTCTTTATGGTTTTAATTTGTATTTTCCCGATGACTAATGATGTTCAGCATCTTTTTGTGTGCTTCTTTGCCATCCATATATCTTTTTTGGTGACATGTCCTTTCAAAGCTTTTGCCTATTTTTAGGTCTGTCTTATTGTTGTTGAATCTTTAGACTTCTTTATATATTCTAGATAAAGTCTCTTCTTGGATATATGTTTTGCAAATATTTCTTCCCACTCTGTTGCTTGCCTTTTCCTTTCCTTGTGTGTCTTTTGAAGGGCTCAAGTTTAAGATTGATGGCATTTAATTTATTGATCTTTCCCAAACTGAAGTCACCAGGATTTTATCTTACATTTCTTCTGGAAGTTTTAGATTTATGATTTGTTTCAATTTAATATTTGTATATGGTGTGAGGTGAGAGTTTTGAGGACCTTTCTTTGTTTTGTTTTGCTGCACATGAATGTCCAGATGTCTTTGTTGAAAGATTATTCTTTCTCGTTGAATCGTCTTGGCCGTCTGTCTAAAACCAATTGGCCATATCTGAGTAGGTCTGTTTCTGAGACCTCTGTTCTGTCCCATTGATCTGTCTGTCTATTGTAATGGAGGTATCACGGTGACTAGATGGTCCAGGGTCAGATCCTCCTGGCCATGCTGCAGTGCTCCATGGTCAGTCCAGGAAGGCCAGCGTCCCCCCTGGAGCTGTCCACTGTAGAGTCCTTGAAGTTCAATGGGCTCTGCTTTCAGATTTCCTCATGGCACAATCCTCCTCCATAACTCTTCCTGGCTCCCATCTTGGGCAGTTCCTCCTTCTTATCTGTCATTCAAGGCCCTCCCTATCTCGACATTTCAATCTAATCTCGGTCTGCTCCCGGGTGGTCCCCCAACATCGGAGGTGTCCTTCTTGTGGGCCTCTGACTGCGGTGTCTGTGTCTGGATCCACCTTCCTGCACAATCACCCCTGGCCCAGTTTTCCCTGAAATCCCACTAGAGTCTCCCCTGTTCAGCACAGCACCCCAGACTCGGATGACCGGCCAGGCTCATGGGTACTGATGGATTCATGTATGAACTAACTCAGAACTAACTCATTGGTGATGCCACTTGCTAGGCGCCGTTCCTTAAGGTCTCTAGAAACCATCTTGGAGGAAATGTAATAGAAAGAAAACCCACATCCTAAAATTGAGCCCAGACCATCGCGGCCCTGGACAAGGTCATTCTTGCCCTCAGACTGAGGACATGGTATGGCTCTTTGGGGAGCTGACCAGGCAGCAGGGACTCATTTTTGAGGGAAGCCTGGCTTTCAGCTCTTCCTGCCACCAACTCAAAGGAGCTGTGCACTCTTCCCTCCTATAATCAAACCTTTGATGCTGATGGCATAAGTGATCTTAAAATGCCTCCTCTCAGCCCTGCCCGAGGTCCTGGCACTGAGAGAGGGCCTGTTCTCCTGCTTCCCTGGGGTCTTATCTCCTGGGTCGGCCCTGGTCCCTCCTGCGTCATGCTTCCTGCAAAGCCTCGGCCCTGAGGACCTTCAGCTGCTTGGAGGAAAAGGAGAAAACAGCTCTGAAAAGCCTTCTTCGGCCCTGGGCCATTGTTTTTTCTCCTAGCAAACTTGGCCCCCATGAGCTGTTTAACCAATAAAAGTTTGGCCTCCGTCCCCCTGCTGTGAAATAGGTCCTGGCCCAGGCCAGGACAAACAGCGCCTTGGGGTGGCTAGCCTTTGGGACTGAACAGCCCTCCTGATTCCACCAGCCCTTGCTTTTATTGGATTTCAAAGTGTCCTCTTAAATATCTCTCAGAAAATCAAGCTTTCTCTTCTCTAATAAGGAACAGAATTGGTAGAATGGGTCCTCTCAACAGCCAAACTGGTGGCTGTTGGCGATTTGACCTCAAACATTCTCGTTCCCATGGCAACCACTGTTTTGGGGTAAACTGTCTCCATGCCCTCCAGAGTTCCTGGTGAAGTTCCTGCTGGCCTCTGAGAATGTGTGTTCATTTTTATATCTTCTTCCTTCTCCCTGCTCAGCTCACCGGCCCCTGGCAAAGTGCCTGCATAGATAAGGCTGCAACAGCGCGTTTTGGAGGAGCAGCAAAGAGTTCGTGCCTCCCCCTTGTCACGTTCTGTGCCAAGGGCAGGTGGCTGAAAACCAACACCATCATAAATCGTGATCACAGTAAAAATAGCCTCGTGCCTTTAAAAATACACACAATTGACTATTGTCTTAACATCCCGCTGAGCTGTGTAGTCCTGACCTGACGAAAGAATGCAGGCATCCTTAGCACTGGGCAGAAACACCATTCACACACATTAGGTTTTCATCAAGCTCAAAGGTCTTTTCAAAGTTCACATTTAGAAGAGACAGATACAACTAAAGAACCAAATAAATGCAAGTTCGTCAGGGAACAGTCCAGAAACTGTGCCTGGTTTCTAAGCAGAAAGAGCTGCCCAGGGCTCCTGGGCTCCCTGGTCCTGGGCTCCAGGACCTCCTGCTAACTCTTGAGCAGTGGCCGAGTGAGCAGGAGGTGGGGGGTGCTGGGTACATCTTAAGGTCACAGCTGAAATCCAGTCCACATCAGGGTCACCCTGCAGCACAGGTTGTGGTTTCTGAGTCAGCACATTCGAAGGTCCTCTGCTCCCAATTCTAGACTGGCCCAACCTCCTCTCATCAACTGGAGTGACTGAGATGACTGTACCTCAACAGTGGGTGTATGCATGTCTCATAGCTGCTGTAACAAATGACCACAGACTCAGCAGATTAAGACATTACTGCTTTATCATCTTATAGTTCTGGAGTTTGGACATCAGACCTGGATCTCAACAGGTTCTAGTCAGAGTGCTGAGGGCTGGTTCCTTCTGGAGGCCCCATGAGAGAGTGTGTGCCTGACCTTCTCCAGCATAGAGAGGCACCTGCATTCCTTGGCTCACAGCCCCATTCTTCGTCCTGAAATCCAGCAGCCCAGCACCTTCCAAAGTCTCTCTGCATCTCCCCCTCCCATCTCTATTTTACAAGAACCCCTGTGTTCACAGTGGACCCACCAGGACCATATAGGACAATCTCCATATCACTACTTAATCCCATTGCAAAGTCCTTTTTAGCAGAGAGCTGACATGTCTGCAGGGCCTGGTGATTCAGACATGGAGGTCTTGGGATGAGAGTTGTCATCCTTCTATAGGCCACCACTGTGAGTTGGTCTTCCATGCTTTCTGCCTTGAACTTTATATTCCAGGAAACACAAAGTGCTCTCCTGCTTCTGAGTCTTAGCTCAGAGGTCCCCACTGCCCAGCACCCCTTCAATAGCCTTCACCTGGCTCATCCCTATACTCCTTGGAAACTGAGCTCCCATTATAGCTGAGTCCCAGGCCTGGGATGCCCATGAGGGATGACCTCCTAGAAAGGGTGTGTGTGTGAGATCTCTCAGAATAGGGTTCAGTTTTTTTTTTTAGGAGACTCCATACTGTTCTCCACAGTGGCTGCATCAGTCTGCATTCTCAAAAAACTCCCATTTGACCCTGTGATCCCACTTCTAGGAATCTATCCAAGAAACTAGAAACATGAATTAGAAAGGATATATACACCCCTATGTTCATAGCAGCAACAATTCACCATAGCCTAGATTTGGAAACAGGCTAAGTGCCCATCATCAGATGAGTGGATTAAAAAACTGTGGTACATCTACACAATGGAATACTACGCTGCGGTAAAAAGGAGTTCTTACCATTTGCAACAACATGGATGGAGTTGGAGAGCATTATGCTAAGTGAAATAAGCCAGGCAGAGAAAGATAAACATCACATCATCTCACTCATTTGTGGAATATAATGAACAACATAAACTGGTAAACAAAAATAGATCCAGAGACAGAGAAACATCAATCAGAACATCAAACCTCAGGGAAGGTAAGGGATGGTGGGGGTAAGGGGGAGATATCAACCAAAGGACTTATATGCATGCATATAAGCCTAATCAATGGACACAGACCACAGGGGGCAGGGGCATGAATGGGAGGTGGGGGGTAATGGGGGAATAAAAAAACATATGTAATACCTTAATCAATTAAGAAAAAATAATAAACAAATAAAATTTCCACACTTTTCCTTAAAAATTAAGTAAAATAAGCATATGTTTAATAATAATAATAATGATAATAATAATAATAAAGAATAGGGTTTAGGAGACATGCCTGAGGGATGCTGGGCTAGTGTCTCCATAGACTGTGGGTGTGAGACCTGAGGCTGCCTCAGTTTCCTTAGTTGTGAAGCAGGTACAAACACAAGTCCTATCTTACGTGCTGTGTGTCCTGGGCCACTGTAATGACCTCTCTGGGCTCCAGGCTGTCATCTGCAAAATAGACCTAGTGACAATACTTACTGCAAAGTTTTACACGAGGACCAAATGGATCCTAGTCTGAAGAGCTTGTAAATGTTAAACGTGATTCGTTGTGGAAGGAATTAGCTTCAGTCATAAAGCTGCCAGGTGTTGAGCAGGAGAGAATGGAAGGAAAGGCAGACGCTGCTGTGAGCAATAATCAGTAGTGGATCTGCAGCACTACTGATGAGGATGGGGCCAGCGAGGGCGGTTGAGCAGGCTCAGACACCCCAAAATATGCCTGCCATGGCTGGTCTTACCCATACCCCTCCCCCAAACCACCTCAGAGGCTGAGTGGGAGCCAGAGCCTCAGAGCCACTGCAACTTTCCACAAGTCAGCACCTCCTGGTTGCAGTTATGACTATAAAAGGTTGTGAAGTGTGTGAGATGGGGAAGGGGCGGTGTTAACCAAGAAGGCACTGAGGAAGCAAGACGAGAGTGGAGAGGGAGAGAAAGGGAGGGAAACTCTAGCCGGTCCAGGACCAGCAGAATGGTTGACATGGAGACAAAAAGCAGAGCCAGTAGCCTATCTCAGGCCCCTCCAGCTTGCACCTCACAGGGAGACCTTGAACCGTCCACAGCTGGGTTCGCTGGTGTCTGTGATTAAGAAGTTTGATTACCTCCTCCTCCCACCTTCAGCTGCAGTGCCTAAAATCTCCCCTACAGGCCTTGGCGTGCACCTTGCCCCAGGCCGCCCAGGCGTACAGGGTCTCCCTGCCCTGGCCCAGCAGCTGCAGGGGCTCCTGGCCTGGTGGACTCCCAGAGGCTCCTCAGGAGAGAGGGGTGCCCTTGGCTCTAAGAACCCAATCGGTTTTCCACCTAGAGTGTTCTTTTTGGCATTTTCTCTTCTGCTTTCGATCTCCTCTTTGTCTTTCGGTTTTGAACGGGGCTCCAGGTTCTTGGGGAAGTGGTGGACTCAGCACTCCACCGGGGCAGGGGAGTTATAAGATGAGCCTGGAGCATCCTGTGGGGCCAGACAGCCTGGAAATGCTTCCACATCTAATGAACCAGAAAGGTTAAGAGTTTTCAAAGCACCCTGGGAGCAGCCTGAAAGTGCTGCCAGCGGCCACAGAGGGGCTGCATGATCAGCAAAATGCGTGCAAGTGGCTCTGGGTTCTAACCTGAGAATAACACACGTGGACAAGAGTATGTGCCCATGTAAACCCCTGACTGGACAAGCCCCTGGAAACGAGGGTCAGAGCTCTGTGCTTGGAGGAAGGCACGTGTGAAACCCCTGTCACTTCGTGCCACAGAGGACTTCCATCTTCAGCTTGTAGAACTGTGGCCGGAGAGCCGGGAGCACCCATCTGGACTTAAATGTGGGCTCCTTCCTGGGCCCGTCAGGGGTGCAGCCATAAGGGAACCCGGCCATCTCAGAACCCCAGCCAGAGAGGACGGGGGCTGCTGCTGCCCTGGCTAGCTGGAGGGCTGGCGGCAGCAATTTTATCCCTGCTTCCCCTACAACAAGTGTCCAGCAGATGGCTCCTCGGAAGCCAGGAGCTCAGTGTCTGAAGGGCTTATATGTTCACCTAATACGATGGCATCCAGCATGAGTAAAGGCTTGGACAGATTCAAGGAGTTGCTGACTTGGGGGTGGGGGAGGGCGGGAGAGAGGCCAGGACTCCGAAAGGACTTGCTGAGAGGGCCAGGCGTTCTCCTGGCCCGCGCACCAGCACGTGTGGGCCAGAGGACGTTCTGTGCTCCACTGCGGGCTGGGGCCCCTGGGGACCATGTCTGATTCTTAACTGCCACCTGCACGAGCCTGCAGAGGATGGTCTTGGCCGACACGGGGAGGTCCCTGGACACAGTCAAGCAGATGAGCAGGCAATGAGAGTGTGGGAAACTCAGAGGCCTGGCCGCTTTAGCTATCACCTCTCTCACCTTGGGGCGATCCCAGTCCCTCTCCGTCCCGGAAGACTGCCTCTCAGGCATCCGCACGCCACATGCCCTCTGCTTGGGGAGGGCTGATGGGGTACCCGGGGGCTGGGATGATGTGTGCTTTCTTGGCTCCCTTCCTCCTTCCCTCCCCCATAAGTCTGGACTGTCCTCATGGAGTGCTCCTCCTGCCTTTTCTAAGAACCCACAAGCAGCCTCGCCTAGGACACCAGGAGCCCCAGAGGGCCCGCCCCACCCTGGGCGGGGCCCAGGCTGCCCTCCCAACTTCCGGCTGGAACCTGGGGCCTCTCTCATCACGTCCAAGGCTGGTGCGACATTCGCAAACCGCTGCCCAAACACAGCTCTGCAGCTTAATAAAGGGCCGACCATTGGGTGGATCACAGACAGTGTGTCCTGGGAGGAAGACCCGCCATTAAAAATGTTAAACACTGAAGGATAGGACTTGAGAAAAGGAGTGTGAGGCTTGCACACTGAGATCTATAACGCATTGCTGACAGGAGTTAGGGACACTGCTACGGTGTCATCAGCCTGTCTGGTCTTTGTCCCAGGTCCTGGCACTGAGCTCCTCAAGCCCCTGGAATTTCCTGAGAGGAACATCTTTTGCGCTAAAGAGGGGACTCCTGGACGCAGGGGAGGTACAACATGAGCCCGGGACATCCTGTAGAGCCATTTGGAACATGCCCAGAAACTGAAGGCGGGAGGAAGAGGTAGTCCCACTTCTCAAGCAGGGAACCCACCTTGTGACCCTCGGCCTCTGATCTTTGGGAGGCTGAGGTTTAGTCAGTCATCAGTTGCCAAGGATTGACTTGCAGATGAAAATGTTTGATGAGGCTCACGGAGGATGGGTTTGGGTGCTGGGAGGTGGCACAGCCGAGGAGGGCGTGAGAGCTTGGCCAGGGGAGCATGGATGCCCTGGGCACTCCATGCAGGTGGCCTCAGCTGTGGGGGCAGGTTTCTGGGCTGAGCCCCTCACCTGTGTGGTCTGCACTGATCCTTGGGGCAGTTGGTGTCAGAGTGGGACTGTTGGACACCCAGCTGGTGTCGAGGAATCGGGAGGTGGCATTGGACCCGCCTTCCTCTGGTTCCCACACGAAAGACAAGGGGCATGTGAGAGAAGGAGGTCTCAGCACAGGAAAGGGACAGTCCGTCTGACCTCTGCAGCCCCCGAGCCCAGTCCTTCACATAAAGGACCGAGGTGAGCAAAGCCCTGAGTCAGCACCGGCCTTCTCCCGCAGGACACCCTGTTCTCTAGAAGTGAGGGGACTGGTGCCTGCAGACTTTGGACCTGGTGAAGGTATAGTCCATGCTAACCTCCAAGTCATATATTGGCTCTTCTCATCCTGCATCCTTCCCCCCAACTCCCACCTCAGGTAATAGCCACTATGTCAGTGGCTTCTCTTCCAACACCTCCCCCACCCCCGTACACCTCTCCTTAATTGCCCACTAACCAACTCTTGCCTGGGGTGGGAGTGGGGCTGAGGGGCCTTTGACAGGGGCATAACTGGGGACACCGGGGGCACTTGGCCTCAGAAAGCTTAAGTGGCCCCAAAGCGGTCACGTGTGTCTGAGTTGAATATTGGTTTGCATTTGGCAAACAAAAGCAGCTGCTGAAACAGACATGCGGGCATCTAACAAACCAGAGAAATCACATTTGTTTCCCAATTATTTATTTAGACAAACCGTGCCAAGCAGAGGCTGGAGCCCGACTGTAACAGGATCATCTGGGCGCCAAGGGGCAGGTCTTGCTGCTGGGAGGCTGTGTCCCGCAGCCCTGAATTGGACCAGAGGGTGAGGAAAACAGAGTGTTATGAAATGTCACGACCCCGCCTGCAGGGGGAGAAGCCCCTTCGTGCCTGCGCTCTCCCTCCCATGCTTCCCTGGGACTTCGGGGGGT
The DNA here is from genome assembly GCA_027563665.1 of Antrozous pallidus. NCBI lineage: Eukaryota > Metazoa > Chordata > Mammalia > Chiroptera > Vespertilionidae > Antrozous > Antrozous pallidus. The sequence continues at coordinate 74,030,701 of CM050519.1, forward strand.
CGGCATTCCCAGTACCGCCTTGGAGAGTAAACAGCACCGGGACATCACGCAGATTTCCCCGGGTCAGTCCTGGGAGGCCCCAGCAGGGGCGGCAGCCCAAAACCGAGCGGAGGAGCCAGGCATTCTTGGCGGGCGGGCGGGCACACGTGGTGTGTTCTGACTAGCCGCCGGGGTTTGTGGCCTGCCCTGGGGACGTTCCAAATGGCTCCCCCTCTGGGCATTGTGTGTGGTTTGGCCTGACCAAGCCAATTCCTTGCTGGGCACTGCCCCAGGCCAGATATTGGCAAGATTGGGGTCTTCCCAGCAGGAATTCTGCTCTCAGCCTGCCCAGACTCTTAGGATGTCAACTGAGGAAGCCCCTTCATGGAGGTGGCGGAGGCTGGGGTTTGAGGACATCGATGCAAGAGCACACACCCCTCCTTCTCTTCTCCTCCCTCCCACAGGTCATCCTGGATGGTCCCCCAATGCAGGGCTGCTGGCACCCACAACAGGAGGACGTAGGACAGAGACCCATCTCCTGACTGCCGGACAGCTGTGAAGTTGCTTCACAGGAAATAAGATGGTGACCTGACAGCGTCCAGGGGGCCATCTTAGATGGGGATTTCCTGTAGCTGGAATGTGAGGAGCAGCTGGCATCCTGGAGGACAGAATGGCTCCTGTGGGGAGGGTGGAGGACTGTGACCAGGCACCCTCGCCACCTGGAGTGTGCTGAGATGACCCAGGAAGGGACTCGGAATGAGTTTCCCAGAGGTCCAGGGGGTGGCTTCGGGACAGAGGGAGCAATGAAGATGAAGAAAAGGGGTATCGGGTGTTTTTGATGGACGGCACATGGCGACAGTCATGAAGGAGCCTGCCTAGGTCAGGTCCCCACTGGCAAGAATAGGGGACTGGAGGCCAGCAGGAGTGTCTGGCCCAGCTAGGGGGGAAGGTCCTGTATTGTGGGCCAGCGCTTCCAGTGCCCTGGGAGCAGAATAAGGACTGTGACCAGGCACCTTCAGTACCTGAGCTCTCTGCCTCTGTACACCTTAGTTTTCTCATCTGTAGAATGGGTTCATCCATTCTCTGCCTAAGTCTAAAGGCTTTGTCAGAATGGAGCCCATCTACATCCTGCTTCACAGAGTGCCAGGCCCCGATCCTGGAGGAGGGCCCTGATCTACACAGTCACATTTGTCAGGAAGGAAGGAACTTTGCCCTCAGACCGCTCCCCCTGGGTGGGTCCGGGGCGTGACTGAGTCCTGCATGACCCAAAAGGAGTTGACAGGAGGCCACCGTCCTGCTTTGTGTCTGTCACACTTTCCTGAAAACCTGTCACAAGTCAATGCAGTCAGATGGGAGGTCCTAGGTGAGTCTAGCCCCTAATTAGGGTTCCTGCAGCCCAGCCCACATACCTGTCTTGCTGACTTTCAAATACTGAAAGACCTGGAAGAACTCCTCGACTAGCACAGGGGTCCCCCTCTCTCCTGCCCCCTGGTTGCCCTCCTCCCTTGTTCTTTCTCCTAGGCACCTGGGTGGAATATTCAGGCAGGCTGCATCTGGGAAGGGACAATGGGTCTCACAGGGCAGGGGGAGAAAAGGCAAGACGTAAGAGTACTTTCCTTATTGCTCAGGCCTGGGCTGGTCCCAGACACTCTCAGTTTAAACCGCTATTGAAGGCCCATCAGCTCTGACCGAAGCAGCCCCAGAATGGAATCCACTTCATGCCCTGGCCAGGCCATCCTTACTCAGCCACGGTCCTTCTCCAGGGCATGCTGTCTGTGCCCCAACATCACTGGGGGCCAGTGACACCAGGCACACAGCAGCCTTAGGATGTCAGCAGTTCAAGGGAGTGTTTGTCTTGTGGAGTGAAATATCTCAGGTCCTGGTGGGAGGGATCTATTGTGGAGAGTGAGTTCACACACAAGCCAAGCTTCGTCCAGCCTCAGGAGGTACCCAGGACTCTCTGGATAGAGATGCCAGGAAGATGTCTGCTCTACAGAGTTCATGGGGTCACAAAGTCATGGTTCAGGGAAAGCCGTCTTCCGGGGTACTTGACCTCTGGGCCGCAAGTGTAAGTTCTGAACCCTGAACTGGTCGGGCTGGGGCACCGGGTGCACACAGAACCTGGGTCAAGTCCCCCAACCCTGCCCACCAACTGACGGCCAACAGTGAATTTACAATCTAGCCTCTCCTTTAGTGAATAATTAGATGAGAGTTAAAACTCTAAGTCTCGTGCTGCCTCCTCTTGGTTCAAGATTTCAGATAGACAGCAAGAGAGGTTGTAAGGGTGCTGCTCTGAACCCACCACCAGGGGGCGCAGGTGGGCAAGTGCTGCTGTCCATCCCTGCAGGGTTTCCAGAAAGTGAGAGGCTTGCTGCATCACTTTTTATATCGCTTTCCTTGGAAATTGCAGGAAAAGACTAGAAATAAGCAGTAGTAGCAGCAACAGCATATGCAGGTTGGCGCTCTGGGACAGCGACCTCTGAAGGCATCGGCCAGTGGGGTGCCCTGTTATTGACCAGCGTCCCCTAGAGCCCCTCATGCCTCTCTCTCAACACTGAGAAACCCTGTCTACTTGCTATGTACCCCCACTTTGTCCATTACAAAATAGGTATGATAATGGAACCCATCTTAGCAGGTTGTAGAATTAATGGCTTAAAACACACAAAATGCTCTAAGCCAGTGGTTCTCAACCTTTCTGATGCCGCGACCCTTTAATACAGTTCCTCATGTTGTGGCGACCCCAACCCTAAAATTATTTTCGTTGCTACTTCATAACTGTAATTTTGCTACTGTTTTGAATCGTAATGTAAATATCCGTGTTTCCTGATGGTCTTAGGCTCTACAGCAGCAGTTCTCAGCCTGTGGGTGTGCTGCATGCCGTCCTCCACCAGACAGAGTCACCTAAGACCATCGGAAAACACAGGTATCTACATTACGATTCATAACAGTAGCAAAATTACAGTTACGAAGTAGCAACGGAAATAATTTTATGGTTGGGGTCCCCACAACACGAGGAGCTGTGTTAAAGGGTCGTGGCGTTAGGAAGGTTGAGAACCCCTGCTCTGGGCTGTGATGAGCCCTCAGCACAGTGGCTCCTTCTGTCCCCTGCTCATTTGTCAGGGCAGCCCCACACCACTGCCCAGGAAAGCTCATTTCTGGGGCAGTGTCTCAGCTCCCTGATTCAGGCTGTCTCTGAGCACCCAGGTGATCTGGGACTGACTGTGTGGGCCATCACGAATAGCAGGGCCCACTCCAGGTCTGTGGGTCTGACTTCGTTCATGAGGTTTCCTAGGATCTGAAGGGTTGTGTGTCCATGGCGGCCTGGGAAGCCCAGGCTTCATGCCATTTCTCTGGGCCTAGCCTCATGCAAGCTCCCTGAGCCCAGTCTCATGCAAGCTCCCCAAGCCCAGCCCCTTGCAAGCTCTCCGAGCCCATCATCATGCCATCTTCCCGGGCCCAGCCTCATGCCATCTCCCTGAGCCCAGCCTCATGCAAGCTCCCTGAGCCCACCTCCCTTTCCCCATTAACGTTTCATGGAACAAGATGCACCGAAGGAAGGAAGGGGGATCTGCTGAGAGCAGTGGAAGAGGGAGAGTGTCTTTGATCACTCTTTATTGTGTCTGTTTAAAAGATGGCATCATGGCTCACCCAGGGGGTCAGTGATTCACACGCCGGTCACCGGTGCCCTTCAAACAGGTTCCTGCAGCGGTTTTCAGGGCGGCTTGGCTGCGTCCCTCTGCATCTCCTGGCCGACCCCAGGAGACAGAAGTGGAGACCCTTGGTTACCGGCCAGAAAGAAGGAGTGGGTGCTGAGGGGAACCGAGGAAGCTGGGGGGAGGTCAGGCAGGCAACCTGGCCTCCTCTGTTCTACTTCCTGTCCCCCCCAGGCTCCCTATGTTCACCCGTCACCATGTGCAAATTACCTTCTCCAGGGCCACTACACGCTCTGCTTCACCTTCTTTCTGGTGGAGTATGGAATGCAGCACACCCAGCTGGTCCTGGTCCTGGGGGCCAAGAGGAGGAGAGGGGCTGAGAGGAAGGCAGGCCCTTGGCCACAGGTGCCCCTTCAACCCTATATGCACTCCACAGGGTCTCCCTCCAACCTCTACTGCACCCCACTATTCAAGTCCCAGGGAGCCAAGGTCTTGTCTCTGTGGCTTCCAGGCCCCGTGCACAAAAGCAGATTCCAATGCAGAGTTAGGTCTTCCTTTCCTCCAGATGCCCGAGGGTTCCCCGCCCACCACCATGTCTGCTGTCCTCTGTCCTGGAAGGCCTGGGCCAGAAGGGAGCCGTGGACATAAGAGACCCTTGGAGACTAGCTGAGCCAGGATTCACAGGGTGGTTCCCACAGCCAGCCCAGCATGCTTCCAGAGCACTTCAGCCTATGTTTGACTCCCTGTGGGGTGATCGCTGGGCTTTCCACTTCCAGCCAAGCCTGCCTCAGTATGAGATGGCAGCCCCCCTCCCTTGACAGAGACCACCATGGCCTGGTGCCTATTTGTCCTGCTGACTGCTATGGGCTACTGGCCTATGGTTACCTGACCCCACCCTCTGAGCGGGGCCGAGGGGAGGCTGGACAGAGAAGCCTTTGCTCTGAGGGAAACTGAGCTGGCAAGTGAGCAGGGCAGCAGAACAAACAGGTGACTCGCCCAGCAAATGTCCAGGCCTAGCCTTCCAGGGGGCCCACTGCAGACCCCTTTCCCACTGGCCTCGAGGCGTCCAGTAGCCACAGCTATCTTTTGGAGTGCTGGCTTGTCTCACAGTTTTCCTGAGGCAGCTGGGTCCTGGGAGTGATGAGCCGAGACCCAGAGACCAGGAGGGTGGACCTGAGATTGTCTGACCTTTGGGGCAGAAATAAAGCTGCCAAACTGCACCAAATGTGGCTGAATTCAGCACTGTGTCCATTAAGTAACGAAGAAAAGCAAAGGTCTGCTTAGGAAAGGACTGCTTATTTTAGGCCTAGATTTGAGAGGGTGACAAGACCATCCTCAAATCTTTCTTTCTTTCTTTTTAATATATTTATTGATTTTTTTCACAGAGAGGAAGGGAGAGGGATAGAAAGTCAGAAACATCAATGAGAGAGAAACATCGATCAGCTACCTCCCGCACACCCACTACTGGGAATGTGCCTGCAACCAAGGTACATGCCCTTAACCAGGATCGAACCTGGAACCCTTCAGTCCGCAGGGCAACACACTATCCTCTGAGCCAAACCGGTTTCAGCATCCCAAAATCTTTCATGTTGCTCTAACCGGTTTGGCTCAGTGGATAGAGTGTTGGCCTGTGGACTCAAGGGTCCCAGGTTCGATTCCGGTCAAGGGCATGTACCTTGATTGCGGGCACATACCCAGTAGGGAGTGTGCAGGAGGCAGCTGATCAATGTTTTAACTCTCTATACCTCTCCTCTCTTCTCTGTAAGAAAATCAATAAAATATATATTTTTAAAAACCTCAAAATCTTTCACGTCATAAAAGCCAACATGGCCAGCTGTGTAAGTTGAGATGAGAAGAGAGGCGGGTCTACTGAGTGAAGATGGAATCAAAATTTCTCACAGGAACTCTCTCCTGAAATACACACATCGGGGCGGGAAGCAGCAATAATGACAACAGCCAAATGAGCGAAGGGCCCTAATGCTATAAACACTCAGAGCTGGCGATCCAGCTGGCACTGACGGAGGAGCCCACTGCACCAGCGCCTGTCTATGCGTTCGAACCCACACCTCAAAACCAGGTGCTCCTGCGTGGTCCTCACCGTTCCTGAGAGAGGAACTTGGGTGATTTCCAGCTTTCTTCTTTGTTGTACTATTCCACCTTATTTGTTTTAAATGACCGTGTGTCAGTTTTACAAAGCAAATAGAAATTTTGTTAAAGTATGCAAGCAATTAAACCAAGATATTAATATAGGTGTTCATTCTGAGTGGTGAGAAGTTGAATATATTGCTCTTTTCTTCCTTGTGTTTTTCTCTGTATTGTTTAAAATAAAATAGGTCCGTGGGCCCTTGGGTGGCCTAGAAGTAAGTACCCACCTTCTCCCAGCACCCTTTATGGCCCATGAAGTGGTGGGGCTTCAATGGCCTACACAATCTTCACCCAATAGAGTGTGGGTGGTCAGGACACATGTGAGGGTCCTCTCACTGCCAGCAAGATCAAGGCATGTGACCTTTTGCACCCCCAAGAGATGATATCCTACTCTCATCTTCACTTCTTCCCTTCTTTTTCCTTCCCTCGGGTTCTCCCCATTTTGTTGCTTGATGGGATGAGAAGAGAGAGTCTGGCTATGGAGTGAGGTGGGACTCAAAGCAAAGGTTGTGCCAGATCCCTTAGAAGGTTAGATGCCCTGTTGCCCACTCTCAGCCCCTCCAGCCTTCGTAAATGCTTAGGTCACTGCGTGCATCTAGAGGAAGAGGGAAGGCACAGTGGACCCACTAGAAACCGGGTAGAGGAACAGTCTCCCCACCTCCCCAAGCATGAATCCTTTACTCACTCATCTTCTGACAAATCCCCAATGTCCATCTGGGACCGCTTCTCATCTCTCATGGCACATGTGACCACCTGCGAGAAGCAGCAGAAGCACTTTAGGGGCTGGGGTCGGGGAGGGAGTCAACCACAGGCACCAGGCCGGACATACTCAGCCTGCCCAAGGATCAGATGGAGACGTGAAGACTGCACTGGCCCTGAGCACAATCCCACAATCCCGTAATTTCTAATTTCGGGACCCTGACCAAGGAACTGTGGCCTGGATACGGGCCACCATGACCTCCAAATTGTGTATCAGGAGACGTGGGCCCTTAGTCTCAACTCTGCCTCCTTGGGTCCTTAGAACATGTGGTACCCCATGGTAGCCTTGTCAGGAGTTAATGATCAGCTCTCTTCACTGTACAGCATGTTCTTAGGGCAAAGAGATAAAAGGTGCAATTTGGAAAGAAAATAACCCTTAGGCTGGAGCTTAAATTGGCCAAGGCAAAAAAAATGTCTACAAACATAACTGCTCACTACAACAGAAGAATGGAAAACACATCCCAGAGAGATATTTGAGTCAAACACTTCTCTTTACAGAAAATGATGATGATAGGATGATGATGGTGATGCTGCTGCTGAACATGATGGCGATAGTGGTGGTGATATAATAATGATGATGATGATGATGATGGTGATGGTGGTGATGATGATAATGATAGTGATGATATTGACGGTGGTGGTGGAATAAGGTGGGACTCAAAGCAAGGTTGTCCCAGATTCCTTAGGTGGTTAATGATGATACCTAATACTGAGGCTTTCTGGGTACTAGACACTGTTTAAGGGCTTTATAGACCAATCCTGGAGTGTGGGTACTACTAAGATACCCATCCTATCTAATAACAGAGTAATATGCAAATTGATCATCACTCCAATGCACAGATGACTGCCCCCATGTGGTCAAAGATCCTGCCAAGATGGCCACCATAAGATGGCCAGCAGGGGAAGGGCAGTTGGGAGGGACAAGGCCTGCAAGGGAGGGCAGTTGGGGATGATAAAACCTGCAGGGGAGGGCAGTTAGGGATGGCCAGGCCAGCAGAGGAGGGAAGTTGGTGGAAACCGGGCCTGCAGAGAAGGACAGTTGGGGGGAGACCCAGGCCTGCAGGGGAGGACAGTTAGGGACAGACAGGCTGGCAGGGGAGTGGTTAGGGGGTGATCAGGCTGGCAGGCAGAAGCAATTAGGGGCAATCAGAAAGGCCGGCCGGTAAGTAGTTGGGAGCTAGCAGTCCTGGATAGTGAGAAAGATGTCCTACTGGGATCCGATCTAAACAGGCAGTCAGACATCCCTCGAGGGGTCCCAGATTGGAGAGGGTGCAAGCTGGCCTGAGGTACAAACCCCCTTCCCCATGCACGAATTTTGTCCACCGGGCCTCTAGTTTTACATATGAGACAACTGAAGCCCAGAGAGATATAATGATTTGTTTGAGTATTTACTGGCAGAGCTGGATGTGGAGGCCAGGTCTCCTAATTCCTAAGCTTGTGCCCTTTCTAATACCCCAGCATGATCCCACAAGAGGTTCTCAGGGCTCATGGACACCCCAATGGTTGATCCAGGCCCTAGAGTGTTGCAATGCATGCAAGTTAGAGTGAAGGAGGATGAGAAAGAAAAGGGGGTACCCTGCAGTCCCTAGACCAGTCCTCAACATTCTGGAGCTTTCTTGATGCCGTTGTCCCTATCTTTGCCTCAATCTCCAACACACATGTGCATGGGGCAAGTTCCCCAGAAAAGCTTTGCAGGCCTGAGCACAAGCATTTCCTGGTGGGTGGTTTGGCTTTGTTGTGTGAAAGGTTTTTACCTCTTCAGCATGGTCTCCCAGGTCAATCTCCACAAACATGGATGGTTTCTGTGAATGAAGACCAAAGAGACATGGATGAAAGACTTGTGTGAGCTAGGGAGGTCAGTAGACTTTCTGGGAGTTACAGTGGACTCCTGACCCCCATTCAGGATCTGAGCAATTATCACTGGGACCACCAGACACTGGCAGTGCTCAGTGGGGGCTCCTGAGAAGCTGGGGAGAGAGCTACTGGCAGTGTAGATGGCAAGGTGTCCATGGGCCATCTCTGGCAGAGTAGGAAGAGGGAGGGATATGGCCTTTCCACATCTCCCTGCTCAACTTCCATCAGGACCCTAAGACCCAGAGGGGTTCTCCCACCTCTACCCTCTGAGAACCAGGGGCTCCAGGAGACAGGCGATGTCCAGATCTGGAGCAGCCCCTCCAAGCCCGCTTCACACCTGCTCAACTGGGAAGCACCTTCAATTCTGCCTCCAGAAACCTACCTGGGACCCCACGATACCAGGTGGTAAAGGCTCGCACTGAGATGTGAGAAGCCCAGGCAGCTCAGGTGTTGCTGCCCCTTATTGGCACCTTGGCTCAGTCCAGAATGTGCTTACAATGGTGGCACTTTAATCAACACCAAGGGAAGTATTTGGGGTGTGTGTGTGGAGGATTCCCCAGAATCCCTGGAATCACACCAAGGACCATCTGTTGTAAATCCTGGCAAAACACATCCAACTATCTCTCCATTCCCTACCACACAGATTAGGAAGGAGAATGACAGCACCTCCCCTCAGAAAGTGCCCCGTGCCAATTGCTACCTTAGCACTGACATGTCTCTGGCCAATGCATCAGGGCCTGGAACTCGGGGATGTTTTCCTGGGCCAAGGTCAACCTGAGTGTTGCCTCCTGTCAAGGACCCACGTGCCTTTAGCCACTGCACTGTTTGGAACTGGGATGCCCCAGCATGAGGCCAAGAGCACAGAGCTTGACCTGGAAGGCTCTCTGGGATCAGGGCAAGGCTTGGCCCAGCCTGTTCCATGGTCCTATCTGGATGACTTGGGACCACACATCTCCAGCGTGCTCGAGGTCTAGCAGGGCTACCCATGATAGGCCTCTCCCTCAGACATCTGTCACCAAATTAAAAAGCTCTTGCCTCTTTTTCCAGGTCTTCCAGCGTTATGGACTCTAACTCCTGTTCCTGTAAGAAGACACCAAACATGTGAATAAAGGCAGGACTCTGATCCGAGGGGACAGCAGCACATGGATGTTCAAGGACCACAGCCTGACCTTGGCCTTCTGGGAGCATTTGTTTGTGTGCTCATCGTCTTCATGCTCCTCTTGGTCGCTGGCCTCTGAGTCACTCTTCTCAGCCTCTGGCTTCGGCTTTCCACTCTCATGGTCCAACTTTTCAAGGGCGTCCTGGTCCTTCTCCTGCTGGTTTTCTTCGAGGTTCGCATGACTGTAGGAGTGAAAATAAGGTTTGGAATCGGTGTCACGGAGACACTTCCAGATGACACCTTTCTCCTTCTTGGGCATCGGCGGCTCTGGGAACAGCTCGAGCCTGGATACGGAGGCAGAGAGGGACCTGAGTGTGCAGGGCCTGCCTCCTTTCTGGGGGCAGAGGGTGGGTGGGCAGACACGTCAGAGCAGGAGGGGAGGGGCTGTGTGCAGAGGCTGAGCAGTGATGCTCAGATTGCGCCTGTCCACTATCCTGCACACCCAGACCTTTCCCAGCATGAGGCCCCGCAGGCCCCGCCATCTGGGGTGACACCACCCCTTTTGGGGGACAGGTGCCAGCTCCAGGACTCTGGGCCACCACACAGCTGTCCTTGGAGGGCGGTGGGGAGTGGAGGGGCTTGTAGCCCTGAGAACCACCCTGGTTCCCCCTGCCTCAAACCCTCCCTCTGAACCCCGGGGTCCTCTCAGGATACCTAGGGCTCCTTCAGGGCCTCCAAGTCTTCATCTTGGTGCTGGCCCCACTTCCCGCCCCTTGGTGAAGACCACCCCTGTGAAATCAGCCAGGCGGTGAAAGAAAAACACCACGTGATCTTACTCATTTGTGGACAATAAAGAACGTTATAAACAAATGGACAAAAATATAGATACAGAGGCCGTAAAGCATCAAACTGTCAAATTACAGCGGAAAGGTTAGGGAGAGGTGGGGGAGGATAAGAGATCAACCGAAGGACTTGTATGCATGCATATAAGCATAACCAATGGATGCAAGACACTGGGGGGTGAGGGCATGTATAGGAGCGAGGGGGGGCAATGGGAAGATATGTATACATATAATACCTTAATAAAAAATGGAAAAAAATAAATAAAAATAAAAAATAATTTAAAAATGTTAAAAAAAGAAAGAAAGAAAAGAAAACCACCCCTGCCGGACAAAGCCCACTTACCAGACGGTGTCTTCGGCGTTGCTTTTGAGGTCCTTTCCCTGATCTTCAGACTCTGCGGAGGAAGGAGCAGGTTGTCAGAACGCTTCTGCGTGTGGTGCGGGAGTGCCGCTGGCCAGCCCGAGGCCCACAGCTCAGCCCTGCGAGGACGGGTGGGGCCAGCCCACAGGGTGAGCTCAGTGTGGGCCTGATGACTAATGGTTATGACTAAAGCCAGCCTCCATTTTTATCCTGACAGGTTGTCTCCTGCCCTGACGACACCCACTCTGCACAAGGCCCCACCCACACCACCTCTGCCTCTCTAAGCAGAGCTTGGGTGAACCCTGAAGCACTGACTTTACAGGGGCAGCCCGGACATCCGCCTGCTCAGCACACTGAGGGAGGGAAGGGGGGGCAGGAGGCGGGTCCCAACGGGCCAGCCTCTCCCATAGGGAGGCCCATTTAGCCCCTGGAGATGGCACTTGAGACACACGGCTTGTCCAGGAACCTCCTGTCCTTGTTCCTCCTCAGAAGGTCGTGGCCAGGGGGTTTACTGGGTCATTTTCCCAAGGAAAGTGCTGAGGTCCCAGCTAGTCTCGATCTTTGTCCAGTGCACTCAGTAGTCTGAGAACCTGCCTGGCATCCAGGGAGCTGTTCTTCCAGCCGCAGCCTCACATACACAGCGATTGTCAGGAAATAATGAAGGTAAAGCTGCATTTTGGTGACTTTGGCAGGATCAGAGCATGAGCTGCGTGAACTGTTTTCACCAGGACAGAGACCTCTCTCACTTCCAGGCTTACCAGCCAGGAGAGCTTCCGAGGATTTATGCAGGAGGGGTTCCCTAACCCTCTTTAGGACCTGAGCGAGCCTCTGAAGACACTCAAGATCACGACATTGAAAGTTCTGTTTCTGTGCAGTCCCACCTGAGCCAGGAAGGGTGGAGATGCTCGGCTGCCTGCAGTAGTGGCTCCTCCCACAAGCCGCTTGGTCCCCTCCACCCCCACCCAGGGCTCTGATGCAAGCACAGCCTAGGGGGAGTTCCAAGCTTTAAGTACTGCTTTTGATAGAAGACATAGCCAGGGCACCTCTGAACAGCTCCCGACTTGGAGAATCGCCTTACAGAATTTGGTTTTCGGATCCGCTACTCCAGGCCTTGCGTTCAGCATTGTTTCGGCTCACAGGCCTTGGGGCTGGGACGACTGCCCGAGAGAGGAGGTGATGGCCCGGTTCCTAGTGGGTGCCCTGCACCCTGATCCTGCTGTTCTAAGGAGTCTGATCTGCTGGTCCTTGCCTTCTCTCATGCTGGTCCTCCTCTGACACATCTCTCGGACCCCTGCCATCCTGGGCTTTAGAGGAAGCTTTTCATCGCTGCGGGCCTTCCTAGTGCTCAGCACAGGTGGCCTCGGGCTGTGTCATCTGAGCATTGTCTTGAGTTCCCTGGGGAACTGAACTAGGTGTTCTTCCTCCTCCTTATTCTTCATGCCCCACAGGCTCTCGGGCCTGAGGGGGCAGACACTGGCCAAGCCAGAGACAAACAGCGCTGAAGGCCAAGGGCAAGGATTTGAGAGGGGGCACAACTGTGTCCTCAGAGAATATTTTAGGAGTTGGGACAGTAGTCCCACTTACACACAGTTTCAGTTCTTAGGTCACCTGTAGTCTGAAAATATTAATGGGAAATGCCAGAAAAAAACTATTAACACGTCTTCATTTTTTTTGTGTGTGCATTCTGAGTTGCATGAGGAAACCTCTCACTGTCCCATTCCATCCTGCCCAGGATGCGAATTGTCTTTCTGTCCAGCTCACCCTTGTTGTGTATGCACTTTGCCGGTTAGTCACTGGGCAGCCACCCTGGTTATCAGATCCACTGTGTGGTGGTACCCCCATGCTTGTGTTTGAGTAACTCTTATCTTATTAATAATGGCCCCAAAGCACAAAAAAGGTGGTCCTGACCATTCTGTTAGGACAGAGGTGGGCAAACTCATTAGTCAACAGAGCCAAATCTCAACAGGACAATGATTGAAATTTCTTTTGAGAGCCAAATTTTTTTAAACTTAAACTTCTTCTAACACCACTTCTTCAAAATAGACTCGCTTAGGCTGTGGTATTTTGTTGAAGAGCCACACTCAAGGGGCCAAAGAGCTACATGTGGCTCGCAAGCCGCCGTTTGCCCAACCACTGTGCTAGGCCAAAGAGGAGCTTCTTTTCAGAGAAAAGGTGTGTATGTGTAGGAGAAAACACAGCACATATAGTGTTCAATAATATCTGTGGTTTCAGGCGTCCACTGGGGGTCTTGACATGTATCCTCCATGAATAAGGGGAACCAGAGTAGCTCTCGAGACATCCCTCAGGGAGAAAAGGAGCAGTGCAGCCTCCGCCTCAGATAAGAGGGCTGATTCATGGTCAGTAGCATTTAAGTAGGATTTAAAAACTGACTTCTTTTGGAAAATCTTTAGAAGCCCATGGGCCCATGCACGTGCGTGTGTGTGCATGTGCATGTGCTTTGTATGTGCTTGTTTTAGAAGACACGGGGCCACCCTGCCAGTGTGGCCTAATGGTTGAGAATTAACCCACGAACCAGGAGGTCACGGTTCAATTCCTAGTCAAAGCACATGCCTAGGTTGCAGGTTTGATCCCTGTTAGGGGACATGCTGGAGGTAGTCACTCAATGATGTTTCTCTCTCATTGATGTTTCCAACTCTCTCTCTCTCTACCTTCCTCTCTCCCTCTCTCTCTCTCTCTCAAAAAAAAAAAAAAAATCAGTAGAAGACATGGGGCTGTCCCAGACAGATCAAATACTTTTTCTTCCTATTATGTATCTGGCAAAAAGAGTCGTGCCCTAGACAGTTTGGCACAATGGATAGAGCTTCGGCCTGTGGACTGAAGGGTCCCGGGTTTGATTCCAGTCAACGGCACATGCCCAGGTTACAGGTCTGGTCTCCAGTATCGGGCATGCAAGCGGCTGTCAATCAATCATTCTCTATCTCTCTCTGCCTCTCCCTTCCTCTCTGAAATGAATAAAAATAGATTAAAAAATAAAAGAATCAGTAAAGAGAGAGACATTATTTCTCTTTCCCCCATTTTAAGATGTGGACAAGGCCTGGGGCAGCCCCCCTGGTGTGTGGCTGGCGAGGCTCCTGCTCTGCACCCTTAGGCTCGGGTTCTGGGAAGCCGAGGCCCCTGTGCAGCCTGGGACCCTGGGGCCTGGGTGGTGGGACCACAAGCCCGCAGAAGCCTTCCTACCACTCCTCCGTGGCAGTTATTGGACACATGCCCTCTGTTGTCCACTTGCAAAATTTCCCACGCAGATTCAGGTAGATCTCCTCTTCTGGGAACTTGGAGAATGTGTGGCCATGCTCAGAGCCTGAGCGGGAGGGAGGTGGAGGACCAGCAGCTCCTCTCTCCTCAACAACACACCTTTGGACTTGAACACCAGAGGAGAAGAATTATGTTCATAGCCCAACCTCTGAAAGTCGCCCCTAGAGCGTGAACAAGCAAGCTATAGTTCCCTTTTTACAGTTCCATGTCTTCAGCCTAACTCATCAAAGGCCACCTGCTGGCCAGAGGCTCCCAGAACCAGCAGGACTCTCAGTCACTGCCTTCCTCCCGCCAGCTCAGAGCCTGCTGCTCTGGGGAAAGTGCCATGAGGAGCCGGAGTTGGGGAGGGAGACGGCAGGGTGGGGGTGGGGGGCTGAGTCTGGGGTTAGCTAACGTTCAGGATGCAGGTCCATATAAGAACCAGGGTGTTTTGGGATCCATTCCCACTTCCACCACACCTCACTTGACATGATTAGAAATAGCCTGGAGTGGCAAACTCAGCTAGCATAAGGTGTAAACCTACAGACTTTGTCAATGAAAGGCCACCTTTGTGCCAAGTGTGACAGACAGTACCCTCCTCCGCAGAGTCATGGCCGACCCCAGGCCCAGGAGGCGCTGTGGTTCCCTGAGTGAGACGGAGGCTAGACTCAGATACCAGAGTACAACCCGACACTGCCTGTGCCTGCCCTCCCGGGGCTGTGGTATTCTCCACGTGGCTGACAGCTTTGCAGGCCCAGAGGGCTCCCCAAGGTCCAGTGGGTCCTCACCCACTTCATCCAGTTGGCCATCCACCCTGAGGGCTGACACTCAAGTGGGCCTGACCTGAGCCCCAGGGGGGCGTGTCACTTGAAAACCTCAATGTGCAGCGCCCCCCCCTTGGCCCTCATGTTTGGGGCAAGGGCAGGGGGGGCAGGCGGGAGGTCCCCTGTGCTGGTGGGGACCCTACCTAGCTCCTTGGACGGCTTCTGGATGCCGCTCGGGGGGTCACCTTTCTGGTGTAAGCTGCCCATGCTCTGGCTCCTCTGCAGTTCAGCCCCCTCGCTGGTCCCCTTGGGGTGTCCGGTGGCCACCCCCAAAGGAGGAGCCCCAGCGCCTGGCCGGTGCCTCCTGTACATGGTGGCGGCCTCCTTCTCCATCCTTCTCCTCCCTTCAGGTCTCAGGAAAGAAGAGGGACCGGGCCTCAGACGGAGGGCATGCCTTCCAACCTCTTCCGAGGTGAGCAGCCCAAGAGTGTGCCCAGTGGGGCCCCGTTGCTAAGTGTCCCCTGTGACATCACACAAGGTCAGAGGTCATCCAGAGCAGCCCTTCCCTCAGGATGCTGGGTTCCCCTCCTTCCAGGCCTTCCTGTCTTGTCTCCCAGAAAAACAGAGGAAGAGGGGCCAGGGGACCTGATGAGGCAGAGTGGGCACAGAACAAAGCAGGGCAAAAGGATGAAGGACTCAGAAGAGGTGGTGGGTCTGCAGGCTTCTCAGTGGTGAGGCAGAGGTATTTTCTCTGCCTGTGTGACGAGAGGTGCCCTCGACTTCAGAGGCAGGGCCGCCCGGGATGGGCAGGCTTAAGCTGCACTGACCAAGAAACCCCACTTAACTCTGCATTTCAGCCTGTGTTTGCTGGCACTGGCACCACAAAGTATCAGGGCCTGCATGCCTTAACCATTTTCCTTCTAGAGGCCTCTCTCCTGGGTGTGCAGATGGCTGTCCCGTCCTTGCATAGTCATCCCTCTGTGCACATCTGTGTGTCTGTGTCCTGATCTCTTCTCACAAGGACCCGTCACATGGGATTAGGGCCACACTAAAGACTTCATGTAACCTTAACACCTCTCATTCATTCATTCATTCGTGTTCATTTAAAAACCAGTTTTATTTATTTTTAAATGTTTTTTTTTTTAATTTCACAGAGGGAGAGGGGGAAGAGATAGAAGAAACATCAATGATGAGAGGGAATCACTGATTGGTTGTCTCCAGCACACACATTAGGGATCGGGCCCACAACCTGGGCATGTGCCCTGGCTGGGAATCAAACCATGACCTCTGGTTTTTAGGGTGACACTCAACCACTGAGCCACGCCAGCCAGACTTCCAACCTCCAAATACAGTCACAAGTCTGAGGCACTGGGGGTCAGGGCTTAGTCACTTGGTTTTGGGGGGACACAATGAGCCCATACCAGAACCTAACAGGTCATTTCTGATACCCTAACTGAGCACACAGTTTTTCTTCCTCCAATCATCCAAGACCTTGGGGACAACCAGCCGATTGCACTTGGGGTGCCATGACTATTCAGAATGAAGCAGAAGTGGCTCCCTAATTTCACCTGCACTCTATCTCCTCAAACAAATTGCTTGTAGTATCTTAGCTCATGGGAGGCCTCGGTCACCAAGTCAAGTGTCAATGCAGGGACAGACATGGTGCCCACCTACCTGAGACCTTCCTCAGTGGCACCTGACCTTGGAGGCCACCGATGAAAGTCACAGCAGTGGGCACTGAGGGACAGCTCATGCCTTCAGGAAACAGGTTTCTGGAAAAAGAACAGGTGAAAACGAAGCCACCTGTGACCTGCCTCTGGGGTCCTGGGAGAGGGCCTTCTGTTCCCCTGTCCCCCAGTGTTTCCCCTTTCATCCCTTCCACATCCTCCCATGGGGAAGAACTTAGCTCCCCTGGCTCCCTCTGCTGGGCCTTGGCCTGTAGGGAGCTGGAGTCACCCTGGCCCCTGGATACTCTCCTGTGGTCCTGCTGGATGCTCATGTCTGGGCTGACGGGTGTCCACGGCTCTCACCTCATTCATGGGCAGGCGCTTTGCCCTTTGCCAGAAACCAATCCTTGTCTAATAGAAAGATGTGGACAGGAAGCCCGGAAGGCTGGTAAACAACCTTAAATGCTCTGAAAGATCAGAGCTGAAACATTGTTAGCTGAAGCAGCCTCCACCTTTGTTTTTTGTAAATTTGTTATTAAAATTTCATGCCTAAAGGCTATGGGTGTATCCTATAGTCTTAATAAAAGGGATAGCTAGGCCAGAGCGCGGTGCAGTCCTTCCACTAGAGATGGGCAGCCGCCCGGCCCCCAATATTCCCAAATTCATACTTTTCTAGACTCTTTTTATTTGTGTGCAGCCTTCTCCAGAACCCGAACCCTGAACTGGAACCCTGAACCACGCGGGACGTGAAAGGGGTTCCTACACCCCTTGGCACCCCTGCAGCCCCCACCAGCCCTCAGCTGCCCCTGCCCAGAGCAGACGGGAGGGGAGCTGGAAAGAAGCAGCAACAGCACACCCTCCCCAAGTCCTTGCTCCCACTGTCACCCTAAGTCCTGTGGCTGCAGCACCCCCCAAACAGCTGATTCTTCTCAGAACAGCTGACCCAGGCTGGAATTTAAAAAAAAAAATTGAATGAAAACCAAATGAAGAAAAAGAAAGGGATCAGGAAAAGAGAATGTGCATTCTTCTCCCCAGAGGTAGGTGGCATCCTAGAGGCCTTGTCATGCATCTAGCTCCTCCCTCTCCCTCTCCAGAAGGGACACCACCTCTGCTCAGTGGCAAGGGAGGTCTGGAGCCTCCTGCTCCTCCTCTCCTGGGAGGCGGTTGGTTGGTCCTCAAGCTGGCAGCCACTGTGTTCTCAGACAGTAACACCCTCTCCCTCCACACTGGAGGGTCCTAGCGGAACACCTCCCAATGGCCCTCAGAGTGCCAACCCACTTTTCCATCCCTTGGCTTCCAGCTCATCGGAAGCCTCACACTGACCCTCGCCTGTGATCACAGGTGCATCATCCATCTCCCCACCTGCCCGGCTCCATCCCCCCCATCTCCCATGTGTGTGCAGTTACCCATGGGCACTCCCGGGAAACCAAGCCAGTCCTCAGAAAGAATAAAAGGTCTGTTTTAATTGGAAGGTAAAATACTTCACAAATCATTAGTATCTTATAAACGGAAACATTCAGTTACAAATCCATGTTAAAAATCGCAGTCTGGTGCAGCCAAAGTTTATTTTTTGCAAGGTTCCCCCTCCCCCCCCCCTTTTTGTGTGACAAGTGATGTTATTATCTGGCATCTAGATGGAGCTGGAAGGACAGAACTTGCAAACAGAACGGAGATGGCACAAGGGCACGTGGTCCTGTGTGTCTGAACAGTGCTTTCCAAAGCCGCTGCTTGCCGCTGTGAGGACCGTCTGGGGAAAGTCAGCAGGCAGCTCCCCTGGCTTTCCAACCCCAGCCCCGCCAATGGAGAGCAGCCCCCACCGCCGCTTCTGTGGGCTCCTCAGAAACAACGCGCAATACCACCCCCGGGGCCCAGGGGGCGTCTGCACAGCCGAGCGCCTCCCATTTCAAGTTCAGGATTTCTCCCCGGGCTGGGCTCGGTTTCCTGTGGAGGACTGGTAACCAGCTCCCATTCCCTTCTCGGCCCCGGGCTGTGGCACCCTCCCCCTCGATGAGTCCAGGTTTGGATGACCCGAGTTATTTCATATCAAAGAGCTAATTAAAAACGTTAAGAAAATCAGTTTGAAAATAATGCACATTTCTGTTTTTTTAAAATATTCCCCAAGCTTCTACTTTTAAGCCCCACCGACAGCACAACAACACAACTGGTGCTTGAAGTGGGGGCCTGGCGGACCCCTCTCGGCAGCCCAGGGAGCGTCTGCGGGCGGCCGGCTGCCTCAGCAGACAGCGGGGAGGGACTCTGACCTCCAGGAGCGAAGTCTGGAGACCCTCCCCCCAGAAACTCTCTGCAGAAGAACCCTGTATCCCCAAACCATCAAGAGCATCCTCAAATCTCCGTGCGGTTCTGCACATCCTGACTGCAGAACCGTCTGACTCTCTGGCCAGGACCGCTACCAGCATCCGAAGCTGAAACCAGGAGCCGCCCGCCCGGCGCTGGGCCAGCGGGCTCCAGGAAAAGAACAACGCTCGACTCTGTGCGGAGGCAGGCCCCGCAGGCGCCGCGGAGGCCAGCGAGGCAGCAGTGCACAGGAGGCGGGAGCGCTCCTGCAAGGCGCAAGGCATCCTGCACCGGTCCAGAAAGGCCAGCTCAGGCCACCTGCCCAGCAGCGTGAATAAAGTGCGTGGCAATCACGGGAACAGCCCAGGAGAGTCTCAGGAGTTCCGTGAGCCCGACGCTTGTCATCTACGCCAGCAAGAAATGTGGATCCCTTTGCTTCCTCACTCTGCCTTCTTGTCGGTCTCCCTCCTTCGCAAAGACTGTGGGGTTCCTGGTGCAGCTCACGGAGCCCTCCTGGGGCAGGACGTCCTCCAGGCTTCAAATGGAATGGGTGGAGACCTCGGACTGCTGCCTGATGTAGCTTTGAAAACTCTTATCTCCGATGGGGTGTTCCCTGCAAAGGGGAGGTGGGGGAGAGGAGAACATGAGGCATAGCCCTCCATTGCCCTTGCTCATCTGCACTTTTTAAGAGTCTCTTTTCTAGCCCTAGCCGATTTAGCTTAGTGGATAGAGCGTCAGTCAGACCGAAGGGTCTCGGGTTCGATGCCAGTCAAGGGCAGCTATCTCGGTTGCAGGCTCCTCCCCGTCCTGGACCCTGGAGGCAACCAATTGATGTGTTTCTCTCACAGCCATATTTGCCTTTCCCTCTCTCTTCCAACTCTCTCTAAAAATCAATGGAAAAATATCCCCGGGTGAGGATTTAAAAAAATAAGAGGCTTTTTTTCTATCTGTATATGTGATGTGTATTCTTTGTAATTAATGTGAAAAACAGAGACAAGCAAAAGAAGAAAGACTTAGCCCAAAGCCACCTGTGGAGGCACCCACTGTGACCTGTCACTGTGTAGGTCTCATGTGCACACATGGCCGTGTTGCATAGAGCGTGTGCCATGCACCCACATGTGTGTGGGAACCCTGCGCTCCACAGGGGCACGGTGCTGTCTGCTCAACGCCTGGCCCCAGGGTCGCAGGTGCTCAGGCCTGAGCTGCCCGAGCGCTTGCACGGCTGCTGCCGCAGGAGGAAGGATGCGCTCCAGGCTGTTTCAACCTCGGCTTAACCACGTGTAATCAAAGACAACGTTTTTAGAAGGTCCGCGCAGCTCTCTCGACAGAGGGGTGCAAAGGAGTGTCTACAGAGCGAGGATGACTCCTCTGGGAGCAAAGACGCACCAGCCACCCTGGGAGGTGCTCGCTGGTGCCGGGCTCTTGTGAGCAACTGGTCAAAGGAGGCTCGCCCTCGCAGAGCCCTTCATTCCCCTTCCCAGAGCAAACCCACCCCTGCCAGGAAAGGAGGGAGGAAGGGAAGTAGGAAGGGAGGAGGAGACAGGCTGGAGGAAGAGAGGGAGGGACAAGACAAAGATGAGGGCTAGTCCACCAGAGCTGGCCTCGAGAGAGAGGGGGAAAGGGCTGGTTTGCTGGCCCAGGAAAGCCTAATTGTGAATGTGAATGAGTTGGGAAGGCAGGAGGGGAGAAGGGAGAGAGCGCTGCTCCCGGGACACTGCCCAGAGGGCCGGAGAGTGAGGTGAGGCCTGCTCTGAAGGAGCTGGGGGCCTGCACAGTCCCCACTGCACACCGGTGGCTCTGGCAGGCAGCACCCTCCTCCCCACTGGAGCTCCCTGCAGTCTCTCCCCCAGGCCCCCACACCCTTGCCGGGACTTCCAATGTGCCCGGGCGCCATACTCACTGGCTCCCATACTTGGTCTTCTTGAACTTGTCCCTTTTGTACTGGGCGTGCTCCTGCTCCAGGGCCCCGACCCTGGCGATGACCTGCTTCAGTGTCTTATAGGTCTCCTGGGGGTCATCGATGATGAAGGTCAAGTACTCCTCTTGCTCTGGGCCGTCATACACAGATCTGCTCCCACAGGCCTCTGCACCGTTGGGGACAGGGCGGAGGTCAGTGCTTGGGGAAGCACCCTGGACTCTTCAGGTAAAGGCTGACCATTCACAGGCAAATGCCCCAGAAATAGCAGCTGTTCCTACCAGCCTGGCCGATGCTGAGTGCTGGGGAACCCTGCAGCGCCAGAAAGCCAGGGCCCGGAAACCGGGGCATCTGAGGGTCCAATGCCCCCGTGCCAAGGCCCCAGGCCCTCCCTGACAGCCCTGCCCCTGGGTGACCTGCATCATCCATGCCCCACTGGCTCATCAAGCCGGGAACAGCAAACATCTGTCTGCTCCTGGACACTGGACCAGGCTGGCTAGAGGGACTGTGGGACTGGACATGAGCAGGCTGGGGAGATGAGCTCGAGGACATCTCCTCTCGGCCAGTCTGTGCGGGCGGTTTCCTCAGACCTCCACCAGCCCCACCTGCTCAGCTCCTCGCTCCTGCAGCCTTCAGTGACCCACAGGAGGCATCCAGACACCTGAACTGGAGCAGCCCCACGCCTGTCCCCTAGCACCGGTCCCGGCCCCTCCCATCTGCCCGACAGCTATGCTGGGCCCCGTGCTATAGGGCCACCGAGAGACCAAGTGGGATGACATGTGCTTTGCAGGGCGCCTGCCCCGGCGAGCCAGCCTCAGGAGGGCCCCTCGCCTCATCGTACTCTGTCCATTATCACAGAAAGCTCTGGGGTCCAGACTGACGGACCTCAGAGGGAAGCTAGGGGAGGGTGGGGGGAAGGAGGAGAGATCAACCAAAGGACTTGTATGCATGAATATAAGCCTAACCAATGGATATGAACACCAGGGGGGTGAGGGCATGAGTTGGGGGATGGGGGGGTGTTAATAGAAGGATAAGGATACATATGTAATACCTTAATCAATAAAGAAATTAAAAAAAAATAAAAATGGTTCTATTTATATGAAAAAAATAAAAAGGAAAGCTCTGGGATCCATACAGTGGAGTCTGCTTCTGCTCAGGGGGAACCTCTAGATTCTAATTGAAAAATCACAAGTGTGCGCAAAGGAAAATGAAAAAGATGTAAAGTTTGAAGAAAAAAGGGGGTGTGACATGAGGAAGAAAAGGGACAACAGAGTGGAGAAGAGGAGCCCCGGGCCCCCGAGCTCGAGTGTGAGCTCAGCCTCCTCCTTGGAAGTGAAGCGCAGGTCGGGTCTGAGCCACACCACCCCCAGCCACTGCTTGTCACCGCGTGGCTTTGGGCAAGTTACTTAAGCGCCAGAGCCTCAGTTCACCAGTGCCCCCGAGTCTCCTGCGCCCGGGGCAGCGGGAGTGCGGGCTGTGGTGGCTGCTGTCCTAAGGACAGAGGGAGGGACGGGTGCAAAGGACCGTCACCGCCACGTGGACAGGTCAAGAGAGCTGAGACCTGGGTAAGCAAACGTGTGTGAAGCTTGTTAAAGAAGCAGAAGCAAAAGGCAGCCCTCACTGCCAGGACAGGACAGGTGTCTGCGGCTCAGATGAAGAGTCACCAAAGGCCCGGAGGAGGACGGGCGATGGGGACGGGGAGAAGGACCCAGGCACCGAGCCGCAGCCCTCCGCAGCTCCGGGTGCTGTGCTCACTGCTCCGCGGAGCTTGTTCCCCTCAGTCTCGAATTAAGCCAATGGGCTGGTGGTGGTGCCGCCCCATTTCACAGGCGAGGAAGTCGGGGCCCGGTGAGCGACTTGCCCAGTGTGTCTCATAGCAGATGCCAGAGCTGGCTCTGGATCGAGGCCTCTAAGTCCTGGGAGAGCTCCATCCCGGCCGGGCACCACAGAGCGTGGCCGGTGCGGGGAGTGTGGGAGGAACCTGGGAGTGGCCCAGACCTGAGGACACCCAGCACTAAGGGGGGTTCGGGGGGGGGGAGGGGGTTGAACTGCCAAGACCACAAAGAACGAGGAGCCGTAAGCCACACACCTATCAGATGCAAAATTCTTGAATGGGATTAGTAAATAGATTATGAGCGAGGCTCAGGAAGGAGAAAATAAAACCAGCATCAACTAGAACAGATGATGGTAAGCACACTACTCCCTCTCTCAGAGGGTTATAAAGCCGAGACAGGGAAACGGCTGGAGTGTGCGCATGCTGGTTTCACAAAGCAACTGACACACTTCCACAAAGTAGCCGGGAACCAGACACAGCGCCCGAGGACGGGACAGGCGCCGACCATCCCCGGCCCCCGGCCCTGATCTGTCTCCCAAACAGATGCCTAACCTGCAGGAGGTGCCAACGCCGGCACCACACAGACCAGGCAGGCCCAGAGGGGCTCACGGGCACATCTGGGAGAGACTGTGGGTCCGGCTCCAGACCACCACCATAAGGCGAATATGGCAGTCAAGTCACGCTAATTTCGTGGTTTCCCAGTGCATACAAAAGTGGTTTCGCTACACTGTGGTCTATTGTGTGAACAATAGCGTATGTGTAGAAAAACCGATGTACAAAACTTAATTAATATTATTTTAGGACTAAAACACCCTAACTGTCACGTGTGCCCTCAGCGAGTGGTGATCTTTCTGCTGGTGGAGGGGCCTTCCCTGATGTTGATGAAAACAGTCCTGGGAATCATAACACAGTGAGCAGAACAAGACGAGGTGTGCCTGCACGTCCCCTCTCTGACAGCCTTGCCCCTAGGTGACCTGCGTCCACCCATGCCCCCCCTCCCCAGCTCATCAGGTCACTCTGCAGAGCGGTCCACGTGTCGCCCGGGCCAGGCGGCCCCCAAGCTGCTGCGATCGGTGTGAGAGGCTGACCCCGTCCTCACCTTGCATCTTCTCCAGTTTGCTCATGTACAGGTTGAACAGGGAGTAGATGCGCTCCGTCTCCCGGTCCCCGTCGATGTCCAGCTGGATATTTGCTGGCAGACCGCTGCTCGAACACAGTGAGAACGGAAAGCACAGTGCTGTTAATCGTGGTATTGACGTTTTAAAAGACCACTGAAAACAACAGAGTGACCCAACACCGAACTCATCCCAGATGGGCATTTGTGGGCGGTTTGTGTAATAATTCGCCAGCACTGAACAGTGACCATCCGCCAGAATAGCAAGCAAACAAGGCAGCTTCTTCTGCTATGAAATAACCTCGAATAAAAGTATGCACTTGGGCCGTGTGCCGTGAAGGGTCGGTTGGCTGCCCCAGGGAGGGACGAGTGGGTCCCTCTCCTTCCCGAGGCTCCAGTGGCTCCTGCTCCTGCCTGAGGCTACAGCAGCGGCCCCTCCCAGACACAGCACCCAGCCTCTCTGGGGAGACAGGGCAAGGGCTGAGCACAGACTCCTGGACAGCAGGGACTTATGCCTTATCCTGAGTCTCAGCTTCTTTGCCTGTGAAGCTGCATTTCATCTTTCCGCCTCTGAGAGCTTTGGGGGCATGCGTCACATCC
The DNA here is from genome assembly GCA_027563665.1 of Antrozous pallidus. NCBI lineage: Eukaryota > Metazoa > Chordata > Mammalia > Chiroptera > Vespertilionidae > Antrozous > Antrozous pallidus. The sequence continues at coordinate 74,054,834 of CM050519.1, forward strand.
ACAACCACAACAAACAGCAGTTGTCACTTTTGTCACAGTCACATGGGGCACAGGGACTGGCCAAGTGTGAGCCACCAGGCCTCCCTCCAGGATGGCAGAGAGGAGCCTCTCATGACCATCAGGGGGCCCAGCTAAGGGAGGGGCTGGAAACGATGGGCTGTCTCGGTTCCCAAAGGTGGGGAGTGTCAACTGGACAAATCGAAGGGGGTGCATCAGGAGGGCAGAATGCTTGCAGTCTTAGAAAGAACAGGCAGAAAAGCCTGCCCCTGGGGGTCTTCTCTCTGCCTGGAGCCCCTTCTCATTGTCACCCACACTGTAAGTATTGCATGCACCCCCGGCAGGGGCAGGAGAACCCAGGCAGGCCCGGAGCTCCTGCCAGTCTACAGACTGCAAGGACTCCCTTTGGGGAGGCTCTGGAGGACTAGAGACCAGCCTTAGAGGCTCAGCCTGCGGGTGTGCAGTTGGCTGAGTGGGTGGGGCCTGCATCTTAGCCCCAACTTGACCCCTTGACGAAACCTCCCTGTAGGATGCATAACCCGGGTAACGGTGCTGGCTAGCCCGGGCAGCCGGGGGCTGGAAGCCCGCAGACCTACCCGGTGCATGGGGAGCAGCCGGGGGCCGTGTCGGAGGAGGCCCTGCAGCACAGCCAGTGGCCGTTGAGGTAGGCGGAGGGGTGGTAGACGGTGAGGCGCTTCTGGTTGCACTGGCTCACTTTGGTGAGGATGTCGATCCAGGCCTTGGCCTCCACGCAGTTGTTGGCCTGGATGTACAGCGCCCGCTCTGGCTGGATGACCTGGAACATCTGGGGAGATGGAGAGTGGGCTTGGGGGCCGCCCAGCAAGGACCAGGGGGTCATTATTGTCGATGCCTACACGCCCAGGGGCTGCAGTGAGAGGATCTGAAACCGGCCCAGAGGCAGACAAGTGCAGTGGCTGCAAAGGGCTTTCTGCTGCCCTTGAACTTGGAAACAGAGCTGAAGCTGCTGCTCTGGGGGAGGCAGGTGCAGCAGGAGCCACGATGAGACTGCCGAGACACGTCCTTCCTGGAGCATCAGGGTCTCCAGTCGAAAGGCGGGAATAGCACCGCTTGCCTCACCCATGGGGCCTCCTAAAGCTGACTGGGGCCTTTACACAGGACTGGTTTCTTTAGGTTCCTTTACTTTGTAAACTGGGGTGGGATTCCCTGCAAGGCACATCAGAGCTCATGCTGCCCACCCTCCCATCCTCATTCCCGCTCTGCCTCCATCCGAAAGGCCTTTCACTCCCCCCACTGGCCACCCTGGGGACTCCTCTTCCTCATTCAGGCAGGTGCTGCCTCTTCCCTGAGGCTTCTCAGAGCCTCCACTCCTTTCCTATTTATTATTCACTCAACCAACTGTCCTCGGTCCTGGGGACACAGTGAGGGTAGAGAGCGTCTGCCCTCGTGAGCTTCCAGCCAACGGGTAAAACGAACACGAAGTGCGGGGCCCGAGGGAGGGCAGTCCAACGGGCTGGCTGGTGTACATGCTCAGAGTGAACACTCCTCCAGAGGAGAGCAGCACGGTTAGGAGGTAGCTGAACTGAGTGGGGAAGGCAGGGATGGGCAGTGTCCCGGGCAGCAGGGACAGCAGGAGCACAGGTCCTGGGGCAGCAGAGACAATAGGCGCAAGGTCCTGAGCATCAGGCAGGGCCGGGCCCTCCTGCAGGAGCAGGCCAGCTGCACAGAAGGGCGTTATGGGGGAGCTGAGCAGGCTGAGCCCTGGGAAGCTCTCATACGGGCTTGAGGAAAGGCCAGGAGTCAGGATGCCACCGAAGGGGGACAGTGGCTTTTCCCAGGGTCGGGTGGTGAGCACCGGGAGGAGGAAGGAGCAGGAGTCGGTGGATCTGGGAAAGGGAGTTGTGAGTCCACCACGTTCCTGAGTGAGTAGTCAGGGCTCTCTGCCGGAGACCAAGTCCCCCGTCCTGCCTGGCACACATGCTCGCTGCCCAGGCCTTAGTTGCGTGCATCTGTGCACGGCTCCAATCCCCAGTGGAAGGACGGCCGCCAGAAGGAAGCATTTTGTCCTGATTGTCCTCACAGACGGGCCCCTGCAACAGGGCTCACAACACAGCAAACCTTCAGAAACATCTCTCAAATGGAACAGGACGTGAGCCTAGTAGTCAGCACCCTGGGAAGCTGGCTGTGAGGAAGGCAACAGGAAAAAGCAGGCTGATGAATAAAGAACGCTAAAATCAGGGAATTATTCTAAACCCAAATTCAGGGCCTGACGAACGAAACAGCTCCCGTGTCCTCTGTGGATGTCTGGGAACGCCCTGGCTGAGGGCGGTGCTCCCAGCCCCCATCTTGGAGAGGGCGAGGCACAGGCAGGGAGCTGCCTGCCTAGGAGGAGGGTCTTCAGCTCCCGGAACAGGTGCAATAGTGTGAACATCCCACAGGCCCAGAGAGAAACCCATGTCTGCCACGGGACTATCTGCTCACCGATGAGTGGCCTCAAATAGCCCTGGGGAAGCACCAGGAACAGGGCAGGCCCTGACCGGTGCGGTTCAGTTGGTTGGAGCATTGTCCCAAACACCGAGGGGTCACGGGTTCGACTCCCAGTCGGCGTACATACCCAGGTTTCAGGTTCAATCCCTGGTTGGGGTGCATCTGGGAGGCAACCGATCTGTTTCTCTCTCACATTGATGTTTCTCTCTCCCTCTCCCTTCTTCTCTCTCTAAAATGAATAAAAACATATCCTCCAGTGAGGATTAAAAAAAAGAAAAGAAAAGAAAAGAAAACAGAGCAGATCGAGCAGGAGCTGCTGTCTGAGCATCCAGAGTATGCAGGATGTAACTACTCAGCCCTGGCCCAGGCAAAACAGACCCCCATGCCCCCCACAAACCCAGTGCGGCCTTAGGCACCTACTGAATACTGGAGCGTTGAGCTCTGCCAATGAGCGAGGCAGACAGACACAGGAGAGGGAGGAGGAAGGTCAGCTCCCGGCAGCTCCGGGAGCAGGGCCTGGCCTGAGGTCCTGTGCGGTGAGCCGTGAGCCTGGCGTCAGCCGCAGAGCCAGCTGAGCGAGGAAATGCTGCTGGATGCAGAGGCAGCGAGCGATGGGCTGGGATGCTGTGTAAGCAGGCCCTCCTTCCAGGGCAACGGGACCCCAGCCCTTGAATAAAATGGGGCCCTGGGAGTCCTTACAGTCCCAACTAATAAAACCAGCCTCCTTGGGGGAGAAGGAAGAGCTATGCACGGTAGAGAGCCAATGAGAAGTAGCAAGGGAACGACAGAGAGTCATCACAGAGTGGGAGGCTTGAGGAGAAATAGGACGCTGACAGCCCAGTGTCTCCCACGAGCTGGGCCTCCTGAGAGGATGCACCAGCGACCAAGGTTTCCAGGATTCCCGACAGAACCCATGACCCCACCATGCCCAGCGGCCACCTGTCACACCCAAACAGAGGGATGTCCACAAAAACTGGTCTGCATGCTTCAAAAATGCCAAGGCCATGAAACAGGGGTAAGGACTGAGGGATGTTCCAGAGAAGTAACGGACCCTGTGGCTCTGGACTGGGTGCCAGCCCGGGAAGGGGAAGGGGGGAGGGAAATAACAGCTATAAAGAACGTTACTGGAACAACTGGCAGAATTTAAATCCGGACTGTGGATTGGTGGTGCTAGTGCATCAGCCTGGGCATCCTGGTGTGGCTACTGTATGAGATTGTAGAAATGACCTTGTGTTTAGGAAATACACAGAAGTATTTACATGGTGCAGGAAAAAATATATATACATCCTGCCCTAACTGGTTTGGCTCAGTGAATAGAGCGTCGGCCTGCGGACTCCAAGGGTCCCAGGTTCGATTCCGGTCAAGGGCATGTACCTTGGTTGCAGGCATATCCCCAGTAGGGGGTGTGCAGGAGGCAGCTGGTCAATGTTTCTTTCTCATTGATGTTTCTAACTCACTATCCCTCTCCCTTCCTCGCTGTAAAAAAAAAAAAATCAATAAAATATATTAAAAAAAATATGTACATCCTACATGGAGAGAGGAGGAGGGAGAATGAAGGAATGTGCCCAGCAAATGGGACAAAACCAGTGACTCTGGCTTAGGGGACATGGGAAGTCTTTGCTCTAGTCTTACTTTCCTGGAAGTTCAAACTAGATCAAAATAAGACATTTCAAAGAAATCCCACACGGTCCTAGAGCCTGCCCCTGGTGTCCTTTAACAGAGGGTCCCCGGGCCCCCGGGGACACCAGGAAGGCCATCGTCCTGCAGGTTCTCCTGCCCCAGCCGGCAGGCAGGGCCAGCCAGGCTGCTGGGCTCCAAGGTCAGGCCCAAAGTCACAGCGCCTTGTGAGCACCCAGGCGGGGTCCTGAGGGGAGAGGCAGGGGCGGCGGGTGAGATGGGAGAGGAGAGCGATGCCCGGAATAGCGCCTGCAAAGGCTGCACTCACGTTCTTCATCTTGAAGGACTCCTCCTCCAGTTTCTCCACGGCCAGAATGTTCTCGATGGGGATGCTGTAGAGGGGCTGGTCTCCTGCGGCGAGAGGGCGTAATGAGCGGCGGGCCCAGAGGTCGTGCTGGGTTAGGAGGGTAGGTCTCCCCTCGTTAGGGGAGAAACTAACAGGCCATGGGCACAGGGGGCCGAGGGGCCGTGGTCAGAGGAGGCCTGGAAAGGGTCCTCCGTGTCCACAGGACAACAGAGCCTCGTGCCCTCGCTCCCAGCGACACCCAGGACTGTCTCCAGGAGCCACGTTCCCACGTTTTTTATGGGGAGAGATTACTTTCTCCCCATTCCGTGACCTAAATCAGAGCCATGGAAGATCCAGGAGAACACAGCCAAAGTGGGATAAGGCCCGTGAGACCCCGACTCCTACAGCCGGGGGCATGGTGCCCGCCTGTGCCCCTCCCGCTCCCGACCGGGCCACCCCCACGGATGTCGCCCCAGCTCTCCTGTTCACAGAAACTGCTCAGCTTGGGGAACACGCCTCCTCTGCTTTCAGTTTCACTCCAGAAAAGCAGAGGGTAACCCCAACTGGGACTTAAACAAGGCCTGGCCCCTCGGAATAAAGGTATGTGAAAAGAAGGAAAAGGCGAATTTTTCTTGATACCTTTGCTTTTCTGGTAGGTAAATTCATGATTTGTCAGGCGGAACCACCTTTTCTTAAAATTCTTCATCCCAAAGCGTTTTCGACCTTGTGCCCTCTTAATCATGAACCTGTTGTGAACAGGACAGTGGGTGGGGGACCGTCCCAGGACTCAGGGTCAGGGTCCCCGTGGCCCTCCCCGTCCTGCAGCCCAGCATCACGTCTGCAACATCGAAACAACTCGCCGCTTTCGTGTCTGTGATACCCGATGCAGACTGTGGATTTTCAGGATCTTCTGAACTTATTTCTAAGTGACAGATTTTAAAAATCAAAAGGCCAATGTCTCTACTTTAGAGAAGTTTAGCTCCCCCCCTGCTGGTGTTAACTGTAAATTACAAGTTGGTGAAGGCTGTGGGCTCCTCAGCCCTCCAGCAAAGCAGCCACCCCTTCCCCCCTACCTCCCACATTGAAATACCAGCAAGAGCTTCCAGAGAGCAGTCCGGCAGCAGCCTCAGAGGCAGGAAGGTGCGCTCTGGGGAGCAAAGCCTCGAGGTGTCTGTGTGTGTGTGTGTGGGGAGGGGGGGGGCTCCTTAGGTGTGATGCTTTAGTCTCCCAACAGACGCTTCAGGAATGAGGGCCATGGGAGGGGAAGGTAAGGCCTCGAACTCAGGTGTGCATGAGCCCGCTGTGCATGAATCCCTGACTAGTCAGGGGTCATTCAGCTCTCATTCCCCTTTCCTCCCACTGCACTCTCAGCAGAGAACAGGCACAGAGAAATGAAAGTAAACAGCACCACACTTAGACCTGCCCTGGGCTGGGGAGTTTAAAAGTGGTGGACAATGGCCCCAAAGGGTCTGTGCTGCCTCTGGCCTGGGAGACCCCGAAGGCAGATTTGCCCCAGGGAGCGCCTGCCACCTGCATTTCTCCCGCGGGCCGTAGCTCCGCCAGCCTTACCCTTCCTTGAGCAGGATGGGCTGCTCCACGCTCTTGGGGTCCCTCCTCCCAGAGGAGGAGATCAAATCTAAGAACTGAAGTGGGAAAGAAACCGGATTATTAACAGGGAAACGGCGTGCCTGAACACATTCATTCTTACGTATAAATGATGTCACAGATGCTTGTGTCCCCTTCTGACACCAGGAGAGGGAGGAGACCCTAAGGGGCAGGTGCCGGGGCAGTGGGCCCTTCTCGGAGAATCGTGGGCATGTCGTGCTGGTCTCCACTGTGGCTAAGAAGCTTTCAGTCCCCACCTCGACGTCCCACTGCCTCCGCCCGGGAAGGTCTCCCCAGACCTCGGGTAACACCTGGAGTTCTACCTGCCTTTTAACAGGTGACCGGGGCATGCATCTCTCCTGGAGTTTGCAGCATTGCAGGCTCTCCTTCCTGGCCACCTTCATCCCCTTGTGGTTTTGCTCGGGCTGGGGCTCCTTAATCAATTCAACTGTCCCATGACCTGTCTGGATTCCTCCCATCCACTGGGCTCCTCTCCCTTCCTTCCCTTCTAGGTTATGGTTTTTATGATTTCTGAGCAGTAAATGTGTATAACTGCTTAGGATCGGGAAGAGTTTCTCCCCCAGGCATGCTCTCCTTAACTCTGGGCCTGGGGTCCTGGGCCTCTGTGACTCGCAGGCACCAGGAGCAGGTGGCTGGGACCGGGCAGGTCATGAGTTCGTGGACCAAAAGGAGGAGAGAGTCTAGGAAGGTACAATGCTCAGTCACTTAGAGATAGGATTTAGATGTAAGGATGATGAGGCCCCCCACACATCAGATTCCAAAGAAGAGTGGCGGGTGTATGAGTCGTTTACAGCAGCCCTGTGGTGAGGATGGGCACACGATACCGCGAATGGACCAAACCGTCTGAAACATTTCAAATGGCGAATGGTCGCTTTTATGCTACTCAAATTTAAGCTCAATTTTTTAAAAGAGCAACTCTGTTTCTTGGAAACAACATATAATCGGGGTGGGGTAAGCCTATGTTAATTGATGTTTGTACTTACATTTTTTACAGCATCAGCATATTTCTGCTCATTGAAGAATTCGTAAAATGCAGCCATGTAGGATTCCTTAAAGCTGGCCTGAAATGAAGCAGGTCACTTAACAAAGGCCTACAGGCATCTTGGCTCATGGCCCAACGCTGAAGACTCTAGAGGCATAGACTGCAGCAAGCCTGTTACGGTCACTAAACGGAGGGAAGATGCTAGGATTGCTGGGGTGCCATGGCGGGGGGGAGGTAGGTGCTGCCCTAGAAGCCTAACCCAGGTATTAAATCAGACCTTAATTCACAGAAGCATGCTAAAACGTTCTCAAGAGATGAATTCCACTTAAGTAGTGTTTTAAGAGCTAACTCTATGGCTCAACCCCCTTTGGTCACTGACATCTGGGTTCCAGGTCTATGAAGTGTACCCAGGCATAGTCGATGGGATGGATCCTCGCCTCTGACCGAGGGGCACGAACAGGAGTCGGGGCAAAGCACTAACTCAGAAGGGGCCTGCAAACAACCATTCCCGTGCCCCACCCCATTTAGCACTGCTTTCATAGGTAGGACACGTTGCTATTTGTGGATGAGGTGGGTTTTGGGCAGACCCTGACCGGCAGGCGCCTGTGTATCTGAACTTTCAGCCAACAGAAACTGGGGCTGGTGATGGAGGGAAGCGATCAGTGAACCTTTTGCTTTACTCTGACTCGGAGAGAGCCAAGCATTGGCCCCAGAGCTGCGCTGAGGAGCCTCGGTCTCTGAACACAGGAGTGGGCCCGCTGGCCGTCCTGCCTGCCATCCTGATGTCCCCTCAGAAAGCCACATTTCACAGCCCCGCAGTGCAGAGCTGCTTGGCCAGGGCTGGAATTCTACCTCCTAAGCTGGTGGCGGAGGATGCTTGGCTGGTTCTATTGTTCTTTATCCTTATAAATGCATTAAACACACACTCTTTTGTGTTTAACAACAACAACAAAAAAAGATGATTAAAAGACATCACTTACAGACTTTGACTTGGATAAGCTGCCAAGAGTCTGAATAGTCTTTGAGATAAGCGTCAGCGTCCTAGATGTCTGTGGGTCCTGCCAGACGGGAGAGAGAAATGCGAGTTTCACTTCAGTTTTACAGAAATGTTTGTGGTTGAGCCCAGAATTGCATCGCCAGCAAAATGAATGACATCCCTATAAGCTACATGTTATCTGTGAGTGAACAGTAAACATACAAACACTGGATTCGAGGAAGTTCACCTGGACCCTTCTGCCCTATGTGGTCTGAGAGCTGCTGAAAATGCAGGCTCTCCAGACCCAGACCCCGGCACTCCCACAAAGCATGATGGCTCTCCAATGGCCACGTGTGAAAAGAGCTGCTGGATATCAGCCCCCTGGACCTTAAAGCACACTTAGTCGGGAGCATCTTGAGCTCAGCGGCGTCCCTGTCCAGTTCCCATGCCCGGTTCTGTGACTCCCAGGTCACCTCTCTTCCCTTCGTGTGGTTTGTAAGTTTAACTTAAAACCAAAACCAGGGATGGGCCCATCACCCTGGACTTTCCACCAAACGCTGCCCACCCCTGGCACTTTCTTTGCTGATGCACTGCTAACATCAGCTCCGGGAAAGCCCAGAGCCTGGCACACACGGTGCTCAATTAGCGTCTGGTGCTGGACTGAATAAATGGCTGAATATATACAAGATGATAAATACTCAATTTTTCCCATGGGGAGAGGAGAACATAACAGCCATCAGCAGCTAACACCTGGTCACAGCATCCATGTTTTAACCGACGCAACTTAGGAACGTCACTAAAGTCCTTGCAGATGAAGGAGGCAAGGGCATGTGGCATGTTCACACCCCCACTGCCATGGAACCGTGTCTGCCACCTCCACAGGCCTGGCCAAGAGCCTGGCCCGGGCCCGCCGGCACCTGCTGGTGCAGGAGGGCTGGATCCCAGCTTGCAGGGCTGCTGCTCACTTACTGTGTGGTGAGGCGTGAGCTGGAAGAGGTTGGGGGACAGGATGGCAGGCGCAAAGAACCTCAGGAAAATGAAGCTGCTCACCGCCGTGTACCTCACGTCCAGGTCATCTGTAGCCAGGACACAGAGAGCCAGCTCAACGGGCTTTCTACAGACCACAGCAGTGGACCGGGGCAAGGGGCTGCACCCCAGAACCCCTGCTCCACCCAGGGCCCCCGAGAGGCAGAGGTGCTGGCCCGAGGCTCTCCCGGACCCCTGCCTCCCTCCTTCCCTGTCTCTTTCCCTCTCCCTCTCAATCTCATCTCTCCCTCTCTCTCCCCGTCACTGTTGCTAATGACACCGCCTGGCAGTTGGGCTGTAACAGACACAGCCCGCTCATCAGGCCCTAGTGGCCCTACAGGGAGGCGGCTCATTATTGGGCGGGTCACTCACATCGGGATGGGAGGATAGGTCTGTTCATTATTTATTTACTTCCTTCCATCTTGTCCCAAACGGGCCAGAGGCTTGGTGTGCTTGGTAAGTGCCCGTCCCAGACACAGGATGCTGTGTGGTCCTAGAAGGAGCCTGAGCTCTGAGAGCAGGAGGTCCTAGCCGGCTCGGCGATGGCAGCTGAACTGCCCCAGCAGGTGGAGGGACCCTGGGTTCACCTAGGGACCTTCTGTCTGGGCATAGGGACTGCTCTGGGGGTATGGAGGCTGAGGTTTCAGTGGTCCCCAAGGCAACAGGTCATGCCTGGGCTGACTCATGGGCTCCCAGGAATGGATGGAGTGAGTTAGGGATGGTGCTCACTGGACCACGTGAGGAACCAGGTACCAAGTGGCCCTGCCCTCAGCCTCCTAAGACCTGGTCTGAGCTGGCAAGCGCCCTGCACCCAGGTCCTCGGTTAACGTCAGCCCACCCACAGGGCTGGATGCCATGGGTGCCTCCCCAAGGAATCAGCATAATTAAAGAGAGGGGGCTCATCCCTAGGACCCTTCCAGTCCCAATTCCCCAAAGGGCTCACCCTGACTTTCTTAGAAATACAGCCAGGCAGAGTCAGGTGACACAGGCACCAAGTGGAGACACAGTGGACTGAAGTAAGAAACTGCCCGAGGACCAGACGGGCGGCTTCCTGGATGCATAAAGCAGACCCAGGCAGGCAGACGCTGTCCCACTGGACGAAATAAACTACTGGACGAAACTCGGCGTACTGCCTGGTGTGGGGCCGGAGCCCCAGCTCACCCAGGGACAGGTGCAGGCAGGGACCAGGGCGCTCTGCCCGCAGACATGGGAAGGGATGCATGCTGACATCTGAGCCTGGCCCAGCGGCTCTGTTAGGACCCTCTTTATGGGGCTCGGCAACGCCCATTCTGTGCTTTGAGGTGTCTGGCGCAGAGGAAGGGAGCCACCTAAGGAGGGGCTGCAGTTGTTTCCGCTGGTTTAGTGTATCCAGAGCACTCACCCTGGAAGCGCTTGGCGGCCGCCTCTCGGAGGGAAAAGAAAATGTCACACATGACCGTCGGGCAGCTCACCCCCGACTTGGTGATGACGTTGAAGATGCGGTCGACGTACTGCCGCAGGTTCTCCTGCAATGAGATGTGGGTGGGGCACCCCAACAGTGCTCATGTGAACCCGACTCTTTCCCAGGCTGCGTGGAGCACCTCAACCACACGGGGAGGGAGCGTGTCCAGAGGTGGGAGACCAGCCCAGAGCAGCCTCGGGGAGCTGTGGCAGCAAAAAATGCAGTTCCCATCATGGTTGGTTTTTGTTGTTGTTGTTTGTTTTTTAAAAAACAACCTCTTAAACTACGAACTGACTAGTTGTAATACTTCATATAGTGCAAATAATAGGGGTTTGGGGGTGTGGGGAAAGCCACACTGCGTCCCCTCCTCTGTGCCTGACCTCATTAACTAAACACAGTCAAATTCACTGAAGTACAAGTTCCCAAAGGCGAGAACCCAAGGAATTAACATAATTCTTTTTTTTTTTTTTTTAAAGGCACGGCAAAGATCTGGATGAAGAAATCATAAAAGACTAAAATACTTAGGGTGAAATGTCAAAATTAGGGAGTTTTGCTGTTTTAAGAAACAGCTCTGGGAACAGCCTGGGGTAGTAGGTTTGGGACCTGTTTGCTGAGCACTGGGGAGACTGAGGCTGGCGAGGCCATCCCATGAGGGGGTGCAGGGGGCAGGGCTGCGGGAGGGCTCCTGGCTTTCCCAGAAGGGAAGGAGCAGGAGCTGAGTGGCAGGCCACAGAGCGGTGCTCCTCGGCAGGAAGGAACTCAAGAGCAAAGAAAGACAGTGGCCAACCATTGCCCGGGACTGGTGACCTCACAGCCGGTGAAGTCAGCGTCTGCCCTCAGGCTCCTGTGTGTGCAGCCCTGCCCACCCGACAGAGTGTCCGAGGTGGCCATGCGCCCAACATCCTCAAGGCAGGCGACCGGCTCTGGAAAGTGCTGGTGAACAGGCCAGAGCCCCTTACCATGTTGTTTTCAAGGTTTTCACCATCTTTCAGCTTCACGGGGTCGATTTCGCAGGGTTTGTGGCTCTGGCATATCTGGAAAGAGCATTTGAGGCCAGGAGTGAGCGAGACAGACCCCAGGAGCTCAGGGAGGTGGGGGTCCGTAGTATCGGCTCAGGGACGGCTGCCATGAGCCTTGTTCAGAACACGGATGCCCACAGAGGGCCCCCCGCCGGCCAAGGGGGAGGGAACAGTGGCCGAAGACTGGGCCGCGTGCGAGGCCGGAGTCCCAGAGGAATGGGACTTCCTTGAAGATCGTTCTGTGTTCTCTCCCATGGAATCCGGCGCCATAAAGCTTCACAATGTTTCACTTCAAAGCGCTGCCAGGAAACCACACAGAGGCTCAGCCAGAATGGGATTTTAATTTGTCTCTCACGGCACAGGGCCTGTGTTTTATGAGACGGCCCAGGTGCCCATGAAGGGCTCAGGTAAGAAACGCTGAGTCATCCGGAAAGGAAGCGTGTGGCTCCTTTAATGTGCTGGGCAGCTATGAGAAGCCTTGCCTCTCCTGCAAGGCCTTCAGAATAATGTTTGGTTTTTTTTTTAATTTGAGAAAATGAGGATGATTCTGAAATACACATGGAAGGTGTGTGGTGAGGCTAGGAGCAAACTGACATGAAAGTGACAGCTGTTTGTTCACACTGCATTCCCTGTGTCTCTCTGTCTTCCACACAGACATGTGGGTTCCTGGGGAAATCTTTCTCATGCACCCCCCTACGACCCCGACCCACCTCCTCGATGGTGGGCTTCAGGGTGACGTGCAGGTAGTGCATCCCCGCCAGCTTCATCGTCTCATCAATGCACTTGGATGTCAACGAGTTTCCTCGGAAAATGGTGTTGGGGTCCCTGGAAAACACCATGAGGGTGACTTCTGTCTCCTCAGTGAGCGAGGTGGAGGAGAAACAGAACCTATTCTGGAGTGCCCATCCCCAGAGGCAGGCACACGCTCGCCCTGGGGAGTCTGCTATCGCCCTGGGGAGTCTGCTATCGGGGTTTGAGAAGGAGCCAGAGATCAGACCGGATGTTTCGCAGCAGGGGGTCCTGGCCGTCAGCAACACGCCTCCTGCCATCAGCCCATCCAAAGGAACAGGAGCTGGGGCCGCCTCCCCTCCCTGAGGCTTGTTTTATACAAACAAACAAACAAACGCTTCTAAGGACCAAACCAGGGCCAGCACAGCGGTCTGGCAGGGCAGGGGCGGGATGGGCTGTGCTTTCTCTACCCTCGTTCAACCAGGGCGTCTGGATGTTTCCGCACTGCGGGCCCCGGCGCGTGAACGCTCTCCACTAGTGGGAGCAGGTCCTGGCGGACACAGCGACCCAGGCCTCGGAGGTGGGCTTAGCTGGACTGAGCCCGTTCCTGAGGCAACCGGTGCCACGTTCACCCACTTCTTGCACACGCACCTCGACATTTCCAGGACAAAAGGTGCATTTCTAAAGACAAGAAGTGTCTCTCGGGAAGAAAACCTGAATCTATGTGGTTTCCTCATCTGCCTCGACCTGTGTTGTGACATGGTTTGAAAGAGACTTCTGCTGCCCGGCCCCCCAACGTTGCCCAGCTCCAGCCCCAGCCCCAGCCCCAGCCCATCACCAGGCCAGACCCCTGGGAAACGAGGGGTCCCGGGCAGAGGCCGCAGTGGCACTCACTGCGTCCTCCGGACCTCGGCGTTGGCGATGGCGCTGATGAAGGGCACCACCCGGCCATAGTGCAGGAAGAGTCGCACCAGCGGGATGGCCGCCTCCTGCTTTTCTCTGCACACCTCGCCCAGGATGTGAGCCGTGGATGCCGAGACGGGCTGCGCAGGGACACAGCGTGACTCCAGGGCAGCTTCCAGGCCCCCCATGACACCCCCTCACCCAGCAAAGGGAGACAGATGTTCCTGCGCACAAAACAGGCCCAGAGGGGCCAGGCTGCAGGTAAGTCACCAACAGGGGCCAGGCAGCCCAGGTGCAGGCCTCAGGTGGTCAGGGCCTGGCAGGGAGGGACGAGGGGGAGGAAGGAGAACTGACAGGTATAGGGGGTGGCCATGGAACCAGGGAATAGAAAGTGGATTCAGGGGCTGGTCTGGGCAGATGGGGAGGCAGAGCTGAGCAGGGGCCAGAGAGGGAGTGGGCCTGGTTAAGGAGGCCCAGGCAGTAGCTGGGGCGGGGGGCTGCAGTTACAGGTGCACCAGCACAGGAGTACCTCCACGTCCGCAGACTTCAGCAGCAGGTCCCGCAGTGGGCTGTAGTAGTCGGAGGAGAAGACGTGGTCTTCTGTGTAAACCACGTTCAACCGCAGGGAGCCCAGGTCCCCAGGCTTCAGGCTCTTGCTGCCGTTGTCTCGGGGCTGCAGAAAGTACCTGGGCGCAGGACACAGGGCAGGTGGTGTGAGGCTGCGGCACCTCCCAGGGCTGGACCCTCATCAAGGCCGGGCTCTGTGTCAGGGTCTGAGGCAGGAGGAGCTTGGGGGGATTCTGTAGGACACCCCCTGCAGGGTCCCTGCACCCGGGGCATCCCCCTAAGGATGTTTGTTATTAGGGCCGATGACACAGAGCCACAGAGATCTTGATGGGAAAGGGGAAAGGTGGGAAGAAAGGTGAGGATGAGGAGGGGGAGGGAGTGTAGTGGTTAAGGGAAATTCCTCAGTAAAGTAATTATCTGGAAAGACGAACACGGCAGTGGCTAGCAATAAGCAGAGCAAAACTGAAAGGGTTCTAAGAAACATGGCAGCGCTTTCAACATGAGGGGGGTGGTGAGCTGGTGCTGGCGGGCCAGGCAGACCACTGCGCACACCGCCGCTTTAGCAGTGCTTCCTCACAGGCTACTCTTCCCCTGTCCTACCCTGTCTGGTGCTATCGGAACCCTGTCTGGTGCTGTGGGAACCCTGTCTGGCACTGTGGGAACCCTGTCTGGCACTGTGGGAACCCTGTCTGGTGCTGTGGGAACCCTGTCTGGCACTGTGGGAACTCTGTCTGGTGCTGTGGGAACCCTGTCTGGCACTGTGGGAACCCTGTCTGGTGCTGTGGGAACCCTGTCTGGCACTGTGGGAACCCTGTCTGGTGCTGTGGGAACCCTGTCTGGCACTGTGGGAACCCTGTCTGGCACTGTGGGAACCCTGTCTGTGCTGTGGGGAACCCTGTCTGGCACTGTGGACACCTGTCTGGTGCTGTGGGAACCCTGTCTGGCACTGTGGGAACCCTGACTGTGGTGCTGTTGGGAACCCTGTCTGGCACTGTGGGAACCCCTGTCTGGTGCTGTGGGACCCTGTCTGGCACTGTGGGAACCCTGTCTGGTGCTGTGGGAACCCTGTCTGGCGCTGTGGGAACCCTGCCTGCTCGGAGTTTCCTGGCATGGCAGTGAGAGACGCGATGTGGGTAGAGCTCCCATTGGGCGCCAAGTGAATGCCACATTTGTGGTGACAAGGCTGAGGATGCTCAGCTAAGCATGCTTCCTGGCAGAAACCAGAGCCCACCCGGGGCTATGCTGGTGCTGTCCTCGTGGAACTAAAGACAGGGACTGCTGGCCAGCGTGGCTCAGTGGCTGAGCACTGACCTATGAACCAGGAGGTCATGGTTTGATTCCCAGTCAGGCACATGCTCAGGTTGCAGGCTTGATCCCCAATAGGGGGCATGCAGAAGGCAGCTGATCAATGATTCTCATAACTGATATTTCTATCTCTTCCTCACCCAACTGCTTGCCTGCCTGCCTGATTGCTGCTAACTGCTTCTGCCTGCCAGCCTGATCGCACCCTAACCACTCCCCTGTCAGTCTGATCGATGCCTAACTACCCTCCCCTGGTGGCCTGGTCACCCCCAATTGCCCTCCTCTGCCAGCCCAGTCACCCCTACCTGCCCTCCCCTGCAGGCCTGATCACTCACAACTGCCTTCCCCTGCTGGCCTGATTGCCCACAACTGCCCTCTCCTGTAGGCCTGCTCCCCCTCAACTGCCCTCCCCTGCAGGCGTGCCTGGTCCCCCCCAATTGCCCTCCTCTGCCAGCCCAGTCACCCCTAACTGCCCTCCCATGGAAGCCTGATCACCCCAACTGCCCACCCCTGCCAGCCATCTTGTGGTAGCCATCTTATGTCCACATGGGGGCAGCCATCTTGTGTGTTGGAGTGACAGTCAATTTGCATATTACTCTTTTATATTATATAGAATTATATTTAAATACAGGAACTCCACAGTCTCCTGATGATAAGAAACTGCCACTGGGCACAACACAAAAATCCACCCACATGATGCCTCTAGACATGCAGGGCGATGGTGCAGTGTGCAGCATGTCGTGTGACATGTGGCTGGTGGTGTGAGATGTGTGGCATGTGACGTGATGTGTGCTTTGTGACCACACCTCCTCTCCATACTGTGTGTCTGTTCAAGATGTGTGAAACGAGAGCATGGTGTCTGCAGCTTTACCGTGATGATGTGCACTGTGATAGGATGTGGTTTGTGGACCAAACATGGAACAAAACAAAGGCACATTCCTTATGCCAAAATAGAAAAATGCCCAGAAAAATGAGAAATAAAGAGACGGGAAGCGAAATCTGTCTTCTGGGTGACATGAGTGAGGGCTGAGGCCAAGAGGGGACCTTCACTTAGATGTGCAGACTGCAATGGAGATTCACCTGAACCCGTAAGCACCTTGCACACCTTCCTCGGCCTGGTACACTTCTGACGACAGGCAGAGGTCATGACTGCTGCCACAGGGCGGAGCCGGGCACGATGGCGCTCCCAACAGGCTTGATGCCCCGCCGTCTGTTAGGCTCTCAGCCACCACTGGTGTGTCAGGGTGACCACCTGCAGTTTCCCACCTCAACCTGTCACAGCGCCAGAGCTAGCTAGGACTTGGCAGACCGAGAGTAGGTGGCCAGAGAGGAAGCTGACATGTGCATTTCCTTTGGGCTGTAAACACGCAGCTCTGTGCCCCTTTGACTTGTTAACTCTGTCCCTCCGCCCGCAGCTCGGGACAGCAGGCAGGCACGCGCTCCCTTACCACGCTTCGTAGGAGCTGGACTGCCGCAGCACTTTCAGCGGAATCCTTAGTTCTCCCAGAAACTCGTCCCCAAATTTCAAGTTACTGGCGTTCCAGAGGTCAACCCTGAAAAGCAATGGTCGGTTGGCATACGGATGCTCCTGGAGAACGGCCAGAGGCTGTCGTGAGTGTCCTTTCTCTCTCCGCAGGAGGGTGGGGGCACGACGGAGCCTTCCGTTCCACCAAGTCAGCTGTGTGGGATCTACACTGACTGAGGACATTTAAGACGTGAGGTCAGACAGGACCTGGCTTTGGCGTGGAGATGTGCATTTCCCGGCTGCCAGAACGAGAGGAGGTAGAGGCAGAGCCTCAGGCAGGTCGAGTGAGCTGCCTCCTCTCTTTGTAACAGGAGGGAACTGCTGTGTCCTGAAGCCAGGAGTGTCCCCTGCCTTTACTTGGGAGAGGCCCCAGTGTGGCAGGACCTGCCCTCTAGGCTGGGCAGTGTCTCAGACATAGCAGGAGCAGCAGCGGGTGGCCTCAGTCTGCAGGCTCAGCACAGTGGAGGGAATAAATGAAATCTAGCTCTGCTCGGGCTACTGCAGAGAATGGTGCCCCGGGGGACTGGTCAGGCTGCCCAATCAGCAGCCAGGATGCCCCCTACCTTCCATGTCAAGAAAGTACACCTAGAAAGGAAAGCTGTGTCTAACTTCTTCTCTACCTGCACTCAGAACCCTGCACCCACGATCCCTCTGACCTACTTGTGTGACCCATGCCCGAGGGTCACTGCCAGCTGCAAGCGCAGCACAAGGTACCATCTTTGAGAAACGTCCACACTCACCCTGCTAAAGAGTCTGTCACCCATAAGCCTTTTCCCTCCAGAGAAAATTCTGTTCCCTCCGATCTGGGGACGTGGGGATTGCACACAAGTGACAGACTGAGGTGGATGACCCTCCCTGGTGCTAACTAGCGAGCATGGCATACACCCACAGCAAACCGCTTAATCAGAGGATACCCATGAGCTGAAATTTAAGATTGGGGAAAATTCTAGAAGACTGCAACAGCCCTTCCGTTGCCCCTGCAAGTCCGAGCATGGGCTGTGGACATCACAGCAGGCAAAGAATGTTCTGCAGGAACACGCGTGTCAGGACATGGACATGAACACTGTCCTGTGCAGACACACAGAACTGCAGGCAGAAGACTCTTCCATCTGCCTAGCAACACTTCAGCAAAATACGAACAAGTCGCCGAGCAGACTTTTCTTTTTAATACGAGAAGCATTTAAAAGCATCTTTGGTTCGTATGCTTAGAAAAAGAATTAGGACTTCACTCTTGAATTCAAAGCCTAGTCTTTCTCTGAACAAGAAAGCACAGCCATCTGTCTGAAGGAGGCAGTGTGCAGTCAAACCTCAAATAAGGCCTGCAGAGCTCCAGTGGGGATCTTCTCGACTTGGGGTTACTTTGCCTTGGCTTCAGTGTTTTCAAATGGAAGATTTGAACTGCCTGGAAACACTTAAAGCTGGGCTGTGTGGAAACCAGGACCCCCCGGGACTCGAGCCCAGGAGAGGGCCGAGCAGAGCCCCAGGGTCCCCCACACTTGGGAGAGGGAAGAGCCCTGGCCTGTGCCCTGTCAGCCCCCAAAGGTCAGCCCTGACCTAACCTGGAGCCCCCCACAGCTTGGTTATTGCTCAGAGGCCTGGAAAGCCGCTGCAGGTTCGAGGGAGGGATACCAGAGTACCCCACAAATGAATGCCTCAGAAAACCCTGGCCTAAAAGAAAGTAGATTTTAAATCACGTCAAATCAGGGCATTTCTATGCTTCTCCTGAACCGGCTACTCAGAGCCAGGGGTGGTCACCCGGCGCAGGACCAGGGGAAAGCACACTTGGCTTGTGATGCTCTCCCAGGCACCTTACCCCTGGGGCGGGCACTGCAGGTGGACGGGGCTTCCTACAGGGAGATCAGGCCGGAAGAAGGCCCCGGGGGGGGGGGCCTAAAACTGATGCCTGGAACTCATGCTGGGATCTGCTAGGGCATAGGTGGAGAACCTTTTTTTCTGCCAGGGACCATTTGGATATTTATAACATCATTCACGGGCCATACAAAATTATCAACTTAAAAATTAGCTTGCTATATTTGGCCAAACATTTAATTAACTCCTCCCTAATGCAGATCAAATGATTTCTCAGGCCTTATACCGCCTGCAGACAGGGCCTTCCCCACCCCTGTTCTAGGGTGACAAGCACCGACTGCACCCCAAGGCTGTGTCAGGGGAGCCCCGAAGCAGCCGGACTGTAAAGCCAAGTTTGCCCCTTGGGAAAGGAAGTGTCCTTTCAGCCACAATCACCAAACACCTGGGGTAATTATGACTGATTTCAACTTCCAACATCCTCGTGTTAAAACCAAGAACATTAAAATCCCCCCTAACCATACCCCTGTTTTGTTTTGTTTTTTTGCTCAGTGGTTAGAGATTGGCCTGCACACTGAAGAGTCTTGGGTTTGATTCCCAGTCAAGGGCACATACCTGGGTTGTAGGTTCCATCTCCAGCCCCAATCGGGGTGTGTGCGGGAGGCAACCAATTCATATGCCTCTCTCACATCGATATTTTTTTTTTTCTCTCTCTCCTCTGTCTCTCTTCCCCTCCCTCCTTTCCACCCTCTCTGAAAAAGCAATGGCAAAAATATCCTCAGGTGAGGATTAACCAAAAAACAAAGCAAAACAAAAGTGGACAGAAGAGGCGAGTTCAGACTGCAGCCACCAACCAGGAATCTCGAAACCCTGATTCTTGCTCACCGGATTTCAAGTTTGTCCACATCCTCCTCCTCAAAGTCGAAGTGGGACTTTCGGCTGTAGCTGCAGGGTCTGGTCACCTGGTGGTGCAGAGGGAGGGAGAGCGAGTTAGACTGAGCGCCTGCCCTGGACCGACCAGCTCAGGGGAGGAGGCTATGCGCCCCACTCAATGTGAATGAGCAGAGGCTGGACTGGGGCCCAACTCCTGGGAGTGGGGGTGTGGGGGTGTGGGTTTACGCAGGGCACGTCACACGAACTTCCATGTACTCTCCCAGCACCCAGGAGCATCCTGCCAGTTCCCTCCCTCCTCCAGACGTCCACTCCCCACCTGACCACCGCCCGCTCCTGACATCCACTCCCTGGGGCCTCCAATCGGCTCCTCCCCAGCTTTCCCACCTGCTGCCCTCACTTGTTGGCAGCCTGTTCTTGTACCACCCAAGCCCGGCTCCCGCCAACCACAGCCCAGCTGGCCCCGACCTAATCTCCTTTGGCTAAAACTTCTGAAGGCCCCACTTGTCTTCCTCACCCAGCACATGGAATCTTTCTACCACCCGTGCCCCCTGCCCAGCCCACTACTGAGGCCATTCCTCACTCTGCGCCACGCTGGGAAGCCGGCAGGTGTCTCTGAAACACCACCTCCTCCAGGAAGCCCCCTGCGCCTCCTGCCTGGTATGATCCCCAATACTATGATGAGGTATCTGGCTTCCAGCGGGATGGTGCAGAGGCTGGCCTGTTTCCTCTCTGCCTTATTCATGCCTGTCACCTACCGTATCTCTCCAGTGAATGAAGGTGACTCTTACAGAATTTGAAATCATTTCATCCTGATATTTAAGGGTTTTTAGATAAGTCTGGCTTTTATTCTGGAATAAGCTGGGCTGGAGACTACCTCCGGTTGAAACTCCCGCAGGAGGCCGCCTGCCAGCCCCTCGCTCCCTGCCAGACGCAGGGCTCGGCCTTGGGCTGCTTGCCAACCGAGGTGGAAAGGAGGTGAGGAGAACCTGGCAAGAGGGAGCGTGTGGCTAAGCAGGGCTGAGCCTCTGAGTCAAGGGACATAAACTCCACACAAAAGCATGTCCCAAAGGTCCTCGGTCGGACGCCGCGAGCGAGGCCCTAACCAGCAGCACCGAGTGCCCAGGTCTAGGCCTTCTCTGGGATCCTGAGGCTTCGGTCCCGACTGCTACATTCCATCATCTGGGGCCGTTAAACTCATCTGGTGAGTTCAGACCCACAATTTTAGACACATACGCCACAGCAGATATGCAGCGCTCCTCGTGTGGGTGGGCACCACACAGGAGTGGCTGCAGCAGTTGGCTGGGAAGTGTGTCACTGCGTGTTGTAGTAAAATCAAAAGTCGGGAAAGCTCCAGTCAGAGCCAGTGTAGGCAGTCTAGACACGGAAGGCTGCTGCCCCTTTAATGCACATTCATATTAAAGACGTTTCTACAGCTTCCGTTCCAGACGTCACCCCTGCCTTTGGAACACAGCATGAGTCCCTTGAGGTGAGGATGACCGCATGGGCTTCTTGGCTGATCTTTAGTCTACTGAGAACCATTTGCTCGCCCAACTATAAAGCCAGACTGTCCACCCTGGATAGAGAGGGGCCCTTCACCTACGCCCTCAGGCTCCCGGCTCCATCGCCCTCCCAAGGCCACCCCACCAAGGCTGGCCACTGACTTCCATTCGGGACCAGCAGAGAAGACCCAGCCCTCTGCCCATGAGTGCTTGGTTCTAACTCATCTCTCCAACTTCATTTTCCAAAACTCCTTGTTTTCTCCCCAACCTCACTGCATTCTAGAGTTTCCTGCACCCTCCCGACCTCCACACCTGTGCATGCCCCCTTCCCAGACTGCTCGAATGTCCCCACTCTGGGAGCCTCGCCCCATGCCCCCGACTGCTGGCTGCAACTGCTTTCTGTCTCCCAGGGCCACTAACTTAACCGTCCCTGCAGCAAGTGGGATGACCCCTCCTGCTGGGCAGCAGGCTCATGAGGACAGGAGCAAAGGCCACAGTCAGCCTCACCTACCATGACCTGGTGAAGAGGAAGCATTTAAGAAACCTTTGAAGATGGAAAGAACGCCCGCCTAAGCACACCCCATATGGGTCATCTTATCACTAAACCAGCCATGTTCACTGTGGTTCCGGTCTTCAGCCCTCACACCTCCAGTTTACTAAACTTGGTGGTTCACATTCGGAGAGGCAGCTGGGGGATCTGTGTGTCCAAGCGCACTTCCTCTTTGCTTCAAAACCCTCACTATTTCTGGTGAAACGAGCCTTCTTTCACTATTTAGGAGAGATTGGGTGGAACAGGCAAAAAAAAACAAACCAAAAAAACCACACACACACACACACACACACACACACACACACACACACACATAACTAGAAACAAACAAACAAAATAACAATTAAGAAAACCCGCCGAAACCGGTTTGGCTCAGTGGTAGAGCGTCGGCCTTTGGACTGAAGGGTCCCAGGTTCGATTCCGGTCAAAGGCATGTACCTTGGCTGCGGGCACATCTCCAGTAGGGGGTGTGCAAGAGGCAGCTGATCGATGTTTCTCTCTCATCGATGTTTCTGACTTTCTATCCCTCTCTCTTCCTCTCTGTAAAAAATCAATAAAATATATTTAAAAAAGAAAAAAAAGAAAGAAAGAAAAAGAAAACCCAAAGTCCTGATAATTTGGAAAGAATGAATTGGTAAGTATGCAACTCAAAGCTGAGTCATTCTGGGAGCAGGGGCAGCCTTTCTAGGGAGCAGAGGCTGCAGAGCAGGGGAATCGCTGGTGGGGGGCCATCACCCAGAGAACTTTCGGAGGAAGCAACTGGCTGAGAGCCGTCAGAGATAGACTTTTTGCCAAAGGATCTCGGGGGCAGGGTTTCAACTTAACATCGAAACCACTGAGATACCGACCTCAAAATAAAACACCTCGTCAAACTGGGGGTTGTTGGTCTTCTTTTTCACTTTCGTCTTCTTTGCTTCCGATCTGTAATCAAGGGAGGAAGGATCAGGATCAAAAATAACCACTTGCAATGCCAAATCTCTCCGCCTTGAGACTGAGCTACCAAATGCACAAGTAACTTGCTGCCTCTATTTATCTTATAAATATTTCTGTTTGTCTCCAACCCCAGATGGTATGCAAATCAGGGACCTTTACTGAGCCAAAAATACTCAGCACGAAAAACATCAAGTCTTCCCTTTTTTCACAAAACCATGTGAGGGCAATAAAGGAAACAAAAGGAAGTCAAGATTATACATTCTACCTGCAGCACCTCCTCCCCTCCTCTGACTGAGGAACGCTCTCCGTCCTCCAGGGGCCTGTGCCCCACCCTGCAGGTCTGGAGGCCGGGGCAGGTGCCCTGGCAGCTACTTGCCTGTATGGTCCTGCTAGTGTCACAGTGGCATAAGGGTCGCACTGCCCATTCACGATGGGGAGGCCTTGGCACTCGAGGATGCTGTCGAGAGAAGCGGGAGGGGTTGTCAGGAGCGGGAGATGAAGAGCCCGCAGGCTGCAGCTCAAGCCACCTTGGGGTCCAAGAGCAGCCATCTCACAGCTCAAGGCCAAGGGCCCTGAGCCATGGTGTGGGGGTGGCTGCCCACTGCCGGAAGCTCCCATCCAGATTAGCGAACAGAAAACATCTGGGGTGGGAGAGCGTGTGTGCTGCTTTCAGAGTAGAGGAGCCTCTGCACGGAGAGAGTTTCCAGGGAATTTTCACGAGCACGTCACTGCGTTCTCTCTGAGAAGCCTGTGCTATTCCAGAGCCGTCCAGGACGCATGCACTGACCTCTCCGTGACCTTACGGAGTGCACTGTTGTGAAGTCCGTGTTAGAAGTGGGGGAATTGAGGCCCGGGCTTACAGCTACCGCCTGTGCCTAACCTCCACGCCACACGCGCCTTGTGACAGTGGGAGGTGCCCCAGTCTCAAGATACACTCACGCCTGATCACACCTGAAGGCCTGGGGCCAGCTGTCCTGGCTCACGTCAGGGAGTGAGTCAGACTAGCTCCCTGAGCCTCCTGTCAGCAATCCCATTGCATCTTCATGCCCCGGCCTGTTCTGTGGACTGCTCCTCCAGGTGGCAGGTCAGTGCTGAGTGGACGCTGGGTGCTGCTGCTGCCCTGATTCTGCTGTCGTCCGTAAAGGACACAGCCGTTGGGCCTTGTGCTGATCGGTGGTTAAGAGTCTCTTGCTTGGGGCCGATTGTGGCAATTTTTGGTTGAAGTTTTGTTTGGGAGGGGCCTGCAACCACTGTTGATTTGGCCCCACTTCACAGGTGTGCTGGAGCTCAAGTGGAGTGTCCTGATGATAACAGGGCTCTCCACTGGTTTGGGGACTCAAATAAGTCCAGCCCCACAAAGGGACCGTCAGCCCACAGCCCCCTGGCTCTGCCCGGCCCTGGCTCTTTACCTTGTGGTCACACTGGCTGGGGAGCACCGGGAAGTCCTCCCTCTCCCAAACGTGCCCACAGTGGCCTCGCCCACCTCTGAGCTCTGCCTGGGACACCTCCCTGCCCCAGGTCACAGCACACAAAAGCTGGGCATTATGGCTCACCTTGTCTGCTTCCCTTATTAGGGGGTCACAAAGCTAAGCTGTCAGTTGCCCGAGTCCTGAGCCGGTCCACTCCTAGGGCGCCCAGCTCTTCAGATGTTTGTGGTGGGAGAGGGGACCCGGTTCCCACTATTTCAGTGTGGCCGGAAGCCACAGTCCTAATCCTACGTCTGTATGTCAGGTTGGCTACATACAGACACATGATCAGTTCCCCTCAGCCATCCAAGTGCTCCATCTCCTCTGCTCCCTGCTGCCGGGAGGCTGGGAGGCAGCCCCCCTCTCTCATTCCTTCCCCAGTCAGCTGCACCGAGCTGCTCTGTCTCTCCCGGGGGGGAGGCTCCAGGTTCTCCATTTGACCAGAATATTGCTTTCTGGGAGAGGGGTTTGCTTCCTCCACTCCTCCTCCATGGCTCTGTGGTCCTCAGAACTAGTGTCACCCTGTCCTGGCCATGGAGTTTTCTGGAAACCTCTTCAATTTGTACCACTTTTCTTCTGGAAGTCTTGTGAGGAAGGTGGGGCCTCATGGCTCAGCCCATGACTTCAATGACTTTATCTAATACTAGTGGCCCAGTGCACGAAATTCATGCACATTAAAGGGGGATTAATTAGAGGAAATATTTTAATATTGTTATTTGCCCTTTCTCTATAATAGAAGTGTTAGAGATGAAAGAAAATTAGTAAAATGTATATGAAAATGCTCCTCCTGTTCGAGCCTGGAGTGTGCCACGGGACCCAGAGTCAAGTTCCCACCCAAGATTCGAGACCCAGACCCAGCTGGCCCCAGCCCCATTGGGCGAGATCCAGCCCCAGCCAGCCCCAGTGGCATTAGAAGAAGTTTAAGTTTAAAAAATGTGTCTCTCAAAAGAAATTTCAATCGTACTGTTGATATTTGGCTCTGTTGCCTAATGGGTTTGCTGACCACTGACCTATAACGACGGCAAAATGCAGTGTGGTGGTCGACCCCTCAGGTGGCTGGGGGCCTGGGGGGGGGGAGAACGTGGCCTTCAGGTTGAGGTCTTAAGGGACAGAACTCACCCATCCTAAGTTGGGAGAGAGAGGAGCCCCCAAAGGGCAGCAGCTCTGAGAGGGGAAGCGAAGGTAGGACAGCTTGACCAAGGGGTGTGAGGGTAGGCCCCCGCTCCCTCCTGTGGACATGGTACCCATAGCCTGGATGCATTTTTATTACATTCGTGTTGATCTAAGTTCCAGACCATCCCCATTTGGGATCCTCAGAGACAATGGTTTTTCACAGCCAACAAAGCATCTAACAGGAGACTCTTTACCCTTCTGTTTCAGAGAAGCCCTGCAGGTGCAGAAAGCAGCCACCTGGGGCACATTCAGCCTCCACCTAGATGTCACTTTCACGCCTTCTTTTAAAGACCAGTTTGAGAGATGCTCTATTCTCTGTCTCAGAACAAAGCCTGGCTCCTGATTGCAGTTACCCCAAGACATCTCTGAGAAAAAAGGAAAATCAATACCATACCATCTGGCATGCAACATGCACAAACTGGAATAAAGAGGGTGTTAGCCTCCATCACCCTCCTCCCCCGCATCACTTCGTTAGCGCCCTAACAGCTTTAGCTGGATTGCAGCTCAGCTGCACGATCCTGAGCTGGGGGTGTGATGCTCTCTGGAGCACATGAAGCCAAAGCTGGCTTCACCTGAAAAGATATCTACACACACAAGGTGCATCTGTCCAGGCCTATTCTACACAAAACAAACCTCACAAACGCTTAGGAACATTACAGGTGAACAAAGAGAGAAAATACAATATTCACTGCACTGGGCATTATTATATCCTAGAAAGGGCACTTTGAAACATGACAAGTGACTAACACAGTCAACTAATCTGGAATCTCAAGTACCAGAGTACAATATTCTGTGTCTATTTTAACATTTATAGGATTCTATTGTCAACCTGACCCTTAAAATAGTTGTGCCTCTCAGCTGAGGGAAGAGCCTGCAGCTGCGCACTGATTTCCATTTTCTTCCTTCCCTCGATGTGGGCATGTCCTGGTGCCCAACTTCCTGCCCGCCCCCCAGGAGAAATCAATCTGCCTGCTGACCGATCCCGGGTGCAGCATGAGGACGCCCCAGTTGTGGGTGACCAGTGCCATCCATGGTCACCAGCAGAGGGCCCCTGCTGCCTGGCCAGCTTCCACTCCTACCCATGGCTTTGGAAGGCTTCCTGCCCCTAGAAGGAGCCACAAACCAAGAGCCTGTCAGCTGTTTTTGCTTTCTGTAACTCCTTAATAACAGAAAATGAGATCTTTATTGGAGTTGACATTTTGGAAGCCTGAAAGTAGGTAATTTCTCGGTTGGGTGCTCCTGGAGGTGGAGCCGCAGGCAGACTGTGCTGCCTTCTCTGACAACTAGGGTCTCGGAGTTCGGCCACCGAGCAGGGCCCATGGGCCAAGCAGGAGGTGGGGGGGGGGGGGGGACCTCAGCGAGCATTTGCCTGGTTGTCAATAGAACCTTTGTCTGCAAAGTGACAGAGCTTGCAAGTGGGAAAACACAAGAAACCTCACTCTCGGACCAAGTGGCAGGCACAGGATACCCAAGGAAAGACCATCTATCTACAGGGGCAAGAAGGAAGGACTGCGAGAGCGGGCGAGCAACACTCAGTCTCAGGAGAGCAGAGCCAGGAACGGCACCGTGTCTTCCTCCCATCTTCCTGCACAAACGAAGGCTGCGCTTCTCCGGACGCACCACTGTTCTGAAGGAAGAGACGCGAGGTCCCAAAACACACCCACGAGCAGTCAGTCCATCTTCAGTCCACAGCGTGATTTCTCTCACCCCGGGGGAGACCGCCATGGCCCCGGCGGACCTCCAGGTCACACAGGTCAAACCTAACTCACTCCACAAGTGGCCACAGAACCCCCACGCTGTGCGCAGCCACCGGCCGACGGGCTTCCGTCCTCCGGGCTTTTCTCGGTGAGACGAAATGTTACGTGTGACTAATGTAATGCGTTAGTGCGCCTCCCCCTCTAGAACATATGCTCTAGAACCGTGGTCAGCAAACTGCCACTCACGAGCCACATGCGGCTCTTTGGCCCCTTGAGTGTGGCTCTTGCACAAAATACTGCGGCCTGGGTGAGTCTGTTTTGAAAAAGTGGCGTTAGAAGAAGTTTAATTTTTTTTTAAATTGGCTCTCAAAAGAAATTTCAATCGTTGTACTGTTGATATTCGGCTCTGTTGACTAATAAGTTTGCCGACCACTGCCCTAGAAGGCTGAGTATAGTGGCTGGCACTTAGTAGGGGCTCACTGAATAGTTTTGAATGAATGATTAAAAGATGTTATGTTTCTCTTTGTTGGAAATAACAAAAGAGTTAGGAGATAGGATCCCTGAGTCCCAGCTTGAAATCTAGTTGGAAAGAGAAGCCACTCACACAGGACCAGTACCTGTCCACGGATTGGTAAGTGCCCAGTCCTTGTACAGACACTAGGAATATTCAGGATGGCACATCACCAAATGGCCCGGGCCTCCGTCAGGCATCCAGGTCTGCAGAATGGACATCAGAGAGTAAAACTAGACAGAAAGATGAGTTATGGCCAGGAAAAGCTGCAGTGTGGAAGGAGGGTGAGATTTCTACGGGCACATCAGAGGGTTCTCCCTCCGCAGCCCACAAGGCTTGGCACTGGCGGCCCAGCCCAGGCGGAAAGCCTTGGGTCACTACTTACTTTGTAAACATTTCCCATTTCTTAAAGCTTTCCAGGGAGGGAAGGAACTGGTGATGTGCTTCCTTCAGTGCAGCTGGGAAAGCCCTCAGGATATATCCCTTATCAGGGACAGGAAGAAGGAGTGAGGGCACAAGCCTCTAGCCTCCTGGACTGGGGGCTTTGGCAGGAAACGGGTAACCTCAGAAAAGAAACTTCAAGCACTCACAGGGCAACCTGCAGTTTGCTCTTCTGGCCAGTGGTGAAGAGTGGGCCTGGCAGCAGAGAGGGGGGAGCTGAACACAGGGAGAGGAAAGGCCTGAAAAGAGAACTCAGCCCCACCCGAACACCCCAAGGGACTCCACGAAAGACTGTGAGGGCCAGGTGAGAGCTGAGGGCAGCCCAGGGAGGCTCAGCAGGAATCACCTGCTGGGTGGTAGTCCCCACATCTTAGTTCTGGAAACGGTGAATGGGACCTCATTTGGAAAAGCATCTTTGCAGATGTTCAAACAAAGGATCTTGACTTGAGATCATCTGGAACTCAAACCCAAGGCTAACTGCCCTAATTCACGGACACAGAGCCATGTGAAGACAGAGGCAGAGATTAAAGTGATGCAGCCACAAGCCCAGGATCGTGTCCAGCCCCAGAAGCTGGGAGAAGAAGGAAGGAACGCTCCCCTAGAGCCTGCGGAGGGACATCGGCCCAGCCAGATTTTAGACTTCTGGCCTCCAGATCTATGAGAGAATAAATTTCTGTTGTTTTAAGCAACCAAGATTGTGGTACTTTGCTAAGGCAGCCTCAGGAAACGAACACACTTGTGATAGGGAATGACGCATCAGGGAGGCAAAGAGCACTTGCCCTGCCACATCTCCGTCACTTCCCAGTGAGTAACGTGGGAATAAGTCACAGGGCTGCTGGGCCCGAGAGAGGATGTGAGGGGATTCTCAGACAAGGAGAGAAGACTATTATTGGAATGAACTTGCCTTTTTCCAGTTGGCTTCTCTTTAGTGGTTCATCAACCCAACTCTTAATTTTGCCTGAGCCCATAGCACACCACAGACTGGCCCAAGCCCCTGCCAACCCTGAGACCCCAGACCACAAGGTGTGGGGGGAACCCACATCCTGGGGAAATACCAGCATAGATGCTTTCACTCTCATTCTACACATGACGTGCAGAGTGTAGAGAGTGTGTCCAGTGTTACAGTTAGGGAAGATTCTGCTAATCTTGGATACCAGGATTTTGGGTCCAAAGCCTTTTGCACCTGACTACAGGTGGGTGCCCTTTGCTTCCTGTTCCATCCTGACTCAGAGCTGTTTGTGGAAAATCTCAGGCATGCAGAACAGACTTAGAAAACCCTGAGAAAGAATGTTACAAAATATAAAAACTACAGTGGTATTACTGAGAAATTTGTAGCTAAAAACACCCACATTAAAAAAGAAAGATCTCAAATTGATACCTTAAACTTCCAGTTAAGAAACAGATGAAGAATAGACTATACCCAATAAAGGGCAGAAAAAGGAAATAACCAAGATTAGAGCAGAGATCATGCTCAGATAGAGAACAGAAAAACAATAGAGAAAAATCAACAAAACCAGAAATGGGGTTTTTGAAAAGATCAACAAATTTGACAAACCTTTAGCTAAATTGACCAAGAAAAAGAGGAGACTCAAATTGTTAAAATCAGTAATAAAAGAGGGGACATTACTGATGACCTTACAAAAGCAAAAGTTTTAAAGAAATTACAGAAAACCTAATTAAATGGAAAATAATTGTGTTCAGAGGCTGGACAATTCAGTGCAATCCCTATCAAATGCCAGCTGCTATTTTTGCAGAAATTAAAATGCTGATCCTAAAGTTCACGTGAAAATAAAAGAAGCTCAGAATAGCCAAAGAATCAGGAAAAGAAGGACCAAGTTGAAGACTCACTGTGTGGTGCTAGCACAGGAATACAGGTCAATGAAATAGAACAGATTCCACACATAAGCTCACACATTTATAATTAATGATTTTCAACAAAATGCCAAGATACTTTGAGGGAACAGAATAATCTTTTCAACTAATGATGCTGGCACAACTAGATATTTAAATGCAAAATAATAATAACAATAATAATGCTAACCCCTACCTCACACCATATATAAAAATTAACTCCAAATGTACTGAAAACCCAAAGTTAAGAGCTAAAAATATAAAAATCTTCGAAGGAAAACATGTATAAATTTCAATGACCTTAGGTTAAGAAATATCTTAAATAGGTATCAAAACCACAGGCAACCAAAGAAAAAGTAAATAAATTGGATTTCATCAAAATTTAAAACTTCTGTATTATAAAGAATATTATCAAGACAGTGAAAAAAACCAACAGGATATATTTGCAAATTATATATTTGACAAGAGTCTGGTATGTAGAATATATGAAAAACTCTTACAACTTAATAATAAAAATAATAATACCCCAATTTAAAAAATAAGTAAAGAACTTGCATAGACATTTATTCAAAGAAAATACTTAAATTTTAAAGGCCAACAAAGATAAGAAAGGGAGGTCAATATCATCAGTTATTACATTTGATAAAACGAAAATCAAAACTACTTTACACCCAAAAGGGTGGCTGCAATAAAAATGTCCACCAATAATAACAGTGTTAGCAAGGATGTGGAGAAATTAGAGCCCTCACATTCAGCTGGTGGGTCTAAAATAAGGCAGCCACTGTGACAAGCAGTCTGGCAGTTTCTCAAAAAGTTAAACATAGGGTTACAATATGACCCAGAAATTCTACTCTTCGGTATATATCCAAGAGAAATAAAAACATAAAAGTGTACAAAAGCTCATACAAGAATGTTCTTAGCAGCATTATTCATAATAGCCAAATGTCCATCAATGAGTGATAAAGAAAATGTGGCATATCCATAGAGAAAGGAAGGAGGTACTGACGCACACTATAACCTGGATGAACCTTGGAAACGTTATGCCAAGTGGAAGAAGCCATCACAAAGGACCACATGTTGAACGGTTCCATTTGTACTAAACGTCCTAAACAGGCAAGTCCTCAGGCAGGAAGTCAGTTAGTGGTGCCAGGGACTGGCGGAGGGGTTGGGTGTGGCTGCTCACAGGTTAGAGAGTTGTGAATGGTGATGGTTTTATCACCTTGGGAATGTACTATAATTATGCGCTTTAAAATACTGAATCTCATAGTATATATATTTTTTAGTTTTAAAAAAAAGCTACAGGAGGAGGTGAGGGGAGGAAATAAAAGCCACTGGTCCCACACCAACTTCTGGTTTCCTTGGTTAGAGAACATGAGCCCCTGTGGGACTTCCCATTCTTTCCCCCTCATTACACCCCTATGGTGGACCCTCTGCCCCAGGACTCTGAGCAAAGTGTACTAGTGTGAGTACACAAGTATACTACTGTGTACTAGCATGTGTACCAACCAGCATGTATGTGAATGTGAATATGTGTATGTGTGCTAGTGTGTACTAGCATGTATATACATGCATACCAGTATATACATGCTGGCATGTATACTTGCATGTTTGTTAGTGCACACCAGCATCTGTACTAGCATATGTTAGTGTGTGTAGTAAGCATGATAATTGTATATTAGGGTGTGCTAGTGCATGTACTAGTGGGTGTGACTAGTGGGTGTGACAGGCCCAATTCCCACATGTGAAAGAGGCCCAAGTGCTGCTCAGCATTCCCAGGAAAGTCAGCAAGGAGAGGAAGCCTCATCTTGTTTCCTCTCGGGGGCTCCTTCCTGCTCCGCTGGACAGGATGGGCCTAAAAAATGGCCCATGGGTTTGCTGAGCACCTACAATGTAGCAGGCCCTGCCTCAGGTGTCAGGGATACGGCAGTGAACAAGGAAATTCACATTCACATTCACAAAATACAGCCGTCATCAGCCACACACACGCTCTAGTGCTGAGGGTCATGGGGTGGGACACAGAGGCCTGGCTGTGCTCTCTCCAGAAGAGGGCGGCTCCTTGGAGGCACCTGAGTAGAGACCTGAATTAAGGGGGATTTGGAGGAGGGGTGTCCCAGGCAGAGGGTCACAGAAGCAAAGGCTGAGACAGGGTGGTTGAGTGTCTGAGAACCCACAGGAGGCCGTGGCTGGGGTAGCGTGGGCAGAGAGGCCCTGACCCACTGACGTTAGTTCTCGTCCCTCCTGTGCTCACGGGGAGGGAATCAAGTGCCAACCTCAACGCTAACAAAAACATGTGCAGCTGATCGTGGGGGACAGAACCCAGAAGTTGGTGAGGCAGGTGGTGAGCACCCTCCTGACATTCAAACAGACATTTGAGCAGGAAAACTATCAACAGAGCCACATTGAGACACAGATTTTAAAAAGTACTTTCAGAGCAAACACAGTTCGTTTCTTTGCACGAATTGGAATTCAGTTAGAAAACATGTTGGCCAGGCTCCAGTCCTAACAAGGCATGCTCCAGTTAGCAGAGACTGCAAGGACCCGAGATAGGCCGTGTGGCCTGAGGCCCACGGTTCCAGACCCGAGTGGCTGGAGGCCTTTCCTCCCAGAAACACGGGGATGCACAGAACCTTCCCGACTCCCACCCTTGCATCTTCTCTAAACCAAAGCTCCATTAAAAAAGCAAAACCAAAAAAGGGGAGGCTCCTGTGTTTCAAAACAGAACTCCAAGCCCTCGGCTCCGGGGTTTCCTGTGCCAGCAGTGGGTGTCTGGAAGGAGCTGCACACCCATGCGTGGGCGGCTGCTGCTGCTGCTGCTGCTGCTGCTGCTGCTGCCAGACCGTCCTGACTTTAGACACTTGTGTTCCTGGAAACCACATGCGAACCCTGATAAGACTCAGAGTCAGATGGCTGCAGTTCTGGACTCCACGGGGAGAGCGGACACTTGCACCGTGCATCTCGGAGTCATGGGGCCAAATGGGGCAGCTCTTGGGACAGGGCTCTGGGCCCACATCTGCCCAAACTGGTCCATTCTGTGTGGTCCCCCCCCCCACCCCAATCAATTCATTTTCTGATTCCATGTGAGGCTTGTGTTGAGCAGCTTTGAGTCCTTTTTGAACAAGGAATAAAACGATAGACAAATACATAAGAAAATAGGCAACTTGGTCTTTACGGCTACAAATTCTGAGAGCACAGCAACTATTCTTTAAGAATGGAAATAATGAGAGTGTTAAGGATAACACTCGCTGAACTCGTCTCCCAGGTATAGGACGGGCCTATAAAATGAGCTGGAATACACCCAGGGCCCAGCTGAGCACCTACAATGTGCCAGGCCCGAGTTCCAGATAATAGGGAGTTCTTGCCTTCTACCCACCCTATACATGCCTTATACCCTGCCCTCTGCCATGTGCTATATATGTTCCTACACTATGTGCTATCCTGTCTCCCTACAACATGTCTGCCTGCATGTTCTTCAGTGACGGCCCTGCAGCCAGGACTGAACATCGGATGATGAGTGTGGGTTGGGCAGCCAGAACAGGGCCCTCCTGGACAGTAAGCAATGGGGGACACTCCTCACCACCTTCCTCCAGACCCGGCTGGTGGCTCAGAGAGTGGAATCCGCTCCCTCATGTGTAACGCCAGGTGCGACACCACCCTCTTTGCCTAAACGTTGCACACAGTAACGGACAGGTACCTCGAGGACGAGCATTCGCTTCATTGGGTACATTGAAGTAAACACTCTTTAGTGTATGGGAGCCTCCGCCAATGACGTCACTTGGGGGGACTCACCAAGTTGGGAATCCTGATTCATGTGCTTGAAAAACAACACCCGCCCCACTGCTGTGGGTGAGAGTTAGAATTCCCGGGCAGACCCGCGCCTTACCGCGCAGCCAGTTTGTGGCAGACGACACCTGTGTCGGTGATGACCTCACTCAGCCTCAGCTCCAGGTGGACCTTGCCCTGCAAGGCACAAAGATAGAGGGTCATGGGGACAGCCACGCAAGGTGGAGAGGTGCAGTGTCTGTTCACAAATGGTGGTTAGGTCCGGCCCCACGTGGCGTCCACCATACTCCCGCTGGCCTCGCTTAGATCTCAGGGGCCAGGGTGGATGTGCTGTTGTGGACTTGCCGGCCTCTTTTGAGAAAAACAGGAAACAGGACGATGCCCGATAGGTTGGAACCTTAAGCCATGGGGTCTGCTTACGGTTCCAACCCATCAGGCACACTGGGCTCCCGGCTCTGCTGACCGACCGCGAGGGAGACGGGCACCGGAAAGCCCAGACCTCGGCCGGGACACCCATGGCAGCAAATGCCCACATGCTGCCCAGCTGTGGGCAGGGCCTGGTCCCGTCCTTTCAGGCCTTTTTTTCTCACCTGCAGGACAGAATGGCCACAGGCAGGACGCCCCGAGGTAAGTCCTGGACACAGGACCAGACCACTGGCATCACATCCATGTGAGCACAGGTCTGGGCCCGGCCCTCCTGGCTGACCTCCTCAGACATGAGCACGTCCTCAAGGCCAGTAGCTGCGGAGGGGGCCTCGGCACCATGCCGCTGTGCCGGGCCGGACAAAGGCCTAGAGTGACAGAGTGCGGTGCTGACAGAGCTCATCTCCCGTGACTCTCTTTCGCTCTGGACCGCCAGGGTTTAGAGCTTTCGAATCATCATCCCGTAATCTCCGCACAGCCCAGGAAGCGGCCACGGCCGTCCTCTGTCAAGATGAGGACACTGAGGCTCACAGCCACCGACAGCCCGCCCTCGAAACAAACCCAGGACGCGAGCGTGTGATGCGGCGGAGTGAGAGCGTATCCACAGCGGTCACACGCTCTGTACCAACACGTCTGGTTGCTCACCGCCTTC
The DNA here is from genome assembly GCA_027563665.1 of Antrozous pallidus. NCBI lineage: Eukaryota > Metazoa > Chordata > Mammalia > Chiroptera > Vespertilionidae > Antrozous > Antrozous pallidus. Next base: position 74,089,032 of record CM050519.1, read on the forward strand.
CCAAATGCACTGGGCGCCAACTCTGTCATGGGCCGCGGCCATTCAGACTGACACTTCACTAACTCATGCTAAATGGGCTTCTACGAAGTGAAAGACGGAGTCTGGGGTGAGAAGGAGCCCGCTGCTGACGCCGGGCTCGCCGTCCTGTTTCCTGTTTTTCCCAGAAGGGGCCGGCAAGTCCACAGCGGCAGACCCCGTGGCTGCACACGTTTCCTCTCGGGGGCACACACTTCCTCACCAAGGTGGCAGACACCGTCAGCTAATCCGTGCTGTCACCTTTTTGTGGGGATTTGGGAGAGGTAAAACAACACAAACGCTGTCCACGACGGAAAGGACTCCCCCCCCCCCCGAAGGTAACGCGTAGAGCTGCAGTTCAGAAGTTCACATTTGTTGTTACGCAGGGTCCCTGACGGTTCGGCCACACCCCATGCGGTGTGGGCGTCCCACCACCGCCAGCACAAACAACCCAGCCACGGATGCCGACGCTCAGAAGGCTGTACTTGCACCCCAGAGGGGCTGAGGGCCACACCTCACACCTCAGCGCAGGCAGGAAGTGGGGTTTTTGAGGCGCAGCCCCTGCACAGCTGGGGCCTGGGCTCACAGAGCACTGGGCGCAGATGCCAGTCTGAGCGCCAACCTGCTCGGCTACACACGTCAAGGTGAGTACGGGGAAGGCAGGGGCCTGGCCCTGCCCTCTCCTTCCTGCAATCCCGTAAGCCCTTAGACAGATTCGAGCTGGGTGCTGGTGTGTGGGCAGCTGAGGGCCCCGATTGTTTGGGAAATCCTTCACGCAGGGTTATCTGACACGAGTCACATTCTCAGAGACGATCTGGATGTGGCTGCTGGGGTTTGCTGGGATGGCTCAGCTGAGCTCTTTTCTGGATATCTACTTTCATAACAGTTCACTAAAATGAAAGAGCACAAAGCAGAGCTCAGTGGCTGCTGGGCGTCCCTGCAAGAGTCCGGGGAGGACTCACTTGCAGCTCAGTGGGGGGCCGGCTCAGATGGATGTGTGGGGGACGGGGTGACCTCCGGATAGAAGAACGCAAGGCCTGGGGAAAAGGGAGCTTTCCAGCTTCAAGCGTACATTTTGGCAGCCGTGACTGGCTGTGCAGCACAGACCACAGACAAGGCCATTCCTGCCAGTCGCCTTGTTCTGTTACCCATGAAGGGTCAGGGAAGGAACAGAAGCGACTAATACTTTTTAATAGAGTGATCTACCAGAGGCCTTTAAAAACATCAATTCCTAGAAGGAAGCAAGACATTCTTTAAATTGTCCTCTCCCCCCCCCCCCCCCCCCCGCCATGACTCACTGATCTCTTGTTGGCCCCAGTTTTGTGATTCTCTCAGACACATGCCTTTTATTACTAGAGGCCTGATGCATGAAATTTGTGCAAGAGTCGGCCTTCGCAGCCCTGGCTTTGCAGAAGATCCTCCAGACAGTCATTACACTGCTCGGCTATTTGGTTGATTTGCATATTATATTTTTATTATTATAGATTTTTTAAAATATATTTTTATTGTTTTCAGAGAGGAAGGGAGAAAGAGAGAGAGAGAAACCGGCTGAAACCCAGGCATGTGCCCTGATTGGGAATCAAACCGTGCCCTCCTGGTTCACAGGGTGACTCTGCACCCCTGAACTGCCCCAGCTGGGGTTGAACACATGTATTTTACTATGAATTATACAACAGATGGGTTCAAGAAAATACACGCCATCCTCTGCCCCTCTAAAGACTGTAAATGTGACATTTCAAAACAAAACTGTGGCTGCAGGGGAAGGTTGCACTTGCACCTTGAAAGGCCAGTTTGAATCTGGGGGAGTGCTGCTTCCATGGTGGTGTGGCCACTTCATGCGTGGGCCCCCTAAGAACTAACCACCCTAAGCAAAGTGCCCCCAGCTCCTCGCCTGGAACTTGGCAAACAACCAATAAATACATCCTTCCTCCTTCTCTTCAGAGTTATGGTGATAATGCATTTGCCGTTCATAATTCACAAATTCCGAGGAGACTGGCCCAGCGAGGGTCAGTATCCCCTCTCAGGCACGATGAGGACCAAGCTCAGAAGGACGAGGGGCTTGTCTACGGGCATGCAGACATCAGTAACGGAGCAGTGAAAATATTTTTCACATCTGTACAATGAACACACACACCCATGTTTAGTTATAAGATTTGTGCTGACGGAGCAGTTTTGGATGTTAATTGTGATGGTGATCACACAACTTTACCCACGTGATAAACTGCACAGGATACACATGTGCGCACACGCAAGCACACACATGTGAAAAGCTGCACAGAATATCCACATGCACTTGTGCACACACACACATACACACACTCACACACTGGCACATGAGGAACTGATGCGAGCTTAGTGAGGACTGCATCATGGGAATGTCAGTGTCCTGGCTGTGGTCTCCCCCTAGGCACACACCATGTACCACGGGGGAAACAGGGAAGGAACACAGGCCTCCTCGCTATTTTCAGTCTTTAAGTATAAGTAGGAGAGCACACAGTTTGCTTATCATTATTCCTTGTGCACTTTTTTGTGACTTCCTGTGAATCTGTCACCATTTCAAAATTGAAAGAAAAAAAAGGGCAAGACAAAAAGAAAAATCACACTTGCCAATAAAATCCAACTTAAATCTGGGTAACAGCCATTTTGATTACGGCGCCACAGGCTGAGTTATTTCAGAATAAAAGTGACGGGGTAAACAGCCAAAATAAAAAGCGGGAATGGTTCCGTTTCAGAACACCACTGCACAGCACGTGGCTTCTGGAACCTCCCGTCTAAAGACGAGACTGCCCAGTCACCTGAGCAGCATGGTGGCCTGGCCACTCCGGTTGTCATCCGTCTTCACTGTTGGAACTCTGCTTCCAACTCCGGGCAGGCACTAGCTCTGCAGTAATTACAGTGTTTCCTAATTTACTCGGCACGATCGGGCCCCTGGGTCAGAATTAATTAAGCGTGAAGCACCATTACCATGCTTCCCTTTGGCTCAGCTCCTCAACCTTCCCTCTGGCTGCCTGTTTGTTAAAGTGTGTGGATCCTTCCAGTGGACACAAGGCCAGTGCGCCCCACAGCCTTACCAGGCTGCACCCCTGAACCCCGTTGCCTTCCCCCTCAGAGTTCAGCTGAGGCCGAGGTTTTAGGAGGAAGCATGAGGACTCGAGAGCCAGCCGGCTCCAGATGCTGGGCGAAGAGCCCAGGAATGCTGCATGCCAGGCAGGGCCAGGGGAAGGCCTACGGCTACGTGTCAGACACTGCCCAGCTGTTCACAACATCCCGCTTTACAGAGGAGGAGACTAAGGCTTGGAGAGGACACTGCTGGCATACCTCACTAGTGGTCTGGGGCACGGAGCTCTGAGCCAGGCTTGCCTGTGCCAAAGACCCTGTGCTTGGTCAGCCACCCCTGCCACACCCCAGTGTCTCACAGACCCACTGATAAAACACTGGTGTGTCTCAGGGCGCTGTGCTGTCCAGCCGTGGCCCCCAGTCTTGGAATTCTGGATACTGGCATGGAATAGGCTTGACTGGAACCCGCACAAGCCAGAACCACAAGAGAAGATGCAGCCACACACCTGACAGGTATTCAGACGGGTTCCTGGACACTCAGCTGGGGGCAAGTCCAAGGGCAGCCTTCAAGGGATGGGTTGGGATCCTGGAACCATGCTGTCTTCCCTGCTAGGGGGTCAGCTCCTTCCACTGAACAGGGACGTCAGTCCCAGTTAACACATCGCCCAGGTGAGCTAGGGTGAGCCCAGGACCCTCAGAGGATGGGAACCTGTTCAGAGTGGCCACTTTTTTTTAGCTCTAGATGCTTCTTTGCTGAGTGCAGGGAGCTTGACAACACATGTGGTGACCTCCAATAAGCAAAGGGACTTGCTGCGGGAGGCTCTGTATGCTGTTCTCACCTGCAGCTTCATTTTTCTTACCCATATTTTCTCTTCACCTTCATTATGTTATTGCTCTTTCACATTTGTTTTTTTTAAAGGTGCTTCAATCATGCGTGACAAAGTGTGACTATCGCCAACTGAACAAACAAAATTAGCAAGCCTATACTTACTATAAATAGAAGGACACAATTTAATAAACATTATTCTCTGTGAGGACCAAAACTCTGTCTCTATTCCTTTAACCACAATCAAGTCTTCCATTCCCCAAGACCTCCAGCATCCCACGGGCTCCGCCGAGGGTCTCACCTGAACTTCTGAGTCAGCGTCGACGTGCTGCAGCTGGAACCAGGTGTCCCTGTTATGGTACTTCTGCAGGTCTTCCTTCTGGATGGCCACCTTCCCTAAAACAGAGCAGAGGGAAAGCAGTCACAGAAGAGAACAAATCCTCCAGGGCCAACAAGGTTCATAAGTTACTGCCAATTATTTCAGATGGTAAATAACAAATAACGGGGTAAATTGATAATGCCACACTGCCTTCCTTTATGTAAGATCAGTGTATGCAACATTTCATCTAGAAGGTGCCCCCGCCCCACCCCATTAGCAGAACAAGTATCACATGTCACTTCCACAGCGGTCACAGGTCTGCCTGCTCTCGCACTGGGAGCACAGCCTGGGTGTGGGCAGGACCGCCCTGTATGAGCACTTTACTACTTGCATGTTACCCAGGTGATTTTAGCAAGGTGGGGCACTAGGTGGGGGATTATTTCCTACAGAGGAGAAAACTGCTCTGTCAGGCATCTACACAGTGAACTGCTCAGGACTTGGAAGGATGTAGGAGGGGGTGAGGGAGGGAGCACTAGAGGCAGTTGCTGGGCCACACTGGCAGTGAGACCAGGCCATGCCACATCACCATCACCTCCTGCCTCAACGTCCATGCTGCAAAGTGAACATAGGGCAGTGCTCGCTCGTAAGGCTGTGATGCGGATTTCATGGAAATGTGTGTGTGTGTGTGTGTGTGTGTGTACCTGTATGAGCTGTAGCTTAGAATACAAATCTGTGCATATTTAGTGTATAGTGTGTACGCAAGTGTGTATGGGGGTATGAATTCCACTTAAATAATGTGTGCACATATGTGTATTAAGCCTACATAGTGTGTGCATGCTGTGTGTGTGCATGTGTCAGGCCTGCAGTCACAATGGCACACGTGTATACGCAGGTTAGTTCACAGCAAATGAGAACCAAGAGATGCAGAAAGATGTCCTCCTGGAGCTTCCCCCCGCTGAGAAATGGGCTGCCCCAGTCCCTCTCCCAGAAGTTCCATGGCCATGAGGAAGTGGAAAGTTGGCACCAAGATGGTCCTGCACACAAAAAACCTACTCCATCTATTTTCCCAAATATTTACCATCCATGGCCTGCCACCCTTGGAGGCCTAAAACCAGTTTCCTTTGCCTTGACCCTCTCTGAAGCGTGTTATTCCTTTGCTAAGATGCCATGCCAATCCAAGTCCGAGTTACTCGTTGTTGAGGTTCCCCCACGCAGTGTGTGCTGCAGGCATTAATGAACTGTTTGCTTCTCTCTGTGAATCTGTATTCTGTCCGTCCAATTTACAGAGCCCCAGCCAAAGAACTTCACGGGGCAGAGGACAAGATTTCTTCTCCCATGGTCCTTACACCTTGTTCCAAGAACTCAGCCAACTAAACTCTGCTCTGGACTCCAGACCCCAAAGACTCACCCATCAGTACAGATGGTGCATTTGAAAGGCAAAACAAACATGAAAAAGTGGTTCCAAGTGCCAGAAGGTGAAGGTGTCCAGAGAGTTGGGACCATCCACTCCCACCAATACCTGCCTTCAATCTCAATCTGTCTGTCATTGTGCCATTTGTTACTTCAGTAAATTTTCATCATCTCATGTCCTCAAAAGAAAGGTAACTGCCTCACACTCCCCACATGCGAAAGAGACTTGGGAAAGACCCTGGAATCATTCAGCCAGGACTCCTCCGATCCAGGCCAGTTAATGCCACACAACCAGCACTTTTGCCCACCTGTGAAGTGGACACTGCAGGTAAGCATTCCAAGGGTTAACACCATGGCCCACGTCCAACCTCAATGGTCCAGCTCTGACCAGGCACAGGCATCTGGAGCCGAATCCTGTTCAGCCACACACTACATAACGGCTTAAGCCACTGCACACAGTCAAAGTCTGCAGGTGGGAGAGGAAGAGTGACAGATGCAGGAAACACACAGCAGACAGAGGCTGCAGAAAGAGTATATTCCACAGAAATTCAGAGAGACCCAAATTACAGGCCCGTGGAACATCCTCCAACAAGCATCACATTACAAGGGCAGAATGCCGACCTCAGGGCTCATCTCAGGCCCCTTCCGAAGCCTCGGTCCTCCCTTCCATCACTAATCCCCGTGGTACGTGTCCTACTGAGGTCCTGGCGGTGGGTCCTGCCATCTCCGATGGGTCCTGCCACCTCTGGCCATCTGTCCTTCCTCACACCTGGTCACCAGGAAGAACAGCCCCCAAGAGAAGACTCCTTCCTCTCTGCTCGGCTCCAGTAAAACTCTTTCCCCCCATGAGAATATGACTTGGAGTTTTGCAAGAATAAAGCCACATGAAACGAAACATTTCTTGGAACTGAGTTGGGCAACATATTTCATTGAAAAAATAAATAAAAATATTCCAACTCCATGATTAGTTCAGCTGGGTAAGAGGATTACATTTACAGTTTTTGAAATGTTACACAATTGCAATGCTTTTGAGCTTTAACTGTCATAGGGAGGAGTCATGTATCTAATGCTCATATGAATCCTACAACTTACACATCATTAGTCCTGAAAGTATTTAATGTAATATTAAGTCGGCAATACAGGGAACATAGTACAAAATATGAAACATTATAAAACACAGCCAAGAATACCTTCCTCTTTCCCCTGCTACGTAGCTCCTGACTCAAGGGTCACCTTGGTCTTCACCTTCCAGTCTGTCCTTCAAGAGCTCAGTCACAGTCAAGACTCCACAAACGTGTACTTTTTAAAACATGTGTATTAGTGTTTCTAAGTGCTATTCTGCGAGAACACCTGATCCACAACCACAGTGTTGACTTACATGCCTTAATCCGCAGGCCTGTCCCAAACTACCAGAGTGAAATTAACAGTTCGCTAAACTACTCTGGGCCTCACTTTCTCATTTAGACAGAGCAGCGCTACCTGCCTGTGTATGATTTCCTCTGTAGGTACTGTACCTGTCAGGGTCTGTTCAGAAGACAGAGCACACCAGATAGTTCATTGGAGGGCAAGTGATGTGGGAAACCAGGGACAGAGGTGGCAGAGCACTTGGGGGAAGGCAAATCATGGGGTGAATCCGGCAGGAAGCCAACTAAGAGCAGACTCAATGAGGCACAGCCCAACACTTCCCCGAGTCAGCGGAAGAAAAGTTTGTTCTCATCTCTCCTGTTCAACCTGGTATCCTAGCCAGTGCATGAAAGCAAGAGAAAGAAACAAGGGCATGTAGACTGGAAAGGAAGAAATAAAAGTCTTTACTCGCAGAATCTATAGGAAAATCTACAAGACAAGCTGGTAAAATAGCTGTGTTTAGTAAGACCACAGAAAACAAAGCCAATGCATAAAAACCAATTGTGTTTATACACAGAAGCAATGACAATAAGAATGGAAAACTGAAAAACAATGACAGTATCTTTCACAAAATGATGTTTTTATGGCTTGTGATTTTAGTATACTACCTAAAAAAATCTTTGTCTACTCCATCAAAAACAAAGTATATAAGGATAAATAAATAAGTGTGTGTGTGTGTGTGTGTGTGTGTGTGTGCACGCAGTGTCTACAAGATATGTATGCTGAAAACACATTGCAAACACTGATGAAAGATATTAAAGAAGGCCCAAGTACATGGAAAGATATATAAAGTTGGAACATTTGAAGACTGAAATTTTGTTAAGATGCTAATTCTCCCCAAATTAACCTACAGATCAAAGCAATCACAGTCATCTAGAAAATTAAGTTAATAAAACATCAATGAAATCTAAACCAAAATGAGATATCACCTCACACCTGTAAGAATGGCTAATCAATAAATCAACAAACAACAAGTGTTGGCAAGGATGTTCAGGAAAGGAAACCGCGAGCACTGTTGGTGGGAATGCAGACTGGTGCAATCACTATGGAAAACAATATGGAACTTCCTCAAAAAATTAAAAATGGAACTGCCTTCATGCCAAGCAATTTCACTTCTGGGAAGATATCCAAAGAAACCCAAAACACTAATTTGAAAGAATATATGCACCCTATGTTCAATGCAGCTTTATTTACAATAGTCACAATATGGGAGCAATCCAAAAGTCCATCAGTAGATGAGTGGCTAAAAAGCTGTGATAAGGAAGAACCAAGATGGCGGCATAGCTAAACACCTATCTTGCTGCCCTACACAACAATTTCAAAACTACAACTTAATGACAGAATGAACATCATCCAGAATCACCGGAAAGCTGGCTGAGTGGAAATTCTACAAATAAAAGTAAAGATAGGACACTGTGACTCAGAGGAGTGGCAGAGGGCAGAGTTGAGGATATGCCCGGAGTCAGAGGTTTGAAGCTGTGTGTGCGCAAGCGGATAGGGCGGGCGGCTACAAACCCAGCTGGTTTTCTCAAACGGGGAGAAAAACAAAGGTGTCCCACTGCACTGATTCTCCAGTTCTGGGTGAGGTCCAGGGAACCCACACTCATATGGGGTGAAACTGGACAGTAAGGAGGAAGAATGCTGAAACTCGGGCGCTGCAGAGGTCTGCGAGCTTGTGGAGAGGGCGCATAAACTTGGGAACTGCAGAAGCACACAAACATGCAAAGAGGACTCATGATTTGCTCTCTCATTCAGTAGGAAAAAAAAAAGAAGGGAAACTACCAGACTGCATTGTTTTACAACCCTTGGTGCGACTTTGGGTGTGCAGACTCATTTGGGGAGAGGCTGAATTGTCTGGCAGCAGGTAGAGCTTGGCGGCAGCTTTCTCTCAGAGGTGCGTGCAGTCATTATCACCAGGCACAGACACCCAGGTGCCGCATAGGGTGGAGCTGACGGGAAATCAAGGCTGCTTGCTCAGCCCAGAGACTCCACCCATCCAACCAGAGCACAGCTGATCCTCACATCCAATTGGCCTGGAGGTCAAACCCTCCTAGTGCTAACAACAATAATCTAGGCTTAACTTCAATAAGACTGTGCAACCCATAAAAGGCTGCACCAAGAGTATCCACCTCAGGTAACTGGGGAGACTGAGCCATTGTCCCTTAGAGGACATCTACCACACAAAGCTAATCAACCAACTCAGGGAAGCAGCCACAATGCAGAGACAAGGAAAGAAATCACATGTGAAAGAAATGGAGGGAAAAAAATATGACTGGACATAGAGTTCAAAACCATAAGTTTTTTCAAGAGGCTCCTAGAAAAGGCCAATGAATTTAATGAGACCTTCGAGGATATGAACAAGACCCTTGAGGATATGAATGAGACCCTCAAGATTATGAAAAGAATCAACTAGAAATTAAGGATACACTGACTGAAATAAAAAATAGTATACAAAGACCTAAAAGCAGTCTAGAGGACTGCAAAAATCAAGTCAAAGATTTGAAATACAAAGAAGCAAAATCCACTCAGCTGGAAAAGAAAGAAGCAAAAAGAATCCAAAAAAAATTGAAGATAGTGTGAAAAAGCCTCTGGGACAACCTCAAGCATACCAACATCCGAATTATAGGGATGCCAGAAAAAGAGAGAGATCGAGATAATGAAAGCCTTATTTGAAGAAATAGTGACCAAAAACTCCCCTCACCTGGTGAAAGAAATTGACTTAAAAGTCCAAGAAGCACACAGAACCCCAAACAATAGGAATCCAAAGAGGACCACACCAAGACACATCATAATTAAAATGCCAAGAGCAAAAGTCAAAGAGAGAATATTAAAAGCAGAGAATATTAAAAGCAGAAAAACAGTTAGTTGCCTATAAGGGAGCACTCATACAATTGTCAGCAGATCTCTTAACAGAAACTATGCAGACCAGACGGGAGTGGCAAGAAATATTCAAAGTGATGAATAGCAAGAATCTACAACCAAGATTACTCTATCCAGCAAAGCTGTCATTTAGAACTGAAGATCAGATAAAGTGCTTCGCAGATAAGAAAAAGCTAAAGGAGTTCATCACTGCCAAACCAATATTATATGAAATGCTGAAAGGTATTCTTTAAGAAGAGGAAGAAGAAAAAGGTAAAAATAAAAATTATGAACAAATACACATCTATCAACAAATGAATCTAAAAATCAAGTCAATTAAAAATCTGATAAACAGGATAAACTGGTGAATATAACAGAATCATGGGCATAGAGAGGGAATGGACTGAAAATTCTTGGGGAGAAAAGGAGTGTGGGAGGTGCAGAAAGAGACTAGACAAAAATCATACATCTATGGAAGAGGACAGTGGGAGGGGGAGGTAAGGGCAGAGGGTGGGATGGGTACCAGGTGGAGGGGAGCTATAGGGAGGAAAAAAGGGAAACAATGTAATTAATAAACTGAACAATAAAGATTAAAATATTTTTTTAAAGCTGTGATATATTTACACAATGTAAAAGAGAAGGAAATCTTACCTTTTGTTACAGCATGTATGGGCCTAAAGGGCATTATGCAAAGTGAAATAAGCCACTGAGAGAAAAACAAATACCATATGATTTCACTTATATGTGGAATCCAATGAAGAAAATAAATAAACAATATAGAAACAGATTCATAAAAAACAGACTGCCAGCTGTCAGAAGGGTGGGGGAGTGGGGACTGGGTGAAAAATCAGTACAAATTGGTAGTTGCAGAATAGTCACAGAGATGCGGATTGCAGCATGGAGAATATAGTCAATAATATTGAGATAATGGGGTATGGGGAAGGTGGGTACTTGGGCAGTAGGGGACCTCTGTAGAGTGTATGGTTTTTCAGCCACCTTGCTGTACATCTGAAACTGGTGCAGAATGGCATGAACATAAACTATGGCTGAAAAAAATATTTTAAGAAGCTGATTAAAATATGTAAATGTCAATTCAAAGTCCTAGGATAGCAAAAAGAGTTTGGAAAAGAACAAAGTTGGTGGCACCCTCACTGGATACACCCCTCCCTCCTGGACTCGACCCTCAGAGGGGCACACGAGCACCACCAGGAAGACCTGAAGGTGAGTGTGGGCTCCTGCTGGCGCGAGGCCAGCAGCTCAGACGCAGGAGACCGTGAGAAGCTGATGACACTGTGCTCATTTCCGTGATACAAATTTATACCCTAGAACTTGGCTCCTCATACTGTAACAACATAATTACTAGTCATAACTTTAAATTATTCCTGGAGATTCAGACAGCCACTTATTTTTACAGCTGTAAAAACAACAGTGAAAACATCTAAGTCCAATTGCAACTGACACACCGTAATTTTAAAGCCACCAAGAATGGCTAAGCCATGATTTTGCTGGTTATCTTCAAAATTAGCAGGTACATTAAACAGAATGATTGATAAAGAACTTATTTTGATTATTTTAAAGAGAAATAACCCCAGAACCAATGTGACCAGGTTCTCTGATTAAAATGTACAGTTTTTAAACATGTTTAAACATGTTTTTTCCTTAGGATTACCACTCAAAAAAGTTTTCCTATGCCTCCAAGGATTAATGGATATCCTCTTCATTCTAGTATAATCTGAGACAATTACTAAGGCCAATATTTTATCTCCACATTCACTTTCACTTATCACACTGGTGTATCGATCGCAGCCCCAGTGTCACTGGGTAAAATGTCAACTTCTAACAAGGCAGCTTAAGATTCTACACTTTGCTCTTCCCTCTCCTGATTCTTCCCACCCCTCCGTGAACAAACCTTGGTGCACCCAGTAGGTGTTGGATAGAGATAAACCCTCCAGGAGCTTCAGGCCATAGGAAGTACAATACAACGAACATATGACAAAAAAGCAAAAGAAATGCTCCAGCAGGTGAAGCCGAGGAGAACACACACATGGAGGGGAAGCTCACTCAGGTGTCATCTCTGACTAACCAGGGTCTCAGATGGGCAGCAGTAGCCAGGTGGGCATGGGGATGGGATGAAGGGCCAGAGGTGGGCGCCATATAGAGGGGGCAGTGTGAGCCAAGGCCAGGGGGTAGGGGGCACCAGGAGAGAGACTGGAAGGAATCAGGAGGCCCTGGCCCACATCTGGGATCGAGGAGGTCAGGAAGGAGGAAGCCCTCGGCAGGGCAATCACAAAGGGTTGGAACGTCCAGCTTGGGAGTTATCTTGAGGCAAAGGGAGACCTGCAGGACCTGAGCGGTGGAGTCCCATGGTCAGATATGAATTCCAGGCCCATCACACCAACAGAGATCCCTCAAGACCTAGAAAGTGTGTGCTGTCTGCTTGCAAACCCTTCTCTATCAGTTCCTTCAGCGTTAACGATTCCCTGGGGAAGCTCCTATCACAGTTCCATATTAGAAATGAAGTCAGATGTGAACTATCAGCGTTCCTGGCAGATCCATGCCAAATATTTCCTGAACAAACTCCAGGTATTTCTACTTAAATCACAGCAGTTTCCAAGAATGTTATCCGTTGGAAATGCAGGCTCTCAGGCCCTTCCCAGACCCATGCATCAGCACCTGCATTTTAACATGTGTGGGAAGCTCTGGGCTATGCTGCCCAAAATCACACCAGAGGCCTGGTCATTCCGCACCATAGGCACCACCTTATGTTACCACAGCACCGAAGCTGCCTTTAGAGTTTTTGAATTTGAATTTCTTGTTATCTGTCAAATGGAAGCCCACCATCCATGCATCTTCCCTGGACTGGGAAAGCAGGAGGGCGGGTGCACTCAAGGCGGCTCACACCAGAGGAAGCACAAGCTGAAAGGAGCTTTTTTGGTGGAAGAGGATGAATATCCACTTTCTACCAACACGGTTTGCAGCAGTAGGCCTCCCTGGCCCGAGCCCCACATCTGCCACACAGTATCCTGTGCCTGCAGAGAGCTACCCTCTTCAGGGGAAAGGAAAGCTACTGCGAGGCTCTGATGTTTATATGCAGACACTTAAAAAGGAAGTATTCCACAATTACATGGCCCCATTCCAATAAAGAGATGTATGTCAGGGGCTGAGACAGATATAAAGGGGGATGGGGAATCCAGGATGACTCCTGGGTTATAGGTTTTCACCAAATGAATTTTTGGTGGCTGGATACAGATGGAGCTGAAAATGGTAGTAGCAAAGAAATGGTGGGTCAAGGGATAGGAGAAGGGCTTGAGGATGGTGGATGGTAAGTAATGGTGGAGGAGAGATGACTGGTGGATCATTGGTGATGGGTAGAAGGTGGTGGAGAGTGATGGTGGGTAGTGGATGGTGGGTGATGGTAGAAGGTAGCTGGTATAGATGAGTAGGAGTGGTGAACAGTAATGGTGGATGATGGAAGATGGTGAATAGTGATGGTGGACGGTGGATGATGATGGGGGAATGGTGGTAGTGATGATAAATGGTAGATAATGGATGGTTAAAGATGTAGCTAGTAAGACACAGCTGGAGAGGTAGAAGACAAACAAATGATCGATGGCAGGTGGCGGATAATACATGACAGGTAAAGAGTGGAGGATGGTGCTGGTGGAATATAGTACATGATGGATGAATGGTGATGGTGGATGATGGGTGGCAGTGGATTGTAGATGGTAGGTGATGAGTGAAAGGTGGTGGAATGGTGATGGTGGATGGCAAATGGTAGGTGGTGAGTGGAGAGTCATTCAGGACAAAGGATGAATGATAAATGTTGGGTAGTTGATACATAATGAGAGGAGGATGGAGGATGGTGATAGCAAACTATAGCTCACTGGAGGGGATGGTAGTACTGGGTCATGGAGGATGATATTTTGTTCTGATATGAATAACTCATTCTTCTGCCATCACCATCACCATATCTCCACCCACCTTCCACCACCACCACCACCACCACCACCATCCACCATTTTCAGCCTGATCTATGTCCCATCATCCACCATCCACCTGGTATTGTAAAGCCATAACCAGAAGCCACCTTGGACTTCTCCTTCCCTGCCTGCCCCCATCAGGCTCCACGTTCAATCAACTATTACCTCTAAATACAGGCAATGAAGCATAATCTGAAATAGGGTCAAGAGCTCAGTAGCACAGACTTGGGAACCTGGCTGCCAAGGTCTGAATGCCACCCAAAAGCTGTGTGACTTGTCTGTACCAGTTTTCTCAATATGAAATGAGTCAATATTTGTAAAGCACCTAGAACAATACCTGCACATAGTAAGTGCTAAGTATTTTTTATATACATGATTAGAACAGATATGCACCAGATACTTCACTTTAGATGTCTCCTCCTTTCCTACAATATGAATTCCTGCCAGATAGTTGCAGAAAAAAACAGGCAGCATTTACCATTCTTCCAGAGTGAGAGTATGGAAGATGGAAGAAATTATAACATTGACACACCAGATGGCTCATTAATATCGGATAGTTGGGTTTAACTTCCTAGGATTGGACACTAATCTCTATCTACATTTATGCAACCTGTTTTTTAGTGTAAGCAACAGAATTCACTTAAGTCTCAACACATGAATGCTTGATAAAACTTTTATAAAGTTTTATTATTCTTCAACTAAGCAACCCTAGCCTAAATAAAGCAAGCATCAACATGTCCTGCTTCTGAATAAAGGCTCCCCACTGCCCCACCTGTTTCTATGCTAAGCCCTAGTTTGTACTGTCTTGGAAGCCTTATTTGCCCAACTTTAATAGATCAAGTAAGAGGCGTTGTGATGGCTCATGGAGGTGACTCAGGGTAGGAAATAAGCCACACGCATGGACTAAAGGCGAAATTCTCATGTGGCCCAAGATCCTAAAAAGGAAAACAGGGTGAAGAAGAGAAGGAAATGATGGAGTATGAGCCTGGAAATGTAAATGGGTGTAGAAAGGGGAGGGCAGATCAGGGGGTACTAAGGCACATCCCCTCTCTGCCGGTCATGGAACAACTGGAAAGCAGAGCAGCAGGATGTGTTTGTCACTTTCTCCAGCCCCCCATCTGCTGTAGACCCCGCAGATCTGGTGATTCTGGCAGAGAAGGTGACTACCGCTTTCCCTTCTTCTAGTCAGTCCAAATCACTTAGGTTTAGGATCGCTCTCACACTCACACATCGTCAGAGTGCCAGAGAAAGCATAAATCTAAATGCTATCCAAATGCTTGATTAAAATATAAAAGGTTCAGATTGAATTCTGGGAAGCCACCTCTCTCACATTAGGCAGGATGAAAATTAGATTCAGAGTGAGAGCCAGTTCTGGGGATAGGCAGCACCCACTGAGGAGTCTTCAGGGAGGGAGCTGACTTCATGGGATGACTAAGCAGGTATAGACATCCTTCTCCTGCCAAGTCTCTGCCAGCACTGGTACTCACTTCTCTACAATATGACAGGAAATGTCTGACTTGTTGGCTCACCACCTGTTAGCTATGCATCTTCAGACAAGTGTCTTATCTTCTCTGAGCCTCAGTTTCTTCTTGATATAGCAAATAGAGGGGATATCTACTTCCTGGGGTTAATACAAAGGATAAATGGCATGCTTTTATGCCTGGCATATATAAGCATTCAGCACATGTTAGTTTCCTTCTAACTGTAAACTTAATAAAACTGTGGAATTCTAGGTTCAGCCACTGGAATCTGAATCCACCAGCATGGATGGGGGCTTGGGTACCTAGATTTTAACATACTCCCCAGGAGCAAAAAAGGAGCATGCTGCTTGAAGACAGACAGCATCTGAGCTCATCACTGTGGGACTAGTCAGGTTTCAGAAAACTGAGATATATTAAAAAGGTTTCTAGTGTTAAGAGGGTAGAGGCCTGCACAGGGGCACAAGTGGGGTGCTACACATATGTGTCAATGCACACGTGTACTTATGTTGAGATGGCTAGAAAGGCCATTGAGAGGCTAAGCCCAGAGGACAATGTGCTCAGATTAGGAAAGATCTTGACTATATGCCAGGGAGTGTGGCCTTTCCTTTCCAGGCCAAATCAGGCAGTGTGGCCTCAAACTCGACAATATTAAATCAGGCTCTAAAACGGAAGCATGAACTTCTGGAAAAGAGTTTCTTCAGATGGGAAACTATCTATAAAACAGATTGAATTTCTAAAATGGAACAAATGGAATGCGTAGAGGTATTTTCAAAAATCATCCATTCTTTTCACAAATGTTTAGTGACTGCCTTCTAAGCCAGAGCCAGATGTTGGGGACAGACACAATGGAGTCACTTCTGGGCCCTAGCCATTTTTTGAGCTTTTTCATAAGTACAGGGGGATGTCAGTGGTCAGCTTTAACTGGGAGGAGATGCTTACGGCCCACACAAAGAAAAGGCTGTGGAGTGAAGGGAGGAGTGTCTTATCTTCTCGTGGAGCAAACTCTGAGGCCATGCAGGCTTCAATCCAAGCAAGCGAAAGCTTAGTGTAGGGCAAGCATGTCAAACTCGCGCTCTGTGAGCTACATGCTTGGTTTATTTGATCTGTGTTAGCCTTTGACATGTTTGGTGTAGCGTGATGTGGCGGCACCTGCAGGAACTGAACTCCAGGTCTTGGCAGAGCAGCTAGGAGGGTGAGGAAGCAGCAGGCACAGGGTTTACTCAGCAATGAGGAACCTTTGGTGGCCACACTGAGTTCAGCATGATGCATCCGAGATGCCTCGAGGCACCACAGGGATCCTACAGGAAAGCTGGACCCAAAGGCTGAGAACTAAGGAGGCAGAGTAGAAGCCCGGCAGGCTGGGAGTAAATGCCAGAGGGGGTGAGGCCAGAGGCTGAGCAAGAGCTGCAGGGAAGGTGGCCAACTGTACTGTGTGCTGCTGGGAGGCCGCTGCGGCCTGGATGAAACATCCCCACTGGCTAGCTATGTGGGTGACCTGCTCACGAGGTCTGGGCAGCGAGTAGGAGCCGTTCGGAACCCCTAGTCTGATCCAGAGGAAAGGTGATCAACTGTCTGCGTGACTCAAGTGCACTTCAAATGCCAAGTGCTCTACCCAAGAGCCTCCCTCCCAGGAAAGGCCAAGGCCACCACACGGACGTTACATGGTGGTTGGATTCCAGGCAACTACAATCGTGCTCATGTTTGACTTCTCGATTCTATTTTTGGGGCCACAGTAAACATGAATAGGAACACAGGTGCACTACTGAACTCAGGAAGCTTCTATGCTATTCCACACCTGTCCTCCACATTCAGGTCGGGCCTCACTCTCCCTAGGAGTCCCTCACTGAAATGTTAGTGCCTCTGAGCATACCCCAATATCTCTGAGAACACACCCCAATACTGAGAGCACCCTAGTACCTCTGAAAACACTCCAGTACCTCTGAGAGGAACTCAAAACCTCTGAGAGCCCCAATATGTCTAAGGACACCACAATACTTCTAAAAATACCCCAATGCCTCTGAAAGCAACCCAATGCCTCTGTGAAGGCCCCAGTACCTATAAGATCACCCCAATGTCACTGAGAGCATCCAATTCCATCTGATGGTCTATGGAGGGTGTTGGAGTCAGGAACAGGGGTGGACTAGAGATGGGGGAAGAGATTCTCCCCTGCACATAGCCCCCTGAAGGAGTCCTCAGGGTCATTTGAAAAAGGTTTGAGGTTGCTGTAAGGACATCTTCAAGGACAGCTCCCAAGGCTTTACTGGCGTGTGCTGGTCTCTCCCACGTGATTTTATGCTGTGAAGCCCCTCCACAGGCTGCCAGGCTGGGACTCAGCGGCCTGTGCCAGCCCTGGGGGATGCCAGCGCCAGGCTAGCCGGCTGCCCAGGTCACTTCCTGCTGCTGCTGAGCACAGCCAGGAGGGCTAGGCTGAAAACACCTCGCATCTCTGCTGTCTCAGACAGGATGCCTGGAAGAGACATCTGCTCACACCAGAATGTGACACCCGCAGAAGTACCTACCTATGATGGAGTCCCTGCGGAAAACGTCTCTATCGAAGATGTAAAAGGACAGGTGGCGAAAACTCCGCGGAATTTCACAGTAGAAGTCTTCTCCATAGAAGGGGCTGGGCAGAGAAACAGAATGAGCACCGTTAGATTCCGTAAGGTGATGGCCTCGTCCAAGGTCGTGGCGTAAGCGTCGGACACACACATGCACTCACTCATTTTTAAGCACCACAAACACGCCATTCCACGTTTCGCTTGTAAGGCACGAATCGCAGCTTCTTACCTGGGATGTAAATGAACTTAAGAGTGAACAGGCTGCAAAAATCTCCAAAGATGTGGCCCCAGCACTGAAGGCATGTCACATTAAATCAGCGGTATTCAACCTCTTTCATCTCGTGGCCCGAGTAAACTAATTACTAAAATTCGGCAGAACACCAAAATATATAGATTTTGCTGATGTGACAAAAAAAATAGATATAATTTTGATTCATTCATACCAGACAGCTATTATTGTGTTGACTGTTATCACTTTTTAATTTGACAATGTAAGGAAAAAGAGGTCAGTGCCCGGACTAACAGTCAAGTGTCACATGTTTTAAAAATTCCTGTGACTCTAGGTGAAAATCACTCTCAAATGAATGGATCGCTGTGCTGGTTTGGCGACAGTTCAGGGAAACCAGAGAGCTCAACACCAGAGAGATCGTGGTAATAACAAAGCCATGTCTAGCATGTGTGTCCAGCTTTAGCACAAATACCTCTGAGAGCACCCCAATACTGCTAATACCTCACAATGCTGAGAGCACCCCAATGCTCCAGGGCTGCTAAGCATCTTGAGGGTCTGGAGTGGAAGGTCGCAGGCCTCACCCAGCATTCAGATGGTACAGAGTGCTCCCCTTTCTCCAGAAGTGGGGGTTAAATTCCGACCAGGCCACCACCCGCACCTCTCGCTGGGGAGAGGAGCCTTACCCACCTCAGACCACTGTCCACACAGACCCTGAGGCTCATTCCACCCACAGGTGGCGACTCAAAATAAACTAAAAATTCTAATTGAGGGGCCAGAACCCCTGGGCCGTCCTGGCTGAGCGCAGGCTGAGGTGAGCAGACACTGGTTCATGGAAGCCATGGTGACTGTGCACAGAACACGGCCCCTGCCAGACCTGCTCCCACCAGGTAGGAAATGGAACAGTTACTTTTGCATACACACCTACAACTAACTACCTTAGAATCTGGTATGATTCCATTTCCACCCAAGCTCATGGCTAAGGTCCAACACAGGATACATGGAATAGGTCAAGTGAAAACTAAAACACTGTGCTTCATTTTGTTAGGAGAAAGAGGGATGTAGGCTGCTGACCAAGTATGAAAAGAGAGATGGAAATAATTGATACCATGAGTGTCTCCTAGTGAAAGTTTACTGTGAGTGACACAGACATGACAATAGGCAAGAAAGTGGGGGTGGCGGGGGTAGAATCAGTTCTCAACTAAGAGAGCTCCAGGGCCATATTTTCTCAAGTTTAGCACCTCTGAAATCAGAGCGTATCCTACAATCAATGTCAGAAAAAACTGTTTCATAGATTAATTAGCATTGTTTTTTTAGTGTACATAAAATAATGGTATGTCCATAATTGACAAATGTCAGATTCCATAAAATACAGAATTTTTGATGGCATGACACACTGTTATTTGAAGGTCATAAGCACAAAGAGCTGGAGCCTTGAGGAGCTCCAGGGTCATCACAGGAAGACAGGGGAGAAGCAAATAAGCCATCACAGAAGTAAGGCATGATGGGAAATGAAACCCAGTTCAGAAGGGAGGGGGCACAGAGTGCAGGAGAGCAAAGCAGTAGGCAAGGAGGGAGAAGGACAAGTCTGGGGTCCAGAACGCACCCACAGTGGGCCCATGCCTGGATCAAAACACTCTGAGTCAGGGCAAGAGAGTCAGTGAGGAGAAAAGGCTGAGAGAGGGGGGAAACCAGCAGGCCTGACAGCCCATGTCAGACACCAAGTGGTGTGCCAATCCTTCCAGCTAGAAGGACAAAGGACCCAAGTTGGCCAGTACATGCTTGAGAAAGAAGAGCAAAGGTAGAGGACTTATAGTTCCAGATTTCAAAATTTATGGCAAAGTGACAGTAATCAAGACAGTGTGGTCCTGGCCCAGGGACAGACAGATCCCTACTTTATACTATACACAAAAAATTAACTCAAAGTAATCACACATCTAGATGTAAGGGCTAAAACGGCAACAACCATAACTATACAAAAATAAATCTTTGTAACCTAGAGGAAGGCAAAACATTTTTAAATATGACATCAAAACAATTTCTAAAGGAAAAAATATCAGTAAGCCAAACTTAATCAAAATTAAAAATATTGTGCTTTAAAATACACTATTATGAAACTTCAAAGAAAGACTAGGAGAAAATCTTGGCAAATCATGTATCTGATATAAAACTTGTATCCAGAATACATAAAAAAAGACACTTTTACAGCACAATAAGGAGCAGGTAAGTTGTTCAACTGAAAAACAGGCGAAAGGTTTGAACAGATATATCACCAAAGCAGACAAATGATCCACAAGCATATAAAAAAAGTTTAACATCACTAGCCAACAGGGAAATGCAAGTTAATTGACAAAATACCACTTCCTCCTACTAGGATGGCAATAATAAAAAAGATGGCAACAAGTATTAGGAAGAATGTGGAGAAATTGGAACCCTCTTACATTGCTGGTGGAAAGGCAAAGTAGTGCAGCCACTTTGGGGAACAGTTTGGCAGGGTATTAAAAAGTTAAACACAAAGTGACACCCAGCAATTTCTCTCCTAGCAATACCCACGAGAAATGAAAATGTATCTATACAAAAACGTATACATGAATGTTCACAGCAATATTATTCACAACAGCCTAGAAGATGGAAACAATCCAAATGTCAAGTGACAAATGGAGAAAACAAAATCTGGTTAAATCCATACAATAGATTCTTGTTTGGTGATTTAAAAAAAAAGGAACAAAGTGCTAATAAATGCCACCACAATAAACCTCAGAAGCATGCTAAGTGAAAGAATACAGATGCAAATAAAAAAATCCAACTCCCTTTTTAATATTCCATTTATAAGAAATGTCCAGAAAAAGCAGATGTGTACAAAGTAGGTCAGTGAATGCGGGAGGCTAGAGGTGGGAGGGAGGTAACTGCAATGGGCTCTTCTTAAGTGTTCTAAAATGAATATAGTGATAATAACACACTCTGTAAATTTACTGAAAATTGCTCAATTTTACACTTTAAAATTTTTCTACAGCCCTGGCCAGGTGGTGCACTCAGTTGGAGCACTATCCAGTGAACCAGAGGGCTGTGGGTTTGATGGACAGTCAGGGCATGTGTGTGTGTGGGTTGAGAGGGGGGTACCAACTGATATTTCTCTCTCTTTTTCTTTCTCTTTCTCATCAATATTCTCAGGTGAGGATTTAATTTTTTTTTTAATTCCCATAGCATGAAGAGGACTCTTTACAGCCCTTTTCCCAGCAACTCTCCTCCTTAGAGCTCACCCTCAGAAGAGGAGACAAAATAATTCCTGCATTCTGGGCACTGGACCAGACTCCCAGGAACCTGTGCCCCAGTGGGATGGCCAGCTTCACCTGGGCACCCATGACATCCCAGGTCCTGTTCTGAGCCTCAACAGGTAGCAAACTGAGTTGACCCTTGAACAACATGGGTTTTAAAATTCATGGACAAGTGGAGCCTAACCATTCCTTGTTCAAGGGTCAACTGCATTTAGCCCTCACAAGGTAGGGAAACTGAGGCACCGGCCAGCCTATCTAGTGTATGTTTACAGACAAAGAAATAGGGTGCGGCTTTGAATCCCACTGGGTCGAGGTCCCAATCCCCAGGGCCTGTGAATATGTTACCTCACATAGCAAATGGGACTTTGTAGATGGGATTTAGTTAAGGATCTTGAGTTTGAAATCATCCTGGACAATCCAGGTGGGCCTAATGTACCTCAGGGCAGAAGAGGGGTCGGAGGCAGAGAAGGACACCCAATGATGGAAGCAGAGGCTGTGTGGAAGCAGGGTCTTGAGACAGGCTGGATAAGCCAGAAGATGTATTCTGCCCTGGGCTCTAGAAGGCACCTGCCCAGCCAACACCGACTGTAGTGATTTTGGTGTTTTATTCTCCTGGGCCATCACACAGCAGCTCAGCTAGCTAGGAACGAGGTTGGGGGCATCTGGCAGACAGATGCTCTCCCAACAAAGTGGAGCGTGGACAATGTTCTGCGCGGACCTCAGACCTGGACTGACACAGGCACTGACTGCTGCTATGCTAAGGACACTAGGAGGGAGAGAAGGGAGAAAGGTAACAGCCACACCCATCCCCGCCCCCCACCTCCAGGAGGGAGCTGTGAGACCAAGGTGGGGAGACCAGGCAACACCCATCTCTTCTCACTCAGACCCATACTTTGATGACAATAGAAGTTTTATTTGTATTTAACTGATTTCATCTTTTTTTTTTTAATTTGCCCAGAGACTGGGTGAAGTTTACTTAGAAAAACATTTCTTTGTAATGAAAACAAAATCTTCAGAGGGAGATCTCAAGTACTTAAATTGTTCTGAGTGTTTCAGAGAAGTAGCCATCTAAAATCAGGAGCTATCATTCCGTCTTTCAAGGAAAGCAGATGCCTAAGACTTCCATCAAGTGAAGGTCCGCAGTTTAACAAATGCTCATTCAAAAACCCCATCTAAGCATATTCTCCACAGTGGACTTTTTGCCTCGATGAGCCTTCCTGTGACTCATCATCTGCATTAGTGAGGCTCTGTCTGATGTCAACAGACTTCACAGGAGTGTGATCCACTGGGTTAACTTCCAGTCCCACAACCTACTCCTCCTGTGAGTGCCAGCTCTCTTAGTACCCATGTATTCGACCTGTGACTAAGACACTAAAATTGTGAAGATTAATGACATAGTCTACAGGAAACCCTCTGACACTCAGGAGGAAAGACACTCCAGAAAGTATGTAGGTCAGTGTAAGTGTGTGTGTGCATGTGTGCATCTGTACACATAAATTGTGTGTGTATGTATGTGTGTATGTGTATGGTATGTGTATGTATGTATGTGTATGGCTGTGTGCAAGTGTGTAGATGTGTGTGAGTGTGCCTGTGCACATGGAGGTATGTGTGGGGATGCAAGTGCACACATGTGTGTGCCTATGAGTGTGTGTGTGTACAAAAAGATTCAAAGACACATACATGAAGGGTATGTCAGTGACTTAAATGGGAGATGGGCGTTGACCTGGAAGGTCTTGGGGCCATTCATTGTGGAAGCTTGGTCTGCAGGCACCATTGCCTGGAGACTATACCTAATCCTTCCCCCACATTTGGCATATGTATCTTAGGAAGACATTATTTTTCATAGTAATTTGATTCATAATTAGACTTATGTGTAAATTTTTAGAATTTCTCCATGTTCTTTTTTTACTCCTTTATTATCTGAATTTTGTTTGCTTTCAAAAGAATACTTCCTTTCATTTTAACTAAAACCAAAAATATATATATATATATATATATATATATATATATTTTTCTTTTTAAGAATGACAGTCTGTCGAGGATTTTGGACCCACCAGAATGGCTAGAATAAAAAAGACATAATAACAAGTGTTGGTGAGGATGTGGAGAAATTAGAACCCTCATTCACTACTTGGAGAAATGTAAAATGGTGTGGCCACTTTGGCAGTTCCTCAAAATGGTAAATATAGAGTAACCACATGGCCCCAAAACCCCACTCCTGGGTACATACCCGGAGAAATGAAACCACATGTCCACACAAAAACTCATACATGCAAGTTAACAGCATAACTCACAGCAGCCCAGAGTGGAAACAACCCAAATGTCCATCAACAGATGAATGGATAAACAAAATGTGGTCCAGCCAAACACTGGAGTATTATCAGCCACAAAAATAAAAGAACCCCTGACGCATGCTGTAAAGTGAATGAGCCTGGAAAAAGTCAGACCCACATGCCACATAGTGTAGGATTCCATTTACATGAAACCCCAGAATAGGCAAATCTGTAGACAGAAAGTGGTAGCGGCTGCCAGGGGCTGGGCAGCAGGGTGTTGGCAGGAAATGGAGACAGTTAAAGGGAATGGGTTTCTTTTTAGGGAGATGAACATGTTCTAAAATTGATTGTGGTGATGGCTGCACAACTCTAAATATACTGAAAACCATACAGTTGTACAATTTAAATGGGTAAAGTTTATGGTATGTGAATTATATCTCAATAAAGCTATTTTAAAAGTACATAAAGATGTCACAAAGCAAAAAAACAGAATTAAAATTGTAGGGTATTCCTCCTAGAGTTTTTTTTTTTCCTCTAAAGATGTATGTACATAGAATAGAAATAGAGGTAGACAGAGGCACATATTTTTAAAATAAAAGAGGGATTGCTTGGCTGGTGGCTCAGTGATAGGGCATCAGTCCAAGAATCAGGAGGTCAGGGTTCAATTCCCAGTCAAGGCACATAGGCCTGGGTTTTTTGCTTGATCCTAGGGGGTGGGGTAGGGGGAAGGGAGAGTTCAGGAGACAGCCAATCAATAATTCCCATCATTGATGTTTCTCTCTCTCCCTTTCCCTTCCTCCCTCTGAAGTAAATAAAAATATACTGAAATAAAATATAAGGGGGATTATATTATATATTCTGATATGTAGTCAGCTTTTTCCTTTCACATCATGCCATGGACAGCTTTCCAAATAAGAACATAAAATGTTGGCCCAGCAGTTGTTGCTCACCTATAAACAAGGAGGTCACAGTTTGATTCCTAGTCAGGGCACATTACCCAGGTTGTGGGCTCGATTCCCAGTGTGTAGAATGCAGGAGGGAGCCAATCAATGATTCTCTCTCATCAGTGATGTTTCTATCTCTCTCTCCCTCTCCTTTTCTCTCTGAAATTTATATATATATATAAAATGTTAGCAGCCACACAGTACTTGAGGTCTGAACGGCAACTGCTCAATTCACCCATTCCAACACGGATGGACAGCTGGGTCCTCCCCAACTTTTATCATTAGGAGCAGCACAGAATGAGACTCTAGGGTAGGGGGTCTTCCCTTAAGATAAATTCCGCTTGGCAGGAGAGTATTCACTGTCCTAAGGTGTTAATGCATAATGTTATATAACCCTCCAGAAGGGGGGCCAATTTACCCCTAACGCCCATCAACCCCGAGTCTTACCAGTATTTACAAACTTTGCTAAAGTAACGGCAAAACAAACAAACAAACAAACAAACAAAAAACCCACAACACTGCTTTCATTTGAAAAGTTGAAATTATTGTTGAGGTTGAATATCTTTCATGTGCAAATGAGCATTTTCTGTCTCATTTTCTGTTAAAATGCCTCTTACCCATCTATTAAATGCCCATCTTTCATATATTTCCATGCTCAGAATATTAATCCACGGAGAACTTGTAAACTTAAACGCTGCAAATTAAAAGACAAACAACTAAAGCACAACAAATAAGGAATATCTTTTTAAACTAGAAACACCACAGCTTTGCTAACACTATCTGCCATTGATGGGCAAGTACGGGCATGTGGTCCTGCCATTTCTGACATACGAGCCACCAGAAGAGCAAGAGGGTCGCTGGGCAAGGAGTGGACGCTGCCCGCAGCAGAAGGAGCATTTCAGCCCTGACCTGACATCTCTCGGGACATCTCCACCCTCCCAGCTTCAAGAAGGATCCACGTGGGGTACAAGGGGGGTGGGCCACACAGCCGGTCTCCCCCTCCTCTAGCCCTGCAGAGAAAGGACAGAAGTGCTTGGATGAAGGCCCGCCCAAAACCCCAGGTGCCAGCTATTTCAACCACCACAGTGGTCACCTGGACAACCCACCCCTCCTTCCTAGTGAACAAGAAAGTTTGCACTAGTCTGTTCCTGGGCAGCAGGGTGGGAAGTTCATGCCAAAAGAAAAAGGAGACTGTCAGTGATTGGGAGCAGGGTGAGTTCTCACACCCCCACCCTCTGCGTGTGCCTGGCAAGACAATATATTCTTTCTAGTGGACTCAAAGGGGCCACAGAGCCTTGGGCTTCCCCTTCCCATTAGAGGCTTAACCTGGGGTACCTCTCCCCACAGGCCCAGCTTTGTCCCCAGCTCAAGGTCAGTCAGCCCAGGCAGAGGCGTGATTAATGTCCCTGCACTGTCAGTTCCCACTTACAGCCTTAGGGCTCCAGAACCCTCTTTCCAAATAAAGAGAAAAGTGCCGCCCAAAGGACTTGGCTTGCCGTAAATACCACTGTCTGACAGAGGGAAATTAATGCGCACAGCGGCATCCGCCTCTGAGGCCAGCGGGGGTGACAAGCTCTTGCCCCCAGTAATTACGGAGAGGAGCGCAAATGAAGTTTCACAGGATCAAGCAAACTCTCCTAAGGAAAGAAGAAGGAAACCTGCAGAAAACCAGGTTGATCTTTAAGGAACGCTTCTGACAAGGGGGAACCTGCATTCCTCTTCCTCCTCCCAGAGTCCAGATGTGCAGTCCAGAGGTGGAGGCAGGGCAGCACTGGGGGCCTAACAGAGAAAACTCCGTGAGTCATTTCCCAGCATCTCACGGAGATGCTGGCACGCCCCATCCCACACCAAGGCTGCTTGGCACTGGTCAGCGATGTTTGCTCATGAGAAAACAGCCGGGAGCCTGGTTTTCCCCTGTTTCATGGTATTTCGCAAATGCCTGCATCTATTTCCCAACCTCTGGGGTCAAGGGGGAGCGGTGGGGGAGCTGAGGCGCTGCTCGGAGAAAGGCTGTGTGCTGAAGAATAGGGAGCCCGCACTGTGTCTCCTTGTGAGAGGGCTATTCTTAAGATGGTCTTTGTGCCTCGAAGCCTGAGCTATGGAATCACCACAGAGAAGGCCACCGTCGAGGGCTGAGCATCCAGAAGCACTGGATCAGGGAACCCGGGGCTCGCTTCCTTCCCGGCCCAGCATGAATTGAAGCCAAGTAAGCAAGGCCAGTTTTCCAAAAAGGGCACCAGCCCATCTCTGAACAGCTCAGTGCTCGGCTAATAAAACGTGCATGTGGTTAAATCATTAACTAACAGCTGGATTAAAATGCCGTGAAACCAAAGGTCCGGGCACGGGAAGGAAGCCATGTAGCCTGCACCCCACATGGATTGTTGGGGTGCAATATCTACAGCAGGCAGTGCTGCACCCCACATGGATTGTTGGGGTGCAATATCTGCAGCAGGCAGTGCTGCACCTGGCATGGGAAGGCCTGCCCATCGAGTTCCAGAACGGGGCCTCCCGCTGCCAGTTATCCTGCAGGCACTTAGAGGCAGGAGGAAAGCCATTTTGGTTTCTGCTAAGCCCACCTCTCATTTCCTTTAGATGGAGACTTAAAAACCCCTGTGCAGCACGGACCCTCAGCATCTTTCATTACAAACGGTTGTGGGGTTTTTTCCCCCTGAGGTTTCCAAAAAGATATTGCATCTTACTGAAAGGCAAGATGTTAAGTCTCATACTGAACTCGAATCCTCACCCCTATGTCAACGCCTGAACTATTCACAGCAGCCCCCAGGAGAGAAAGCTACTCTGTCACCACACGGGGCAGGAGGAAGAAAGGCATAGCGTGCGTCTTGCAGATTTTAAGTGGGGACTGGAGTCAACCCTCCCCCAGGGAAGGAAAGAATCTAAGGTCAGAGCAGTTTTTGTCCAAATGCTGGGGCACAAGCGTCCCGGCTGGACTCACCTGCGTGTTTTGTCACCTGGGCCAATCACAGCCTGCACTGCAGGGACGCAGCGCCAGCACTGGGGCTGCAGACGCCTTCCATGAAGCGCTGAAGAGTCCAGGGGGCACCGCTGCCAGGTCACAGGGACACCAAGAACAGATGGCGGCCCGGCCTTGCAGGCCAGGCCAGAGGAACAGGAAGTCCACATTGGGCAGGTATAGGACTGGAACTGGGAAACACTCGCAGGAAGCTGTTCGTGCTGTTCCTGGAGGGCCAGGAGCCAAGCTGAACATCTGTGTGTCGGAACCAGAGTCCACTGGCCACAACCACCCCTCAATGGGCGACCTGCAGCCTGTATTTCCTGGCTTGACCCAGTTCCAAGGGACCCGAGCAAGTTACCTCGTCTCTCCACGACTCTGTTTCCCCTTCTGCGAGACTCCTATTCATAGGGTTATGGCGGGCCCACTGGATGCTGTGCACGGCTCACACCACTGCACACAGCTTCCAAAATGCCAAGACCTTCTCTCCTCCCACTCCCTGTGTCTCCCAGGTGGAAATCACATGTTCTTAAGTTACAATCAGACCATCTTTACTAAGGCCTGGCCGTGCTTTTTACGGTGACTGAGACAACAGTTCTTAGAAGCCTGAGTCAGAGGCTAGCCAGTTGTGACAGCGGAAACGTTTCAAACTCAAAAAAAAAAAAAAAAAAAAAAAAAAGGCCCTGAAAGAGGAGAAGAGTGTCAGGAAGGAGCCCAGAGGGATGGCATCCCGTGGGGGAAGCTTTTAGGGTCTCCTGCAAAAGCTTCTAACTTGCACAGGGTAACCCCATACACTCCAGCATCCTGCCAGCCCAGAAACTGCCCAGCTCACAGCTCCCAAAGGAAGAAAGGAAGGGAGGCACCCTAATACTCCACTCAGGGCAGGAGGGGTGTGAGGTCAGACCTGACTCCTTCCCCATGCAAGCCCATCCAGCTGTGAGCACACCCACAGTCTCCCCTATAGGGGCCACCATACTGCCAATAAGTCCCGACCGGGCCTGGGCCTGGGCCTCGGTGTGCAGGAGGCACTCAATGAGCAAATAACATAAACCAGCTCACCATCAGCTGAGCTTCCCTGTGAAGCTCTGAGAGAAGCCTCACATTCGGACATGAGTCGGGATCCTGTTGACTTAGGAAAAACAGAAGGAGAAATTGAAGCTGGATGTCAAGAAGAGGATGCTCAGGGCACTGCAGGCTCACCCTGGACCCAGAGGGTCCCTGGAGCCGTCATAAACCCCAGGGATCCACCACCCATCCCACAGAGATCCTGGAACTCCCAAGGCCCACTCTGCCAATGTCAATGTGGAGTCCCCAAGGCCATGACAACTGAGACTACCAGGACCTTGATGTTGATCGTCATCGCACACCTCTCGAGTTAAGGAGAAAGTCCTAACTCAGAAACTGCACATCTAAACCGCTCTTAAACGTGGAAATAACACAGATGGCTCCTTGACCATGGAATCGCCCCGGATGCAAATATCTCGGAAGGCTGGGAGAAACAGGAGAAAGAGGATGGCATGATGGTAAAGAGATGTTCTTATGACCTCACCCGTCTCGGCCTTTGCTCCTGCACCGAAGCATGGCACCAAGCCTGGGACCCTGTGGTCCGGTGGGAAACACTGTAACCAGGTCAGAGCCATGCAACCAGCCCTCTGCCAGAAACCAGCATAGAGGATAAAAATAAATGCTGTGACAGAAAGCACACAAGGTCTTCAGAAATGTGATTTACACAAAGCTATCCAGGAAATTCTTTTCACAAGACTCACTCATAAAAACAGCATCTCAAAGGTTATGATGACCAAAACTCAGGCCTTTCCAGGAAAACCCATTGAAGATGGGATTATCACTAATAACACCCTTGTGCATTGGATCCCTGATCCTCTCAGTCATGCAAAGACACTTGAAAGGATGTGTCTCCCTGCGTGGAGCACCCCAGGACTATGGGGGGGGGGATCTCACCTCTTGGAATGCCCCAGGACTAGGGAGGTGTGGAATCCTGGAGTACCCCAGGATTGTGGGGGACATGTTTTCCTACCCGGAGTGCTCCAGAATCATGGAAGGATGGATCTTACCACCTGGTGTACCCCAGAATTGTGGGGAGATGGGTCCATCTATTCTAACTGATGTGGAATATCTGGGCCAGAGGTTTACATTTATATCAGAAATAATTTTTTAAGATTTAACTTGAGCCCAGCCAGTGTTGTTCAGTGGGTAGAGCATTGTCCTATGCACCTAGAGGTTGCTGGTTCCATTCCTGGTCAGGGCCGCAGGCTCAATCCCCAGTTGGGGGTATGCAGGAGGCAGCTGTTTGACATCTTTCTCCCTCTAACTTTCTCAATCAATAAAAACACTTTTAAAAAAGCTTTAACTTGAGAAATTAGGTAGAAAAGCAAATGTCAGCAGAGAAAATGTTATCTATATACTCTCTTAATTTCAAAGTCAGTGTTTTCTAATTAACAACTGGGTTTTTATTAAAAACATCACAGAAAATGAATTCTGTCTCCCAAACCACATTCCTCCTATCCTTTCGAATTCTAGCCCCAAATAGCTTCTCCCCTCCTAAAAAGTGTGGAGCTCCTGAGGTCTTTCTGGGTTTAGTCATATCTACCACAAACAGTGCTATTTTCTGAGTGAATTGCATTTTCCAGTCCGAGCAGGACAGCCTCGTGTCACTGACCTACATGCTCCTTCTCAATCAGAAGTGCATAGCACACACTGTGAACAGTCTTTCTCTGGGTAAGTTCTCAGCCAGAATGACAAGATTAGAGAGTCTATAATTACGCCCCTGTCAATAAATGAGGCAATGAGTTAGCTCTTCCTCACTTTGCTCTAGAAAGCCATCATTTTAATAATTTCTAATGTAAAAAAAAAAAAAAAAAAGAAAGAAAGAACAAAACTATCCACCATAATCCAACTACCCTGAGAAAATAACCACAATGATATTTATGTTCATACCAGAGGCCAGATGCATGAAATTCATGCAATGGGGGTGTGGGGTGTGTCTCTCAGCCTGGCCTGAACCCTCTCGCATCCAGGACCCCTCGGGGGATGTCTGACTGCCGGATGTCCGATTGGCCTGTGGGGCTTGGGCCTAAACTGGCAGTCGGACATCCCCTGAGGGATACAGCAGTGCGCCAAGTGTCAGGCAGCCAGGAAGGAGCCAGAAGTGGGGCCGAGTGCTGCACCGCTTATGCTCATCCCAGCCCACTATGCCTGCTGCCACCACTCAGTAGTGCTGCTGCGAAGTCACAAAAGGCTCCTGCTGCTGCAGCTGCGCTCACCAGCTCTGAACCCGGCTTCTGGCTGAGCGGCACTCCCCCATGGGAGCACACTAAATACCAGAGGGCAGTTACTGCCTTGAGAATCTGCCCCTGGTGGTCAGTGCACATCATAGCGACTGGTCAGTCCATCTTAATGGTTGCTTAGGCTTTTATATATATGGATGTGCAGGAAACCAGTCATTGCCTCACTAATTGAGATGTAAATAGAATAATCAGGAAGGCTGGTTAACCTTAATCGCTCTGAAAGGTCAGAGCTATTCACTCATTGTTTAGTTGAGACACTGGTAGTTGTAGCAGCTTCCACTTGTTAGTCTTATGTTAATTCTTGCTGATTGACTATTATTGGAATTTTCTGACCTAAAGGATATGGGTGTATCACATAGTCTTAATAAAAGGGGATAGCTAGCCAGTGCAGTGGTGTCCTCCCCCTAGAGGTGGACTCACGCCTGGCCCCCATTATTCCAAAATTAATGCTTTTCTAGTCTCTCTTCATTTGTGTGTAGGCTTCTCCAGATCCTAACCCTGAATTGGAACCCTGGACTACACGGGACATGAACATAGATGTTCAAGACCATTTTTAGAGCAATCCCAATTTCTTAAACAAAAATACATCTTGCTATGAACACAGCTTGTTACCTGCCCTCATTACTTAGCAGAGATGACCAAACTCCCAGAAGGGTAAGCACCATTCCAACCAGAACGTGATGAGCAGTGAGGGGAAAAATGAGACGGGCAGCAAGTGCCATGCCTTATGGCTCGGGCCAGGACCATGTGGTACCCCATCCCTTCCAGATGGCAACCCAAATGGAAACAGGTGGGAGGAAGCAAGAGGGCAGGGGCTTCGGAGCTGGACTTGGGGCAGAAGTCTAGGGTGAACTATGGGGTGGAGGCTCAGCACAGCATCAATCAGAACTGCCACTGGGGGAGGTGAGGGTCAGATCAGAAACCTTGAGACAACACTTCACTCAGCCAGGAGCTGGGGTTTGTTTTGTTTTGTTTTTCAATATATTTTGTGGGGATTTCCTGGGGGAAAATAGCACTTACATGGAGAAAAGGAAATGAAAACATTGATACTTTATGGAATATTCTTACAAATGACTGACTTAACCCAGTAATTAAGAGCTCTTATTTTTAACTCTTTTGTTCATATAACATCAATATGCTCTTCTGACTGGATAAAAGGGTGATTTCCTCCAGGATATAACCTCCCCCTGTCCTGTTTTAGAAGCAGAAGCTGGACCCATCCAGTGGAGTCCTTGGATGCTCTTGCAGACACACTGTGCAGTCCCAGCCCTGCCAATAGAATCGTTTAGTTTAAACAAACAACACACAAATAGAGTTACCATTTAAATGGTTAAAAAATAGTTCCCTCTCAACGTCAGGAAGATATTTTTCCTAGTAGGACAGAAACTTTGCCCCAATCACTTTCCTGGAGAATGCACGAGGCCAGGAAAAAAGGGCTTGTTCTCCCAAATGTGTCAGAGCCAAGGAGTTCTAACAAATAAATCTGCAACAGACGCTATCTCTCAACCTCCAGTCCCCCATGTCAAAAATAAAGGGAAAGGCCTTAACTGGTTTGGCTCAGTGGGTAAAGCATCAGCCTACAGACAGAAGGGTCCCAGGTTTGATTCTGGTCAAGGGCACATGCCTGTGTTGTAGGCTTGATCCCCGAGGGGGATATGCAGGAGTCAGTCAATCGATGATTCTCTCTCATCATTGATGTTTCTATCTCTTTCCCTCTCCCTTCCTCTCTAAAATCAATAAAGATTTACATTGAGTGGCCAGATTATTATGATCTCTAAACTCATAATAATCTGGCCACTCAGTGTATATCCTATATAATAAAAAGCTAGTATGCAAATTGCCTCCTCAACCAGGAGTTCAACCAGCAGGCAGGCTGGCCAACTGACCATGTCCCCTCCCCCTGGCCAGGCTGGCCTGACCTCTCCCATGCACGAATTCATGCATTGGGCCTCCAATATATATATATATATATATATATATATATATATATATATATATATACACACACACACACACACACACACACACACACACACACAAACTGAAACATTCAGAGATCATAACAATCTGGGCACTCAGTGTATTTTTTAAAAAAATAAATAAAGAGAAATGAAAGAAAGGAACAAATGTGGCACTTTCCTCAGATACCCTCAGGAATAGGTAGTGATGCTATAGACCAGTCTGTGACTGCTGGAGAACACTCAGCATAGCATGGTCGGGCCTGGTCTGATCCCCGGAGGGCAACCTTCTGTTTTTCCTCTTCTCACACTCCATCTGCGCTTAATGCTGAGTCAGAAGACAGACAATACTGAGCAGCCATTGAGCTAAAGGCTACCCTACCCCCCCCCCCCCCCCCCCCCCGAGGCTGCTGGGAGGCTCCTGCTGAAGCACTACATCCTCATTTGGACAGAGTGCAAGGCCCAGCCCCTCTGCCCAGCGACCTGCCAGGAAGCCAAGCCCTTAGGCTCTTTTGAGTTCAGAAAGCAGATGTGGGCTTTTTGTTTTCTGCAGTGGTTTTGCCAAATAAATGATCAGATCTCAAAAGTGATGCTGAGCCTGAAGGAGGCATGCTGGGGAGCTGCAAGAAGTGGGAGCAGCCACCTCCTAGAAGGCAACAACTAAACTGTGGGGTGTGGTGGCTGTCAACGGTTTGTATAGGTGGCCTAGTTCAGACAGCACTGCCCAACCTTGTCTCGCAGGTTTGTCCACTTCATTCCACTCTGCCAGCCGCCACTGGGTCTGCCTCTGAACTCTGCCCCTCTAATGAAGGTCACTCAAGAATGTAAGTGCATATTCCTGCAATCTTCACATACAACCTTCCACCAGCTCTCCCCTCTCGCCTTTGGAGTTCCTGTGAGACATGTTTAGACATCATTCTATCTCTATCTCTCCTCTAAACCTATCTTATACTTCTCATGTCTTTGTGTCTCTGGGGTGTATTTCAAATTTACCTTCTAGTTTACCAATTTCCTTTCAGCTAGGTCTAATCAGCTATTTAATTCATCCACTGAGTTTTTCATTGAAATTCTTGTGTTCTTTATTTCTGAAAATTCTATTTTGTTCTTTTTCAAATTGGTTCAGTCATTCTTTATTGTTTCTTTTCCTGCTCATGTTTTGAATGTTGTCTTTACTTTAAATTCACTGTTGTTTCTCTTAGCAATGAACAGGAATCTTTATTTCCTTGTTCTTTGTGTATTTTCTCCTCTGAGCTCATGGTCCATGGAACTTTATATAGGAGAATTCTTTGGGACTTGGTTTGAAACAAATGATTGGATTTGCTTTTGACTGGTATGTTGCTGCCTCACTGGATGTTACAAACTACTGATCGAGGACTACATTAATCAATATGCATGGATTGAGATTTTTCTACCATGAATGTGGTGTGGATTCAGGCTGCAAACTCACAAGAGAGACAGTTTTTTGTTTCAAATATTCAGGACCATGTGGCACCAGCAATTTTCCTTGCTAACTTCTTTTTTTTTAAAAAGAATTTATTGTTGAGAGTATTACAGATGTCCCCCTTTTTTTGTACACCATTTGCCACATCCACCTGGCTCCTGCCACACCCTGGGCCTTCACCACCTTATTGTTCATGTCCATAGGTAATGCATATCCTATATAATAAAAGCCTAATATGCAAATTGTTTGATGAGGAGTTTGACCCTCGTTATGATGTGCACTGGCCACTAGGGGGCAGTGCTGAAAATGGCAGGCATCAGTGACATGGCACTGGTAGAGGGTGGCAGTGGAGATGCTGCAGACCCCCATGGGCCCCAATGAGAGCGGGGCCACAGCAGGATGGTGGAGCAGGTGAGTGAGAGGCATCAGGCCAAGGCGGGAGTGAGCAGGTGTGAGCAGGGGCCTGATCGCCCTGCAGAAGGTGACCAGCAGTGGCAGCAGGGGGTGGGGCCGCCACCCAGCTCCCAGGTGCTGAGAGAGCCAGGTGGGGGTGGGGCTGGGTTGCTGGCCCCAATCAATCGCCCTGCAGGCAGAATGATAGAGCAGGTGAGGGGGCAGCACCAGGTCACAGCAGGGTGCCAGGTGGGGCTGTGAGGCTGGGGGCACAAGTTGGGACTGTGAGGCTGAGGAAGTGAGCAGGGCCACCAAAAGGAACCCCACCTGTGCACAAATTCATGCACCAAGTCTCTAGTATGAATATAAATTCTTTGGTTAATCTCTTCCCAAATCCTCCTCCTGCCTTCCCTCAAATTTTCAGTCTATTCCATGTTTCCATGCCTCAGGATCTATTTTATTCATCAGTTTATTTTGTTCATTAGATTCCTTGTTCATTCATTTTAATTTTTAGATTCAACTGTTGATGGATATGTATTTACTGCCATTTTATTGTTCGTATCTTTTTTTTGTTCCCTTCTCCTCCTAATCCTTGTCGTCCTCCTTCTTCTTCTTAGCTTCTTTTCTCTTCCTGCTTTTAACATTCTTTCTTTGTCTTTAACCTTTGGCATTTTAATTATGATGTGTCTTGGTATGGGCCTTTTTGGGTTCCTCTTGTTTGGGACTTGTACCATTTCTTTTACCAGGTAGGAGAAGTTTTCTGTCATTATTTCTTCAAATAGGTTTTCAATATCTTTCTCTCTTCTCCTCCTCGCACCCCATAATGCAGGAATGAATGAGAGGTGGCTTTAAACTGGGACAGCTGATGCCCAGGTGAAGACCACTGCATGGAAGAAATACCTCAAACATGCTATCGCCTCTTGAAGTTGCCCAGAGACTCCTTACACTATGCTCATATTTTTGGATTCTTTTTCTTTTTGCTCTTCTGATTGGGTGTTTTTTTTTGCTTCCTCATATTCCAAATTGTTGATTTGATTCTCAAAATGCTTTACTCTAGTGTTGAATACCAGTAAATTATTCTTTATTTCAGTTAGTATATGCTTAATTTCTGACTGGTCCTTTGTCACGTCTTTGAAATTCTCACTAAGATCCTTGAAAGTCTCTCTAAGTCCCTTGAAAGTCTCATTAAGATCCTTGAGCAAACTTATAACCATTGTTTTGAACTCTGTATCTAGTTTTGTTGCTTCCATTTCATATAGTTCTTATTCTGGAGATTTCTTCTGGTCTGCTTTCATTTGTGACACATTTCTTTGTCTCCCCATTTTGGCTGCTTCGCTGTGTTTGTTTCTATGTATTAGGTAGAGCTGCTATGTCTCCAGGAGTTGGTGGAGTAGCCTTGTGTAGTAGGTGTCCTATAGGGCCCAGTGGCTTAACCTCTTCAGTCACCTGAGCTAGGCACTCTAGGTGCACCCATGTGGGCTGTGTGCACAGTCTTGTTTAGTTGAGCCTTGATTGCTGTTGGCATCACTGGGAGGAATTTATCTCCAGGCCAAGTGGCTGTGAGGACCAGCTGTGACTACAGTGGGAGAGCTGCTATGCTTCAACAGGGCTTCAGTGAAACTGTCTACCAGGGGCACTGGCTCTGGGGCCTTCTGGAAGGTGCAAAGTCAGCCACTACCTGAGGTCACCCATCAGGCGCTAGAGAGCAATCTGCAGATGGCTGCTTCTTGTGTTGGGCTTGGAAGTGCCCAAGCACGGCCAAGCTATCTTATGCCTCTTATTGATAGGTATTTGGCCCGCTGATTCCAACTGCTACTTATTTGAGAGATTTCAGGAAACTCTGAAGCCTGAACCAGGACAGGCCATTCATATGGAAAAGCTGCTGCAAACAGCTTGGGAGAGGCTTCAAATTGGATGGGGCGGGGTCTCAGGGAATCACCAAGGCAGAGCAAACAATGTGAGCCACACTGATGGAAAACCAGATATGGCTGCCAGTCAGCTCTGCAACAGGGGAGGTCTCAGCATAGAAACAATGACCCCTGCAAGCACCCCAGTTTGGGAAAAAGCTACTCCAATTGGGTGAGATATCTTGGCTGCAGAGGCCTCCTATGGGAGTGGGACCAGCCCATTCAGCACCTCCACCCCTCCTACCAGTCTCTGTGTGCTTTATTTTTTACTTCTTTAATTGTAGCACTTCTATTCAGCCAGCTTTCAGGCGGTTCTGAATGATGCTGTTCTGTATTTTAGTTGTAATTTTGATGTGGTTGTGGGAGGCTACAAGTACTGGTGTTTAACTCTGCTGCCATCTTGGTTCTCAGCCTCTTGCTAACTTCTTTTATAAAGTGGGCTCATTTGTCTTTTTTTTTTATATTGTAGAGTAGAGCTTTGGGGCTACTATTTTGCAAGCTTGCAAAGTCCATCAATGGGAATAGGGTTTTTGCTTCAATACTAAATGACCACATACACTAATATTTTTTAAACTATGTAATTATTTTGTGTAGGTTTATCTCTTTCATTGCTGTCACTTTTAACTTTCTGCTAACAGTACCTCTCTCCTTATCTGGTATATTAGATAAGCACTCAATAAATATTCATTAAGCTAATGAATAAATTAATAAACAAAAATAACTAAGTTTATTAAAACTACCTGTAAGAAAAATGTGAAGAGTCTGTGGAGGGATTAGAAGCTCTGATGAGTTGGGGATATTACCTCATGCACTCACTATAGCTAACTAGCTTCTTAGGGCAGCATTTTAGGGGCTCACACCTGATTCTGGCTGTATTACAGCTGGTTTCCCAGAAAGGTAAATAATTGTCGTTATTTAACTCTCATCCTCCCTTTTAAGCTCCATAAAACCATTTTCTAGTGCCACCAAAACCAGAAACCATGATTTCTACTTCTAAATTTGTCTGAAATATTTTGAAGACAGTGGTCTCCATTTCTCAACCTCGCCTAAAAGAGACCCAAATCTATTTCCTTCTCAGAGACCCGCATTCAGCAGGCCTGTGGAGAGTAGAGCTTTACAGAGACTGAGAGTAATCTTCCAAGTCTATGATCCACGGGCCTCTAACATTGACTAAACATGGAAAGGATTTTTCTCACAGTAGGCAAATGGAAATAACCCTTGAAGGTTCAGTAACATCACCACCCCCAATGTCATCTTATCATCAACCCAAAGCCAGACTTTACCCCTGACAAATTCCTCCGACTTTTCATTTTTCTCCAGAAAAGTATTCCAGAGAATCTGGTGTATGCATTAAAATAACACAACTGTAATAGCTCGGAGTCTTGCCAATGTTGGTGGCAATGGTGCAGATGGAGAAGGAAATGTCTCCATGTTTCCGGGGCAGGAGATCCTTAGCAGTTTTCAAAAAATTAAATTCACTAAGTCACTGGAATGTGTTGTTTGTTCCCACTTAGAAGCAGTAATATGCAAGGATATAATTCATCTGCTAAAAATGTTCTCAAACTCAAAATAGCGGTTTGGATGGACCCACCCAACCCATAATTTGAAACCCAAAGGTGGAGTCACTGGCTGCACAGGGTTTCTTCTTCACTTCATAAAAACAACACACCAGCCCACTGCTGGCTCTGGTGTGCTTCCCCCAGACTGCAAACCACTACCCCCTATACCTGCTAATACATATGTACCAAGATGTTCTGCCGTCTCACTGTTTGCATTTCTAGTTTCTCGCTTCCCACTCCTGTGACTGTTGTGACTTTTAGTTGCCATCACTTCCTACCCCCTGGGTGTGGTCCAGGGCCACAAGCAGAAGCTCCTGGAAGTTGTTAGATATGCAAATCACAGCCTCACCCCAGACATCCTGGGGCAAACATCTGTTTTTAATAAACCTTCCAAGTGATTCTTAGGCAAGCTAAAGTTGAGAAACGCTAATGTTTTTAATTAGACAGCAAACATCTCAGTCTTAAGACCTGTTTGATGCTGCTCTTTCTAACCTGAACGCTGTCTTCCTCAAATTCTATCAATAAATGTTTTCTAGGTCTCCCACCTCAATGAATAGTTACTTGGGCATGCCTCTCTAGATATATTTAAAGGAAGGTGGTAAAAAAAAAAAAAGTGCTTTCCAAATATTTACCCACTTAAAATCCTTGATTTGAACTCTTCTGGTGCAGTATACACTTTCCAGTCCATCTCTTATAAGAAATTGTCTCAGAGGCAAACAAGCAGTCACATGTGTGCGCTTTGTTCCCAATGCTGTCCAGCCCTGGGCATCGCGAGAATGTGGGGAATATCAGTTTACCCCTGAGGATGGATGCTCGGGCTATAACTGCCCCGTAAGCCAGAGCCCATGTGCACATTTCCCAATTCTCACTCAAACGAAGCAACACAGAAGACGGCAAGATGCCATATGTGTTCAGGATAGTTTCCATACAGAATAAGACAGCAAGAGCAGACGTTACCAGAGGGATTTCTCCACGATTTTGGTCCTGAAAACCTCCTCTTGGTCCAGATTCACGGTGCAATAGCAATCTCGCATCTTGTTTGGCCCCGGGTAAGTGGGAAGATTTTTGGCTTCACCTAAAAAGCAAGTGTAAATATGTCATCAACATAGCATATAATTATTTGGTCCCCTTGCTAATCACAGACACATTTCCAAATAATGGGTTTATCTCATAGCAAGACACCTGCTTTCACTTTTGTACATTCATTAGGTCTTGGTAAGGTCATGGTTTTCGGGCTACCGCAAGTCAAAATACTGATGAAAACACCATCTGTGGTGTTAAAAACGCAACATAGCATTCACAGGAACCTCTAAAACAAATTGATGAAAGTAGGAATCCATCCACCTAGGAATTAAGGATTTTTGTTTTGTTTTACTCACATTAGTCTCTTTAAATTTTTTAATGTTTAAATTATGGTAACATATATATAAGTTAAAATTAATCATCTCAATCATCTTTAAGTGTACACTTCACGAGGGTTAAGTATATTCACACTGCTGTGCAACCAAAATCTAGAACTTCTTCATCTTGCAAAACAAAACTATGTACCCACCAGACAACTCCCCATTTCCTCCTCCCCCACCCCTTGTAAACCACCCTTCTACTTTCTGTTTCTCTGAACCTGACTGTTCCAGAAACCTCACAGCAGTGGAGTCACACAGTATCTGTCCTTCTCTCTCTGACTTACTTTCCTGAATGTCCTCAAGGTTCAGCCATGCGACAGCATGTGTGGGGCTCTCCCTCCTTTTCAAGGCTAAATGATATTCCATTGTGTACACACCACAATTCGCTGAACCGTTCAAGCCCCGGGTTCCTTTTTACTTTGAGTTTAATTTGATAATATTAGTCAAAGTTGGGGCAATAATTAAGGAGAAAGACCTTTTATTGATGACAGTAAACGATGAACTACAGCTGTTTAAAATACAGAGTGGTTAATCAGTTAGGAAAAATCAAGAAAGAGAGAGCTGCTCTAGGTTGAGTGTCTCCCTCCCACAGCCCCTTCCTTCACACACAAGCACATTTGGAGAAAAGGGAGGAACCTTCAAGGTAGCCAGCTTGCCCGGCCAGCCCTGCAGAAAATGTCCACAATGTCACAACCCTCTATTTGACCCTGGGTCTGTCTAGAGATCATTATCAAAACCACCATGGCTAGCCTCCTCTGCTAGAAGCTCAGATTAAGCATGAGGGCATGTCCAAACAGCCCTGTTTACTTGTGAACTGAGAGCGAGCAGGAACGAATGAGAGGTGGCTTTCAACTGGGACAGCTGATGCCCAGGTGAAGACCATTGCAGGGAGAAAAGCCTCAAACATGTTATCGCCTCCCAGAGTCTTCCTTGTCACCAAGTCATTTCAGTTGTAGAGATGCCTGGCTCTGGGCGTGCACAGGCACCACACACAGCACTAGGAAGAGAGGACAAGTGTGAGCACACAGCACCGTGCCAACAACAGTTCAGGTAGATGCTGATCATTTATTTCTGTGCCAAGATATCTTATTTCTGATATCCAAAGGTGTGTTTTAGGATTTCCAACAGTACCAGTAGTAACCTACGCATGTGGACGCTTCTGGCATGAGACCTACCTTCTTCTCTGGGCCTCAGTTTTCCCAATTCTAAAAGAAAGAACTCTCCAAGGCCCCTCTATCTTGGAGACTTTTCTAACCCAATTGGTTCCAGAAATTTTTCTTTCTCATCAAGGAAACATCAATGGCTATCAGTTGGTGAAGAAAAATAAGTAACAAATAAATGTCTTTTTATTGCCACTATTATCCTTAAAACACCTTAACATCACACGGCTTCCTTCCAGAACGTGCCGTTTTCACACGAGCTGAGCAAATGCAAACATGGCCAATGTGGGACGAGGCATTTGAATCCGCGCCAAGCTTCGAGTCAGTTGTTAAATGTCAAAAGACAGATTCTCTGAAGGCTTCTGGCAGATGTGAAAGGTCATATGTGCACATGCATATGCATGCAGAGTGAGTGAGGAACCCACCAACAGAAAAGGGTAGGACGTGACTCCATGGGCATCTGCAGACAGGGAGGCGGAGGGGGAGGTACGAGCAGCAGGTTCCTGGTGACTGTCCCTTCGCTGAGTGGACCTGAATAGGCAGCCGTAGCACACACACCAAGCTCACCTTGGGGCCTGTCAGTCTTCCAGTTCTGGGTCTGGAACTGAGCATTTTTGCAGTGTTCACAAATCTTTAACCTCAAACCAGTCTGAGTTTTTTTTTGGCTTTCCTACTGTCACCTTTATGATGTGAATTAGGGCTTACCATATTTTCCTTTGAAAATTATTTTTTGGCCCCACCAGTGTGGCTCACTGATTGAGCTTCAACCTATGAACCAGGAGGTCTCAGTTTGATTCCCTGTTAGGGCACATGCCTGGTAGCAGGCTCAATCCCCAGTAGGGGGCGAGC
The DNA here is from genome assembly GCA_027563665.1 of Antrozous pallidus. Classification (NCBI taxonomy): domain Eukaryota; kingdom Metazoa; phylum Chordata; class Mammalia; order Chiroptera; family Vespertilionidae; genus Antrozous; species Antrozous pallidus. The sequence continues at coordinate 74,130,605 of CM050519.1, forward strand.
AGGAGGCAGTGATCAATCATCGTCTCTCATCATTGGTATTTCTCTCTCTCTCTCTCTCTCTCTCTCTCTCTCTCTCTCAACACTGTCAGGATAAAAGAAAGATGAGCCTTCTCTGAACAATAGATACTTAAAAATGTGAAAATGCCAAATTATATTATTCTGATAGGAACACAGTCTCATCCACATTCCTCCCACCCTACAGGCTCCCAATCTGGACTGTTATAGAAACATCCTTGTTGCTATGACAATGGCAACACTAGAGAGCCAGCTAGTGGACTTGTGCCAATATTAACAAACCACTCAGACCAGGAGAACTGGGAGTAGCAGCCAGCACCCCGCCCTGGGCCATGTAATCTGTCCAGGGTCCTTACAGTTGAGAACCCCACCAAAAAGGGCCAAGAATGATGAGTTACTCCCAAGTCTCTGCTTCAAGCCCCACAGCAGAGCAAGGGTAGATGTCCCAGCTCTTAGGGCTGATTTCACCGCAACCATACTTACAACAGATTTGTTTCTTCCATGTTGATTATTTATGCCAAAGGCTAGAGGTTGCATCACTTCCTAACTACATGTTACAGGTCTTTTTTTTTCTCTCTCAGAGAAAAAGCATTTTTTCCCCTAGTAAGTGGAGACATTTACATAAGAATATAAAGCTGGTCCTGTTATGCAGTAAGTGCTAAACTGTTTGTTTAACGAATGGATGAATAAATGACCTTAAGATATAAGTTAACTCTGGCTTCAGTCTAAGAAGCAAATAAGTAATCATTTTCATATGATTCTTCCTATTAACCACATCTCCAAAATTCAGTGTTCAACAACCAGAACTGCTCATTGGTAGATTTGCTAAAGACAGCGAATTTGGTGTGTGATAACATCTCTGAACACCCACTTTACTAGCAGAAACGGCAATCTCTGCTTTCTAATTACAGGAATCGGGCAATGGGTAAGGAAAACAAAAGTTAGGCTCTGAAGGCGGTCATCATCCCTGACCGGTGATAATTCCTGTGTAAGCTCTCAATGAACCAGCCAGAAAAACCCACACCTGCAGGCAGCTGGGGAGACGAGAGAGCCAGGGGTGAATGGCTGTGCCTCACTGGAGGGGCCGTGGGAGGTCTCAGTGCCACAGCTGGGTTCCGCTCTGATAAAGAAGCCCCTTGCCTGCCTGGAAGGCCGACTTCCTTGGAGGGCACTCAGGAACAATGCCCTCTATGCCCAGAGAGGGGATGTCAGACACCAGGCACGCTGGGAGTAAGTAGCCAGCGCTCAGACCATGTCAGCTCTAAAGGTGGTCTGATCTTGTTTGCTGCCCTCCAGCACCTAGCACAAAGGCCAATGTGCGCTCACCAAGCTCACAGAAGAGAAGGATGGAGGAAGGGATGAAGGAGGCATTGAGAGGGGAGAGTGAGGGTCAAGGGCTTTCACTGACAAAGCCCCATTCTTCCAGCTGTGAGCCTGGGGCCAACACCAACAGAGCCATCTAGAAGCAGACTTCCCAGATGTGCTTGAATCTACCAGATGTCCACACAACTCTGGCACTTTCAGCTCAACTACAGATCAACCTCGCTAAATACTACATTCAGGTCTGTGAACATTAGTCCCGTAAGTGCAAACCCCCTCCCAACCCAGAGGCCTTCCTGTATGGAAGCAGATGTGAGGAAGATTGGCCGCTCCAATGCTCCCCATCTTCAGGCAGGCCTTCCTGATTTAGAACGCAATGGCTCTGCACATTCTGGTAGCCAACATAGCTTATTAAAACAAAATAAAAGCTTATTTCCCCAAAGAGATCAGTTTCATGATTAAAAATTCTATTTCCTTGAATATATTTTTGACGGCCTTGCTATTTTAGCACTTGATATTAAATAGAACAAAACTCCATAAAACCAGATGAGATTGGATTTCTAAATCAAATTATAAACAGCCTCCTCTACTGCATACTGATTTAGAAGTCTGGAAAACTCCATGCTGAGCTGCCTGGACGCCCGCAGAGCATCACCCAACCGCCGTTACAGCATACATCTGCTCTCCGGAGGAGACCCATACATGAATAGTGACTTACATCTGTTTCGGATTTCCTCCAATTTCCAGTAAGGGTAGAAGTACACTACAATATAAAAGCCAAGTATACAATAGGCTATAAACTTGAAATTAAAAGTTTAAAATATGGTAAAAGGAAGGAAAATTATATCTATTCATTCCCAATGTGGGTGACTCAGTGATTGAGTGCCGAGCTTCCTAGTAGCTATGGTACAAATGGAAATATGGTGGAGCACATCATTCTCATAATTTATTTAAAAACAGTTCTCCAGGAGGAAACATCTTTCTACCGCAAGTCCATGGCTGGCAGCTTTATCTGGGAGACATTAAGTGATGGACTGGGCATATAAAAGATGCAGCAACATTGCAAGAGATCAACCGAAGGACTTGCATGCATGCATGAAAGCATAACCATGGAACGCAAGACACTGGGAGGCGGGGAGGAGAGAAGGGGAAAAGAGGGCATGTGCTGGGGAGTTGGGAAGGCCAGGGGGAGGTCAAGGGGGGTAAAAGGGGGAAACATATGTACTACTATTTGTAATAAACAATAAAAAATAAAAAGAATTAGGGGGGGAGTTGTACAGAGCAGTGGCATAGTGAATATAGTTAATAATATTGTCATAACTATGTATGGTGTCAGATGGATACTAGACTTATAAGGTGATCACTTTGTAAATTATGTGTCTAATCACTATGTGTCTGTATACCTGAAACTAACATAATATTGTATATCAACTGTAATTAAATATTTTAAGTATCTAAAAATAGAAATAAGTAAGTTGTATAGAGGAAAAAAATAGAGAGTAAATGGCAGGGGATGGGACAGGGGTTAAAGTGATTGTGTTTAAAGGTAAAAACATGTAACAAGTAGTAAATAAGCCATAGAGACTTAATGCACAGTGTAATGAATATAGACAATGCAATAAGTATAACTACATGTAATGCAAGCATATTACAGTATATACATGCATCAAAGTAATATGTACTTAAACTTGCACAATACTACATGTCACATTTATTTAATTAAAAAAACAGCTTTAATATGAAAAAAAGATGCAGCAACGTGCTCCACATACTTCTTCTGTCCATCAGAAGTGGGAGCACGATATGAATTGCAAACCCTGTGAAAAGAGTTCTCAGCATAGGAGGTGGGTGATTACTGAGGAGGGGCTGCTTTCGGCTGCCCCATCTGATTCAAGCCAAGATCTGCACCCTCTGGACAAATTCTGACTGGCCTTTCCACTCCCAGCACCTCTCATAGCCATGCCTGACCTTGTCTGCCCTGTGCCTCAGCTCTTCAGAGTGCTGGCCTGTATGCCAAGATGGAACTGTCCCTAGAAGTCCCCATCTCCTCCCACAAGTGGCATCTGGGGTCACCTTAAGTAATGGGAACCTTGAGTAATAAGAACTTCCTGACTGGATGCATAGCCCAGGGGCAGCTGCAAGTGGGGGAGGAGGTAACTCTGGGCAAAATCTGTGGCAACTCTGCAATTACAGAACGCAGGGCAGGCACCCGCCCACCTGGCTCTCTGGGACCCCGGGCCCTCCTCACCCCTGCAGCGTTGGAACTGTGTGCTCCCCTCCCTGAAGATCCCTGAAGCGTTTCCTGCTCCTCCTCCCTCCTCCACTCTTCCTGCTCCACTCTGGGCTGTCATTTATGCAAGTCCATTACCGGGACAGTTATTAAGATTTGGTGGGACACTTTCAGCAGAATTGCTATGACAGGAGTGGGGGTGGGGGAAGGAGACCTCAGAAGTCTAAAGAAAAGTACATCTTAGGCTCCCAGACAAGAAACAAAAGTCTAAGACACTAAGAATGGCAGATGAAAAATCATCCACTTCTCCATTTTCAGATTAATCTTATAGACAAGAGCACATCTCCAGAATTAGATTTTTAGTTTTGAACTGAATTCAACCTATCCAGCACCTAAAAAACACACAAAACATTAGCTAACTTTGCTCTTTCACTTAAAATCTGGTATTTTCGCACTGGGGAAAAAGAAAGCATGCTCTATTCTCTGGTGCTTTTCCAATTATGCTAGATATGAAAATAGTGTTCTTGACAATAACTAAATCCTGAAATAAAACCTGTAAAATTATGTCAAGAAAAGAAATAAAGAAACCACTGGTTTCCTTTTAATTTTAAAATGTTGTACCGTATGGGTATTTTTTACTCCTTGGAAACTAAAATTTTATGTCTCCATTTACAAAATATATTTTTTCATCTAATGCTGTATTTTCTATCTAGTGGCTATTAAGACCAGAAAACAGCAAGCAGGCCATCAACAATTGAGACACTTATTGCTAAGGTGGAGATATTATGGAAACTTCTAGAAGGTGATGACCGCTGGAAATGACAAGCTCTCCCCCAGGCAAGGCCCGGGCCTTCGCCAGAGCAAGACTCAGGGCAGGATGGCCACCTCCACATTGATCTCTATGCACCTGGACAGTGACCAAGAGGTGCCAATAAGCACAGACCACACAGAACAGAAAACGTGGTCTGTAGGATGCCGCCAGTGCTTCAGGGAACTGCGGACTGGGAATGCGTTTCACTGGGCACTCCCCCCAACCTCCCACCCCCACAAGAGGACTGATCATGTGACCCAAAGAAGAAAAGGGAAGAATGCCTGGTGAATGTCTGAGTGAATACCTTGGAAACTGCCCTGGAGAAGCCCTGGGCCAAGACCTGGGCTAGCACGCGGTACACACCAGTCCCACATGGCCATAGCGGTCATTTCCTGCTATAGAGGTGCCTCTGTTTTATACATTTGCTTGTGTGTGCTCATGTCTGTGTACATGTGTGTGTGTGTTGACTCTGCTGCTTTTTAAAACAGCTTTATGAAGACAGGCTTAGCATACCACTTGAAGTGTATAGTCCAATGATGTTTAGTATATTCACCACCATCAATGTTAGAATATGTTTGTCCCCATACTGGAAACGGGAACCTATTTACTGTCATGTCTTCTTTCCTCTCCTCCCACCACCTGCTCCCCCCACTAAGGCCCTGGCAACTGCTAACCTACTTTCTATCTTTACGGATTTGCCTATTCTGAGTATTTCATACAAACATACAAACGTGTCTGGGTATTTCAGACAAAAGGTCATAGACTATGCGACCTTTTGAGTGTGACCCCTTTCAGTCAGCATGTTTTCAAGGCCCCTACACACCACAGCCTGTGTCAGACTCGGTCCCTTGCACAGCCGTGTAACATTCCATGGTGTGAAGGTAGCATGGTCTCTTCATCAATGTTCACCCATTCCTCCGTTGATGGGCATTTGGGATGTTTCCAACTTTGGGCTACTGTGAAGAATGCGGCTCCAGGATCTGTGTACAAGTGTTGGGGTGAATGTATGTTTTGAATTCTCTTGGTTATATGTACATGAGAGTGGAAATGCAGGGTCACATGGTAACTGTGTTGAATTGTTTGAGGAACTTCCACACTAATTTCCATAGCAGCCCCACCACTTTACATTCCCACCAACATTGTATAAAGGTTTCAATTTCTCCACATCCTCACTGACACTCTTGTCCGGCTTTTCAATTATATCTTTATTTTGAATCAAAGAAATAGCAACTTTCTTTTTTTAAAATATATTTTTATTGTTTTCAGAGAGGAAAGGAAAAAGACACAGAGAGAGGAACATCAATGATGAGAGAGAACCATTGATTGGCTGCTTCCTGTATGCCCCCCACTGGGGATGGAGCCTGCAACCCGGACATTTGCCCTGACCGGGAATCGAACTGTGACCTACTGGTTCGTAGGTCAACACTCAACCACTAAGCCACGCTGGCCAGGCCGGTTTTCATTTATTTTATGATGGCAAAATGGGGGTGGGCAACTATGGCGACAGTTTTATTAAGACTAAATATTTTGGGAACATGTCAGGCAGATAATGAAACTATCTCTGAAGAGCATAGATGAAGTTCCTTCTGCATGGCAGCATGTCCAGGATGCACCATTTCTTTTTTTATTTTTTTTATTGTTTAAAGTATTACAAATAGTACATATGTTTCCTTTTTTTCCCCATTGACCTCCCCTCAGTCTCCCCTACCCCCCAGCACATGCCCTCACCTGCCCAACCCCCAGTGTCTTGTATCCATTGGTTTTGCTTATATGCATGCATACAAGTCCTTTGGTTGATTTCTTACAGCCCCCGGGCCCCAACCTCCGTCTTCCCACTGTAGTTTGACAGTCTGTTCAATGCTTCTTTGCCTCTGTATCTATTTTCCCCCCCATTTTTTTCTTTAAAAAATTTTGCACAGGATGCACCACTTCTGATCAGAGAGGAGTGACACCCCCAGCCCCTAATCCCAGCACGAGAGACTCTGGGTTTACACTGCACACGGCCGAGCACTGACTTTGAAAACACAGAGAGAAAAACATGTCACGAAAGAGAGCCAGACTTGACAAGCAGGCATGCATGTCTGCAAGGGCATCTCTGCTGGAAGCTCGGGTACTAACCACACAAAAATGAAATCCATCTGCTTCCGCTCCGCTCACCAGAGCTGGCCCTGAGTCGTGGGTACAGAAAACAAAGCCAGTTCCCCTTTCCAGAGAAAACTGGACAGGTTCCAGAGGCCTGATTATGACTCCTGTTCGGAGTTTTCAATTGTGACTTATATACATGTTTGTTGTTGTTGTTATCATTCAATAGTACCAGGAATGCACAGTAGGAAACTTCCAGATGTAAGGGTTCAAGATTAAACATGAAGAGTCTGTCGGTAGCCCATGTTCTCTAGAAATAGCCTGGTTTAGTAACCTGTGTCTTAGTCCTTTGAGCAAGCAAGATAAATATAAATAACGGCCTCACTAATAGTTCCTGGTTTATTCATTTAAACTCCTCTGTCAACTCCCTGCTATGAAAAACAAAGAACTGAAAGCCGTATACATCTCCCACCCCAATGTCTGTTGTTAGACTGTTTTTACATTGTCTTACCTATTTTCTTTACAAGCTGATTCTAAATCTGTTAATCCCACGAGATCAGTAGGCAGTCTGAGCACCGAGGTCCAGTGGAAAGACACTTGACCTGGCCAAAGACAACCGCTCCCCATTTGTGGTGGCTGCTCCCCGCTAAAGCATCCTGGCCTCTTTCATGTCAGACCCAGACACTACCACTCTCACCCTCTGCCACCCTGTTTCGTTCCTTTCCCATTTGGCCTGAGCACCTCCTCCAGGCACTTGGTTCTGGGGTGCGGGAGGATGCATCTTTGCAGCCCAACTGGCCTTATAGTTTGACAAAGTTTATAGTCAGGTTCGAGTTAACATTAAGGCACTGTTCTATTTCCAAGAGCTCTTTAGAGCATTAAATGGTCCAAATGTAAGTTCCATCCTCCAGCCTCCTTCACAGACAACAATGCCACGACTTCCTTGTTCCTCATGGAGACTTTGGGAGCAAATACAAGCTGGTAAATTACATAAATGGCAGCACATGCTTCTTAAAATGGGTATTAACAATATTTGGGAGATTATCAATACATTAAGAATCCCCTCCCCTTTTAGGGCTGCACCTCTTTTCATTAAGTGAACACAGTTCATTTAACCCTCCCTCAAGAATGCACACTTCAGTCATCTTCAGTCTTTGGCTAGTACCAGGATTGCAGCAACAAATAACCATGCACGGAATTCATTTCTGTAAGTTAAACAATAAACTCCTGGTCTCAGAATCTCTGGCACAAAGGGTAATTTGTAATTTTCATACCATTTTATCATAGTGCCAAACAGTTCTCTGTAGTAGCAATTTACATTCCCATTACCATGTTTGAAAATGCCATTTTCCTATATCAATGCTATTTATTAATGAGTTATCAAAATCGTGAGTCTTTGCTAATCTGATTTGGGGGAAATGGTGTGTGTGTGTGTGTGTGTGTGTGTGTGTGTGTGTGTGTGTTGCACTTTTTATTACAGAGGATTCTTTTTTTAAAGAATCGAGTTATATTCCATTTATTCAGAAGTGAAAGCCCGAGACACCTGCACAGCTTTTCCCTCCTCTGTTCTTCATAAGCAAGGTCCCCACAAGCCAGCCCTGGCAGAGGCTGGGCACATACCATTCCAATGGAATCCATGGAAACAATGTTTAGGGAAACGGAAACCATCTTTGCTGTCAAATCCTGATTTTTCCAACTGGGCCTGGACCCACTACTTCTAGCTCTGTAGCCAGCGGTGCATGGCCTTGAGGAGCCAGATGCCCCGGGGCTGGGCAGCCCAGATGCTGTGGGGCTCTCCCCGCCCTCGAACCAGACTCGTCCCTGAGGACGGTGAAAGCCGGGGACCTCGTCATGACCAATTTAACCCAGTTTAACGACTAGCTGTCACCGCTGCAGTGCAGGTTCCTGGATTCTGACAGCAAAAAATTCCTCATGGTTTACACAAAGTGTTTCTTGAAGTTAAGGAAGGAAGACAATGGGGAAATGCCAAGTTTGTGGAAAGGCAGTGTGTGTGCTACCATAAGCCCACTGACTGGTCTTGATGTGGAAAACAGGACGCCTGACCTGGCCAGAGACAACGGCTCCAAATTAGTGCTGGAATGAGAATCTCCCCTTTCAAGATCCGAGTTTATTTTTTGGAAACAATCAACATACAGTTCCCCTCCCCGCATCCTCGCTCTTTTCTGCCCCGTATATTTTGGTCCTACTTTTGCTTTCCGTTCTTTTCCCCACATCATTATTCTGTAAAAGAGTCCTGGCTTGAATTTGAGAAAGAAAATGTCTTAATAAATTCAGTTGTCCATTAACACATGTAGTACAAAACACAAGTTCTAGAAAGAATTTTAAACAGACAGCATTCCTTTGTTCATTCACATCTAACCTGAAAGGGAAACCACCTAAATAAATACTTTCAGACACACTGTGGAATATTCCAGGCCCATGACTAACGCAAGACTTCACATGGAATGACCTGTCTTTCGTCTATTACTCAGGGGCTACAGAGGACTCGGGGAGGCCTCCCTGAGCTAAAGCTTCAAATTTTCACATATGATTTATGATCTTTGCTGTGGGCTAAATACACAACAGGCTCAGTTTCTCCAGCAGTTCTGATTTTGTAGTTGGGGCTGTCTTTGACTCTTCCTGGGGGGGAGGTTTGCGGGGGTCCCCCAAGAGTGAAGGCAGTAATGGCATGGCCAGCTCAATTCAAGGCTATTTGATCATCCAACTTCACATGTAAGAGTAACATCTGTGAAGATGCTTGTGTGTAACAAGCCTGTTACTGTGTATGTGTGGCATCTATTAGGATGCATGTGTGTAACATGCCTGTTACTATTCCCATGTGGGCAGGTGTAATCTCTGTGGGGATGCATGTGCGTAGCACGCCGGTTATTGCTCCTCTGTAAGAAGGCGGCATTTATGGAAACCCCGGCAATATCTAACTTGCATTTGCAGAAAGCAGAGAGGTTGCTTCCTAATAACAAACCAATAAAATCCCTTCTTTCTTTTTCTTGCTCTTAGCAGCACAATGAGATACCATTTCACACCACAAAGACAGCTAAAATGTCTTTTTAAGGAAAATAACAAGTATTGGTGAGAATGTAGATAAAATGGGATGCCAGTGGGAATTTAAACCAGTGTAGCTGTTGTGGAAAACAGTTTGGTGGTTCCACAAAAAGTTAAACAGTTACCCCATGACCCGGCAATTCCACTCCTATTTTGATATATTCAAAATAACTAAAAATAGGCGTTCAAACAAAACCATGTACATGAACGCTCATAAGAGCTTCACTGCCAGGAGTAAGCACCTGAAGATGGAAGAAACTGTCAGATGGACAATGGCAGAAAGAACAGAGGCTGGGTGGGTAATCTGTGTCCTGCACTAGCCATTGGCCAGCATGGCTGGGGTTAAGGGGCTGGAAGAATTATGAGAGCTGATGGCCCCTGCTCTGAGGAGCTTCTCATTCACTATGCACATGCCAGGTGGAAACTGCCCCTGGAGACTGCAGACTAGGCACAGCAAGGTGTGGTAAGAACACGTTCTGGCTGGGGAGTCAAAGGCTTCATAGAAAATGCGACCCACAGCGGGCCACAAGGAAGACGAAGGCAGGGCAGGTGAAGTGGAAGGTGATTTAGATCCAGAGGAGACAGGAAACCCCATGAAATGTTGCAGAATGCAGGCTTTTTTCTGACTGAGCAAGGAGAGAAGCAACTGGAAGGCAACAGGTGGGCAGTGGCAGAACCTTTGGAGGGCTATAAAGAATAAGGTAACAAAAGCTTTAAAATTATTTAATGGGCCCAGCCATGCACCAAGAGGTCATTGTTTCCATTCCCAGTCAGGGCACATGCCCAGGTTGCAGGAGACTGTTGACTGATGTTTCTCTCTCTTTGATGTTTCTATCTCTCCTCCCTTTTCCTTCTTCTCTCTAAAAATCAATAAAAACATTTTTAAAAGAAATTATTTCTGATGGGATACTGGCTGTTCTTTTAGCTGTGACTCAAAAGCACAAGAGGAGAAAAGCTCAACACAGTCTCCTGGCCCACAAGGAGACACCATGAGATCCCGACCCACCGGCACATTTGGATGGAGTGTACTGGGCATGAGTCATGCTCAGACCAGCGTCCCATGCTGAGTGACCTCCCTCCCCTTGCAGCCTAAATAAGGCTGCTTCAAGCCTGGCACCAACTGCTGTCACACACACACACACACACACACACACACACACACACACACACAGCAGCCCCTTGGCACCCCAGCATCTCACACAGGAAGTGAGAGTTCTCTTTGCTAAGCTCAAGAGCTGTTTGAAACTCCAAGATTATTTTTAACATCACTGTTGGTCTAATTAGGCAAGAAACACTGCCAAGTTTACAAGCCGGCTGCATTTGAAGGACCATGGGACATTACGGTGAGACCTAAGCTCAGGATGTTTTTCTAACTTTGCTGAAATAAGGAAGAAACTAAAAGGCGAATAAAAGAACTTGTAGGAGACCCAACTCAATCTCCCCATTCAGATCACCTTTTCGGAGAGGGAGCACACCAGCCAGATCACGTGTATGGAACTCCTGTGCCTCCTGTCCTCCCCCTCCTCCTCCTCTCCCTACCCCCGCCCCTCCTGTCCTGTCCCTCTTCCCCTTCTCTCCCTCTCCCTACCTACTCTCTCCTCCCTTCCTTCTTCCCTTTTTTCACTGCCCCCTTCCTCCTCCATGTCTCCCCTCTTCCCTCACCCCTTTTAGAGATGTGCCCAGCCACCTTATCTTTAAAAACAGACAGCGGTGGAGAATTCCTATTCCCGCATATGCAAAAGAAGTAGGAATCCAGCACTGATCAGACGCACCAAATCACCAACAGTGTGGCTGGCTTTGCAGACCTCCCCAGGCAGAGTCTCTGCGTTAGGCCCTCCCACACCACCCATTCCATCTGTGAAATAGCCCTGAGGCCCAGGGCCATTACCCTGGGGTGGTCGGCACTCCTCACCGCACTGGATGGCGTCTGGTTGTGTGCATTTCTGAGACACAGGCCCATTCGGCCTTTCCTGCTTCAGGCGCCATTCTGAGATAAACCTGAGCCTCGGAGGGCCCTTCGTGCACAAAAGCACTTACTTCCTTAAGGAAGTGAACTGCATTCCCAGAGGCTTCCTGACACAGTGTCTGCTTCCTCTGAAAATGCCCTGTTTTCTGGCTGGTGGAGATTCCCTCAAGGTGGAGCCCTAGGAATTCGGACATAGGGTGCTGGGATCCTGGCTACTAGTAAGTGCCCAGAGCCAAAAATGGAGTCAAAGATAGTCCTGACTGGCCTGGAAAGGTGGACCTTCATACCTGGATGTGGGTCTTCCCGAGCCGGGCTCCTGATCTAAACCATTCCTGCTGCAGAGACTCCCCAGGACTGAGGGCCGGATGGACCCCTGTGCTGGCCTGCGGGGACCACGCCCACATGCAGCATCCTGCACTGTGGGTCACAGCAACCTAGGTGATGCAGCTCTTGGAGCACCAAGCAGTGAGCTGACTCCTCTCCTTACCAGGAGCAGCCATCATCGTTGTGGTGGCATTTACCAGCTCTCTGATGTGACAATACTTAGGGGTACCTCAAGATGCTTTGAGGGATGTGTGCATATTTGCCTGGCACCTACTGGACTTTGGGTCCAACTGGATGCTCTCGGAGTGGTGGCTGGTGCAGGAGTGTGTCTCAGAAGAGCCCAGCATACTCCTTTGTCCAATAAAATCACAATGGATTTAAAGGCTCAAAGGCACCAACAAATGTGCCAAGAATCCCAGAAGCACGTTGCATCTATTCCAGAGACTTCTGTTCCCCAAAGAGACCTGCAAGTTGGTCAGGGCACATGGGGCGTTGTCGTGGGGAGAGCTCCTGCCACAGAGGCAGGGTCCACAACCTGGGCTAACTGCTGAATGCAGCCAAATTTTAAGGTGAGCCCATGTTGTCCAAGGTCACCTAACACACACACCAGCAGAGCGCCCCTCCCTTGAGGTGCTGCTGGAACCAACACGCCCAGCACAGGCCACGAAACCCCACAGGAAGGCCTGTGCCTCTGGGTTGTTTTCATGTACATGAGCCTTCAGCCACCAGAAACGGGCCTCTCTACCTGACCCGGTCCTCAAGGGATAACAACCAAGGGCACCGCCTCCAGCCCCATCAGTCATGGTGTGAGCGTCTGGCCTTACTTCAGTGAACCCAGCCACAAAGACGTCTCTAATCTACTGTCCCCTGTGGAGAACCACAAACCAAAGCCTGCTCTGGCCACTGGATGTGAGTCTTAATGGTAATTTTAGAGTAGAGGAAAACTGCAAAACTAAAGCTTTGGTTTTTCCTTTCTTATTTATTACTGTAAAAGACTGCCCCGGAGAAAGATCAGATTCTAAGTGCAAAGAGACCGTCATGGGCTGGTTGGCTCTAGTGCAGTGTACCTTCTTCCGCACTCCTGATGTCACAAACACTAGCAAACACAGAAATGCATCCAAGTCACCAGCATCTTCTCCAACTCAGTGGCCGCTGCATTGATAAGCCCTTGCCTGTCCCCGAGACCCAAACCCTAGGCCCCCACAGAGATCAGGCAGCTCCCACCTTGTAGACCTCATAGAGGGGGCCCTCCCAGCCCAAGATGAAGAAAGACAGAAAGCTGGAGGGGGCTCTCCTGGGCAGAGGGAATGGGAGAGCCCTAAACTCTCTAGTGGGCTCTCAGCTACATCCCCAGCAGGCTACGCCTGTGCTATGCACTGTCTTCCCCACACCCAGGTGAGCTCATCTTCTGAGGCTGCATAACCAGCCAGTGGCAGATTTATTTATAACATCAGCAGAGGCTCTCAGAGCACAGAGAACAGGTGCTGGTGAGGCAGCACCTCCAACCTGTGGGAGTGGGGCTCAGGGCAAGGGGCTGCAAGTAGGGGGAAGAGGTTCTGCTGTCCCTCAGACAAGAGTAGAGCACTCACCCCCTCAGCAACCCCCAGACTCCCACATGGGGATAAAGACCCCTCCCTATCTGCCTCCCACCTCCCTGAAAAGACACACCACATCAAGGAAGGGGTAAAGGCTGACAAGATAGAAACTCACCTTCCACGCCTGCAGCTGGCGGTGTGGCACCTGATGGTACATTTTGTTACCAGTCACACGTGTACAGGAAAAATGAAGGACACACCCACCCCCCCACACACACACTGCTCTTCTGTCCTCCCCTTATGCCTGCCTGTGATTTCCAAAGTTGCCATTTCTCCATCTTTTAAAAGTATTTGTTTAAAAACCACGAATAAGTCAATACCTAGATCTCTTAGGGAAACAGTGCATAAAACAAAGATTTATGAATAATCAATGTTGATTATAATACTTATGTTAACCAAAAAAGAGAAAACAATTAAACATTCAGCAATGGGAGATTCTAACAGAGAGAGCCTTTGGCAATACTGAGCCAGGATGTGGGGTCCAAATTGTGACACATTCTGTGCTATGCACTGTCGTCCCCTCACCCAGGTGGGCTCACCTTTCCCCATTTCGGGGCACACAGTAGGTACACACTGGTAATTCATAGTAACTGAACGATATGCACGGCCCCTTGTAGAAATCTCTATGTGTAAAATTAGGAGTTGTATAAAGAAATTCTATTTGTTTCTTTATCCATTTTTAAATGTTTTTAACTTCCAAAGAAATACATCCCCATTGTAACCAGTAATGCTCTGTAAGTGTAGTAGAGAGAAAAGGTTATCTTTCCCTCCCTTCAACCAGCCTCATACCTGTGAGCTATAACCTACAGAGACTGCTGTGGATACTCCCAGACCGTTCTATGCTCTTACAGCCCACAGGGAATACATGTATTAATATATGGGAGGGGGGAGTTCTAACTTGTTTACTAAACTAGGGTCATCCTGTGTATGACCTCAACTAGCTTTTTTCTCTTTACCGTATGATAAATGTGTTACTCCCTGAGGATTTATCTGTCCTTTTTAGGAATGACAGTGTTCGAAGGATGGCGGCACCAACACGGATGTATTCACCCAACTGCTGTCTGAAAACTCAACCTGCAGGCACCAAGGTCAAGCGGCTGGTGCCACCTGGCAGCGTGGGCACGCAGACTCCCCCACAGTCAGCTGCTTGCCTCTGGTGGGGACACGCAGGGGTGAGGGTGCACAACCACGACCAGAGAACTGCCACTGCTGGGGGGCCCACACTCTCCTGCCCCTGTTCACAGTGCCGGCCTTGGGCACGACCTGCATTTCCTCTTCGGTCACTGTGTGCCTCTGGCTCGCAGGCCTGTCCCAGGTGTGAGCGCCCCGGTCTGCTCTGAGCAGATGGGTTATGAATGGGGTCACAGACATTCCCTTCAGGTGTGCCGTTTGTTGTTTGGTGTCTTTTCCATACGGAGATTTTAAATTCTCATGTAACCAACTCTGTCATCTTTTCCTCTCCCGCTTTTCAGCTTAGTAATTACTTAGGAAGTTCTCCCCTGTTCCAGAAGTTATTTGCAATATTCTCCAAAATGGTCCTGATGTTCTTGTTTTATTTTTTCACACTGTAACCTTTACTCTGTATGAGTTTGTTTGTTTTATATGGTGTGAGTTGGGATATAATTTTTTCAAGGCAGTCAACTCCGTTTATCAAATATACCAATCTTTCCCCCAGTGTACTAAAATAAAATGCCACCTTTATAACAAATTAGGTTCCTATATGTGTTTTTATTTACTTCTGTATTTTCTATTATATAGTATGCCTATTAGAAATCTAAGTATATCCTGCTTAACGTTTTTAAAAGCTGATCACATATATTAAAATATTATAAATATTATAAACACTTGTTTAACAATTCTATCACTTTTGTTAGTCTTCAAGTTATGATCATATTTCCACCCATTAACATATATACAAAGCATGCACCTAACCCTTTTTCCTTCTGAATAATTTTTTCAGGCTTAGAGTCTAGCTACAGCTAATAAACATTGAAAATTCCACATTAATTCTTTAATTTATTGCCATTCCACACCCCTCTCAAAATACACCACTGCTGCTTGACTAAAACTCAGAACTAAGGAAAGCGCTCGCTAACCCTGAGCTGGCCTGCTCCCTGCGGCTGTTGGAGTTGGGAGCTACCATCTTACCTGTGGAAACTTGCTCACTTCAGCTCTGTCTTGAGATTTCTCCTCCAGGAGGGCGTCCCCTTTCCCTACCACTTCTATTTTTAGCTCCCGGAATCTGAGCCACTGGCTGGTCTAGAGGCTTGTACTGAATCAAGGGCCAATTCACAGTTTTCCATGAATTAAAATAAACTGAGTTCATAGAAAATCCCCAATCCTATTTTCTACCATCATGTCTAAGACATGTAAAGTACTCTGTCAGCCCCTCCCCGCCAGAACCCTGAAGAAGTGGGCAGGCCCTGAATGGCCTGAGACAAGTGGACCAGGAGGCAGAGAGATGGAGGTCAAGCCACAGGAGATGGGGACAAAGAGGGCAGGGTTCAGGGAAGGTGAAGGCACAAGGGCAGAGGGAATGTTCCAGACGTTTTGCACAATGGCATGAATTAAAAATACAGGAAACAGCTAACCACTTGTGTGTGTTTCTGAGTGTTGTACAATGACTGCTTAGAACATCTGGAATTCAAAAAAATAAATAAATAAAAGGAGGAAAGATCACACATAAGCCTATGGCCTTATCGCAGCCCCTGGTGGCCTTTATGCTTTTGTGATATTTTTTACACATTGGTGGTCAGTTGGCGTACGTTTGGTATCCTGCCTTCGTATAACATGATTCCATGGGTTTAACTTTCCACCCTCATAACCTGCTCTTTCAATGTGAGCATTTCACATCAGGACAAAGTGTGCAACACTGTTTCTTTGCACACCCAAGTTTGCACTCCTCCAGGCCTGAGCTCCTTCTCCCCCAGGAGCTGGGGCTGTGCCACTCACAGCCTGGACATTGCCACGTCCCTGGAGGAGGCCAAGCTCTCAGGAGGTTCATGTGGCAGTTCCACTCCCATTTGAAAGGGCGGCCTGGCCCACCACCACCCACATCCCAATCCTCCCGGGAAGCTCAGAGCTACCAGGATGGGAGTAGAGCCCTGCAACGGGAGAATGAACAGTGGGGCCAGCTGAGAGGAGCTCAAATTACTGCTGAGCTTTCCATAATGGAGCCAAACATGGTTCTCTCCAAACTAGAGGCTCAGGCCGATGGCCAGCACTCAGCCAAGCTGCCCTTCCTACTTTTATCTCAGATCAGGTATGAGACTCCTCCCACTAAGCCTCAGTTTCCCCATCAGTAAAATAGGGATAATACTGCCTCTGAAATTCTTAGCATGGTCCCTGGCACACTCACAGAGTAGCAGTCAACAACCCCTACCATTCCACATGAGTTTAAAACACAGATGTCACTGAGGTTAGCATCAGGCACCAGTGGCTGTCTTCACTGCATAACTTCCTTGGTGCTAGAACACAACAGGGAGTGAGACTTGCTGACTCTACGTGACCCAAGTGACTTTAGAGGCCAGAGATCTAACCTAGCTTTGGGGGGCTGGACCTGAGGAGAGGCGTGTCAATGATTTCCCCGAATCACAATAACAGCTATTCAGTTGGAGTTATTCTGCACTGTCCACAATGTCTCCACAGTAAATCATTGTCTTCCCATAAATTTCTGGTCCCACTAAATTATCATAGTGAATATTCAATTTAACACAGAGAAGTATATCGGAATAACAGGACAGGCAGCAGATGTAGATGTCACCTCATTCAATTTAGAGCAAAGGAGAGGAGGCCACGGGGGCTGCAAAGGGCAGGGGGCTCCGTGGCGGGTTAGGGCAAAGCCACCCAGAGCCAGAAGCAGTGTCCACCTCCGTTGGCTTACAACCCTCACGGGATCAAGAGCCCAAGAGTTTCCCAAGGGAAACTCTTCTGAGAAACTGCCGATCCTTCTGGTCAGACAAGAGGCAGCACAGAGCCAGGCCTGACGAACGAGTTCTCAGAGCCTCATCTCGGTCATGGGACATTCATCTGGCCTTATTTCAGGCCAGACCTCTGGCGCTGTGGTCTCATCTTGAGAAAAGCATGAACAGCACTGAGCATCTTTCCCTTCATTCCCTTCGCCTGTATAACTCGGTCACCGCTTTGTGCAGTTCTTCCTCATCAACAGCAGAGCCCCATCCAAACATGTGGGGCCTGTTCACAGTCCCCTCTCACCCCCAATGTCAGCCCCAACATCAGTGCTGAAGCTCAACTCCAGTGTACCATCCAGTCACGTTTAGATAATCCCAAACCAATGACAGTTCAAGAATATGAGGATAAAATCCACCAGCATTTATGTGGCACAGGCCATGGGCACTTGACATCACAGTTCTGTTCAATCTTCTCCCAAGTAGATTAGCTGTGTGAACACCAGGCTGAGGGGCAGTGTTACTGTTCTCTCAAAGCACACAACTAGTCAAGGTCAAAGCTAAAAGTGAACCAGAACTAACTGACTTTCAACCTGTTCTCGTAACATTGCACGAAGGTCTTGCACAATCACGTGTGAAGCTGAGGCCAGACCCTCAAATCTCTAAACACCGCCACCAGTCCTCTGGTTCCAGCGTCCAAAGCAGGGGCTGAGAAGGCTCCGCGTGCCAGGGAGGGAGAGGTGCTCCTTGACAAAGGGGGTGGGGGGACCTCGAAGCTTAAGTAGAGGACTGACAGCTTTGGACCCACATGGGATGGACCCACAAGCACTCAGAGCTTCCTTTGCAGCAGGTGCCCCATAAATGTGCGTGTCTTAGCCCACTCACTGACATACTAATAGTCCAGTCTCCTGCAGAAAGGGTGTATCTGAGATTTAGATGTGCTTTTTCATATTCTAACTTTGCTTTTCTATATTCCACAAATATCTCCTTCAGTGAAAATATTTACTCTTATAAACACACACACACACACACACACACACACACACACACACACACACACACGGCATCGGAAAGACTCAAAGCCAACAGCTGCTGGCAATGCTTAGTGAAGGAGAGTGAAGAGCATGTGGGCCAGATACGCTTACAGCAGAAACATGAGGGGAGAGAAGGAGTGGGTGACACAGCAGAAGACCCTCAAGTCCACTGCATTCCTTACTGATCTAGCTCCTCTTCTTCTCAATCCTGGCAAAAATTAGATTCCCCCACTCCGAGCTGTGAGGGTGGGCATTGGAAGTTTGTGAGTGCCCAGTCCAGACCCACGGAATCAGATTCTCAGTGAGTGGACCGAGCAATGATGTTATTTTAAAGCTCGCAGGGGACTGTGATGTGCACCCAGCTTGAGGACTTTCCCTCTGGGTTAGGGAGACACAGAGGTGGACACTGTCCCCCGGGGCTTCTCCTCTGGGTGAGGGAGACACAGAGGTGGGCACTGTCCCCAGGGGCTTCTCCTCTGGGTGAGGGAGACACAGAGGTGGACACTGTCCCCAGGGGCTTCTCCTCTGGGTTAGGGAGACACAGAGGTGGGCACCGCCCCAGGGACTCCTCTGCTGGGCCAAGGGGTACGGCAACACATTTTGCACATGAACACCACACATGTCTATGTGAATCTCTCCACAAGGCAGGCAGCCGGGCTGTCAGGGCCGGCAGCATTAGCCTTCGCCTGGCACAGTGTGTGGCACATGCACTCAGTCATTTAGCCCCACGTGCCCCTGAGGGGGCCGGGAGAGGGCTTCACTGTACAGAGACGCACACCTCTGAAAATAACAACCTGACCCCTGGCTGATGTTTGTTTGGGAACCATGAATCACCTTAAAAACCTGATGAGCCACTCTGGCGCTGAGACCCTGAAGGCGGGACTGTACCAACGCTTCCACTGTGAGATCCTGCAAAAGAGGTCAGGCTGACATGCATCACCACTCAGGGCTGCTCATGCAAAACAATTAAAACTACCAGACAGAACAGCAAGCTGCTGATGCCACAAGTGAGCTCCAGACAAGCTCCAAGGGGGTGGTGTCTTTAGGAAAGAAGCCTCATTTCCCACGCCCCACGCTCCCACGCAGAGCCCAGCCTCTCCACAGCGCCCATGAAAAGGCTCAGTGTTTTCGAGTGCATGTGTGACAACCTTTCTCTCCAAAATAGCCTCTAACCACACAGGCTGTTCAAGAAAACCTCAAAGGTAATAACAGAGCATGCAAACCTCCCTCCAAGGTCAGTAATTAGGGTTCTCCCCAACTGCCATTTAAGCAAAGCCGGGACTTCTGGGGGCACGTCAAATCCTACATTGTGGTTGGGGTAACAAGGCACGGCAGCAGCAATCCCAACTAGGACATGATCAACTTAAAATATGTCCCATTTGTGCTGTTGGTCCAGATCGTACCCTAACCTCTAATTCCAAAGACTAGGCGAGCGAGTGGGCACCTGAGTGGATGAAACAAAAGTGGAGAAGCCCCTCTATGTGGTCGGGTATGTGGCACTGTGCTCCGCCCTGTCCTATTAACTCTGGGCCCCACATGCCGCACGGGCATCTAAGACTGGGCCCATCGGACAGTCTGTGTGGGAAATGCTGGTGGATAATCAAACCAATTTGGTGACAGCAAATAGAGATAAGGGGACAAAACCCTCTGTGTACTGCTCAGAGGTGTGGGCATGGCACCCAGAGAGGGTTCCCGGTGAGGGGCTCCTCCCCTGAGTGGCCAAGGCTGGGCTGGGCCAGCTCCTTACATCTCCCCCAGGAGCTGGAATCCGACAGCAGAAGGATTTTCGCCCAGAAACGTCGGATGAGGAGCACTTTCCACTGATGACAAGGCAGAAAGAGCTGCTGAGTCTCAGCTCAGCGGCAAGGGAACGATGGCTTTAGCCCAGGGGCCCTCTGACTTCTGCATTGGGAACCCCTACAAACAAGGACTGCCAGGCCCTGCCCAGAGTTACCCCTTCCGTAGGTCTGGGGGGAGGTAGGCCTGGACATCTGCACACCAAACAAGTGCCCAGTTGTAGGTATGAGGACCACACTCGAGGAGAAGAATTCCAGGAAGGGACGGCGGGCATGCCAGCTCTTTCTGTCCCCCGCTAGCCCACCTCCAGGGGGACCCAGCAGCCTCCTCTCCCGAAGGCAGTCCAGCCTCAGGCTGAGATCTCAGAGCAAAGGGTTTCAAAGAGAAACCTCAGCAGGAAGGAGGCCAGGCCCCTCAGAAGGGGAATGGGATGGAGGGACGGGGGACAAGCAAAGGTACAGGAAGGGGGTGGCTGGGTAATGTAGGACAGGGAGCTGAGCGCACAGAAGAGGGGGCATTGAGAGGGGGGCCGGGCCGGGGGCACTAAGATCAAAGGGGAGAGCTAGGCGCTCCTGGAGGAGGCAGACCAGGATCTGAGAGGAAGGTGCTGGGAGACCTCGCCTGACTAGGGAAGGGCCAGGGAGTGGACCTGGGACAGCCCACATGAGCAACCCTGGGTCGGTCAGGAGCCACGACTCCAGGCACCCTTTCCCAGTTCCACTGCTATTCACCGGTCCAGCTCACTCATGGACATCACCTCCTTCCTAGGACAGGCCCACACAGGGCACCAGGGGCTTCAGAGACCTATCCCCCACCCCCCAGAGCCAGGTCCCAGCCCAGCAGGCACCCTGAGCCAGCAGTGGTGGCTGGGGTCTTCCCTGCACAGCCCCTGCATCCTCCTCCGAGCGCTCAGTGACAGCAACCTGACATGTCCCTTTGACAGACAGTGCATTCGTTACCTGTGACTGCAGAACGGTGACAAGAAACAAAAGAAACATCAAAGAAGTAGATCTGAAATATAATGCAGATCCCTGCTAAGCCCACCAGGAATCGCCAAGTTGCTTTTGACAAACTTCTAAAAAAGAGAGACACATGCTAATGAGAAACCTAGGTTGGTAGCCTTTGTTACCTAAATTTGATGATTGTGAAACAGCTTATACTACAGATTTGTTAGTTTGCGCAATATCCACTATTTTATTCCACAAACCATTATATATCGCTTACAATGCGAGCAGACACTGTGCCTGGTGCTGGGGCCACCTGACCTTCACTCCCTGACCTCCGACAGCTGCGTTCGCTGCGATATTAGAAAGCCAAACCACAAATTTATCTGCAGAGCTCAAAATGAGTTTCCTCTCGTCATGTGCTAACTTTCTATTCTGGATTTCCTGGGGTTTCCTTTACTAAACTTGAGTCCAAAACTATCTTGGAAAGGGCTCTGGGTCATCTCGGCCGTGCACATGTATGGGAAGTGCGGGGTGGGAGGAAGGCAATGAAAAGTGATCAGCAATCGCTCCTGACCAGAAGGGGCCAGAGAAGTGGGCATTTCCGAGCTCTGGCAGGCGTGCGATCCAACCACAAAACCTAGCTGTTCACTGGCTAAATGGTGCAAAATGGGCCAGGACCTTCATGCTACCTTTAAAAACAACATCAACACACTTATTCTTGGCTGAACTTTAAACTCCATAGGCAAAGTGCAGTGTTATTATATATTTAACTTTTCCCAGTAAAAGCAACTCGGTTTTCTTCCTTCTTCCCTAATCTCTGCTTACTCTGACCTGTTAATAAAATGTGGGCAAGTTTTTTGTATAAACCTGAGACTAGATTACACATACTCCCTCCACAGCTTGTTTGGTGTTGATTTCTCAGCAGCCCCATTTCCATGTGTAGGGAGAAGGCAGACTCTCTAACTCACCAATGAAATGATCCAGAACTCCCAATGAACTGCGCAGATTAATGAGCACCGAGGACTAATGATGGGATCCTATCGCTCGGATGACACCTTGTGCGGAAAGCACCCCAGGCTGCAGCCCCGCCTGATGGAAAAGTCACTGCTGCAGGGAGCACAGGGCAAGGCCTACCCACCTACACAAACCTCTGCCCACTGAGGCTTCCCTTGCTGTGGGGTCACCTGCAACTCGAACTTGCATCCAGAGACACAGTAGTAACAGTCTTGTCCCACTGTGAGAGAAGTAACAGCTTCCTCTAGTATCTCTGGAACACAGTGGGCACATGAATACAGTGCCTCAATAGCCAGGACCACAGGATCCAAGAAGAGCAGCCAGGGGTCAGAGCACGCATACCCCCCACCCAGCGCACAAAAGCAGTGCTTGTGCTTTATTTAGTGCCTGTGTTTGGGTGGCGCCTGCAAGCTCTAAGTGCAGGCTCGTCACAAGATAACTTCCTACAGTTTTTAAAATAGTTAATTGATTCACTAATGCCCACTTCCTGTCATGAGAGCCTGGTGCCACAGAGATAAAAACCATAGAACGATCCAGAAAAAAAGTTACAGAATTCAAAACAACATGCTAAGTAACTTCAATTGTCACCTAAAGTCTGTAGAATCAAACGGAGTGGCATGGCCCACGGTTTTCCAGTTTTTTTTCCATAATACATGCAGCCTTGTATGGATTTTTTTAACTAGGCTAAATGCTTTCTAACTAGCCCAGAAGTGAGAAACACCTCCTACTCCCTACTTCCACTTCATTTTGAGGGAAAACACAGCCTCCTAGTTAGTATGTTGCTACAGACAATATTTATTCCTACAAAACTGCACTTATATGTGTGACTATGCTTCTTGATTAACATTTCACTTTTAAGTCATAACTAGCATGCTTAAAGAAGAAGCATGATGCTCTCGAAGAAGAGAGAACACAGGCTCAGAAGCATCCTACAATCAAGTTGGTCACACCCTGGGGTCCCCTTGGAGGGCAACCTGATGGACCAAGTGTCTGCCCTCCGCCCCATCCCATATACAATGGGCCCTATTTTACCTGAATGTGGTTTGTAACTCTGAAGCACACACATCTTACCTTATAATAGACAAACATGTAAACTGACCATACCTCTGCTACACCACCAGCCAATTAGGAGAGATATGCAAATTAATCCAACAAAGGTGGCGGTTAATTTGCATACACAGGCACCAAGTGACAGGGGTGGGACCCAGGCATCTGCCCCACCCCCAGTCTCTCAGGGTGTCTGGGAAGTGTGGGAAGGTGGGGTCGGAGTGGAAAGAGGCGGTCCAGGACCTGAGCTGAAAGGAGCTGGGCCAGAGTGGAAAGGTGGCACTGGCAGCCAGGGAAAGGAAAGCCCATTCTAGCACGAATCTTCATGCATCAGGCTTCTAGTTCTATAATAAAAGCTTAATATGCAAATCAGCCAAACAGTGGAATGACCAGCTGAACAACCGGTTGCTATGATGCACACTAACCACCAGGGGACAGATGCATAATGCAGGAGCTGTCCCCAGCCCACAGGCCCTAGGCCAGCCAAGTCACATGCCAGTGGGGACCCTCCGATCACCCTGCTGGTCACCCTACAGATCGGCCCTGATCACAGGCCAGCCCTAGGGACCTACCCATGCACAAATTTCGTGTAACGGGCCTTTAATATAAACATAAACATACAAAATAGTGAAAATAATGTCCAATCCTGCATACCTATTAATCACTGTATCCCATTCCTAGTTTTCCCTACTTCTGCTTTCCAAGGAAAATGGCACATTTCAAGAAACCTAAGAGGCCTCTGTTGCAAGACAGACCATTGTTATCTCCCTCTAAGAAAATGGGAAACACTGGCACTCACTTGTCACCGTACCTTCTCCAGAACTGATCAACTGCACTTACCAATAGATGAATCTTTAAAATAGGTAAAACACTGAGTTAATGTTTGTTTCTTTCTAATGATTAAAGTTCTGCTCTTACTCAATGAGGCCACTGTATATAATTAAAATTAATTCTGCATATATAGATTCTGTTATTTCTGAGAATTCGCTGGTTTGGAAAATACTTTGAATGCACTGTGTGTACATGTGTGTGCACATGCACAGGCATGCATGCATGTGTGTGTACACTTACGTATCTGTTTCTGGAAGAATAGGAAGAGCAGCTTAGACCTATCTCAGTTTACCTTAGCACAAAGGGGAGCTTACCTCCCCAAGACCTAAAAACCCCCTCAGTTATTATTATCCCCATGACACGTGACTATGTCAATAAGTCTGTCTTGTTTACCCTTTAGTCTCTAACATCTTGGAAGGCAAGGCCTATGTTTTCTTTGCATCTTGTGAAATCCCCAGTTTATGGCTCCATGGACCCAACTACATGAAACACACAGGTGATGCACATCAGACCCTCCTGGGCGGACTTCAGCTAGTAGTCAGGCTGTGTGATTTGGAACTGCCACCTAAGCAACCCATGAGTACTTTAGAGTGGGAGGAGAAGAACTAGGGTTTGTGATTAATGACTCAAGTTAAAAGTTCTTGTCATTGCCTTGTAGTGACCCCAAATAAATCATTTATCTTACACTGACTTCTGAATGCTACCCCATCCTGGTCCACCCCCAGTCTGAACACACAAAGCCCGTATCTATATCCCCCACAATACTTCCCAGATTAGATGCATACAGAGTGTCCCAAGTAGTTCTGAAATATTGTATTTGATAAACAGTGCCAGCCCCATGTTGAGGCTATGGTGATACTAAAGTCTGGACTACGTTCTAAAGCAAGAGGCAGGGCTTTAGAGAGCTGTGTGCTGAGGCGACTATCCATTAGTCCATGATGGATTAGAGACCCGGCTTGCCATTGCCTAGCCCTCGTTATTGAGAATCAGCAGATATATCCTACCTTTAAACAACAACTGTCTTGCACTGGTCAGTGTGGCTCAGTTGGTTCAGTATAGTCCCGTTCACCAAAAGATTGCTGGTTCGATTCCCCATCAGGACACATGCCTGCGTTGCAGGCTCAAACCCTGATAGAGGGCGTGCAGAAGGCAGCTGATGCGTGTTTCGCTCTCACGTTAATATTTCTCTCCCTCTCCCTTCTCTTCCCCTCTCTCTAAAAAAATCAATTGAAAATATTTTCTTATATTCACAAGTCTGGTGGATTCTAGTGCAGTTACCAATAGGAAGGCTGACTGGGGCAGAGGAGACAGCAGGGCGCAAAAGGGCAGGGGTGGGCAGTACCACCTCTCCAGTGTTCCGAGAGACAAAAGCAAAAATATAGAACTAAGCTGTTGGTTCTATATTACAGTGAATAACGATCAGATGAAAAAGAAATAAAAGACCAACCTAATTTGAGAGACCAGACACTCAGCCTGCTCCCTCCTCTTGCCTCCTGACCACTCCCCTCGGCTCCTGCACTGAATAGTCTGCTTGCCCCGGAAGGGCACAAGGCAGAGGGAGAACGGCTTCCCTGAAGAGAACACCGGAATATCCGTTAGTGAAGAAAATCAACAGAAAAACAAGGTACCGAGCAAAAACATAATGACAAGTGGTTTCTTTCTTCCCACGCGACCCTTTATTTCCAGTCAGGACATGCACAAACACATTCTTGGGTCCAAATGCTGAAGCCCTTTCTCCACATACTTGACAGCAGAGCTGAATGGAGCAGGAAATGATGAACAGAGAAAGGAATGCCACAGATTCCAGATGGATGGAGCCAGCTGGGGGGCTCAGGAAGCCGCCGAGGTCTCCGACCATCACCTCCCGTGATTTGTTAGGGAGTCATCACGGTGTAAGTACAACTGGAAGGGGACAATCGAGCCATCTGTAGCCCACTCAGCTCAGAGGGCGTCCCACCAGGCCAGGCCATCCCCCTTCCAGGGAGGTGTTGGCTTGGGCTGCCAAACTAGGGACTCTCACAGAAGCAAGCTGGTTAGTCCTTGGGGATTGTACCTGGTATGAAGCAAGAGCCGCAAACAAACACCCTCTGACTCTGCCCCAAGTTAACACGTGGATGGAACTTCTCATCAAAAACTATAGACTCATCCAGGATTGCCTTCCCCTTACTAACACCAGACACACTCCGTTCCCCTGCGGGGAGCAGGCTTCCACGAGGCGAGGTGGGCCACTGCACACTTCTGATTACAGCTCAAGTGCCAGTGTTTGCAGTGGTTTCTTTTTCATGTGACCCCTAGATCTGTGATCGGCAAACTGCGGCTCACGGGCCACATGCGACTCTTTGGCCCCTTGAGTGTGGCTCTTCCACAAAATACCACGGCCTGGGCGAGTCTATTTTGACCAAGCGGCATTTAGAAGAAGTTTAAGTTTAAAAAATTTGGCTCTCAAGAGAAATTTTAATCGTTGTACTGTTGATATTTGGCTCTATTGACTAATGAGTTTGCCGACCACAGCCCTAGACTAACATCTCTCTCACTTGAATTCCAGTATATTCTCCTGAGTGGCAGAGCCCAGCCATGGGATCTCAGAGATGGGGGAAGACTGGGAGCTCCCACCTGGCTACAGTCAACTGAGAGAACAGGCCAGAAACAGTGGGGGAGAGGGGGGACTATAAGAAAACCCCCAGGTTGTGGGCTTAAAGAGCTAAAGGTTTCTGATACAAATACAAAATATTAAAAAACCAAAAATAATTGTAGAAAAAGCTCTCAAACCACAGAAAGTGGAAAGGCAGGTGTCCGAGCAGTGAGGCCCCAGGGCAGGCCGGGGGGCCTCACCACCTCACCAAGCAGCCCTCGGGACTCTCAAACTGCAGGTGTCCCCCCAACACACCACAGACCCCCTGGGGATCAGACTGCATGAGCCGTGTGACCACCGCAGTGTCTCTGCAGCCTCCACCGCGTCCTGAAGACAAAACAAGATTAAGGCTTGCTTGAGAAACAGGACCCATTGTATGTATATATATATATGTGTGTGTGTATGTCTACATACACACACACACACACACACACACACACATATTGATTTCAGAGAAGAAGAAAGAGGGAGAGAGAAATAGAAACATCAACAATGACAGAGAATCGTTGATCGGCTGCCTCCTGCATTCCTGCATGCCCCATACTGTGGATTGAGCCCTCAACCTGGGTATGTGCTCTGCCCGGGAACTGAACCGTGACCTGCTAGTTCATAGACTGATGCTCAACCACTGAGCCATGCTGGCTGGGCAGGACCCATGTTTATACTCCACACTCCTTACTCCAGCACACAAGGCCGCTGGTTCCCTGGTGCCATGGATCTTGGCTACCGGGAAACAGTCCGCAGAAGCTGCCGTAAGCTTTCCTTATACCTCCATCCCGCCACCACATTGGGCACACAGCACTATGCATCTCTACCCCTGAAACAGACCCCAGAGCCTGTGTGTGTAGTGTGTATGTGTGTGTGTGTGTGTGTGTGTGTGTGTATGTGTGTTGTGTATACATGTTTGTCTGTGTCACGTGTTTATATGTACACATGGTTGCATGTGTGCATACATGTGCCCATGTGTTGTGCCTGTAAGCTTCTGTGTTTATGTCCAGAAGTTGGTCAGGGCTTAGGGAGTGTGATATAAGCAGAATTTACCGCACTCGAAACTCACCTCTATGAGGTAGATAAAATACCCAATTGTTTGATCCTAAGTTAAAAACCAGTTATGGCTACCCGACAGCCAGCATGGCCTCCGGAAAAGGCTCAGCTTGCCAGCCCAGTCCCTAGCAATCTGGAATTCCCCATCCCAGCCCCCATCCCAAAGGCCATGGGAAAGCCAGGTCGTCACAGCATCCTACGCAGACATCTAACAAGAAGCCAGCTTGGTCGGGTCCCCTGGGGTCTGCACGCTGATGGAGTTTCCGGAACAGTTCTTATTCCTGGATCTCTGCTGATAGCTCTGTACCACAATCTGACCCCAGCCTTGGAAAGCCCCGATTTAGCTGGGCCAACATAAGCAGATGCCTAGAGGTTTGGGGGCCTGGGGCTGAACCCTCCTCCCGTGTGCCCAAGTTTAACTGCCCCACTCTACCCGCCTCCCCCCTGCCCTGCCTTGCCACAGAGCCTCCAGCTGAAGGTCTCAGAAGTGGCTCAGGCATTTCAGGCAACTCAAGACACTCGGCTGGGAAGTGGGTCAGCAGGCTGGAAGCCCCCAGCTGTTGTGGCCTCTCAAGGACCTCAGGCTCATGAGAACGTGTTGCTCTGCTCCATGAGTCCCATAAATGCTCATCTGAAGATTCGCTGAGAAGGGGAAGGCCTCGGGTGGGCAGTCAGCTATCTGTTTGAGGAAGTGACTTGATACACACCCAACAGGCTGTGCCTTTCTAACCACAGAAGCACCTGGGTAATTGCAAGTTCATCACAGGGCAACTTAGGCAGTCAGAAACCCTCTTGCTGTGTGACCTTGGGAGCCGCCCTGCACAGAATCAGTGCAGCATCCTACAGGAGCCGTCTTTGCATCACCGGGCAGGTCTGTGGCTCCCGGAGCCAGGCCTGATCTGGGAAAATGGACAGCGTCCACAAAATCAAACAAACCGGCTGTACTGGTAACTCCCAGGAATGGATTTAGAACCAAAAGGAGAAACTACAGGAGCTAAAAAGAAAAAAAACAAAATGAAATATGTTTCCTCAAAAGAGAAAACAACAACACAAAACAAAGCTAAAGAGAAGATTTGGGGGCAGGCGCAGCATCCTCAACCACTTCACGGGCTTGGCTTTGGAGCACCACGGGAGGTTACTCTGTGTGGCTTTTCACAATGACAAGGAAGAAGCTGGCCCTGACTCAAGTGGCCCGCACACAGATCACACCTAACTGGACCCATACAAAACTATGAGTCCAACAACAAGGCTCCCGAAGGAGATACACGAGTAATTAGCACCCTTAACTCTGTTCAGTGTCCCCAAGAAGCCAGAAGCCGGAGCCCAATCCCAGAATCCTGTCCGTCCCAGAGGTGGGCAGAGGGGAAGAGGGTTCTCAGGAAAGGCCTAGTGACTTGGTCCTGGTCCCGGAGCACTCGGCTGCTGAGCAGGAAGCACTGGCACGGTAGCGTCATGCACGCAGGGGGATGCAGTCACCTGATTAGGAGAGCACCGCCGCCTGACAGGAGGACTTGACCTTTGGGTTTTATCCTGTCGGCAACTGGGGGCCAAGAGAGAACAATCCTCTACATTTGGGAGATTTCCAGGTAACAGGCACAGAAGCGATGTGAGAAGAAAGCACATTCCTCGGCTGACTCGGAGTGCAGGACACTGCTCTGTGTCTGGATAAGGTCCCGATGTCCTGCGTAACCCTGAGTGTGGCTCCCAGCCTCCAGCCCTCTTAGGAGACACTGACCCTAACAACATGTTTTACATGTTGAGATGCAGCATTCACCAACCATGGGCTTATCCCGGGAGGCTAACTGTCCCCAATGTGGGGCTCAAACTTACTCAAAAACTGAAACTAACAATCCCAAATTTCAGGAGAGAGGGAGCTGCGGCCCTGGGGAATCCAGCCCTGCGTGCAGAAACAGGCCTGGCACTCGCAGACACTCAGAGAGCGAGGAATCACTATCTCTGATCCGACGGTCATCTTGACGATCCATCATTTCCAGCAGGGGTTGAAAAAACTCACACTTAAACCAAAAGCTCCCCAGACGCTCTGATCCCTGGGTAGGTTCCCACGCGCGAGAACCACTTCCTGGGCTCCAGCCCCAGGAGCTAAGGAGCCAAGAACTGAGACACTCATCTCCTTATTTCCAAGGATGATCACGGGACTTGCATTTAAACCGAAGTTTGAATGTGTTAACTGTTAATTTTGGAAGCCGCCTCTCACGTAAAGAAAAGCACCGGGTCATCTGCTGCGGATGACGAGACTTTAAGTTCCCTTTCACCCGTGTCCGAGTTTTCTGAACACAGCAGCTGGAGCGCCAAACCCGCTCGGTGTGTTGGAGCTGGTCCGAGGCCCCTCTCACGAGCCCATCCTGGCCCCTCCGCTCCAGCAGCCTCCACTGTGCTCCAGCTTGCCACTCACTCATTTCTGGACCCCACACTTTCCCTCACAGAGAGAGCGAGCCTTCTATAATCCAGGTAAATCGTTTTCTCTTCTGGGCCTTGGTTCCTCCACAGAACGCTGTTCTAGCTGTTGTTAAAGTGGTTGTGTTTTTAAAGTCTCCATTTGGCTATCTAGATTCAAAATTTCACAGCCATGCATTAGAGTCCATGTCCTTGCTTTTTCAAAACAGACCTCTGATTTCTTACTTGCTCTCCTCTTCCTTCCGAAGCCTTTCCACACTCCCCACCACAGGGAGTCCGACTGGCGGGCTTGTGCAGGTCTTTATTTCCACGCCTGCACATGTTTACCTGGCTTTGCTGCTCTTTAAGGGGATGACCTGAGATAGACTTGCTGTATTTTGCTTTTCTTTCTAGTCATGCCCCATGGAACTTCCTGCACGTCATGTGGCCTGGCCTGGCTCTAACTCATTCCTCTGAAAGCTGCATAATATTGCACGCTGTGGCAGCACCCTTCCAATTGGCATATACTTTGTTTTCACTTTTGCTATTTGTTCATTTAACCCCGACTATAGTGCTGCTGCCATGAACACTCCTGTACATCTCTGCCTACCAGTCAGAGTTAGAACATTCCATCATGCTGTGAGCTTCTCCTTTCCTTTGCTGAGTATAAACCCCCACCCTGACATCAGGATGCAGAAAACTAGACAACCAGTGAAGTTTTGCCCTCACTGCCCTCACTGCCCTCACCTCCCCCACTCGACCCTGCTCTCTCACCTTGGACTCTCCAGGAGTGAGCAGCATCTGCAGGACTCGACATTCAAGTCCCCACAAGACCCATCTGCGTGCCCCACTCTACCCACCCAGAGGCCAGAGGCCTACCCACACGCCTCACTGGCCGCTCCAGCCAGCCACCGCTGTCCCCCAAAGCGTCCACCGCCCAGCTCTAAGTCACACATGACCCCCTCCTACTCCAAACTCTTAATGGTAGGTTCAAGGCTGCTTTAGCCCTGATGCCTGACCTCGCCCAGCTGCTATCAGCACAAAGTGCAGCTGTCCTATCTGTTTAGTGGGAACTCTGATTTGCTGCAAGATCAACATAACAAATAGCTTCAAATTGGAGCTTCAAATCAAACTAGTAACACTTATCAATAAAGAGCAGAGCAGAAGTATCACAAACTCATTAAGCTCCCCTAAAAGGTCTTACTCTCCATTTTCACAAAGAAACTGAGGCAAAGAGAAATTGGACTTGACTGAAGACACAGAATTAGTGAAAAAACATAGCCGTGACTCAGTCTTTGTGGTTAGCTACACCCTCCACCTCTCCGGCGCTGGCTCCCGGGGGCTCTGGTCGCCACAGCGGCCTGCCAGCTCCCCCTGTGAACACAGAAGCCCGACCATCTTTACTCACTTAAGTGCGACTTGCAAACCTTGCATCTCAGGCCTTAGCAGCTACCGCTTCTGGTTGTTGCCAGCGAATACATCCATCTCCTTTCTAAACACGTGCTCGTCTTAAGCCTAAAACAGTGTTCTCACTCCCCCAAGTACCTTCAGGAAGGTGGGCGTGTTTATACACTCAGATGCCTCATTAGCTCCAGAGAAGCAAATCTAAACGTTTTCTACCAAATGCTATATTGCAGCAAGGTGATCCATTTACAAGGCTGCTTCAAGCTCACCTGCCCAATGCCTTTTTCTAATGTGCCCGGGGGTGTATGGGTTACCAGGGGGGTCTTCTCAAAGAACCATCTCTGGATTTCTGCGTTCTGTTCAAGATGGCATCTTCACAATTTCTCTCCTCTCGGTCTCCTACCCCCAGTGCCCCCTGGTCAGTGGCTCAGAGCAACGCGGCAGGACTTGGCGCAAAGTTTCCTAGCCCTTCACTATCCCCACCCCCAACCACCACCACCATTCAAATCCAAGATCATGGACAAAGAAAAGACAGGTAGTATTAAGTAGTGATGAGAACAAGAATGTTGGCACAGCACAAGTCCCAGTTCCACTCCTACAGGCTGGGTGGCTTTGGGCAAGTTATTTAAGTTCTAGAAGTCCCCCTTCCTTGAAGCAAGGTGTCCTGGAGTTGTGGGAATTTAAATTACAGAGAACACACACAAGCTAGACACTTGGAGTCTGCATCCCTCTCCACCCCCACACGCATGCACAGAAAACCCACCTCCTTCCCAGGCAAAACCTGGAGCCACCGGCTGAAATCACCCTTGGCCCTGAGCCCAGCTGCTCCCCAGGCACAGCCCCGTTCTGCATACTAGTCCTTAGGGGTAAAAATAGCACAGGCAGCTAGCTGATCTCGGTTAATAGAATATCCAGGTTAAATTTAGCATCAAAAAGCTCAAGAGAATATAAAATCCCTGATGCCAAGAACCACGTGTGGCCAGCACGGCCTCTTTTTACACTGTCACACATACACACACATACACACACACACACACACACACACTCACTACTGTCACTGACATCACTCCCTTGAATTCACAAAAGGTTTTCTCTAACTGAGAACACAATTTTTCTTCAGCCCTGTGAAGCCACTACGACGAACAATAACTGTTTTAACTTAGCAAGCAGGACCACCACATCATCTGATCCTTATAGACCCCTGTGAGGGTCACACCCCTGTTTCCCATGGAGGAAATCGGGTTAGGTTTTACACTCAGCGGAGCGCACCTAGAACCCCGAGGTCCCAACCCCCTGTGGTCTGAGGCTTTGCGCCATCTCCCCTCCTCACAGCTGAATGGCCAAGGGAGGCGCAGACGAGGGACCCTCGCCATGGTTCCCGGTTCTCCTCTCATTCAGCGCCCTGCCCTGCCTAAGGGACCCCCTGGTTCTGGTGGGATTATGTTTGCCACTCAGTGGAGGGAAAGCAGAGGCTGGGGCAGGCGGGCAGGCCTGCAAGCAGGGCCACGTTTTGCTGAATGGGAGGAAGGTCAGTTCCCATGTGCTTGTGCTGGGGCCAGACTGCCATCGCCCTTCTTGGCGGACAAGCCCTGATCTTACGGAGAAGGAACATGAGAGCTTGCTCTGAGCCCAGTGAGCACAAGAGGAGCGGCGGATCCAAGGAGGAGGAGGGGAGACACAGGGTCAGAGGAAGGCCTGCCCCCAAAGAACCAGGCGGAGCTCAGCCTCCCATGGGACACAGCCGTTCACACACCGAACACATCCAAAGGCACTCTCAGACGGATGAGGAAAACCATTAACGGAGCAGGCGGGCTTTCCTCGCTCTGAAGGGCAAGGCTCTGCTTTTTTCCTTTTGGGGGCTTGAGAGGAACACCTTTGTATGTTGCTCTTAAGTGAACACATTTACCAAGATAAGATGACACTTCAAAATGAGTAGTAACTATTATGGAAAAGGAACATATCCCTGGGAAGTGAGGCTATCGAGCAGTGCTTAAAGAAAGGAGCATTGGGGTCCCAAAAAGCGCTTCCCCGGAAGAAGTGATCTCCTTATGGGTTCTTCCCCAATCAGCGCCTAGAAATCTAGCTGCTTCCCTTCCAGCGCTGAAGTCCTGACTCATGGAAAGTCAGAACACACTTCCTCAAAGCAGTCAGCTCATAGGAAGTGCGTCCAGTTTACGAGACAAGAGACGCTGGTGTAAAAACAGTTAATTACCGGCTCCAAAGACTGGCAGCGTTTAAGATTTTTGAGTGCCCTGAAGAGTTACCCAAGATAACACTGCAAGACGTACTGGTACACGAGGAAGACAACAGGTTCAGGACAAGGACTCAAAATAGTGACAATAAAAACATCTCACTTTTATTTGGTACTTTCTTATGTATTATCTCATTTGCAAAAGGTGGAAGGAAAAAGAAAGGGGAAGAGGGAAAAAGAAACTTTTTCCATTTCCCCCAATTTTAAACCAAGTTACCATCACACTTTCCAAAAACAGTTTAAGGACTCAAGGCCAAAGCTCTTACACCTAAAAAAACAAACCAAACCAAACCAAAAACAAAACAAAAAAAAACACCTCTTCATTCCCTCCAAAGTGTTCTGCCTTTTTTCTTAGCAACAGTAATGATATTGCTCTTACTGCCGTAACTTTGGGGAGAATTTTTCATTTTGTCTTTTTCCGGGAGTGAGGCAGGCAGGCACAACGCCGTCTTGTAAGCTCCCACCGGATGCAGTAGACAATAAGTGCCTGCATTTTGCAAATGGAAAAATAAGGCTATGAAAGGGGAGGACACTTGGCCCGGGTCATCTAACGAGCTAACAGCAGACACGGGCATGCAGCCAGCTAGCCTGGAAACAAGGCTCGGAGATGAATGGACAGCTCGGCCAGTGTCTCTCCAAAGAAGGAGAGGCCAGCATGCATGTGACAGTGTGTGCGGTGTCTCATGCACATCTGCCCCTCCTCCAAATCAACTCCGATGTCCCTCCTCGTGCAGGCAAGTCGGAGCCGAGGCTGGCCACAAAGAGAGGACGAGGAAAAGAAATCAGCACACCACCCACCTTGGGATCATCATCATCCTGCTCTACTAACGGCTTTCCCACAAGTTAAAGAAGACTCTGCCCCAAACCAGCCCACCCACACTTCACCTTCTGGGTCTCCAGCCCAGCCCAGCCCAAGATCTAATTCAGCCACACAGCCTCATCCATTTCTGTGCACAAAAGGAGGCCACAGAAGGAGGCCCTGCCTGTTCTGTGTGCAGGCCCTGACTCTCTGCATGCCCCCAGCTACAAAGGTGAGACACGGACGTCACCCTCCTATATCCCAGCACAAGAGGCAAGGACTCTCCTCAAGAAAGAGGAAACGGGGGCTTCTCAGAGCTGGAACCCTGTGCAGAGAGTTGGATGGCTGCTGCACAGGCATTTCTACCTCACTGCTGTAGCTTCCAAACATGGGGGTGGGGGATCCAAAGGCTCTAACAATACCCATTCCCCATGTGGGGTTAGAGACAGCAGATGTTCCAGTCACTGCACTGATCCTCAGCTGAGCTGGATATTTCTCTCGCTTGTTTAAAGTGCAGCACACAAGAGAGACCATCTAACCAAACAGTGTCATTTAACCCTCTTCTTCAACACCAGGCCCCTCCTGCTGGGGTCCAGAACCCTCACAGGAGTGTGCACTTGACAGGCAGTGAGGCTGCCTCCCCTGGGCCTTTGAGTGTCTCCTCGCCCTCTTGCTTCATGCACTATGCCATCCTGGAAAGAAATCAATGCTCTCTACTTAACAAACCGCCATTCCAGAACTCTCCTTGAGCAGAGTCTGAGGCTGGCTTGCTGTCCCCAGACCTATTCCTGTCTGCTGCACCCAGAACTTGCCACACTCCAATGCCACTTTCTCCCCTCACCCCTCCAATTTTCCAAGGAAGCACCTCAAATCCTCGGGGGTCCACCAGGAAACTCACTGGACCCAGGCAATGAGTGAGGGCTCTTGGCTGAGGGAACCCTAACAGAGACACTTTCCCCTGCCCCCACTTTGGGTGAAGTTCAGTGTTGAATCTCTCAGTGTGAGAGTGCAGCAGCCTTCAAACAAGTAAACAAGAGCAGCCCTCTCCAGGCTGACTCCCCGGGCTGAAGTGCTGCCACATGCTATCTGCAGTGCTTCTGAGCCAAAAACCAACGGCGTCTCAGCAATGATCCATAAACCAAAATAAAGCAGACAGGAAACAACACGCTGGTTTGGGGTAGCTGGAATTCCTCGGGCAGCATCAAATGTCATCAACAACTGACACTTCAGCAGTCACTAGGTGCCTGGCTCGGTTCCCAGTGGCCCTTTTTCAGGGGGGGATAGATGGGAATGTGGCGCACTCCCAGAGACAGGGAGGTCAGTAGGCAATAAGGACCCTGAGCATGATGACACTGGGTCCTCAGCAGCCCTCTCCAACACGAACTGTCCTCTCACCCGGCACATTAATGTCTAACAGTGATTCCAGGCATAGATCTTGGCTGTTGTTGCTGTTTTCTGTGTTGTTTTTTGGGGTGGGGGTGGGGGGTGGATGACTTGCACATCACCCTCTCAAGATAAAATAGAACTAGAAAAAAAAATCTCTCCAGATAACCCCAGGAAATCCAGATATAGCCCTCCAGCCCACTCCAGAACCTGCATTTCATTTCCCTCCCCCAGTTCTTGAGTCCACTGAGAAAGGCAGAATCCTCCAGGGTGACAGGGCCTGGCCAACAGCTCCCTCCGCCAGTTCTCAATGGAAGGTGGGGGAGGGGTGGCTCCCTGCCCTGAGGGAGCCCGGGGCCAGAGATTGCTCCACACATTCACAGGCAGACATGAGCACACAAACACGCAGTCACAGAAACAGATGTGTGCACACAGACACATGTGCACACACACACACACACACACACACACACACACACACCTCACACACAGATGTGTGCACACACAGGCACCAGCCAACAGCCCACCCCGGCCCCTTGCCCCTGGGTGAGCATGAGGAAGAGCTAACACGTTCACAGAAAAGGAAGTTTCTGGGTGCAGCAGCTGAGGAGATGCTGAACCCTGCGATGGGTGGATTTGACACCTGAAATGCACGCATCCAGAGGTCCACACACGTGCACGCATTTAAGCCCACACACAGGCACACACTCTCCGAAGGCACGGACCCGCGTCCTACTGCGCACCACCAGCTCCGTACAGGCGACCCCACCCCCGGCACTGCATCTCCAGGGGCTTGGGGCGGCGCAAGGGGGACTGGGGGAGCTGAGTTCCCCGAAGCCGCCGGGCCTGGCTCGGCCCAGTCACCATCCTCCGGGAGAGGTGGGGAGGGGGCCGCGGCTGGCGGACCGGCCGTCCTGGAATAGGTAGAGGGGGCACAGCCAACTGACCGCTGTTGCCCACGAGGTGGGAGAGGCGCGGCCCGCAGACCAGCAGTCCCCGGGGGGTGGGAGGGGACCTGGGGGGAGCGCGCATCTCCAGGAGCGGATCGGGGACGAGGGGGCGCCGACCGCGAGACCCGCGAAGACCCCGCTGCCCCGCGGGCTTCTGGACGCTCACCGATCTTGATCTTCACGCTCTGGAAGACCCGGAGTCCCTCTTCTTCCACCGCCATGCTGGTCGGATTCGCGCGCGGAGTCCCGCGGATAGGATAGCCGAGCCGAGCGGCCGCACAGTCCCGGCTCTGCGCCCTACCCAGAGCCCGCCGGGTCTGGGGCGCCCAGGCCTCCCGGCCCCACCCACGCGCCCGCCCATCGGTCCTCCAGCTCCCTATTGGTCGAGAGCCGGCCAAGGGGCAAGGACGTACGGCTCCGCCCACAGCGCGACCCCAACTGCCCATTGGCCGAGTGCAGGGGAGGGGCGGGGTCTGTTTCTGCGGTGGGATCCCGAGGGATCGGGAGCGGGTGGTGGTGGCTAGGGGACCGGGAATGAGTTGAACTAAGGGAGAGGTGGAGAAGGGTACAGCGGGAGGCCGCAGGAGGGGCGGGGAGG
This sequence comes from Antrozous pallidus, assembly GCA_027563665.1. NCBI lineage: Eukaryota > Metazoa > Chordata > Mammalia > Chiroptera > Vespertilionidae > Antrozous > Antrozous pallidus. The sequence continues at coordinate 74,168,044 of CM050519.1, forward strand.
ATAGCGGGAAGGCAGTGCGGAGGGGAGGGGGGCACCAGACGGGGGTTGGGGGTGGGAAGGTGCCCGGCGAGAACCGGGCTTCTAGAGGAGGCGGGGTGGAACGGGCAAAGCACTGCTGTCTGCTCTCTGCCTCGGGCATCTGCAGGCTCCCCTCCTCACTTGTTTTACTTCTCTGTCTCAGGGTCCCCTCCTGACTTCCTCTCCACTTCCCTCCTCTCTTTTATCTTCATGGGGGCCTATACCACACACACACACACACACACACACACACACACACACCCTACATATACCAGAATACAGCTTAATGAAGAGAGCGGTCTCTGTTCTTTTCACTGCTTTATCCTCACTGCCTTAAAAAAAAAAATGCTTGAGTATGTGTTCAAAGCATTAAGGACCATTCCTTACCCTTAACTACCCTCAATCATCTGCTTGAGTGTATCCTCTAAAGACCTTCCTTCACGGTGTTTACTGGCACTTTAACCTGGGGGTTACACAAAGCAGCTTCTTGGTTCAGACCTCAGTGTTGCTGCCTCTAACTCTGGGACCCCGGGGAGATTTCTGTAGTGCATGCTATGTTGTGCCGCCCAGATTTCCCTCCTAAAACCAAATCATTGCCTCCAGCTGGATAATTGAATAGCTCCCTCCGGCTCCTGAGCCTCTCAGAGGATTGTGGTAAAGCTGCTTCTCTGCCCATCCTTCTTGCCTCTAACGCTCCCAGGACTTTTTTGAGAACACTCCTGATAAAATCCCGCGCACAGATCTCTGCCTCTGAGCCTGTTTCCAGGGGAACCCAACATAAGATAGTTGGACCAGGAGTGTCTAGGAGCAGCCTCTGTAAGGGAATCTGAGAGCTGGACTCCCACTGGCATGTGGCGGGGGCGCCGCAGCCCTGCGTGCTGTAGCACTGGCGAGCTGGAAACTCAGGGTGGGTGCAGTGTCGCAGGCATTGCAGAGGTTGGGGAAGCAGTGATTATTTGGACTATGGGATCAGGTTGCTCTTGCTGAGGGCAAGGTAAGGGGGGGAAATCATTAATCTAAAGAAAAATATGACAGAAAAGGGGCTTTCTTGGTACCATGTAAAAACACTCTCTTCTCCTGCAACCAGAGAACAACAACAACAAAAAGCTGTGGATCAGAGCCAGGACTTAATCATGAAGATTGAGAGAAGGTTGAATGCTCAACCCAAGGAATGTTGCTCTACTGAGGTCAGGACCCTGGTTGGGAAGAAGGGAGACCCTAAGTTTTGGGGAAAGAACCTCTGGATTAATGCGCTCACATATCTTGAATCCCAAATTTTCTGAATCTTCTGAACCTGGAGAGGTGTCCCATTTCTCCCTGTTAAGGCAAGTGCTCTCTAATCTTAAAGATGATGCAGAGGCTTCTGCAAAGCAATACATACACCCCAGTGTTCTGCCTCCAACTCACTTCTCCACAACATTTGCATCACCCAGCTGGAAAAGTGCTGGGCCTGGCAAGGGAGCGAGGGAGCGTCAGGGTCTATGAAACCTATGCCAGAGGGAGCTGGATAGTTAATGCAAAGCCAAATCCAGAGAAAGTTGGACCCAGGGGAGGCATAACATAAAGATAGATCAGGTTTGAGTTTGTTGATATGGGATTATTCAACACGGTACAGAACTTGGCACTCTGGCAAGTACCATGTGGAAGCCTATAGAAAGTGAGTGGAAATGCCAAATGGGCACAGCACACAGCAGAGGAAGGCATCCAAATGCTCTGAAGTGGCACAGGAGAGTAAATATACTCCATAAAATCGGGAAACCTGTCGCTGAGCCCGGAAGTCCAGAGGACACTCTGTTTACAAAAGTGATGATGCATGTGCTGGTGAGATCCTCAGCAGTGGCCGGACGCTGTAGGGCTGGGCTGGGCTGCGGGTAACGGTGCTGTTACAGAGTATGCTGGGCACCCTGAGAGCAATGAGGATGATCAGATAGGGACATAATAGAGGCAAGATGGTAACCTTTGACCCATCAGAAGCAAGGCAGGCGCAATTCCTATAGTGAACAGCAAGACTGGAGTGGCAGCCTGGGCTCCCTGAACTGCAAAGAGCTATAGATATGGTCAGCCGAACATTGCATCAGGGGCAGGACAAATAGCCAGCCAACCAGAATATTGTTCAAGGTATATAATCAAAGGAAATCAATGATAAGTAGCAGGAGACTGAGGAAAGTTGCCCCAATATAATGTCACAGTCTCTTGTCCAATTTCCAGACATAAGTCAGTTCTCATCCCCAGAACCCACTGACTGAAGGAGAGGACCTAACTACAAGTATAAGTGGTAAGGACTCCCCTAGGACTTCCTCCAGTTGGAAAAGGAAAATATCTAGATATTTTGAGGGCTTTGGGGCTTTTGAGTCAACAGTGGTACCCAGGAACCTGAAGAGTCCTGTGGTTCTATTAGAGTGGGATTTGTGAGGTCCAGAACATAAATGAAGTCCTGGCCCAGAGGTGGCTCACAGAGGGATTATTGGATCCATTGACCCATCAAGTGCTCATTTCCCCTGGCATTTAAGGTAAATGGGTATAAATTATGTGACAGTTCTCAGAACACACACATTGGCTTCTTTGCGTGTGGGTTCAGAGTCATCCCAGCAGGGAAAGCCAAGTGGGGTGCCAAGATGGAAAATCAAAAACAATAACACATCCTGGGGGAAAATCAGAGGTCAAGACTATCCTAAAAGGTGCTTTCATTCACCAGTCCCGCCTCTGATACCAGAGAGATCCTAGAGGATGATGGTGGACCAGCAGTACAGCTAAACCACACAGTAACCCCAATGGTAGCTGCTGTGCCAGCTGCGGGCCACTGCCAGGCCACATCAGCACAGCCTCTGGTCCATGGTGTGTGGCTGTGCAGCTGACAAGTACACTCTTCTCCAAATCTAAAAAGAAGGGGAGTCCAAAGCAGTTTACATCATATGGCATAGACTCTAGCATATACAATCTTGCCCCAACAGGCTTTCCTGCCCTCTGTTAGAATATACCCTAGAGACCTGGACCATCTGGACAGTTTGCAGAGCATCAATTTGGATTGCTATATTGATTATATTTTATTCAGGTAGATGAGCTAGAAGTTGGCAATTCATGGGAGGCTTTGATAAGACATGTGCTCAGAGAGTAGGAAATAAATGTATGAAGATGCAGAAGATCCCCACAAGAGTGGGACAAGATGTTCATGAGCCTGGACTTCTCTTTCCCTTAAAAAGCACAGAGACCTGCACAGCATACTTGCGGGATTCCTTCCTTAACAAAAGGCAACTCCACAGAACTATGCAAGCACCATATCTTCTCAAATCTGTGCTCAATACAAAGGAATTCAGCATTAGTTTTCTAAATTAGGATCTGTTCCCTAAGAGGTGTGATAATAAGAGACAGGAAAATATTGCGTGATGAAAGGGGGATGACTTCATAGAAAGTATCTGTAATCTCTTTTATTTATAACTCAGTTGCATTTTTCTCTCTTAGAATCCTCTTCTGTATGCCCCCAAAATATTTTTTGAACAGTGCCAACCTATCAACAAGTGGATATTATTAAGACAACATCATTAAATCATTTATTATGAATATCAGATCAACCTACTTTCAAAGGATTTGAAGTGACATAAAATTAAATGACAAGTATTTAATAAAATAATTTTGAAAGAGTACAACAAAAGTTTTGAAGGAAGACATTTTTGTATCAAACATCTATGGTAAAAACACCAATTGCAATGAATATCTGAGCTCAACTTTGAGTTTCCTAATAGTCAAGGTGAAAAGGGAAATATGGAAATATAGTATCTTATACACATTATATTATCTCATAAAAACAAGTGTATCAGTTTTTCAGAAAAGACAATATTCTGGCCTACTACGCAATATGATAAATTTTTAAATAATATTTTTATTAAAGATATTTAACAATTTAGGGAAGGGTGTTTTCAATCTCAAATGACTAACCTTTGCTGATTTGCTCCCTATAGTGCCTGCCACATGGTAAAAGCTCAACTTTTAAAAATTGAGAATTATACTAAATCATAATTCTGATAAAATTTATTCAGGCACATAGGAGTCAAAGAATGTAGCTTCTTAGTAACCTGATAGGCTTGAGAGGAAACATTTGGAGAATCTAGAAAAATGAGTAAAACACACCTTTGAATAATATTTATCAAATATTTGTTTTTTGGGGCCACGCAGAGAAAAGGAGCCAAAAAGTGAACATGTCTGCACTGAGGTTGGTTCCTTTTGGGTACTCAAAGCCCCGATGTTCTGTACTGCTGGGAGAAAGGAAACCCAGCGAACCAGCGGCAAATGGGCCCATAACAGCCACTGCAGTAAGAAGTCGGTAGATCTTGCTGGAGTGCACTATGGAGGGCCACTCTGCCTACCCTCTCGACGGATCAGGGAGGAACTAGTGCCTAGAATGTAAATTAAGTGGCATTACATCTGACTGGAAGCTGAGAAAAACCACTGTAGTCTTCTCCAGTGACTCTCTTCTACTGTGACAATTGAGAGGCCTCATTTTGAAACTGAAAGTTAAGATAGAAGCAGCTAGATCCCTTAGTCACTACATGGAGGGCAGCTACTCTGGGGAGCAGCTGGGATTTGCAGCTGTCTTTGCAAAAGGAAGGAATAAATTTTTGTTGTGTAAAGCCAGTAAGACTTGGAGATCATCGACATGCCCCAAGTCTATCCTATCTTCATTAATAAAAAACAATATAATAGAGTTTAAATGGGATGCAAGTTGATAAGTGTCAAAGCACTTGTCGATTTAAGTTGATAGCAAAATGTAATTTCAGATATCTAATGGACTTGCCCATTGAATAAATTTGTATACCAGTAATGCCTTCATAGCTTATAATGAAGAACATTTGCTCAAAATGACTGTTCTTATCATAATACAAATTAACTTGTTATTTTTACCCTAATTAGCCATATATCATGGTGGTTTTTTGAAGATACCCCTGAAATCAACAATTAACTAGACTTCAAATCCTGTCTTCATAGTTATGACAACAAGGTAAATATTTTCCCCCCTAAAATCTCCATCAAATTATTCCAGAAGTTAAAAGAAGAGTACCCATTCACACCATTTAGGAGGAGGATTTGCCATCAAGACCCTCTGACACTCAATTCTCAAAGCAGAATCCCAACATGGGCCCTAGAAAAACCTGCATCTGACCCACAGATGCTTCCTGTCCCAGGGACCAGGCACTGGAGACCCAGCAGTAAATGCAGCAGCAAGTCCCAAGCTGGTCTACAGCATTGCCACAACCGGGCAAAACAAATTTTATCAATGACCAGTAGGAGTTGCTTTTTTTTAAATAAAACATTAGATTGAGAGACTCAACATAATAGTGGAGAAACTGCAAAAGGAAAAAAATGCACTTGTGTGACTGTGTGGCCACCATTCTAATGCAAAGATTGTTATTTCTCTTTGTCTTCTTCAAGGTTCATAGAGTTTTACACAGTGGCCACACAATTTATTTGAATGAGTGTTTACTCTATTTAGCCATTCATTTCTTTAGCAAACCTTTATTGAGTACCAAGAATATGTCTAGAACCTGCCAGTTCCTATGGTAACACCAGAGAAATACAATGCACTCCCCTAAGCTCAGAACACTCCAGTAACTGAAGAGCTTGCCTTCTCCACAGGTTCCCTCAGTTGGTTCAGTTTGGAGTAATACAGAGAAGAAGAGGAAGAAGAAGAAGGAGGAGGAGGAAGAGGAGGAGGAGGAGGAGAGGGAGAGGGAGAGGGGGAGGGAGAGGGAGAGGGAGAAGGAGAGGGAGAGGGAGAGGGAGAGGGGGGGAGGGGGAGGGGAGGGGGGGAGGAGGAGGAGGAGGAGAAGGAGAAGGAGAAGGAGAAGGAGAAGGAGAAGGAGAAGGAGAAGGAGAAGGAGAAGGAGAAGGAGAAGGAGAAGGAGAAGGAGAAGGAGAAGAAGAAGAAGAAGAAGAAGAAGAAGAAGAAGAAGAAGAAGAAGAAGAAGAAGAAGATCCTAGAAGCAGATATGGTCTCTGAGGTACAGAAATCACTGCACAAAAAACTGAAAGCCTATTTCTGATAATGTGGTGGCTCTGGGGGCCTGCGGAGCCACCTGTGATGGCCCTCACCCCTTCACGAAGTTTCGTTGCCATTACTCCCAGTTTCAGGGATGATGGTAGCTGGCTGAGGGGGACATCTGCCAGACTGTACATCATGAGGAGGCCCCGTGACCACAGAGAGTCAGGAAGGTAAAGCTGGGGCTCAGGAGCCAACACAGCATCTGTCCGTACACATGAATGAATTTCATTTAGCTTTGCGTATGATAAATGGTTGCTTGGCAGTGCTTTTCTTATATTTCTGGTCTAATACACCACTTATACTCCTTTCTATTCCTTTCAAATAATTTGATGTTAACTTAACTCTTCCTCCCAGATTATGTCTAAGTGTCTTTGTCAGTAAAATGGGGTGAACAGTAGTGCCTTGATACAGGATTGGGAACCATAAGTTGGTATGTGGCTTATGGCACAGCAATGAGGCCGGTGTCAAGCAAATAAGAAAAGTCAGTTCTCAGTGGCTTTCTCATCATTCCTCCCCATGCATGGGCGGGGCTCTTTCCTCTCTCACCCTCCAGACATCACATGACCTGCTGAGCACCTGGTGGATGCCAGCTCTCTTGAGACATAAGCACCGGGTCTGGTGAAGTCAGTGCAGCACAGACACCAGCTCTGGCTCTGGATCTCCAGTTGGGCATGGGTCCACATCAGTTCCCTCACCAGGAAGTCAGCTACCTCCAGGTTCTACCTGCTCCCCGGCATGAGAATGACTAGGTAGAAGGAGGCCTCTGGTGATCTAAGATGATGTTAGGCCCATGTTTACCCAGAGATCCTTGCTCCTCTCTGTGGGAAGAAAATGTCCTAAAAAGACATTATTCATACAAAACCACCAATGTTCACTGCAGCTTTATTTGTGATCGCCAAAACCCAGAAACAACCTTCAATTTGTGCTTTGACAGGTAAATGGTTAAACTTTACAAGGCAACAAAAAGATCTAATGATGTACAACAAACTGATGGGTCTCACAGCTAAGTGAGGAATCCTTATTACACACACGGTACAATTCCATTTACACAACATTCTTGAAATGACAGACTGTAGAGGTCAGGAGAGGGGGAGGAGGCGGCTATGGCTTTAACAAAGTAGCAGCAGGGAGTCTGTGGGACAGAAATGTTCTATGTCCTGACAGTGATGATGGCCACCCAACTCTATACGTGTAAAGGAATAGCGTGGATCTAGGCACACACATGCATGAATGCATGTAAAACTGGTACAGTCTGGGTAAGGTCAGTGTATTGCATCCGTGCAGGCTCCTAGCTGTGATCTTGTACCATGGTCACCACAGTCCTGCAAGATGTCACTGTTGGAGGAAACTGGGTGAAGGGACTTCTATTGTTTCTTATAATTGCTTGTGCATCTACAGTGATCTCCAATTTAAAATATGTTTAAAGGTGATAGATACCAACTCATAGACTATCTTCTGCTGTGCTTGCTACCCCACCCTACAAGGGCCCGCATCCTCTACTGTGGGGAGACTGAAATCCGGCTTCACACAGGAAGGGTGTGACCTCATGTTTACTCACCTTACCATTCAAGGAAAACGTCCCTTGTTGTCATGAGAGGAAGACTGAGGCCAGAAGAAACCTCAAAGTCCTCCCTTGCAAACACCCTGTCAACCCTGTTTGACCTCGGGAGACCCAGCCACATCTGAAGACTACAATTTTCTCCTGCAACTTGAAGGAGCCCAAGGCAAACCTGGCTCCTGCTGCATTCCTTTCTCTCAAGGATCTCCTTTTCCAGAATCTTCTCAACCTCTCTGGGCCTCATCTAATCTCCATTTCTCTCAAGAAGCAAGCAAGCAAGCTTTCACTAACCCAATCTTTCCCTTTTTTAAATTTAATTTTTTAGTTATTGATTTGAGAGAGAGAGAGAGAGAGAGAGAGAGAGAGAGAGAAACATTGACCTACCACCCCACCCACCTATGCATTCATTGGCTGCTTTCTGCATGTGCCTTGACCAAAGTTGGAGCCCACAACCCTGGCTCATCAGGACAGTACTCCAACCAACTAGAGCCCAATTGGTCTCTTAACTCTGAGATTTGGGCTATAGTAATGGCCACTGAGGCTCTCCTGACAGTCACTCTCAAATTAACATTGGATAGAAAAGCAGCCAGAGGTCCTGATCCAGCTTATTAAAAGATCTACAAAAGTAGATGCATTTTAGGTCATGACCTGATACATTCAGGGTGCTACACAAATTTTATGAACCAAAACTTATCCAGACTATATATTATGTGTTCTAAAACTTTATTTTATATTCTAGCTTCATGTAAACTAAGCTGCTTCATTTAATTTTAAAAATCAATTTCAGGACCCTCCATTAGATAGCTCATCAGATTCAACTATTACATTTTCAGGAATTTTGTCTGCTGATTGTTTAAAAAGCCATCATTAAAAATTATATTATATATGCTTACAATGTTTATAAAATTTTATAAAGCCCTGCTCTTGAGATTATCTATATATGGTAGAAATACTATATAATAACAAGCCCTTTGCATATCTTCCCAACTTGGAGTATTTACACCAGGAACATTGGCAAATGCTACACACTGCCCTCACCTCTTTTTTCCAGTTGGTTGTTAAGCATTTACCAGCACATCCTTGGCTGTGACCTACAGTTTGAAATGCCTTATTCTATTCCATTCTCCTCACCGGTCCCATTCCTTCATGTTTTATGTGAAGAGACTGAAGGAAATTTATAAAAGAGCCCATGGTACAGGATCAGTTAGTGTTCAAGCTGATTCTGATTCTGATACAATGCTGTCACCCATAGAGTTCTGCCTCTTAACTTTCACCCCACCCTGGAGGTAAGGACTATCTGTACATGGCTGGGCTGCAAGCCTCTGGGGTTAGAAACAGAACCCCATCTTGTCTATGGCCATACCACCCTGAACGTGCCCGATCTCATCTGATCTCGGAAGCTAAGCAGGGTCGGGCCTTGTTAATACTTGGAAGGGAGAAACAGAACCCCATCTCAGCGAGGGCTGATCATGTAAACAGAAGTGGCAGGGAGCAGGTCCCTGCTCCAGGCACATCCACTCTTCCCATGTGTGTCCCAGGAACCACGACAAGCTGATGTTAGTCTTCTTGGTCAGGCAGCTGATCTGCAGCCAGGGTGGGTTGCTAGGCAAGGGAAGGCAGTTGTGTAGACCCAGCTTTGGGGACGTGCGTGATCATTGCTTTCTGTCCTGCTGATTCATCCTCTTCTCGGTGTACTTCTTCATTTGCCCCTTTTAAACTTACTTATGACATGTTAGTTAGGAGGCAGGAGAAGAAAACCTAGAATGACTAAAAGCATTAGCCTTTAGAGCAGTTTCTCCAAGTTGCCCATAAATTGGAAAGAGTGTCTGATGGGAAAATTGTATGTAGTTTTGTTACTGTCACAACTAGCTAGTTATTAATATTAATAATAGAGGAAAGGCCAGACATTGTAAGCATGGTGAGTTGGGCAGCTTCACCAGGAGGCTGCAATTTCACACTCCCCACAGGGAATCACTGGTCCATTCCTTACAGATCACTGAAGGAAGGGGAGGAAGGGGGGAAGATGGGCACATGTGCAGGGAAGTCAAGATGATGTAGAGAAGGTGCTTGCCTGTCAGTCTAACTTGAGAAAAATATCATTGGCCAGAGGAATGGAGCTACTGCAAGCATGTGAAATTCTGAAGGATTCATTGGTTAAGCTCCCAGTTATAATCCCCAAAACAAAGGAAGAATTATATCTCTCTTGTCCCTTTTGCCATTTGCAATCGTGTTTCTTATTTGCATCGTGACTCTCCATGCACCTCCATAGCCATGTGGCCTTAAGCAGTTGCATGGCCCCAGCCATGTGGACCCCACATACAATGGACTGTAGCTGGTAACACAGCTAAGCTGGCCAGATGCTGGACTGCACTGTGCTTCAGTATGGAGAGTAGACTCCAAGCAGTGGCTTTAATCCTAACTCTGCTGAAGACAAAATGAATTTTTTTCTATGGTGAAAGGAGAGAAATGAGACCTTGGAGGGGAAATGACTTATATTACATCACCAATAAAGCTTCCCACAATACCTCAGCTTCCCCTGGGGACCTCAGGAAGTTGTTGTTCCTGTGGCACCCAAGAGCTCCACTTTCACCAGCAATAAGTGGGGACATGGAGGATACCCCACTGATAACAGTTTATGTTGCTAGACATGATAGGCCCTTGCTGCTCTTACAGAATATGCTTAATTGCAATATTCCAAAGTCTTTTCCTCCCATCATCAATTTTAATTGCTATAAAAGCAACAATTAGGGAAACTTAAAAGAACACATTTATAATTCCACCTTTTTTTTTTTTACAGGAAAGCTATGTTAATGTTTCTATACTCATCGCCAGCAGCCTGTTCGTAACATTTGATTTTCATACAGCTGTAATGAAGATCCTGCACAGCTAGAACTCTACATTCTCGCGTCTGAAGCTACCATGTATCTCCTTCCATATTTTAACTGAATGGGCACTGAGGCTCTGGGCCTTGAGACCCATAACAAGCCTCTGCTAATCTCCTTTGCATATTTGACAGGGGTGAGGTGTGAGGCTACAGATCTCTCTCTCCTATCACAACTCTCTCGCTGCAATTTTCAGGTTTAAATAAGAACAGACACCATTAGCAAGGCCTCTTTTCCTCTAGAAGAAAAATGAGCGGCAAATTGCAGTGTGCCTCTAATGAGATAATGGCTCCAGATGAGGTCATTGAGGAACCCTGGGCACAAGCTCCTTGGCCTTCACTGTCTCCACCTCTCCAGGCCCAAATGCCTGGGCAGAAAAAAGAAAAGGCACTGGAGGAACCCATAGGACAGACTTGGGGCCTCCTGCACTGACACACCATGTTCGGGAGCTGGGATAGTGGGAAGCCATGACGCTCCGGCTGGATTATCTCCTGTAATTCTAGTTCAGTTCTGGCTCACACAGTCAAGGAACTCAGATATAAATTTGTGGTAATGAATTAACTAAGTCCTGGGGTGTACCTGATCCTACAATCACTCTGAAGTTACCTTTAAAATAAATATGTGCAGTAGAGCGCACTTACTGTGATCCACCCAGTACAGAAATAAACATATATCCTTTAAAAAAAAAATTACTGTCTTGGCCTAGAGCTTGTCATCTCCTATGGACACCAGTCCTTAGGCTAGGCCCTCCTTAACCTCCAAAGACACCATAATACCTTTACATGATATTATTCTACAATGTCATTATAATTTTTTGATATTTGACAACAGCATATTGTACAATTATCCCAAAGAAACTTACAAACTAATTCTTCGAATGTTTGGCAGGAATTTAAAAAAGAATAGGAAAGGAATTAATCCCTTTCAGAAGGAATTAAGGCACTGGGAATGCACTCGAGCATTCTATATTGGCCCCTCTTGCCCTTTTTGCCAAGAGGGACCTTCTTCTTACTATCCAAATATACACAGCTGTTGCCTGAGCTTTCAGTTCAAGCTGTGGTTGAAGCCTCTGGGCGGCTCGCACCATGGATCTGTCTCTCACCCAATGGTGTGAGCTGGGCCTTCTCTGGAGAAGAAACCTGGGTCCCCCGAGATATGTGATCAGTACTGGGACCCCGCCAGCAGGTGAGGGGACCCCAAGGCAGGTGCTGGACATGGAGGCCATGGGGGCATAGACTACAAAGGAGACAGAACTGAACCTCACATCACCCTGTTTGGCCTCCGAGGATGGCTGGTTAGCCAGAGATGGGTAAGATTCCTCAGGGAAGGAACAACCTAAGACAGGCACAGTCACAGAGGGGCCAACAGGAGAGAACTAAAAGGTCAACAGAGGTGGAGCACAGACCCTCACCCACAAATCTTGCAGGGGCCTGAACTCTCACCTCTTCTGAGGGAGGTCTCCTCCCCCTTGGCTGCTTCGCCTCCCACGCACAACTCAGATCTGGACCCAGGTTACAGACAGAGACTTGGCCAGCTACAGCTGCTCTATATCTAAATTCAGTCTAGTACTAGGAATGCTCAGGGCCTACTCAAGAATGCAAATAATCCTTTCCACTAATATTTAGAGGGTAAACTAAGATTTTTGCTTGAGTATTAAAATTAACAGTAAAATAGTAATCAAGTTTTCAAATTAATTTAAATTGGCCATGTGAAATAAGTGAATACTCAAGAAAATTTAAGTGTACTGGACAAAAAGCTGTTCCTAAAACATTAACTAAAATTTCTATTAGTAGTTCATCTCACTGTAAAATTACCTAACATCTAAAGAACCTAAAGCAGTTATATTTGTGTGCAAAAATTAAAATTTAAAATTACCAAGACTGCAATCTAAAATTTCCAAAAGCCCCCATTAATCAAAAGGGGGGGGGGTGACGGTGGATAGTGGGGTAATATCATGTAAGGAAAAATATCCTGTAAGTAAAATACATCTAGAAAATTCTTACTCCATAAAAGTAACTTCCATTCGTAATTCCAACAGCAGGACACCCATGAAAAACACACATGGTGTCAAAATAAACCAAAGGAAAATCATTTGGGCAAAAATAAAAAGAATCCTAAGTCTAATTTGCAGAGAGGACCCCTTTGTTAACTTTTGGTTGAGAACGTGTTTGTGTGTTTTCAGAGAACAACTCCAAGACCATGTGGGTTCCTGCGACACTGAGGAACTGATGGGTCTGTTCCAGCCGCAAGGACGGTCCAGAGATGGGGGACACTGACAACACCTTGCCATGCTAGCTGTTGGCAGCTGTGTGTTGCTGCAGGCGGCTCAGGACCAAACCAGAGAGGATGGCACTTGCATTGTCACCATGTGTCCACTATCCAGATACCATTTCTGACCTGTACACATAAAGAACTATTTGACATTGAAACTGGGACTCAGAACAGTTGGACGTTGAAACTGAGACTCAAACATTTTTTTTCTTATACATTTATTTCTAGTATGCAGATGCAGGATATTTTTGAAGAAAAGAAACAAGGGAGAGTGATTGATATAGAGGCAGGGAGGAACTGAACAGCTATTATGCTCAGTGAAATAAGTCAAAGAGATAAAGACAAATACCGTATGACTTCACTTATATGTGGGATCTAAAAAAATAAATAAATAAAAGAACCAACAAAACAAAAACAAATGCATAAGTACAGAGAACATATTAATGGTCACCAGATGGTAGGGGGGTTGGGAAGATGGGTGAAAAGGTGAAAGGATTAAAAAGTACAAATTGCCAGTTCTAAAAATAGTCATGGGGATGTAAAGTACACTATGGGGACTATAGTCAATAATAATTTTATTCTTTATTTCTTAGGGAGAGGAATCCTCTGGAAAGTTGATTGAGTCCATGTCAGTCCTCTGCTCAAACCCTGTGCTGGCCTCTCACCTAAAATCTTGAACCCCTACCATGCAAACAAGACTGGATGTGATCTGGCCACACTCATCCCCTCCCTCACATCCCACAGCTCCTTTTCTCACTGTTCTAGGCCACCGGCCTCCTTGCTGCTCCTTAAACTCTCCTGCCCCAGGACCGTGCACTTACTGTTCCCTCTACCGGGGTGCTCTGTCCCTCCTTAGCTGCCTCTTGCTCTCTCTTCTTCTTCTGGGACTTTGCTCAAAGGATACCTGTCAGAGATTTCTCTGATTACCTTATATCAAATCACTACCCTCCTTCCCACCCCCATTCATTCTCTATCCCTTCACTCTGCTTTATTTTTCTTCCTAACATTTATCACTGCCTGACCTGGTTACAGATGTAATTGGTTGCTTATTTTCTGTCTCTTCCAGACTGAGTGGGGTGAAAATATCTAATTTAGAACTCACTTTGCATAATAAACAAAACACTAATCTGCATTCAGATTGATGATGCTTTTATAGTTGGAGAATCTGTTTCATGGGTAAATTGAACCTCATGCACCCTAGTTTTTCAACCATGGAGTATACAAATCTGAAAACAGAAAGGACTGACACTCAGGGATGCTTAGGTACTGTTCCCAGCTTCCAGAGCTACCCAATGTTCTCATGCTTTCTGTGCCATCCCTGAAGGGATTCTCAGCCTGAGCTCGATGACTCATGCTGCCCAGCCAGTCACTTCCTTCCTGCTCTCCCCAGGAGCACTTTCCGAAGGGGAGACAAGAAGAATTGCCTCTCCAGCCTCCTCAGTCCAGCTCCAGAAGCCAGCCTGCAGGTCTTCCGTTTGTTTGTGTGGCCTGTTTTCCCCAGCCTGACTTCCCTTTATACCCTCACAGGTTACTTTCACATCCATTCAAATAAACAACTTAAAAAGAAACTAGAAAGAAAAAAAAAAGGAAAGAAAAAGAAAAGTGATTAGACTCAAATGGAAATTAAAAAGTGGGTCAAAATGAGAATATAGAACCGTGGCATCATAATTGTAGTAATCGAGGGTTTTTTGTTTTTGGGTTTTGTTTTGTTTGTTTGTTTTTTTCAAATTTAGCAGCACTTCTGAACCAATAAGTAATGAGTCAAGGATCTCAGAAAGTTTGGTGGTTTTTGTTAGGTGGAGAAGAGATGGAAGCCACCAGCACAACTTCTGACCCACTAACCCCTTGGTCAGCAAACTGCGGCTCGTGAGCCACATGCAGCTCTTTGGCCCTTGAGTGTGGCTCTTCCACAAAATACCACTGCGTGGGCAAGTCTGTTTTGAAGAAGTGGTGTTAGAAGAGGTTTAAGTTTTAAAAAAATGGCTCTCAAGAGAAATTTCAATCGTTGTACTGTTGATATTTGGATCTGTTGACTAATGAGTTTGCTGACCACTGCCCCAATGGCAACATCTTGTTGGTGAATTTCCTTACACCCCTTCCCAGCCCTCAGTGCTGAGTTTAGAAGGCAATTGAGAAGATACAGGACAGGAAACACACACGGATTATTTTCTTTTACTTTTAAGTGGGTTTAAGAAAGAGAGTTGGGAAAAGTGAGCAGGAACAACTGCTGCAGCTCCAAATGAGTATCTAAGATTGCCATTTCATTCCTAGCTCTATTCTCACCTGACAAGTATATATTTAGCATCATCTGTGTCTTAATTTCTCCTGAAATAATCAGAAACACAAAAATATGGTGTATAGTATCTTGAAATTTATATTCAAAAGGACAGTATTAGGTTCTTTTTTTTTCTTTCTTTCTTTTTTTTTTTTTAGAGGATCTTATACTTCTGTTTCATGTTTTGTTGCTGTTGTTCTCTAAACTAAATGTCAGCATTTAAAACTATATATAGATAGGCACAATTGTGTAATTGTCAACATGAGACTTTCTTAAGATAGACCAAAATAGTCAAAGGCCTTTTCACTAAGGATTTTTGAAGACTCCCAACCATGTTCATAATGCCCTTGGAAGCGTGACTTTTCTGTGAGACTTTCTGTGCTCATTGGCAAGGCCCTGCTCAACCCAGAGCCCTGGCAAGCTCACTGGCTATATTTAACTTCCTTGTGCTATATTGAAATGCTTAATTTCTGGCTAAGTTACTGGGACAAGTTACAAGGCCACCTATTCAAACTTCTGAGAGGCCCATGTCCCTGCTAATCCCAATGCTAACTTTTCTTCCAAATTCTGGGAAGTCATGATAGCAGCCAAAATTTCTGAGGTGCCATGGGCAGCAGGCACCACGGTAGGAGCATTGAGAGCACCTATTACTGAATTTCTCAGCAGTGCTGATGGTGAGGTGTGGCCCCGACATGTGCTGGGACCTGCCAAGGTTCCGTGGTTGGCCATGGTAGATCTGGGAGTTTAGGGCCCACCTTGCATCTGCTTGCTGTCTGCAGATCACAGCCACACTCAGAGTGGCCACAGAACCACTGTTCTCTACTGTTTTTGCAAAAGACACCATTCTCCAGACTATAGGCAATCACCATGGGAGTTGATATCACATGGGGCAATTTCTTAGGTAAAGCAAACCTGTTCTGTGGGCTTTTATTTTAAGGTCTCTGTGAAAATTTATAGGGCCAGTGTCTTTACTTTGCCTCAAATTTTCTCCTTAAGAAATGAAAAAAAGATTGCCAAAACCGGTTTGGTTCAGTGGATAGAGCGTCCGCCTGTAGACTGAAAGGTCCCAGGTTCGATTCTGGTCAAGGGCATGTACCTTGGCTGCGGGCACATCCCCAGTAGGAGATGTGCAAGAGGCAGTTGATCCATGTTTCTAATGTTCTATCCTTCTCCCTTCCTCTCTGTAAAAAAAAAAATCAATAAAATATTAAAAATAAAAATAAAAACCCTGGCCTTTTCCTTTAAGAAAGAAAGAAAGAAAGAAAGAAAGAAAGAAAGAAAGAAAAGAAAAGAAGGAAAGAATGAAAAGAAATGAAAAAAGATTGCATTTTCGGCCACACACACATCACCAGATAATCTTATTTTCTTCTGTGTCCAAAGCATTTCATAGATTTTTACCAGGACTGGGCAACGTTAACTTATATCCTACAAAGCACGGTACATTTCAACAACGGAGTGAGTAAACAGGTGCTGAATATGAAAAGATCATTCTTATTTTTGTCCCTCAAAAAATCTGTGCCTACCTGTCTCCGTGTTAATGGAGCCCAAAGAAAAAAATTTACTAACTCTTTGCTGCATTCAAGTACTAATTATACCAATTACAAGTTTCTCTTCATCACTGCTGATGGCATAATTTGACTGCAAGTGCTTTGCAAATATATGCACCGGGGTATTTCAGTATCTCAAACGATGGATTTACTCAGATTTCTAAGGGGGGCAATTAGCATGTGCCACCTGCTGGAAATAATGACAAAGTCCCCAAGTGAAAAGAGAGGCCTGAAAGGTGGCCTCAGTGCAACCCTGTCAGACTCAGGCTCCTAAATCTCACCAGATCCGGGGCTGAGTCGGGACTCCTCCTTTCAGTCAGACCTCAGCTCCAAGTGGCCAGCAGTCCCAGTCAGCCAGGGACTAAGGAGTTCTCAGGTCATGGACTTCAGTTTTAAAACTGGAGCAGATCCTGGGTCCAAGGTGGCACAAGATACTCACTTGGGGACCACATGTTGAGAACCCTACTCTGATGAACTTATACTTCTAATATTAATTGTCCAAAACGTTGTGCTTTTATTGTAGACTTTCTTTGAGATGTAAGTGCACAAGAAAGATAACAGAGTCTGTCTCTAATACCTAATCTAAATTTGTTTACAAGAAATTGTATCTTATAAAGAGGAACTTTTGAAAGAAGTAGCCATTCAAACAGGAAAAAAAAACCCCACAAAATTAAAAAACACTTGAAGAGATGATTGTGCATTTGAGCTAAATAGGAACTTTATATGCTTCACTTCTTTGCTTTTAGCTATAAATTTCATAAAATGTTATGTTCTCTTCTAATGTCAGTACATAGAATCATTTCCACATCTTGATTCATGCACTAAACAGCTTTAGCTTCATTCATTAACTTTTAAACAAAAATCTCTCAATCAGTTATGTAACGAACCCCCACATGCCTAGTGGCTTACAGTAGCCAGCATCATTTTCCTGATTCTGAAGGCTGGTGGGATAGTTCAGATTGCTGGGGCTGGGGGTCTAGGAGGGCCTCACTCACTAGGGTAAGGGGGGCAGCAGGGGCAGGGACGGTTATGCAGGGGCTGTCTCTGGTCATTTGCTCACATGTTCTCAGGCAAGCAAACTATGTTGTGACTCATTTATGTTGTGACAAAAGGGTTCCTCACTGCAAGATCCACACATTTTTTTGAGTGTCTGCTGCTGCCCCATTGGTCAAACCAAGTCATGTGGGTGAGCCAGAGGCAGTGTGGAAGGGGATCACACAGACAGAGGCATGGCCATTGTACAGGCTGCCACCACCTCCTTGTATCTCTTAACAAAAAAGTCATTGTTTCTGTATTGTCTTTACAAGCAACTTGTGAGAAATGGGAAAGGATAACTGGTAGGGCACCCACCAAACATGATGCTGACAAGGCTTTTCTAATTCTAGATTTTAGGGGGCCAACTAAGCAGGTTACACAAGACTAGCATCCAAGTAAACCCTCAACTCTGGGCAAACCAATACACTCGATCATCCTGGGTTCACCCCATGAGATTTGAACTATTGTCTCTCCATTTCACAGATGAGGAAATCGTGGTTTGGAGACACAAAGTGATTATCCCAGATGTTCTTGTGAGTAAGTGGCAGGTGCTAAGGTTTGAACCTGCGCAGTCCGGTGTCAGAGCTATACCTGCCTCACTGCATTGTTTCAACACCTAGGAGGCACAGTGAATGTTTGGATAAGTGCTATTGGCCTGTCTTCATCATTCCATTTAAATAATGATTCCAAATTGCTTTGGTCTGTGTTTAAAAATAATATTCAAATTCGCCTTCAAAGACAAAGATTTGCCATATTTAAGAATAGTCAGAAGAATGTGCCACTGGCTCTGAAAAACTATAAAAATGCTTTGAAGAATAGCATCTTCACTGCATAAGTGTGTAATCTTCTAATTAACTATTAGTGCAGCATTAGCAAAAACCGTCATGCTGTCTGTCTGCGCTTTATCAAGCCCAGCGCTGTGCCTGTACTTGGTTTGATAATCGCTGACTGTATATGCTGGCACTGTATTAGGTCCTTAGCGTGTAGTAAGTCACTCAATTCTTCTATAATCCCATGAAATAGATGTTTTTGCTAGCATAGTAAGTTAGCAGCAGAACCATGATTTGAACCTGTCCCCTGTCCCAACTTCATGCTTAATCACAACACACAGGGCTTCCTTTGCTTACACATAAAGGTGCAAAATAGGTCCCAGACCCCAGTGCACAAGCTCTTTCCACTAGGCCAGTGATCGCAAACCACGGCTCACGAGCCACATGCGGATCTTTGGCCCCTTGAGTGTGGCTCTTCCACAAAATACCACAGCCTGGGTGAGTCTATTTGAAGAAATGACTTTAGAAGAAGTTTAAGTTTAAAAAAAAATTTGGCTCTCAAAAGAAATTTCAATCGTTGTACTGTTGATATTTGGCTCTGTTGACTAATGAGTTTGCTGACCACTGCACTAGGCTACAGTAAATCCCATGCTTAGAAGAACCACCCTCATTTGGCTGAATAAAGTTCTCATTGGTTGGTTGAAAATCAAGTGACCCACCACTTCCCACTGGGTATTCTTTGGGTGGAGATATGACAGTTTAACGGCCAGCCCTGGTCCCCACCCAAGGAAAGGGTGGAGGAAACAAATCCATGATTCAAAGGCCTAACCCTAGAAATAGCACATGTCTCTTCCACTCCCATTTCCCTGGCTAGGAGTTAACATATGGCCACTGCCAACTGCAAGGGGAGGTACAGATGCATTTAGCCATATGTCCAAGAAGAAAGGGGGAATGAATTTTGGTGGACGTTGTGCAAACTCCTCCACAGAGCTCTGCGTAATGTGAATTTGCATTTCATAGTGTCATGCATCCTTTCATAATTGAAGGCCAATTTATTTCTTTTGCTATGAAATATCTATTCATCTTTATTGCTCATTTTTCTGCTGTTTCTTTGTATTCATTTGTTGATACTCCTTATTTAGTAAAGAAATTTAGCTTTATCTATGATTAAAGTCTGCAAATATTGACCTCAGTTTGGTTATTTTGAATTATTTTTTTGGTTGAGGAGGTGTTCTGTTTTTATGTAATAAAATGTATTAATCTTTTATTTCTAAATTGTTTTTATTAATCTTTTATTTTATCATCTGAAGTTTTGTGTCATACTTAGAAAGACCTTCCCCTCTCATTATTTTTAAAATCACTCATAGTGCCCGGCTGGTGTTGCTCAGGGTTGAGTGATGGCTTATGAACCAGAAGGTCCTGGTTCAATTCCCAGTCAGGGCACATGCCCAGGTTACAGGCTCAATCCCCTGGAGAGGGTGTGCAGGAAGCAGTCAATCAATGATTCTCTCTTATCATTGGTGTTTCTATCCCTCTTCCCTCTTCCTTACTCTCTCTGAAGTGAATAAAAACGTATTAATAAAAAAAAGAAGGTAAATTATTTTTAAAAATAAAATAAAATCATTCCTATTTTCTTTTACTTCTCTCATGCTTTCATTTTCTCCAGTTAAAGGCTGATTGATCCAGAATTTATTTTGGCATAAGGTGCAAGGTATGAATTAAAGTTAGTTTTTCAGATGCCTATATAGGTGTTTCAAGATCTCATGTGGATCAGCCTTTTCCCTGATGATTTGAAATGTCATTTTTATCAATAGCCTAGAGGCCCAGTACACAAAAATTGTGCACGGGGGAAGGGGGGTCCTCTCAGCCCTGCCTGCATCTAGCTAACCTCTTCACATTTTAAAAAAATGAACTGAAATATCACCTACTCTAGGAAATACTCTTTGAGCATATGTTTTTACAATCTGTAGTAAGTATTTTTATAGTATATCATTCTTTTTCTTTAGCAGCTACTTAGAGTGGAGGCAATGTGGTTTTCATTCTTGCATCTGAATTTTTTCTTCTTGCTCTTGTAATAGCAAAGTTTATCCAATTTACATTTGCCCTTCAAGGGCTTATATTTGGTTCAGTTTCTAGTTGGCTCCTGCTATTTTTTAAGCAATAAAGTTGGGTTGTGATAGTAAACCTCACTTGTAATCAAGCCTGTAGTTCTCCTTATCTAAATATTTCTATAATACCTATCACTTTAGCATACCAAAAATTGTGTTCATTTATAGAAAATAACAATAACTATGACCTGATCATTTGATCGTCTAGTAATATTTTATAGCAAGATGTATTATTCTAGTAATTTAACTATTACAAAACTGAGGCGTACAGAAATAAATCACATTGAACAATAAAGAATGACTCAAATATCAAAGCATAGTAAACTTAGGGCCTCCCTCGTCCTGTGCCTCAGATATCATAGCATAGTACACATGGAAGTCATCTTCCTTTAAAATAGAAGGGATGCCATACTCATGAAGCAGCTACTTCCACACATAGTGGTTGTTTTTTTTTTTTTTAATTCACAGCACATATTCTTTGTACTAATTATTGGAAAATCATCCTAGGACTTGCCTCTGTTCCTTTTTGTATTGTTGCCTTACATTCTGATGTTATTACTGTGTTTTTACCATCCATTCACTCTAATAAGATTGTGAATTTTTTAAGAGCAGAGATCATGAGTTGAGCTTGTGTTTCTCTGTCATGGTGCCTAGATAAATACTCAAATGCCATCCAGTCTAAATGACTGTGATGAGAGAGGCTAACCATTGCTGGAGACCTCTGAATTTTATTTAAGGGTCCTCACTTGTTCTATGACTTTACAGAGGGGTGAGTAGGGACTGAGGGAAATTGAGGAAACCCAGACAGAATTCTCCTCTTAAAAGATTTTGCTAAGGAGAGAAACCAAGATGGTGGCATAGGTAAACACCTGAAATTGCTGCCTCTCACAACAACTTCAAAACTACAACTAAAAGACAAAATGGACATCATCCAGAACCACAGGAAGGTTGGCTAAGTAGAAATTTTACAACTAGAAGGAAAGAGAAAAGCACACTGAGACTTAGAGGAGCTGTGGAAGTAAAGTGCAGAGGTACAGAGGTGTGCGGGGAGGGCTAGCAACTGAGTACCCAGCTGGCTTTTTCAAGAGGGAGGGAGACACAAGTTCTCAACTGCTCTGAACTCCAGTTCCAGGTGAGACTATGGGGACCCAGACTCATACAGGGAGAAACTGGACTGTCTAGCAGTGGGCAAAACTCAAGGGCAGCTTTCTCTCAGAGGTGTTTGCAGCGAGTACCTCGGGACAGACCTGGGGCCTCTTAGGGCAGGTCTGACAGAAATCCATTGCTGTTTGCTCCACCCTGAGATGCCACCCCATCCAAACTGTGCCCAGAGGCTTTTGCATATGAATGGCCTAGACCTTTGAAATCTAAACTTTTATCTAACAAACTGCAGCTGAGTCAGTGAGACCCAGAACATCCAAAAGAAGACCCAAGGCCCCGCAGCAGCTTGCATTGCTTCACAGCTGGGCCTCATAAGGACACCTCCAAAACAGAAACAAAGAAGAAGAATCTGCAGATCTCTCCATAGCTCATGCTGGGTGGCCTCAGACAGAAGCTAAATTAGCACCTCCTTGAACATCCAAGAGCCAGTGTGTTCAGGGGTCAGAGTAGGGTCATCCAAATTACAACTCCTCAGATCCATAAGGGACACACTCAGGGGGAAGACTCAGTGGGCACCAAAGCCCCATTGAAGCAAGTCTTGTCTCAGAAAGGTGTCTCCAGCACAGAAGTTCTCCCAGCATAGATACAGCTGATCCTCACAGCCAATTGGCCTGGACGTCAATTCCTCCTGGTGATACCAAAAACAATCAAGGCTTAACTACAACAAGACTGTGCACACAGCCCACAAAGAGGTGCACTGAGAGTGTCCACCTCAGATAACTGGGGAGGCTGAGCCACTGGGCCCTATAGGACACATTGGACCCTATAGGATACATAGCACACAAAGCCACTCTATCAACTCAGGGAAGCAGCCAAAATACAGAGACAAAGAAATGAGTCACAAATGACAGAAATGGAGGAAAGCAAACTACTGGATATAGAGTTCAAAACCACGGTTATAAGGTTTTTCAAGAATTTTCTAGAAAAGGCCAATAAATTTAGTGAGACCCTTGAGGATATGAAAAAGAACCAACTAGAAATTAAGCATGCACTGACTGAAATAAAGAATAGTATACAGAGATCCAACAACAGACTAGAGAGTTACAAGAATCAAGTCAAAGATTTGAAATAAAAGAAGCAAAAACAACCAACCAGAAAAATAAAAAGACAAAAAGATCCATAAATATGCAGATAGTGTAAGGAGTCTCTGGAACAACTTCAAGTGTCCCAACATCCAAATTATGGGGGTGCCAGGAGAAGAGAGAGAGCAAGATTCTGAAAACCTATTTGAAAAAATAATGACAGAAAACTTCCCCCACCTGGTGAAAGAAATAGACTTTCAACTCCAGGAAGCGCACAGAACTCCAAACAAAAGGAATCCAAAGAGGACCACACCAAGACACATCATAATTGAAATGCCAAGGGCAAAAGACAAGGAGAGAATATTAAAAGCAGCAAGATAAAAAGTTACCTACAAGGGAGCACCCATACGTTTGTCAGCTGATTTATCAACAGAAACTATGCAGGCCAGAAGGAAGTGGCAAGAAATATTCAAAGTGATGAATAGCAAGAACCTACAACCAAGATTACTCTACCCAGCAAAGCTATCATTCAGAATTGAAGGTCAAATAAAAAGCTTCACAGACAAGAAAAAGCTAAAGGAGTTCATCACCGCCAAACCAATATTGTATGAAACTAAGGGCCCAGTGCATGAAATTCGTGCACTGGGGGTGAGTGATCCCTCAGCCCAACCTGCCCCCTCACACATACTGGGAGCCATCAGGGGATGTCCTACTGACCAGTCACCCCTAGCCTGACCAAGGCCTAAAGCCTCTGGCCAAGGCTTTAGGCCTTGGGCACCCAGCCATTGCCCTGCAATGCGGCCAATGGTGGCTCCATCCCAGCCACGACCCCCTCCGATCCCCACCCCAGCCCAGGCCTTTGCCCCAGCCAGCTCACACCCAGCTAGCACAGGCCTCGCCCCCGACCCCCTGGCCAGACCTTCTCCTTGGCCAGCACATGCTGGCTGACTCAGCCCCACCCCCCCCAAGGCCCTGGCCACCTCGGCCCTGCCACCCCAGTGTCCTGGTTGCCTCGGATCCACCCCCGTGGCCCTGGCCGCCTCAGCCTTGCCACCCCCCACCCCAGGTTTGGGCCACCTTGGCCCCGCCCCTCCGACTTGGGCCGCCTCAGCCCCACACCTCCTGGCCTTGGCCTCCTCAGCTCCGCCCTCGAGGCCTGGGCCACCTTGGCCCCACCCCCCCTTGGCTCTGGCCACTTTGGCCCTGCCCAACGTGGCTTCAGCCGCCTTCTCCCCAGCCCCTGCGACCCGGGGTGCCTTGGCCCCGCCCAAGCTCCTGATTGGCTGGTGGGCGTGGATGGTGGGCGTGACTTGTGGGTGTAGCAAAGGTATGGTCAATTTGCATATTACTCTTTTATTAGGTACTATGCTGAAGGGTATTCTTTAAGAAGAGGAAGAAGAGAAAAGGTAAAGATAAAAATTATGAACAACAAATACATATCCATCAACAAGTGAATTTAAAAATCAAGTGAATAAAAAAATCTGATAAACAAAATAAACTGATGAATATAATAGAATCAGGGGCATATAAAGGGAGTGGACTGACAATTCTCGGTGGAAAGGGGTGTCGGGTGTGAAAAGAGACTGGACAAAAATCACATACCTATTGATGAGGACAGTTGCGGGTGGGAGGTAAGGGCAGAGGTTGGGGTGGGAACTGGGTGGAGGGAAACTATGGGGGGAAAAAGAGGAACAATTGTAATAATCTGAACAATAAACATTTATTAAATAAATAAATAAGTAAATAAGTAAATAAATAAATAAATAAAATAAAAAAAGATTTTGCTAAGCTGGCACTCAGGATGCCAGTCATTTGTCCAATTAAAATCCAGACACACAGCAATAAGGCACTAGTTTCCCACTGCTAATGCATGGGGATCAAACCCCAACCTGCAGGAACTCACACCCACAGTCAGGACCTGGCTACCACATAGACCTGGGCAGGTGCTTCTAACTCTGGGGAGAGGGAGACTTCCCATGGCTTCAGGCTAGAGGCCCTGGACTCCACGCCAGGCACCCGAAGAGGTCCCTAGCACAGGTTGGTCAGCAGAGCAGCTTCTTGGCCTGGAATTGCGAGGCAACTTGGCCAAGCTTGGCCTGGCCTCTTTGTCCCGTGATCACGGGGTGACTAGGCCTGGTCTGTTCAACCCATGATGGTCGCCACAGCAACCCAGCACTGACTTCCGGTTGGTCAGCCTTTGGTTGTGATTGGTGGTTACAAGTTACAACCTTGGGCTTTTATTATTAGGATTTCTGAGTAAGCTTGAGTATATTTCTGGGCTTTCTAATTTGTTCATTGATTTCTCTCTTTATCTATCAGCACTTCCCCACTACCACGAGTCCTTTTTCTGAGATATTTTTGTAACTGTTTTTGATGATTTATCCTGTCTAGTTAAAAAATAATACACACCACATGTTGATATTTTCTGAGGATCATTTGCCTGGCATGGCTTTGCCCATCCTTACATTATGAGCCCTGCATATACCTCTGTTTTAGGCACATTACATAGCATAAAGCTGGCTTCTCCTTTGTGCTCCAGCCTGGTTTTTATTTTAACAGGTGAGTTGAGCTTATTTATGGACATTCATCGATAGGAATGACAATTTGGTCTTAGTTTGCCATCATATTTCATGTTATAGTTTTAATATAATTGTTTCTCCTTTTAAAAAATTACTGTATTCTTTCACTGACCATGTATGTGTTTCTTAGTTTGGAAGGACGACATTTTTGTTACAGGAGATGATTGGTCATGGTTTTCATTCCCTTCATGTCACAGTCTTCTGCTTCTTCTATAGTGTATTTTACTCATTCCTTTCCCTTTGTTCTATACTTTTTATTCTTGCTCTATCTTTGTGTAAATCCTGTGCTGGCTTCTTTCTGGTTATGACTCATCTTCAAGCATGGTGAGTGCTCCTGGTCAGCTAATTATAGGAAGTTCCATGGGGGTATAGGGCCCGGTCCTGCTGACACAACTCCTCTCAAGACCAGGGTGGACATGAGTGATTACCCCGCCCCAGCCCCCATGAGCAGTGCAGGCAATACACTGCTTCCTGCAGGTGCGTCTTGTCCAGTGGCTCTACTTCTCCTCCTTCATGTCAAGCAAGGCTTGAGGCCCACACTGTTTGCCTCTGAGGATGTGACCCTTACTCTGAAGGCTTGTGACCTACAGCCTCTTAGGGTCTTCCTGCTGGTGGTCCTGCGCACCACCGATTTCTGACTACTGCAGTTGAGACTCACGCTATCTCCTGTTTCGTTGGAGCTACAGCGTGTTTCTCTTTCTTTTTCTCTTTTATTTTCCTTTCCCAAAAGAGAAGGGAGGAAATGTCATTCTCACCTGCCCTTCTACATGTGAAGTCTCACGTACTCCAGAGTCTTCTAAAATGCTGCTGACAGGTCCTAGGACCTGGCTGGAGGCAAGGTGGCAGGCTGGCGGTGAGCAGACGTCAAGGGATGAAAATAGGTATGCCTAGAAGCAAATTGTAGAAGCATTTTCCCTTCAAATCTTGATTCACCATGGCCATATCAGCAGGGAAATGGGCGCTCTCAAGCAGAACTATTTGAAACATTTATTTCCAATCCAAAATGGAGCTTCATACTGTGTTTGTCATAAATTCACATACTCTTCCTGATGACTGTAATTGCAAAGTAGAACTTGCTTTGACATCTGATGGCAGGACAATAGTTTACTACAATCCTTTGTGGATATTCCATATGAACACACCACGCCTATCCCTCGGCCAAATCCTGTGGGTAATTATGAAGAAACACAAGATCAAATACTGAAAAAGATGAACACTTTGAGCAAGGACCCATGATAGAACAACTTAGCAAAATGTTCTTTACTGCTAAGCACCGTTGGTATCCTTATGGACAGTATCATACACGTCGTAGGAAATGGAATCCTCCAAAAGACAGATGATATTGAGGTTTTCAGTAAAATGCTGTCCTGTTCTCATTTGCCATTTGAGAAATGCAATCAGATATATTCACTACTATGTTATATAGTAAAATAGTAATAAAGTGTCTTTTCACCTAAAAAACAAAAAAGATGCTGCTGATAGGTCTGAAACGGTCTGATTCTAGATGCTCACAGGTGACCTAGCCTTTTCTTCCTGAAGCTTTCAGAGGGCTCCTCATTCAAATGTTCTCAGTCCCTCTAGCTGGGCTCCATGTGCTCACTACACCCGATAGCCTCAGCCCTCGATGGGCTTGTCTCATGAGTCACGTCTTCCGTTCTGGGAAATTCTCCTGTTATGTCTTAGTGGTTACTCATCCTTCTTTTTTCTCTAGGACTCATAGTGGTCAGACATCTTACTCCCCAGCTGATTACCTATGTCTCTTGCCTCTCCTTGGGTAGTTCTCCATTTTTTAGCGTTTGGTTCTAAAGATACATTTGGCTCCAACCTCCATCTATCCTGTGAGGGTTTAAGTTCAGCAATCACATTTTTAATGTCTTTCTTGTTCTCTGTCTGTTTGTAAATATCTTCCTGTTCTTAACTTATGGGTATGCAATGGTTTCTTGGATCTTTCTGAGGACAATAATTAGACTTTTAATTTATTTTTGTGTTTGTTTTCTAACTTAGGGGTTTCCTCCCTGTGTTGCTGATTCCCTTCTGGAAGTCTGGGGATTCTTGGAAGTCTGAGAATGTTAAGAATCCATGGTTCATTCTGATGAGTTATTGTGGCTTTGCCATGGGCTCCTCTTAATGGAAGAGGAGAAGCTGCCAATCCTGTGTCCACAGATGGGGTTTGTTGGCTGTGCTTTATTTAGGATGGATAAATATACCTTGACACATCCTATCCCAAGCCCAAATAGGGAAGGTTTTACTCTGGGGCCTTAGACCCATGCTAGAAGCTGTAACCCAACCCAGGCTATTGATTCAAGGTGTTTGATGAAGCGCCCTCTGGTGTCTCCCTGCTGGGAACAAGAGGGAGTTGGGGGCAGTTGCTGGAAGCTTGTTTACAAATTACACCCCAGTTACGGTTACCCCTCACATCTCAGTGACTCTCTAGGGTTCCTTCAGCAAGATGACACCAGCGTTCACTGTCACTCTTGTCTGCCCTTCCCACACACTCACACCTTCCATCCCCTTTCCAACTTCAGAGATCATTTGTCATCCTATGTTCCATTCTCTGCCATTCCAGGTTAATTCTCCTGGCCTGTTTTTCTGCCGATCCAGTGGGGCCTAAGGAGGAAGGAGGCTGTGCATGCTCAGTGCACTCAGCAGCCCACTCCATCATATTCAGCTCAAGTTTAGGACAGGGCCCAAACTTTTAGGACATTCAGTCACTTTAAGACACCCCCCTACATCTTTGAGTTTGGCAGTGATAAAGTAAGATTTTAGAAAACTTCATCGATATGGTCTCTGAAAAGAATAGCATTCTCAGGGGCCTTCTTAAAAGCCAGAAATGAAAATTAGGCCTATTACGCTTCTAAGAGCTTGGGTCATGCTTAGAATAGAGGGTGAGTTACTGTCTTTCGTCATGCTCTTGTAAATGGTATCCTGTAGCAGATTATCTTTTTAAAGACCAAAAAGAAAAGAAATTGTAATTACAAAGAAAAATTGAGTAGGGTCTTCCCCAGCCTTGGGGGCCTGTACCAGTGGATGCTCTGAACGGAAACTCCTCTAGTTTCAGGGTAAACCCACCTTTTCCCTGCAGAGATGTCTGTGGTGCAAGAGTGGGCTGGGGAGCCTTCAGAGTTAGAAAAAAGCAAGGAGGGGGTGAGGATGAGGTGGGAACAGGCAGTGATCAAGTCAGATTTTAGAAATCTTCATCAGTGTGATGTCTGTCAACACTAGAGGCCAGGAACCCGATTGGAAAGAGTCCAGTGAGTGTCAGTTGTCAGGAAGCTCACACAGAGGTAGAAACAGTTCACGGCAACGGATGAATCAGAGGAAGGAACGAAGGACATCATAGCTCGGGGCCAGCCTTGTCCCTTCCCTCACCTTCCCAGGCCCGATGTGTTAGTGACTCAGAAATTAAAACCCTTTGCCTGTAATCTTATTACTTTAAGGAAAGCAACAGCTTGTTCTCAGCAAAAGATCTGGTCAAACCTTCTAACTTTTATGTCCTTGAAACCAAAATATGTATCCTGTTTTCTACAGAAGAAGGTAAATTACTACCATCAAAACACCTCAGGCCTATTTCATCAAGACATGTCAAACACAAAGGTCTAATCAGAGGGAGATGTCACTGGGCCACGAATCAGAACACTTGATTTCCAGCTCTGGCTCCACCTATGTTGGGACTGCCTTGTAAGGTTGAAATGATCATTACCATTTATCGGATCTGGGTACAGTTTTGACAATGATCACTATTTAAAATATATTTTTTAATTGATTCCAGAGAGGAAGAAAGAGGGAGTGACATAAACATTAATGATGAGAGAGAATCATTGATGGGCTGCCTCCCACGCATCCCACACTGGGGATCAAGCTTGCAACCAGGGGCATGTGCCCCAAGCAAGAATCGAATTGTGATGTCCTGGTTCATAGGTCGATGCTCAACCATCGAGCCATGCTAGCTGAACAAACACTTCTATTTTTTTTTTATTAAGTAGCCTGAGAGTATCTCTGGCTGAAGGATAACATGACTACAAAATGCTTTTCTGACATTTAAAATTCAACTTTGTCCTGAGAGGAATAAGCTTTAAGAACTCATGAACTTACTATTATTGAAGTGATTTTTAGTAGGAAAGAGTGTAAAAGATCCTCAAAGGGAGACTAGTATCCTATTATTTAAATAAATATAACTATTTAAGCCAATATTACTACATAACTATAAACCAATGTAATTGAGTTTCTGTCTGAGGGACTCACTATATTTTCCAGATTTTAACTAAGTGATGACTGTTCACTTAGCAAGGGCTAACAGAGCACCCTTGTTCAAGAAATTTCAAAGCACTTAAAAATTCTTCAAGCCCAATCCGTATGGCCCAGTGGCTGTGTCAATCTATAAACCAGGAAATTATGGTTTGATTAAGGTCTGGGGTTGGATCCCAGTCAAGGATGTTACAGCCCAGGGCACGTGTCTCTCTCACATCAATGTTGCTCTCTCTGTGTCTCTCCCTCTTCATTCCACCCTCTCTAAAAATCAATGGGCCCTAACTGGTTTGACTCAGTGGCTAGAGCGTCGGCCTGTGGACTGAAGAGTGCTGGGTTTGATTCCAGTCAAGGGCATGTACTTTGGTTGCAGGCACATCTCCAGTAGGGGATGTACAGGAGGCAGCTGATCAATGTTTCTCTCTCATCAATGTTTCTAACTCCCTATCCCTCTCCCTTCCTCTCTGTGAAAAATCAATAAAATATATATTTTTTAAAATTAAAATCAATGGAAAAATATTCTCAGGTAAGGATTAACAACAACAACAACAACAAGAAGTCCTTAACTGCCATCATAGGTGTGTGCACTCCATAGACACACTGCTTTCATACATAGAAAGGATGATGAGGCCAAGAAGAAAATTACTCGTTATTTGGGTTCTTGATCTATCTTCCTCATCAGTTTTGGTAAACTTGGCCCAAACTTCCAAAATCACAGTTGGTGCAAGTTATTACCCTTTCCATGATTCCTGTGACCTTCCAATCTTCCTGCCTCAAGGGTCTTTCATCTCTCCTGCAGGTCTGTATGTGCTTCCTCAGGTTGGTCTTGAACTAGCATAATTCCCACAAGGAAACCCACCTACAATTTGGTTTTGAGAGCTTAGTAACTTTACTGGGGTTTTGATAGTTGTGGGGAGAAATTACACTGCATACCACACAACTGTCCACCAGCTTCCTGGCTTCCACCCCAGGTTCTCCATCTTCCTTAATCCCACCCATCCTCATGGTCCCGTCACATGTGCAGACCCTTCTGGAGGGCAGACAGCCTTTCATCTAACTGCCTTTCTCATGGGTACAGACTCTTTAGGCCAATCTGTGCTTCCTGCCTGCCTGCCTGGACTTAATAGCAATAAATAACAAGTCTCCCCGTTAACACACATGAAAAACAACTATCTGTTCTCACCTCACAAATCTCCCTCAAATTAACCTAGTTACTGAAGATTCACAGATTAGACCTATTAATGGTTTGCAACTGACACCAAAAATGTCTCCAGATGTTGATAGCTGTACTCCCTTCCCCCACCCCCTTCCAGCTCTCCTTAGGGAACAGCTGGCAACATCTGGAGACATTTTTGTTGTCACTCTTGAAGCAAGAGATTTCTGCTGGCATTGAGAATTATTCAGTCACAAATACCCAAAATGTCAATGGTGCTTAGCTTAAGAAACCCTGAATTAGACCATTTTTTTTAGCTGCCTTGCTTGAAGTTCTTCCAATTAGGCAATAAGCACTCTTAGCTTGGGAAGGGGTGGGGAGATTGTTTCCACTCATAGCACCAAGTGGAAATCTCTGTCTGTAATGGGAATTGTGATAGGCTATTCTGGGGAAGGAGAAGGAGAAGGGGAGGAGGTTGCGGTGGGCATGGGGAATTTTAAGATGGGACAGTCTAAGGAGCTACGTGACTAGCTTTGCCAGAGAGAAGGCTCCACAGTCATCGAGCTGGACCGAGGTGAAGCTTCCCATTCACAGCCTCCTCCTGTGTCGGGAGAGCAACACCCCACAGTCAGGAGTCACAGGTGAGACACAAGACAATGGCAGCAATTCCTTGTCTAGAACTGCTGTCCCACTAGAGGTCAAGGTGCTTCATCACTCACTGTTCAGGTGAATATTACTCTCTTCACACATTTCATTTTCCTTATACTTTGGGGGAGAGAGTGTAGTTTGTTTTTCAGTTTCATTTTCTCCTTTTTCTCAAAGGGAAGGCCATGCTGCCAAAAATACTCATGAACTGCTTCCTTGTTTGCATGATGGAGAAAATGGTTTATTTATTTTTCAGTTACATCCGCATTAAATGACAGCAAAGACGGTGGGGTTGAGAGCCTGGGGCTGTTCCCTCCCCGGTTCCGAAGTGCTCATGGGCATCTAGAGTGTCTCCCAGACACTGCGCCCCCCACCTCCCACCCCCCACTGGCTCAGAACGCACACATATCCTGTATAGTTTGTGCCCCCCCTGCAGAGTCCAGACTTCAAGAGCTATTGAGATGGTGTCCATACCAGTGTGCAATCAAAGGCGGCTCCCAGCAGCCTTCCTGGCAGGCAGGACGTGTGGGTTCTCCTCCAGGGACTGGCTGCCCTTCGGACTCCTCTGATCCAGCCAGTACCCGCTTCCCCGCCCCCTCATCCCCAGGGAGCCACTCTCCCTGAGCTGATGGCTTGAGCTTCCAGACTTGAGGACCAATAAGTAGTGACAAAAAACAAAAAACAAACAAACAAAAACTCCTTTAAAAGAGCACAGAAGCTCTGAAAGTCTCACTGCCTTCTATAGGCAGAGTAAAAAGTAAATTGGGTGGAGACCCTGGGAAAGATTATGGTGGGTCCTGTAGCTCTGCTTCTCTACATGGGGAGCTGGGAGCACTTGGCAAGTCTGCCAGAGGGGTCAGCTTTGCCCGGGTTTCCCAGTAAAAGCAGACTGAAAATTCAAATCAGCTCTTCACTCAGGCTGGCTTGGAAGAGGAGGAGGGAAAAAGGACTAGTGCCCTTAGACATTCTTCCCGGGAATACTCTGTAGTCCTGAAACGGTCACGGTGTTCAGTGCTTTCCTAATATGTGGGCTCCCCTCTGCACATGGCCTAAGACAGTCAGACGCCATGAAAACAGTGTGGGGTTGATTAAGCAAAGACGCATTCACTGACCACATGACCAGAAAATGTGAGGACCCAGGAGTGCACTATTTAGACATCAGAAATCAAAGAGATTCTTATTTGCTTTGAAAGAGACTCTGTCTTGTGAAGGGGTAAGTGGTGATTGGAGGGGGAGGGGGCGGGAAGAGGGTATTATGTATTAGTTAAATTCTCAAAGCTCATTGGATAAGAAAAGTGTCATCAGGGAGAAGAGGGTGGGCTCTAAATGGTGTGACTGAGGCCTAATTTGCACATCAAAGAAGTAGATTTTTTTAATTAACCACACAAATATGATAAGATCTACTTTCAAAATTAAAAATCATTTTATCTCCACCTGTAACAAATTAACTTTCCTAGGATGTCTTCTAGGCTCTTTGAACACACTTGATTCTTACATATTATAGGAGGAACAATTTGGTATTTGCTTTATTGGGTTTACAATCTTTCCGATGATGATGGTATCAGTTGCACTATATCCCATCATGTTAATATGCACAGGTCTCCCACAGTGGACATCGTAGGCACAGCTCTTCATTAGTGGTAAGTAAATAACACTAAAATTCATTGTTTGTGTACTAAACTTTTCCTCTCTTGTAAGATTAATAGACCTCAGTGAATCTTTTCAGGACTAACATCCTTGAGAAGTGGTTTCATAATTAAGATTACAGTTAACATCACCATTACTAATTACTGGCAACTAGAACTCCTTATTGTTACAGAAGACCAGAGAAAAACCAAGCAATGCTTAGAGAAAGGGGAGTTACATTTTATTATAGTTATGCGCAGGGCCAGAGAAAAATGTGTCTTTCAAATTCTGAGCCCCCCAACATGGAGGAAACTTTTTCTATTTATACTTTTTCTAGCTCTTTGTCTCCCAAATTTGGAATAAGTTCTGGAACTTCTGAGAAAGAAGGCCTGCATGCTGGGAAAGGGCCATGAGACTATATCTTAAGGCCTGGCCTGGAGCCAGCACTGACAACTCTGTTTGGGGCATAATTTATGGCCTCTCTGGAATGGGAGTAGTCTATTATTTAAGCAAGCAAGTGTTTATAGAAGCCAAAATAGCAGGATTAAAATTTCAACAGCAGTTTTTATATATGATGGATACTTCATTACACTCAAACACCCAGTGGATATATCCAATTTATACTAAAAGTACCTGTTGAAGGTCACAGGGACATCCCTGTCATGTTTTTTACCTTAAAACTGTATTGCTTCAGCTCATGCCAGAGTGGCTCAGTTGGTTGAACATAGTCCTGTGTACCCAAAGGTTGGTGGTTGGATTCCAAGATACCTGTGTTTTGAGTTCAATCCCTGGTTGGAGCAACTGATTGATCTCTCTCTCTAATGTTCTGAAGAATAAGAATGAAATCTGTTGCTTTGTTTTGATCTCATTGCTCTTGTGGAAGGGTAGAGGAACATAAAAACCGAAGCTTGAACATAAAGTTCTAGTCATGGGACACACAGAAAGAATTATCAACGTTAAGGATTTAATGGATATATAGCATATCACAAAGACTTTGTACTATCCTATCTAATAAAAGAGTAATATGCAAATTGACCATCACTCCAAGACACAAGATGGCCACCCCCATATGGTCAAAGATGGCTGCACCCATGTGGACACAAGATGGCCACCACAAGATAGCCAGCAGGAGAGGGCAGTTGGGAGGAACTAGGCCTGCAAGGGAGGGCAGTTGTGAGTGATCAGGCCAGCAGGAAGGGCAGTTAGGGGTGACCGGGTCAGCAGAGGAGGGCAGTGGGGGATACCAGGCCAGCAGGGGAGGGCAGCTGTGGGGGACCAGGCCTGTAGGATAGTTGGGGGGTACCAGCCCTTCAGGGGAGGGTAGTTTTGGGGAGGCAGGCTTGCAGGGGAGGACAGTTAGGAGTGACCAGGCCAAAAGAGGGGCAGTTAGAAATAACTGGGCCAGCAGGGGAGGGCTGTTTAGGGTAACCAGGCCTGCATGGTAGGACAGTTAGAGGCAACCAGAATGGTAGGGGAGGGCAGTTAGGGGCAATTGGGTCAGCCAGGGAACAGTTAATCATTGATCAGGCTGGCAGTGGAGTGTTTAGGGTATGATCAGGCTGGCAGGCAGAAGCTGTTAGGAGCAATCAGGCAGAGGCAGGTGAGAGGTTGGGAGCCAGCAGTCCTGGATTATGAGAGGGATATCCAACCACCCGTTTAGGCTCGATCCCAGTAAGATTGGGCCTAAACGGGTGGGCAGACATTCCTCAAGGGGTCCCAGATTGGAGAGGGTGCAGGCTGGGTTGAGGGATACCTCCCTCCCCCCATGCACAAATTTCATGCACCGGGCCTCTAGTATGCTATAAATAACACAACAGTTAGTTCTATGTAATGGTCTTCACACATTCAGGATACCTATCACTTGGTAATATTTCAGGGCATTTCTAATAAACTCAATATTCAAGTCAGTGTTGGGCCAAAACACTGATGAAGGCTGACGCCAAACACACAATTATTATCTGAATAATCAAACGAAAAATAGGCTTTATTTTCTGCAGGGTATGAGTAGAAATTGTGTGATATTAAACATTCAAACCCAGCCCAATATAAAAAATTCACAAAATGCAAAAAGTGATATCATGGATTGGATCTTGGAATAAGGAAAAGAACATTAGTAGAAATTAACATGCACACTTACCATTAATTAAACTCCAGACTTTTCCATTTTCCACTTTTATGAGTAACTAGAGGCCCAATGCATGAAATTCATGCATGGGAGGCAGGGAGTGTCCCTATGCACCGCCTGCACCCTCTCCAATCTGGGACCCCTCGCAGTCAGACATCTCTCTCACAATCCGGGACTGCTGGCTCCCAACTGCTTACCTGCCTGCCTTCCTGATTGCCCCTAACTGCTTCTGTCTGCCAGCCTGATCATCCCCTAACTATTCCCCTGCCAGCCTGATTGATATCTAACTACTCCCCTGCCAGCCTGTTTGCCCCTGACTGCCCTTCCCTGCAGGCCTGGTCACCCCTAACTGCCCTCCCCTGCAGGCCTGGGTACCCCCCCCACCAAATGCCCTTCCCTGCAGGCCCAGCTGCCCCCGACTTCCCTCCTTTGCTGGACTGGTCAACCCTAACTGCCCTCCCCTGCAGGCCTGGGTCCCCCCCCCCCCCAAATACCCTTCCCTGCAGGCCCAGTTGCCCCCGACTTCCCTCCCTTGCAGGCCTGGTCCCTCCCAACTGCCCTCAGCTGCTAGCCATCTTGGGGGAAGGATCTTTGACCACATGGGGACAGCCCTCTTGTGTGTTGGAATAATGGTCAATCTGCATATTACTCTTTTATTAGATAGGATTACCTGATGCATATGAATCCTTATCAGTGTTTCAGTTTATTTCCTCAGGATAGATTCCAAAGAGATACTGGTTAACTGACTTTTCTGGCCTGTCCTTGTTAAGAACACAGTTAAGGACCAAAACTTAGTTTGAGCCGGTGAGGGTTGGCTCACTGAAACCCAGGTCATGCAGTCGATGATGGTCTTTCTGGTTCATGGAGGGACATGTTGAATTTTTCCAGATCCTTTGTTTGGGGCCCTACCATCAAGTTTAATCAAATAGCAAATGTTAGTGGTTAGTCAGTTCAGAATAAACATAGATGACTAGGACTCTTACTTGAGGTCACTTCTTTGACAGAGGCCATTGAAAACAATGTGTGTATCAACACATTATGAGTGCTTCCATTAGTTAAAGGAACCCTCCAGTTTCTATTTTGCCCTCAATCTCTGGACTACCTACATGAATGTGAGCAAACTGGACAGACCACTGCCTCCACTTTTCAGTTGATTGGCAGCAACTCTAAGCATTGTCAGAAATTTCTCAGCACATGTGGCAAAGAGGCTTCAGGAAATGGAAAGATAAGAATCACATAGAACCAGCCCCAGTCTGAACCAAAAACATCTAATTTGGGGAATCATTCATTAACCTTATCATTAGTTCCATCATCATTAAAATAGCAGATATTTATCAAACACCTACTTAATATTGGACTTGACCAATCACAGTAATTAGGTAAAGGAAATTATTTTAATGGAATTCCTCTGAATATGACATATCGATTCAATAGGGTAAGAAATCTTAATGAAGTCTTATGTCTTAAAGTATTGGCTATATTTTTTGGTAGTAATTCTTGCTTTTATCTTCTATACATGCATAGTTTTCTAAAGTT
This sequence comes from Antrozous pallidus, assembly GCA_027563665.1. Lineage (NCBI taxonomy): Eukaryota > Metazoa > Chordata > Mammalia > Chiroptera > Vespertilionidae > Antrozous > Antrozous pallidus. Next base: position 74,204,634 of record CM050519.1, read on the forward strand.
AATACTTCTGAACTAAAATAAATTAGTTCTTCAAAAAACCCAAACTGTTTTATAACTGTCAATATATCAACCATTTTACTAGCCTACAAAGGTTTTTGCCAAAGTCTTGAAGATCATCAGAACCAGCAAAGTACAGGGTAACTCAGCTGCCTAAAGCAGAAAAAGGGACAATCATATTCTGTTCAATCACATCTTATTTTACCCAAGTCTGATTCAATTTAAGCTTGGCTAATTCTCTTTCAGACTGACAGGCACTGACTCATGCTAATAGGCGGAACACAATTTCTCATAAAATGTCCTTTATCTTTATTTACATACAACTGAACAATGAGTTCCCACTCACTAATTCTGCACTACAACATTTTCTGTAAAGGATACTGTAATGTCATGAAGATTAGAATTCTGAAATGAAAATAATATTGCTACTTTGTTGTTAACCAATTCCTCTAATCATGTCATTTTCAAAATGATGCATATGATTTCAACAAAGCTGTGTGACTCAACAGACATGCCAGTATGACTTTTACTTCATTTATCTCATAGAAAACCCATCCCAACCAGATAAAAGCCACTTAGCAAGGAAGGGTTTCAAATGGCTAAAACTTTCTATAACTAATCTTCAAATTAATTGAAAAGAATTAATGAAGATCTGCCACCAAAATTGCAAATAAAAGTATTTGGAATTGTCAGGATTATCATAAATTATTAAAAGATAAGAAGGAGTAGGAATAAGAAAGGGTGGAAAGAAGAGAGGAAGGAGAAAACATGAGAAAAAAGGGAAAGAAAAGACAAGGGGAGAAAGGAGGAAGAAAGCAAAGAAAGAAGGCAGGAAGGGAAGGAGAAAAGTTAGTTGGAGGAGAAATTCTTTGACCTATTATGGGGGAGGCAAGGGGTGGTCATCAAAATGGCATCACTAAGCCAGTCAAGAGCTCTTGAGAAAATACTCATTGGAGTGAAAGAATACTAGCATTCAATTCTCTGTTAAGCACACTTAGGCAACCCTCTTGTCCTCTTTCCTTTCTCCTTAGCCCAGATGCCTTGGCAACTGTCATGTGAGCCAGCAAACACAGCCCTTTTCAGGGCTGCACCTTGGCCTGAACCAGTCTCTCTCTGCAGGAGCAGGTTGGTGTTGCTGTTTGCGATGCGCAGGGTACCCCGGCTGACACTTCCCTGCAGGAGTGAGTACCTGCAGAGCACATGGGAGAAAGCCTACCAGGATCACAGGAAAAAGGTAGGAATGGTGGGCGCCAGGCCCTGGTGGCTCAAGGCAAGGTCCCCAAAACAGTAACCATGAAATGCCAGGCCTTTCCCTGAAAACCAAAAGCTAATTTTCTTTTCAGAGATGGAATTGTTGAAATGACATGTCCTTGAAAAGTCGGTCACTTATATTGCCATACAATAAAAATTCCATTAATTAGATCATGGTTTTTATGTGTAATGTTTTAGGACCATTCCCTTCTCAATTAAAGCATATGTTGATAAAGTGCTTAGTTTTCATAATTCACTCAAAAGTATCTTAAGACGAAAAGACCTGAGGTACCTTTCCCCCTATCAAAACGCATACTCCACCATGGCCAGTGTGCCTCAGTTGCTTGGAGCACGGTCTCATATGCTGAAAGGTTGCAGGTTTGAGTCCTGATCAAGCCACATACCTAGATTGCATGAGCATATGGGAGGCAACTAATCAATGTTCTCTCTGACATCAATGTTTCTCCCTTCCTCCCTCCCTCCCTCCCTCCCTCCCTCCCTCGATCCCTCCCTCCCTCTCTCTCTTTCCATCCCCCTCTCTCTAAAATCAATAAGCATATTCTCAGGTGAAGATTTTTAAAAAATCAGCATTCTCCAGTGGGGACAAAAAGTCATTTTTATCTCCATTAGAAGATTCATTATTATTTCCATTTAATTTTATGCAAATGTGGACGTCTTTTGAGAAGGTAGCCATGAGGTTTCCAAATGGTCTTCTGCCTATGAGACCTCAGGGGAGCCATCCAACTGCTCAGTGTTGGGTCGGTTATGTCTCCACACACATGTTCATCCGGGTTGAGACATGCTCTGAGGGGATGTTCTGGAACAGACTGTTGCTCAGTGATTGTCTGTAGTGATCACCCCCGCCAGGCCGTGGAACCAAGGTTTCTGCAAGATAATGAGACCCAGGCAAGCCCTTCTGCTCCTTCAGGGTTCTGCCCACCTGGGTTGTGGTGTAACATGGTGGCCGTAGGAAGGCTCAGATGGCACTTACTGCAAGGCTGGCCGGGTGCCCATATGCACAACTGGCCCCTGAACCCATTGTGCTCCTTGAGAGTCCCACTAAGCACTCTTCTCCCAGCTGTTCGAGGGCTCACCCTCACTTCCTAGACCTCTGATCTTCCTAGAAGTCTTGTCTGTGCTCTAAGAAGCACATCTCCACATCGCTCTGTAGTCTCTTGTTCTGCTGTCTCATGTCACTTCATGATTGATGTAACAGATTTATTATTTTGTTTGTTTCCCCCAGCCTGTGAGGGGTGGCTGTGTCCTGTCATCATGATATTTTCAGCACCTGGAGCACACAGTACCCGCTTAGTACATAGTTGTTGCCAGGGAAAGATTGAAAAGGGTATTCATGCCTGGCTGGTGTGGCTCAGTGGTTGAGGGTCCACCTATGAACCAGGAGGTCGAGATTTGATTCTGGTCAAGGGCACATGCCAATCAATAATTATCTCTCATCATTGATGTTCCTATCTCTCTCTCTCTCTCTCTTTTCTGAAATCAATAAGAATATATTTTTAAAAAGAGAAAAGGGTATGCATGACAGTAACAAGTATAAACCAATTAACATCACCTCTTTGAATAATAGACAAGAATGCAAACATCATGGGTGTTGTGTTGTTCGTTTTTGTATCCCTGATAAGAGGTGGTTGATAAACACCCCCAGTAAAAATGAGTAACCAGGCTCTGTGCCTAAGAAACGGTAAGGTGAGGAAAATTCATTCAAAAGAGTCATTGTGGAAAGTGGAGAGCTGATTGAATGGAGAGTGTGTTGACAGTTGGCATGGGTCCCAGGTGTGGTTGGGCAGCATAAACTCACATAACACTGACTCATGCAGTTCTACAATGTCCCAGAAACACACGGTTGCTGGGGCTAACAATGGAGTGCTGGCACACCCCAATAGAGCTTGCCATCAGCAGGGCATGGGGCCAAGAAACCAGGATCCTGGCATGAGGAGTTAAAGGGAAGGCCACAGATCTTACCTGGAAAGAGATGAGGTAAAGAGGGGGAGCCAGTCAAGGAGAGATGCTGGGAGCCATGTAAGGTCAAGGAGTCACTCTTGAGCACTGTCAACTAAGAAAGCTGAAAAGAAAGGCACTGTGGGTGAGGAATGGGACAACTGAAGCACAGCTTCCCAAAGAGGTGGATCCTGTGAGGCTGATGCCTAGAGACCTGGCACAGCTGTCCCCATGATGTAGAACTCATGTAGGAGAAGACAAAACTGTGGCCCAGATGCTAAAGGCCCCAGTGAATGAGAGGAAACATGCTTGCAGCAGAGCGAGGGTGAGGAGGAATGAGGGTTTGTGGGAGCCACCCTGCTCTACCTGGAGGCAGCAGGGAAGAACAAGCAAGACCCTTTTACACTCCATGGCATTAAAGCTTGGCCAGATCAGCCAGAGTGGCTCAGTTGGTTGAGTATTGTCCTATGCACCAAAAGTTGCTGATTCGATTTCCTGTCAGGGCACATACCTGGGTTGTGGATTTGATACCCAGCTGGGGAGCATATGGAAGGCAACTGATCAAGGTTTCTTTCTCACGTCAATTTTTTTTCCTTCCTCCTTTTTTCCTCCCTTCCTGCCTTTGAACCTCCCTTTATCCCTCCCTCCCCCTCCTGTCAAAGCATGTCCTCAAGTGAGGATTAATTTTTTTTTTTTTTTTTTTTACTTAGAACAAATTCTTCCATATTAAGAATAGGGGAAGTCAGTTCTTTAGTTTTGTTTCTTACTGCTTGGCTGAGAAACCATGGGAATATAAGGGTCTTTGATGCAACAGAGGGGAGAAAATTGACTTGAAAGGAGACCACCATGCCCAAACTCTCTCTAGAATCCAGAACATGGCTCATCCTGGCATCTCGACAGAGCCTTCTACCTTACACTGGATTACACACTTATGCTAAAATAAAATCGAAATAATCTTAATAAAATACAAATTGTATTTGTCTAACATAATAAAATATAAATATCTCATCCCTAAGCCATTATCTTAATTAACAGAAAAACACTAAAAATGTTCCCTATAAAAGTAAGAAATAAGACAAGTATCCCCACTATCTCTTATATGTTTTTATTAATTGTGTTGGAGGTATTAGCCAATACAAGTAGACAAGACAAATCCATTAGGCAAGAAAATAGGTATTGGGGGTTTTTTTCTATGTGTGGATGAAATGATTAAATAACTGATGAATCCAAAAGAATCAATGAAAAAATAAATATAAATTGAGGGAAGTGATTACAAATTAAATCACAAAGGGTTAACATCCTTATGGATAGCCCAGCTGGTGTGGTTCAGTGGTTGAGCATTGACCCATTAACCTTGAAGTCACTGGTTTGATAGTGGGTCAGGGCACATGCCTGGATTGCAGGCTAGATCCGTAGTATGGGGCGTGCAGAAAGCAGCCGATTGAAAATTCTCTCTCATCATTGATGTTTCTATCTCTCTCCCTCTCCCTTCCTCTCTGAAATTAATAAAACTATATTTTAAAAAAACATATTAAAATATCCTTATGTATAAAGGACTTCTAAAAAGAAAAAAGAAAAATGCAAACAACCTCATATGAAAATGGACAAATGACATGAACAAAAGCTCACAGAAAAAGAACTACAAATAGCTCTTAAATTATAAAAAGATTATCAACTTCACTTATAATAGAGAAATGCAGATTAAACTTGCACTCTAATACCATTTCTTAACTATCCGATTGGCATAAGTCCCCAAACTTGTTGACAGTGCTGTGGTGGCAAAAGGGCACAGCCCTATGTGTGTAGTGGGGGGAAGGGTTAGGGGGTGATTTAGTAATGTCTAATGAAATAATACACACATTTTTCCTTTACCCAACAGTCTCATTTCTAAGTATGTACTCCAGAGGTACACTGGCAAAGATACATGAAGAAATTGCAAAAGATTCTAATTGCAGCATTATTTGTAATCGCAAAATTGGAACTAACCAAAATGCCAATCAAAAGTGATCTGGGTGAATAAATTAGGGTCTTTCACACAGTGAAGTATTAAAAATGGATGAAAAACAGCTGTATATATTACTATAAAGTTATCCTAGAATGCATTTTGAAAAAAAACAATGAGTGAAAATGTGCTCTTTATATCTAAAAATCAACCAATGACCTTGTATGCTTATATGCATAACCCATGGACACAGACAGTGGAGTGGTGGGGATCTGGAGGGGTATGGGAGGGGATTGGGAGAGGTTAATAAGGGGGAAGGAAGGCCTATGTAATACTTTCAACAATAAAGATTAAAGTAATAATTATAAATAAAAATAGAAAAGAGGGGATGCAAATGTGTGTAACATATGTACTAGTATGTATATTTTCAGAAATGAAAAGAATCACTGTAAAGTTAGAATATTTGTCAATAGGGAATAGGGCGAAGATGGTAGGGTTCAGGCCACAAAAAGAAGTTGTTTGACAGATTTGACTTTGGAGCCATGTAAAAATGTTACCTGTTATAAAACAAAACTAAGTGTTAAAAGCATTCCAAAACGAGTGTGTTATTCAAACTCTCCCACCATCCAGGCCTTTCACCATCGCCCGGCTCCACACATGGGCTCTGTTCCATTTCTAGGGGTTTGATTCCCAGAGTGCATGGTGCTCACGTTATCATTCAGCAGACTCGGCTGTGGAGCTTCCCAATGCTGTCACTCTCAGGTTATCAGCTAATAGGTCCCAGTGGTTAGTGATATCCATAAGCAAGTATCTGTATAGAATCTGGGGGGATTCCTTTTTATTGAAAATGGTAAATAGCCCTCATGTATTTAGTCCATCACATTTTAAAACATACATTTCTTCTCTTGTTTGTACATTTTCTGGTAGGAAACTCTGCAGGGATCATTTTGCAGTTAATCAATGTTGAAGGCACTCATCCTAGAAATATTGCTGGAGGCTCAGAGATTAGAGTGAGGTGGATACAGGGACATAATTCACTGTCTTAAAGGCCTTGGCAACAGAGTGCAGAACAGAAATGTCAGCTGATGGCTACGGTTAATGAAACCACACTCTGTACCAATTTAATTCTCTACTTGAAAATTACACAATAGGCTCATTTTTTAGGGCTGCCTTATTCCTCCAGGGGCTATGTTTTGGATTCTGAATCAAGTCCTGAGCCTCATTGAGAACTTTCTACTACAGCCGACTTGGAAGCTTTGGTGCCAGGAATAGTGATCTATATACACTGAGTGGCCAGATTATTATGAACTCTGAACACATAATAATCTGGCCACCCAGTATATATCTTATATAATAAAAGGCTAAAATGCAAATTGTCCCCTCGACCAGGAGTTCAACCAGCAGGCAGGCTGGCCAACCATCCATGTCCCCTCCCCCAGGCCAGGCTGGCTGGACATCACCCATGCATGAATTCATGCACCAGACCTGGTGTGTGTGTGTGTGTGTGTGTGTGTGTGTGTGTGTGTGTGTGTGTATTAGAGGCCCGGTGCACAAAACTTTGTGCACTGGGCGGGGGGGGGGGGGGGGAGGGTCCCTCAGTGTGGCCTGCGCCCTCTTGCAGTCTGGGAACCCTCGCTCCTTACCACCTGCCTGCAGTGGCTGAGCAGTGCTCCCCCTGTGGGAGCTCAATAACCACCAGAGAGTAGCTTCTGCATTGAGCATCTTCCCCCAGGTGGTCAGTGTGCATCATAGCGACCAGTTGATTTTCATATTAGGCTTTATTATACAGGATACACACACACACACACACACACACACACACACACACACACACACTAGAGGCACAGTGCACAGAATTCATACATGGGGCAGGGGGTGTCCCTCAGCCCAGCATGCACCCTCTCCAATCTGGAACCACTTGAGGGATGTCCAATTGCCCTCTCACAATCCAGGACTGCTGGCTTCCAACTGCTCACCTGCCTGCCTTCTTGATTGCCCCTAATCACTTCTGCCTGCCAGCCTGATCATCGCCTAACCATTCGCATGCCAGCCTGATTGATGCCTAACTGCTCCCTTGCCAGCCTTTTGCCCCTAACTTCCCTTTCTTGCAGGGCTGGTCACACCTAATTGCCCTCTCCTGCAGGCCTGGTCACCCCTAACTGCCCTCCCCTGCAGGCTTGATCGTCCCCAACTTCCCTCCCTTGGAGGCTCGGTCCCTCCCAACAGCCCTCCTCTGCTGGCCATCTTGTGGTGGCAATCTTGTGTCCACATGGGGGCAGGATCTTTGACCACATGGGGGCAGCCATCTTGTTTGTTGGAGTGATGGTCAATCTGCATATTACTCTTTTATTAGATAGGATAGAGACCTGATACATGATGGGGCCAGCTGGTTTGCCCTGAAGTGTCTCCTGTATCAGGGTGGGGGTTCCCTTGGGGCATAGGGTGGTCTGGGTGAGGGACCTATGGTGGTTTGCAGGCCAGCCATGCTTCCCAGTGACCCAAGTGGAGGCCCTGGTATCTGGGATTTATGTATCTTTTACAATTGAAACTTTGTAGCCTGAAGCAGAGCCAAGCCTTCTGCTCACTCTGTGGCTGCTGCCATTTCTGTTGGGATTCTATAATTGAAACTTTGTACCCTTAAACAGAGGCTTGAACCAGCAAGAGCAGGTGGAAAGCTTGGCTTCCTCCATTGCCAGGGAAACCCAAGCCTCCCTCCTGCTCTCTGTGGCTGGCAGCCATTTTGAATGGGTTTATTTGCATATTTGCTCTTGGTTGGCTAGGGGGCATGGCTTGTGGGTATAGTGGAGGTGTGGTCAACTTGCATATTACTCTCTTATTAGATAGGATGTAGTGAAGGTGTAATCAATTTGCATATTACTCTTTTATCAGATAGGATATATATCCTTCTATCTGATAAAAGAGTAATATGCAAAATGAGCATACCTTCGCTACACCCACCAGCCAATCAGGATCACTATGCAAATTAACCCCCAACCAAGATGGCTGTGGCCACAGAAAGCAGGAGAGAGGCTTGGGTTTCCCTGGTGACAATGGTGGAAGCCAGGCTTTCCGCACACCCTAGTGGACTCAGACTTCCACTCAATGCTACAAAGTTTCAATTATAGAATCCCAAAATTAATTGTCAGCAGCCACAGAGCTAGAGAGAGGAGGAGGCTAGGGTTGCCCCTGGCGATGGAGGAAGGCAAGCTTTCCACAGCCCTGGCCTGCCTTGGCCTCTGCTTAAGGCTACAAAGTTTCAGTTATAGAAGGTAAATATCCCAAGAGAAATGGCTGTGGTCCCAGAGTGAGCAGGAGGCTTGGCTCTGCTCCAGGCTACAAAGTTTCAACTGCAGAACATAAATTCCAGGGCCTCTGCTTGGGTTGCTGGGGGGCATGGCCAGCCTGCAAACCATGACAGGCCCCTCGCCCAGGCCGCCCCATGCCCCAAGGAAACCCCCACCCTGATCCAGGACACCCTTTGGGGCAAACCAGCTGGCTCCCACCCATGCACCAGGCCTCTATCCTATCTAATAAAAGAGTAATATGCAGATTGACCATCACTCCAACACACAAGATGGCTGCCCCCATGTGGTCAAAGATCCTGCCCCCATGTGGATACAAGATGGCCACCACAAGATGGTCAGCAGGGGAGGGCAGTTGGGAGGGACTGGGCCTGCAAGAGAGGGAAGTTGGGTGCGATCAAGCCTGCAGGGGAGGGCAGTTAGGGGTCACCAGGCCAGCAGAGGAGGGAAGTTGGGGGCAAACAGGTGGCAGGGGAGTGGTTAGGGGGTGTCAGGCTGGTAGGCAGAAGCAGTTAGGGGCAATCAGGAAGGCAGGCAGGCAAGCAGTTGGGAGCCAGTAGTCCTGGATTGTGAGAGGGATGTCCGACTGCCTGTTTAGACCCAATCCTACTGGGATCAGGCCTAAACGGGCAGTCAGACATCCCTTGAGGGGTCCCAGATTGGAGAGGTGCAGGGTGGACTAAGGGATGTTTCCCCCCCTCCCTTAACCCCCTCCCCTCGTGCATGCACCAAGCCTCTAGTGTATGTATGTGTGTGTGTATACACACACAGACACACACACACACACACACACTAGTGACCCGGTGTACAAAATTCGTGCACTCAGGGGATAGGGGGGGTTGTCTCTCAGTCCGGCCTGCATCCTCTCCAATCTGAGACTCCTGTGGGATTGGACCTAAACTGGCACTTGGACAACCCCCTCACAATCCGCTCTTAACCGCTCACCTGCTTGACTGATTGATCACCCCTAACCACTCTGCTTGCTGGCCTGATTGCCCCAACTGGTCCCTCTGCTGGCCTGCTTGGCCCCAATTGCCCCCCACCACCAGCCTGATGACCTACAATTGCCTTCCCCTCCTACCCTGATCACCCCCAACTGTCTTCCCCTCCTGGCCTGATCACCCCTAACGGCCTGTGCCTTGGCCCCACCAACCATGGCTTTATCCTCTTGTGCTGGGCTACAATCTGGGACCCCTGTGGCTAAGCGCCCACATGGCCAGCCTTCACCATGGGCTGTGGGGAGGCCAGATTGCCCGCTGGGGCTGGGGCTGAGCTGCGATCTGGGACCTCCGGCACCCACGGCAAAGCACCCACATGGCTGGCCTTCACCGCGGGCCGCGGGGGGGCCAAATCACCCGCTGGAGGGATGGAACAAGTGCTGCGGGCCAGCCAGGATCGCCGACGCAGCATCTGCACCCAAGGCCAGGGCCCTGCGGACTATTGGTGGTGGTTCGAGGGGCGGGGCTGTGCGCCACTCGGCCCTGTCCCCCATTCCTGATTGGCTGGTAGCGTAGCAAAGGTATGGTCAAATTTGCGTGTTACTCTTTTATTAGTTAGGATACACACACACACACACACACATATGTATATGTATATATATATGTATACGTGTATATATATACATACACACACACACACACACACACACACACACACACACACACTGAGTGGCCAGATTATTATGCATTCAGAGATAATAATCTGGCCACTGAGTGTGTGCCCCCAGTGCCAGCAACCCCCTCTCAAGCTGTGCAGTCTAAGCTTACATTAATTATCTACCACAAGTGTGCCTGAGGTCACATCGCCCACTCTGTGCCGCAGGTCCGGGATGCCCAGCCACTCGTGGACACCCGCGCCCCGCTGTTTCTCAGCCACTTCCACCTGAACCTCAAGAAGCTGAAGGTATCTTTCCGTTTTACCTCTCAGCTACCATCATAGATAATTAGAAAATGTCAGCTTCAAAACCCAGGAAAACAGAAAAGGCAGGTTTAGTGAGGAATAAACAAGACACTATCAAAGACAGAATGCTGTCCAGGCAACCAATCAACCTTGTCACGCTCCAAGTGGAACTAATGGGTGATTGCACCAGAAATCTTTCTCTAGTCTTCATGCTGATTCATCATGCTTTGAGGAAAAGGGAGTGGGGGAGAGGGGAGGAAATTCACAGTGGTAATTTATTCAGTAATTAGCATCATTTCTTTATACCAAGCCATTTCATGGCCACCTCAGAATATATATTTCTTGATGCTTAAGCCATCAAGTGAAACTAAGAATCACATAGGCTAAGCTGATAATAATGCCCCCAAAGCAAACTACTGTGTGCTTTTTATGTGCCTGTTAAGTAACACTATCGTAAATTAGCAGAACAAAAACTAAGTAACCACTTTCTAGCAAATTAGCAGAACAATCAATGTAAAAACTTAAAACAAGAGAATTGTTGATTTCCCTGAGCTTAAATCTTTTCTTCTTCAGAGCGGTATAAAATACCTTTCTTAAAATATAAAGTGATTTCCTCAGTAGCATCACTGTCACAGGTCAGAATTTTAGAGGATGACATAATTTCACAAAGAATCATATCATCCTTTCTGTTACTTTCACTTCAAGCATATGAGATCTGGCTCCATCCTAATGGTTTCCAATTCAGAGACCAAGGAGCCTGCACACGTGACACTCATTGCTGAAGCTTGGGGGCAATGGGAAACGAACGGAGTGCTCAAGTCAAAGGGGTTGAGGGGTCCTCTGAATAACCTGTGCACAGTAATGGCACAGATGCAGCTGGTGCTTGTAGAGGCTCCTGTGTCTGGTCCCAGCTGGAGGAGGAGAGGCTCTCCGTCATTGACAGGGACAACCGCCTGCTGCTGGAGAAGGTGGCCTGCATCCTGAGGACCAGAGGACAGACTGACAGCAGAGACGACTACACACACAGGAGGTAACTGGGGCCCAGGACCACCTGGAAGGACCTGGAGCGCTTGGGCCTGAGCAGAAGAGTTGCCCATGAGACAGAGTGAGGTATTTCCATCCTTCCTCAACCACATGCCAGGGAATGGCCTTTTTCTGTGTGGTCCACCTTTTCCATGAGACTTGGCTTCACTCAGGAAAGTTTGGGGCAGATGGAGTCAGCCTGGGTGTCAGGAACATCCTGGACCTCCTACTTGTACCACTATCCAGTCACTGTAGTTCAAATCTGGAGCTATGGGTCAATCTCCACTTTCCTTGGATAGTTTACATTAGATCTAGCATCACTTCCCACTTTAAAGATAGATATTTAATGTTCAGTATTGATTACCTTAAAGCTGCAATGAAGGAGCCTAGTCTAACAGTTAATCCATAGTGTCACTCAGAAAGAAGCTTACCATTGTCCCCACTTTAGCTCCCGTGCTCTGAGATTTTACCCAGGGGGAGAAGCAGACCAGAGCACAGAGAGCTCCTGATCTCTCCCCAAAAGAAACTGACTTCATTTGCAGCCTAGTGTGGGGAAGTCCAAGCCTTATTGGACATGAAATAAAAGGCATCCCAACTGGGAAGAAAGAAATAAAGCTTTCTCTATTCACAGATGAGATGATCTTGCATATAGAAAATCCTCAGGAAACCACTAAAAAAATAAAAGCTATTAGACCCAAAACATAAGTTCAACAAGGTAGCAGGATACAAGATCAATATACAAAAGTCTCTTGCATTTTTATATACTTGCAATGAACAATCTGAAAATGAAATTAATATAATTCGACTCACAAAAGTTTCAAACAGAATAAAATTCTTGTGAATAAATTTAACAAAGGAAGTGCAAAATTATATTCTAAAAACTACAAAATATTGCTGAAATAAATTAAAGAAGATCTAAATAAATGGTGGGGAAAATCTCATGTCCATGGTTCAGAAGACTAAATATTGTTAAGATAGCAATATTCTCCAAACTGGCTTACAGATTCAGTGCAATTCCTATCAGAATCCCAGCTTACTTCTTTGCAGAAATTGACAAGCTGGTTCTAATCAGATGGAATTGAAAGGAACACCAAATAATCAAAACACCCCTGAAAAAGAAGAATAAAGTAGGATTTCAAACTTACTATAAAGCAATGGTAATCAAAATAATGTGGTACTTGCAAAGGTGCAGACATTTAGAATATAATTAACTAGAGCCCCAGTGCATGAAATTCAGGCCTCTCCTCCCCAGCCTGTCCTGTGTTCTGTTACAGTTTGGAAGCCCCGTGATCAATCGCCCCAAAGAAGTAGGCCCCGCCCACCCATCTGGGGCTCCTAGATGGATTGCCCCAAAGAGGTAGGCCAGAGCCAGAGGTTCTGCCTTCGCGCTGTCCAGAGCTGGGAGGCAGGACCACCAGGCCCCTTAGGCAGGCCTCACTGAGGGAAGCCAGGAGGAGACAGGAATCCCAGGCAGGCTCCGAGCCACGCCTGCAGCGTCAAGGCCAGCTCCACCTACCTGCACACACCCACTGTTGTGTGCAGCCATCTTGTGACAGTGTGAGGGCATCACCGCATAATGACTACTTAGGTTTTTATTAGTAAGGATAGAATGGTATAATATTAAGAGTCCAGAAATAAGCCTATGTGTCTGTAGTCAATTTATTTTCAACAAAGGTGCCATGACCTCTCAAGGGAGAAAAAATAATACTATCAATAAATGAAGCTGAGACAACTCATTATTCATATGTAAAAGAATAAAGTTGGATTCTTACCTCATACCATATATGGATCAACACCTAAATGTAAGAGCTGAAACTGTTCACCTCTTAGAAGAAAACATAGAGGTGAATCTTCCTGACCTCATATTTGGCAATTAAATTAGATATGACACCAAAATCACCACCAACAAAGGAGAAAATAAATAAGCTTAATCAAGATTTAAAACGTTTGTGTTTTGCCCTAGTCCATTTGGCTCAATGGCCAGAGCATCAGCCTACAGACTGAAGGGTCCCTGGTTCGATGCCAGACAAGGGCATATGCCTGGCTTATGAGCTGGATCCCCCATAGGGGGCGTGCAGGAGGTAGCCGATCAATTATTCTCTCTCATCTTTGATGTTTCTATCTCTCTTTCCTTCTCCCTTCCTCCCTAAAATTAATAAAAATATATTTAAAAATAAAAAATAGTAAAAAATGTTTGTGCTTCAAATAACATTATTAAGACCATGAAAAGACAACCCACAAAATGGGAGAAAATATTTGCAAATCATATATATGACAAGGGAATTGTACCTAGAATATATGAAGAACCCTTACAGACTAATGATAAAAAGACAACCCAATTTTAAAAATGAGTAAAGGGAGAACTAAGATGGCGGCAAAGGCAAAACACCTATCTTGCCGTCATAATCAGCAATTTTAATACTACAACTTAACGAAAGAACAAACACCTTCCAGAATCACCAGAAAGCTCGCCGAGTGAAAATTCCACAAATAAAAGTGAAGATAAGACGCTGTGACCCGGAGGAGCGGCGGCGGACGGCGTTGAAAGATTCGCCCGGAGAGAGGTTTGGAGCGTACGCCGCGGAGAGGGCGGGCGGCTGAAAACCGGCCAGTTTTCTCGAACGGGGAGACAAAGGCGTCCTACTGGGCTGATTCTCCAGCTCTGGGGGAAGTCCAGAGAACCCACTATCACACGGGGTGAAAACTGGACAGTGGGAGGGCACGCCGAAGCTCGGGGGCTGCCGGGTCTCCCAGCTTGTGGAAAGGCAGCTCGCGGGAACAGCTCGGCTGCGTGACTGCGCAGAGAGCACACCGCGACTTGTCTCTCATTCGGAAAACCGTCAGACTGCTTTGTTTTACGATCCTGGGTGAGACATTGCGCATGCAGACTCATTTTGGGAAAGTCTGAATTCCCCGGCAACCGGCAGCCGGTGGAGCTCCGTAGCGGCTCCCTCTCAGAGGTGCTGGTGGCCATTGCCCCCGGCACAGAGTCCCTGGGGCCGCATAGGGCGGAGCTAACGCTGTCTGCTTGGCCCGGAGACTCCGCCCACCCAACCTGAGCACAGCTGAGCTTCACAGACAATTGGCCTGGAAGTCAACCCTCCAAGTGCTAACAACGATTAACCTGAGCTTAACTTCAGCAAGACTGTGCAACCCATATCCACCTCAGGTAACTGGGGAGGCTGAGCCACTGTCCCTTGTAGCACGTCTACCACACAAAGCTAATTGACCAACTCAGGGAAGCAGCCACCATGCAGCAACATGGAAAGAAATCAGATGTGAAAGAAATGGAGGAAAAAAAATGACTGGACATGGAATTCAGAACCACGGTTATAGGGTTTTTTAAGAGGTTCCAACAAAAGATCGAGGCCTATAAGGAAATAAGCAAGACCACAAAGGAAATGAGTGAGTCCTACAAGAAAATGAACAACACCCTCCAGGATATAAATGAGAGCTGCAAAGAAATTATTAAGACCAACGTGGAAATGAATGAGTCCTACAAGGAAATGAAAGAAACCCTCAAGGATATAAAGCAGACTCTCAAGGATATGAAAAAGGACCAACCAGAAATTAAGCATACACTGACTGAAACAAAAAATATTATACAAAGACCTGAAAGTGCCCTGGAGCACCCCAAGAACCAAGTTAAAGATTTGAAATACAAAGAGGGAAAATCCACTCAGCTGAAAAAGCAAGAAACCAAAAGAATCCAAAAAATTGAAGATAGTGTAAGGGGCCTCTGGGACAACCTCAAGCATACCAACATCCGAATTATAGGGGTGCCAGAAAAAGCGAGAGGCCAAGACAATGAAAACCTATTTGAAGAAATAGTGATTGAAAACTTTCCACACCTGGTGAAAGAAATTGACTTAGGATTCCAAGAAGTGCACCGAACTCCAATATATAGGAACCCTAAGAGGACCACACCGAGGCACATCATAATTAAAATGCCAAGAGCAAAAGACAAAGAGAGAATATTAAAAGCAGCAAGAGAGAAACAGTTGGTTACCTATAAGGGAGCACCCATACGACTGTCAGCGGATTTCTCAACAGAAACGATGCAGGCCAGACGGGAGTGGCAAGAAATATTCAAAGTGATGAACAGCAAGAATCTACAACCAAGATTACTCTATCCAGCAAAGCTATCATGCAGAATTGAAGGTCAGATGAAGTGCTTCGCAGATAAGAAAAAGCTAAAGGAGTTCATCACCACCAAACCAACATTATATGAAATGCTGAAAGATATTCTTTAAGAAGAGGAAGAAGAAAAAGGTAAAAGTGCAAACTAGCAACAACAAATACACATCTATCAACAAATGAACATAAAAATCAAGTGAATTGATAGGCTGTTGAACAGGATAGACTGGTGAATATAACAGAGACATGGACATAGAGAGGGAATGGACTGACAATTCTTGGGGAGAAAAGGGTTGTGGGAAGTGCAGCAAGAGACTGGACAAAAATCTAGCAACAATGGGAGAGGACAGTGGGGAGGGGGAGGTGAGGGTGGAGGGTGGGATAGGTACAGGGTGGAGGGAAGCTATAGGGGGATAAAAAGGGGAAACAATGTAATTAATAAACTGAACAATAAAGATAAAAAAAAAAGAAAAAAAAAAATAAAATAAAAATGAGTAAAGGACCTGAATAGATATTTCTTCAATGAAGATATACATAAGACAAAAAAAAAAAAAAAAAACACATGAAAAAAAATGCTTAATATCATTAGTCACCAGGGAAATGCAAGTCAAAACCACAATGTGACACCACTTTATACCCATTAGGTTGGCCAAAATTAAAAAGTTAGAAATGTTGGTTAGGATGTGGAGAAAATTAGAACCCTCATTCACTGCTGGTGGGAATGTAAAATGGTCCAGTCACTTTGGAAAGAAGTCTAGCTATTCTTCAAATAATTGAACATAGAGTTGCCATATGATTCAATAATTCCACTCCCAGTTACATACACAAGAGAAATGAAACATTTCCACAAGTAAAACGTGTACATAAATGTTTAAAACAGCATTATTCATAATAGCCAAAAAGTGGAAACAATCCAAATGCCCATCAACTGAAGAGTAAATAAATAAAATCTCATATTGTTGGAACTTTGGTTTGTAACTCCAAATCTTGCTTTCTATATAATTTAAGAGACTAACTCATTTAAAAGAATTATCATTTTATGTTTTGGAGCACAAGAACTATAAAAGTATAATTTTGTGACATCAATAACCAAAAATATGAAGACAGTTATAAAGGAACATTATTTGTATATCACGGAAATTAAGCTGGTATAAATTCAATTAAGAGTGTTATAACTTTAGGATGTTAAGCACAAAATCCCCATGGTTAAGCACAAATCAAACCGTTATTGAATATACCAGTACACAAAAGGAAATGAGAAAGGAACTTAAATATTTCACTGCAAAAAGACAAAAATCCAACATAAAAGACAGTAACATGGGAAATGAAGATCAATAAACTGTACAGCATATGGAAAACAAATAGAGAGATAGCAGAAGCTCCTCCTTAACAGTAAATGCCAGTGCTTCTTCTGGACCCCTTCCTGCATTTCAACATGCTCTGGTGCTGCATATTTCTTCACACATCCACTTCTTTAGCCCTGTTGTCACCCTGAGCATCAGCCGAACAGTGACTTCACAACCCACCTTAGACCATGCGCTGAAGTTCCAGCTCCACCACTGATTCATTCTGTGGTGCTAGGCAAGTTTTAACCTCAGTAAGGCCAATAATTAACCTCTAAGAATTTAAGTGAGATAATCCTGTTTCCTAGATTCTGATATATTTTCCTTTACACACATACACGCACGCACGCACATACACACATATTTTAATGGCTCTGATGTGGGAGCACATCGACAGTGCATGGCGTGGCATGGTTTCCCTAGTAGCAATTTTTCTTTCTTGGTGGCATATGCAACAATGGATAGCAATCTGCCACCAACGAAACAGAGCGTGTATAAGTATTCAGAACAGTGCTCAATAAATGTTCTGATGGTGCATGAGGCTCCAGTCTTACTCCCTATTTCCATAACTCTCCACATATTTACCCAGCCACTGGATCCTAAAACCTGTGCTGCATTCCTCTCTCCTTGCTCCCCCAGCTGATGAGGAGCCAGCTGCTCTTGGATCTTTCTCTAACAATTTCCTTCCCCATTCAGATGCAGCCACCTGACTCAGGCTTTCATCACCTCTCACCTTGATCTCTGCAGAGGACTCCCAACCGGTGCCCCCTCCAGTCTCATTCCCTCCAATCCATCTCTCACCCTTTCTCCATCGTGACCTAAACTGTACATTTGACTGTGGTTTGAAGCCATTTGATGACTCTACGTTGCCTTCAAGATAAGTCATATCTCCTTGAGCTGCACACGAGCCTCTGTCAGCGTCCCATTGCACTCTTGCCAGATGTGCCACGCCAGCTGGGATGTCCTTCCGCTCCTTACTTGCCTGGTGACTCCCACTTCTCTTCCAAGCCTCTCTCCCAGCATTACCTCTAACTGCACCTCTTCCCACTAAAGTGTGGAAGTCCTGAGCATTCCTACCTCTGTGTCCCCACCTTCATCTACAACATTGCATTAAATGTTCTCCCCTACATCTAATCTCCCTGGGCCATGAGTTCCCTGAGTTCAGATCTATGTTAGTTCATCTCTGAAACACAGCAGCTCCCAATCCGGGCACCTGGAAAAGGACGGGCTACTAAGTGTTTGCCACCAAGAGCATAAACTCCCTCTGAGAGCTCTTCCTGCCCTGTTGGCATTCAGGCTTCCCTTGTGAATGCAGAATGAGAACTCTGTCACTGGCTCTAACTCTCTCACTACTCCAAGAAATATCTCTGGTGTCTTTGTTGTTGCTGTTTTTAGTCTAAACAGGGTGGAAACAGAACAGAAACTTCGCCGCATTCAAGGGAAAGCAATATGCTGCAAAGAGAAAACAAAATCAGTCTGGGAAGGATCACAAACTTGGAGCCATTTTATGGAGCTAAAAAATGGCAAGAAGACTGGGCAAGGACTGAGAAGAACTGGCACTCCCTCGAGAAGTATCCTGGGAGTGGGCAGACAGGCAATGGAAAAGGTACCTGTGGTTTCTTTTTCATTTTAAATACATAGCTAGCATATTTTAAATCTCCATTTACTTCCTCGAATGTATCAAACATATGGACTCACTGATCCTTTGCTTGTTTAGGGCATTTTATTTTGTTGTCAACAAGCATATGCCAAATGGTTATACCCTAATAATAGAAGACACAGAACAGTGACTCAACTGATGAATTCCTCCACACATACAAAAATTATGAGGAGATAAAAATGAGCTCAGTTAATTGATTATAGGCTGTGGGAGAAAGATTTAGTGAAAAATAATAACTTAGCAGGATAGTATGCATAAAACTTCATTAAAAAATCATGTGATAGCCTAAACCAGTTTGGCTCAGTGGATAGAGCATCGGCCTGCGGACTGAAAGGTCCCAGGTTCGATTCAAGTCAAGGGCACATACCTTGGTTGTGAGCACATCACCAGTAGCGGGTGCAGGAGGAAGCTGATCAATGACGCTCTCTCATCAATGTTTCTCTCTATCTCTCTTCCTTCCTTTCTGTAAAAAATCAATAAAATATATTTTTAAAAAATAAAAAAAGAAATCATGTGACAATTCTGAATTAGCTGCCACACACTGCTAATCCCGAAAAGCAAAGAGTTTGCATCCAGAAAAGCAAAGAAAACCAGTAATTTGAAAGAGTTTGCCAGATAATTTAAACTCTAAACTCTCCCTCTTCATCTTATCCTTTCTGCTGACACAACCATAATTCTGAATGGCAAACAAAAAGAAATTTTAATTTTGTCATTTATTTATTTTTTTGTTAAATATCTTATTGATTTTTTTACAGAGAGAAAGGAGAGGGATAGAAAGTCAGAAACATTGATGAGAGAGAAACATCAATCAGCTGCCTCTTGCACACTCCCTACTGGGATTATGCCCGTAGCCAAGGTACATGCCCTTGACCGGAATCGAACCTGGGACCTTCCAGTCCACAGGCCGACGCTCTATCCACTGAGCCAAACCGGTTTGGGCAATTTTGTCGTTTATTATCCTGCTCATGAATGTCCCAATAAATCAAATGAAAGAGTTGTAAGTTCTTCCCTCACTCCCCACCTGGGTATATAGCCGTTATGCAGTGAAATCTAGCCCATCATAGGGGAAATGCATGATATCAAAGTTTAAATAAACACTCCTGGCCCCAACCCCCACCTCCTGAATATGCTCCAGGACCCACTTGTTCCCATCTCATGCTTCTCCCCCAAAGGGTCCTACTCCCTTTCTGTCCTTGCTGTCCCACAGGCATTAGATTTCATGTTGGCTCCACCAGCACTTTTTTTCTTGTCTGGTAGAGGCGTAGAAAAGCCTAGTCCTTCCTGCCTGCTTGCCTTGGACATTTCTTATGAAAGCTTGAGGCGCAGAGGAAACAAATATCTTTTGCAAAGAAGCTTAACTAATAAGCAATTATGATTACTAAGGCATTCAGACAATTAAGTTTGTTTTGCCATTTACATTGAAAACTCAAAAATTTTGTTTCAAATCTTTATTTTTAATTTCATTAGTTGTTTGTTTAAACAAAAAGGAGCCATACTCTATGTGATTTTTCTCTAAAGTGCCCATTTTATTTAATAACACAATTATTTTCAACCCTTTTTATCTAAAGGCACACATAAGCCAGTTACTAAAATTATCCAGCACACAAAAAATATATATACATATGTTTTTGCCCATCTAACAAAAAATGGTATAATTTTTATTCATTCACACCAATTGGCTATTGTTGTGTTCACTACTGTCATTTTTCATTTGACATCTAAGGGAAAAGAGGTCAGTGCCCCTGACTAAATAATCAGGTATTGTTCTCTTCCATTCTCTGAAAAATCAATGGCTATGTAGATAAATATGGTACTTGCCACCTCCCACAACCACATCAGAATTACAATTAAAATACAGAACAACCATCATTCAGAACCTCCTGAAATCTGTCTGAAGGAAGTCCTACAACTAGAGAATTAAAGAAGAAGCACATCGAGACTGGTAGGAGGAGCAGAGATACTGGGTGGGAAACTCAGGAACCACCTGGTCCCACACCCATGTGTGGTGATTTAAAATTGGTCCCAGCCTCACACGAAGCACCCCAGCCCTGGGTTCCAGTGCCTGAAAGAGAAGTCCCTGAAAGTTCAGGTTGTAAAAACTAGGGGAGGATTGTGGCTGGATGGCGGAGGCTGCTAGAGCCCAGGCAGTTCCTCTTAAAGGGCCAGCACACAGACTTACTGAGCCTCACTCCCTCTGAGCTTCACACTGGGATAGCAGCTCGAAAGGAACCTGGGACATTCAGGGGGAACTAATTTGTCTGGAATCAGGGCAAGAGGTTGAGGGGCAGCTTTCTCCCAGACAGAGTGTTGGCAGAGGCCAGTGTTCCTTTGCTAATCCCTCCCCACCACAGAGCCAACAGGCAGGAGCCATATCTGAATCCCCATCAACCTGGCTCACATTCCCACCAACCCCCATTCCCTATACCCCTCTCCTCCCTTTTGTCCTCAACCAAGCCATTTCCAGTGGCTTTTCCATACAACTGGCCTCTTTTTCCTCATTCTTCAGACTTTCCTAAAATCTCTCAAGCAAGCAGCAGCTGGCCTCAGCATGCCCCTTATCTTTCTCAAGCTAAGATTGGAAAAATATTCTCCTAATGGTTTTGTAGTTTTCTTAATTCACTTTAAGTATTATAATTTAATAAATATGGAATTTTTATACATTGTGTAAGTTAGAGATCAAAGTTCATTTCCTCTACAAATTTATTGTAAGTTAAATAAAAAAACAGTTTGCATTATCAGAAACTTTTCATATTCTTCATACTTCCTGCAAACTGGTTTCCAGAGGTTTATAGGGGCTTATGTGCCCCAGCAGTACACAGGGCATTCCTAGCTGCACGACATGCAGGAATTGCCTCCATGATAGCCACTGAAGTTCTTCTGGTCAAGGAACTCTCTGTGTCCTGGGGCCCTTTTCCACTGGGATCTTGTTATTTGCATTGCTATCTCTGCTGCCCTCCTTCAGTTTATATCTGTTGAATTTTTTGACATTTTTAAAATACATATATATTAATTTATTTCAGAGAGGAAGGAAGAGGGAGAGAGAAACATCAATGATGAGAGAGAATCATTGATTGGCTGCCTCCTGCACACACCCTACTGGGGACTGAGCTCGCAATCTGGGCATGTGCCCTGATAGTATCAGCCACTGAGCCATTCAATCACTGAGTCACACCAGTTGGGTGACATTTTATTTTTTTAATATTTTTGTCACTTTATTTCAGTTTTGTGTCTTCTTATTCTAGTCTAAGAGGCTTTTGTCCTCTCCATTTTATTCAGTTATATTTAATGACATGTTAACAAAAAACAACAACACTCAAACCTGTAAAGAATGTTTGTGAGTCTATTTGAGCCAATCTGTAGACAATTGCTGGGAAGCAGAACCTCAGTGAATTGAGATAATGCTCTGGAGAATGGCGGGTTACATCTGTATTTATATATTGTAATCAAAGGAGGGATGAAGGTTGGTTATATGAAATCCATTGGTGATAGACTAGAGGGCAGTTGGGGGCAATCAATCCTGCAGGGAAGAGCAGATAGGGGTGACTAGGCCGGCAGAGAAGGGAAGTCGGGGGTGACCAGGCTTGCAGTGAAGGGCAGTTGGGGGGACCCAGGTTTGCAAGGGATGGCAGTTGGGGGCAATCAGGCTAGCAGGGGCACAGTTTGGCATCAATCAGGCTGGCAGGGGAGTGGTTAGGGGGTGATCAGGCTGGCAGGCAGAAGCGGTTAGGGGCAATCAGGAAGGCAAGCAGGCAAGCAGTTGGGAGCCAGCAGTCCTGGATTGTGAGAGGAATGTCCCAGATTGGAGAGGGTGCAGGCAGGGCTGAGGGACACACACTCCCGTGCACGAATTTCTAGTCCTATATAATAAAAGCCTAATATGGAAATCAACTGAACAGAGGAAGGACCAGTCACTATGAAGCACAATGTTCACCAGGGGGCAGATGCTCAGTGCAGGACCTGCCCTTCGGTGGTCAATGCACTCCTACAGCCCGCTCAGCCTGAAGTCAGCTCACAGTTGGTGAGCGCAGTGGTGGTGGGTAGCAGGAGCCTCTCCCACCTCTGTGGCAGAGCTAAGGAGCAGTGAGCAAGCAGGAGGGCAGTAAGGAGCAAGGAGTCCCAGAATGCTAAAGGGTGCAGGCTGGGCTGAGGGGACCCCTCAACCCTGGCTGTCAGTGCATGAATTTTGTGCACTGAGCCTCTATTGTTATTATAATAGACATAAAAAGGCAAATAGGCTCAATTAAGGTAAAGGTTGACCTTAGCAGTGAAGACACTAGCCTAGGATATAGCTACCCACCATAACTGCTTATAGTTAAAGTTTAATTTCAGACCATCCTTTGTGGTTACTTTAAGTCTCTGAGTTTGCAAGACCTCCATATAGGCCTTCCCTGAGCTGGTCAGGTTAGCATGTGGCCCCTTTTGTCCACAGACATAAGTATTATGCTTGAGCTCATTTCTGACTTTTTTGTTTTGTTTTCATTTCCTTACTTCTTTCCCATTTATATTGTTTTCTCTAACAGATATAGAAAGAAAGAAAATTTGCTCCAAACCTGTGCTTCAAATCCATCCTTCATTCATTTACTTTGACTCTCTTAAAAGTCTCCTTTTACATAACAGGAAGCAGATAAAGCCCAAGAGATGTTAAGATAAAACAAAACAAAGAAAGGGAAAACAAGCCTCTAGAAAGGGGGTTTCCTGCAGCTGCAGCCCAGAGACTGCATTTATTTGCAGTGTCACCAACTTGCTGAGTGTTGCAGGCTGGGCCCCTGTGATGCTGCCCTGAGGAATGGTGCCTGGACAAAGAGACCTTGAGAAGCCCTCAGTTCTGACAAAGACCATAGGCCATAGGCAAGCAGCCCGGGTGGCAGGCGTCCCAGCACTGGGCCTGCTGGGGCGATTATCGTTGCTCTGTGCTTTCCCTCCTCCTGAAAAGACAAGCATGGAAAGCATAAAGAAACAACTGCCAACTCCTTGCCTCCCAAGTCGGAATTGTGATCTGAGTGCCCCACATCAACAGGCAGCTCTGTCACCAGTGACGTCACACCCTGTTTATAAGATTCCAGGACCTTCTGCTTCAGTGTGTCCCTGAGGGAGGGAGGTAGTGACAAACACTGAGGCAGAGAGCTGGGCTATAAAATTCCTCAGCAGAAAACCCCCTTTCCTGCTGTCAGGTCTGAGGGCTTTGAACTAGCCCTGCCTCCCAGCCTTGCAAACCTCTGGGACTTAGTCAGCATGAGGTGGGGTTGGGGAGCAGGAAATTTTTTATGTAGGGCTCTTCCTTTTAAAAAGAAAAAACAAAATCAGCTACTTGAAAACTGCAGGTTAAGGGAGGAATGAATGGGTTTATAGGACAAGAAAGTTGGAAAATGGCCCGAAGAAACCCCAGTAGCGGCCCTTTCCAAGTCATCTGAAGACCAAATGCCACCTCCCAGGTATCGGTCAGCTGATTCTGGAACCTTGGCTGGTCCAGGATAGGCAGAATATACACAGTTTACCTTTAAATTTTCAGAAAATATGCCCTCTCATTGATTTGCCCTTTTTCCTTAGATCCTAGATTCCTTCTCTCTCCACAGCATCTCCTGAGGGAATGCTGTATGGTCCTTCATTTGCAGAATAAAGCACTTTTGATGTTTCTCTTGAAATTATCATGTTTTCTTTGGATTACAAAATACCAGTTAATAGGTAATCCGCATTATTAACTGGTTAATAATTAATCTGAATTATTAACCAGTTAAGAGTTAATCCATATTATTAACTGGTTAATAGTTAATCAGCACTATTAGTCGGTTAATAATTAATCGTGTTTTATTTTATTATTTTAATATATTTTACTGATTTTTTTTTTTTTTTACAGAAAGAAAGGCATGGGGATAGAGAATTAGAAATATGGAAGAGAGAGAAACATTGATCAGCTGCCTCCTGCACACTCCCCATTAAGAATGTGTCCACAACTAAGGTACATGTTCTTGACTGGAATCGAACTTGGAACCCTTCAGTCCACAGGCTGATACTCTAGCCACTGAGCCAAACCAGTCAGGGCTAATTCGTGTTTTTAACCAGCTAATAATTAATCTGCATTTTTAACCAGTTAACAGGTAATCCACATTATTAACCGGTTAATAGTTAATCTGCACTGTTAACCAGTTAATAATTAATTTTCATTTTAAACCAGTTAATAGGTAATCTGCATTATTAACTGGTTAATAACCCACATTATTAACTGGTTAATAATCCACATTATTAACCAGTTAATTAATCCACATTATTAACTGTAATAATGCAGATTTTGTAATCAAAGAAAACATGATAATTTCAAGAGAAACATCAAAAATGTTTCATTCAAAGTAATGTCCATCGCTAGCTACACGTTTTCCCTATCTTTCAGGTAATTTGTAGATACCTTCCCAATAGAACTTTTCTTGTTTGGAGGCAGACCTTTATCACTTCTTCGTACGTTTTGAAGTGCCTCTCAGAAGTACGTGTGCCATTGATTGGGACAAATGGTAATCTGAAGGAGCAATACAACAAAATAGTATACATATCAAATCGCATATATATCAACATATGTGTAATTCCATCTATTGAAAAAAATTCGCATTATTAACCGCTACACCTAGCATGTATTACTCTAATCTAGTGTCTCAACCCCAAATAACCCACACACCTGAAAAGGAAACAAAAATCAAACACAAGTGATCTCAAGGAACAATAGTTGGATGTTTACTGATCACTGCAGAGTGGCATGATGAGATGCAGGGGACATGAGGCTGCTCCAAGCTCACTCAGCCCCTTGAACCTCCATTTCTAGTTTGTAAAGAGAGGATACGAACCCTGTCCCAGAACTCAAATCAGGTTAAAATAAGTAGTGCTTGCAAAAATGACTATAAAACTGCCTGGCATTTACTTGGTAAGCAATCTTTTTTTCTTCTTTACTGTATGCATCTGCCACACAAAATTAAAACACGAATAAAAAAAGTAACTATTTTAATAATAAAAAGATGTGGGTACAATAGCTAAGATTTGGAAACAACCTAAGTGCCCATCAGCAGAGGAGTGGATTTAAAAACTGTGGTACATCTACACAATGGGATACTACACCACTATAAAAAAGAAGGAACTTTTTACCATTTGCAACAACAAATGGAACTGGAGAGCATTATGCTAAGTGAAGTAAGCCAGTTGGAGAAAGATAAATATCACATGATCTCAGTCACATGTGGGATATAATGATCAACATAATTTGATGAACAAGAATAGATCCAGAGACAAATGGCGGTGGGGGCGGGGAGTTAGAGAGCAACCAAAGGACTTGTATGCATGCATATCAGCATAACCAATGGACACAGACACTGGGGCAGTGGAGGCTTGCCTGGGGTGGCCGGGGGGGGAGGGGAGACTCAACCTGGAAAAAAGGATATATATACACATAAAACTTTAGACAATAAATAAATAAAATATGTGGGCAGGTAGTACCTTAAGACATTTACTACCTCAAGGATTTAGCATATATGGTGACTATGTGTGTGTGTGTGTGTGTGTGTGTGTGTGTGCGTGTGTGTGTGTGAGTTGAAGAGTGGGTATGGAAATAAATGGGTTAATGAAAAAGTAGAGATGGTTGTTAAAGTTATTTCAATTACTTTATGAGAGTATAGAACTAGGAATAGGTTAACGTTTTTACATGGGTAGTTGGAATCAAGAATTTAATTATTAAGATATTCCTGTGTCATCAGGCAACAAGTGCTCATTGAGAGCCTACTATATCTCAAAGACTCAGCATAGCTCCCAATAGAAATGTGTTGTTTAGGCTTATAAAGTTGAAGATAATCTAATAGGTTCTATTTAAAGGTTTTAACCATTTAAGATAATAGAAAAAAAATTAATGTGGTTTATTTTAAGCCACAGGAACCCATCATTGTGTTTACTGAGGTGGCTTTCCTATTTACCCCTTACGCTATATGTAAATTTAGGGAAAATTTTAAGATTATATTGGCCATGCCTTGGTGTGTTGTTTGCCTGATTATATCTTAACTCTATTGTGCAAATAAATAAACTCTAAGAATTCAACTAGCATTTTAGATGAAACACTGATATGTGCATTGTAGCCCCACACATTATGGAAGGTCAGAGTAAATGGACACTCTTCCGTGGAGGAAATGGCAGTGAGCCTTAGTTTTCCCCTTTTCCAATCCCAAATGATTCCATAGTAGAGAAAGAACCCCGTTGCACCTTTCTCCCTGAGAAACCTGCACAACCACTACTCCAGACTTTATCCAGAGATGGTTTCCACAACAGCCTTCAGGGAGGGATGAGAAAAATAAAAAAAAGAAAAAACTCTGGGGTTTGGGCGACATCCTGAAGGCTCTGCGCATCCAATGCCAACAAGAAGACAACATTCAAAGTGTAAGTGTAGGTGCACCAGTTTAGTGTAAAAGTACTTTGGTGCATTTTAGAAAGATTTTTCAACAACATCTTATATAATGAAAATGTGATATGCAAATTGACCATCATGCCCTTGCACAAGTTGGGGGCAATCAGGCCAGCAAGGGAGGGCAGTTGGGAGTGATTGGTCTGGCAGGGGAGTAGTTAGGCATTGATTAAGTTGGCAGAGGAGTGGTTAGAGGGATGTCCATAGGGGTCGGGCCTAAACTGGCAGTCAGACATCCCCTGAGAGGACCCAGATTAGAGAGGGTGCAGGCTGGGCTGAGGGACACCCCTCCCCCCAGTCCCCAGTGCATGAATTTTGTACACCAGGCCTCTAGTTATTATTATAATAATAATAAAGGACTACCTGAATATTTAAATAGACATTTCTCCAAATAAGGTGTATTGATGGCCAATAAGCCTAGGAGAAGATGCCCAATATTATCAGGGAAATATAACTCAAAACCACAAGACCTCGCTTCACACCTACTAGTTGACTTGAATCAAAAGATAGAAAATAACAAGTGTTGACAATGGATGTGAAAAAACTGGAACTCTTATCCTGTGCTGGTAGGAATATAAGATGGTACAGCCACTTTGTAAAAACAGTCTACTGTTCCTCAAAACATAGTTACCATAAAACTTAACAATTCCAATCCTAAGTATATACCCAAGAGAACTGAAAGCATATCACTACACAGAAACTTGTATAAAAATATTTATAGCAGCATTATTTATAACAACCATGTAGTAGGAACAACCCAAATGACTATCAACTGAGAAACAGAAAAACACAATGTGATATAACTATACCATGATATATTATACAGCCATAAAAAGAAATAAAAATTCAGACACATGCTACGTTGGGTAAGCTAAACCTTGAAGACATTATGCTGGGTGAAAGAAGTCAGATGCAAAAGGCCACGTATTGTATGATTCCATTTATATGAAATGTCCAGAATAGGCAAATCCTTGGAGACACAAACTAGATTAGTGATTGCCAGGGTCTATGGGAAGGGGAATTGGGGAATAATAGCTAAGGAGTATGGGGTTTTAAGGAGAGGGGAGATAAAGTTGTTCTTATGTTGGATTTGCTGGTGATTCACAATGCTCAATATACCAAAACCACTGACATAAGCACTTTAAAAGGATGAATTAGCACAGAATTATGTTTCAATGAAGATGTTATTTTAAAAAATATTATATGATGGATTCTAAATAGAATTGTCAATGAATTGAAATACTTCATTTCCCAAGCATTCTAGTATAATGATATTTTACTGTCCCTGCCTAAGGAAAGTATTTATTTCCAATGTGTATTTTTGATCCAGTAGGAAATTATGCTGAACTTTAAACAAGACTACATTCAAGCCTGGATCCAAAATGCGAAGTGGAAAGGAGGACTCAGAACACAAATTGGGAGAAGAAGATTCGTAGGAGAAGCAGTGATGAGGAAATGGCAAGGCTGCCATGGGCTCCCCGATGCTCAAGCCAGTGCTGGTCTGGGGAAGCTGGCCAGGTCCTCTCCACTGTTATCACACTGAGAACAGCTGTAAGTGTGCATGAGGCAGCACCCTACAATTGTGTATTTACACAATGTGCTTGGCCAGATGATGCAGCAAAACTATTTTTTGTGCTTCTTAGACTGATAGCTGGAAAAAATTATGCACAGGATTATTGGGAGTTCAGGGGGTGTTTCTGTGTTTTGTTTGTGGTTGTGTTGTTTTTTTGTTTGTTGGTTTGTTTTTTGAGGACATGCTTTTATTGATTTTGAGTGAGAAAGGAAGGGAGAGAGAGAGAGAGAGAAACATCAATGTGAGAGAGCTTGCCTCCTGCATGTACCCCGACTGGGGGTGGAACCTGCAACCTGGGCATGTATCCCAACTAGGAATCAAACCCACAGCTCTTCAGTAGCTCCAACTACCTGAGCCACACTTGGCCAGGGCAGTCCAAGGGTTTTGTATTATGTTTTTTCTCTAGCTATTAATACTTACTCTGTTATGATTTCCAGATGAGTTTATATAATTTACCTTAAAAACTTGTGACTGTTACTTTAACAAATATCTAAATAAATCAGATAAAAACTCCTCACCATGATGAAACTACAGAATGCCTCCTAGATACATAACCTAAGATGTAAAGGAAATCAGTATGTCTTGTTTAGAGTAAGAAAGCATATCTGAGAGTGTCTCAGAAATGGTTCCTTTTTGTCATGCCCAGCCAGGAACGATCATGCTTACCCTGTTCCACAATAATCTCATAGTCAGTGCCTCAAAAAATGACTTAAATGCTCAGGCTCACATTCATTCATTTATTTTACAAACTCTGTGTATGTGCCAGACACTAGGGTAGCCTGGGACTCAAGAGGAGGAAGACAATGTGGTCTCCATCTCACAGAGCTGGAGCCCTCCTTAAAGTCACAGTATCTAATCTCTTTTCCTGTATTTAATTCATGCTATAGATTTGGGCTGAATTTTCTAGAAGAGGGGGGGGGAGAGAAGAAGAAGAAGAAGAAGAAGGAGGAGGAGGAGGAGGAGGAGGAGGAGGAGGAGGAGGAGGAGGAGGAGGAGGAGAAGGAGAAGGAGGAGGAAGAGGAGAAGAAGAGGAGGAGGTGGAGGAGGAGGAGGAGGAGAAGGAGGAGGAGGAGGAGGAGGAGGAGGAGGAGGAGGAGGAGGAGGAGGAGGAGGAGGAGAAGAAGAAGAAGAAGAAGAAGAAGAAGAAGAAGAAGAAGAAGAAGAAGAAGAAGAAGAAGAAGAAGAAGAAGAAGAAGAAGAAGAAGGAGAAGAAGAAAGATAAGGAGGAGAAAGAAGGAGGAGGAGGAGGAGGAGGAGGAGAATGTACGTTTATTCCTTTATACACAACCCCTTTCAAACGTACTTGGTGATCAATAGCTAGTCTTGCTTCAAGTTTCTGTATCTAAATGGAATCAACCCAGGTCCGTTCTCTTCCGTGCAGGCAGGCCTGTTAAACCCTGGTGTTTAATCACACATCTGGAATCAGAAAGATGGGATGGGAATTTTGACTCTTCAGCTCACTCTCCGAGTGACTTTGAGCAGATTCTTCAACCTCTCTGACCTCTCCTCGTAAAGCAAAGCAGTGCTGGAACCTGGCTCTCATCTGTGGTCTGGGCCTTGTAGGGCGCACTTTCAGAACCTCTCCCAGTTGCCATATCCCTTCCCTACTGTGAAACTTCAAACTGGACACAGCACTGTGTGAAGAGTCGAGATCAGGGCTAAATTTGATAGAGAGGTGGCCCTTTAGTAGCGATTTACAAGCCCTCATATATGCAACTCCTTTTTAATGGTGGCAATTTTAGAGTAGACATCAGCCCACTTTCTGACTACAAGTGGTGTTTTTCATGTCTTGCGCCTCACCCCAATGAGCACTTTACTCTCAGAGGTGTGTTTTAGTACCTTGGCCTCTGCAACCTTGTTCAAAAAAACCCCAATGCTATGAATTTAAAAATCTATCACAGACCTGGAAGCATTGCTGTTTAATCATGAGAACATAATCCTTTTTTTCCCCATCTGCCACTTCCCAGAAATCTGATAGTGTATAAAGACAGTCCAATTGCTACACGTGGTCAAGAAGTAGCTCTCTCTATTGGAAACCAGATTTTTCACCAGTCTTCCAGTTATGGGGTGACTGCAGCTCTTTCCTCTCTGAACCTTGCTCAGAGAGTCTTTAGTTGGCCATTTGCCAAATGGATCTTATTCCATACAAACCCCTTAGGGTGAAAATGGCGCATCCAGGAGCTCTGATTTTGAAGATAACTTGGAAAAGTAAAGTACATATTGGGTAAGTTTTCAGGTGAAGAACTGTGTTAGTCCTATATTACACCATGAATCAAATTAGCTTAAATGTGTAGAACTCTGAAATACTTTAGATCACCATAAAGATAATAAGCAGAAGCAGTGAGGGAGGATGGGAGGAGAAAGGGGGAAGAGGAGGAAGAGAAGGAAGCCATGCCTGGAAGAGCCATGCCATGCTGGGTGCTGTGGCCCAGGCGGGCACTGAGTGAGGCAAGGAGAGGCCTCGTGGAGAAAATGCTCCCCTCAGGGCCTGACCCTGAACTTGGGGGGCCCTCCTCTATAACCCAGGCCCCAGTGAGAGGTGCCATAATGCAGTGGCCACTCTCCCTTTTCTCAAGGGCAGCGAAATATGAATCTGTCCGAAACTCCAAAGTCTATTTGGGGCCAATTTTGTCCAGTTTTACATTACTCACCGTCTTGCTTGCTGCTAAATCAGCCAAAGGTGCCTGAAAGGAACATATAAGGCTTCCCTGGGGCTCCTATGTCCCCTGTCTCCCAAACAGAGAAGAAGGAGATCATGATCAAGGACAGTCTTGTTTCTTTTGGCCTTGGAGTACATGAAGACCCCTCTGGTTGCCAAGTGGATAGAGTCCTGAATGTGAGGGAATATTCTGGAAATGCAGGTGTGGATGGTCCTTCCAGTGCTGAAGGTCTATAACATTTTATTTCCAGAAATGGTGGTCTGGCCTCAAGGTTAGACCTGCCCAGCAGAAAAGCAAACTCCTCTGAGCTAAAGTGTGTTCCACAAACTGGGTTGTATTTAAAAACCAGGGGTGAGTGGGAGGAGAAACAAGATGGCGGCATAGGTAAAATACCTATCTTACCGCCATACACAGCAATTTTAAAACTACAACTTTACGAAAGAGCAAACACCATCTAGAATCACCGGAAAGCTGGCTGAGGGAAAATTCCACAAATAAAAGTGAAGATAAGACACTGTGACTCGGAGGAGCGGCGGCAGACAGCATTGAAGATACGCGCGGAGTCAGAGGTTTGGAGGAGCCGCGCGCACCAGCAGATAGGATGGACGGCTGAAAACCGGCCAGTTTTCTTAAATGGGGGAGACAAACACGTTCCACTGGACTGATTCTCCAGCTCTGGGTGAAGTCCAGGGAACCCACTATCATACGAGGTAAAAACTGGACAGTGAGAGGGCACGCCGAAGCTCGGGTGCTGCAGGGGTCGGTGGGCTTGTGGAAAAGGCAAGCTTGTGTGGAGTGTGCATGAGCTTGGGAACAGCACAGCTGCCTGACCACGCAGAGAGTGCTCATGACTTGCTCTTTCATTCAGAAAACCGTCAGACTGCATTGTTTTGCGACCTTGGGTGAGACATTGGGTGTGCAGACTCATTTGGGGAGAGTCTGAATTCTCCGGAAGCCAGTGGAACTTGGCAGCAGCTCTCCCTCAGAGACCCTGGGTCCACATAGGGCGCAGCTGATGCTGTCTGCTTGGCCCAGAGACTCCACCCATCCAATCTGAGCACAGCTGAACGGCACAGACAATTGGCCTGGAGATCAACCCCTCCAAGTGCTAACAACGATTATCCTGAGCTTAACTTCAACAAGACTGTGCAACCCATATCCACCTCAGGTAACTGGGGAGGCTGAGCCACTGTCCCTTGTAGGACGTCTACCACACAAAGCTAATTGACCAACTCAGGGAAGCAGCCACCATGCAAAGACATGGAAATAAATCAGATGTGAAAGAAATGGAGGGAAAAAAACGACTGGACATGGAATTCAAAACCACTGTTATAGGGCTTTTCAAGAGGCTCCTAGAAAAGGTCGAGACCTATAAGGAAATAAGCAAGACCGAAAAGGAAATGAATGAGACCCTCAAGGATATGAACGAGACCTGCAAGGAAATGAACAAGACCAATGTGGAAATGAATGAGTCCTACAAGGAAATGAACAAGACCCTCAAGGATATGCATGAGACTCTCAAGAATATGAAAAAGGACCAACCAGAAATTAAGCATACACTGACTGAAATAAAAAAAATATTATACAAAGACCTAAAAGTACTCTAGAGCACCCCAAGAACCAAGTTAAAGATTTGAAATACAAAGAGGTAAAATCCACTCAGCTGAAAAAGCAAGAAACCATAAGAATCCAAAAAATTGAAGATAGTGTAAGGGACCTCTGGGACAACCTCAAGCATACCAACATCCGAATTATAGGGGTGCCAGAAAAAGAGAGAGAGCAAGACAATGAAAACCTATTTGAAGAAATAGTGACCGAAAACTTCCCACACCTGGTGGAAGAAATTGACTTAGGAGTCCAAGAAGTGCACCGAACCCCAATATATAGGAACTCTAAGAGGACCACACAAAGGCACATCATAATTAAAATGCCAAGAGCAAAAGACAAAGAGAGAATATTAAAAGCAGCAAGAGAAAAAGAGTTAGTTACCTATAAGGGAGCACCCATACGATTGTCAGCAGATTTCTCAACAGAAACGATGCAGGCCAGACGGGAGTGGCAAGAAATATCAAAGTGATGAACAGCAAGAATCTACAACCAAGATTACTCTACCCAGCAAAGCTATCATTCAGAATTGAAGGTCAGATGAAGTGCTTCGCAGATAAGAAAAAGCTAAAGGAGTTCATCACCACCAAACCAACATTATATGAAATGCTGAAAGATATTCTTTAAGAAGAGGAAGAAGAAAAAGATAAAAGTGTAAATAATGAACAACAAATACACATCTATCAACAAATGAATCTAAAAATCAAGTGAATTAATAAACTGATGAACAGGATAAACTGGTGAATATAACAGAAACACGGACATAGAGAGGGAATGGACTGACAATTCTTGGAGAGAAAAGGGTGTGGGAAGTGCAGCAAGAGACTGGACAAAAATCATGCAACTATGGGAGAGGACAGGGGAGGTGGATGAGGGCAGAGGGTGGGATGGGTATCAGGTGGAGGGGAGCTATAGGGGAAAAAAGGGGGGAACAATGTAATTAATAAACTGAACAATAAAGATAAAAAAATAAGTAAATAAAAATAAAAACCAGGGGTGAGTATAGAAACAAAAGTGAAGCTGGATCTTGTGACATGGGCTTAATCCACCAGGAAACAAGTGCAGCTGAGTTTGCAGCTGCAGGACACCCCCCCAAAAAAACACACATGGTGTCAAAATAAGCCAAAGGAATATCATTTAGGCAAAAAATTAAAAAGAATCCCAAGTCTATTTTGCAGAGAGGATCCCTTTGTTAACCTTTGGTCGAGAATGTGTTTGTGTGTTTGCAGAGAACAACTCCAAGACCATGTGGGTTCCTGCGACAATGAGGAACTGATGGGCCTGTTCCATCCACGAGGACGGTCCAGAGATGGCGGATGCTGACGACACCTTGCCATGCTAGCAGTCGGCAGCTGTGTGGGGCTGCAGGCGGCCCAGGAACATACCAGAGAGGATGGATCTTGCATTGCCACGATGTGTCCACCATCTGGATACCATTGCTGACATGTACACATGAAGAACTATTTGACATTGAAACTGGGACTCAGAATAGTTGGACATCGAAACTGACACTCAAACTTTTTTTGCTCTTATACGTTTGTTTTCAGTATGCAGAGGCAAGGTATTTTTGAAGAAAAGAAACAGGGGAGAGTGATTAATATAGAGGCAGGGTGGCCTCGAACAGACTGTCAAGCTACAGGGGGAAGGCTGGAGTGGAGGGGAGGCAGATGCTGGGGGAGATCAACCGAAAGACCTGTAAGCATACATATGAGCATAACCAATGAATGAAAGACTCTGGGGTGGGGAGGGAGGCAGGTGGGGACATGTGCGGGGGGCTAGGGGAGGCTGGGGGGAGGATATTGGGGGGGAGGAAAACATATGTACTACTATTAAATATAAGTTATATTGTAAATAAAATTAAAAAAAAAAAAACAACAAGTGCAGCTGAGTTTGAAGATACCTCAAAAAATAGCAAATTTCACTGTGTTTTTTAGGTTCGTAGATGAACGTGTCCTGGGTCACACTGAGTGTGAGCATTTCGGTGAGGCCTGGTTTTTCTCATGAAACTGCAGAAGCTCCTAGTATTTATCAACTAGGTCTGCTGTGTAGCGTTTAATTGTCTTCTCCCCTCAACATCCTATCTAATAAAAGAGTAATATGCAAATTAGACTATACATCCTCCACACACCCCAGTCACACCCACCAGCCATGCCCACCAGCCAATCAGGAGAAGATTATGCAAATAAACCCCAACCAAGATGGCTGCCGCCACTGAGAGCAGGAGGGAGGCTTGGGTTTCCCCTGTTGTGGGCTTAGGCCTACAATGCTCTCATTTGGGCTGAATTTTCTATGAGAGAGAGGGGGGAGGGAGAATAAGAATGTACGTTTATTCCTTTATACACAAACCCTTTCAAACATACTTGGTGATCAATAGCTAGTCTCGCTTCAGGTTTCTGTATCTAAATGGAATCAACCCAGGTCTGTTCTCTTCCTTGTTACAATGTTTCAATTATAAAAGATACAGAAATGGCGGCAGCCACTGAGCTGGAGAGAACAGAGGCTTGGGTTTCCCTGGCAACGGAAAAAGCCAAGCTTTCAGCCTGCCATTGCTGGCCTAGGCCTCCACTCTAGGCTACAATGTTTCAAACAGAAATGGCTGCTGCCATGGAGCAAGCACAAGGCTTGGCTCCACTCCTGGCTACAAAGTTTCAATTGTAGACATAGATTAATACCAGATACCAGAGCCTCCGCTTGGGTCGCTGAGGGTGTGTGGCCAGCCTGCAAACCTCCACAGGCCCCTCATCCAGGCTACCCCTCACCCCAAGGGAATCCCCACCCTGATCTGGGACACTCTTCAAGGCAAAACAGCTGGCCCCCACCCATGCACCAGGCCTCTATCCTATCTAATAAAAGAGTAATATGCAGATTGACCATCACTCCAACACACAAGAGGGCTGCCTCCATGTGGTCAAAGATCCCGCCCCCATGTGGACACAAGATGGCCACCACAAGATAGCCAGCAGGGGAGGACAGTGGGAGGTTCCAGGCCTCTAAGGGAGGGCAGTTGTGGGCCATCAGGCCAGCAGGGGAGGACAGTTGGGGGTGATCAAGCCTTCAGGGAAGGACAGTTAGGGGTGACAAGGCCAGCAGAGGAGGGAAGTTGTGGGCAAACAGGCTGGCAGGGAAGCAGTTAGACATTAATTAGGCTGGCAGGGTAATTGTTAGGGGGTGATCACGCTGGCAGGCAGAAGCGGTTTGGGGCAATCAGCAGGGCAGGCAGGTGAGCAGTTTGGAGCCAGCAGTCCTGGATTTTGAGAAGGATGTCTGACTGCCCGTGAAGGCCTGATCCTACCGGGACTGGGCCTACACGAGCAGTTGGACATCCCTCCAGGATTCCCAGAGTGGGTGCAGGCTGGGCTAAGGGACATCCTCCCCTTCCCTTCCCCCAGTGAATTTTGTGCACCGGGCCTCTAGTTCACTATAATATCCTAAAACACTGCAGACAATAATACATTTTTAAATATATATATTTTATTGATTTTTCACAGAGAAGAAGGGAGACAGATGGAGAGTTAGAAATATCAATGAGGGCGAAACATCCTTCAGCTGCCTCCTGCACGGCCCCTACTGGCGATGTGCCCACAACCAAGGTACATGTCCTTAACTGGAATCAAACCCGTGACCCTTCAGTCCACAGGTCACTGAGCCAAATTGGTTAGAAAGACAATAATACATTTTTAAGGACCACATTAATCTTTATGCAACCCTTAGTAAATTAGAAAAAAACACAAATAGGACCAACCTTCAAAATTCTATGTGTTTTGTGCTGTTGAGTCAGCTTCAACTCCTGATGACCCTGTGACTATGTGATATCCACTATGTCCTGTCCTCAACAGCCCGCCCCAGGTCCTGGAAACTCATGCCCATGGCTTCTGTTATGGACTCAATCCATCTCATGTTGGGTCTTCCTTTTTTCCTGCTGCCTTCGGTTTTCCCCAGCATTATTGTCTTTTCCAAAGAGCCCTACTTTCTCATAATGTGCTCAGAATAGGCCAGCTTCAATTTTGTCATTTTTGCCTCCAGAGATGTTTCAGGCTTAATTTGCTCTAGGACCCACTTGTTCGTCTTTTTGGTGGTCTAGGGTATCCATAGAGCTCTCCTCCAACACTGAATTTAACATGCATCAATTTTTTCCTACCAGCCTTCTTCACTGCCCAACTTTCACATCCATGCATAGGAAGGAATACGAGGGTGTGCATGATCTTAGCCATGGTCTCTAATGACACTTCTTTACTCTTGTCAATCCTTCCAGTTCTTTCATTGCTGCCCTTCTGAGTCTCAGCTTTCTTTCGATTTCTTGGCTGCAATCTCTATTTAAATTGATGACTGCACCAAAAGCTTTAATAATTTCAATTCATATTCAGAAGAACTCTAGTAGTCCTTGTTGAGTCTCAAGCTCTATCCCGGACCTCGTGATGAACTTCCACCGTCCTTAGCCTGACCAAGCACCTGTCTGGCCAGGGACTTGCACAAAAATTAAATGCCCCAGGCCAGCTGTGATCCCTCACAGAGCTTAAGGAAAAGC
This sequence comes from Antrozous pallidus, assembly GCA_027563665.1. Classification (NCBI taxonomy): domain Eukaryota; kingdom Metazoa; phylum Chordata; class Mammalia; order Chiroptera; family Vespertilionidae; genus Antrozous; species Antrozous pallidus. Next base: position 74,241,932 of record CM050519.1, read on the forward strand.
CAATGGATGCATGGAGAAGGGGCACCCACTAGTGGTGTTTACTGGAACTGCATATCCAACTTGATGCTCTGATTGGTGGAAGAGGCAAACCACAAAGCATTTCCAAATCACCCAAGGACCATTTAAGGTTTTCTCTCTTTCTTCAAGTTTAATGAGGAATTTTAAGGAGCCCACACCCCAACTCCTCTAGTTAATTTTTTTCTCACATGTTCCCCAACATCTTCATCAGATTGTAAATTGTAGCAGCATAATTGGTTATTCTCAACCATTTTGTATCAAGTAACCCAGAAATCTGATATCTAATCAAGAAGAATGCATCCAGTCACCAAGTGCTACTTTCAGCGAAACCAGCAATTCCTCAGCACAGTTTATGGACTGTTGTTTTATAATAAGACCAGAGGCTCGATGCACGAAAATTCATGCTAGAGTAGCACTGCCTTCCCTCAGCTTTCCTCCCACTGACAAAAAAATGCCCCCAATGATGTGCCCTAACTTTGACCAATTGAATAAATCAATAATACTCCATAATGGAAATAGGCTCAAAATAATATACCACATTCACTCAACTGAGAGAGGACAGGCAAAACAAAGAAGTAATCAATTTTCCAGAGCTCTAGTGAACATAGGGTCACAGAAGCAAACAGTCAGCAATATTCTGAAGATTTGGAGATGATCGTTTACCCCCAAATACTTCACCCAGAACTTGCATTTGCCTTAAAACCCCACAGTTAAAGCTACTAATGAATCAGACAACAGAAATCATTGTTGGTCAAACGTCAGAGCTTCCGCTGTGTTTGGTACCGACTGGCTCTATGACATTGCACAGGCAAGTTATCCTTAAAGGGGCTCATTGTCCATAAAGTATCATAAGCTACACACTTATAAACCAACAGACAGCTCCCATTTAAATGAACACACATTTACTTCTCAAACATTATTATCTGAACAGAGTTAATGCAGAGGACAGCTATTAATTGCGAAGATTTTGGATTTTTCCTTAAGAGCCTTCGTTCCTTGTGTCATCAGACAAAGCCTTTTTTGTGGTGCTGGTGTTCGAACAAGTGGAAGGGCTTGAGCACTGAGCTTCCACTGCCTGCCTGTGCCAGAGACACTGGCAGCGCTTTAGAGCCAGATGGATCCAACTGGCCAGTTCTTAAGTAGGTGTTTGGTTCAGACCCTTCATCTCATGCCTGCACCAAGCACATCAAGACATGGAGAAATGCACAGTAAATCGAGATTTGTTTGGATAGAAGTTGTTTCCAATTATAGAACTGTCATTGTAAAATGACAACAGACATTTTGCAAATCATTGACTTCTGAATAGTTATTTCAAAGCCTCAGTGTCAGCCAACAGGAATCCACCAGTTCTTAAATTACTCTCCTGTGGTAACAATATCACATTTCTCAATTCAGTGAGCAATAGTATTGTTCTCTTTTCATTTCAGAGTAATTTAAATTCTTGAGAAACTACTTGATGTTTAATATTTTGGTCATAAATAAAAACCCATGCCTTTTTTCCTGACTGTATTTCATGAACTAGTTTAAAGAAGGAATCTTTTTTTAAAACCAGAAAAACAGAGATTTATACATATGCAATTTCACAAAATTTAGTATTGGATAAGAATATAAATATGCAGCTGCTCTTCAGTATTCAGCTGAGTTCAGACTAGTTAATGCTTATAGTTTATTTCTTTTTATAAAATTTTATTTATTGATTGGAGGGGAGAGAGAGCGAGAGAGAGCGAGAGAGAGCGAGAGAGAGAGAGAGAGAGAGAGAGAGAGAGAGAGAGATCAATTTGTTGTTTCACTCATTCATGTATCCATTGGTTGTTCCTTGTATGTATCAAACCAGCAACTTTTCGTATTGGGATGACACTCTAACCAACTGAACTACCTGGCCAGAGTGACTTGTTAACACACCAGATAAATCATGGGTTAAGTGTTTGGAACTTTTTGGATAAAAAAATTTATTATTGCCCAATATAAAATGTGACTTTATTGACATCAGTGTCTTGTTCTCTTGATTCTTCATTGTTTCATTTTGAAGGTGGTGGAAATTTCTCCTGCAGAAAGACAGGCAATTTGAGGAGCATAAGGTAGGCCACTGCCCCATGTCACCCTGCTGGGCCTTGCAAGCAGACTTTAGCAGACACCTGTGTGATGACAACTGATTGGTATATTCAGGTCATGGGTGTAGGTGAGAGAGAGCTAGTGGAGGAAATATTGTGCCCAACACACACATATACCCGCCATGCTTGTACAAGTTAAATTTCTGCTGCCTGAAAGATGCAACTATCCCTGTACCTGGTGAATCTGATGAGCCCCATTGCCATTAGCTATTGTTTACTTCACATCCTTGGTTAGAAGCTTGAAGATGAATGCGGAGCTTACAAAGTCCACAGATGGTGATTACACAGACTGTGAAAGGCAAGAAAAGCAAATTCAAATCCAGATTATATTGGTATTCCAGAGACATAAATGTCTGCTGCTTCCATAGTAGGAGTACAATGTAGTTAGCCAGCCATGAAATAAGGCCTTGGTACCTAGGGCCCAGGAAGGCTCAGGAATGGAGGCCTGGCTAAGAAACAATAGAGCATCTGAGGTGAGGAAGGGTCATACCAACATCTCCTGCCACCATGACCCCTGAAGAAGAAGAAGGGATGGCTCTACATAACTGACAAGTCTGCTGTTTGGCCTGGCTGAGGCTGGCCTAGAGTTGCTGGGCAAAAAACAGACCACTTCCTTAATTATAGGTCGAGAGCAGGCATTAGTAATACCTAATTCTTCATTAGATTTCAACATATAAATTTTGAGGGACACAAACATTCAGTGTATAGCAGCCATCTATTTTATTCTTGTGTTTCTCTCCTTCTATATCTACTATAACCTACTGCCACATTACCATCACTAATCTTAGAATGATGCTCCTCAGGTTAAACCTCCAGCATTATACTTCTTCGACCACACTATTAACTCTTTAACGTAAACTGATATAGCTTATAAATATTCCAGCAACAACATCTGAAACAAGAAATGATATTAACTAGAACATTCTGGGATGCATTAATAGAAATTTTTCTATAGCCAAGAATCCTGCATGCCCCTTCAAGGTATGACCTGAAAAAGCACAAGATGCAGAATGAGTCAGCCTCCTGTCCCAGCAAACCTCTGAGTGTCAGTGCCCACCCTGCACAACATGGCTGGCACCCACAAAACAGGAAGGTGTGAGGAGAAAGATACGCTACACAAGAAGGGACTTGGAAGAGGGGGGGAGTCTCATATGGATATTGATTATTCCTTAAAGATGGTTAGGACTCTGAAATGAAATGTCCTAAGGTTTAGATTCTTCAAATAGTTGAATGTCACTGCATTCGTGTTGATTTGAGTACCATGGAGAGGATTCTGGAGCTGCTGTCAAGAGTGGAAAAGAACAAACTGGGAGGGGTGGGGGAGGAGAAGAGATAAATTGTGCCCTCAAGGGTATGTGTTTACTTTATTAAATGTTTTGCAGCAAAGCTTTTAAAATATGAAAATATTTTGAGACCTTGGCTGCACAGAATGAAATAGAAGATGTATGAACTTCAAACATATCTGGGTAATGTCAACATGATCAAGATACCAAGAGCTTATAATTCAAGCTGAATTCACTACTTTATTCTGTCTTTTTATTTTATAAAAATAAGTTTGATGGAAGGAAAATTTAAGGCAATTTTTGTGATTTTACTAATTACTCATCTCAAACATAAGACTTTAACTAGGACAGTTAGGTTAATTTTAAAATGTTCAGTAAAAACTCTAAGCATGAAATCGGATACAACAAATTGCCTGGCTACCCTTTCTACGATAGAAAAACTCCAGGCCTATCTGAAGTCCCAGAAACTTTTTTTGGCAACCTGCTTTTTAGTCATTCCATAGAGTCAAGCAGGCCAGAAGGTAAATAAGAACTATCTTGGCACAATGACCTCAATTGGAACTGGACAAACTGTCCAAATTTTTTTGTGGTTAATCCTTACCCAAGGATATTTTTTCCATTAATTTTTTAGATAGAACGGAAGGGAGAGGGGAAAAGGGTCGGAGGGAGAGAGAGGGAAAAAAACAGCATTGTTGAGAGGGATGCATCAATTGTTTGCCTCCCACACATACTCTAATTGAGGCCAGGGATCAAACTAGCAACCCTATGGTGCATAGGCCGAGGCTCTAACCCCTTAGCAACCACTGGCCAAGGAAAATTCTCTAATTTTGAAATTACCCTGAGAAATAGCTAGGACAGATTTTCATGCTGCTAATTTGTGTCTCTCAAAACTTCTTCTACTAGTGTCACTACTAATAAATGCAACTAATAATATAATGCTGGGGCTTCTGGTCAAGATGGCGGAGTAGGTAAATGTGGTATTCGCATTCTTCCAAAACCATATCAAAATTACAAGTAAATCAAAATGACATCAGTGGAAGTCCTACAACCAGGGATTTAAAGAAGAACTACATCGAGACTAGCAGGAGGGGTGGACATGTGGAAGGAGCTGGTCCCACACCCACTTGTGGTGGATAAAAACCCAGAGGAATATCTCAGTTGTACCCCCAAAGGAGTGAGGGATCCCTGCCCCATATCTTAATCTCCAGCCCAGGGTTTCAGTGCCAAGAAAAGAAGTCCCCATAACTTCTGGCTGTAAAAACCATCAGGGATTGTGGCTAAGACAGCAGACTGTTGGAGTCCCAAGCAGTTCCTCTTAAAGGGCCTGCACACAAACTTACTTGGACTCACTACCGTTAAGCTCCATCACTAGGGCAGTAGCTTGAAAGGCACCAGGGACATATGGGGAGGAACTGAATTGTCTAGCATCAGGGCAAGAGCTCAGGGTGGGGATTGGGGAGCAGCTTTCTGGCAGAGGCCATTGTTCTTTTTCTGAGTCTCCTCCCTGCCCCTCCCATCCCCGCTACCCGACCCCGCCACAGAGCCAGCAGAAGGGCACCATATCTGAGTTTCTATCAACCAGGTTCACCCCTGATGATTTCCTGAGACCCTGCCCCACCCAACCTGGGAGCCCACTCAAGCTGTTTTCAGTGGTTTTCTGTATGAACAACTTGTCTTGGCTCATGCTTCAGGCTCTCCTAAAATCTCTCAAACACACAGCATCTGGCCTCAATGTGCCCTATATCTCACAATAAGTGCCCCCAGGTCCAGCACTATCAGCAGCCTACCTTGGTTCGCAGCTATCATTTAAAATGGAAGAACATATAAAAAGCTTCCCAGACAAGAAGAAAACTAAAAGAGTTCATCACCACCAAACCAGTATTACATGAGATTTTAAAGGTTCTTCTTTAAGAAGAAGAAGAAAAAATATTAAAAATATGAATAATAACATGACAATAAATACCTGTCAATCAACAATTGAGTCTAAAATTCAAAATAAGCAGGACAGAAACAGACTCATAGATACAGAGAATATTTTGACAGTTGCCAGATGGGAGGGGAGTTGGGAGGATAGGTGAAAAAAGTGAAAGGATTAAGAAGTATAAATTGGTTGTTACAGAATAGCATGGGGATGTAAAGTACAGCATAGGGAAGATAGTAAATAATATTCAAATAAGTATCTATTGGTGTCACATGGATACAAGATTCATTGGGATGATCACATAGTAAGTTATATAACGTTCAATCCACTGGGTTGTACACCTGAAATGAACATAACAATGTCTGTCAACTGTAATTTAAAAATAAAAAATGATTTAAATTAAAAATGTATAATGTAATGCAATTCAGTATATATTGATATACATAGAATGTGGGGCAAAAGTAGAGTTATAGTTGTTCACATGGAAAATAATACCAAGTAATAAATAATAGTACAAGAATAAACTCACGTATTGACAACTGTAAATCTACTTTTGGCCCACCCTGCATTACTTATAATTACAAGAATATGTTTCTGTATTATTCTAAGCACTTTTGATGAATTATCTTGTTAACTCCTTGCATACAGCAGTTCTATAAGGCAGGGGTGGGGAACCTTTATTCTGCCAAGGGCCATTTGGATATTACATCATTCGTGGGCCACACAAAATTGTCAACTTAAAAATTAGCCTGCTATGTTTGTTCAAACATTTAATTAACTCACCCCTAATGCCTCGCCAGGGTCAGACTAAATGATTTCCCAGGACTTACATGGCCCACAGGCCAGATGTTCTCCACCCCTGTTGTGGGTGTGAACTATTATCATCCCCCTTTTACAGATGAGGAAAATGACACACAGAGAGGTTGAGAAACTTCCCCAAAATCTGAACCAAAGCAGTTTAACTCCAGTGCCCACTTTCTCACCAAACAACACATTTGTTGCCTCCCCTCCCCCATGGTGTGGCCCTGCAGGATGATTCTGCTTTTTTTCATATGTCTCCCTTGGCCTTCACTTTTACTACAAGTCCGCATTTAAGAGGTTTTCCCTCCCCGCCCATTAGCGGTCCTCAAATAAGGAGTAGGTAAATCACTTGGCTACAGTGTTGGAAAGAAAAGATGGTCCTGGAAAAGGTTGTCCCTATACTTTGAGTTGGTTTCCAATTGAAAGGGTGAATTTTCATGGATCCGTATATTTATATATATATATATATATATATATATATATATATATATATATATATTTGTTATAAAGGCATGCCTTTGGGTGGCTATATCATGCCTTTGGGTGGGTAGGTAATATGGTGGGCAGAACATCAGCCCCCAAGGTGCCCATGTCTAGTTCCTGAACTTGTGAATATGATACCTCAAATGGCAAAAAGGACTTTGCAGGTGTGAATAAGGATTTTAAATGAGGCAATCATTCTGTGTTATTTGGGGGAGTGCACTGTAATCACAAGGTCCTTGTAAGTGAAAGAGAGAGGCAGGAGGGAGGCTCAGAGTGAGAGAGAGATTTGAAGATGCTACTCTGCTGGCAATGAAGTTGGAGGAAGAAGCCACGAATGAATGCTGAAGGCCTCTAGAAGCTGAAAAAGGCGAAGAACTGTATTCTCCACTGGAGCCGCTTGAAGGAAAACAGCCCTGTCCACACCTTGACATGAGCCTGGTAAGACCCATTGTTTTTTCAATATTTTTTAAAATTGATTTCAGAGAGAGAAAGGGAGAGGAAGAGAGAGAGAGAAACATCAATGGTGAGAGAGAATCATGGATCAGCTGCCTTCTGCACACCCCACACTGGGGATCGAGCCCGCAACCTGGCATGTGCCCTGACTGGGAATCGAATCATGACCTTCTGGCCCATAGGTCAATGCTCAACCACTGAGTCTTGCAGGCCGGGCCTGGTGAGACCCATTTTAGGTAGCAGTTGAAGATTAGGAAACAAAATGAGAACTCTGCCAAACGTTTACAAGCTCAGGGGTGGTTTGACTAATAGAGAAAATTCTATTTATGTTCCTGTTCTCACAGTCTCCCCCGCCATTTGCTCTCAGATTCTGTCAAAACTGATCTAACAGAATTCTTGCTGAAAGCAAGCCAGGGTGATCAGACATCACCCGAGAAATGGAAGGGGGTGAGGAATTTGTTGATGTATCGGAGGGGTATTGTGGCTGTACTGACAGAATTTTTAGTAAAAATGGATGACACATAAAAGAACATGCAAGTCCAAAAGTCAGGCCTAGCTGATAAGGAGTGTAGCCTTTTTCCTGATAAGGGAGCTTGAATAGGTTTAATGGATGAGAGAATCTTCGTCAGTGGAATCACACAATATGTGGCCGTTTATGATTGGCTTCTTTCACTAAGCATTCTGCACGTGTCAACACTTAATTCATTTTTATCGCTGTATAATATTCCAATGTCTGGATTCAAAGTTTGACTAGATCAAGTTTTTATTGTTTTTGATCACAGTGTTCTTTACCTTTTGGGTTTGTTTGCCAAAAGACAATCTGAGACACTTGGATGTGACGACAAAAGTAAGAGTTTAAATACATCAAGTGCCAAGCCTTGGTGTGCCTGCTTATTTAACCCTCACAACCAGTCTCTGAGGTGGATATCCTTAATTTTCAATGTGAGAAAAAACGCGGCACATTTGGAACCAAGAAATTTACCCAACACCAGTGAAACGGGGCTGAACTCAAACCCAGGCCCGGACCCTGGGTGCCCGCGCCCCACTGGTAACGAGTCACTGAGTGAACGATGTAGGGACACCTAAATGGGCTGCACGTGCTAGGGCATCCCAGTCGCAGAGGAAAGGCACCCGGGTCTCCCACAAATTCTCGGCCACCCGCGGCTAAGAGAGCCCCTCGGAACCAAACAGCGCGTAGCCAGTTTCTGGAGCCGGAGGGGACACATTGGCGGAGGACTTCCGGGGAGAGGCCTGGCCCGGAGCGGAAGGAGCTCGGCGGCTGCAGCGCGGAATCTGTCAGTTCTGCCGTAATTAGGGCACTCGCCGCTCAGGGCTGGGATCCGGCGGTGCTCAGCGGGAAGGAAGGTGCGCAGTGGAGGGCGCTCGTCCAGACTCCCGGCTGCGCAGCCATGAACCTGGAGCGGCTGCGGAAGCGTGTTCGGCAGTACCTGGACCAGGTGAGCGGACCGATTCGGGGAGCGCGGGCCGCGGGAGTCGCGAGGGGAGCCCGCCCCAGCCCTTTTCCTCCGGGGGGAACGGCGGTGTGGGGTTTGGTGGTGCAGGGCTTGGCCGGGCCTGGGCGGTCTCTGCAGCCGAGAGGACGGGCAACACTGAACTTGAAAGCCCCCTAAACTCAGGGTGAGCCTTAAGGTACATGAGGTCCTGTCTGCTGCCGGCCTGACTCCTGGGCACACAGTAGGTGCTCAAGGCAGACTTATGTTGAGTGGAAATTGAATAATTATTTTTAGGAGGAAAGCTTCAGGGTGGCCTTTGAGTTTAGCTAGCTAATAGAAAGTTTGTGAGAAGTTGTCATTCTTATGTGGCCGAATGTAACCGACTAAGATACAAACAGGCCTGTTGCCTCAAATCAGCACTGTAAACTACATCTGTGTTCCCTGCTCGGCCCTCCAGTGAACAGCAAGCAGTGTTTGAGAAAAGTGTCTCCAGAATCAGCAGCATCAGTTTAATGTAGGATGTCACGTAAGTTTTAGTAAAATGTACGCTCTCCCAATAAATTGGAAACCAAGGGAGAGGAAAGCATGTTCAATGTGAGATGTTCAGGATGGGTTGTGAAATGATGCTCCCAGAGGTTCGTTGAACACAATAGGTCAGTTGAACACATGCTTCCCAAGCACTTTTCTTTGGCGCTGAGGATGGATGCTGTGAGAACCGAGACAGGCCTGGTTGCCACCCTTGGGGCACTTAACATTGTGCAGATTTGTAACTATTAGCATTCCTCCTCCCATGTGGGCGACTGAGTTCCTAATTTGAATCCAGGAAGACTGAGGCAAGGATTGTAGAAAAATTGAGAACTATTGCTAATGACTAGATACTGCAAAATAATCACTTACATTTCCTATTTTAGATACCTGCTCATAATTTTTTTCTGTTTTTAAAACTATTCTTTTCCATCTCCTTAGCCCCCTCCTTTGACAACTACCACTTGTTCTGTATATCTAAGGTTCTGGGGTTTTTTTGTTTGTTTGTTTTTTAGATTTCATTTATTAGTAAAATCATACCATATTTGCCTTTCTCTGTCTGACTTATTTCACTTAACCCTCTAGGTCCATATATATTGTTGCAAAATTTTTGGGGACACCCCCCTTATTTATCCCCTCCCCCATACTATATCTTCTTTGTGCTCTCATCTACTGATGTACACGAGGTTACTTCTATATCTTGGCTGTTGTGAGTATCCTGAAATGATCATAGGGGTGCAAGTAACTTTTGGAATTAGTGTTTTGGTTTTCTTGGGATAAATACCCAGGGCTTGGCCAGAAGCACAATTGCTCAGTCATAAGGTAGTTCTGTTTTTCATTTTTTAAGGGAACTCCATACAGTTTTTCATAGTGGCTGCACCAATTTGTAATCCCACCCACAGTGTACAAGGGTGCCCTTCTTATCCACATTCTCACTAGCACTTATTTGTTGATTTATTGATAATATCCATTCTGACAGGTGTGAGATGATATCTCATTTTTATTTTAACTAGGGGCCCGGTGCACGAAATTCGTGCACTCGGGGGTGGGTGGTCCCTCAACCCAACCTGCCCCCTCTCACATACTGGGAGCCCTCAGGGGATGTCCAACTGATGGCTCACCCCCAGCCTCGCCAGAGGCTTTAGGCCTTGGGCACCCAGCCATTGCCCTGCTCAGCTCAGCCCTGGCTGCCTGCGACCACCTGGCCCTGGGGGCTGGGTACTCCACCGCCACTTCTGCTCACAGTGCCCGGGGGCCGGGGTGCTCCCTGCCGCCACCACCACCATCACTTCTGCCGCCACTTCCCCTCACAGCACCCAGGGGCTGGGTGCTCACCACCACTGCCATTTCATCTCCACTCCTGGGGCGTGGTGCTCATGCCACTTGGCCCCGCCCCCGCTCCATTTGGCTGGTAGCATAGCCAATCAGGAGCGAAAGTACGGTCAAATTTGCATGTTTCTCTTTTATTATATAGGATTTGCATTTCCCTGATGATTAGTGATATTAAACATCTTTTCATGTCTATGGGGCATCTGTATGTCCTCTTTGGAGAAATGTTTATTCAAGTTTTCTGCCCGTTTTTAAAATTGGATTGTTTGTGTTTTGGGTGTTAAGTTGTATGAGGTCATTAGGTTATTTTGGATATTAACACTTTATTAAATGTATCATTTGTGAATACTTTTTCCCACTCAGTAGGTTGTCTTTTCATTTTGTTGATGGTTTCCTTCATTACAAAAACTTTATTTTGATGTAGTTGAATTTTGTTTATTTTTCCTTTTGTTTCCCTTATCCAAGATATATCTAAAAAGATATTGCTAAGAGTGAACACTTCTAAAAGTGTTATGGTTTTAGGTCTTAAATTTAAGTCTTTAATCTATTTTGAGTTTATTTTTATGTGTGGTCCAATCTCTCTCCCTCCCCCCACCTCTCTTTTTGCATGTGTCTTCATTTTTTTCCTAGTACCACTTATTAAAGAGACCATCTTTACCCATTGTATATCCTTGCTTCCTTTGTCATAGATTAATTGACCATATAAGTGAAGATTTATTTCTGGGCTCTCAGAAATAAATTCTAGCCCATTGATCTATATCTCTGTTTTTATGCTAGTAACTGCTGGTATATTTTTGCAGTGAATAAGTTTCTTTTTAAAAGTTGCCTTGTTGAACTGTATATATAATGACCTTACAAAAAAATTTTTATTATATCGTTGAGCTGAAACTTTCCTACCTTAGATATAAGATAAAGATATGATTGATAGACTTCTACTACATGTAAAAAAAAAACCGAAAACCGCATTCTAATAATATTAGATATTTGTTTAGAAGTTGAAATAACGGGGAAATTATCGCTTTTTCCTTATACAGCAACAGTATCAAAGTGCTCTATTTTGGGCAGATAAAGTAGCTTCACTCTCTCATGGTAAGTGACAAATCCTAATTTTTTTTGAATTTCTATATCTTTTTTTTTTTTTAATTTTTTTTAATTTTTTTTTATTGATTTTTTGCAGTATAATAGTAGTACATGTTTTCCTTTCCCCCTCCCCCTTATCCTCCCCCCAGCCTCCCCCACCCCCCAGCACATATTCCCAGCTTCCCCCCCTCCCCGCCCCAGTGTCTTTCATTCATTGGTTATGTTCATATGCATGCATACAAGTCCTTCGGTTGATCTCCCCCCGCATCTGCCTCCCATCCACCCAAGCCTCCCCCTGTAGCTTGACAGCCTGTTCAAGGCCATCCTGCCTCTATATCAATCACTCTCCCCTGTTTCTTTTCTTCAAAAATATCTTGCCTCTGCATACTAGAAATAAATGTATAAGAACAAAAAGTGTTTCAGTCTCGGTTTCAATGTCCAACTTTTCTGAGTCCCAGTTTCAGTGTCAAATAATTCATTATGTGTATAAGTCAGCAATGGTATCCAGATGGTGGACATATCGTGTCAATGCAGGATCCATCCTCTCTGGTTTGGTCCTGGGCTGCCTGCAGACATGCACAGCTGCTGACTGCTAGCATGGCAAGGTGTCGTCAGTGTCCCCCATCTCTGGACCGTCCTCGTGACTGGAACAGATCCATCAGTTCCTCACCGTCGCAGGAACCCACATGGTCTTGGAGTTGTTCTCTGTAAACACACAAATACATTCTCGACCAAAAGTTAACAAAGGGATCCTCTATGCAAAATAGACTTGGGATTCTTTTTAATTTTTGCCTAAATGATTTTTCTTTGGCTTATTTTGACACCATGTGTGTTTTTTCATGGGTGTCCTGCAATTGTTTTTACAAATGGAATTTACTTTACTGGAGTAAGAATTTTCTAGATGTATTTTACTTACTCGATATTTTTTTTTTCCCTTACATGATATTACCCCGCTGTCCCCTCCCCTTTTTTGATTAATGGGGACTTTTGGAAATTTTATATTGCAGTCTTGATAATTTTAAATTTTAATTTTTGCACACAAAGTGACTGCTTTAGGTTCTTTGGATGTTAGGAATTTCTATATCTTTAAAAAATCTTTCTATTTTACCTTGTATCTCTGACTAATTAAGTAATTTTTCCCTCCAGAGGAACCCCAGGACATTTATTGGTTGGCTCAGTGTCTTTACCTGACAGCACAGTATCATAGAGCAGCTCATGCACTTCGGTCCCGAAAACTAGATAAAGTAAGTGATTGTATGAACGTTAAAGCTTTTCAGAGCTTTTTAAAGACTATCCTTAAATTAGTATCGTAGGTGTTTGTTTCATGTGAAAATTATTCAAAAGGATTTAATTTTGCTATTCCTAATCTCAGTCACTTTGTTTTCCCTTCCCACCTCTAGTCACCAAGTTTTGAAAATTCTGTTTTCTAAAATAGCTCTGAAATTATGGATAGTCCTTTCTACCTTGTTACTACTCATACATGTCAGGCCTTTAATTTGTCTGGTTTGTTGTTTTTGTCTCTTCTCCAGTAACATCCCACTCCCCACCTTCCCTGTCTCCAGTTAATTTTTAAAACTCTCACGGGGTGGTCTTTCTGAAACACAGATCTGATGGTGCCACTGACAGTATGGTTCAGCGATTTCCCATTTCCTACAGGATAAAATCGGACACATTAACAGACTCCTTTATGGTTTCTCACCAGTCTGCTTCTGACCTTCTACCACTATCAGTACATGTAACACGAGCTGAATACTGTACTACCTTGTACTGGTGGCGATTATTCAGACTCAGTGCCTAGAATGCTGAGTAACTCCTCACTTACCTTCTCCCCTACAGGTGTTTTTTTCTTCAGGTGGCAAGTGCTTTCTGTGTCCTCTGTCCGTTGTGAAAGAAACTGTGCTGTGTTTATGTCTCCCCTGCTGTAACCTCCCAGAGGGCAGGGTCTTACTCCTTTTTGAATCCTCGGTGCCTAGTAATCAGTAGGTTTATGATGGGTGTGAGTTAAAAAAGACTGGGGTTTTTTTCTCTACAAGAGTAAAAGGAGAAGTTATGAAACTAGCTTTATTTCATCCTCGTAGTTTTCTTTTAGAGTGAAGATGCACAGTACCTTGACAACTATTTCAATAGATTAATTTCTTTTCTAGTTGTATGAATCATGCCGCTACCTTGCAGCTAGATGCCATGTAAGTATCCTCTCAGTTTTCTTTTTATTTGGTAAAAGTTTAATTATGTGAATGTTAGGCGTTTCTCATATATGTGTAAGAATTCTAATGACGGAGTTTGGTAGATTAGTATTTTGTGAGGAAATGTTCTTTTCTATAAAATATTGATTCTTCACATGCATGAAGAAAATTCCACTTTAGACATTAAATTTTTAAAAAAATATGTTGTTATTGATTTCAGGAAGGACGAGAGAGGGAGAGAGAGATAGAAGCATCAATGATGAGAGAGAGTCATTGATTGGCTGCCTCTTGCCCAAAACCCAGGCATGTGCACTGACCAGGAATCGAACTGTTACCTCCTGGTTCATGGGTCGACTCTCAACCGCTGAGCACACTGGTTGGGCTAGATACGTTTCAATTTAAGCAATGAATGGGTATAATATTCATTAACCTTTCAAAATCGATAGTATTGTCCTGGTCAGGTGGTTCAGTTGGTTAGTGTCATTCTGTACACTAAAAGGTTGTGGGCTTGATTCCCTGTCAGGGCACACTTAATTTGCAGGTTCCATCCTGGTCTCGGCACATAGAAGAAGCAGCAATTGGTGTTTCTCTCCCATAGTCTCTTTTAAAAAAATCCATGAAATCTGCAGTGTTTGTGTCTAAATTTAGTGTTTGAAGTCATAGCTGACGAACGGTATTTCTGTTTTTTACATAGTATGCTGCCAAAGAGCATCAGCAGGCTCTTGATATTCTTGATATGGAGGAGCCTATCAACAAACGATTATTTGAGAAGTATTTAAAGGATGAAAGTGGCTTGAAAGATACCCCCAATGACTGGGAAATGTCACAGTCCTCAGTAAGTAATATTATAATAAGCATGTTTCAGTAACGTCAGTAAGAATTCACAAGCATAAATTATTTTATTTTATTTGAGTATAGCTATGTTAAAATATGTTGGTTGCCTACTTAATTTGCCCACCGAAATTCAAAACGATTTTGAGACATTTTTGAACCATCATTTGGAAGCGATAATTATGTTCTCAGATGCTTGAATCTGAACTAGGCTGATTTGAGATCTTCCTTCTGTTTGATGCCTTAAACTATTCCCCATAGGTGGCATAGTCTTTACCCTTACTGAGTTTTAACAGTGTTTTTACATACTCTCAAGAAACTTTGGTTACCATAGATTGTTTCTTTCTAGGGAGTGGTTTGGTGTTTTTATTTGTGATATTTGTGTATTTCAGTTTGTATACTCTCTATCTGTGTAAATGCAAATTCCTTGCTGGTAAAGATCATATAATATAGATGACATCTATATTCAGATTACTAATCTGGACTGTTATTCCTTTTTTTTTTTTATTAACAGCTTTCTTGACAAATAATCCACATGCCATGCAGTTCGTTCATTTAAAACTTACAGTTGCTTGGCTTTTAGTATATTCACAGAGCTGTACAACCCTCACTACAGCAACTGTAGAACATTGTTACTTCAGAAAGAAACTGGACTGTGTAGACATTATCCATCACTTCTCCCATTTTCCCAGTTATTTTTTTATAACTGTTAATAAGGAACTTATTAACGTCACCTCAAAAATGTAGGAATACTGTACATTTTTAGGTGTTTCTCCTTTATACTGTTTGTTTATTTTATGTACTAAGAACTACTAGAACTAGTAGAATGCACATTCATTCTTCTGCTAAGAAATGCGTTTGTGAGGGAGCTTATTATTATTATTATTATTTTTGGACTTCTTATCCATTAACTTATCTGCTAAGAAATACATGATTTATTTGTAATGTATTATTAAAATACTTTTTAAAAAATAACTTGTTGGATACTCTAAGATTCTCTCATAAGGTGCTCCAGTGTTTTTTTATTTTATTTTTTATTTTTTATTTTTAATTTATTGTTCAGTTTATTAATTACATTGTTTCCCCTTTTTTTATCCCCCCATATCTCCCCTCCACCCTGTACCTATCCCACCCTCTACCCTCACCTCCCCCTCCCCAATGTCCTCTCCCATTGTTGCAAGATTTTTGTCCAATCTCTTGCTGTACTTCCCACAACCCTTTTCTCCCCAAGAATTGTCAGTCCATTCCCTCTCTATGTCCATGTTTCTGTTATAGTCACCAGTTTATCTTGTTCATCAGCCTATCAATTCACTTGAGTTTTATGTTCATTTGTTGATAGATGTGTATTTGTTGTTCATAATTTCTATTTTTACCTTTTTCTTCTTCCTCTTCTTAAAGAATATCTTTCAGCATTTCTTATAATACTGGTTTGGTGGTGATGAACTCCTTTAGCTTTTTCTTATCTGCGAAGCACTTTATCTGATCCTCAATTCTGAATGATAGCTTTGCTGGATAGAGTAATCTTGGTTGTAAATTCTTGCTCTTCATTATTTTGAATATTTCTTGCCACTCGCATCTAGCCTGCATCATTTCTGTTGAGAAATCCGCTGACAATCGTATGGGTGCTCCCCTGTAGGTAACCAACTGTTTTTCTCTTGCTGCTTTTAATATTCTCTCTTTATCTTTTGCTCTTGGCATTTTAATTATGATATGTCTTGGTGTGGTCCTCTTTAGATTCCTATATTTTGGGGTTCTGTGTACTTCTTGGGCTTTTAAGTCAGTTTCTTTCACCAGGTGGGGGAAGTTTTCAGTCACTATTTCTTCAAGTAGGTTTTCATTAACTTGTTCTCTCTCTTTTTCTGGCACCCCAATAATTCGGATGTTGGCATGCTTGAGGTTGTCCCAGAGGCCCCTTACGCTATCTTCAATTATCTGAATTCTTTTTGTTTCTTGCTTTTCCAGCTGAGTGGATTTTGCTTCTTTGTATTTCAAATTTTTGACTTGGTTCTTGTGGCCCTCTGGACTGCTTTTAGGACTTTGTGTATTATTTTTTATTTCAGTCTGTGTAAGCTTGATTTCTAGTTGGTTCTTTTTTTATCCGTGAGGGTCTGGTTCGTATCCTCAGAGGCCTTGTTCATTTCCTTGAGGGTCTCATTCATTTTCTTGAGGTTCTCATTCATTTCCTTGTAATTCTCATTCATTTGCTGGTTGGTCTTATTTATTTCCTGGTAATTCTCATTAAGTTGATCGGCCTTTTGTAGGAGCCTCTTGAAAAGCCTTATAACTGTGGTTTTGAACTCTATGTCTTGTCGTCTTTTCTCCTCCATTTCTTTCACACCTGATTTCTTTCCATGTCTCTGCATGGTGGCTGCTTTATGTGGTGGATATCTTCAAAGGGACAGTGGCTCAGCCTCCCCAGTTACCTGAAGTGGGTGCTCTTACTGCAATCCTTTATGGGTTGTATTCAGTATTTTTGAATTTAAACCCAGCTTTTTGTTGTTAGCCCTAGGAGGGTTTGACCTCCAGGCCAATTGGCTGTGAAGGGAGACTGTGTTCAGGTTGGATGGGCGGAGTCTCTGAGCTGCGCAGGTAGCGTCAGCGTCAGCTGCGTCCTATGCGTCGCTCGCGCGCGCGCGGGTCTCTGTTGGGTGGGGATCGCTGCAGACTCCTCCAAGAGAAAGCCGCTAGTCTCTTCCCCTTGCCAGACCACTCCGCCTTTCCCCAAATGTGCCTGCACACCAAAAGTCTAGCCCAGGATTGTAAAAATAAATGGTTTCCAGAACCAGGAGACAAGTTTCCAGGGGGCAAGTCACGGGTTTGAGCGACCCTTTCGCGGAAACCCGCAGTTCAGGAGCCTCTGCCTCGCCCCGCTTCCAGGGTGCGTCCCCCGACCTCGGCCGGACCTCGCCTGGCGCTGGGGGATCCAGACAGTGGGATGGATCTCACCTGGTGCTGGGAAATCCGGGCAGTGGGACGGGCGTTGCTGCTCCAGCCCCAGCCCGGGCGCGCGCGACCAGGACGGCTCCTAACCTGTTTCCGTCTGAAAGACTGTGCTCCCGCCGCTTCTGAGTCTCAGTGTCCCACCTCCACTCCAGTTAGTGGAGTTTTCATTCAGCCAGCTTTCTGGCGATTCTGGGTGCTGTCTGTTCTGCTGTTATGTTGTAGTTCCTAAATCGTTGCACGGGGCAGAACAATAGGTGTTCACCTATGCCGCCATCTTTGCTTCTCTCTTCCAGTGTTTTTTTAAATTTGATTTTATAATGAATATTCTTCAGCCCTGTACCAGTTTTAGCCTTTAAGCTCAGTATGTGTTTCTTGAGATTCAGAGTCTGGAACATCAATCAGATTTTTACATACTCTTGTTAATGATGATAGTGAGGTAACTACTGTGTAAGCACCTTACCATGTGCTAGCTCTACAGAGACTTATCACCTCTACTCTTCAGAGCCCTGTAATTTAGATGAGAAAAGGAAACTGAGGCCAAGAGCAGTTACATCACTTGTCCAAGGTCACTAAGTGTCAGAACTGGAATTTGAACTCAGATCTGTTCAGTTCCAGAAAGCCATGCTCCTCACCACTATGCTACATTGCTGCCAGTTTTCTAATAGTTATTAAGATCCTTTCATTGAGACGTACCTATGAAACTGTTAAAGTTTGATGCAGTATACGTGTGCTGTTTGCCGTCTCGAAATCCTTACTCTATTTGAGAAAAACAGGAAATGAAAAAAGTACAGTGACATGTTCACTGTAAAGAAGTGCTGAAGTGAGCAGAGCCTAAGGAAGATGGATTAGAGAAGTTTTATCTGCCTTCATGTTTCTGTTTATACTATGTCTGACAGTGGGGTGGAAAAATCCTTTTAGATTAAAAAAAAGAAAGTCCTGGGCCTTCAGATTATATAAAATTTTTGATAAATTAAGTTTAAAGGTATTGGCTTAGTATGTGACTCATCATATTTTTCCAACAGATAAAGAGTTCTATTTGTCTTTTACGAGGAAAAATCTATGATGCTCTAGATAACCGAACCCTAGCTACCTATAGCTATAAAGAAGCTTTGAAGCTCGATGTCTATTGTTTTGAAGCATTTGATCTTTTGACATCACACCACATGTTGACAGCCCAAGAAGGTTTGGAAATTCAGGTGTTTGTATGTTTAGCACAATTGATATTCTTTTTGTGTTTTCCCCCCTAAAATCTGTGAGTCAACAGCAGGCTCTGTACAGATTTAGATTTAAATAGACCTATTAACTGCCTTAGTGTCTTCAAATATGAAGTGCAATACAGAATACAATACTGGGCAGTTCCTGTTGCAGTCAAGTCTTTAGGGATTGTGATGTGATGAAACCGTGTTGTTGAGAATTGATTTGAGGTAATATAAACAAGATTTCAGTATCTGATTACATGGCTCTCAATCTGACTGCATTTTAAATTCCCAAGGAGCTTTAAAAACCTCAGTGTACAGGTCCCAGCTCCAGACCAGTTGAATCAGAATCTCCGGTGGGGAGGCTCTGGCATGGTTTAAGGGTTTCCAAATGATCCTAAGACACAATAAGGGCCAAGAACCATTGACCTAGAGCAGCGATTTTCAACCAGTGTGCCTGCCTCAAGAAAAATTCTAAAGTAATACCCATTTAGTCTTCTTCTCCCTTAGATTGTCAAATAAGAAAATGACAATAGCCAGCAAATACAATAGCCGTTTGGTGTAATGAATCAAAAATTACCTATTTTTTTTTCATATTGGAAAAAAATACTTTTATTGGGTGTGCTGCAGAATTTTAGTAGTTATTATATGTGCCATGAGATGAAAAGGTTGAAAATCACTGACCTAGAGCATCGGCAGTGATGTGAGGTGGATAAGCAAGGCAAACAGAGAGAAAATGGGGATGTTATGAGATTCAAACATATTTTAGCCTACTGCAGTGGTTCTCAAACAGGGTGATTTTGCCTCCTAGGGGACATTGAGCAGTATCTGGGGACATTTTTGATTGACATAACTTGGGGATAGGAAGGGAGGGAGGAGGTTGCTGCTGATTGCTAGTGGGTAGAGGCCAGAGATCATCCTGAATCTCCTATGGTACATAGGACAGGCAACACCACAGAGAATTGTCCACACAAGGTGCAGTAGTGCTGGGGTTGGGAAATGGCCTGGTGGTAGCATGGCTCTCCAGCTAGTCCTCATCACCTAGGCCTGAACCACTGTCTTAGCTTTCTCTAGTGCATTTTGATCTTGTCATTTTCTTTTTTAAGTTTGACTTATTTAGACCAAGAACTAAAAGAATATTATTCATTGCTGACTCTCACCATAAATATTGTGATGACATTATTTTTTTCTCAATTTTTTAAGAAAAAGAACTCCTTGAATCACTACCTCTTAATAAACTCTGTACTGAAGAACAGGAATTGCTACGTTTTCTATTTGAAAACAAATTAAAAAAGGTAAGTAAAAACACAGTGTTTGCATTATGTGAGTATCTTATTACTTTCATTCAATTTGGCCTCTATTTTACTAGGTAAATTTTTAGAAATTTTTATTAATCTAGCACATTTGCAAGAAGAGATTTAGATTTCTTAAAAAAGCTTCAAAAAATATGTCTTCCTCCCAGGGACTTCTTATACTAAAAGATTGAACTGTCAGATAAATGGAATGATGTTGCATGAAAATGAAGATTTTTTTCTTATGCATCCTGAACTTCTACTTTGTAAAATATTTTCTGTATGGAATTCTGTGATAAAATTAAGCTCATTGGGAGGAGTACTGATGGGTCTTGAAGTTAAAAATGTTTCCAGAGGCTCACACATGTCCTTATGTAAATCCTTGAAACACTTGGGTCAGATTGAGTCTGCTTTTTGACTTGGTATAACTCATTGAATTTACATTTACCTTCCTCTGTTTCAGTATAATAAACCGAGTGAAACTATCATCCCTGAGTCTGTAGATGGTTTGCAAGAGAATCTGGATGTAGTAGTATCTTTAGCTGAAAGACATTATTATAACTGTGATTTTAAAATGTGCTACAAGCTTACTTCTGTGTAAGTATATCTGCTTATTTTTGTTTAGGAACATTTCATCTAAGATATGCATGGGGCATGCTTTCTAAGTAATCTTGAACTAATTAATGGTAATTAAGTTGCCTTTACTAATTTGCAGAATACCAAAGAGGATTATTCCATTACCTGGGGAATATATATGCGCCCTCATTTCAGTCTTTGATAGTCTGCAAGTTTAAAAATACAATTCTAGCTAGTTTTATGAATCTCTTCTTTGTTAGAGACTAATGAAATCCAAGAGGTACTAGTGTTCAGTCAGGCTCATTGACTAGCCAACCCATCCTACAAGCTTTCCAGTGTACATAGTTCAAACTTGTCCTTTACTAAATCACACATACCTTTTTTAGTGGATCTTTATGGTTGCATAAATCCTTGAATTCACAAAAATTTTAATTGATAAATACTTGTATCTATTTTAAATTTCACATTGTTTTTGATTCTTCTAAATAATTAGACTACTTATTTAATGTTACAATTCCATTGATTTAAAGTAAATGTATGTGATATTTATTTTCATTCCAAATTGGAATTTTCCTTTTCACTTAAAACCTAATTAGAGGCCCAGTGCATGAAATTCATGCACCTTAGTCTGGCCTGCACCCTCTCCAATCTGGGACCCACTGGGATCAGGCCAAAATGGGCAGTCGGTCCTCCCTTTCACAATCCAGGACTGCTGACTCCCAACTGCTTGTCTGCCTGCTTGCATGATTGCCTCTAACTGCTTTGGCCTACCAGCCTGATTACCCCCTAACCACTCCCCTGCCTGCCTGATTGATGCCTCACTGCTCCCTTGCCAGCCCGATTGCCCCTACCTGCCCTCCCCTGCAGACCTGGTTTCCCAACTGCCCTCCTCTGCTGACATGATCACCCCCAACTGCCCTCCCTTGCAGGCCTGGTCCCCACCAACTGCCCTCCCTGCAAGCCTGGTCACCCCCAACTGCCCTCCTTTGCTGGCCATCTTGTGGTGGCTATCTTGTGTCTACATGGGGGCAGCCATCTTTGACCACATGGAGGTCCATCTTGTGTGTTGGAGTGATGGTCGATTTGCATATTATCTCTTTATTATATAGGATAATGTGTTAAGAAAGCAAAAACATGATTATAATCCCCAATATTGTACATAATGCTATAATGACTACTTAATCATAACTAATTATAATGAGTATTGTGCTGTTTCTGGGGTAGTAATGTGTTGCTTTAACTTTCAGAGTAATGGAAAAAGATCCTTTCCATGCAAATTGTTTACCTGTACATATAGGGACACTTGTGGAGCTGAATAAAGCAAATGGTAAGAATTTTTCTGTTAACTCTTTAAATTCTATTTCACAAGTCCTAGATAATTGAAGTCATAGGCTATAACATAATACAAGTAACAACTGGGAGAAGAAATGCTTATCAAAGAAACCAGTGGTCTATTCTGTTAACAGAACATTCTATTTCTTTATCCCTCCTTCCTGCTCCCTTGTCTCAAATGTAATTTGTGGTTTAAGTATTGAGTGGCAGTTCTGCCTTTTTTCTTTTTTTTCTGTAAAATTCTTAAGCAAACTGATACGGCAGAAGTCAATAACTTTTTAGAAGTTGGAAGCAGGCAGATTTTTTTGCTAAGGTTTTCCATATCTTAACATTTTAGAAATATTTAGTTGTGTTTGGACTGTATTTGCCTTTAAGTCTTTTAGGCTGAATAATGAGTCTGTTGAAAGAAAAAGCCAGTCATTCTAACTCCAAATCCCTGGCACTTCAAGTGTGGTCTGTGACCGACAGCATCATATCTCCTGGCAGCTTGTTGGAGATGCAGATGCTCCAGCTGCCCTGGTCTGATGAATTCAAGGCTGCGTGTAGGAAACACCATCCTGACATGCCAAGGACTCACATATTATTTAAGAGAAAATTATAAACTTGACAGTTTGGTCAACTGAAATGGAATTTAAGGAATTTAAGATGGAATTTAAAATGGTCCATGATAGGCCCCTGGAGTAAGAGACATGAGTTGTTAAGGTAGATAAGGTACTTTGAAATAATCTCTTAAGGACCATGAAGTGCTTTACTATGTGTTATTCTAATTTTCTAGTCACTCAGCAAGTGCTCTGCCTGCTTATAGGTTGGGCACCAGGTAAAGAATGGTGTCTGGGAGGTAAGGGGGAAGGTTTGAATAAAACAGCCATAGTATCCACCCCTTGGAGTTTCTGTATTTTATTGGGTAAATGAATTTTGATTCTAAAAAGAAAAATAAAGAATGAAATTATTGCTGTGAGAACATTTATATAATTGTGAAGAGTTTTGACTGGGAGAAAGTCATGTCTTAAAATTCTTTGATTTGGATAATTTTTTTCTTTTTTCCCCCTAATGTAGAACTTTTCTATCTTTCTCATAAATTGGTGGATCTATATCCTAGCAACCCTGTAAGTAAATATAAACAATTTTTTTCTTACACTGTTTTTTCTTACTTGAATTTAAAGAAAATGCTTAACTAGTATTTAGCTATATTTAAATATAACCAAATATGTTTTGAGGTGTTGGAGCAGAATCTCCTAGTACTTATGATAATAGAAGTGGCATTAACTTTCTCAACCCATGATGATATTTTTTTAGTGTATTGAAACAACTTAAAACAAATATCTTTATTTTTTATTATAGAAATTATATGTTTATTATTAAAAATACTCAACATGCAGAAAAATAAAATATTTTAAGTCAAAATCACACTCCCACCTCTCATAAGTAATGCTAGCAAATGCTTGGTAGCTTTCTCACGTTGCATACATAAGGTACCTTACTGGATTGTGCACTGATTTAAATCATCATGTTTTCCAAACTGCCGTGGATCAGAACTAAGACCTAGAAATTGAAAGTGGAACCAGAAACTGTGTCCTTAAAGACAGAGAAGTCAAGAATCAGGGCCTAAGTCTCAGTTTGCACCCTAGACCAGTATGAAAATAATTTATAAAGAGCAAAACTAGTGCAAGAGATGTCAGCTAGCAATATGGAACCAGAGGCAGGGAAGATTCATAATGCAGGTGAGAGGCCAGGACTCAGTGGGTTTGAAATTGGAAGTGTTCAGTAGCCTCGTCTTGTGTTCAGTGCTGCAGAAGTGATTGAAGGTCTCTTGAGGAAGGACTGTGAAGATTTGATTCTCTTCTAACTTGAACTAGATTATGGGATGGAACACCTAATCCACCCTTTGGCCTAATTTGCTAGATATTTTTAATTCAAAGTTCAGATCTTTGGTCATGGTAAATTTTGAACTTTGTAGGTTTCTTGGTTTGCAGTGGGATGCTATTATCTCATGGTTGGTCATAAGAATGAACATGCCAGAAGATATCTCAGGTATGAATTTATTGTCTTCCTCACTCTGTAATGAACCTGTAGAGAGATTTTTTGCTCATCTGCTTTAATGCAATAAATAGAAAGTATTTTAAAAGCAGTGTAAAAGAAAAAAATGTTTTCTTTGGCAGATTTAGTTCAGTTCCATTAGTTGTATACCTTGCTTTTATATGATGTCATGAGGGAGATGAAAGTAATCAGTGGTGTAGACCTTGTTCTCAAGGAACTTGTAACATATTTAAGTTTTTATTTATAAATGAGAAATGTGAAATAGTACAGAACTTTATAAAATAGTTTGAAAGGTTCTGTTTTTCATTTACAGAGACACTATTAACTGCTTACTTTTAGAATGTCTTTTATTAATAGTTGTGAAGTTACATAAAACTTTTGAGATTAGGATCAGTAAAAGTGACTATAAAACAGAATTCTTGGCATAGTGAACTGGTTTATATAAGGACCTGCTGTGGTTTCAGTTTAAGGAATTCCATGCAGCCCAATCAAGCTACTTAACCAGTATTATTCAATTATTCAAGTACAGGAAAATGTCTGTAAAGAATTAATTACTAAAGATTAAAAATATAATGATACTTGTGATATCCTCCATGTAAACAAAATAGAAAGTGGACCTAAGGGAAAACGTGTGAACTTTGGACACTGACTTGAATTCTCATCCAAGTTCCATCATTTGCTAGCCACAGTCCCTTGGGAAAGTTAATTTCTCTATTTTTTTTTTTTTTCTAAAAGTGGAAATGATAAAATAGTTGTATCCCTAGATTTTTTGAAAAATTAATAAGTTGACATGACAGGATCTTGCACTAGGAAGAAAATAGGAAGAGCTCTCTGGTTAGTTGTGTAAAGTATTTTAGAAAACCTTGCTTGTGCTCTTTCCTGGAGTAAGAAGATGATGTGTGTTGTCATTATTCTTTGAGCTATGCTTCTTTGAATTAATGTGCTTATTCAGTGCTGGACTCTACATGAAACAGGAAACATTTGGATGACAGAAAACTTAGAAAATAAAATGCTGGGAAGTGTGAATCTCATCCTTTATATTTTCCATATTTTTGCTTTATTTCCTGTTTTGAGTCACCAATGGGCCACTGATTGAAGACTGACCGTTTAAGACTATCTAGTCCAGTTCTTGGAACCACAGTAAATCTCCTAGCACCTTCTATAGGATATCAGTCTTCCAGCCTCAGTATACTTGTCTTTAAAATATAAATAATAATTTATCTTGCAAGTTATTAGGATTAGATGACTCATATAAGGCATCTATCATATTGCCTGGCACAAAACAGGCCCTAAATGGTTGCTGCTACCACCATTTACCTACTTGGTTGTGAAGTGAAGCTCCTGGATTAAGTAATATTTATAAATTTTATACAGAATGCTAATGAGTTCAACTATAGTACCTAAAAAGTGTGGACCTCTCCTAAAAATTCTTAAAATTTTGCTTGTACTAGTAAATATTCTTTTATCCTATATAATAAAAGGGTAATATGCAAATCAACCAAACGGCAGAACCACTAGTCACTGTGATGTGCACTAACCACCAGGGCAGACGTTCAACACAGGAGCTACATTCTGGTGGTCAATGGGCTCCCATAGGGGGAGCACCGCTCAGACAAGCCTAGAGCCAGGCTCACGGCTGGCGAGTACAGTGGCGAGCCTCTCGCGCCTCTGTGGTGGTGTGTTAAGGATGTCTGGGAGCGGGCCTAAGCTGTCAGTTGAACATTCCCTGAGGGCTCCTGGACTGTGAGAAGGCACAGGCTGAGCTGAGGGATACCTTCTCCCCCTCACCCCCTTGCACACACGCCCCCTCCCAGTGCACAAATCTCATGCATCGGGCTCTAGTTTCAAGTAAATTAACACAAATGTTACAACAGTGCTTCATGTATTGACAATTCATTTAATTTGAATGTCCTTAAAACCATCAGCTTACATAAAATTAACAGTTTAAGAATAAATATTATGTTAATTGTATGAAGTTTCTTATTTTAGTAAAGCTACGACACTTGAGAAGACCTACGGGCCTGCGTGGATAGCATATGGACATTCATTTGCAGTTGAGAGTGAACATGACCAAGCAATGGCTGCTTACTTCACAGCAGCTCAGCTGATGAAAGGGTATGGCAGAGAAAATCTATCAAATTGCATGGATGAATTTTTTTACTAACAAAATGAAATTTCTATTATTATCACTGTCATTTAGTAAACTAAAGAAAATATCTTACTTGCATGTAGCTACTAGCTTGTGATCATATAATAACTATGGAAATTGAGGGAGGAAGAAGCTGGTGTAATGATTGTTGCCTAGCAGTTTTATTTAACCAGTACAAAAGGGAACTAGGAAATTAGGCTAAGGGAATAAATGAGGAAGGAAACTCTCTTTAACATGCTCATTCATTAATGAAAGTATTCATAAGCAAAATTATTTATATTCTGTTTATGTCCAAAAGGTATTTGATGTGGCTTAATGGTAGTGTAGGACTATATTTGCCAATGTTCTAGATTGAAATTGACACTAAATATACTTTACATGAGATTAGGGTCACTAATATAATAGATAAGTTATGTAAGTGTACCCTAAGAGTGTGATAACTTTGGGAGAGTCAAGTATTGCTATTTACTTCTATTGGCTCTTTTTGGACTCAAAATTAGTCATACCTTGCAGCGTTCTTTCCGTGTTCGCTGTTGTCTGCCTCCATCTCTGGAGAGATGGTGGGAGTGGATGGTTCAGAGGTCTGGGCTGGAATCAGACTGCTTGGTGATCTCAGTGAGTTATTTACCCTCTTGAAAATAGGAGTAACAGCAATACTCACCCTTAGGCTTACAGTGAGGAGTAATTGAGATAATACCAGTTAAAGACTTAGGACAGTGTCTGCCATGTAGAAAGAACCCTGATAAAAGTTAGCTACTTTAATTTGTTTGCTTATATTCAGAAGCAGGATCACATATTTATCTGTTTTGAATTTCATCTTGTTAGGTTTGATTGACCTTTTTAGACTATCAGACTTCTTTTGGTACCCAGTTTGCATCAAATTACTATGATCCTCAGGTGTGTGGGTTTTTTTTAAGTTATATTAAATTTGATACATGACTTTTAAATCTAACTAGTCATCCATGAAAACATTTAAAGGAGATAGCTCCCTAACTGTTTGTTTGCTTAGGCTGCCATAACAAAATATCACAGATTGGATTACTTAAACAATAGAAATTCATTTTCTCACAGTTCTAAAGACTGGAAAGTATAACGCCCAGGTGCTGATAAGCGCTCTCTTCCTTACTTGTAGATGGCTGCCTTCTCACTATGTCTTCACATAGTGGAGAGAGAGCTGTAGTGTCTCTTCATTATATAAAGGTACCAGCATTACGATCTGATGATCTTATTTAACCAATACAGTCATATTGGGTTGTTTGGTCTTAACATATTAATTTTGGGAAGGATAAATAATTTACTGAGTTGTTTCTTATTAGCACATACTAGGGTCTGCTATTTATGTTGTGTTTTTTTTTTTAACTCTGGGTTCTCTAAAACCCAGAATAGTTATTATGTGTTGTTACTTGCTAGCTAAGAATAAAAACCAGTGATAACTAATGATGTGATTAGTACTTTTAATGTTCCCCAATTTAGGCAAATTTTATTTTTATTTATTTTATTTTATTTTTTAAATATATTTTATTGATTTTTTACAGAGCGGAAGAGAGAGGGATAGAAAGTCAGAAATATCGATGAGAGAGAAACATCGATCAGCTGCCTCCCGCACTCCCCCCCCACTAGGGATGTGCCCACAGCCAAGGTACATGCCCTTGACCGGAATCGAACCTGGGACCCTTCAGTCCGCAGTCCGACACTCTATCCACTGAGCCAAACCGGTCTTGGCTATTTTTTTTTAATATATATATCTTATTGATTTTTTACAGAAAGGAAGGGAGAGGGATAGAGAGCCAGAAACATCGATGAGAGAGAAACACCCATCAGCTGCCTCCTGCACCCCCCTCACTGGCGATGTACAAGGTACATGCCCTTGACTGGAATTGAACCTGGGACCCTTCAGTCCAAAGGCCGATGCTCTATCCACTGAGCCAAACTGGTCTCGGCAATTTAGGCACATTTTAATTAAATTTTCAAATCAGCTTCTCAAGATAAGCATTACTTTGTTTTACTTTCCTATCAAAATAGTGTTGCATTCTCTTAATCTTCCCTGTGTTTGGGTAAATGAAATGGTATAAATATTTTAAAATGTCCTTTATGATTTCTTTTTGAGCCATTAGTTATTTGAGAGTATGTTATTTAATTTCCACATATTTTTGAATCCCAAATTTCCTTCTGTTATGATTTCTAATTTAATTCCATTGTGGTTGGAGAACATACTTACTGTGATTTTACTACTTTTAAGTTTATTGAGGCTTGTTCCATGGCCTGACATGGCCTATTCTAGAGAATGATCCAGGTGCCCTTAAGAACTCTCCTTTGTCGGTGCAGTGTTCTATAGCTGTCCTCTAGGTCTAATTGGGTTATGGTGTTGTCGGTGCAGCATTCTATAGCTATCCTCTAGGTCTAATTGGGTTATGGTGTTGTAGGTGCAGTGTTCTATAGCTGTCCTCTAAGTCTAATTGGGTTATGGTGTTGTCGGTGCAGCATTCTATAGCTATCCTCTAGGTCTAATTGGGTTATGGTGTTGTAGGTGCAGTGTTCTATAGCTATCCTCTAGGTCTACTTGGGTTATGGTGTTGTAGGTGCAGTATTCTATAGCTGTCCTTTAGGTCTAATTGGGCTATGGTGTTGTTCACATCTTTGATTTCCATGTTGATTGTCTGCCATCATTGTAAGAGGGGTACTGAAGTATCCAATTATTATTTTTGAATTGTCTGTTTTCCCCTCTAATTCTGGCAGTTTTTGCTACAAGTCCTAGTATATTGGGTCATGCATTGTCTCTAATAATAAATTTTGTTATAAGTGTACTTCGATGTTAGTATAGTCATATCAGCTCTCCTTTGTTACTGTTTGCATGGTATATATTTTTCCACCTTTTTACTTTCAACCTATTGTGTCAACAACTTCGTCTCTTGGCAGCAGCAGGGCCAGACCTGGTAGTGATAGCGGCAACAGTGGTCTGACCCCTCCTCCTTTCGCTCCCTGGTAGTTTGCCCTTTCCCCTCAGTCAACAATGAAGAGGATAAAGGATCCAGAATACACTGCCCCTATAAAAAACAAAAACAAAAACAAAAACAAAACAAAACAAACAAACAAAAAAAACAGGAGAAAAGAGTTGCAGAACTTACCCTGAACCTCAGCTCTACTAGTATGTCCGATGATGAACCTCCCTTCTCTGTCAATCATGCAGCAAAAGTATCTACTACAAGCCTGGCAGCGAGACCAAGGGGAAGCAACGCAGCTCTCTTTTGATGATGCATCCAAAGCAGATTCTATTGTGGAGGGAACTTTTTCCCGCTGTCCCATGTATAACAGTGTCTCCCAGAAGCCAAATGGGCTTCAGGAAAGTGAAGGATTAGGTAAATACAGTCAGCGTAGGAAGGATATTGTTGAGGCCTCTAATCAGAAAGGCTTGGGTCTGACGTTGCAAGGCTGTGACCAGAAGTTGAATCTGGACTGGCAACATAAGCCAGAGCCTAGTGCCTATGAGCAGGTGTCATGGTTTCCAGAATGTACCACTGAAATTCCTAACACTGAGGAAATGAGTTGGGGATGGTTGTGGGTAAGAGAAAGATGATTATTGAAGATGGAACAGTTTTGTGGGGAAGACCTGCTTCACAATGAAATATAGAGTAAGAGTGTGTTTGATGTCCTGGATAGGGAGGAGATGCAGCAAGCTCAGACCTGGGCCAGCCCCTATGAGACGATCCAGAGAGTCTTCCTAAATAGAGTGGCAATGAAGATGGCTAATATGGATTTTGTAGTTGGTCAAATTTTTACAAATCCAAGGGACTCTTGTGGGAAACCACTGGTGAAGGACTGGGAAGCTGAGCTTCTGTACTTTGCTGACGTCTGTGTAGGCCCAGATGGCTTCACAGAGTATGTACTGTGGAGGAAGAAGTGGCACGCAAAGAGCTTTGGAATGACTCTGCAGGGCCGGAATGACTTTGAGCTGGAGGACTTCTACTCAGCTTCCAGTGAACTCTGAACCTTACTATGGTGAGGGTGGGATTGATGGAGATGAGATATCACCCACCCAGAGAACTTCACTGCTTTTAGGAATTTTTTTTCGGATAACACAGATCGCAAGCATGTCCACTTTTTGGTGGCCGATGGGGATTTCCCTGTGGTGGGACAGGAGGACCTACAAGAGATCTTCAGCAAGCAGCTGCTGCTCTGTCAGCTCCTCATGGCACTTTCTGTGTTCGGACAGGAGGCTACTTCATCTATAAAACCTTTGACCTGTTCAAACCATTCAGCATGGGGCTCATTTACTTATTGTGCTGTTGATTTGAATGAGTATGTCTCTTTAAGCTGATTACCAGCCATCCTGTCAACTCAAAGAGGTATGTGGTGTGCAAGTGCCTGAAGGTGGGCATAGATGACAGGATTACCTCTTCTCTGTCAATATAAACTCAGCCAGCTGCAGAACACCGATTCTCATGTCAACCTTATGGTTCCCTTGGCAGTGATCAAGGGAGACCATGAATTTTTTGACTACATGATACAGTCCAGTGAGAGCCACTGTAGTCTGCAGATCAAAGTTCTGGCCAAAAATCTATGCCTTTGTTCAAGACGTGACCCTGAGACTCGGCAGGCAGAGATCTGGAAACAGTGCCTTCATCATTGGGGAATTCACACCAGGCTTGAATTGCTCCTACTTCCTCAAACCCCAAATCTAAGTTCTTTGAGCTAATCCAGGGCACTGAGATTGACATCTTCAGCTGTAAGCCCACGTTGCTCACCTCCAAAACCTTGAAGAAGATCTGTCCAGTGCTCGACTACTGCTGCTTGGTGACTGGCAGTGATCAGAAGTTACTCCTCAGCCTGGGGGAGTCATAGATCTACATGTGGGATGGCCACCAAACAGACTGCTGGGTCAAGCTGGACCTGAAGACAGAGCTACCCTGGGACACTTTGCTTGCTGTGGAGATTGTCCATGAGCTGAAAGGGGAGGGGAAGGCCCAGTGGAAGATTAATGCAATCCACAACCGTGATGTCCTTCCTCGTGCTAAATGGCAGTGATGTGCGGGAGCAACACCCTAACCAGTGAATTCAACTCGCTGAGAATTTTGTGAAAGCTGTTTCTGAGCCTAGTTGGCCTGACATGAATCCCATCAGGATGAAAGGTGTATAGGCTGGAAGAAATGGAGACGATTTTTAGCAGGTTGGAGATGAAAATCATTAAGAGTTCTAGTGGCAAACTGAAGCTCAGCTACACAGGATGGAACAACCAGTACTTTGTGCTCATTGTTAGGATAGTGAATGAGCCATGGACTATGGTATTCAGCAAAAGCTTTAAAAGGAAGTTCTTCAACAAGAAAGGCCTCTACCTATGAGCTCCCTATAGATGCCATTGCCCCATTTCACATCTGCTACTATGACCAGCTCCTCCGGGAATGGGGAGATGGCATTCGTACACATGACTTCCAGAAGCCCCAGGACCCAGACAAGCTGTCCAAGAAGGATGTCCTCTCATATCCAGACTCATATCCAGACACAGCGCCTGAGGGCCTGGGGACACCTGCTCCTGCTGAATACAGTTGTTCAGAGTCGGTGCTTTACCTAGGCCCTACAGTACTGGTTCCTTCCCCGTCTTGAAAGGGACACGGGAGTACAGTGATTGCAGCCTGGCCATGGTGGGGGGGCGGATAGTCTCCTCTCCATCTCCCCTGAAGAACTCAGGGGCCTTCAGAGGACACTCACATGTTCCTTCTGGAATACCTTTTAGACTTCCCTTCTCAGAGACCTGCCTGGGAATTTTCTCCTTTGCCAGGACTCAGCCTGAAAGAGCTGCTCCTACAGGGTGTGTGGGCTCAGGGCCCAGGGCATGTGGGGCTAGTGGAGGATGTGTCAGCAAGCAGCAGGGCTTTAGCTCTGCTGTTGTCTCCTGTATCCTGTAGACTCACTTTTCTGAGTTCTCTGCACTGCCCTAAGGGCGGCCATGCCTCAGCTTTGCCCAACTTTTTACTGTGCCAGCTCTGAGTGGGTGAAGGTCCACTGTCATGAGCTGGCCAGGAGCAGCTGCTGTATAAATCAAGGTTTTGTTTCTTTGAACTTGCTCTGTTTTGATGCCAAGTTTGGAGAATTTTCTTGTCTCCCCACTGTCTTGGTCTTCCCTGGAATTCTTCTCAGCCTAGACCTCTGATAGTCCTGCAGACTGGGAAGGGAGGTATGTGGGCTCACATCCTTGACACCACATCAGGATGCAGGTAGCACTGTCTTTTGCTGATGAGGATGAGGAAGCACCCTCGAAGCCCTGCCTTTTTCTATGCCACAGCAGTAGTGGCCCCACTGCAACAGAGGGTTCCCCTGGGATGGGGTGGCACCCAGCCCTCTGGCAAGCATGACATCTTCATTTTCCACAGCTACCTTGCTACTCTTGACCTCCTTATCTTCCCCAATAAAGGACAGTCACTTTTTTTTTTTTAATCCTCACCCAAGAATATTTTTCCATTGATTTTTAGAGGGAAAGACAGAGAAATATCAATGTGAGAAAAACACACCGATTGGTTGCCTCCTGCATGAGCCTTGGACCAGGGAGGAGCCTGCAACCGAGGTCCATGCCCTTGACCAGAATTGAACTCAGGACCCTTCAGTCCATGGGTTGATTCACTGAGCCAAACTGGCTAGGGCAAGGGCAGTCACTTTTGTCATTTTTTATCACTCTGTTTCTTCTATGTGGTGGCTGAGGGGGAAGAGGGGAAACTGGGCATGGGTTTTGGGTGGGGAAGGTACTAGTGGTTGTTTTTAATGGGAAATACCTGTCAGAGACATTCATACAGGTGCCTTAAGCTCCATCTCTGTGCTAGGCTGGTTTCCTTGAAGATAGGGCACTGAGGCTCCCTGTGTGGTTGGTTGGAATTGGCTCCACCTGGGGATTAGTGTCTCCAGCATCCACGGCTTGGCAGCAGCACTGCTAAAATGCTGTATTTCCACCTAGTTCAGGGTATATCACTGTGTCTTGCAAAATCTTGAATCATTAAAGATAAACATATCCTATCTAATAAGTAGGGAATATGTTAATTGACCTTCACACTCTCACAAGATACCAGTGCCCACAGCTAAGAAAGAGGGAATATGCTAAATGACTGCCACGCCTTCAGAAGATGGCGGCGCCCAGTCCCCTCAGCCCTGCCTAATCCAGCCTCAGTTCCACAGTCCCCTCAACCTTACTGGGGGGCGGCAAGCACCATGAGCCTCATCCAGCTAGAGTCCCCCAATCCCCTCAGCCCCACAGAGGAAGGCAGTTGGGGATTATCATACCAGCAGGGGAGCAGTTAGGCATCGATCAGGCCAGCAGGGGAGCGGTTTGGAGGTATCAGGCTGACAGGCAGAGTAGGTTAGGGGTGATCAGGCAGGCAGGCAGGAGAGTGGTTAGGAGCCAGCAGTCCTGGATTGTGAGAGGGATGTCTGACTGCTGGTTTAGGCCTGCTAGCTCCTAACTGCTTGCCTAATTGCCCCTAACCGCTTCTGCCTGCCAGCCTGATCACCTCCTAACTGCAGGGATTGGGCCTAAACCAGCAGTCGCATATCCCCTCCCACCCCTGAACAATTTTCATTCACTAGGCCTCTAGTTTTAAAAATAAATAAAATAAAGTTTGTCTCTTGTGAACAACATATAGTTAGATTGTGATTTTATTTACTATTCTGCCAATTTCTTGTCTTTTATATATTTATTCATAATATAATTACTGATAAGATAGGGTTTGTTTGCCATTTTGCTCTTTTTTTATGTCTTCTGTCTTTTTTTGTTCTTCTGTTTGCCATTATTGCCTTCTTTTGTGTTATAAATTTGGTAATGTACCATTTTAATTCCCTTTTATAATTTTGAGGAATTTTTGTGTGTGCATGTGGTTATCTTGGGGACTATAAGTAACATTTTAATACAATCTTGTTTGGATTAATAACAACTAGGGTGCTTTCCAACACCAACAACCAATTCTCTGATTCTCCAGACACCAAATGGGTCCTTCAAGTCAATTCATTTCTCAAACTGATTATCCAGAGTAAGTGCACATGTTAAGGGTTTAGTCCTACAAGACTGCCCCTCCCCACTTCAGGTGCCAATCACCAGGCCAGTGGTACTTCTGACTGGCTACAAATCAGATACATATCCCTGTGTGTTCCCTTACAGACACCTCATTCCCTGATTTCCTTTTAAGTTTTTGGCCAACTTCTTGTTTGCCTCAACTGGTATGGCTGCCTCAGGTTAGTATTAAACAGTTACCACTGATAGTTTCGACAACTGCCCTGGGGAGTGAGCTTATCTCACTGAGTTGGCTATGAGTCAGGTCAAAGAAAATCAAACTATGAATGGGGGTTTTCCTGGGAGCTGACAGATGGGTCAATTAGTGACAATTCTCTGTGGCACATCTCAGGATCTCCAAGCTCATTCTCCAGTGGCTACAGGGCTGCTGATTTTCTAGTCTTCTGTGGAGCTGAGAAAAGGGAGAAAGGAAAGGGACAAGTTAAAACATCATAAAATCTGTTTTTCTTGCTGAGATTCAGCTGTTTCTCTAGACTAAACACTCCTCAGATTGTTGTAAGCCTTTGGTTAATTTCCAAAGTTCCAAAAAGGTTTATTTTGATGATTTTTGGCAATGCTTTTGTTGCTCTCATGAAGAAGTAGATTGTATTCTGCCATTTCAGAAATACTTCCTCCAGGTAAAAACTTTTAAAGCATTCTTTGTGACCTTTCTGTAGAACATAGAATCTTGACTCATGATTCTAGATTTGATCCAAAACACATACCAACCATTCAGTCAGTATTGTTGGCATTCTTAGTTCCATCTGCAGAGAAAAATTATGTTTTGCTCGCTTTAATGTAATCATTGGACTTTGTACCTAAAACTTTCTCAGAGGATATGAAAAATGGACTAGACATGACATAATTCAGAATTCTTTGAAGTGGCACTGATAATAACTGTTATATACTGGAATTTGCATAGGAAGAACCATTTAAGTTGGAAAGTCAGAAGCAGCTTCATGAAGGGAAGCAGAACTTCAGCACAGTCATGAAGGATGTATGGTATTGAGTCCATAAGGAGGAAGACGGTCTAGAATAGGGCCATGACATTAGCATAGTGTAGGAAAACAATCAGCGTAGACCGGTTTTTCTGCTTTAGAGGATTTGGGGTGTTTACTGTAGAATAATGAGATATAAAATTGCTGAAAGGTTCCGGAAGTGGCAGCTGATTAGTCTAAAAGCCCATTTGACATTTTTTAAATATTCGTAAACGACATTTTAAAAAGAAGTAAATGCTCTGTTTTTGCCTTTATTAAATTATTTTGCAGACAGGTTTTGAAGTCAATAAATTAATTTCTACTAAATTATTGTTTTTGGTGTTGACTATATGAAATTTTCCAATATTTTTAGGTGTCATTTGCCAATGCTCTATATTGGATTAGAGTATGGATTAACCAATAACTCAAAATTGGCTGAGAGATTCTTTGGCCAGGCTCTAAGCATTGCACCAGAAGATCCTTTTGTTATGCATGAAGTTGGCGTGGTTGCATTTCAAAATGGAGAGTAAGTACTGAAAGGCCAAAAGCTCTTCTGGAACCTCAATCAGGAGAGTGACTCTTTAGTAGATTTGTAAAAGAGTACTCTTTAGTCGAGAAGGGGATGTACAGTTAAAAAAAAAAAAAGTAGAAAGTGTTATCTTGGATTTCTTTAAAAATGCTAAACCCCCAGTTTGGTCCCCTTTGATGTGGGCTATTACAAGTTCCTAAGTTGTCAACTCACTTGAGCCCTGCCCAGTGGCCTGGGCACTGCAGACTCCTCAGTCATCTCTTGTTGATTAGGAGTTGGAGTCATGCATTTGAGAAACATTTTCTACAATTTTGAAATGAAAATATTTTCTGTTTAGCTTCCAGTTAACCCCAAAATTAAGGTAATTAGAATGGTCTAACCTGAGTTTCCTGGTCAATTCAGGCATTAACTGTAGCCTTGACTATTTATAAAATAAGTAATTCAATGTCATTCTCAAAGAGAAAAATATCTACAGCCCTTTGCATTTAATTATACATGAATTTAAAACAGTAAATTAGTGCTACTGTAATGGTTTGTTGTGGCATGTGTGTATTCTAAAAATTGAATTGTCTAGTATTTATAAAAGAAAGTTTGGAGATTTAAAAATAATGTATAATAATATTTTAATATACAGTCAACTCATTTTTAACCCCAAAGTCAATCAAGGTGCTTTCACATTGTGTGGGCATGTACGTGTTCCCAGCTAAGGTCAAACAAATGATGTTTTGCCTTCTTATTTCCACTTTCCTACTGTTGAACAAGTGTTCTTTTTTACATTCAATTTTGTGACATGTTTTTGTGCTTTTTGTTGCTAATTTCACTGTTTAAAATGGTCCCCACGTATAGTGCTGAAATCTGTCTAGTGTTCCTAAGCACAGGAAGGCTGTGTTGTGCCTTGCAGAAAGTACATTTGTTAGATAAACTTTGTTAAGGCATAAGTTACAGTGCCTTCAGTTCAGTGTTAATGAAGCAACAATATATGTTAAATTAGGCATCACTAAGCACAAGCATATATAAAACAGGTTATAGGTTGAACATTTGGTGAAAATGTGAGCAGATGTTTGGAAACCTAAGCCCTGTATTTCCACTGGGAGCAGCGGTTCTGACTGCACTAACGCAGTGTGCACGGTGACTAGAGAACACAGACAATAATGAGAACTGACTGTATCTCCTAACACATTGAACTCCAGTGATATCAATGCCATAAGTTAATCATTTATTACGATTATCATTACAAGTAGTACATAGTAATGTCCTTTTTACAGAGCTTTACCTTATTTCATTTTTATGTTACTAAAAAGAGATTCAAATTTTTCTTAAAATGCTTATTAAGTTTGCTAACTTTGAGTAATCTGTAATCTTTTTTCCTTTTATTTTAGATGGAAAACAGCAGAAAAATGGTTTCTTGATGCTTTGGAAAAAATTAAAGCAATTGGGAATGAGGTATTTTATGTAATATCTGTAAATAAACACATTTGTAAGTATGTTTACTGTTGAATGAGGAAAATAATATAGACAATTTGTCTTGCCTAGAAAAAAGTAGCTTAATACTTACCATATTATAACCTAATATTTATCATGACAATTGTCAGGCAATCAACTGTTTTACTACATGGTACAAAATGAATTTATTTCTAATTGAGAGGAGGGCAGGTGTTGAGTGTGTCTCTAGTTTTGATATGTGGGAGTAATCAGAATATATTTGATTATTATTTGATACAAGGAATGTGTGATGATTACTGGAAACTGGTGGGTACTGCAGCATGTAACATAATATGTCCTTCTCTAGCACCCCAAAGGAGCCCCATCTTTGATTAATAGTTAAATACAGCAGTTTATCCCACTCAAATAGGGCTAAGTGTCATTCAAATTCAACCCTATCGTTTTTCCTTAAACTTATACTTAACATATGTTTAGACTATTAACTATCTGAAAAATTTACTAGGTTCTATTGTATGAAAGATGGACCTCATGAATTTGCACTCATAAATTAACTTTGCATCTAGCATGGATGTGTATATATATTATTTTAAGATAATAACAGTTTTAGATATTGTAAACTTCTGTAGATAAGCAATTTGCATATTGCTACTCTCTGGTTCCTGGATCTTTTTACTTGTACTTGTTTGGTTTTACTCTGTTCTGTTTGCCACTTGCCAGTTACAATCTGTTTCTGTTTGGGCATACTTGCCCAGAGTCCACATCTTCTTTGGTCGTAGTTCCTTCTTGCTGAGACAGATACAGGTCCCTTGGGCTTCCTGTCAGGTGGCAGTTCACCTCTCCCCATAGACACAGGTTTTTTGTTTTTGTTTTTGTCTCTTGTCATGTGAACTTAAAAACACTGTATTTCTGTGTGGTTGCACATGTATGTATAAACAGGTTCTTCCACAGCACAGTCTTGGATGGACTGGATAATACATGTGTTTTTGTTAATATAGGGTTGCTACTTAGCACCTTGCCAGTTTTTATACAATTGAATACCTTAGGACCTTGATACTCAAACTGGACCAGCTGTATCAGCATTACCTAGGAGCTCATTAAAAATGCAGAATCTCAGATCTACTGAATCCAAATCTGCAATTTTAGCAAGATCCTCAGGTGATTTCTCAGGCATAGAAAAATTTGAGATGCACTGTCTTAAATGACACTTAAAATTTAAACTATATTCTTTGATGATCAGAGGGCATTTTAGGAGTCTACAGAAATGTGAAGTAATGATTTTAAGTACAAAAGCACAATACTATTAAACTATCACAATGTCCATTAAAAAGTTACATGAAAAGGGGGAAATATTGTTTGACTTTAGTTGATCAACTGCTAAAAATGTTAAAATAGCCACAGGAAAGCAGTCATGCCTGAGAAGCCCAAAGGGGTCCTAGCTGGTTTGACTCAGTGGATAGTGTCAGCCTGCAGACTGAAGGGTCCCAGGTTGATTTCGATCAAGGGCACATACCTCAGTTGCAGACTCATAGGAAGCAGCCAATCTATGATGTGTCTCACATCAGTGTTTCTCTCTCTTTGTCTCTCCCTCTCCCTTCCACTCTCTCTAAAAAATCAATAGAAAAATATTCCCGAGTGAGGATATTTTCAGTAGTAGTTAAAGAAGAAGAAGAAAAAGAATTACAAAGGGTTTATTTTCATTCAATTAATCTGTACCTCCCAGTACCAGACTCAGAAGAGTAAGAGAGAGTGGCTCAGATATGTGTATTCTTTTAATTCAGACTTATTTAATGCATATTGACTGTGTCCTAAGTTCTGAGCTAGGCATTGGGAGGCAATAAGGAATTGGTTTGATATTTCCTGCCCTCAGCTCTATTGGGGAATGCCGATAAGTAAATTGTCAATAATACAGAATACAAAAAGGCTCTGATTGAGGAAGCAAAGGAATCCACATAGAGGGGCAGTTAACCCAAATTTGGGGGTAAGTCAAGAAGGCATGGATACAACATCATATACCTCAGTCCTGAAGGATGATTGATGTTAATCAGGCAAAGTAAGGAGAAGGATATTTTAGGAATAGGGAATGGTGTGTGCAAATTTGGAGCTAATTTAGTATGGCTTGGATTTTGAGTTCACAGAGAATGTCAAGAAATGGGGCAGAAGCTGTTAAGGGCCTTGAAGGTGATGTTAAATAATGTCTGCATCTTATCCTGAGAAGGTGGGACAACAAAATGTTTAAGAAGGGCAGCATGGTCAGACTTGTCTGATTGGGGCCCAGACAAGACTTTTTCATGAGCGGCTGTAATTATACCAAGAAGTCTGATAAGCAAGCCTTGGTGATTCCTGG
Organism: Antrozous pallidus; assembly: GCA_027563665.1. Classification (NCBI taxonomy): domain Eukaryota; kingdom Metazoa; phylum Chordata; class Mammalia; order Chiroptera; family Vespertilionidae; genus Antrozous; species Antrozous pallidus. The sequence goes on from CM050519.1 coordinate 74,281,248, forward strand.
AGAAGTCAGGTATGACATGCATGCCATGTACTGTGTCAGGGCACTCAGGTAGGGGTGAGGTTAGGGAGCTGGCATAGCAAAAGAGAGACAATAAGAGTTTAGCATGTGGCTCATTGAATTTGAAGTGCTTGTGAGATGTCTAAGTAGAAATATTTAGTAGGCAGAATGAAAGCGCTGGGCTGGAGATATAAAATTTGAATTTCTTCAACATAGATGGGTCCTATGACAAAATTGTGCTAATAAAATAATGTTCTGCCCTAACCGGTTTGGCTCAGTGGATGGAGTGTTTACCTGCAGACTGAAGGATCCAGGGTTCAATTCCAATCATGGGCATGTATCTTGGTTGCAGGAACATCCCCAGTGACATCTGTGTAGGGGGCAACTAATAGATGTTTCTATCTCATCGATGTTTCTAGCTCTCTGTCCCTCTCCCTTCCTCTCTGTAAAAAAATCAATAAAATATGTTTAAAAAATAATAATAATGTTCTCAGGGCCCTGGCCAGGACATATATAAGAATCAAACAGTGAATGCATAGATGGGTGGAACAACAAATCAATGTTTCTCTTTCTCTCTGCCTTCCTTTCTCTCCAAAAATCAATCAATAATTTCTTTTTAAAATATGTGTGGATTTTTTAAATTGTTTTTAAAGAGAGAGGGAGAGAAAGAGAGTAACATCGATGTGAGAGAGAAACAACAAGAGGTTGCCTCCAACCCCCACTCCTTGCCTGGGGACCAAATCCCCAAGGACCAAACCCGAAACCTGAGCATGTGCCCTGATTAGAAATCAAACTGGCGACCTCTTGGTGCATGGGATGATGCTCTACCAACTGAGCCACACCAAAAAGAGAGAGAAGTAAATATGTAAGTAAAATAATTATATCCTCAGGAAGTCTCATTAGTAGTAAAGAAAGATGAAAAAAACAGCACATACTTCTGCTTACTACTGTGCAAGCACCAGGAGAAAGTGCAGCTCACATAGATGTGTGAAATAATGCAGTGCAGACAGGTCAGGCTGAAAAGTGACGTCTGTAAGTGATGGGTTTGATGTTGCTGTGTTTCAGGTAACTGTTGACAAATGGGAACCTTTGTTGAACAATTTGGGACATGTCTGCAGAAAACTTAAGTAAGTGAAGTATTTTCAGAAATATTCTTGTGACTAAAAGTGCACTTAATTTTGTGTAGCCTTTCCATATTTTTATTTTATGAGATACTCCATTTTTCTTATACGTGGCTACTCAAATATAACAAGCATCAAATAGTTGTTTTTGTTGTCACTAATTTATAGTAATATATAACTTTTAGTAATATATCAATAATTATCATTTTTGTTTTCTTAGATTAAGTACATTGTAATATTCAAAATTAATTTGTAAGAATTAGGATAGTATAAAACCATGTCTATATTCTAGCTCACTGTTTTCCACTTGATAACAGTTTTGTGGTGTGAGAAACAAAAGGCAGTTGAAAAATAGATTCTTGGGTTAAATGAGTTTGGTAGATGCTAGGTTACTCAAAATTTAATGGGTTTTTCTATTTCAGGATTTCTTGGGAGTCTTTACTATGTGTTACGAGCTGCAATATTTTCCAAACTTTATTGAGCACAAAACCTTTTTTTCAGAAAAGATTTTACAGGGGAAGTATTCCAGAGAACTTTTGAAAATGTTCTTCCAAGTAACTCCTTTTGACCCTAAAGCAAACCTCTTGAGTTGCCTTTCACCACCTCTGATGGAGTAAGTTTGATTCACATAAAGAGGCCTTGTGTGATAGGGCACAGGCCCAAATGTCAAAGGTTAGGTGCTGGCTCCAGTCTCCTACTAAGCATCTAGAGGAATGCAGTGATACCCCTCAGGAGTACCCTCAACTGGCTGAACGAGCAGGCAGGAAAGTACGTGTCAAGGAGATGTTAACATTCACAAAAGTGGATATGAAGTACTGTTATCAGTTAACAGTCTAGACCAGTGGTCAGCGAACTCATTAGTCAACAGAGCCAAATATCAACAGTACAAGGGTTGAAATTTTTTTTGAGAGTCAAAATTTTTAAATTTAAACTTCTTCTAACGCCACTTCTTCAAAATAGACTCGCCCAGGCCGTGGTATTTTGTGGAAGAGCCACACTCAAGGAGCCAAAGAGCCACATATGGCTCACGAGCCACGGTTTGCCGACCACTGGTCTAGACTATTATTCTGGTCTAGGAAAGTGTTTCTTATGTTTTTAATAGGTATTCTCATCTTAAACTTAAAATTTACTACTCTTACTGTACCCACTAATTGTTTTCTTCCTTTCTTCCCATTTTCCTCCCCTCCCGGACTCCCTCTCTCTCTTCTGTCACAGAAAGTATGCTGAGGCATTGGATTATCACCGTCAGGCATTGGTGTTAATTCCGCAAAATGCATCCACCTATTCTGCCATAGGGTATATCCATAGTCTGATGGGGAACTTTGAAAATGCTGTGGACTATTTCCATACCGTATGTCTGTTGTTTATACCTAATTTTAAATTTGGTTAACATTTACCACTTAAAAAAAAAAAAGATCTCTTCTAGGCAATGTTTTGTTACTTTGCCATTTTAAAATTCTTTAGGTGACTTTGTATTTTATTCTTTGCAGAGAAAAGTATGTTGTGCATTATTTAAGTTAGAAACAAATGTGAGACTTGTCTTTTATGTGCAGTGAGATATAGTACTGCCCAATCTATATCTGTTGTCTGTCAGTCAGCTCAATCTGAGGTGAGTGTTATTCTAGGCAGGGAGCTTGTGTTGCACAGTGAGAACCCTTTGGGAATTCTAATGGGTTTTTACTCCATTTATGACTTATAATTAATTTCCTTAGATCACTTAAACATATGAACAAAACAATCTGCATTTATTACAAGGAAAGAAATTCTCCTTAATCCATATGCTGTGCTTCATCAAATATCAGATACCGTTAATAAGCACATTGGCCACAAAAATAAAACAAACACTGCCACTTTAACATAATTATTTCTTGTCAGCTGTTTTGTACTTTAAAAATGCTTTATTGGATATATTAGGATATAGATTTTTTTTCAGGGATCACTCAAGTACCTACATAAAAATAAAATATAGGTGAAATAAATAGTTAAGCCATTCAGTTCTTCACATCCAGAGTCTGGTTCTTCTAAATCACTTTTGTACCGGTGATAACCCTGTTTTCCCAAAGTAGTGTCTTGGTGCCAGCACACACCCTGCTATTGACTCAGGTCCCTTCTCCAGGGGTGGGGAACCTCTTTTCTGCCAAAGACCATTTGAATATTTAAAACATTATTCGTGGGCCAACAGAACTATCAACTTAAAAATTATCCTGCTGTATTTGGTCAAACATTTAATTGACTCACCCCTAATGCCTTAGCAGGGCCAGAACAAATTATTTTGCTGGCCTTATATGGCCTGCAGGGGTGTTCCCCACCCTGTTAGCCGAAGACATTGACTCTGCAAATTTTATGCTGCCATAAAGTGTCAACAGAAAGTTTTAGGCAACAGCTATAAATCATGTATCTTCTGTGTCTCCCCTCACAGGGTTTGTGGTCTAGTGCCATTAACTTGGCCACCAAATCACAGGACACCCTCATCACAGCTGTGTCCAGGTGACAGCAGTAGTGAGAAACCACCAGTTGGAGGACATCCCAAGTTCAGAAATGTTAGAATGTGGCTCTCCAAATAACAGTATTTGGAGAAAGATAAAGAATGAGATAATGCAATGTTTCAAAGATAAATTCATGAGTGATAGATTCATAACTGATGTTAAAGGGTTGGTTAGAGATTTTCAGGTGAGATGATGTCCTAAAGGTGCCACTGTGTAATCAAAATAGTAATCTAGTCAGAAGTGTGGACTAAGCAAGTTTTCTAGTTTGTGTGATTTTCAAATATATATATTTGAATATTGTTTAATTTATTTATCTTCTGTGGTTTAACACAAAATCTTGGAAGGCTCCATGTGGACATAAAGTTTTAAAAATTTTTTTGGAGGAGAGGGATTTTAAACGTAAAAAAAATACAGAGAATACTGTAATGACCCTTCACGGACCCATCACCCCATTCAACAATCATTAACTCATGGCTTCTTTTGTTTTAGCTGTATAACCTCCCTCTATGAGATTCCATGGAGTATATTAAAATCAGTTGAGCAAGAATATTTTAAAATAAAAGAGAAGAAAATATATTTTGTTGTAATAACCATACTGAATCTTTTCTGGCAGGCCCTTGGTCTTAGGCGAGATGATACATTTTCTGTTACAATGCTTGGTCATTGCATTGAAATGTACATTGGTGATTCTGAAGCTTATATTGGTAAGATTACAATTATTATTATTGACTAGAGGCCTGATGCACAAAATTCGTGCACCGGGGGGTGGGGGATGTACCTTAGCCCAGCCTGTACCCTCTCCAATCTGGGACCCCTCGAGGGATGTCTGATTGCCCGTTTAGGCCCAATCCTGGTAGGGCAATTGGACATCCTTCTCAAAATCCAGGACTGCTGGCTCCAAACTGCTCATCTGCCTGCCTCCTGATTGCCCCTAACAGCTTCTGCCTGCCAGCCTGATCACTCCCTAACCACTACCCTGCCAGCCTAATTGATGTCTAACTGCTCCGCTGGCAGCCTATTTGCCCCCAATTTCCCTCCTCTGCTGGCCTGGTCACTCCTAACTGCCCTCCCAACAGCCCCCCCCTGCTGGCCTGATCGCCCACAACTGCCCTACCTTGCAGGGCCTGGAACCTCCCAACGACTTTCCCCTGCTGGCCATCTTGTGGTGGCCATCTTGTGTCCACATGGGGGCAAGATCTTTGACCACATGGGGGCAGCCCTCTTGTGTGTTTGAGTGATGGTTAATCTGCAAATTACTATTCTATTAGGATAGAAGCCTGGTGCATGGGTGGGGGCCAGCTGGTTTGCCCTGGGGGTTCCCTTGGGGTGAGGGACAGCCTGGGCGAGGGGCCTGTGGAGGTTTGCAGGCCAGCCACGCCCCCCAGTGACCCAAGCTGAGGCCCTGGTATCTGGGATTAATTTATGTCTATAATTGAAACTTTGTAGCCTGGAGCGGAGCCAAGCCTTCTGCTTGCTCTGGGCTGGCAGCCATTTCTGTTTGAAACTTTGTAGCCTAGAGTGGAGGCCTGGGCCGGCAATAGTAGGCGGAAAGCTTGGCTTTCTTTGTTGCTGGGGAAACCCAAGCCTTCCTCCTGCTCTCAGTGGCAGCAGCCATCTTGGTTGGGGTTTATTTGCATAATCTTCTCCTGATTGTCTGGTGGATGTGACTGTGGGTGTGGCTTGTGGGTGTGGCAAAGATTTGGTCAAATTTGCATATTACTCTTTTATTAGATAGGATGTCATATTCCATTTTTTAGCTTGTTATATATCTCTGTTTAGGTTTCTGAAAATTTTGTGTGAGATTCTAGATTTATTTTTCCCACCATTCTGACTACATTAATATTAAGAAACTCACTTTTTTTTGTTGTTAGTGCAATGCTGTGAGAATTAATGACTCATTAAATATTCACTGAGTTTAAAGTTGGGTATTTGCTATATGCAAAATACTATTACAGAATATGTGCAAAACCCTGTGATATGTAAGAATTAATCTAATTGCATAATGCAAAAATCTTAGAGACATTTTTCTAAGAAAGGGCTCTGGCCTTAATATTTTATAATGTAGGATATAGCGTATTTACATTTTAGTAGAATTTTTTTTAAAATATATTTTATTGATATTTTTACAGAGAAGAAGGGAGAGGGATAGAAAGTCAGAAACATCGATGAGAGAGAAACATCGATCAGCTGCCTCTTGCACACTCCCTACTGGGGATGTGCCCGCAGCCAAGATACATGCCCTTGACCGGAATCGAACCCAGGACCTTTCAGTCCGAAGGCTGACACTCTACCACTGAGCCAAACCAGTTTTGGCCATTTTAGTAGAATATTAAGTTGGCTTCCATTCACATTACAGTGCTCGTAATTCTTTTAAGTTATTTCTTAATGACAAGTCATAAATTTGGATGGAATTGTAAAGAGGGTTCAGTGAGGTTAAATCTTGAGATGTGGACTTTGAAGTAGGAAAATATTTTTTTAATAGAAATAAAATCATAGAGGGAAAAATGTTATATTGGGCTTCAATACAATTAAGATCTATTTGTAAAAAAAACGAATATTAGGAAAGTGGAAAGGCATGTGATATACTGAGAGAAGTTATTCATAATACATAGACTTGTCAAAGAACTTGTGTCTAGAACAAAAAAATTCTACAAATCGGTAAGAAAAAAATAAAAAAATGAATCGAAAAGAGGCAAAATACTTGAACAGGAGCTTCACCAAAGAGAATATGTCTTTATAGTTACAAAGCAAATTAAGATGCTTAATATCTTACTTACTAGGGAAATGAAATTAAAACCATAATGAGATAACAGTTCCCATCTGCCAGAATGGCTAAAAATTAGAAAACTCATAGTACCCAGTGTCGGTATAGTGTTGATACGGTACAACTGGAACTCTTATATGCAATTTATTATCAAGAGGGTTATAAACAGATGAAACTGTTTAACATATCTACTAAAGTTGAATAGGCCTATTATATCAGTTATCTGTTGCTGCTTAACAAACCACCCCAATAAAAAAATATTATTTTTTCAAAGTTCTTTGGGTTGGTTGTTGGCTCTTGATGGTCTCATTCAGTTATGCATCTATGGTCAGCAGGCACTTGGCAGGGCTGATGATCTGAGATGGCTTCATGCACAGGTGGGGGCCTCAGCTGACACTGCTGAGCCTCTCCGTGGTCTTTTATCCCACGGTTCTTTATAGCATGATTGTCTCAGGGTTTTAAAGGACAAGAGGTAAAATTCCAGCCTTCTTTAAAGCCGGAAGTTACACAAAATCACTTCCATCACATTCTCTTCATCAAAAGGAATCATGTGATTTAAGTGCAGCATCAACCTGGGAGGGGGTATCAAGAGTGGCAAAGTATCAGGAGGTGTGACTTATTAGGGCACTACTGACCTTATAATGTAGTGTTCTACTCCCAAGTATATGCCCAACAGAAACAAGGGCCTCAGTAAGCCCAAGTTCACACACAAGATTATTCTTAGCTTTATTCTTAATGGCATCTAACTGGAAATAACCAAATGTCTACCAATAGGAGAATGGAGGAATAAATTATAGTATACTCATACAAAAGAATACTATACAATTAAAATTAAAAGGACTAACTACTGAATCATGTTGTAAGATAGATGAATCTCACAGAATTTGACTAAAAACTGATTAATTTTATTTATATGAAGATTAGTAATAAGCAAAACTAATCAATGATGATGGAAACATCAGAGCAGTGATTACTTCTGGCTTGGAAAGGGAAGTATTCATTGGAAGCAGCATGTGAGGTGGTTTTCTTGGAGTCAGCAGTGTTCTATTTGGGTTTGGTGGTGATTATATGGGCTTATACATGTGTGAGAATACATCCAGCTGTGCACACTTTGTGGTTTGTAGGTTATGGTTCAGTTTATTAAAGTTAAAAAAGGAAAAAAAGAAGCTTGACCTCTGGCAGCCTGAAGAACCTAGGTTGAAATCTCAGTTTTGCCACTCAGTAGCCCTGTGAATTTAGGGCACTTCTGAGCATGTTTTTTCATTTGACCAAGTTGTGAGGCTTACATACAAAATTCTTATACAGCTAAGTGATGTCTGGAGATACAATACTAAGATAGATATTTTGCCCGTCTTCACAAAGATAATGATTTTACAGAAAAGGTTTCCAAGTCTACCATTTACTACACTTAGAAGTCTCCTCTGTGATATGTCCTGTACTACTTATTTTATTGAGGTATAAGTGACATGTAACATATAAGTTTCAGCTCTACAACATAATAATTCAATATTTGTATGTATTGCAAAATGAGCACCACAATAAGTCTAGTTAACATGACGCTGTAACAGTTTTTTTCTTATGCTGAAATTCTTAAGATCTACCCTACCCTCTTAGCAACTTTCAAATATGCGATACAATATTATTAACTACTAGAGGCCCGGTGCACGATATTTGTGCACTCGGGGATGGGGCAAAGAGGGAATCTTTCAGCCTGGACTGTGCCCTCTTGCTGTCCAGGAGCCCTCAGGGGATGTCTGACTGACAGCTTAGGCCCGCTTCCCTGGGGGAGCCATCTCTTGGACATCCTTAGCACTGTAATGGATGTGGGAAAGGCTCCTGCCACCACTGCTGCACTTGCTGGCTATGAGCCTGGCTTCTGGCTGAACAGAATTCCCCCTATGGGAGCACATTGACCATGAAGGGAAGCTCCTATGTTGAACATCTGCCCCCTGCACATCATAGCAAGTGGTTGAGTGGCCTTAGCATATTATTAGCATACTAGTGGCCCATTGCATGAAATTTGTGCACAGGGTGGGGGGTGTCCCTCAGCCCGGTTTGCTTTCTATCCAATCTTGAACCCCTGTGGGATTGGGCCTAAACCAGCAGTTGAACATCATTCTCTCAATCTGGGACCTCTGGCTCCTAATTGCTCACCTGCCTGTCTGCCCAATCGCCCCTAACTGCCTCTGCCTGCCTGCCTAATTGCCCCTATCCCCTCTGCCTGACTGCCTGATCTCCCCTAAATGCCCTCCCCTGCCAGCCTGATCTCGCCCCCAACTGCCCTCCCCTGCTGGCCTGTTGCCCTCAATTGCCCTTCCATACCAGCCTGATCTTGCCACCAATTGCCCTCCCCTGCAGGTCTGATCTCATCCCCAACTGCCCACCCCTGCCGGCCTGGTTGCCCCCAACTGCCTCTGCCTTTACCCCCACCACTGTAGCTTTTTCCAGAAGGAAGTCAGACGTATGGAAGATGGCCAGTTGACCCGGTCTAATTAGCGTATTACCCTTTTGTTAGTATAGATTACACTTTGATTGGTTGAATGGATGACTGGACACTTAGCATATTGGGCTTTTATTATATAGGATAGTCACCATGATGTACAAAATAGTATAAAATTAAAATATATTTTTAGAAGGCTTATATGTCATTATCAAAACACCTATTAGTTTGTACTATGTAAAATTGTCATATTTTTATGTCAGAAGCGATTGAACCTCATACATCTGTTAAAAGTCCTGTTTTCATTCTAAAGATTTTGATATGTGGAAAATATATTTCCCTTCACTGTGGTTTTTATATGCATAAGACTTGTATCTATCCCAATACCAAAACACCAACAGGCAGTTCTCACTTATCAGCCAAGAAAAAATTGCCCAGGGGTACCTTTCATTATGTAAATGGTTTTGGGAATGGGATGGCTGGATCTTGAAATTGCATGTACTTCTAGAAGTCTTCCCAGTTGTCTCTCGTGATAATAAAAAAAGGAGGAAAATGATTGCAACATTTTTTCCTTCTGAGCTTTACTTGTAGTCTTAAAAGTACCATTTGACTTAAATGATAGAGACTTGTTATGTAATAATGGAAACGACAGTAATGGAAATGACAGTGAAATGATGGAATTTCTTATTTTGTTCTTATTATGATGTTTCTTTTTAGGAGCAGACATTAAAGACAAATTAAAATGTTATGACTTCGATGTGCATACAATGAAGACATTAAAAAACATTATTTCACCTCCGTGGGATTTCAGGGAATTTGAAGTAGAAAAACCAACTACAGAAGAAACAGGGCTTACACCACTGGAAACCTCAAGGAAAACTCCAGATTCCCGGCCTTCTTTGGAAGAAACCTTTGAAATCGAAATGAATGAAAGTGACATGATGCTAGAGACATCTATGTCAGACCACAGTACGTGATTCCCAAGTGGGTCCTGATTTTGTTTTGTCCCAGCGTAGAGATGTCAGTCAGTGTTCCTCATGTCCGTGTCATGTCTTAAGAATTTCCCATTTGTTACCATGAATGCAGACTATACGTCTACATTTAGAAACAGAGACCTGCCTTCAGAGACTGCAGAGCACACCTTTGCAGCAGATACTTTCTGATCCTACAAAATAATTATACATAATGGAATAAAGAAGGTAACGCATCTATTATGTCCTTTTTTTTATTTTTCAATAAACTTTTATTTTGGACTAATTTTCCATTTAAAGAAAAACTGCAGACAGTACAGAGAGCTATAAACCCTTCACTAGCTTTCCATTGTTAACATTTACATTACCATGGAACCTTTATCATAACTAAAAACCTTCATTTTTACGTTTTTAGTAACTAAACTCCAGGCTTTCTTTGTATTTCCCCAGTTTTTGCATTGATGTCCTCTTTCTGGGACAGCATCCCATCCAGGGGCCACACTATGTAGTTGTCCTGTCTCTTAGGCTCTTCTTAACTCAGACAGTATCTCAGACATCTATTGTCGTTCCTGACATGGAGAGTTTTGAAGAGGACTGGTCAGATATTTGAGTTTGTTTCGTATATTTCTTATGATTGGACTGGAATTATGGACTTAGGGAAAAAATACCACAGGTATAAAGTACCTTTCTTATCACATCATGATTGGGGTACACAATATCAACTTATCACTGACATTAACCTTTATCACTTGGTTATGATGCTGTCTGCCAAGCTTTTCTACTGTAAAATTACTGTTTTTCCCTTTCCATACTCTATTTTTTAGAAGCAATCACTAAGTCCAGGCGATCCACAGTGGGACCAGGGGGTTTAAGCTCTACCCCCTGGAAGAGGGGGTATATCTGCACATATTATTTGGAATTCTGTAATGAAAATTTATTTCTTCTCATTTATTAAGTCATTTACCAGTATGGACTAATGTAAGTGTATTTTATATTTTAGGTTATGATCCTCTGCAGTATTTATTGTGCCTTTAATTACTTCAGCTTTGGTCTTTGGTAACTCTTTCATTCAGCTTAGCTCCTGTGATATGTCCCATCCAAACCCACAACCTTGGCAAATCAGGATGCTCTAACCAACTGAACTACCTGGCCAGGGCTACACACCAACACTTTTTATCTTAATCTAAATGCATCCCAGATATTTCTGCCTTCTCAATGTAGAAATACAATGGCTAAGGCAGAAAAAATATCCTATATAATAAAGATGTAATATGCAAATTGACTGTCACACAAGATGGCCACTCCCATGTGGTTACAAGATGGCCAGCAGGGAAGGGCATTTAGGGACAACCAGGCCAACAAGGGAGGGCAGTTGGGAGGACCAGGCCTGCAGGGGAGGGCAGTTGGGGGTGATTGGGCTGGCAGGGGAGCAGTTAGGCGTTGATTGGACTGGCAGGGGAGTTGTTAGGGGGTGATCAGGCTGGCAACAGAAGCTATTAGGGGCAGTAAGACAGGCAGGCAAGCAGTTGGGAGTCAGCAGTCCTGGATTGTGAGAGGGATGTCCCACAGGGATCAGAACTAAACTGGCAGTCGGGCATCCTCCGAGAGGTCCCAGACAGGGGGCAGGCTGGGCTGAGGGACCCCCCACTCCAGTGCGTGAATTTTCACGCACCAGGCCTTTAGTCCAATATAATAAAAAGCTAATATGCAAATTGACCAAACGCCAGAACAACTGGTGGTTATGACATTCACTGACCACCAGGGGACAGACTCTCAACTCTGCCAGTGCTAAGGATGACTGACAAAAGGTTTAGGTCCGCTCCCCATAGGCTTCTGGACTGTGAGAGGGAGTAGGCTGGCTGAGGGACCCTCCTGAGTGCACAATTTTCATGCACTGGGCGTCTAGTATATAATACATAAGACAAAAAAATACTAGATCTTATTTTATGAGGCCCCCCACCAATAAGTCTTTCTATAAATGATGAATCTGAGCACTGTAATGAGGCAGCCAGGTCCCGTTGTCTATTTCAGCTCATCACATAGAATGACATTTTAATGCAATGATGCACTTAGAAACCATAACCTGCCTTCTATTTAGACTCAAATAGTGTGTTTTGAGTTTTTCTTCCTTTTTTTTTTGCATTAAATATATTTTTATTTCAGAGAGGGAGGGAGAGAGAGAAACATCAATGATGAGAGAAAACCGTTGATTGGCTGTCTCCTGCATTCCCCATACTAGGGTTCAAGCCTGCAATCCAGGCATATGCCCTTGTTCTGGGACCCTTCAGTCCATAGGCCGAAGTTCTATCCACTGAGCCAAGCCAGCTAGGGCTTGACTTGAGTTTTTCTTTTTAATGGATTTTCTATCTTTCAGGCATCATATGTGCCTGCCTTTATGCCTCCCCTTCTCTTTAGCTGAGGTCAGAAATTCAAATGACTGAACTTAATATAATCATTTTAAAAATAAAAATGAAGATACTTTTTAAACATTTAGTTTGCCTTAATCTAAATTCATTTCAGATATTTCTTCATTTAGTTTCTTCATTGTTCATCTATGATTTTTTATATTTCTGGAAAAGCAAACTCCTGAGAGTGACCATTACCACATTGACTTTAAGACACAAAGGCAAAAGCTTAAATATATTTGACAGCTGCTTTTCAGATCAGCAACAATTTAATACCAATATTTAGACTTGAATGTATCGAAAAGGTAATGTGTAATTGTACTGTCAGGTATTATGTTACTACCCAGTTCTCTAGTATCTCATGATGATGCATAGTTTCCTAAAACATCCTTATTGCCAACTTTAAAGTGACCACTGTCATCTTCAAAAGAAAATGGGAGTGATATGGTCTCCAGCTACTGTAAGCCACTATCATCCCACCAATTAGACTCTGCACCCAGTAAAACATAGCCTTTCCTACGACAGACATTTACCCCAGGACTACATTTATGGGTGGAGTATTCAATTAAGCCAGCGATTTTCAACCTTTTTCATCAAGTGATACAAACTAATTACTAATATACTGTGGCACACCAAAAAATATATTATTTTGTTGATCTGACAAAAAGTAGGTATAATTTTGATTGATTTACAAAATAATAATAATAATGATAGTATCTACACTTTTTTGCTCCAAAGTTACTTTTAAAAAAATCAGATGTCTATCCTATGTAATAAAGAGGGAATATGCAAATTGACTATCACTGCGCTACAAAGATGGCTGTGCCCATAGCCACAAGATAGCGGCCCCCAGTCCTCTCAGCCCCACCAGAGTCCCCCATTCCCGGGTTGGGGGGAGGGCGCTGAGAGCGGGCAGCATGAGTGGCCTGGCAGAATGCTTGCTTCGTCGCCACACTGACAAGGCAAGCATTCTACCCCGGCCGCGAAGGGCCTCTGGGCAACAGAAACAGAGCAGCTAGGGGCGGGGGTTAGGGGAACACTTGTATCATCGCACTGGTGATGAAGCAACTGTTCCACACCCGGCCGTGGAGGGCCTCTATCCAGAGAGGGCAGTCGGGGGCCGTGGAGGGCCTCTATCCAGGGAGGGCAGTCGGGGGCCGTGGAGGGCCTCTGTCCAGAGAGGGCAGTCGGGGGCCATGAGGCCGGCCGGGGAGGGCAGTTGGGGGCTGTGAGGCTGGCCAGGGAGGGCAGTTGGGGGCTGTGAGGCTGGCCGGGGAGGGCAGTTGGAGGCAAGCAGGCTGGCAGGCAGAGTGGTTAGGTGTGATCGGTCAGGCAGGCAGATGAGTGGTTAGGAGCCAGTAGTCCCCGATTGAGAGATAGATGCCCGACTGCTGGTTTAGGCCCGATCCCACAGGGACATCCTCTGAGGGGTCTCAGATTGGAAAGGGTGCAAGCCAGGCTGAGGGACCTCTCCCTTCACGAATTTCATGCACCAGGCCTCCAGTACTTGTATAAAAGGATTTCAGGTACCAAGAATTAACGAATCAGATGCAATCATATGGAACGTGACCAATAAGATGAAATTCTATTATGTGACATATATTTATGGTTCAAGATAGGGCATTCACACTGGATAGCTATTTTTTTTTTTTTTTTTTTTAGCTGTTGTCATTTTTTTTATTTATTTGATAATCTAAGAGAAAGAAGGTCAGTGCCCCTGACTAAATAGTCAGGTATTGCATGTTTTATAAATTCTTGCAGCACACCTTTTGAAAATCACTGAGTTAAGCAAAAGCAAAGTTACTGTATTCATGCTGATATTTTGAGTTGATTTATTACTGCTTTGTTTTGGATATATTTATCTGCATATGTAAAATAGAATATTTAACAGGGTGGGTATATCTTTACATTATAAAGATTTATTTTCATATAAAATCATAAACTATTTTACCAGTATATTTCATTTACTATATCTTGACACATTGTATTATTAGATTTTATTTAAAGAATAATTTCAGCAGACAAACCTGAACTCTAAAATCTGTCAGTTTTGTTCATTTCCCAGAACTTTGGGATAATAGGCAGTACAGAATTAGAGGGGTCTTTTAAAATTTAAAGTGGTGCATGTTACTTGGGGGGAGGGGGGCATTTGGACATTTCGCTGGCTGGATTGTCAAGAAATACACATCCAACAAACACATGAGTGCTTTTAAGTGCCATATACAGGCCTGAGGTGGACATATAGAGTTCAATAAAGACATTAATTCCTGCTGCTTAAGTAAAGGTACAGTTTTAGGTTGTAAGGAGTGTCCTCTAAGCATTATAGGACACTACAGGACAATGTAGTAACTAGGTAACGGAGGTCTGTTCAAGATTCTGGGGCATCTCAAATGAATCGACCTTGGCTGGGAAGGCATTTGGTTGGGCTGAGAGGGCTTCATATAACATAAGCCATGACTTCCTAGTAGTGGAGGCAAAATATGGACACAAGAAACATAAGGCATTGTTCATGATTATGCCTATTGAGAAGTTGAGGACGAGATCTTTTCTCCATTTGATAATTTTGGTGTTATTTGGCAGAGTAATAAAAAAAAAACTCCCTTGGAGCAAGAACACTTCAATAAGAATAGATGTGAAGTGTGAGACTTAGGATCCTTTTTATTATTACCTCTACCTAGAAATCTCACTACAGAGCTAAAATTAAATACTGCTAGATGATTATTTAATCTGAATTATAGTTAGAAATTAGAGAGAGAAAACCTACAAGTAGTATTTTAAAAGACAGTCGAAATATATGTTCTGTAAAGACTTTGAAACATTCAAGTTTTTCAAATGAATGTTTTTTACAATTTTCACCATCAGCCCCCTCTGCCCTACCTCCCACTCACTATAAAAAGATTATTTCTGGCAACCATATTTTCCTTCTTTATATCACAGATAAAGCCATCAGAACTTCTAATCAGCATAACGAGGATTTCTATACTGACTTTATGTGATATAAAAAAGGACACTGGATCTAGTTTGTGCAATTTTACCGATAGGTATGTTTTTAATAGTATACCTTTACACTTTATAATACATTGAAAACAGCTCCTGGCCCCTTTGTGGAGTTTTAGAGAACTCACTTTTGGGACTGCTTTTTAAACCTTTTGGCCCACTAATATACATTGAATGGCCAGATTGTTATTATCTCTGAACGTATAATAATCTGGCCACTCAGTGTATATGCTTTATAATAAAAGGCTAATATGCAAGTTGTCCCCTCGACTAAGAGTTCAACCAGCAGGCAGGCAGGCTGGCTAACTGCCCATGTCCCCTCCCCTGGCCAGGCTGGCCAGACTTCACCCATGCATGAATTCATGGATCAGACCTCTAATACACACACACACACACACACACACACACACACACACACACATTGAGTGGCCAGATTATTATGCGTTCAGAGATCATAATAATGTGGCCACTCAGTGTATTTCCACTGGGACTGGCTTGCAGCAAACCTGGATTTACTTCCAGTGTCGGCCCTTGATCTCTTAATGCCTCAATTTCTCCATCCTCTAATTTCCTTTTTACTTGTACTTGAAATTCTTGGGCAAAAGGTACTATGAATTAAAGCATAGCCAACATGTTTAAAGAAAAAAAATGAGAAAACGATGAAAAAGCATTGCATTTTAAAATGAAGAACTTCCATGTATAAATTATACTAACCAAATGTTAATGCCTGTATATTTGTAAAATAAAAATATACAAATGTGAACCTGGCCTGGTTGCTGTCCTAATAATTGAGAGCCCCCCAAAAGTTGAGTAAAAACTACATTTGAAAACCTTATGACTTGTTTTGTGAATGTCGTGGGTCTGAACTATTAGTTACTCTAATCAAGCCAGAACCACCATCCAGACAGGGGTCAATGTTGACACCTGAACTCTAGATAAGGCCAGCTAAAATGAATTTTTTATGCCAGCCAATTCGTGCTCTCTCCTCTATGCATTTCCGTATAGAAAAGCCACCGATTTGTACTGTTTGTCAGTTGATTCATTTTTCTTAAATAGAATTGTTCTCTGGTGAAACTTTCAGATTTCCTTTGAAAAGGGGGGGTGGGATGGGGGATAGCTGTCAATCGTTTAGTTAGCACGTGTATGTAACGTTTAGCCAAAGGGCCGGCTCTTCTCCTTGGGAAACAGTGCAGCCCTGCTGAGACCAACAATTTGAATTTCAAGACAGCCCTCTGGTCCTCAGTGTCCTGGCGACTACAGACAAGCTACGCTAGTGATGATGAACCTATGACACGCGTGTCAGCATTGACACACGAAGCCATTTTTGATGACACGTGGCCACATGTGGTCCTATACAGAGAAGAATGAGGCCGTATGCCAAAAAGGATGAAACATTTGCTGTAGTGTAGACACTCTAAATTTTCAAGCGAGATGTAGAAACTAAAACTTTTTACTTAATTAGTTTTAGTAAACTAAAACTAATACTTAAAAGTATTTTCCTCGAGTAGCAGAATATTTTGAGAAGGCCAGTGCAGCTGTACAAAATGAAATGGAACCCTGGCATATAAAGTATCAGCATGTTTTAGACTCATTACTTGACCAGTTCAGTGATAGATTTAATCAATTTAGAAGCCTAGAACAGACCATAAAAATAATTAAGTATCCTGATGTAGTAGTTTACAGGAGTTTGGAATTAAATGGTTTCCAATGGATGCAAATTGATGATTTGGAGATGCAACTTGCAGAATTTCAAGACAGCATCTGGGCTCAGGTGTTTGTCAACTTGAGGTCCAAACTTAAGAATCTGGAAAGGTGCCGCTCGGAGAATCAAGAGGAGTGCCACTATGAACAGGAAATTTGGAGTGCCCCGAACCGATTACCAGACTCTTTTAGCACCCTGAAAAATATAGCAATGACTTTACTCACAATTTTTCCCTCTATGTATTTTTGTGAGACCTTATTCTCAGTGTTAAATAATATCAACAACAACAAAAGAAACAGATTTACAGATAAGTTAGTAGTGCTTGCTTGGGCTTGAAGTGTACAAAATACCAACCTTCAATTGAAGGTTTAGCCAATGAAATTCAGCAACAAAAAAAAGTCAGTAATAGGCAGGTTAGTTCAAGAATTCCCCCTCCCCCTCACTTATCTGAGTTCACGACACCCCACACAAGTTAAATGATATCAAGACCAACAAAAGAAACCGACTGACAGATTAATAAAGAAGTCATTAAGCAGGTAAGTTAAATAATTATTTTTGGTTTATTAAATAGTTATATATTATAATTATACATTTTTGTTATTTAAACTATAAATATTGCAAAATTATGTTTTTTCTCTGTAAGTGACACACCACCCGAGTTATACTCTGTTTTTTGGTGAATTTTGACACACCAAGCTCAAAAGGTTGCCCATCACTGCCTTAGAGCTACATGGAGGGGGAGGGAGCTGTCGGTGTCTGAGCCCAGGGGGCGGGGGTGCAGTGAAGGCAGCGGAGTCTCAGTTCTCGCGAAGTTTAGGCCAAGACGGGAGGCGGCAGCGGTCCGCGGTCCTGCGGGATGCGCTCAGAGAAGGAGGCGGCTGGAGGCCTCGGCGTGGCCGTTGCTGCGCGGAGCCAGAGCGGAAGGGAGAGGACGTCCGCCACGGACGTCCACGTCCCCCGGGAGTCGCCTCGGCGAGAGGCAGGGGCACCGCCGGCCTTGGCCTCCGGCTGTGCGGGCAGCGCCGGCAAACCTCGCGAGGAGAAGAGGACGGTGCTGAGCAAGGTGGGTGCGGCCAGAAACGGGGCGGGGTGGAGAGGATGAGGGACCTGCGCGGCTTGGAGGGGCGAGAGCGGTGGGTCCCGAGCCTGGTGAGGGAGGGACGGCGGGTGGGCGAAGCGGGGCTGGCCAGCTGCGCTGGAGGAGGCGGAGGGTTTCAGCGAGACGGGGCGGGGAGAGGATGGAGCAGGGAGAGAATGGGGAGGTGCGAGCAAACGGCCTGGGAAGACTGGTCCTTAGCGAGGCGGAGGCAGAGGCGGAGGCGGGGCAAGGGAGGAGGGCGAGTGAGGAGATGCGGGCCTTTGTCGCCAGGGAGACCTTCCCCCGACCAAGGAGGAGGCGGGGCCAGGGCGGGGCTGGGTGGGCGAATGGGAGACTGGGCTAAAGTGGGCGAGGCCAAAGGGTGGGCGCTCGGGGCGGGGCTAAGGTGCGTTCCTTGGGCGGGTGGGCGGGGCCGAGGAACTGGGCGGGCGCACAGGGTCGGGGCGGAGCTGCTAGCGTATCAGCACTGCGGACAGCGGCCAGGCTGCGCGTCCTGAGTGAGCCCCTCCCTCCTGCAGCCGGAGAGTTTTAAAAGCATTTTTCTGGTTTGGGAAGAAAGAAACATATTTTCTGTCTCTGGAGGTGGACGTGTCCTATTGGGGCTGAGACGCTGGGCTCAGTAGCTCCACAATGTCGAGGATCTGGGCCTGAAGGGACACAAAAGGGGTGGGTGCGGCTCTGGGAAGGTCCTATCAGGTCCAGGGAAGCTGGGAAGAGAGCCTGGGAAAGCCTGGTGGCGCGGTGGGAGGGGAACCGCAGTGTGGACACTTCGGACTGGAGGCGAAAGGGGTCCATTGCAAATGGCATTCCTTTTGGCAGTAAGGACAAATGTATCGTTGATTTGTTACTGCTGTTAACAAACATTCCAGCACACATACGTTCCCTGCATGGCTCCTACCTTCTAGTGTGGCTTACCCTGCAGAGAGAGTGTAGGAGAAGCTGTTATTTTTCATCTTGGGCACAGACATACCAGTGGGTTGTCCAGTAGTAATAAAATGGTTATATGTAAAAGAACTGTTATGCACAGTCTTTTCTGACCTCAGGGATCCTTTTTCAATTATGCACGCTTCATTACCCCTTGCGTCAGCCATGTTCTCATGTAAGTTTTTCTTAACCTTTCCTAAAATAATGTGTTTCTGCTAGACTCCTGGATTAGATTTTCCTCTGAGCATGAATACAGGTCACCAAGCATTGAAATAATTAAAGCTTAATACAGTAAGAGCGAAACAAAACCTAGCCAGCTTCCTTTCCCCAGGTAGTCATCCGGCGCCTTCCTCCCAGCCTCACCAAGGAGCAGCTGGAAGAGCAGCTACACCCACTACCTGCACACGATTACTTTGAATTCTTTACTGGGGATCTCAGGTGAGAGGCTGTTTACCAACATTAAGAATCTGAGAAGCATTGTCTCTTTCTGGCAAATTATTGTAGGTAATAGAAGACATCTCCATTTCCATCTTCTTTCCCACATGTTCCCAGAAGTCAGAGCATTCCTTTATTTCTGCAAGTTATTTTAAAGGAGGCAGATTATTAAAGGCCTCTAAAATAGATTTGAAATATGCCTCTACTGGCACCACCAGTCTAAGAGAAAAACAAAGCCAGACCATGTAACAACATATTACTTAACTTTTGTTTTTGAATATCAACAAACCATATTTCATGTAGCTTTTTAAAGTAAAATGTATTAAGATATAACAAAGTAAACTGAATATATAGATGTATAACCTGATTTTCACAAGAGAACATGCCCATGTAACTAACACCAGATAAAGAAACAGAAATTCCAGACCCCAGAGTCCCGCTCTGCTCCCTTCTATCACTAATACCCAGATTCCATTCCATTCCTCTCAATTTATATCTTTTTCAATTCCCTTTTACAACTTGGGAAGTGGATGACTCTGACAACACTTTTTATTTTCATATCTCTCTTTTATTAACAAAGAGAGTGCTGAGCTCAGGTTAGACCTTCAACAGGTGATTTAGTGATTTTTCACTATATTTTTTTTATTATCTTCATTTTATTATCCTTTTTATCTTCAATATCATGAGTTCTTATTTATGGTAGCCATGAAACTTTTCTTTTGAATAAATACATTAAAGTAAATAATGTTAGTCTGTTCAACAAAAAATACCTCTAAAAGGTACATATAAATGGGGTTTAAAAAAAACAAAGATGATATTCAAATGACTAAAATTTAAGAAAATGTACAGTTAAAGGAGGGCTGACACCAGACCCCAACTGCTCAGATTGGAATCCCAGGCCCACCTGTTAACTAATGGCACCCTCTGAAAGCACCTATTTTCTCTGAGCCTCAGTGTACTCCTCTGTGAGATCAGGTTGAGAGTAACGGCCTTGAAGGAAATTGGTAGTTGTGAGATAACAGAGAAAGGCTTAGTTCTGTGTAGACCCTGTTCATTGTGCTATAGTAAATACTCTAACACCTAAAAATCATCTCTAAATCAGTAAAGAATCTTTTTTCACAATATAACATTTTATTCTGTGAAGGAATTATAACTAGTTTGTATTACAACCATGATGCAGGATGAGGCATGGCTTTGCTTTTCAACTCTGAGAACCAGTATTTTAGCCCTGGCTTCAAGCAGTAGAGAAACTTAACTAGAATCTTTACCAAGTCATTAAAAAGGTATCAGTTAATATTTTGTTTGTTTGTGTGTTGTTTTTTGCTAAAGAATATCCAGATTGTTGTCATTTACTGAGAGATGAATCTTTGACATAGAAGTTTTATCTGAAGTAGTTTTGTTGTATTCAGAAAAGGAAAACAAAGGCAAAATTAAAGAGTCATATTTTTTACTAACCATTTTCACTGTTATTTCTTATTTCAGTCTTTATCCTCATCTCTATTCAAGAGCATACATTAATTTTAGAAATCCTGATGACATTCTTCTTTTTAGAGATCGGTTTGATGGCTACATCTTCATTGACAACAAAGGTTGGGTCATTGGCTTTTTAAAGCCTTTGTTACAATCTTTAAGTGCATTAATTACATTATGCTGGAATATTTGTGAGTTTTAATAAAAAAGCTATCAGATACAAATCTAAAGTAAAGCAGAAATTTACATCATGTTATTGTGATTGTGTGCTTGTTAAAAATTAAAATGATATATAAATGGGAAGAATTCTAACAGTTGTGTAATAGTGATAACCTATTTATGTACTATCATAGGAGATTTAAGTTTTTCCATATAAATGCGCTTTCTGGATAAGTGAATTTTGCTTTTTATGTCTCCAAACTAAATTATTTTACCCATGTTTGATACAATTTTCTAAAATTTATTATTTATTTATATTAGTATCTTCCTAAACAAAATAATCCTCATAATGATACCATTTCTGGATGATGTCATGAGGGAAGGGATTGTAATACTGAGCATCAGTTTTTTACCCTGTTTAACAGGGTTGTCTGCTGAGACAATGTAATTTACCTCTACTTTAAATGGTTCCAATTCTCTGTGCTTTTTAGATTCTACTTATGACTTCTTTTTCTATTTCCTCCTTTCCTGTCAGACTGTCAGCCATTGTGTTCACTGCTATCATGTGTGTACACTGCTATCATGTGTGTACACTTTTAAGAGCATATTGTTTTCTATACACCCATCACCAACCAGCCTCTTTCCATTTCACCCCACCCCCACTACTGACAGTGTCTTCTTCCCTTTCACTGTGTGTGTGTGTGGCCGGGGGAGATGGGAGGGAGGTGACAAATTAGAAAAGCGGGTTAAAGAGTGACAAGATTGAAATCCAGACATTTTGCTGTAAAATTAAGTTTAATGCTTGACCTATGTGACATTTCTGTTGAATGCTCATTTATTCGGTAATTCATTCAAGTGCCTTTTTCTTTTTTTAAAATTGTGCTAAAATACACATAACATAAATTTACCATCTTATTTTTTAAGTGTGTAGTTCAGTAGTGTTAAGTATATTCACATTGTTGTACAACCAATCTCCAGAACACTTTTTAGCTTACAAAGCAAAAACTCTGTACTCATTAAATATCAACTTTCCCTGTTTCTCCCCACCCCTCAGCCTTGACAACAACCCTTCTAATTTCTGTTTCTATGAATTTAAATACTCTAAATACCTCATAGAAGTGAAATCATACAGTACTTGTCTTTTTCTGACTGGTTTGTTACACTTAGTGTAATTTTTTCATGGTTCACTAATGTTGTAGTGTGTGTCTTCCAGACAAATGAGAGAATTAGAGAATCATAGTTACCTGGTCATTCCTGATAAGTCCAGAGTGATTACTCAGTGGGTTCAGTATGGAGGTAGAGTGTACTATTTTTATTAAGCATCTAGCAGATTCTCCAGTGAACACTTTTATG
Organism: Antrozous pallidus; assembly: GCA_027563665.1. Lineage (NCBI taxonomy): Eukaryota > Metazoa > Chordata > Mammalia > Chiroptera > Vespertilionidae > Antrozous > Antrozous pallidus. The sequence goes on from CM050519.1 coordinate 74,303,571, forward strand.
TGCATGATCCCCTGCCCATATCACAACAAAGTGAATTTCAATCTGAATTTTTTTATTTAAAGCAAATCTTACTTGAATATTATGTATACACTTTAAAGGCCCCTCGTTTAGTCATGTGTCTATTCAAAAGCAAAGTACTTTTCTTGAATTCATATAGCAGATTAATAATTGAATTAACCTTTTAAAATTAGAAAAGATTTAAATGTGATTAAGAAACTGATTTAAAGATATTACACTCTTTAGTGAGGAGAGAGAGGCTTATTGAGGTATAAGTGACAAAACTCATCATTTTAAGGTATATAGTGTGATGGCAAAACTCATCATTTTAAGGTATAGAGTGTGATGAATTTTAAATGTATTCAATCATGCCGAAACTGGTTTGGCTCAATGGATAGAGCGTCAGCCTGCAGACTGGGGGGGTCCCGGGTTTGATTCCTGTTAAGGGCATGTGCCTTGGTTGCGGGCATGTCTCTGGTGGGGGTGTGCAGGAGGCAGCTGATCAATGTTTCTCTCTCATCGATGTTTCTCTCTCTCCCTTTCCTTTCCTCTCTGTAAAAAATCAATAAAATATATTTTAAAAATGTATTCAATCATGTAATCACCTTTATAATATGAGAAATTGTTTTATTTAATAAAAAATTGTTCTCCTTTACTTAAATGTGGAGTCTGACATACCAAGGTTGCACTTGCTTAAAAGTATAATAAAGTTATAGTTTAAACAGTAACATTTTCATTGTTATGTTCAGTCCTTAAGAAAGCTGTATCATTCTTCTGCAAATGAATTTAGAAGAATTTCAGAATGATTTTTGGAATTTGTTTTTGGTTAAAGGGCTAGAATACCCTGCAGTGGTAGAGTTCGCTCCATTCCAGAAGATAGCCAAAAAGAAGCTGAAGAAAAAAGATGCCAAAACCGGAAGCATTGACGATGGTGAGTCTTTTTTTCAAAGGCTGGATTATGAAACTACCAAATTAAATACAATGATCAAGTACAGTTTATCTCCTTTATATGAGGAGGAGTGTATTTATTTTCTTTTTTCTCTTTAAATATACAGATCCAGAATATAAGAAGTTCTTAGAAACTTACTGTGTGGAGGAAGAGAAAACTAGTGCCAATCCCGAAACACTTCTGGGAGACATAGAAGCAAAGACAAGAGAACTTATTGGTCTGTTTTGCTCATTTCCTCTCTTTACTGTATTAATATTTGTATTTTTAGAGTATACTAGAGGCCTGGTGCATGAATTCATGCATGGGTAGGGTTCCTCTGGGTGGCCTACAGGGATCGGGGGAAACCTGCAGTCCAACGCCACCTGCAGCTCCTACCTGCTGCTCCTGCTCATTCAGACCTCACTGTGCCTGCTGCAGACTCATGCCCAATCAGTCTGATCGGGGGAGGCTCGGGCTGCTGCAGCAGCACCTGCCAGCCATGAGCCCTGCATCTGGCGCCCTCCCAAAGGGAGTGGCCTGCAGGATCTGGCCGAAACCAGCTCTCCAAAATCCCCCGAGGAGTCCCGGATTGCAAGAGGGTGCAGGCCAGGTTGAGGGACCCCACCAGTGCACGACTGTGCCAGGGAGAGACCATGGGAGGGCTCTAGGGCGTGTCCAGCCCCATCTCACTCAATTCTGATTGGGGCCGATCAGGGTCAGCTGACTGGGGAGGGACATGGGAGGTTGGCCAGCCGGGAAGGGACCATGAGAGGGCTCTAGGGCATGTTCAGCCCATCTCGCTCAGTCCCAATAGGCCAGACCCCAGCAGCAAGCTAACCTACAGGTTGGAGCACCTGCCCCCTGGTGGTCAGTGCACTTCATAGCAAGTGGTTAAGCAGCCTTAGCATATTATCAGCATTACTAGAGGCCCAGTGCACAAAATTCATGCATGGGGGCGGGGAGCAGAGGGTGGTGACCCTCAGCCCAGCCTGCACCCTCTCTAATCTGAAACCTTTCGAGGGATGTCTGACTGCCCGTTTAGGTCCAATAATGGTAGGATCGGGCCTAAATGGGCAGTCTGACATCCTTCTCACAATCTAGAACCTCTAGCTCCAAACTGCTCACCTGCCTGCCTCCTGGATTGCCCCTAACTGCTTTTGCCTGCCAGCCTGATCACCCCCTAACCACTTCCCTGCTAGCCTATTTGATGTCAAACTGCTCCCCTGCCAGCCTGTCTGCCCCAACTTCCTTACTCTGCTGGCCTGGTCCCTCCCAACTGCCCTCCTTTGCAGGCCTGGAACCTCCCACTGTCCTCCCCTGCTGGCCATCTTGTGGTGACCATCTTGTGTTTACATGGGGGCAGGATCTTTGACCACATGGGGACAGCCCTCTTGTGTGTTGGAGTGATGGTCAATCTGTGTATTACTCTTTTATTAGATAGGATAAAGGCCTGGTGCATGGGTGGGGGCCAGTTGGTTTGCCCTGAAGGGTGTCCTGGATCAGGGTGGGGGTTCCCTTGGGGCGTGGGGCACCCTGGCTGAGGGGCCTGTGGTGGTTTGCAGGCTGGCCACGCCCCCCAGTGACCCAAGTGGAGGCCCTGGGAACTGGGATTAATTTATGTTCTACAATTGAAACTTTGTAACCTGAAGAGGAGCCAAGCCTTCTGCTTGCTCTGTGATGACAGCCATTTCTGTTTGAAACTTTGTAGCCTAGAGTGGTGGCCTAGGCTAGGGCTGCAGAAGTTTGGCTTCATCCATCACTTCGGCAACTCTAGCTTCTTCTCTCTCCAGCTCTGTGGCTGCCACCATTTCTGTTGGGATTATGTATCTTCTATAATTGAAACTTTGTAGCATTGAGTGGAGGCCTAGGCTGGCAAAGGCAGGCCGAAAGCTTGGCTTCCTCTGTTGCTGGGGAAACCCAAGCCTCCGACCTGTTCTCAGTGGCAGTGACCATCTTGGTTTGGGTTTATTTGCCTAATTTGCTCCTGATTGGCTGGTGGGCATGGCTCTGGGTGTGGCATAGTAAGAGGTATGGTCAATTTGCATACTACCCTTTTATTAGATAGGATACTTATTTCTTCTTTTTTATGACTTTTAGAAGAAATTGACACCTTTGCTAGGTTGGGCAAAAATGTAGAATATTTCCTACTTTTGACAAAAGGATTGCAAGATAGCAGCTTGGGAAAATATTCTGAGTATCTGTGGATAGGATAGCTTGAGCTTTCAGTTACATCATACTTGTCTTGTTTCAGAGTCGTGATGAATGAATAGCTGAAAAGACATTTGAGAGCTCTGTCTGGCTATATTCTGGAAAGAGTGTTATATCTCAAGGTTAGAGTCAGTAACTTTTCAAAGACCAACCACTGAAATGAGATGCATGGCTTAAATATGAGGTCATCTTGCTGCTGTTCAAAAACATATCAGGCCTCCTGAGCAAGCTAATCAAACAAGTTGATAAACACAGCCAGAGCACATAATCAGTTTGAATCAGCCCTACACCTGCAAATGGTGTGTCTTTAGAAATAAATGGTTACCTCCTACTAGCAGTCTCCAAAAACTCAAGAGTAGACATAAAACACCTTTTCATAGTTAAGTTTCCTTAAGTATTTTAAAGATTACATTGAAAAAAAGTATTTAAAACAAAGGCAAGATGAGTTAGCCAAATGGTCGGCAAACTCATTAGTCAATAGAGCCAAATATCAACAGTACAACGATTGAAATTTCTTTTGAGAGCCCAATTTTTTAAACTTAAACTTCTTCTAGTGCCACTTCTTCAAAATAGATTCTTTCAGGCTGTGGTATTTTGTGGAAGAGCCACATGTGGCTGGCGAGCCACAATTTGCCAACCATGGCCCTAGCCCATTTGGCTCAGTGGATAGAGTGTCGGCCTATGGACTGAAGGATCCTAAGTTGGATTCTGGTTAAGGGCACATGCCTGAGTTGTGTGCTCGATCCCCTGTATGGGGCATGCAGGAGGCAGCCGATCAATGATTCTCTCTCATCATTTATGTTTCTCTCTCCCTCTCCTTTCCTCGCTGAAGATCAATAAAAATATATTTTTAAAAAATTATTAAAACAAATGAATGAAATTTATTTTTTAGTTAAATACTTTATTACAATTTTTTTGTTCTAGCTAGAAGAACCACACCTCTTCTGGAATACATTAAAAATAGAAAATTAGAAAAGCAGGTATGTCTGGCCTTTTGTGCATATGCTTTATGTTTCTACTACATCCATGCAGACAATTTATGCACAGACTTTTCCACCTCTTTAGAGGATTCGAGAAGAGAAGCGAGAAGAGCGAAGGCGAAGGGAATTGGAAAAGAAACGCATACGGGAAGAGGAAAAAAGAAAGAAAAGAGAAGAGGAAAAATGTAAGAGAAAAGAAACAGACAAACAAAAGAAAGCTGCTGAGAAAGAAGTAAGGATTAAGGTAATTTGGAGACCTTTCATATCTTTTTTCCAAAAATAGTTCTGCTATCCTAATCATGCTTTTTAAGTATTTTAGCTGGGTTTCTTTAATAGTAGTTCTCAAACTGTGTTCCCTGAACCCTTGGGGTTCCTTGGGCATACTGTGTTTGGAAGTGTGGAGAGCACTTCCCTCGGAGGAGCCCTGCATTTAAGTAGCATAGATTGGGCTCCTGGTTACATTTTACTTTAATGAAAATATGCCCTGACTAAAAGTTACACATCTGAAAACCAGTGGCTCAATGTATACTAGCCCTGCCTTATGATTTGCAGAACTGGGTTTCTCATAGAAATGGTTTCTGCACCTCTTGCCCAATTTTCCCTTTGCCTGGTGCGTTCATTAAGGAGGGTTGTTTCATGCATAGAGGGAACTTTTTGCTATGTAAAATATGTTGCCCCAAATTAGAGTCAGCCCTTACCTTCTTAATGTTCTGCTCAGATGACCATATTAAACTTAGGTTTCAACTCACTTAGGTTTCTTAACTCACTCCATGAAGGGGATAAGGTGCCTTATAGGGATTCATTAAAATTGTGTGATAGAAAAATCATCAAAGGTCAGTGCTTGCAGGAAGATAGAGAACAGAAAGGTAAAGGATGGGGAAGAGATTATCTTCTCCATCATTGTGCCATAGATTAGTTTCTGATCAACTAGTAAGTTGATCAGAAACACTATTTTCCCTATCCATGAAGAGGAAACATGCCAGTTCTTTAAGGGAAGCAGAAGCAAAGCTTTTTCTAGGCCTTTGCTTCTAAACAGTTTCTCCCATTGGGGTGTCCTAGCAGTGGAGGGAATGATTTCTTAGCAATATTTCTACAAAAACACATCAGCATTTGTATCAGCCAGGACTGCTTAGGTTATGCTGCAGTAACAAATAATTTCAAAAATCTCATTGGTTTCATAAAACTCAAGTTTCCTTCTTGTTCTTGCCACTTGTTCATTGTTTATTACTCATTGTAGCCATTCAGTGACCCAGCCTGATGGAGGATACATCTTGGCATTTGCTCCCACAATCTTAGTGACAAGGAAAGGGAATGTGTAATACGGCAGTTTGCACACTAGTACTTAAATCTTCCATGTGGAACTGACACATCCCGGTGCCCACATTTCACTGGCCAAAAACAAGTCACGTGACCCTACATAATATCAAGTAATAAATAAAATGAAACCTTAATATTACAGGAAAGGTCTTTGTCATTGCAGTAGTTCAGCTCTGTCATGACCAGGGACAAAGTAGGTATACATTGAATGCAAATTTAATGGTCACAGGTGGCAGAACACTAACCTTTTCATTTTCCTTTCTGAACAAAGAGTTGTAGCTCATTCAGTGCCTAATGCTTTACATTCTCAAAAACACTTTTGTCAACATCTTTGAGAATTTTTCAGGAAGAATCACTGAAACCTGTAGCCTATAATTTCAACTATGTATAATTTTAAGTAAGACTGCAAAGTATTTGGACTATAGCATTGTACTTACTCAGTTTGGAGAATGGAATTAAAATCCAAAATAAACCAAAGATATGAAAACAGATTTAAGTCAGTAAAGTAACTATAGGATCCTTCATAAAGAGAAACTGAAACAAGACTGAAGCACAGCAAGAGGAAGTTGTACAGTTCAAATCTGGCAGAGCAAAATCTTGCTGGCAGGTTAGTCCCAATGACGTGAGTGGCCCACAGCGTCTGTTCTGAGGAGTGTCTGGCGCTCCTCCCTGAGAGTGCACATCTGACCCAATAACCCTTTAACAAGCATCTTTGCTCAGTTTGGGGATCTCTGACTTATGAATGATTTGGAGAATTAAAATTTTTTTTTTAAATCAAAAACTTCTGAAAAACAAAGTCTGTGAAGAAATGCCGAAAGGATTTGTATTAACAGCCTAAAAATAGAACACAATTTTCAGAAATAGGTCTTTTGTTTATGTTCTACAAACTGACTTTATCTATGGTATTTAAATTTCAAAGAGCTGGAGAACTAACTGGATGGGAGGCGCAAATAAAAGGCATACTAAATTAAACACATCATAGCAACCTGCTAAGTCTCTTTGAAGAAAGGAAATAAGTTTTGAAAACTCTAATACTGTTCTAAAAGCCATTAATATAAAGCAGCCTTTTTTATTTTTTTTTAAATATGTTTTATTGATTTTTTATAGAGAGGAAGGGACAGGGATAGAGAGTTAGAAACATCGATGAGAGAGAAACACCAATCAGCCGCCTCCTGCACACCCCCTACTGGGGATGTGCCAGAACCAAGGTACATGCCCTTGACCGGAAGGAATCGAACCTGGGACCCTTCAGTCCACAGGCCGACGCTCTATCCACTGAGCCAAACCGGTTTTGGCTAAAGCAGCCTTTAAAAAATGTTCTTTTCTTATTACAAAAGATTTTGTATTGATTTTAGAGAGCAGAGGGTAGGGAGAGAAACATCTATGAGAGAGAACCATCCATCAGCTGCCTCCGACATGCCCCCTACTGGGGATTGAACGTGCAACCCAGACATGTGCCCTGATTGGGAGTCTAACCGATGACCTCTCAGTGCACAGGACAATGTTCAAACACCGGCACCATACTGCCAAGGCAATACTTGTATATTTTTTAAAAACTAGAACCTGTAGGTGAAAGGAAAGAAATTCATTTCATTCTGTCACCTAAAAATAATCACTATAAACACAGTGTTGCAAGCTTTCTGGACACTTTCCTACACGTGTGTATCAACATAGAAATAGAAATCAGATCATTCTTTTGTAACACTCCTTTATTCATTAATACCAGCACTGAGGCACCACATTAACTATCCTAAATCATTTTTCATATCCACAAAATGTTTTATCGACTGAATGTTGCCCTAGGTATTTAACCCAAAACCTGTTCGTTGGACCTTTATCTTTGTTTGTATTCAAACATTTGGGCTCAATATTGGCATATTGTTTTAATTATTTATTAATATGCTCTTAAGGTGACATTTCACTAACATTATAATTTCTCAGCTTCTTAAGAAACCAGAAAAGGGAGAGGAAGCAGCCACTGAGAAACCAAAAGAACCTGGAGAGGACATTGAAAGTGGAGAGGGACCGTGGGAAGCCAGTCCTGGCTGCGCCGCGGGGAAGGCCAAGCCCCGGGAGAGCCAGCTGGAGGAACGCAGGGAAAAGTGAGCCCCGCTTCTGCGTCTGTGGCCACGTTCCGCCCTCAGGGTGGTCATCAGTCACGGTCATATATCCTTTGTCAGTGCGAGTGCTCATAATTCATGGTAGTCTTGGAATTCTTGAATGCTTGTCCACTTTTTTGTTTCTTTTTGGTCGTGCAAGGAACTTGGTGAATTCATTTAGTCTGCAGCCGCAAACCTATCTTTGAAGCAGAGAAATGTCCTTCCGTATTTCCTTTGGGTTTCACTTTAGGTCTTCAGGATCTTCTTCCCAGTCTCTTTTCCTTGTGATTTTTATCAGTTTGTAATGTTCCTGTGTCTTCTGAGATATCATACCCATTTGGTGTTCCAGACCTCCTTCAATTCATCTATGGAATCATGAATTTGAGAACTTGGTTTTTCAGGTGCTGAAAGTCTTCTTGTCCTAAAAAGATAGAAATCGTAAGTGCTGTAGTTGTGACCCATAGATCTTTACCTGCTCATGACATGAGCTCACAAAAGGACCTGGGCTTTCTCTGGGAACAAGACAGACATAGCAGTCTGCTCAGGGTCCAGAGAAAGACCAGCCATTCGCCTGTCCAGAGGTAGGCCCTTCGTCCTGCCCCCGGCCCTGAGTTTGGTCATGTCCACAGTCAGTAGGGTCACATGCAGCTGGGCTTCTTGGTCCCCCGACCCAGGGTTCCTGCCCATCCTTGCATTTGGACACCTGCAGAGCCTCCTGTAGGCAAGGGCTGTTCTGCTCACAGGAGTGGCTGGAAGAGGGCAAGGTCATGGGATTAGGCTGCTGTTAGCCTGGGATTACAGTAATCTGAGTGATTTATGACTATCTTCCTTGCATATAGTTATGTAAAACTTCTCTTTTTGGTAGGTTCTAGTTTATTGGTTTGTATATAAAATTAATTTATACATGACATCAGATCTGATCTGTTAGAATTGTGGCTTATATTATAGACATTTGTATTATTGTTTAGGACAGTGGTCCGCCAACTGGTGGTCCACAGACCACTACTGGTGGTCTGTGAGGTCCGAAAGGTTGGTGACCACTGGCTTAGGACACAGCACTGCCTTTTGTCATGTTTCTGGCACCAGTTCATACTTTGCTTATAGATCTTTTTATCCCCACCAGTCCTGCCGCTTCTGTATGTGGCAGGTCCACAGGTGGTATGTAAGGAGGTTTGCCAGTGGTTGGTGGAGGGAAAGACTTGAAGAACCAAATGAGCTAACCAGCCACTTGTTTGCTTATTATTCATTTAATAATTTGACACATACACAAATGTTATTAAATTTCAGGTAGTTTTAGCTATGGTTGAAGCAGGAACTAAGCTGTCACCACCAGCTCGTGATGGATGTGCATTTGGGATACAGGGAGTCACCTGACCACATGTAGTCTCATTTACTTTATCTGCAATGAGGGGGGCATATATTTGTTTTGGAGGTGTCCTGAGAATTTTAAAAATATGTGTATTTGGGTACCTTATCATAGCACTTAATACATATGTGTTATTCAAGTATAACAGTAAATATTGTTAATACAATTTATTCATATTTTTTATAGTTTTTATTGAATGCTTGTGGTGTGTGCATACAAATTTGGCATTAAGTGATGGGCAGACTTACATGTTCCTTGTCTTTTCTGGAACTTACAGTCTGGAAGGGAAGACAGGTCATCAACAAGCAGTTTATGTAAGATTACTGATCATTTGTATTAAACCACAGGTCACAAAATGACAGTGATAAAGAGCAAAAGGATATGGAGAGAAAATTTCGAGAAAAAGAACTTGAAGCACAAAGATATCACTTGGATGACAGCAGGAAGCTTAGAGCTCACTATGAGTTTGACAAGTTTTCAAGAAGAAATGAAGAAGAGATGAAACTGGGGAAAGGATTCACCCAAGACAGAGGGAAGACGGGGAGCCAGGACCGGGGAGTCCCTGTGGAAGCAGCAGAGAGACCGGGGAGAGAACAGAAGAGTGAGGACAGCCCGGCACCCAGGAAGGAGAGAGTGCGGAACAAGGTTCTTTTCTCCATTTGGGATAACCCCTCTTTCATCTGTCTGTGCTAAAAGTATGGGGTGTCCTTTACAGGCTATGACTGCTCTTCCAAACAGAAATTCTTTTATTTCCCCTAAAAAAGGAAAATCTACGTAGGTGCTTGAGGTGCAGGATCTCTGAGAGGGTGCACTGCCCTGAGCCTGTATTTGCTAGAGCAGTTATTCTTGCCCACTTAGTGGGCGCCAAGTGCTGAACGACAAATTGAAAAGTAAAACCAGCCATCATCTTTTACCAGAAAAAAAATAAGCTTTTATTTATTATAAAACTAGCACTTTCATACTATTAGCTTGAGAAGAAATAACAGTATATTATCAGATTTACCACTAAGTAAGGAAAATATTAACATTTTATTAAGCTTTCTTTTCCATTATTAACAGTATCTGATGATTAACGGACAATCAGATGGCTCATAAATACCCGGAAGTTGGATCTGCACAATCAGCACACAATTGAGATTGCCCACTTAGCCCAACAAACAGGGTTTTTTTTTGTTTTGTTTTGTTTTCAGAAATTTGAGGTTAATTTGTATTCAGATCACATTGTCGGGGAGAGGCGCTATAAATGGGTTTATCTCCCTTCCAGGGCCAGGCCCCATGATGCTATCAGTCCCCGCTATAAATGGGTTCATCTCCCTTCCAGGGCCAGGCCCCATGATGCTGTCAGTCCCCCAAAGCCTGCCCTGCAGGTGAGCAGATGGGACTGAGGCTGAGGCTACACCCACCTCCTGCCGATCCTGACCCCTGGCAGCTACTCTGTCTCTCTGACTTTGCAGTTTCAGGAGCACTATAAAAATGGAAACAAAGTGTGTAACCTTTTGAGATTGGCATTTTCACTCAGCATGTTTCCTGTCAGATCCACCCAAGTTTCTGCAATGTTGTTTTCCTAAGTATTTCCAGCAAAGCCAAGGGAGATCTTCAGAAAAGCCAGAACCTTCTAGCTTCACCCTTGACTGGTCAAGTCTGCATCACAAAGGGTTTCTGTAATTGCCTTGACCTTCAGTACATCCAGTTCAGCCATGGGTATTATTGATGGGGTTGTTCCCATGAGCACTTGTTTTTCAATGGAGTGATTTGGGTATTGGTACAGCTTTAGGTGTGGGAACATGCGATGACTCCTGTCAAGTAAGTCTGCAGTGCGGTAGTAATGATAAAGTGCTTTGTGGGTAATAGCTCCCTTCTTACCAGACCTGGCAGGTTACGCTGTGCTTTTAGGGTCAGTTTCAAACTGTATGCGTTACCCTGGTGAAGAACAGAGCCATGCTTGTTGGCGCGGGAGATGGTGGATTGTCGAGTCTGCATCTTGGCCTACACAGGGGGCCTGTTGAACCCTTTCCCACTCTTCTCATTGGCCAGGCTTTCGTTAAGAATATTAAGATAAATCCAGGTGGTGACTGGGCCTCCACACACGGCCTAGGAGTGGGTGAAGGTAAAACACCCTGGGACATGCCCACCCGAGCAAGTCGCACTGTCCTTGCACTCAGGTAGCGTGGAAAGGCTAGGGCTGCTGCTGTTCTGTCAAACATGCAGGTGAGGAAGGAGCACTGAGCTGGGATGGGATTGCTGCCTCCCTCTCTTAGAGCGCTGGCTTTCCTGAGGAGCAGTTGTTCCCCCTGGGAGTACGGGTCCCAGTCTTCAGAATCACACCGTTCTCCCCTCATTCCACTGTCCTCACCTGGAAGCTACTCAGTTGCATTTTGTGTACTTTATTCAGTCTTTGTTTTTATTCCACCACCTCTAACAGTTTAATAAGATGATGGCATTTTCTATGAAGGTGACAGTTCAGAAGTAATCCACATGAATGTTAATAACTATTTCGTTTAGCACTTGAAGAACCATCTGAGGGGCCGTGCCTCCTTTTATTTCAGACTCAGGCTCGCTGCTTGGCGACTGTGTGGGACCGAGATGTGTGTGCTTGACTTGTCCTCTCTCAAACTGGCAGGAGCGAGCCATGGTGCACTGTTTCCACAGAGTGTTGGAGGTTTGAGCAGTAACATAGTAGCTGTATTTTCATGGCTTTTTATTGCCTTGAAATGCTTGCTTTGTGAGTTAGTGTGGAAAAGGCTGATTTTTAGCTGTAAGACTGATAGTATTTAGATATTTAAGATCTTCAGTCCCTAGAAACAGAGATGTTGTTCCCTCCTGCATTGCCAGCCCTTGGAAGAGTAATCCACCCTTTTGTCCTGGCAGGACCGGCCGGCCTTGCCACTGTACCAGCCAGGAGCTCGCATGAGAGCACGCGAATGCGGTGGAAGATTCTCGGACGAGGGCCGAGACGGGAGGAGGGCTGAGGCAGAGGATTCAGCAGGGGCTGGTTCCAAGAAGAGCAAAGAGGCAGAATGAGTCAGCATGCATCCCACGGTTGTGACAAGGGTGAGCTCGCATTCCAAATTCCACGGGTTAGAAATGTATACAAAAGTCTGGAATATAACCTCAAGGTGAATCTGCTCCTTACAAAGAAACTAGAAACTGGTGGCATAGAAACAGTCTTTTAAAAAATGGGAGTTTTCTTTGATTTTACCATTTCTAGTATAAACTTCTGTGTATCATTTAGCCACAACAGAGAAAACAGTCTCTTTGGGAAAGTAGAAAAGTATGACCAAAACAACATGAATTCTGAAGCACTTTAAACATGTTGTAGGAATAACTTACACTTTGTATTTTTATACATTTGTAAGCAAATAATCTGTTGGGGTTTGTATCTCATTATGCTTCTCGTGAGGCCTCGTTTCTGGGAAGTGAGCAGCTCTCATTCCATTGTAATCCTGGTAATTCAGCCATGTGTTCGCCTTCTGTCCTGATTCCAGGACGTCTGCTGTACTGTGGTCCCTTGGATAGGAACCTAACTCAATGTGAAGCCCCACAGCTTCCATTATGGCCCTTTTAACAATTTGGCCACTGATTTGATCAAAATAGTTTGACATTCTTTTGATGTGTGTGCTTGTGGTTTATAACCATTATAGTGTAAGAATTGCTAACATAAGTGGCGTTACTTTGGGACATGGATAATTTAGTACAGCATCCAGGTTTTTTCTCTTTTTGCAGCCTGAGATAATTTTAAAGTGACTTTATGTAGCTTTCTGCAAGTATGCATTCTATAGTATTTTTTCCTTTTAGTGAAATTTTAAAATGTGTGGGTATTTTGGGTGCTGTGTTTTGAACCTAAATAAAAAATTTAGTAGCTATAGATTTGAAGTCCAGTTATTGTACTTTTCCTACATAGAATTTTACACAATAAAATTTTGCTTTTTAAAATGTACTTTGGGTATTTTGTTGTTATATTTATTCCTTATTAAATAGGAAATATTTGTCAAAAAACTAAGAACGACTCATTTATCATTAAAAACATTCGTAGTTGTTGGACAGTTTTATTGTTGTGTTTTTGTTCTTTACCTGTGAGCTCCAAGAACTTGGTGGGGGAGGGGAGAGAAGGACTTGCTGTGGATTCAGCCAGGTTCAAGTGGTTAGAGGAGCCAACCCTGGCTGAAAGCTATATGGTCTCTGTCATGTCTACTAAACTGTTGTAGTGAGAATAAATGAATCCAATAAAACTATTTATAAAAACAGGTAGCAGGCCATATTAAGGCCCCCATCTTGGTCCTATTGGCTTATTGGCTTGTTTGTATTTTAGTGATCCAAAGACCTGGAGATCTTTAGAGCTTATTTTCAAAATTTGTGGTTCAGAACAATGGTTTTCATACATTTTGGTCTTAGGACTTATTTACATTTTTCAAAATTATTGGCAACCCCAGAACTTTTTTATTTTTATTTATTTTTATTTTTCATCAACTAGATTATATCTGTTGATGTTTACTGTATTCAGAATTAAAACAGGAATATTAAAGCACAAAAATACATAAATACATGTTCCATTTACTGTCATAGTAATAGCATCACCGCCTATTATGTAGCCTCTGAAAAATTCCACTGTACACTCAGGAGAGGATCGGAGTGAAAAAATAATACCTTAGTCTTAATATAAAAGTAGTTATACATGTGGCTCTGTGTTTGAGCACCAATCTATGAACCAGGAGGTCATGGTTCAATTCCAGGTCAGGGCACATACCTGGGTTGCAGACTCAATCCCCAGCAGGAGGTGTGCAGGAGGCAGCCTATCAATGATTCTCATCATTGATGTTTCTATCCCTCTCCCTTCCTCTCTGCAATCAGTAAAAATAAAAATAAAAAAGTAGTTACACCAAGAGAGAACCAAGTAGGTAAGTCTGAAACTCACTCTCACCATAAACCCCAATCCTGGCAAGACACCATACAACCAAAAGGAAATCCCCAATTATCAGCTTGTCCTTGAGGAGAACCTAGGGTCCCCATATCTAGCATCTACTTTTAAGGCTGTCACGTAGATGGCCCCCAAAACACCTAGCTCTATAAGTCAGTGGGCTTGCATCCCTGAGACCCACAGGACTGGAGGAAACAAAGCAGCAGTTCTTAGTGAGTGCATGGGTGCTTGCTGTTGCTGTCACCCAGGGCTCAGCACAGAAGAGCAGACAAACATGTCCACCTGCCAGAATTTTCCTAGAAGAGCTTGGAGCACAAACTGCTGCCCGAGGGGCGGGCTTCTCATTAGCACACATCCAAGCCCTAACTGCAATCCTCCCTAGAGCAGGGGGCAGCTGGAGGGTCCTGTCCCCATCTTCTCCCTCCAGCTCATTCCAATGATAAAACCAAGTTGCCGGCATATCTCTGGAGAGAGCCTGTACATTTTCCTGGTGTGCCAGCTTTTGTGGTTCCTGCCTGAGGGGCTGGCCCCTGGATCACCCAGTACTATATAGAGCAGGGCTTGCCTTCACAAGTTTCCCGGGACTATTTCAACCAAAGAAGCAGTTCTTCACAGGTGTGCAGGAGAGCAAGCAAAAAAAAACAAAAAAACACAAACCTCTCTCAGTTCCTCCCTGCAAGGAACTTGACTGCATCCTCTCACATCTACCTGAGGGTCCAGCTCCTAAGCAGCCTGCATGTGGAGGCTGACTGGGATTGTAATCTAACATATACACACAGCCTAGCAGGTAGCCTAGCATAGATTAATTTTTATTTAGAATTCATAACTTCATCAGATTAACCTGTAAATCTACTTAGATTTCTCTAGATTTTATAAAGTGTAACCATGCCCTAAATTTGTTGAGTTTAACAGAAAGGCTGAAACTTAAATAAACTTCCTTCCATACTTTGCCCTTATCTGACATTGATGATTGCAAGAGCTGTTTTTCAGGAACAAATCCAGAATATTTTGTAGGACCAGGGGTTGATCTGGCTGAATCTGCCCCGAGCTGGCAGAAGCTACTTGGAGGACCCTCTAGGGACCTCCTCATGAACTTTTCTCATCTATTTATATAAAAGCCTAACATACTAAATGACCGTTTGGTTGACTGCTTGACCAGTCACTATGATGCACACTGACCACAAGGGGGCAGATGCTCTGACTGGTAGGATAGCTTGCTGCTGGGGCCTAGCCTATTAAGATTGGGCAAGAGGGCCAGACATGCCCTGGAACCAACCTCCCATGCCGCCTCCCTGGCCTCTAAAATACTCCTTCTAATTAATTTCCTTTCAAAGTGCACTGGGCCTCTAGTCCTATCTAATAAAAGACTAATATGCGAATTGACAGCACCTCTGTTACACCCACTAGCCCACCCGCCAATCAGGTGGATATGCAAATAAACCCAACCAAGAGGGCTGCTGGCCAGAGAGAGCAGGAGGGAGGCATGGGTTTCCCTGGTAATAGAGAAAACCAAGCTTTCCACCTGCCCTTGCCGGCTCAGGCCTCCACTCAATGCTACAAAGTTTCAATTACAGGAGATAATGTTGGCAGTGACAGAGCTGGAGAGAGCACCCAGAGATGGAGGAAGCCAAGCTTTTCACCTACTCTGGCCGACCCAGGCCTCCACTTAAGGCTACAAAGTTTTAATTGTAGAAGATAATTTGGGCTGGGAGTTTGCAAAGGACTGGGAATAAGTAAGCGACAGGGTTTTCAAAGGGCTGAGCCTATGGTTTCTACAAGGTTGTTAATCTTTCCATAATAGGCAGCTCCAATATTTTATTTCTGCCTCTAACAACAGCATTCTATATATGTCCATACTGAATTTTATGACATAACTCATTAAAGGTAACAATCACAAAAGTTAACATGTGGAACTTGATGTTCAGAGAAAAGTTCCTCTCATTTTTGCATTTAAAATGTACAGCTTAAAAAGTACTTTTATTTGTATTTTATTAAGGCTGAAGATTATTTTTATTGTTTATTAGACATTTGTCTCTTTCGTAAATTAGCTGTTAGTGTCTTTTGACTATATTTCTAGTGGGGTGTCCAGCTTTTCTTTTTTATAAAGAACTTTTTGGAAGGCAGCTATGCTCACCACTATACCACTAACGCACCTCTATAAAAAAAAAACTTGATGTTAGGAGATTCCAGTTCATTTCAAAGTTGGGCTTTGAAAGATGGAAAGGGTTTGAATGATGTTTAATTATTTGTGGTCCACCTTGCCCCCTTCCCAGCCGTGATGAAGTCTAATTAAAATGAATGGATCACTTTGCTACAAGAACAAAAATCTGAAAATTTCGTAAAATACACCCCAATTACTATATAAACATTACAAGTTACACAGTATCTTAAATTCCGCAAACGGAGATTAGAATAAAGAACAGTAGAACAGATGGGCGATACCAGCACCTGAGATCGAGTGTATGTCTTTTGTTCACACAAGTGCACCTTGCGGGATGGCCTTTGCTCGCACAGGTGAACCTGGCGGCGAGGCGATTGCTCACGGGAGAAGCAGGCGCGATGCCGTTTGCTCACGCTGGTGCACCTGGAGGCACGACCGTTAGCCGACAAAGGCGAACTTGCTGAGACCCGCTGGGCGGAAACAACCGGTGAGGATCAGCTTGTTTTACCCTAACAGGTTCCAATCTACCCCGCCTTCGGCCAGAGAATCTGAAAACGCCAAGCCTCTTCCTGGCGCAGGACCTCCTCGGTTGGGCGCACCCAGGCCAGGGTTCCACGCCTGGGCCTGGCAGGAACAGCGGATGCAAGGTCCAGCTCAAGCCAGCTGGGTAAGGACTGCGAGGAGGCCTTACAGATCCCCGCCGACAAGCACGAACTTCCGGGAGCTGAGCAGGATATACGCCATTTCCGGGGGCGGGGCTGCGCCGACGTACTTGGCGGAGGTGAGGGAGAAAGCGATCAGCGACCTGATTGGCCGGCTCCGAAGGGCGCGCGGTGCCAAACTCTTTTCCCGTCAGCCTCGGCCCTCCGGTCCTGCAGCCACGCGCATGCTCGCGCGACTGGAGTCTGCGCCTGCGCTCCGCCGCCATTCGGGAGGCCACCCCTCTGCAGGGCCTCGCAGTGCAGCCCGGTACCGTGAGCCCGGCCCCCCGCCGACGTCCGCAGTCCAGCGGTGAGGATCGGGGCGAGCAGGCAAGGGCGTCGTCCGGGCCCGCATTCCCCGCCCGCGTCTCAAGGAAGCCTCGGGCGTCCACCGAGGAGGGGCCTGCACCCCGTTAGCTCCCGCCTGGCTGGCCCAAAGACCCCTCCCCGGAGGCCGCGGGCGGAGAGGACTCTGCGGGACTTGAGGGTGGGGAAGCAGGTAATGTTTGATTTAAAACCCGGCTGGGAATTCGGTTCTGGCTCTCGAAGCGTGCATTCTTTTCGTTTCAGTCCTGGATGCGATGTTCTCCGCCCCTAGACTGCGTGGGCTTTTGTCCTTGTCTTAAAAACAGGCAATCCTCAGAATGGGAGAAATGTAAGCATGTATCAGGTAAGGGTTTAGTGTCCAGAAGATGTAAAGAACCTAAACTCAATAACAAAAAGCAAATCCAATACAAAACTGGGCAAAAGGTTGTAGGTATTTCTTCAAAAAAGATATCCAAATGGCCAATGAGCACATCAAAGGATGCGCATTTGCCATCGGAGTTATGGAAAATAAAAACCAGTATGAAATACCATATCACACCCATTAGGATGTCTATTCGGAAAAAAAATCACTATTGATGGCTAGGATGTGAAGAAATTGGACCACCTGGGCAATTGCTGGCGGGCATGTAAAATGGTGCAGCCAAGAGCTGTGGCCCACCGCTGAGTAGTGATTCCTCAAAAATTTAGACAGACAGTTATTATATGATCCAGCCATTTCATCCAGAATTGAAAACAGGGACTCAAATGGATATTGCATATGTGCATAGCAGCCTTACTTAAAGTAGCTAAAAGGAGGAAACAACCCAAATGTCAACACATGAATGGAAGACAAAATGTTTTTCATCCTTAAAGAGGACTGAAATTCTGTTAACATGCTGTAGTGTAGATGTGCTATGTGAAATAAGCCAAACACAAAAGGACAAATGTATGATTCCACTCATAGAGGCAGAAAATGGGATAGAGATTTCTAGGGTCTGGTGTGGGTAAGGTCAGGAAGGGAAGTTATTGTTTAATGGGTGCAGAGATTCTGTACGTGGTGATAAAACATTCTGGAAATAGATAATTGTGATGGTTTTCCAATATTGTGAATGTACTTACTGCCACTAAATTGTGCTTTTAAAACTGGTTAGAATGGCAAGTTGTATTTTACCACAATTTTAAAAAATGTATAGGAAAAGGCAAAACTACAGACAGTAAAAAAAAAATAAAAAATCAGTGGTGGTTTGGAGCACGGAATTATAGCAGTGAAAGTATTCTATAGAGATCTGTAATGGTGGATAGTTGACACTATACATTTAAGAACTCCATCTTCCTATATAATAAAAGGTTAATATGCAAATTGAAATGTGGAATGATGAGTCGCTATGACACACACTGACCATCAGGTATCACTGGAAGGAATTGACCGCCAGGCCAATTGGTTGTGAGGATCAGCTGTGTGTACGCTGGGAGAGCCTCTGTGCTCAGCTTGGATGGGGCGGAGTCTCAGGGCTGAGCAGTCAGCCCCACCCTAAGCCGTGCCTGGGTCTCCATGTCTCACAGCAATGGCTGCAGGCACCTCTGAGAGAAAGCTGCCCTCAAGTTTTGCCCACTGCCAGATAGTCCAGTTTCTCCCCAAATGAGTGTGGACACTCAAAGTCTCATTCAGAACTGGGGTATAGTGGAGTCCGGAGGTTTTGTTTTCCTCCCAAACTTGAGAGCTAGCCACGTGCCCTGTCCCGAGTCTCAGTGTGCTTCCTCCCTGACAGTCCAGTTTCACCCCATATGAGTCTAGGTTCCCTGAGACTCGCCTGGAACTGGGGTTCAGCACAGTGGGGAGCCTTTGTCTCCCTCTCCTTTTTAGAAAACCAGCTGGGTATTCAGCCGCCTCCCCTTTCCACTCACGCGTGTCTCCGCATCTCTTGTCTCCACGTCTCAGCACCTCTGTCCTTCACACCTCCTCTGAGACTCTGTGTGCTTTTCTCTTTCCTTCTAGTTGTAGAATTTCCACTCAGCCAGCTTTCCGGTGATTCTGGATGATTTCCGTTTTGTCTTTAGTTGTATTTTTGAAATTGTATGAGGCAGCAGTATAGGTGTTTGTTTACCTATCCCGCCATCCTGGTTCCTCTGAAGTGGTATTCAGTTCTCCCACTATTGAAGTTAAGTGCCAGTACTTACAAATGACATGTTTTCATGCCTGCTTGTTTTCATGTGCAAGTTCCCTAGTGTTAAGGACTCTCTTAAAGTACCCTTCTTGCCCAGAGCTGGAGACAGTGATCCACGGAGATACTCTGCCAAAAGTAGAATATGGAATACAGTTCTCTATAGTGCTATTTCTGCAATTGATATTTGGATTCTAAATGTTTGATAAATTTTGTCTTGTTGATTTTGGCTCATTGTATTGGCTTTTCAAGATCTTACAAAATTCTACTTTATTAAGCTGGTCAAATGTCTTGTTGATTTTGGCTCGTATTGGCTTTCAAGATCTTACAAAATTCCACTGTATTAAGTTGGTCAATATAAAATAGATCCTGGACAGATAGCAGAAGTTTGATCATCACATGCTGATTATTTGTCTTACTTTGAGCAAATTAATGTCTAAATTTGAGTTTCCTCAAGTATAAATTGAAGTGTTAAAGTAGATAATCATTGAGGTCTTCTCTTGTGGCTCTAAGACTAGATGATAGCTTTGGTTTTTTTCTAGTTTTAAAATTCTGTGAATGTAAGATCAGGGCTGCAGTCTTGATGACAGAGTTTGTGAGACTGAACAGATACTTTCTGAGCATATACCATATGCCAGGGAAGTGTAAGGGTTACAGAGGTGAATGGGTAGTCCCTGCTGTCCAAGAGCCCACAGCCTGATATGAGATGACCACTACAGTAAAGATGTCCACACAGCAGGGGTCCAAAGAAAATTGGAAATGGAGGGGTTTTGGCCAATATTTAAGAAACAATCCCTCCTAAAGGATGGAGGAACTTGCCTGATTACTGGGTGGCAAGAGGTAGAGTGTGAAGGAGAGGAAATACCTATGTAAAGGCCCAGAAAGAAGCTTGAATTGTCAGGAAATTACAGGTGAGTTATATTTGAAGAAGGCAATGTAGTCATGAGCCAGATTGTGAAAAGCTTTATATACTACTAGAGGCCTGGTATATAAAATTCATGCACTGGAGGGGTGTCCCTCAGCCCAGCCTGCACCCTCTCCAATCTGGAACCCCCTGGGGGATGTCTGACTGCCAGTCATCCCCCTCACAATCTGAACCTGCTGGCTCCTAACAACTCACCTGCCTGGTTGCCCCTAACTGTTTCTGCCTGCCAGCCTGGTCGCCTCCTAATCTCTCATCTGCCAGCCTGATTGACGCCTAACTGCTCCCCTGCCAGCCCAAATGCACCCAGCTGCCCTTTCCTGCAGGACTGGTCTCCCCTAACTGCCCTCTCCTGCCAACCATCGTGTGACAATGTGGGGGTGGCCATCTTGTGAGGACATGGGGGTGGCCATCTTGTATTAAGGTGGGGGCGACCATCTTGTGATGCAAGGGTGTGTCAGTTTGCATATTACCTCTTTATTATATAGGATGTTCAAATTTTGTGCCATACGTGTTAGAATTACCTTGAGAAATTGTGAACAGGCAAGTCATATTTGGTTTTTATGTTTGGAAGATAACTGGTAGCAGTATGGTGAATGGATTGGAAGGAAGTAAGACTAGTGGCAGGCAGGGAGATAAGGTGTCAAAATTAAAATAGTTGACAAGGTGTAGGGAATAGAGGGAAGGATAGAGAAGGGTTTTATATACATGGTGGATTATTAAAGTGAAATTAGGGATGGTGTCCTGGATAGTAATTGGTATAATTTCATTAAAATAAGTATCCAGGCTGATTGGATTGGACTCTTCACTGTTGGAGGTGGGGGGGGGGGGCACGATGATGAGAGTAATAGGCAGAATTCTATTATAGGGAGCACAAGATTTCATAGAGATGGGATTTTGATTGTCCTTTATTTTTTTATTTTCAGGTTCAACTTCTCATCTTTGACCTTCTTCATGTACTCCAGACTGTTTTCTGTGGTTTAGTAGAAAAAGCCATGTCAATTGCTGCCCTTTGAAGACTTTTTTAAAGACTTCTAGTAAGATAGCTGGTAAGTCTACTAGGGAGAAGCATATTGGTCTTTATTTCATTCTCACTCCAAAAGTACTTGTCTTGGATTTATAAAGTTATTGTACCAGTATTTCTTTGCCTTTTTTTTTTTAATATTTCTTGCTTTTCACTGTTTAGGAGAATGTTTTAAGATGAGAATATTTTTGTGAAAGGTGCTTGGGATTCTCAAGGAAAACCTCTCTATAAAAGCATACACAGTCATATATATAAAATGATATATGAACATGTGCTAACTAGGGTTTGAGAGGTAAATTCTGTAACATTTAAAAAATTTGTTTTACATAGACTTTAAAAATATATATATTTTATTGATTTTTTTTTTTTTTTTTTTTTTTTTTTTTACAGAGAGGAAGGGAGAAGGATAGAAAGTCAAAAACATCAATGAGAGAGAAACATTGATCAGCTGCCTCCTGCACACCCCCTACTGGGGATATGCCGGCAACTAAGGTACATGCACTTGACCGGAATCGAACTGGGACCTTTCATTCCACAGGCTGATGCTCTAGCCACTGAGCCAAACCGGTTTCAGCTACATAGACTTTTTAATTTTAATTTTTAAAAAATTCTTTATTGTTAAAAGTATTACCTATGTCCCCTCCCCTCTCCATTACCCCCCCCCCCCCCCGCCTTCAGCCACCCCCCTTAAGCTTTGTGTCCATGGGTTATGCATATATGCATACAAGGCCTTTGGTTGATTACCTCCCACCCACCCCCCCCTTCCTTACTTTTTAAAGAATTTGATAATGAGGCTTACATAGTAGTCAGGTGTGAATAATAGAAACCTTGAATTTTTGGTAGCAAGAGAAAGGGGGGGCTCCATTTGGGAAGGATAGGGAATGAATGCTTTGGAAGTCTGAGGAGCCATCAGGGTTTAATACAAACTGAAAGGGAATGGGAATGGATGATGCCTTCACTGAGTGGCCATATGTGAAGGGTGGGAGAGCTGGTGAATGGACAATTTAGCAGACAGCAATTGAGTACAAAAGTAGTCCAAGAAGCTGAGGTGGCTGGAGGATGTTTGAGGCAAGAGCAGCTGGAATTAGGCTAAATGGTATTCATTAAAAACAGGGACTAAAAAAACACATACAAAAAAACAGGGACTAAATTGCAGGAGCAGCTATAAAATGTAGGGTTAGTATAAACTTTCCAAAAAGGCAAGAAAGGGAGAAATAGAGTAATGGAAAGCAGAAATAAGGAGAAGAGGTTGTAGAGCTTTGCCTGCTGAAAGGGATCACAAGACTGGAATAGCAATCGGGTATTGTGCCAAAAAAGGAGACCAACTCTCTACTGTTGTACTATGTTAGAGACATCCATTTATGAGATGTGGTTTTGTTTTATATTGTTTTTCATTTGAGAAGTTTGCCAGAAACATTTAAAAATGTTTCCTGACTATAAAAAAAGTGTGCTCAGTCATTTCTTTGGGAAAGAAGAAAAAGTGCTTAGCCCTTAAAGTTTATAATCTAAGCCATGTGTTATACACTTACTGGGCTTTTTGATAATTAATAGAATATGAGTTACTGTTGGTAAAAGTTGATGGGCAGCATATAGGAAAGGAAGAAAATTGTTTTGTTAGTGGGACTACACATTATGCAAGGAGAGGAGAGATGCAGCTACGTAAGTGCTGCTTTGAAATGAGAAAAGTACTTTCTCCATACTGTATATGAATTACTTCTTGAGAAGTTAGGAAAAGTTCCTATAGTTAACAGTTTGATTTCTTTTATATACAATGACAATTTATAACTAATTAAGAAAAATGGACAAAGCATATCCTAGACAGGAAATATACATAGATAATAAGCAAGGAAAAATGTCCCATTTCTCATTTTTTAAAAAGCACAAATAAAACAATAGTAAGAAACTAGTTTTCACCTCAGCAATAGTCAAGATTAGAAATTTAATGATACTTAGTGTTGATGAGGAATTTGGGGAATTATCCCTCATATGTACACTATTAACTGGTATGCAATTGTGCTATGACATTTTGAGAGTTTGGTACAGTGTGTCAATTTTAATGTAACTAGCCTTTGAACATGGTAATCCATTTCTAGGAATTCTCCCTTCAGAAGTACCCTTACAAAGATCTGTACAAAGAAATGCAGTGCTTATCTCTGAATATATATGTAAAAATATCCTAGAAAATGCCCTCTAATTCAGCAAAGCTCCTGAAACCTCTACCTGCGAGAAACTTGGCCCGATTTTATTTCTAGAATCAAAAAACCTTCTCTTTTTGCTTTGGAACTTCAGAAACCTGGCCCTGTAATTTATCTTGAGCCAGAGAGACACCTTCTCTTCCTTAAATGAAAGCAGATTGCAAAACAATATTTTTAATACCCTATTTGTATAGAATGTGTTTATGCATTTGTGTATACATAGACCATTTCTTCAATGACATGTAAGTACGGGGCTACCCCTGGGGAATGATACTGTGTGAGTATGTTTTAACTGAGCTTTTGTTACTTTTATCATCTAAAAAGATGCACTTAAAATTTTAAAAAGTTCTGTTTTCTGGTAAGCAAGTTCCTGCCTCCAGGTTGTCCTCAGTCTAAATTGTCATTTGCTTGGTAAGGGCAGCATCTCTGCTTAAGTAATAATTTTAAGCCTCGGATGGCATGTTACTCAAAATCTCTGCTTGAATGTCTCCTTGACAGCTTTCTCTATGTTGCCCTCTACACTCTTACGTTCCTACCAATG
This sequence comes from Antrozous pallidus, assembly GCA_027563665.1. NCBI lineage: Eukaryota > Metazoa > Chordata > Mammalia > Chiroptera > Vespertilionidae > Antrozous > Antrozous pallidus. The sequence continues at coordinate 74,327,393 of CM050519.1, forward strand.
TAAGTACCATATTGCAAGATACCCCTTTAACTCTGAGTGCTTAGAAAAGCATGGGATACAAAATAACATGTTTATTAAATAAATGAATCAAATACTTTATATTAAGATGGATAAAATATATTAATTTTTTTTTTTTTTTTTTAAGATCTATGAATCCTGGCTGGGTAGCTCAGTTGATTAGAGCATCATCTTGATACAATAGGTTTTGAGTTCGATCTCTGGTTTGGGCACCACACAAAAATCAATCAATGGATGCATAAATAAGTGGATCAAGAAATAGATGTTTCTTTCTCTCAAAAAAAAAAAAATCAATACATAAATTTTTAAAAAATTTATGGAGTTTTCATAGTTAACAATTTAACAAGTGATTTCTGAAATAGATTTAAAGTTTCTTGCTCAGCCTTAAATAGCCTAACTTGAATTTTGATATTTCCTTAGTTTTGTGCACAGATGGCTTGTTGATATTTGGGATTTTAGACTCAAGGTGTAAGGCACATGTAGTAGATAGTTCTGGGTCACTAATAGTTTCATAATCTGGTTAAGTCACTAATCTGAACCTCAGGTTTTTCAACTCTAAATGAACAAAATAATACTTGAGTCAGATTATTAGGAAGATTAAATAGAATGATGTATGTAAACCTAGCAGAGTTCCTGGAACTCAGTTAAAAATAAGTTACATTCTTTTTCTTAAAAATCTTTTATAGATATATTATTGAATAAATGTATATGTTGCGCCATCCTATGCTTAAAATTACGCAGTTTTAGAATGGGCTAGAATAGCAGTTCATTCAAGATTATGTTCCCTGAAAATAATTTATTTCTACTTTATTTCAGCACTATTGAAAGTTTTTAAAGAGTATAACTGTGTGTGTTGTAACAGAAAGAAAAATGGAAGTATTTCAGGAACTTCGTAAACCATCAGTACGTTTGGAGTGTGACCACTGTAATTTCAGAGGCACAGATTATGAAAATGTACAAATCCACATGGGTACCATCCATCCAGAATTTTGTGATGAAATGGATGCTGGTGGGTTAGGTAAAATGATATTTTACCAGAAAAGTGCAAAGCTATTTCATTGCCATAAATGCTTCTTCACCAGCAAGATGTACTCTAATGTATACTATCATATCACATCCAAACATGCAGTGCCAGAGAAATGGAATGAGAAACCAAAAAATCAGTTAAACAAAGAAACAGATTCTGTGAAAAGCCCTCCTCCTTCTGAACACCAGAAAATGCCCCCTAATTCAGAACTCCAGAAATCTGTATCTACCCTTTCTCTAGAAACAGAGAAACTTGGCCTGGTTTTGTCTCCAGAATCACCCAAACCTACTCCTCTGACTTCCTTGGAGCCTCAGAAGCCTGGCCCTGTTTCTCCTGAACCACAGACACCTTCTCTTCCTTCTCCTGAGCCACCAAAAACTACCCCTGTTTCTTCTCCTGAACTTCCAAAACCAATCCCTATTGTTTCTGAATCTCAGAAACCAGTCCCAGTTCCTTCTCCAGAACCACAGAAACTTGCTCCTGTATCTCCTGAGCCAGTAAAGGCTACTCTTATTAATCCCAAACCTCAGAAACACTCCCATTTCTCAGAAACATTGGGGCTGCCTTCAGCCTCCTCTCCAGAATCACCAGTTCTTGCTGCTTCCCCTGAACCTTGGGGGCCGTCCCCAACTGCATCTCCAGAATCTCGGAAGCCAGCCCGGACAGTCTCCCCTGAGCTAAGGAAGCCATCTCCATCAGAGTCTCCTGAACCTTGGAAGCCATTCCCTGCTGTCTCTCCAGAGCCTAGGAGACCAGCCCCCGCTGTGTCACCTGGTTCTTGGAAGCCAGGACCACCTGGGTCCCCCAGGTCTTGGAAATCCAGTCCTTCAGCATCAGGACCCTGGAAGCCAGCTAAACCTGCTCCATCTGTGTCTCCTGGACCGTGGAAACCAATTCCTTCTATATCACCTGGACCTTGGAAACCAGCTCCATCTATGTCCCCTGCGTCCTGGAAGTCTTCATCAGTCTCATCTGGTTCCTGGAAATCTCCCCCTGCGTCTCCTGAGTCGTGGAAGTCTGGCCCACCAGAACTGCGAAAGACCGCTCCCACCTTGTCACCTGAACATTGGAAGACAGTTCCCCCGGTGTCTCCTGAACTCCGTAAAGCAGGACCCCCCTTGTCTCCTGAGCTTCGCAAACCAGGCCCACCATTATCCCCCGACATTCGTAGTCCAGCAGGATCTCCAGAGCTCAGAAAACCCTCAGGATCTCCAGAGTTTTGGAAGCTTTCTCCTGATCAGCGGAAGACTCCTCCTGCTTCACTTGATTTTCCTGAGTTCCAGAAAAGTTCCTGTGGTGGTTCCCCTGATCTCTGGAAGTCTTCCTTTTTTATTGAACCTCAGAAACCTGTCTTCCCTGAGGCCAGAAAACCTTCTGGGCCATCCGAGTCCCCTAAAGCAGCCTCCGATATTTGGAAGCCCGTTCTCTCTATTGATACTGAGCCTAGAAAACTTGCCCTGTTTTCTGAGCCTGCCAAAACAGCCCCTCCTGCTTCCCCTGAACCACGAAAACGTGCTCTTTTTCCAGAGCCCCGGAAACATAACCTTTTCCCTGAACTTTCCAAGTCTGCTATATTCCCAGAATCTCAAAAGGCAGTTGAATTCGGAGATGAACTGCAGACAGATGCCATAGATGATCAAAAATGTGATATGTTGGTTCAGGAAGAACTACTAGCTACACCTAAGAAAGTCTTAGAAGACACTCTATTTCCTGCCTCAAAGAAGCTCAAGAAAGATAACCAAGAGAACTCTGATGCTGAGCTTAGTAGTAGTGAGTATATAAAAACAGATTTGGAAGCAATAGATAGTAAGGGCCAAGAATCAAGCAGTGATCAAGAGCAGGTTGATGTGGAATCTATTGATTTTAGTAAAGAGAACAAAATGGACATAACCAGTCCAGAGCAGTCCAAAAATGTACTACAGTTTACTGAAGAAAAGGAAGCTTTTATCTCTGAAGAAGAGATTGCTAAATATATGAAGCGTGGAAAAGGAAAGTATTATTGCAAAATTTGTTGTTGTCGTGCTATGAAAAAAGGTGCCGTTTTGCATCATTTGGTTAATAAGCATAATGTCCATAGCCCTTATAAATGCACAATTTGTGGGAAGGCTTTTCTTTTGGAATCTCTTCTTAAAAATCATGTAGCAGCCCATGGACAAAGTTTACTTAAATGTCCACGATGTAATTTTGAATCAAATTTCCCAAGAGGCTTTAAGAAACATTTAACTCATTGTCAAAGTCGGCACAATGAAGAAGCAAACAAAAAGCTAATGGAAGCTCTTGAACCACCACTGGAAGAGCAGCAGATTTGATTTTTGAAAATAGTGGCTACATGCTCTACAAAATTGTTGGTTGAAACCATTTGTTGAAAGTACAGTTGAATAGCCTAGTTGGGTCAGTAGATGTTGCTATGTATGGTGTATAGTGTTTGTCTCAGTAGTGTTCACAGAATAGACATTTGTTATCTTTTTCATGGTCTTTGTTTATGTTGCTATCAATTCAGACTGTATATTCTAGATAGTTAACGTATCTCATCTCTTTTAAGTATATTTGAATAATATGAAGATGTAGGCATTCATTTAACAAGCAAGAGCCAGTTGTACTCAAATTAAAATAATCTAGTTAAAAAGTGTATCTTTTTTGTGAAACTCATTTCATACTATGGAAGTTACTAGTTGGAATATTTAAGAATTAGGCAAGATGTTTTTTGAGGGATTTTGTTCTTTTTCCTTAAAAGTGTTTTCAGATCATAAAAGTTACTTTGAAGTTTCTATTTGATCATTTTTATAAATCTTGAACAGAGTTTCTAGATGTTTATTGACTTCTATGTCTTGGAAAATTGGAGTCTCAGGGTTGCTGATTTTCTGCTAAAAGGGAGAAAATTGAGTAAGTATAAAAAACCTTTTGCAGCGTTCTCCTACAGGAAACTGAGGAAGGTGAGTATGATTTATAGGTCTTATCCTTAGTTGTTTGAGTTGGAGTCTTCCATTCTGTGTCTTATCCTGAGATCTGGCCCTTCACTTCCTTGTGAGCTCACACCAACAGATGATCCTTAATTGCCAAATGTGTTAGAGATGTACCTCCTACTCCTGGGCCTTATGTGCCACCTGTTGGAGCTTCACATCAGGATAATGAGTAGGAATTGAAAGTCTTCCAGATACACCATAGAAAATTTTATAAAGACATATCTGTTTGAGAATGTATCCATTTTTATTTTTAAAGTTGTTAACTGTAAAAACCTTGAATCTGTTCATGAATTGTTCTATTCTAAAATATTTTGTTCAAATCGTATCGACCGAATTAAAAACAAAGACTTTCATGTTACTAACATCGTTATGTGTGTGTTTTCTTTTTCATTGTAAGATGTCCAATTTCTGTTTTTTATTTTTATTTTTTATTTCCACTTGTTTTCAGCATACTAAATTTTTCATATCTGGAGCAGCATTTTCTCAGTTCTGTTTTCTCAAAGTTCTGTGATCAAGTAAATTAAGGAATCACTATACTAGGAGTTCCTTGTGGAGAATCTCATCAGTACACATAATTTATTAAAGGTTGTTTTAATTTCAGTGATTATCCTGGCTGCTTCATTAAACAGTATGAAACATTTCATGCTGTTAGGATTCTGATGTATAGCCAGATTGAAATACTGGCTTCAGTTGAGCTGTTTCTGGACATTTTTGAACAGAAGTGTTTTTTGTTTAATGGCATACAAATTAACATGCCAGTTGGGAAGACAGTGTTAGATTTTACTGGGAATGTTTTCGAAGCTTCAGATTAAACACTTTGGTGAGCACAGTTAGGCAGGGAAAGCCCTGAGTAGTTGTCAATTTATACTGGGCACCTCAAGAATAAGTTTTCAGTTCTGACGTTTCCATCTAGGCATGATGCCAACAAGTAGTACAGGTAAAATATCTTTCATATACAGTTGTCTTTTCTGTTATACTGGTATGATTAAAATTATGAATGGAGAAACTAAGGGTCTTAAGTACCCAGAAACCCTGAAGACTGTAATCTCAAACCAACCCTATTATGTGCATAGGTTCTTTATGCCTTAAGATTTCACACTTTTTGATGCAAACGTCTCAGGATTCTTTGCTCAAGGTGGCGCCAGCTAGATCCCATGACTTGCCATCTGATGTGGCTCTTTCATAATATCATAGGATAGAGGATATTTATACTAGGATAATTGGTAGTGACATGCATAGTTTTGGCCTTGAGGCCTTTCCCTTATTTGTTTAAACCACCATGTTTTTGGCTCATCTAACTGTTCACTTCCCTCTTTTTGCCTCAACGGTTAGGGTGAGCTGTGCCATTTAAGACCTAATTTATTTTTTAACATTGATAATTTTGCCTCCTATTCAAGAGCATACCTCTTCAAACAATATGGTGCTTTCTTTACATTTTTATTATCTTAGTAATTATAATTCTCAAACCATTGATTTTACTTAATATTCAGGGAAATAAAAATTATCACATCACCTTAACTCGGGCTGGTATGGCTCGGTTGGGCATCACCCTGTGCACCAAAAGGTTGCAGGTTTGATTCCTAATCAGGTCACATACCTCAGTGTGGGTGAAATCTCCAGTAGGGGGTGTGCAGGAGGCAGCTGATGTTTCGCTTTCATATCAATGTTTCTAACCCTCACCCTTCCTATCTCTCAAAATCAATAAAAAAAACTTAAATTTTACTCAACATTCATGGTCTTGATGCCATTATATTTTAGGTGACCAATTTTCATTAATTTGCATGAATTGTGATGTATCTAATCACAAATCAGAATTCTGATCTATAAGCATCACAAAATGAAAAGGGGCGGGGAGTTGGTACTTTTTAAGTTGAATTATAACCATGGAGTTGTGTATGAAGTTATTCCTTTCTCAACCTACCTGTTTCTCTTTACATAGTGTATTAGTTTCCTATTGCTGTAACAAATTACATTAAACTTAGTGGTTTAAAACAGCACAGATTTGTTCTCTGACAGTTCTGTACTTCACTGTGCTAAAATCCAAGTGTCAGCGGAGCCACATCATTTCCTGGAGGATCTAAAAGAGAATCCATCCCTTCCCTTTTCCTGCTTCTGGAACCCACCTGCACTCTTGACTCATAGTTCCCTTCCTGCATCTTTGAGCTGGTGCATGCTCTATTGTCACGTCTCTTTCCTTCTTCCATTTAAGGACTCTTGTGATTACATTAGGCCACTCAGATAATCTAGGATGATCTCCCTATTTTAAAATCGACTGATTGGCAATCTTAAATTTCCCCTGCAATAAACTACCATATTCAAAGGGTCTGGCAGTTAGGACTTGGACATCTTTGAGGACCATTCTGCCTACCACATCTGGGCTTGAAAATTGAGGGTTTTGACAAGCAAAATAGAGACACGTTCAGAGAACAGGTAGGCAGTGGGGAGTGAGGTGGGGGGTTGAGGGAAAGCATTCATGGACAAACCATGTGATGATTGTGGAGGTGATAGAGGTGGGGGGAAAGTTGTAGAAAAAAGTAAAATTTAAACTGAAGAGAACCATTTTTTTTTTTTTCTCTGTTTGGCCTAAATAAGCCTGGTTTGGTTTCTTTGGCAATGTATCTGTTGCTAGCCCCTCACTGGTCTGTGCCCTCATTGTGCACACAGATTAACACAGATTAGTGCAGTAGAGACTGCTCATAGCGTGGGGACTGGCAACCCACCCTTTAAATTAAGGTCTGTACACTGATTTTATGGTGCATTCTCAATACAAAATAACCCCTTAAGGTCCAGTTAATGATAAATTTAAGTAACTGTCCCACCCTACCTTGCTCCTTTCCTTTTTCTTTCCCGATAATGCATACTCTTTTTCCTATTAAACTCCTACCCTCGCTAAGCTTGGCACAGTTCTCTCCACCTGCCAAGGCTATTCTTCCAAACTGCTTTTCATTTTATTGGGAGGAGCGGGGGAGATCCTATAGGACTGAATTGAGCCTCATTTAGTCTTAATTCAGTGTAAGAATTTTTACTTTTTTCCTTACAAATTACCCAGACTGGACACTACATTTCAATCCTAAAACTGAAAATACTGTTGGAATAAAATGATGTTTCAACACCTTTGATTCTGATCAATTAGTAGCTTAGTTGGTCTGAGCATAATGTCAGTTCACTTTTTGCTTCTAACACCATCCAATCCCTTGCAAATGTCATAGGCCACAGGGAGGATTAGTGAAATAGATGAAAAGACTACTGAATTCTTACTTGATTTATATAAATGCAAAAGTTTTAGGTCAAGTGAACAAAATGTAACTTGAATCATGAAAGAGTCATGGCTCCTCAGTTTCCAGATTTGAGCCAGTTTACAGACCCAGAGCCATTTGAATGATAGGGAAGTCAAGTCCCCTTGAGCAAGGACCCCAGTACATTCCCATAAAAGCTATACTGTTAACCCTTTTCCCTGCCTTTACGGAACTATGTCCATTTACCTGAGTGTCCTCTAGAGAAAAGGAAATCAGGCGCTTGAGGAATGCCTGGATACTGGCTCTGAACTGACACATTCCAGGACACTTCAAGCATCACTATGGCCCTCTCTCAGTGGGGGCTTATGGAAGTCAGGTAATTGATGGAGTTTCAGCTAAGTTCCATATAACAGTAGGTTCAGTGGGCCCCCAAGCTATTCTGTGATTATTTCTCCAGTTCTTAAGGCATGATTGGAGTAGACATAGGAACTGGCAATATCCATACATTGATTCCCTGACTTTTGGCTCAGTTGGAAGCCACTAGAATTTGCTCTATGTTGGAAAATTCTATCTAATAAAAGAGTAATGCAAATTGACAGTCACACCAAGACACAAAATTGCTGTCCCCATGTGGACACAAAATGGCCTGTAGGGGAGGGCAGTTGTGGGAAGTTAGGGATGTCCAGGCCAGCAGAGGAGGGCAGTTGGGAGCAGCCATGCCTGCAGGAGAGGGCAGTTGAGGAGGACCAGGCCTGCAGGGGAGGGCAGTTGGCAACCAGGTCTGCAGGGGAGGGGATTTGGGGGGACCAGGCCAGCAGGGGAGGGCGATGGAGGGAACTAGGCCTGCAGGGGAGGGCAGTTGGAGGGAACCAGGCCTTAGGAGAGGGCAGTTGAGGGGAGCCAGGCCTGCTGGGGAGAGCAGTTGGGGGGGACCAGGCCTTCAAGGAGGGCAGTTGTGGTGGGGGCAAGACCTACAGGGGAGGACCAGGCCTGCAGGAGAGGGCAATTGGGGGGAACCCAGGCCTGCAGAGGATGGCTGTTGCGGGGGAGGTGTGGGGGAGAGAACACCTGCAGGGGAGGGCAGTTGGGAGCCAGCAGTCCTGGATTGTGAATGGGATGTCCAACTGCCTGTTTTGGGATCAGGCCTAAACTGGTGGTTGAACATTCCTCAAGGGGTCCCAGATTGGAGAGAATGCAGGCTGGGCTGAGGGACAAACCACCCCCTCCCCATGCATGAATTTGATGCACTGGGCCTCTAGTCCTATATAATAAAAGAGCAATATGCAAATTAACATCACTCTGCTACACCCACCAGCCAATCAGGAGCGAGTATGCAAATTAACCCAACCAAGATGGCAGCGGCCACGGAGCAAGCAGGCCTCTGCTTAAGGCTACAAAGTTTCAAGTATAGAAGATAAATAAATCCCATATACCAGGACCTCCGCTTGGGTCACCAGGGGCTGTGGCCGGCCTGCAAACCACCACAGGCCCCTTGTCCAGGTCGCCCCATGCCCCAAGGGAACCCCACCCTGATCCAGGACACCCTTCAGGGCAAACCAGCTGACCCCCACCCATGCACCAGGCCTCTGTCCTATCTAATAAAAGAGTAATATGCAAACTAACCATCACTCCAACACACAAAATGGGAGCAGGATCTTTGACCACATGGGGTGGTCAAAGATCCTGCTCCCATGTGGACACAAGATGGCTAGCAGGGAAGGGCAGTGGGAGGGACCAGGTGTGCAAGGGAGGGCAGTTGTGGGCAATCAGGCCAGCAGGGAGAGCAGTTAGAGATGACGAAGCCGGCAGAGGAGGGAAGTTGGGGAAGATCAAGCCTGCAGGGTAGGGCAGTTGGGGGAGACCCAGGCCTGTAGGGGAGAGCACTTGGGGTGAACCAGGCCTTCAGGGAAGGGCAGTTAGGGTTGACCAGGCCTGCAGGGGAGGGCAGTAGGGACAAACAGGCTGGCAGGGGAGCAATTAGGCATCAATCAAGCTGGCAGGGGAGTGGATGGGGTGATCAGTCTCGCAGGCAGAAGCGGTTAGGGCAATGAGGCAGGCAGGCAGGAGCAGTTTGGAGCCAGCAGTCCTGGATGGTGACAGGGATGTCTGCCTGTTTAGGCCCGATCCTACTAGGCAGTCAGACATCCCTTGAGGTGTCCCAGATTGGAGAGGGTGCAGGCTGGGTTGAGGGACACATACCCCTGTACATGAATTTTGTGCACTGGGCCTCTAGTAGTAAATAAAAAACAATCATGAGGTGAAAATTCTGGAAAGATGGTGGAGGAGGAAACATTAGGAATCTGTCTCCCTACCTAGACAATAATTTCTTTGGCAGAATCTGCTATAACTGTTTTTTCAAACTCTGGAGTCTGTTGAAGGCTTGCAACTTCCAAGAGATTGCAAGTACCTCAACACAAAACCTCGAGTGAGTATCTTGCACACAACTTGTGGAAGCTAGGATCGGTAAAAATGATCCTGTCTTACAAATACTGGGAATCTGTGCTCTGATTGCCACTTACTGTTTAGATCAAAGTTGCAAAGAGGTGGGCAACCATCCTTATTGCACCCCTTCCGCATCCCCAGGTGAAGTGACTTTCAGGACAGTTAGTGATCAATGGAAATTATTAAGATAAAGAGCATAATGAAAAAGTATTGAAAATAAGTGAGCAGAGAGAGAGAACCAAGATGGCGGCATAGGTAAACACCTATCTTGCTGCCATATACAGCAAAACTACAACTTAACGAAAGAACAAACACCATCCAGAATCACCAGAAAGCTGGCTGAGTGAAAATTCCACAAATAAAAGTGAAGATAAGACACTGACTCGGAGGAGCAGCGGCGGACAGCGTTGAATATATGCACGGAGTCAGAGGTTTGGAGGAGTGCGTGCGCCAGCGGATAGGGCAGGTGGCTGAAAACCAGCCAGTTTTCTTGAACGGGGGAGACAAAGACGTCCCATTGGACTGATTCTCCAGCTCTGGGCGAAGTCCAGGGAACCCACTATCATACCGGGTAAAAACTGGACAGTGGGAGGACACACCAACCTCGGGTGCTGCAGGGGTCGGCTGGCTTGTGGAGAAGGCGAGCTTGTGCGGAGTGCGCGTGAGCTTGGGAAAAGCGCAGCTGCGTTGACCATGCAGAGAGTGCTCGTGCCTTGCTCTTTCATTTGGGAAACCATCAGACTGCATTGTTTTGCGACCTTGGGTGAGACATTGGGTGTGCAGACTCATTTGGGGAGAGTCTGAATTCTCTGGCAGCTGGTGGAGCTCGGCAGCAGCTCCCTCTCAGAGATCCTGGGGCCACATAGGGTGGAGCTGACGCTGTCTGCTTGGCCCGGAGACTCAGCCCATCCAACCCGAGCACAACTGAGCGTCACAGACAATTGGCCTGGAGGTCAACCCCTCCAAGTGCTAACAACGATTAACCTGAGCTTAACTTCAACAAGACTGTGCAACCCATATCCACCTCAGGTAACTGGGGAGGCTGAGCCACTGTCCCTTGTAGGAAGTCTACCACACAAAGCTAATTGACCAACTCAGGGAAGCAGCCACCATGCAGAGACATGGAAAGAAATCAGATGTGAAAGAAAAGGAGGGGAAAAAATGACTGGACATGGAATTCAAAATGATGGTTATAGGGCTTTTCAAGAGGCTCCTAGAAAAGGCCGAGACCTATAAGGAAATAAACCAGACCTACTAGGAATTGAACAAGACCTGCGAGGAAATGAACAAGACCAACCAGGAAATGAACAAGACCAATGTGGAAATGAATGAGACCTACGAGGATATGAACAAGACCCTCAAGAATATGAAAAAGGAACAACCAGAAATTAAGCATACACTGACTGAAATAAAAAATATTATACAAAGACCTAAAAGTATTCTAGAGCACCCCAAGAACCAAGTTAAAGATTTGAAATACAAAGAGGGAAAATCCACTCAGCTGGAAAAGCAAGAAACCAAAAGAATCTAAAAAATTGAAGATAGTGTAAGGGGCCTCTGGGACAACTTCAAGCATACCAACATCTGAATTATAGAGGTGCCAGAAAAAGAGAGAGAGCAAGACAATGAAAACCTATTTGAAGAAATAGTGACCGAAAACTTCCCACACCTGGTGAAAGAAATTGACTTAGGAGTCCAAGAAGCGCACCAAACCCCAATATATAGGAACCCTAAGAGGACCACACCAAGACACATCATAATTAAAATGCCAAGCGCAAAAGACAAAGAGAGAATATTAAAAGCAGCAAGAGAAAAACAGTTACCTATAAGGAAGCACCCGTAGGATTGTCAGCGAATTTCTCAACAGAAATGATGCAGGCCAGATGGGAGTGGCAAGAAATATTCAAAGTGATGAATAGCAAGAATCTACAACCAAGATTACTCCATCCAGCAAAGCTATCATGCAGAATTGAGGGTCAGATAAAGTGCTTCACAGATAAGAAAAAGCTAAAGGAGTTCATCACCACCAAACCAATATTTTATGAAATGCTGAAAGATATTCTTTAAGAAGAGGAAGAAGAAAAAGATAAAAGTGTAAACTATGAACAACAAATAAATTATGAACAACAACATCTATCAACAAATGAATCTAAAAAGTGAATTAATAATCTGATGAACAGGATAAACTGGTGAAGTAACAGAATCACGGACATAGAGAGAGAATGGACTGACAGTTCTTGGGGAGAAAAGGGGTGTGGGAAGTGCAGCAAGATACTGGAGAAAAATCATGCAACTATGGGAGAGGACAGTGGAGGGGGGTGAGGGCGGAGGATGGGATGGGTACCGGGTGGAGGGGAGCTATAGGGGAAAAAGGGGGGAACAATGTAATTAATAAACTGAACAATAAAGATTAAAAAAAAGAAAATAAGTGAGCAGAGCCTAAGAAGCCTGTGAGACAGCATAAAGCAGTCCAAAATATGCATTGTGGGAGTCTCAGAAAGAGAAGAAAAAAAGGAACAGAGAGAATATTTGAAGAAATAATGGCTGAAAACTTTCCAAATTTGATGAAAACCATAAATATAAACATCCAAAAAGTTAAGTGAATTCCAACTAAGAATTTTATTACCACTGCTGCCCACATTTCATTTATGGAGCTTCCTGTTACTTGTGAGGCTGTGTTCCTTTGGTGGAAGAGAAGCACAGAGGTGGAATCTGGCCTGCCCAGCGCTCCCAGCTTGTTAGGAAGATGACAGCCTCCACTCTTACCCAGTCTCTTCCACACCAAACACTAAGCAATAGAATTCACACTAGACAGAATTCAAAGCAAGCAGAAAGTATCATGACATTATATATCCATCCAAATGATGAATTACAAATTCTTGTATTTAAGGAGTCTAAACTTCCATTTACTATTCCTTTAAGCAGTAAGCTGGAGTAAAAATGGTATTTCAGGCTTGTGGGTAAGTGAACAGATGACAGAAAGAACCAGTGATTTTGAAACAAGACTTGATTTAAGACCTCATTCACTTACAGATCAGTTGGTCTTTGGCACATTAAATGGTTTGTCTCTAATACACCTGAGATGATAGTACCCGCTTCATAAATTGAATTGAGAACATAATAGGAATAAGATTAGAGATGGAAAATAGTTTCTCCTGAAATACAAATACCTCTTCCTTCTCCTGAGCCACCAAAAACTACCCGTTTCTTCTCCTGAACTTCCAAAACCAATCCCTATTGTTTCTGAATCTCAGAAACCAGTCCCAGTTCCTTCTCTAGAACCATAGAAACTTGCTCCTGTATCTCCTGAGCCAGAAAAGGCTACTCTTATTAATCCCAAACCTCAGAAACACGCCCATTTCCCAGAAACATTGGGGCTGCTGTCAGCCTCCTCTCCAGAATCACCAGTTCTTCCTGCTTTTCCTGAACCGTGGGGGCCATCCCCAGATGTGTCTCCAGAGTTTTGGAAGCCAGCCTGAACAGTCTCCTGAGCCAAAAAAGCCATTTCCTGCTGTCTCTCCATAGCTTAGGAGACCAGCCCCAGCTGTGTTACTAGGTTCTTGGAAGCCAGGGCCACCTGGGTCCCACAGGTCTTGGAAATCCAGTGCTCCAACTAAGATGAACTCCAAGTAAAATGAGACCCACACGGAGACTTTTAAGTCAAACTTTCAATATCCAAAGACAAAGATTGAATCTTGAAAGCAGTAAAAGAGAAAACAGTCACCAAGTACAAGGGATCCTCAATAAGAATATTTGTAGATTTCTTACTGAAACCTGGAGGCCAGAAGATACTGGGTCAAAGTGTTAAAAGAAAAAAAAGCTGTCAACCAAGAATCCTATTTCCAGCAAAACTGTTCTTCAGAACATTCCCACATAAACTAAAGCTGAAGGAGTTTGTGACCACTAGTTGTGGCCTGCAAGAAATACTCAAGGGAGTACTGCCAGGTGAAATGAAAGTACACTAGACAGTACCTTAAAGCCCTATGGAGAAATAAATATCTTAAAGATAAATTTCTGGGCAATTATAATAGCTAATTCTGTAACAATGGTTTACAGTATTTGTTTTCTATATGATTTAAGAGACTAAATTCATTTAAAGAAAATTATTAGTGTAAAACTAGCATTACTGTCAATCCAAATCTTGTTTTCTATATAATTTAGGAGACTAATGCATTTTTAAAATTATTAGTTTGTGTTTTGGGTCACACAATGTATAAAGATGTAATTTTGTGACATCAAAAATCTAAAGGGGTGGGAACAGTAAAGGCGCAGAGATTTTGTATGTTATTAAAGTTAAATTGCTATAAATGCAGGTTTGAATATTATAATTTTAGGATGTTAATCTTTATGGTAACCACAAAGAAAATTTCTAAACTCTGTACTCAAAAGGAAGTAAAGGAATTTAAACATTTCACTACCAAATCAACTGAACATTAAATTGGAAATACAAGAAATGTGGAACAAAAAGATAAACATACTATACGTTTTATAAGGTATTAGAGGACGGGTGCACAATAATCCGTGCCCTCAGGAGGGTGGGGCGGTCCCTCAGCCTGGCCTGTGCTCTCTCACAGTCCAGGACCCCTCAGGGGATGTCCGAAGGACAGATTGGTCTGACTCCCTGGGGGATCAGGCCTAAGCTGGAAGTCAGACACCCCTCTGGCAATCCGGGACCCCTTGGGGGATGTCCACCTGTCAGCCAGGGGCCTAAGCACTTAATCAGACATCCTTAGCACTGCTGTGGAGGTGGGAGAGGCTCCCACCACCACCACTGCACTGGCCAGCCATGAACTGGCTTGTAGCTAAATGGCATTCCCCTTGTGGAAGCGCACTGACTACGAGGGGGCAGCTCCTGCGTTAAGCATTGCCTCTTGGTGGTCAGTGTGCATCAGGTTGTTCTGCTGTTAGGGTCAATTTGCATATTAACCTTTTATTATATAGGACTAGGGGCCCAGTGCACAAAATTTGTGCACTGGGGGAGGTCTCCTTAGCCCAGCCTGCCCCCTCTCACATACTAGGAGCCCTCAGGGGATGTCCCCGTGAGGAGCAGGCATAAGCCACAGTCTGGCCTCCCTTTGTGGGAGGCAACTGGACTGATCAGGGAAAGGTACCAGCCCCATCACCCTGCTGCTGCAGCCACTGCCAGCACTGTGGCCACCAAGGTGTTTTCATCAACACGGACTCTGGTCCCTTCACCATGAAAAAATGACAACTTTCTTTAGGAATTTTCGAGATGTGTCTTTCATAGGAAATGACATTTCTTTATTTTTTTTTTATCCTCACCTGAGGATTTGTTTCCATTCATTTTTAGAGTATGGAAGAGAAAGGGAAAGACAGAGAGAAACATCAAAGTGAGAGGAACACTTTGATGGTTGCCTTCTGCATGAGCCCTGACCTGGGCCCTAGCCAGGGAGGAGCCTGCAACCTAGGTACATGCCCTTGATCAGAATCTAGCCCGGACATTGTGGTTGGCAAACCTGGCATTATCCACTGAGCCAAACAACCTAGGGCAGGATTTGACATTTCTTAGCCTTTCAGTAGTAGACCTTTGTTTTTTTTATCCAGGAGTGTGGTGGAAAAACCCTTGATTAGTTTTTTGGATTCTTATACCCAAATTACTAAGAATATTACCAGTGGCATACAGGGAGCGTAGCCAATGAGTGGTCAGAAAAGGTGTTTCTTCTATTCTTCACACCTATCTCCTCTGATCTCCAGCTATACCCCTGCCAAGGCCTAAAGCCTCTGGCCCTGGGCGGTGGACCCCCAGCTCTCTGATTGCTCTGATCGCCGGGCTCTGTCCTGGCCAAGACCACAAGCCTCTGGTCGAGGCTCTGAGGCTTGGGCCCTGGATGGGGGACCCCCAGCTTGCTCTGATCGCTGGGCTCTGCTGTGGCCAAGGCCAGCAAGGGCAGGTAGAAAGCTTGGCTTCCTCCATTGCCAGGGAAACCTAAGCCTCCTTTCTGCTCTCAGTGGCCACAGCAACTTTGGTTCAGTTTATTTGCATATCGCTCCTGATTGGGTTGTGGGTGTGGCTTATGGGTATAGCAGAGGTACAGTCAATTTGCATATTATTCTTTTATTAGATAGGATAAGGCATACAGAAAACAAATAGTATAATGTCTCATCTAGTGAATGAGGCAGAAGCTTTCTACTTCAGCAAGAAAACTGGATGACCAACCATGGTCTGAGGGCCATTCATGAGCACACCTTATAGGAGGGAGCAGGGCCTTTGGTAGCGAGAGTGGGGCTCTTTTTCTTTTTCCAGGCAGAACTGGCTCTCATGAATGACCAATGAAGGTTCACCAGCTGGCCAGACTGAGGTAGGTGGAAAGTGACAGGTTCTACTGACTCCCCAGTGCCTGGTACATTGTAGGCACTCAATAAAGACTAGTTGAGTACAAAAGTGTATGGGCTTTTCACACACATGCAAGTGAAAGGCTACCAGGAACGTGACACTGGCCAGATGAATTCCTTGATGGATGGCCAATGTATAGTGACAGTGCAAAACCAAACCTCTTCCAAACAGTTTTGTTTGTTCCTGTGAAAGGGGGTGGGGGAGAGTAGAGGGCACTATGCTTCAAAGAGGCTGTCCCAAGAGTGAAGGTCACCTGCTCTTGCTGGTGAAAAAAAAGCAGGGGCAATGAGCATATAAACCAGCCAGCTCTTAGATCCTGTTTGTGGTTGTTGGATACTGGGACTGCAGGAGGAGCCCAAGACTTCTCTCCTGCCCAACATTCTATGAGATTGGAAGCCAGGCTCCCTCTCCAGGCAAGAACTTCCACCACCTGGTCATCACCAAAACTGAGGTAAGGCACTGACAAAGCTAAGTACTGGCTTTCTTGGATGTTACAGCTTTAATGCTTGATAAGCACACACTTCTTCTTGTGCTGGGAATAACAAGCACAGTGGTTGAGATCTTGGGCTCTGAAGTCAGACATATCTGCCTCCATTGCTTAGTGGAATTGGAGGGTGGTGAAGTTGAACTTGGGTGTGCTGTTATCCTCCTCTGCAAAATGGGGTAGACTTGTAGGACCTATAGCCCAAGATAGCATAAAGCACTCAGACCACTTAGTAAAGTACTTGATACATGGAATGTGCTTAGTAAATGTTAGATGCCATTGCAAGAACTTTGACCACTAGCAGGGAAAATAAATAATTATTGAAAGTTCAGGGTTTTACGGCTTACTTCTTCTTGTCAGTGAGTTAGGGTCGTTGGGAATTTCATGCTATCAAACATCTGTGTTATGAATAGCCAACTTGTAATCACCCTGGAAATATCCATGGTGATCTCTGCCTTGGGGTTGGAGCTTCAGAGGGCAAAAAGTCATTTCTGATGTTCCATGCACCCTTTTCTTCTGTCACCACAGAAAGGAGACCTCAAGTCCTGGCTAAAACAGCTGAGGCGCCACTTCCTCATCCAGACTTGCTGCCTCCCACTCTGGGCAAGGCACTCTGACACCTAGAACTGTATCACTCACTTTTAATGGAGTGCCTCTCCCTCTCTGAATGCAGAAACCTGCATGCCTTATTCCTGGAATACAGGAGTTGCTCAAATGAGGAGAGGATGGCACATTCTTTGCTGCCCAGCATTTCCCCATAGTCTCAATGTTACCTTGTGATGCTTGGAATCACCAAGAGAGTTTAAGAACAGTTCTTGGACCCCACCCCAGATCAGTGAAATCTTTTTAGGTACCAGGCACAGACCCAGGTGTTTTCTAGAGTCTCACATGCTTCCAAACACAGCAAGGTTGAGAACCATGGTTATAGACCATATTGTTTGGTCCTCAGTCTTGGCCACAGCTCACCTGTGCTGTGTGTGGTAAGAGAAACTCCCCGTGTAGGAAGGAGACCTGCCATTAAGTAAGGGGGCACCTTAACTCTCTTTTTGGTCTTTAAAAAGGTAATATGACCTCTATTTCATGTAGCTGTTATTTTTAGAAATTGGTAAAGAGAACGTGGTTTTGCACATTGTAACCACATTAAGTCACATTTGTAACTGAAGCAGGAACATCCTGTTATACTGCATTTTCAGTTATAAAAATAGTTAAATGAACAGACAAGAGGCCAAATGAGCTCAGTTTTAAATCATGATCTCTCTACACTCAGTGAGGGAAGAAGGTTGAAATGAAGCCAGACTGAGTCATGCAGGTGCCAAATACAGTTTAATAGATTTGTTCCCCTTCAAGCTGATTGTCTTTAAATATTTACTCAACTTTCATTCAGAAGTTCAGTGCCAGTTGGAGGAGGAAACAGGTACTCTGCTATTCTAAGCAATTCAGCTTTAGTCTCAGAACAAACTCTCAGAAGGCAGAGTTCGTTTAGTGACCAACCACTGGTCCTGCAGGAAACCCCTGGGGAACCTCACCCCCACCAAACATTTCTATAAAATATTCCTTCTATCATATGGAATTCTCTCTCAGAGGAGTCTGGGAATAGAATTTTTACCATCTTGACACATCTCAAATACAGCCAGTCCTCATCTTCATCCATCTCTGCTTTGCAAAGTACAGGCCTGGCTCAGGGCCCCTGGGCTCTGTAAGTGGTCTCTTTGGGACCTAAATTGGCAAGTTGCTTGATCAAAAAAATCATGTTTATTATCAGTGAAAAATTCTGCCCACATTTGACTTATGGAGCTTCCTGTTACTTGTGAAGCTATGTTCCTTTGGTGGAAGAGAAGCACAGAGGTGGGAACTGGGCTCCCAGCTTAATGAGAATTTGACAGCCTCCACTCTCTTCACCCAGTCTCTTCTACTCTAAACAGTGAGTGGACGAGTTTACACTAGACAGAATTCAAAGCAAGCAGAAATACCATGAGGCTACATATCTATCCAAATGATGAATTAGAAATTTTTGTTTTTAAGGAGTCTAAACTTCCTTATATTATTGCTTTAAGTAGAAAGCTGGAATAAGGATGGCATTTAAGGCTTGTGGGCAAGCGAATGAATGGCAGAAACAAAACTAATTTGAAACAATACTTGAGTAAGACCTTCACTTACAGGTCTGTTGGCCTTTGGCACATTAAATAGTTTGTCTCTAATACACCTGAAATATAATACATGCTTCATAAATTGAATTGGAAGGCATAATAAGAATAATATTAGAGATGAAAATAGGGGTGTGGGCTTGAGATCAAAATATGATTTCTAGAAAGCCAAAAACAATGAATATGTTTCAGAGTCATTCAGCTTGCAAGTACAGAATGGGTGAATGCTCTATTTCAAAGAAAGATTTGATAAACAGCAATTTACTATATAAGTTGGCAAAGGCAGGCTGAAATAACTTTGCTAAGTTACAGAAAACTGCTTAATGGAACTATAGTAATGCACCACATAACAACATTTCAGTCAACAATGTACCACATATACATTGGTGGTCCCATCCTATCTAATAAGAGTATCATGCAAATGTGACCATACCTTGGCTCCTGATTGGCTATGCTACCAGCCAATCAGGAGCAGGGGGTGTGACTGGGGGCATGGCCACGGCTTGCCTGGACGCCAGTGAACACTTCCCTTCACTAACGCTTCGCTTCACGCCTCTAGGGAACATTTCGCTTCACACCAGCTCAGGCGGTGAATGAAGCAGGGACCACACCTCTGCACAGGGTGTTTTCGAGGGCCTCGTGAGTGAGCAGGAGAAGCTCAGTCCTTGAGGCATCCGTGGTGCGGGGAGGGCTGGGCCAGGACAACACCATACTTTCAAAGAAAGTTGTTTCCCACTTAAATATCCTCTGATGAGTATCTTTAAGAAAGAAGTAAATATTCAGCCATTTTTGCACCTTGAAAAGTTAAGGTAATTCCTTAATATCACCTAATATCCACTGCATGTTCAAATGTCTTTGTTTCAAAAATGCCTTTTACTGTTGGTTTGCCCCCTCCGGAAGCTACCCCAGGTCTTATTTCAGCCCTGTTGTTGGGCTGCTTCCCCAGACCATAAGTTCCCAACGCACTTCCAGCCAGAGTTAAAGGGGGCCTCTTCTGTTTTTAAGGCATCGCCATGTCCAGTGCCTGCCAGGCCTCTGTGAAAGCACTACTCCTTAGGTCCGGGGTGCTGGGAGCTGAAGCAGAGAGGCTGTGAGGCCCAGCTCACCCAGGATGCTGGCTCCCATCACCCCCTCCCAATTATCCTGGCCCAGCCTTCTCTATGCATACCTGCTCACGGAAAACGTGAGGTGGTCATGCCAGCTGGATGGGAGGCTGACAGGGGGTGTGGCCGCAGCACAAGGGAAGGGAGGCCTACACCCTCCCCCAATCCAGAGGGGCTTGACAGGGGACCTCACGCTGCACCCCCACCTGGCAGGGCTTGACAGGGAACCTCAAGGTGTGCTTCCCGCCCTGGTGCTGGGCTAGGGTACCTCAGGCTGCTCCCCCCCCGTCCCAGCTCCAGGCTGGGAGACCTCAGGGCATGCCTCCCACCTGGTAAAGCTTGACAGGGGACTACAGGCCACACCTCCCAACCCAGCAGGGCTTGACAGGGGACCTCAGGCTGCGCCCCCACCTGGCAGAGCTTGACAGGGGACCTCAAGCCACACCCCCACCCCGGCACCAGGCTGGGGGACCTCAGACCATACCTTCTGCCCCAGCACCAGGCCAGGGGTCCTGAGGCTGTGCCCCTCCTGCCTGCCTGGGTTTGAAAGGGGACCTTAGGTTGTGCCCCCCACCTAGCGGGGCTTCACAGGGGACCTGAATCTGTGCCTGTGTGCCAGTGAGAATTGATGCAGGACCTGAGGCTGCACCTCCCTCCCAGTGCTGGGCTGGGGGACTTGAGGCTGTGCTCCTCTGCCTGGTTGGGCTTGATGGGGGACCTCAGGCCATGCCCCCTACCCAGCAGGGCTTGACAGAGGATCTCAGGTTGTGTCTTCCACCTGGTGAGACTTGATGAGGGACCTCAGACCACACCCCCCTATCCTGGTGCTGGGCCAGGGGACCTGAGGACACACCCTGACCTGGGTGGCTTGACAAGAGTGGGACTGGCGGGGTCTGGATCTACCCCAATGTGTGTGTGTGTGTGGGGGGGTGCGGCTGAGTCTGGGTCTCACGTGATTTTGAGGCACATGTGAGTGAATGGGGACCTGACTCTGGGCCCCGGGGTGCACCCCAGACCCTAACAGGAGGAAGGTTTTATATACATTTTACTAATTTTCTTTAGTGCCTGATACTTCTATTATAGAGAAAGAGCAAATAGCAATATTAAATTATTTCCTCTAATTAATACCCTTTTAATGTGCATGAATTTCATGCACCGGGCCACTAGTAAGTTTATAATGAGCTAAAAAATTTCCACTACCTAGTGACATCATAGCTGTCATGACATATAGCACAATACATTATCCACAAGTTAGTCATGATTCTGGTGTAAACAAGCCTACTGCACTACCAGTCTATAACAGGAATAAGATTAGCAATACAATTGTGTACAGTACATAATGCTTGATAATGATAATAATCAGCCATGTTACTGGTTTCTGTATTTATTATACCATGCTTTTTTAAAAACATATATTTTATTGATTTTTTACAGAGTGGAAGGGAGAGGGATAGAAAGTCAGAAACATTGATGAGAGAGAGACATCGATCAGCTGCCTCCTGCACGCCCCCTACCGGGGATGTGCCCGCAGCCAAGGTACATGCCCTTGCCGGAATCGAACCCGGGACCCTGCAGTCCGTAGTCCGACGCTCTATCCACTGAGCCAAACCCGTCTCGGCTATACCATGCTTTTTATCCTTATTTTAGAATATACGGTTTCTACTTATTCTATATAATAAAGAGGCAATATGCAAATTGACCATCACTACAACACACAAGATGGCCACCCCCAGGTGATCAAAGATGGCCACCACAAGATGGCCAGCAGGGGAGGGCAGTTGTGGGCAATCAGGCCTGCAGGGGAAGACAGTTAGGGGGAACCCCAGGCCAGCTGGTGAGAGCAGTTGGGGAGGGGGGGAGAACCAGGCCTGCAGGGAAGGGCAGTTGCAGAAAATACATTCTTCTCAAGTGCATTGGGTCATTCTCAAAGACAGACCACATGTTATGACACAAAACAAATCTCTGGGATTTCAAGAAGATTGAAATCATATCAAGCATCTCCTTAGACCACAATAACATGAAATTTGAAATCAATTACAATAAAAACACTCAAAAACACTCAAACAAATGGAAGCTAAATAACATGGTATTAAACAATGAGATAAAGAAAGAAATAAAAAAACTTCCTAGAAACAAATGAAAATGAACATACAATAACCTCAAATCTATGGGACACAGAGAAAGTCGTCCTGTGAAGGAAGTTCAGATCTACCTCAAAAAACAAGAAAAAATATTAATAAATTATCTAACCCTACAACTTAAAGAATTATAAAGAGAGCAATAAGAAAAGCCTAGAGTAAGTAGAAGGAAGAAAATAATAAAGATCAGAGCAGAAATAAATGACACAGAAAAAAAAAAGCAATACAAAAGGTCAATGAGCCAAAAGCTATTTCTTTGAAAGATAAACAAGATTGACCTAATCTTTAGCCAGAGTGATCAAGAAATAGAGAGGACCCAACTGAATAAAATAAAATATAAAAGTGAAATAACAACTGACACCATAGAAATTCAAAGGATTGCAAGAAAATCTATGAACAACTACCTGCCAAGAAGTTGGACAAGGTGGATGAAATGGACAGATTCACAGAAAAATACAATCTTCCAAAATGGAATCAGGAAGAATCAGAAAACCTGAATAGGCAAATAACAACCAATGAAATAGAAGTGGTAATAAAAAAAAATCCCAGCAAACAAAAGCCCTGGCTTGGATGGCTTCACAGAGTTGTTTTACTAAACATTCAAAAAAGAACTAATACCTATCCTCCTCAAACTATACCAAAAATTCAAGAGGAACACTTCCAAGCTCTTTTGATGAGGCCTACATTTCCTAATTCCAAAAGCTGATAAAGACACCACAAAGAAAGAATTATAGGCCAATATTCCTGATGAACATAGATGCTAAAATCCTCAACACAATAAGAGCAAATTGGATCCAGCAATATATTAAAAAGATCATACACCATGACCAAGTGAGATTTATTCCAGGGATGCAAGGCTGGTCCAGTATTTGCAAATAAATAAACGTGATACATCACATAAACAAACTGAAAGACAAAAATCACATGATCATATCAGTAGAAAAAGTACTTGACAAAATCCAACATCCACTTTTGATAAAACTCTCAGCAAAGAGGAAATAGAGGGCTCATACCTCAACGTAATAAAAGTCATATATGACCAACCTACAGCCCCCATAATATTCAATGAGCAAACCTAAAACCATTTCCCCTAAGAACAGGAACAAGACAGTTCCCCCTAACTGTCTTTCACCATTCTTTTTTTTTTTTTAAGAGGAAAAGAATACCTCCTTTTTTATTTTTATTTTTAAAAAAATATATTTTATTGACTTTTTACAGAGAGGAAGGGAGAGGGATAGAAAGTCAGAAACATCGATGAGAGAATAACATCTATCAGCTGCCTCTTGCACACCCCCTACTGGGGATGTGCCCACAGCCAAGGTACAAGCCCTTGACCGGAATCGAACCTGGGACCCTTCAGTCCACAGGCCGATGCTCTATCCACTGAACCAAACCGGTTTCGGCTACCTCCTTTAAAAAAAATATATATATATATATATATATATATATATATATATATATATATATATATTTGATATTTTACAGAGAGGAAGGGAGAGAGATAGAGAGCCAGAAACTTCGATCAGCTGCCCCCTGCAACCCCGTTCCACGCCCCCCCACCCCCCACTGGGGATGTGCCCTTGATCGGAGTCGAACCTGGGATCCTTTAGTCCACAGGCCGATGCTCTATCCACTGAACCAAACCAGTTTCAGCCACTTTCACCATTCTTATTCAACATAGCACTGGAAGTCCTAGCCACAGCGATCAGACAAAGCAAAACAGCCCAATTGTGATACAGTGTGACAGTGAAAACAGCATGGCTATGAGATGGTCCTGGGGCCAGGCCTCTCTTCCACTAGACAGCTCTGCTCTATTCAGAGCCCCACTGCTTCGTGCTGTTCTGGTTTCTTCTACTCTGGTCTGCTTTTCTCTGTGCCAGTCTGCTCTGGCCTGCGCAGATCTGCTCTGCTCTGTTTGGGGAGGCTCAGCTCAGTTGGGTAAATGCAGTCTTAGAAAGGAAAAACATGCACTAGAGCCAGAAGTGAGCTGGCTAGCATGGACTGAAGTCCCTGCCGCTGGTCCCTGACTGGTCTGTCCTCATAGAATTGAAGACTAAAAATCCTCCCAATTTGATTGGTCCAAAACGCACTGTCCTCATTGAAGTGCAGTGTGTCTTGAGAGTCCCTGTGTAGAGATGGCTGCTAGGCTCTGTTTGTTTAACATTGTAGTCCAGTTAGCCAGCAGGAGCCCTTCTTAGTAGACATCTTCTTTCTCAGGGTTCACAGTTTATTGTCATCCAAAATACAAAAATCACGCAATATGCTGTTTGTTGGCCTGTTTTTTGTTTTTTTTTCAGACCATGATGATGCTAATACAGGCATATTCAAATCTGTTTTAGAGGCATTTATTGATTTGCCTACTTAGAAAGAACTTGTAGTATAAAAGCCTGCGTCTGTTCTTATTGCGGAGAGGATCTCTGCCTGCGGTGGACACATTTCGCCTCCAGTGCACAGCGTCACACCGCAGGCTTCCCAGACTCTACCTTGCAGGCCTCCCTGGACCTGGCGGGAACCTCAGGGAGCAGCTATCCCCTCTCGTGCCCCCTCAGGGCCCGGTCCTTGGAAGTGAGGACAGCTGCTGCCCTAGCTGGTGAATTCAAGGTCTCAGCTCCAACAGGACATCCATTCCACCTCCACAGGCTGAAAAAATTACTTTCTCCCCGAACCAGAAACAACTTGGTGTCTGACAGCAAGCAGCACTTGCTCAGGCAGAGCTGCCCGGCTGCTGTCCGCGGTGCTGAAGCGGTTGCCTCCTTTGCCCTCGCCCCTGATCCCCGCAAGGGATCGCACCTCTGTCAGCTGCGCCCCCTGCCTAACTTAGGGCGGGTTATTTCTCCAGAGTTTTGACTGCACCGCCCCTTTTCGCCCTCGCCATGCCTTGCCAA
Organism: Antrozous pallidus; assembly: GCA_027563665.1. Lineage (NCBI taxonomy): Eukaryota > Metazoa > Chordata > Mammalia > Chiroptera > Vespertilionidae > Antrozous > Antrozous pallidus. The sequence goes on from CM050519.1 coordinate 74,352,188, forward strand.
GGTTTGCAAGCGAGGCTCCGCCGGCCTCGCCCCACCCCGCTCAGGATCTAGGCTTTCTCTCTCGGGGTTTGCCTGCACTGTCCCTACAGTCCCATAACCAAGTAGGAGGTACCAGGTGCTCTTCCCGCGTCTACCCCCGGCAAAGCTGAATGTCTACAAACCACACCCGCTGTGGGTCCGCCTCGAGCCTCAAACTTCGTGAGCCCTAGCCCCCGTTGCCCCCACTCCTGCCCTCACCATATGATGCTCCCCAGTCTCCCTGGTTAAGCCCTTTTTCCACGTTGCTCGAACGCCTGCGCATCCCTCCGGGTTCCTGGGACTTCCCATTCCGCTCCTATTCATGGGGCCAGGGCTAGGACTCCGCGTCTGTAGTCCGAAGGTCTGGCTACCCAGCGTGGGCCATGGACCTGCACCTCTGACCATCACACCGTACTGTGGTCAGGGTGGCTGATCTGTGGAGAGTGCCCGCATTCTCCTGCAGCTCGGATTTTGGAGGCTTTGGGGATGGACGAGAGGTGGAAGGCCTCGGCCTTGGCGGGTCGGGGGTCAGCAGAAAAATCAGGACCAGAGGACAGTTGGTTTCAGCACGGCTGAATCTTGTTTCCCATGGCAAAGAGCAGTTGGGCCCTTGGTAAACATGGCTGAGAGTTACATACTCGTGCTTCATAAACCTTTCACCTATTTATTCTCGTCCAAGGAAATCTGGAAATTTCAACAGAGAATAGCAATTTCATTTAAGAAAAATCAAGGGATTGAGAGACATCCCAAATTGGTAAATGGCTTTCCTATAGGGGATAGAACAAATGTACCAAAATCTGTTAACTTCTTTGGCTTTTTAAAGTGCCATAAGATACATGGTCTAGTCAGTTGAGTTTGCTAGCTTAAGTTCTATTATTGCCTTTGAATGTTTAGTTTTGCTAAGTACTATAATAAACAGTTTTATATGACCCTCAACGTTTATCACAAAAATAATAAAAGATCTAGCAATAGTTTTAGGACACTAGAGGCCCAGTGCACAAAATTTGTGCATGGGGGTTGGAGGGGTGGGGGCGATGTGTGTCCCTCAGCCCAGTCTGCACCCTCTCCAATCTGGGACCCCACCAGGATCAGGCCTAAACGGGCAGTTGTACATCCCTCTCACAATCCAGGACTGCTGGCTCCCCTGCCTGCCTGCCTGATTGTTCTTAACCACTCCCCTGCCAGCCTAATCGATGCCTAACGGTACCTCTGCCAGCCTGATTGCCCCTAACGGCCCTCCCCTGAAGGCCTGAGCCCCCCAGCCACTGTCCTCCCGTGCAGGCATGGTTGCCCTCAACTGTCCTCTCTTGCAGGCCCAGTCTCCCTCAGCAGCCCTCCCCTGCAGGCTTGGGTCCCCTCCTAACTGCCCTCCCTTGCAGGCCTGGCCCCTCTCAACTGACCTCCCCTGCTGGCCTGATAGCCCACAACTGCCCTTCCCTGCTGGCCATCTTGTGGCAGCCAGCTTTGACCACATGGGGGTGGCCATCTTATGTGTTGAAGTGATGGTCAATTTGCATATTATCTATTTATTATATAGGATAGGAGTGACATCACAGAAAATGGTAAAGGAGGGAGCTCCAGAGCAACAGTTTAAGAACACAATTAATTAAAATGTTTCTCAAAAGCCACTTGTAACATGCATTCAAAACAGTGCTATTTTAATGAATGGGAATGATCACTCCAATACATGTCATAATGTGTTGAGCATACATTTTTTAAAGATATTTAAAAAAACGATCTGCAAGATGTGTTCAGAACAGTGTTGTTTCAGTGAATGGAAGTGATAGCCACTCTGTACTGTACATAGTACAGTGTGTCTAATTAGCTACCAGCAAGCAGTGTTCAGCATAGTGTTCCTGCAGGGAGTGGACGTATTACACACTCTTCACTGCTTGTAGTAACGTGTTTAATAACATGTCTTAATAAGATGTTTCTAACAGTCACCTGGGAGGATGAGTTCACATAATTACTTCAGTGAATGAAAGTGATAACCATCTGTAATGCTTGTAGTGAATTTTAAAAGTACATTTAACATGTTTCTAACAATCCACTTCACAATGCATTCAACACAGTTATTTCAGTGAATCAATGTTAATAGACTTTCTGTAATGCATGTAAGTGTTGAGGGACATTTTATAAACATGTTTTTAGCCGTGTGCTTGCAGTATATATTCAGTACAGAAATTTTCAGTGAATGGAAAGTAATACCCTTTTTATGCATACAGTGAAGTGTTTAAAATACTTCTTATGATAGTGTTCCTAACAAACTACAAGGTGCATTTGCCACAGTATTATTTTAGTATGTGAACATGACACCCACTCTCTAATACATGCGGTGAAGTGTTTATGAACTTATCTAATAAAGATGTGCTACCAGGCTAATTGAAAGATATGTTTTAAGCACAGTGTTGCTTCTTTGACTGGGTGTTATACTTATTCTGTAATGCATGCAGTGATAGGTTTAGGAAAACATTTATAAAGGTGTTTCTAACAATGGACTTGTAGTTGCATGCAGTGTTATTTAGAGAATGAAAGTGCTACCCAGTCTGCAGTGCATGTTGTGAAGTTTTTAATACTCTTGTAACAAAGATGTGTCTAACCAGCTACTTAAAGATGCATTCAACATACTTTTGTTTTGGTGACTATAATGTGTGATGTAAAGTGCTTAAGAACATTTTCTATAACGTTGTTTCTAACACAAGCAGAAACACCACCACACTACTGTAGGTACATTACACTCATACCATATATGCAGACTAATATCAATCACCCTATAGAGGGCCTTGTGGGGAGGGGAATGATGAGTGGGACTGAGGATGGAAGAGGGAAAAAAAGAATAGAAACTGAGGGGTCCCATGGAAATTGATGACAAAACAGTATCATAACCCAAGGAGAGTGATTTCAAACATCTATTTTCTGCCTCCTCTAGCTTAACAGATCTACTTTTCCTGGACCCCCTCAAAATCCCGCATTACACATAGGACATCTGGCTTCAGGTTCCTTAAAAGCAGGAACTGTGTCAAACACAGCACATATTTCTCACAGCCTGTGGCTGGGGCTCCTCATGTAATAAAGCTCTCTAATCCTCCCCAATGAATTGATTTGAAAAGGAGGCACACAAGGTCAGCCTAAGGCCCCACACTTACATTTCCCAGAGTTCCCTGGGTGACTCTACCATAAGTAGACTCCAGGGAAGGAGCAGTTTGGGAAGCTCACTTCTGGTGCTGGCTCTGCAAGTGGGAGGATTGCAGTCACCCTGGTTCTGGTGTGGGCTCTCGCAGACTTGGTAAGTAACTTCTTTATGCTTTGAAATTGGGGATTCATCCTATCTCAAATGTGAGTCCAGGAGACTAGATACTGCACCATACCTGAATTTCACATCTAAAGGTATTTCAAAAAATTCTGACATGCGTTATAGTGTAATGGTGGAAATAACAAATCTTTGGGTCAAACTGTCTGGATTAGGGCCATAGCCATACCACATCCTTGCTGTGAGGACTGGGTATCTCTTAAAAGTCAGTTTCTCTGTCAGTAAAATGGAACTCGTTAGAGAGCTTACTTAAAAGGCTTGTGAGAATCAAAGAAGAGTATAAAAGAGCAAATGTGTTTCAGGGAACGGAAATTCCATGTTGGATAACAGAAACAATGATGTCCATCTCTTCTGTGCCCAACAGGGGTGTCCCAAAGGGCCCAGTTGGTTCTGCTGGCAGCAGGTTCATAACTATTCCTGCTCCCTCTGTATTATGTGATCAGAACTTCTTTAATCCCAAATAGCCAGGGAGGCTGAGATGCATTGTGAAACTACTGGCAGGAGACTCAGGGAGGATCTCCAGGAGCCATAAATTACAAGAATCAAGTCCTTCACTGTCAAGCAGACTGAGGACAGAGCTGTGCAGAATTCCATGGGAGAGCAGACAGCCAGCAGCCAGGGGCTTAAGGGCTTTCAGCTCTCCTGCCCTAGTGCAATATCCACTTCAACACCTCTGTGGGGTTTTTTGTTATAACAAACTGCTCCTTCCCTTGGGAAGGGCCCTCACTTTAGTTTTATGCTCACAAAACTACTGATTCAAAAGGAAGTTGTTAACTCTCAACTATTTACTCTATCCCACCCAGAGACTTATTTTGTTTGCCTATATGCTTCAAGAATTCAGAGCCATCTTTCATGAGCAGACTATCTTTGGATCAATCAGCTTTCATTCTAGGCTCTTGGTTATAGTTTCATTTAAAGTGAAGAGGAAAGTTGAAAATTGCTGTTGTATGTGAAAGAATTCTAGAGATGGGGAAAAGTCAGTTTTGCATATAAATCTGCTCTGTAGGGACATATCCAAGAGGTTGATTTGCAATTTAAGTAGCATATCACAGAGGGATAAATCAAACAGTAGGTCCAACTTCAATACTGACCATTCAACAAAATGACAGGCATTGCTGTGACCCACAAAATAGAGGTCACTCTTCTGTCTGACATGGGAGGCCCTCTGAAATAGGCCTCATTCTGTGTATCTGACCTTCCACACCACTTTCCACAATGCACCACTCACGGGTCTCAAGTCAGGTTCCCAAGATTCAGACACTCAGACAAAGGATATATGTGCAAGTAATTTATTACAAAAGTGCTCCTGGGAGTATCCAATTAAGTATTGGAAAAGTGAGACTGGATAGAGGAAGAATCCTAGTGCGTATGAGATTCAGAAAAATCCGCAGCTTCAGCTTGAGTTCCAGTGTGGCTATGAATTATGTCTTAGACTTTGCCAGACACAATGCAAGGTTATAATACCTTGAACCAGAAACTCATTCACTCAAAGCTGCCCTGGCACGACAGGAATTCTCTGGCTTGCCAGCTGTCTGCATAGGAAGGAAAAGCAACCCCAGGAGCTCTTAAGAGGTCCTGCAAAGAGAGGCTAGGGTGCAGCATGAGGACACAGAAGCCATTCCAGAGGCACAGTGAAATGGTAAAAGACATCTGAAGGGACCTGGGTGATACAAACAGAATTCTCCTCATAGTCACCTCAGTCCTGAATTCTCATCAATCTCAAGTGCCCCCTTTAGGTACACTGAGCATGCTCTATTCCTAACCCCTCTCTATGTGGTGGAGGCCAATAGGCCTAACTGGTTTTATTTACTTTAGAGAATAACCTCTCCAACTCCCTGCAGGCTCCATTCTTCTCCAATTATTATACTGGATGCTTCCTGCCCTTCCACACCAGTCATTTAACCAGATTATGTTCCAGTGTTAAGCATGCTTGATCAGATTTTCCTAGAAATTTGGTATCTTTGATTTTTACATTTAATTTTTGCTTTTGGTGAGTTACTCCTGGGTCTTTCTTCTTTCCTGAGATATACTCAACATTGAGCTCAGATTTCGGTTCACTACAACATCTGCCTTATTGATTCAGGTCATCTGCTTAGACTCTTTCTACTTCAATCATAGCACATACACAGTCACATTGCCATTTACTAAATCATAACTTTTAACTAAGGTTAATATACAATATCATTTCTGGCATGGCTACTTCAAAGTTCTGAGTTTAAATACTAGATAAATGAGTAATCTTGAGAAAATAATTTAAATTTATAATCTTATAACTTCCTCTTTTTAGAATTAAATATAAGTATAGGTATCAAATTATTAGATTTGACCCTAGAAAATAGTATTTAAAAATAGTAATTACTATTAATGGATTGTTTGTTTACACTTGTATTTTTATTTCTAAATGTTTTGAAACATCTTTCAGGGAAAGTTAATGAGCACAAGTAATTTTAATTACATGTTAGAAAAAAACATATTTTCTAGCATTGAGAGAAAAATAAGGGATAAAACATTATAAACATTTGTCAACTCTATTAAATGGCATAGAAAAAGACTAGAAATAATTACTGATTATAATTCTTAGTGTTGAAATTAGGAAAACTTTTCTCTTTAAAGAATTCTATTTTTTTTAGTGTATCATAAGGATTTAAAAATGTTTCAGTAGCATAGGACATACTTTCTAAAATATTCCTCTAATGTGCAGAAAACACATTATAAATCAACTTTAATGAAAAGGAGTAAATTTTACTATATATTTTTGTTCAAGTAAACATGTTAATTTAACTTATTTCTATTTCCATAAAAATGGTTCATTCAATACCCATAATTCTCATAACTTTTCTACTCTTAGTTTTGTAATAAAAGGAGCCAATATTGCCCATTAATCCTTTGCTGTGGCCTCTCTCTTCTTTCTTTTTTCATTTTGATTTCCACTTCATTGGCCAATTAGGAAATAACACTTAATTGGGGTAGTTCATCATACATTCATTCCTCAAGTTCCTTCATCTTTGAGATTATCTTCATATCCATGATACCTTTGTGATTAAATGAAATAGTAGCTGAGAATAATATTTGGGGATCAGACTTTTCTCTTAACTTGGTAATATATTACTGTGGAATATTCTAATGCCAGCCTGATAGTTTCTCTCTTCTAAAGAGTTTGCTTTTCTGCCAATACCCAAGTAGTATTCTTCATTTTTTCCCTATTATTTCTAGAGTTTGGACCAGGAATAAGAAACATTCTAAGTGTTCTGAATTAAAACAAAAAATTATTTTACATCTAACTTCTTTAGAAAGATATTAAGTGCTTTTCTGAGGCATCTCAGTGGGCTCCCTAAGTTTGTTTGCTCTGTGCCTTTAGTACTCTCTAATACTTTATGAGCAAGGCAAAATAAAGGGGTGTATCAGTACATAGCTAAGCAATAAATCAATATGTCAACTTCATAATGTTTTCAGTCAGTTATATCCTAGCAACTATTTTCTAAATGCTTCCATATTTCACCATATATCATAACTTTAGTAGTACAAAATCCCTTAAATTTAGTCATGGAATGCTCAGGTATAATTTGTTTATGACACGTTGGTTGGATTTAGGACCCCAACCAAACTGGCTTCTTTGGAATGGACTTGAAATTATTAATTCTATGTTAACATCATACCTTTAAAAATACACAGAAAACAAAATATAGCTTTTAAAGAAAAGTTACAAAGTAATTTTAAAATAGAAGGAGTGTTGGTCAACCCAAGAACAAGATGGTCAGACATGTCTAAACAATATTCTTCTTGTGCCACATCACCAACCCTCTTTACTTTCTCAGCACTGCTTCTGTCCTAAGAGGTAAAGAGGGTTTGAGATGGGCTTGTTAAATTTTAGTAGTTCTCTCTGTGTCTGAATGGTAGAATTTTAGAGCTTGTGTAGATGTTGATGAAGGATATAGATGCAAGTTAGGATGAAAAGAAATGAAATGAACTACATAGATTTGGGGGGGGGAAATGTTAGTTATTAGCAGTAGAGAAAGCTGAAAAAACTAGCAGAATGGGAAGAATAGCTGATCAGAAAAGACAAATAGGAGAATTCAAAAGTAATAACATTCGTAGGGGCAACAGAAACATTCAGCAAATTCTACAACATCAAGTCCCCATCAGGCTCCCATGAACCCAGACCCTTGCCTCATCCCAGCACCTGCCAACGTCAGTAACCTTATTATACAAGATCCCAAATGGGCTCCCATGAACCAAGGCTCCAGGCTCATCCAAGTGACAGCCAGCTGTAAGAGCCCCAGGTAGCTCCCATGGTTCACACAGAAACTTCCTTAGCACCAGGTACTCAAGGCATCCCTTTTAATCCAAGTTCTTCCTTAACCCTGGTACCTCCTGGCTACAGCAGCTGTAGGCAGCACCTACAGACCCAATTGGCTGCCATAGCACCAAGCATCAGCAGATTCGTGCAAACCCAAGTCCCTATATTACTTTGGTGCCAACCAGCAAGAGCCACCCTAGGTATTTCCTGTGGCCCCAGAGCAGTTCCAAAGGCATCAGCCTCCCATGAGTCTCTCATAAATCTAGGCCCAAGTTTTACTCTACTTCCTGTCAACTCCAATAGCTCTAGTCTAGACAACTCTATTGTTCAAATTGGCTTAATTGGCGATAGGCTCTATTGTGAATGAGGTTCTTGGCCCACCCGTTTTTGCAAGCTCAGGCTGCCATATGTGGCTTATAGGCCACAGATAGACTAGATGGTTCCAGTCAGACTCCTCAGCTCCAGGATCCTAGATGGCTCCCTATTCCACACCCGTACCTACTGGTTTTCATGGCCCCAGGCCTTTCCAGTGGCACCAGCTGACTCCCATGTCAACAAACTTCCAACTATTTCTGTAAGCCCATGTTTCAGGCTCATCCCAGCACCACCTGGCTCCCCTACACTCAGGGCAGCTCCCAGTGGGCTTGAGCTTACCAAGGCATGGCCCAGCAGAACTAGCCCTATGGCCCTGAGTGGCTTCCTATTAATGTCCATGAACCCAGATTCCAGGTACCTAGCAGAGCCCAGAACTAGGCTGAGTACTGCCATCCTTGGTTTTGGATCTAACTTGCACAAGATTTCCAAAGGAAGTGCTTACAAAGAAACTACACAGACTCCCCACCCAGAATTTCTGGACAGGTTGACTGGTGAAATGCTTTGACTGTAACAGTCAGCCTGTAAAGATTGGCAGACATCAGTGCAAGTCCATAGGTATCATGAATAATCAAGAAAATATAACTCCTCCAAAACTAACCCTGAAAGAATGGAAACCTATAAACTGGTTGACAAAGAATTCAGAATAATCTGCTTAAATTCAGTGACCTACAAGAAACACAGAAAATGAAATTAAATTAGAAAAAATAGTTAGAAAAATAATGTGAAAATGAGAAAATCAACAGGAAATAAAAGTCATTAACAAACAAAGCAGAAAGTATAGAATTAAACAGTAAAATGACTGTACTGAATATTTCAATAGAGTTTCACACCAGACCTGACCAAGAAAACAATAAGTAAACTATAATACAGACTATTGAAATCATATAGTCAGAAGAACACAAAGAAAAAAAGGATGAATAAGAATGAAAAAAGCCTATGTTAATTATGTGATATGACTAAAGAAACAATCTATACTTTATTGGGGTTCCCTGGGTGGGCGGGGCAGGAGAGGGAGGAAGAAGAAAAACTTAAAGGAATAATGGGTGAAAATTTCCCAAACCTGATAAGAGATTTAGATATTTAATTCATGAAGTTGATATCACCTCAAAATTTCAACCTAAATAATCTTCTTCAAAACACAATAATAAATGGTCTAAAATCAGAAACAATAGTGAATTTTAAAATCAGTAACAGAATAAAATGTCACATTAAGTGACCCCCACATGCCCATCATCAGAAAGCTTATCAGTAGTTTTCTCAGCAGAAATTTCACAGGGCAAGAAGAGAGCAAGATGATATACTCAAAGTAAAAAAAGGAAAAATAAACAAAACTGCCAAACAAGAATACTTACCAGCAAAGTAGTATTTCTAAAATGAAGAGAGACTTTCCCAAATAAGCAAGAGGTAGGGGAATTCATCACCAATTCATTCCCTTTGTGAGAAATGCTGAAAGGAGTTCTTAAAGCTGAAAGAAAAGGATGTTTGTAGTATAAGAAAACATATAAAAATATAAAATATGCTGGTAAAGTATGTAACAACTGAGAATATTTTAAGAATGTAATATGGTAGTGTGTTAATCACTTAACTCTAGTGAAAAGACTTACAGGACACTGCTGTATGTCAATTACATCTCAACTAGAAGCTGGATGCACAAAATTCGTGCAAGAGTAGGCCTTCCTTCCCCCAGCTACCAGCACTGGCTTCCCTGTGGTACATGGGACCCGGGCTTCCCTCACAACCCTGGCATCCAGAAGGACGATCATCCAGAAGGATGTCCAGTCTAATGAGCATATTATGCTTTTATTACTATAGATAAAACTGGGGAGTAGGTCATAAGTTTAGATAACTAAAAAATGAAACAACAAGAAACAGCATATTACTGATATAAAAATTACACATTACACAAAGTAACAGAATTAAGATCCCAGAAGTAAACCCACACACATATGGCCAAATAACATTTGACAGTCAATAAGGTTATATAGAGGAAGGATAGTCTCTTTAATACATAGAAAACTGGACAACTATGTGCAGAAGGATGAAATTGACCTTTATCTTACACCACTCACAAAATTACCTCAAAATCTTTAAAGATTTAAAAGTACTTCCAAATCGTAAAACTACTAGAAAATACATAGGAGAAAGCGTCTTTTTTAAAAAATATATACTTTATTGATTTTTTACAGAGAGGAAGGGAAAGGGATAGAAAGTCAGAAACATCGATGAGAGAGAAACATCGATCAGCTGCCTCTTGCACACCCTCCACTGAGGATGTGCCCACAGCCAAGGTACATGCCCTTGACCAGAATCGAACCTGCGACCTTTCAGTCCAAAGGCTGATGCTCTACCACTGAGCCAAACCGGTTCGGCAGGAGAAAGCTTCTTGACATTGGTTTTGGCACTGATCATTTCGATATGACAATGAAAAGCTCAAGCAACAAGAGCAAAAATCAATAAGTGGGATTATTTCAAACCAAAAAGCTTCTGTCAGCAAAGGAAATAATCAGAAAATTAAAAATGCAGCCTGTAGAATGGGAAAAAACATTTGCAAACCATCTATCTGATAAAAGGTTAACATCAAACATATACAAGAAATTAATACATATGCATACTGATGGAGCAATTGTGGAGAACAGTATGGAGTTTCCTCAAAAAAACTAAAAGTGGAACTCTCATTTGACCCAGTGATTCCACTTATAAGAATATATCCCAAGAAACTATAAACAGCAATGATAAAGGATATATGCACCCCTATGTTCATAGCAGCACAATTTACCATAGCTAAGATTTGAAAACAGCCTAATTGCCGATGAGGAGATGAGTGGATTAAAAAACTGTGGTACATGCACACAATGGAATACTATACTGCAGTAAAAAGAAGGAATTCTATCATTTGTAATTGCATGGATGGAAATGGAGAGCATTATGCAAAGTGAAATAAGCCAGTCAGAGAAAGATAAATATCACATAATCTCACTCATTTGTGGAATATAATGAATAACATCAACTGATGTAAAAAAACGGATTCAGAGACATAGAGGCAGTGATCAGACTATCAAACCTCAGAGGGAAAGTGGGGGAGTGGAAGTGGAGAAATCAACCAAAAGACTTGTATGAATGCAGATAAGCCTAACCAATGAACACAGACACCAGGGGGCATGAGGGCATGAGTGGGGTGCGGTGGGATAAGGACACATATGCAGTACCTTAATCAATTAAGAAAAGAATAAATAAAAAGAAACTCATAAATTCAATAAGAAAAACAACAACCCTAAATAACCCAATTAAAAAATAGATGCATAATTTGAATGGGCATTTTTCCAGAAAGGTATTACAAGTGACCATCAGGTTCATGAAAAAAAATGCTCAAAATCACAAACCTCAGGAAAATGCAAATCAAAACCACAATAAGATGTCACTTTAAACTGTTAGAATGTCTATTATACAAAAGACTAGAGACCCCGTGCATGAATTCATGCACCAGTGGGGTCCCTCGGCCTGGCCTGTGGGATCAGGCCGAAACTGGCTCTCTGACTTCTCCCAAGGGGTCTTGGATTGTGAGAGGTTGCACACTTGACCGAAGGACCCCACCAGTACATGATCAAGGCTGGGAGGAATAAGGGAGGTTGGCCAGCCTGAGAAGGACTGCGAGGGAGGGCTCCAGAGCATGTCCGGCCCATCTCACTCATTCCCAACCTGCTGAATCCCAGCAGCAAGCTAACCTACTGGTCAGAGCATCTGTTCCCTGGTGGTCAGTGGACATCTTAGCGACTGGTCGTCCAGTCAACTGTCTGCCCCCTGGTGATTAATGCACATCATGGAAAGTGATTGAGTGGCTGTAGCATATCATTAGCATATTATGCTTTGTGTTGTTGAATAGCCAACCAGTCAACCAGACACTTAGCATAGTAGGCTTTTATTATATAGGATAAGAAACAACCAGGGAGAGGAACGAAGATGGAGGCATAGGTAAACACCTATACTGCTGCCCCACATAACAATTTCAAAACTACAACTAAAAAATAGAACAGACATCATCCAGAATCACTGGAAGGCTGGCTGAGTGGAAAATCCACAAATATAAGGAAAGATAGAAGGACACTGTGACTCAGAGGAGCAGTGGAGGGCAGAGTTGCAGAGACAAATGGAGAAAGAGGTGTGGAGCCGCCTGTGAGTGGAAAGGGCGGGCTGATGAATATTCGGCTGTTTTTTTCAAACAGGGAGGGAGACAAAGGAGTCCCACTGCACTGATTCCCCAATTCCAGGTGAGGCTCAGGGAACCCAGACTCATACATGGTGAAACTGGACCGTAAGGAGGAAGCATGCAGAAACTTGGGTACTACAGAGGTGTGGGAGCTCGCAGAGAGGACACATAGCTTGCTCTCTCATTTGGAAGGGGAACAAAAGGGAAACCACCAGACTGCATTGTTTTCCAGTCCTGGGTGAGACTTTGGGTGTGCAGACTCATTTGGGGAGAGGCTGAACTGTCTGGCAGCCAGCAGAGCTCGGAAAAAGGTTTCTCTCAGAGTTGCGTGGTTCTGTTACCATGGGGCACAGAGATCTAGGCGCTGCTTAGGGTGGAGCTGACAGGAAACCAAGGCTGCCTGCTCAGCTTGGAGACTCCACACCATCTAAGCTGAGCACAGTGGCTCTCACAGTGTAACACAGCTGATCCTCACAGCCAAATGGCCTGGAGGTCAAACCCTCCCAGTGATTTCAACAACAATCTAGGCTTAACTTAAACAAGACCGTGCAACCCATAAAGGGCTGCAGCAAGAGCATACACCTCAGGTCACTAGGGAGGCTGAGCCACTGTCCTGTAAAGGACATCTACCATACAAAGCTACATAACCAACTCAGGGAAGCAGCCAAAAGCAGAGACAAGGAAACAAATCACATTTGAAAGAAATGGACAGGAAAAAAATAGACTGGACAGAGAGTTCAAAAACACGGTTATGAGGTTTGTCAAGAGGCTCCTAGAAAAGGTCGATAAATTTAATGAGACCCTTGAGGATTTGAGCGAGACCCTTGAGGATATGAAAAAGCAACAACTAGAAATTAAGCATACACTGACTGAAATGGAAAATATTATACAGAGACCTGAAAGCAATCTAGAGGATCACAAGAATCAAGTCAAAGATGTGAAATACAAAGAGGCAACATCTACAGCCGGAAGAGCAAAAAGAATCCAAAAAATTGAAGCTTAGTGATAGGAGCCTCTGGGACAACCTCAAGCATACCAACATCCAAATTATGGGGGTGCCAAAAAAAGAGAGAGAGCAAGACAATGAAAACCTATTTGAAGAAATAATGACTGAAAACTTCCCCCACCTGATGAAAGAAATAGACTTAAAAGTCCAGGAAGCACACAGAACCCCAAACAATAGGAATCCAAAGAAGACCACACCAAGACACATCATAATTAAAATGCCAAGAGCAAAAGACATAGAGAATATTAAAAGCAGCAAGAGGAAAACAGTTAGTTACCTACAAGGGAACCCCCATGCTATTGTCAGCTGATTTCTCAACAAAAACTATGCAGTCCAGACTGGAGTGGCAAGAAATATTCAAAGTGATGAATAGCTAGAATTTACAACCAAGATTACTCTACCCAGCAAAGCTATCATTCAGAATTGAAGGTCAGATAAAGTGTTTTGCAGATAAGAAAAAGCTAAAGGAGTTCATCACCACCAAACCAGTATTATATGAAATGCTTAAAGGTATTCTTTAAGAAGAGGAAGAAGAAAAGGTAAAAATTAAAATCATGAACAACAAATACACATCTATCAACAAGTGAATCTAAAAATCAAGTGAATTAAAAATCTGATGATCAGGATAAACTGGTGGATATAATAGAATCAGGGTCAAAGAGAGGGAATGGACTGGCAATTCTTGGTGGAAAAGGGTTGTGGTAGGTGCAGGAAGAGTCTGGACAAAAAATCATACACCTATGGATGAGGACAGTGTGGGGGAGGTAAGGGCAGAGGGTGGGATGGGTACCAGGTGGAGGGGAGCTATGCGGGGGAAAAAGAGGAACATTGTAATTAATAATCTGAACGATAAAGATTTATTAAATTAAAAAAAGAAACAACCAGTATCAGTGAGATCATATGAAGAAAAAGAAATCCTTGTATACTGCTGGTGAGAACGTATAGTAACTATAGAAAACAGTAGGGAGGTTTCTCAAAAAACTATCATGAGAACTATCATGTGATCCAGCAATCTGACTCTAGTTATATTGCCAAAGGAAATTAAAACACAATCATGAAGAGATACCTCTACCCCAATGATCATTGCAGCATTACTGAAAATAGTCAAGAAATGAAAACATTCTAAGTGTCCATTCAGCCATATGAAAGAAGGAAACCATAGCTTTTGCCACAACATGGGTGGATCTTAAGGGCATTATGATGCTAAGTGAAATAAGTTAGCCAAATAATAATGTCAAATACTTTATGTTTTCATTCATATGTGGAATCTAAAAGAAGCCAAACTCATGGAAACAGAGAGTAGAATGGTGGTTGCCATGAACTAGAGGGGCAGGAGGTAGAAGTGGGGAGATGTTTGTCAAAGGATGCAAACTGCAAGCTAGAAGATAAATAAGGTCTAAAGAATCTAATTAACAGCATCTTAACTATAATTACCAATACTATCTATACTAATGAAAGGTAATATGCTAATTAGAGTGGACGTCTTCTAGACGACTATCCGGACATCCTTCCAGAGAAAGCTGCAGTGGCTTCCTGAGGCTCAGGCAAGCCATGATCAATGGCATCTGCCACTGGCCAGGGCTGGCCAGAGGCTCAGGCAGTCGTGGTGGCTGATAGTGGCAGCAGTAGCGGTGTGATGAAGATATTGCCTTCCCCTGATCTGCTGGTTGCCTCCTGCCGAGGGAGGTCAGACTGTGGCTTAGGCCCATTCCCCGTAGGACATCCCCTGAGAGCTCCCAGAGTGTGAGAGAGGGGGTAGGCAGGATGAGGTAACTCCCTTAGCCCTGGTGCATGAATTTTTATGCACCGGACTTCTAGTATTGTATACAAAAAGAAATAAAAAGGAATTTGGTAAGAGAGTAGATCTTAAATGTAATCACCAACACCAGAAAAAAAAAAAAAGATTACAAAATGGTGTTAGCTAATCTTATTATGGTAATCACTTTGCAATATAAATGTATTTAATCATCACACTATACACATTAAATTTACATATATATGTCAAAAATAACACAATAATGGAAAAAATTTTATTTAAAAATAAATATTAAAATCTTTAAATGAATTTTAATTACAGATGTTTATAACCATTTTAACTTTAGTTTTACTTAAAATACATTATACTTAAAATACATTACTATAATTAACCTACTTAAGGAAATCCAACTGCAAATATAATAGTATGTATTTTTGGTTTCTTTTCCTTGATGTAGGAGATCATGGACATTGAAGCATATTTTGAAAGAATTGGTTATAAGAATTCTAGGAACAAATTGGACCTGGAAACATTAACTGACATTCTTCAGCACCAGATCCAGACCATTCCCTTTGAGAACCTTAACATCCATTGTGGGGAACCCATGGAGTTGGGCTTGGAGGCCGTTTTTGATCATCTTGTGAGGAAGAAGCGGGGTGGGTGGTGTCTCCAGCTCAACCAACTTCTGCACTGGGCTCTGATCACACTGGGTTTTGAGCCACAATGCTGGGAAGCTATATTTGCAACGCTTCAACTGAAAAATACACCAGGGCTATCATGCACCTTCTGTTGATGGTGACTGTGGGTGGCAGGAAATACATAGTTGATGCTGGATATGGAAGCTCTTACCAGATGAGGCAGCCACTTGAGTTAATTTCTGGGAAGGATCAACCTCAGGTGCCTTGCATCTTCCGCTTAACAGAAGAGGGAGGAACCTGGTACCTGGACCAAATCAGAAGAGAGCAGTATGTTCCAAACCAAGAATTCCTTAATTCTGAGCTCCTGGAAAAGAAAAAGTACAGAAAAATCTACTCCTTTACTCTTGAACTGCAAACAATTGAAGATTTTGAATCTCCGAATTCATACTTTCAGACATCTCTAGCATATGTGTGTGTAAAAGACTCTTACTGTGTCATGCACACCCCAGATGGAGTTTACTGCTTAGTGGGTTTTACTCTCATGTATCGAAGATTCAGCTACAAGGACAACATGGATCTGGTGGAGTTTAAGACACTGAATGAAGAAGAAATAGAAGAAGAGCTGAAAAAGATATTTAATATTTCCTTGGAGAAAAAGTTTGTGCCCAAACATAGTGCAACTTTTTTCACCATTTAGAGCAATGAGTAATAAAATGGGTCAGTCCCCAAAGTCAAGGGAAGTAAAAAGAAATGAATGGGACTATACCAAACTAAAAGGCTTCTGCACAGTGAAAGAAACCATCAACAAAACAAAAAGGCAACCAACCTAATGGGAGAAGATATTTTCCAATAATACCTCTGATAAGGGGCTTATATCCAAACCATATAGACTTTATACAACTCAAGAACCAAAAAAATCTAATTAAAAATGTTTTCAACAGTAAAGTTAAATTTTAGAAAATGAGCAGAGGTCCTCAATAAACACTTCTCCCAAGAAGATATAAAAATGGCCAACAGATGTATAAAAAATTCTGAAATTCACTAGTTATTAGGAAAATGCAAATCAAAACCATATGCAAGGGAGAGAGGTTAGTGTTGGGTGAAAATGGTGAAGGGGTTAAGCAAAAACAACAACAAAACTTATGGACAAAGACAACAGCATGGTGATTTCTAGAGGTGAAGGAGGTGGGTGGAGTAGAAGAGGGAAAAGGGGGGATCTATGGTGATGAAAAGAGCTATATTATAGAATCAAACGCCTGAAACCTATATAATTTTATTGACTAGTGTCACCCCAACTGACTTATTGTTTTTTTTAAAAAAGGAAAAGATCCAAGATAGTTAGTGCTGCTGAGAAATGAAGAATTATCACAAATATAAACTTCTAGTTTACTAATGAGGACATCACTGGTCATCTTAAAAGAGCATCCTCAATGGATAAGTGGGGAAGACAGCGTGATAAAAATGAACTGATGAACATATTCAAATAAAGATTTAGAAGAGTACTTATTAGTCAGTGAAGACTGTTCTTTGTAGAAAATAAGCCTACTGGTCCAAAACAGAAACATAAAACTACAATATATTTATGTGTGCTTACATACCAAACTTATAGTAGTCAGTTGTTCAGAGGAGGCTGATAGCTCTCTATGGAAGGCTTTGATTTTCACTTTTTTTTTTAACAAGTAAAGTGCACTTAGATTACTTATATCAATGTTCAGAGACTGTTAGTATTTGCCTATATCCTTTCTCTGCCTTGTGGGCACATGGCTAGATCAGTTTTTCAACCCTCTACAGTAGTTTGGTAGAACCATGTGACTGAGATCCAACCAATGGAACGTGGTAACAAATGATATGCACATCTTTCAGCCTAACCCATGAATGCTTCCCACCACTGAGCTCATTGCTATCTTTTCCCACTGGGTGATGGAAAAGACACTGAGGACACAGAGAAAGTGATAAAAAAATCTTGGGTCCCTGAACAACTGTGGGGTACAACATGGGATGTAATATGGGTGAAAAATAAATTCTTCCTGAAATTTTCAGTATTGATTTGTTTGATTGTTTCAGTAGCTGGCTCCCTTTACCTTAACTAATATAATAAATAAATATATATAATTAAAATTATATGTTATCAATATAAATTGGATTTACAAAAATAAAGAACTGTTGTTATGACATGGGAAAAATGAGAATCAGGGGAAGAACTGTATAGTATTTCAGTAAAGACTGTATCTAAGTAAAATGATCAATTAATTGCTCAAAACATGACACTTCTGAGAATGAAAGGGAAACCACAAATTATTATGCCAGGATCACAGGTATAAATCAGGACTGCCCCAGCCAGAGAAGCACAGTCAGGTTATTCAAAAACCCATTCAAGATCTTATTAATAAGGAGGGAGTGCATGTATTGCTTTAAAACAGCAGGTCAAAGGAAAGGTTGTGGACCCAGAGATCCGTAGACTGGGCCCAGATCATAATCAAGGACTTGGACTTGCCAGATCACACTGTTCTCAACCATCACAAGAACTTAGCTGAAAACAACAAATATTTGGGCCTATTCTTGTTCAATGATTGCAGCCAACCAAGGAGCCTGGTAATTTTGGGAAACTCTGGTATCTGCCTGCTCTAGAGTTAGTCACTTAGAGTGGTTCCAAACATGGGCTGGGAGGCAAACTGTGTGAGAAGTCCCCACTCTGCCACTTCCTAATTAGGTGATCGCGAGCAAGTTATTAACCACTCTGGGCTCCAATTTGCCTATACAGTGGGAAGAAAAAGAATACTTCCATCAAAGGGATTGTTACTGAGCATGCAATGAGATAAATAAGGTAAAATGCTTTAAAAAATGCCTGGCACTGAAAACATGCTGAATATGTCAGCTATACTGGCTGTGGTTGTCAAACTATCTGAAATGTACATCTCATTATCCTGTGGGGTACTAGGTGCATGAGTGTCCAGTGACCACAAGATGAGGACTCTTAAAGAGAGACAGGAAGTTTGAGGCCTATATAGTCATAATCCTAAGTCAATTGTTTCAACACTGGTAGATAAAGGAAAATGTCTCCAAAAGAGAATTTTCAAACATTTCTCAATGGACCTTGCTCTTTCCCATGTTACAGCCAGAGCATCTCTCCCCACTGAGACGGGGTGAACACGGCCTCTGTTTCCCCAGGTCTGTTTTTCACTCCAGCTCTCTGCCTAACTAGAACCTCTGCACCCATGTGGGGTCTGAAGGGCTGGGAGATCTCACTGTGTCCCTTTTGATCAGCACGTAGCCTGCCCCCTGCTGCCCTCCTTTCCTCCTCCAGGACTCCCAGAGCCAACGTTGCTGAGACTTTACAAACTAAAATTTCCCCTTTCACTTTAAAGAAAATATATATACTTTATTGATTTTTTACAGAGAGGAGAGGAGAGGGATAGACAGTTAGAAACATCGATGAGAGAGAAACATCAGTCAGCTGCCTCCTGCACACCCCCACTGGGGATGTGCCCACAGCCAAGGTACATGCCCTTGACTGGAATCAAACCTGGGACCTTTCAGTCCACAGTCCGACTTAGCTCAGTCCGCTGAGCCAAACTGGTTCCGGCTCCCCTTTCACTTAATAGACTTTCCTTCTTGTCCAGTATCCTGGGGCAGGCCCCGGCCGAGCCCTGGAGCCTTGCTGGTTCAGACTGGCATGAGATGCTTGACTGCCCTGGGATTTCAGTGACCTTTACACACCCTGTTTTGTAAAGTCCCTAACTTTGTCATACACCTGCCAGCGCGACAGACTGTCGCCACCGCAGGCACGATGGAAAACCCACCAATCATCCTGGGAGGGGGATAAAAGGCCCCTGCCCCAGTCACCGGGCATGGTTTCCCTGGCTCCATTCCCCCCGAGCTTGTGAACCCGCCCGGAGACCCCCAATAAAGCCTGATTAATTCACTCACTCATTTGGACTCCCTGGCTGCAGTTTCTCTCACGGCGGTGTAGAACCTTACATTTTGGTGCCGAAACCCAGGAGAGGGGTTTTGTGACCCGTCCGGTCAGACTGGATCAAGTGTCCCCCCCTCTCTCCTTATCCTCGCTGCCTTCCAGCACCTTGGACCCGGAGGCTCCACAGACTTTTCTTCGATCTGTAAGTTTTTCCGTTCCGGACTCCTGGAGTCCTTACCCCCTCCCTGAACCCCGTGTCACCACAGGGCTTCTCGTCCTAGATACGGCCGTGCCGAGATTCCCCTCTGTTCCGGACTCCAGGAGTCCTTGCAGGAGACGATTGTAGGGGACGCCCTCCAGTCGCCTCCCTGCCTGCTGTTCTGTCCGGAGGCAGATATCAAGGGGGGATGCCTCCTCCATATCTGTTACTCCTCGACACTCAGGGGTCCAGGTTCCCCATCCTAGAGGAAAGTCATGGGTGCCTCTGAGTCCAAGATAGATCCTCAGACCCCTCTCGGGTATCTCCTCCAAAATTTTACCAAATTGGGATATTCTCAAACCCTTCACAAGAAGAAGCTCATCTTCTTGTCCCAGGTCGCCTGGCCTCAGTATAATTTAGATAACCAGTCCCACTGGCCTCCCACTAGCACCTTTGATTTTAACACCCTGAGAGATCTGGCCAACTTCTGCCAGTGCACTGGGAAGGACACTGAGGTCCCATACATTCAGGCTTTTTGGGACCTCCGTTTCTGCCCTGACCTCTATTCCCACTGTTCTACCCACCAAATCCTCCTTACCCAAACCGCCCCTCCTGCACCGAACCCCCCCAAACCTTCTTCTCCATCTCCACCTGAAGACCTCATTGATTTCCTATCCGCTCCCCCTTCTCACCCTCCACCATATCAACCTCCCAACCTCCCTACCCAGGCTCCTACAGCCCCTTCACCTCCTCCTCAGATCTCTACGGCACCTTCCACCCCGGAGCTGCCTGTCCCTCAAGTTAGTCCAACTCCCAGCCCTCCCGCTCCCTCTCCTAACCTCTCTTCCCCGGTAGCTTCTCATATCCGCTCTAAGGCCCCCGCCGTCCTCGCCCCCCTCTGAGAGGTGGCAGGCGCCGACGGGCTGGTCAGAGTCCATGTTCCCTTCTCCCTCCAAGACCTCTCTCAGATCGAGAAGCACCTAGGCTCCTTCTCGGCTGACTCCTCCCTTTACATAAAAGAATTCCAATATCTAACTCAAACCTATGACCTGACCTGGCATGATATAAAAATAATCTGTTCCTCTAGCCTAACGCCCGAAGAACAGGAACGCATTTTTGCCACAGCTAGACAACAGGCAGATAAAGTCCACCTCATAGACAACACCGTCCCTCTTGGTGAACAGGCAGTTCCCCAGGATGATCCCTCTTGGAACTACCAGGCTGGCGGGGGCTCTGACATCCCTCGCAGGAACCTCATGCTCCGTTACCTCATCCAAGAAATGGACACAGTCTCCAACAAAGCAGTTAATTATGAGAAAATGAGAGATCAACCAGCACCCTGATGAAAACCCGGTCCTACTCCTCAACCGCCTTCAGAAAGCCCTCACCCGGTACACCCGCCTAGACCTGGGATCCTGGAACGGGGCTACTGTCCTAGCTTCCCATTTTATCTCACAGTCAGCCCCAGATATTAGAAAGAAATTAAAAAAGGTCAAAGAGGGCCCCAAAACCCCCATACAGGACCTGGTGAAAATGGCCTTTAAAGTTTTTAATGCCTGAGAGGAGACGGCTGAGGCGGCCCGCCAAGCACGGTTACAACAGAAAGTAGACCTCCAAACGCAGGCCTTGGTAGAGGCCCTACGGCTGGCATGGGAACCATCAAAGCGTCAGGCCTCCAAAGGAGGATTACGCACACCACCAGGCGTCTGCTTCAAATGTGGCAAAGAAGGCCACTGGGCTAAAGCCTGTCCTCAGCCTAGGCCACCCACCAGGCCTTGCCCCCAATGCAAAATGCAGGGGCACTGGAAGTCGGACTGTCCGACCCTGGCTCAGCCCCCAACACCTCAATGTAGAGGGTTCGAGGACCAGGAACTCCCGGCTCTGGAGCTGTTAGGGCTGGTGGACGACTGAGGCAGCCCTGGTTCTGCAACTCTGGTTACCCTTGCTGAGCCCAGGGTCACGCTCCAGGTAGCGGGTAAGTCCATCTCCTTTCTGGTGGATACAGGGGCTACCTACTCTGTCCTCCCCTCTCATTCGGGCCTAACTATTCCCTCCCAGGTCTCAGTCATGGGGATAGAAGGGTCCCCCTCAACCCTGAGACAAATGACCCCGCTTAACTGCCTCTTCGAGGGTCGCCCTTTTTCACATTCCTTTTTGGTCATGCCCTCTTGCCCAGTCCCGCTCCTTGGCAGGGACATCCTTTCCAAACTCCATGCCACTATTTCATGTTTTTCCCGACCAGACCTTACTAATGGCCCTGGTCACCGGTCCCGATTTAGAGACCATCTCGGGCGGCCCTAGTCCGATAGATACGGTCACCCATCTCCTGCCGGCAGCTGACCACAAGGTATGGGACACAGATATTCCCTCTGTTGCCTCCCACTATACCCCAGTCCTCATAAAATTAAAAGACCCCTCATCGTCCACAGTTTCCTATCTCACGCACTCATAGACTAGGGCTTCACCCCATCATTTCTAAACTAAAGACCCAATGCCTGCTAATTCCCACAAACTCTCCCTGTAATTCCCCTATCCTGCCGGTTAAAAAAGCTTCAGGGCAATACCGTCTTGTCCAGGACCTCCGTACCATCAACTCAGCAGTAATCCCCATTTCACCAGTAGTCCCCAACCCCTACACTCTTCTCTCCCACATCCCTCCAGGTACCACATATTTCTCTGTCCTAGACTTGAAGGATGCTTTCTTCACCATCCCCCTACACCCGGACTCCTACTTCCTATTTGCCTTCACCTGGGAAGACCCCATTTCCAATACTGCTCAACAATTAACATGAACAGTACTTCCCCAGGGATTCAGGGACAGCCCCCACCTCTTTGGCCAGGCCCTAGCTATGGACTTCCTTACTTGTGACCTAACTCCATCGACCCTCCTGCAGTATGTAGATGACCTCCTAATTTGTTCACCCACCAAAGAAGACAATATATCAGCTGTTACTACCCTGCTAAATTTCCTCTGCTCCAAAGGCTATCGGGTATCAGCAAAAAAGACCCAGATAGCCACCCAGTCCGTTACATATCTAGGCCTCCTAGTAACTCCAACTCAATGGGCCATTACCACAGACAGACTGCAGGTCCTCCGGAACTTATAGCCCCCAACTACTGCTGCAGAAATCCAGTCCTTCCTAGGGCTTGTGGGATTCTTCCAACACTGGATCCCCAACTTCACCCTCTTAGCCAAACCCCTTTACATGGCTGCCAAAGAAACTCCCAATGGTCCGCTGACCTCTCCTCAGGAAGTCACCAGGGCATTTACACTCCTTCTGAAGGCTCTCTGCTCAGCTTCGGCTCTAGCCCTCCCCAATCCTCTACGCCCTTTCCATTTATATACAGAGGAGAGACAACACTTGGCTTTAGGCGTCCTAACACAACCTATTGGACCCACTCTTACCCCATAGCTTATCTCTCCAAACAGCTGGATCCCACCACCCGTGGTTGGCAGCCCTGCCTCCGGGCTCTCACGGCAGCAGCTGAACTCACCACGGAGGCTCTGAAGATCAGTCTACAACAACCTCTGCAGGTTTTCTCCCCACACCGCCTGACAGACCTTCTCTCTCACCAGGCCCTAGCTCACACGGGACTGACCCGGGTCCAGCTCTATCACCTCCTCTTTATTGAAAACCCTTCAATTACCCTTTCCAGCTGTGGCTCTGTTAACCTGGCAAACCTTCTTCTGATCCCAGAAAAGCTTTCTCCTAATCACTCTTGTATTGAAATCATAGAATACCACAGATCTCCCCGGGCTGATCTAACAGACCACCCCTTGCCAGACGCAGACTATACTCTCTACATCGACGGTAGTTCCCTCCTCAACACTTCGGGATCCAGGCAAGAGGCCTATGCAATCGTCTCGGATACCGAAGTCATTGAGGCTTGCAAACTCCCTCTAGGGACTACCTCCCAGCAGGCAGAATTGGTAGCCCTGACCCGGGCCCTCCTTTGGGCTAGCGGAGAAAAAAGTCAACATTTACACAGACTCAAAATACTCCTTCCTGATTGCACACTCCCATTGTATGATCTGGAAGGAGCAAGGCTTCCTTACAACGAAGGGCACACCTGTCCTCAATGGCAAATTCATTTCTAAACTCATAAATGCTATCCAACTTCCTATGCAGGTTGCCATCATCCACTGCAGAGGCCACCAGACACCCAACTCTCGAGTGGCCAAAGGGAACGCCTTTGCTGACCAGACTGCTCGATCGATAGCATGCACAGGCACCGCACCTGCCATCTGTTTTCTTTCCAAGGTTTACAAGCTGCAATATTCTTCCAGGGAACAGGAACACCTCCAGTCCTCCCACGAGGTTCAGATCAGGGACGGATGGGCATTCCAGAACAACCTCCTAATCCTCCCAGATTCACAAAGGTTTCAGATCATATCTGACATACACAGGTCCCTCCACATAGGACCACAAGCTCTTTACCATTTCCTGTCCCCACTCTTACATCCCAAAAAGCTCCTACAGACTATCCAGGATATTCATTCTTCCTGTTCAGTTTGTTCCAGGACAAACAGCCAAGAGGCCTGCCACATCCGTCCTCCCCTCCACCAGATGTGAGGCCACCTACCTGGGCAAGACTGGCAGGTTGACTTTACCCACATGCCAAAACATAAAACCTGAAATACTTATTAACCATGGTTGATACCTTCTCAGGGTGGATCGAAGCCTTCCCCACTGCCTCAGAGACTGCAGGAGTTGTGGCCACCCACTTACTGCAAGACATCATCCCACGCTTCCGCCTCCCGACATCCATCCAGTCCAACAACAGACCTACCTTCATCTCAAGGTCACCAAAGCAGTCTCAACCTCTCTAGGCATCAAGTGGAAACTTCACACCACCTACCACCCTCAGTCATCGGGTAAAGTAGGAAGGGCCAATGGCCTCATCAAGGAGCAGCTGACTAAGCTCAGCCTAGAGTTCCGGCAGTCCTGGCCTGACCTCCTTCCCTTGGCCCTAAGCCGCTTGAGGGCGGCTCCTAGGGGACCCTCCCATCTTAGCCCCTCGGAGCTCCTCCACGGTAGGCCTTTCCTCTTGTCTGCCTCGCCTCCAGCTCTTTCCCCTCCTTTGGCCTCCTACTTGCCTTATCTATCCCTCCTCCGAACTCTGCTTCAGGAGCTCGCTAACTCATCCCTCCCTGAACCCAGCCCTGGGGCTAAGACGGCAGAACAAGTCAAACTGGGAGACCAAGTCCTGGTAAAGGCACTCTCCCCGAAACCCCTCACGCCCAGGTGGGAAGGCCCCCACACGGTCATCCTGACCACGCCATCAGCAGTAAAAGTGCTTGGCATCCCCACTTGGGTCCACCTCTCCAGGGTAAAGAGATTCACACTGGCACAGTCACATGGCCTGCAGTCCTCAGACTGGGAGGCCGCTCCTACTGGCCCTCTTTCTCTCAAGCTTTCCCGCCGCTCTCGGGATACAGCCTAACCCAGTCACCAACCCTTTCGCCTGGAGATTTTATCTCACCGAGAATGCCACTAACACTTTCGGTCGCAGTGGAGACTGTGGACCGCCCTATACGAAGAATAACCTGCTGACCACCACTGACTGCCTACCCTCAGGATGCCGGACCCCTATCTTCCTCAACCTCACTCATTTCTAGGATCTCCTAACCACCATGCTCCCGCTATCTGCTTCCTTTACGACCAACCCAAGGACTGCCGGGAACACGACATGCTGAACTGCATGGGCTGTAGGTGGAGTTCCTGCACCATCCATGCTGCCCAGAGGTAGGGTACACCTTCCTCCCAGGGACGCTTCCACCGCACTTACCCCAATTCTAGGCAAGGATTCTCCTTAATAATCCCGGACCCTTGGGATTCTCGATGGACAACCCCCCAGCGGGCGGCTGTATAAGTAGACCGTTATGACTACAGCCCCTTCACACACATCTACGTCTGGAGGTCCTTGGTCCAGGTACAGTCCATGGTCCATGCAAACATACAAGAACAAGAGTCCATTCTGAATAGCCAGCTCACAACACAAACTACCCTGTTCTCCTGGCTCTCCCTCTTGCGAGAGGGGCTGCTCTTGGCCAACATGACAGGCCTGGGGAATCTCTCCTCCTGCCCTCTGTGCGCGGTGCTTGGAAAGCTCCCTTTCCCTGCGACCCCTTATCCTTTCCCTGAAAATTCTCCCACCACTACCCGTAATTTCCCCCTACTCTCTGGGGTCGATCGCACATACCCCGAGGGGTCCACCAATTCCCTCTCTGCTATAGCACCAGCTGACCCGACCTCTGCAACCAAACTGTAACCGGCACACATAGCCTGACGGCTCCCGAGGGCCTCTTTTTCTGGTGCAACCACACCCTCTCCAAGAATCTCTCCACACCTCTAAACCCCACTCTCCTCTGTCTGCCGGTCACCTTAGCCCCACAGCTCATGGTCTACACCCAGGCTGAGCTCCAACAGCTATACGTCCGCCACCATCCCAGACAGAGGCGAGCGGCCTTTCTTCCCCTAGTGGTTGGTCTCTCCCTCGCTACATCTGTGGTGGCTGCAGGGCTCGGGGCAGGGGCCTTAGCACATACTCTGATCTCCACAGACAGGTTAGCGACACAATTCCAAATAGCTGCAGACGCCTCAGCAGAATCCCTGGCCTCTCTCCAGAGGCAGATAACTTCTCTTGCCCAAGTTTCCTTGCAGAATCGCCGTGCATTAGACCTACTGACGGCAGAACGAGGAGGAACCTGTGTTTTCCTCCAGGAAGAATGTTGCTACTACATCAACGAGTCAGGCATAGTGGAAACTCGAGTAAAAGTCCTCCACAAGCTCAGCAATGAACTCCAGAGGCAGAAATTTCACGCAGATGCCTCATCGTGGTGGAAATCGTCTATGTTCTCCCTATTAGCTCCACTCTTAGGCCCCTCCTCATAATAATTTTGACCCTACTAATAGCCCCCTGTTTTCTTCGCTTTCTACAGACGAGCTTTCAGGAAACCACCAGGGTTGCAGTACATCAAATGATGCTCCAGCCATACCAACCCCTGACCACTCCCACGGACTCGGACTTCTCTGGCTCCCACTCAGCCCCCTCCTAACGTCGCCCCTCCTCAGCAGGAAGCAGCCAGATGAGATCATGTCACCCCTTTTCCCTATCCTATAGAGCAGGGAATGTCCGGCGTCCTGGGGCGGGCCCAGGCCGAGCCCTGGGGCCTTGCTGGTTCGGACTGGCATGAGATGCTTGACTGCCCTGGGATTTCAGTGACCTTTACACACCCTGTTTTGTAAAGTCCCTAACTTTGTCATGCACCTGCCAGCGCGACAGACTGTCGCCACCGCAGGCACAATGGAACACCCACCAATCATCCCGGGAGGGGGATAAAAGGGCCCTGCCCCAGTCACAGGGCACGGCTTCCCCGGCTCCATTCCCCCTGAGCCTGTGAACCCGCCCGGAGACCCCCAATAAAGCCTGATTAATTCGCTCACTCATTCGAACTCCCTGCCTGCAGTTTCTCTCACAGCGGCGTAGAACCTTACACTTCCACTCAATTCTGTCCTTCAACATCCTCTCCTCTTACCACATTCATTTCACTTTTTACTAAAGTTCCAGCACCCCTGACTTGGTGGTCCCAGAAACCATGGCTGAAAGTCAAGATTCTAAACTGTTCCTAATTATCCCCAGAATCATGAAATTTGATGCTTTTCTCAGATTGAAACCTTACACAATGGGTCTGAGGCTGCCTTTCACTACTTGAGCCAAATTAAGCAGAGACAGGGTTAAATCATATATAAGTGTTTATTCCGATAACACTGGCAGTATGGGGGGAGCAGTCAGTCACTCTGGGAATTCTGCTCTGACCCCCCCCCCCTTGCCAATTAGCTGATTATATATGTTTGAGGGAGAAGATAGCTACTTGCAACTGTGAGCTGCAAATGTAACAGAGAAAGCAGAGGGTAGGGTCTGTGGTTGGGCCTTCAGGCGTTCGAAGTCCGATAACAAGGTGGCTAATCTTTCTATGATGTTATAAAAGCTCAGCCTGTTCCTGAAGCAAACTCCTAGAGGTGGGTAGGGTCCGAGCACAGCAACTGAATAAAAGTGTGTTCTGTCCTTGGTCTGTTCTCAAAGTGTATTTCTTTTATGAGTAATGGACCCACTGAGGCATCTTATCTTTTTACGACCTTGTTTCATCCTCCAGTTTCCCAGGGTCTATAAGAAAACCTCTTATCGATAGTAAGGTGAGCAATTATTACACAATTGGAGCTCTATTCTTATTACATGCCCTTCCCCACTACCAAGATCACTATGGTCATGTCCCCTAAACAAAATTGTGTCTGAAGTAGAAATATTATTTAACAATTTCTTTGAACATTTCAGTTAAAACCCAAGAAACCCAGATCAATTAATCATTCTGGAAATGACACAAAATTATTGAAAGAATTCACCGGAATAGATAAAATATTTATTAAAAAAGTTGCTCCTTGAACTTGTCTACAAATAGACATTTTAGCACTTTTCTATCTCCTAAGTAAGTATTTTTAATTTCCACTTGGAGAACACAGTTTCAAGTTGAAAATTACACCTAGATTCTGGCTTATTGCTTACTATTAAAAATAATAATAACACTGAGACCGGTTTGGCTCAGTGGATAGAGCGTCGGACTGCAGACTGAAGGGTTCCGGGTTCGATTCCGGCAAGTGCGTGTACCTTGGCTGCGGGCACATCCCCAGTAGGGGGTGTGCAAGAGGCAGCTGATCGATGTCTCTCATCAATGTTTCTGATTTTTTATCCCTCTCCCTTCCGCTCTGTA
The DNA here is from genome assembly GCA_027563665.1 of Antrozous pallidus. Taxonomy (NCBI): domain Eukaryota; kingdom Metazoa; phylum Chordata; class Mammalia; order Chiroptera; family Vespertilionidae; genus Antrozous; species Antrozous pallidus. Next base: position 74,380,674 of record CM050519.1, read on the forward strand.
AAAAATCAATAAAATATAAAAAAATAAAAATAATAATTAAAAAAAAATAATAATAACAACAATTCTAACCAAATGTAAGTAATACAAAGCCATACTTATGGATATTGGGAAAACAGAAAACATGACAAAAATGATTCACTAATAAAATCTCTACTTGAAACCAGTGTCCACCATGAATACCTTTTTTGGATGAGGTCAGGGAAAAGAAAGAATTTCTTTCCTTCCTCCTGCCTTTACAAAAATAAACGTAGGTTCTTTATCAAGGAAAAGAAAAGTACACAAGTAAAATTAACTCAGAGTAGGCTCTTTACAGTAGACACAATAATTTTAGTGCTTACTTATTAAAAAAATACAATCAGCATGCTTTCCAATTACCTGTGTCAAGGTGAAGATGGGACATTCTTTCGTGTTATCCTCATTACTACTGCCAGCCACCCCTGTATCTCTAACCCTCCCATGGTGAGGAGAGAGCTAGGTGACAGTTCATGTATAGTATTTCCCTGTTTTGCTCTTCATCCATGAAGAAAACATAGGAAGTAGTGAGATTTTGCTGGAGTGTTTGGATGGCCACTCTCTGGAAGCAGGAGAACATTCCAAGCCCACAGAAACCCCGGCCCTATCACCCCAGCTGTTACTGTCCTCAGACACCAGGATCCATACCTGGGCCTCAAGCCTCATGACTCAGATTCCTGGGACAGTTCATGCTGGAGATTCTCATGGGTCAAAGCTCCTAGGATCAGGGGGACAATAGTCATACTCGATTCAACATTCTCTGTTTCATACTTTGTGCCAGAATAGTCCAGTCCTAAAGCTGTATTATGGGACTGTGTCCTTCTGAGCAATGTTTTACAAGTTCTGCTCTGCCTTCTATCCTTCATTGCTGCTGTATCCTGGTGACAACAGAGGGGTGTGTCCTCAACACTTTGCCATTTACTTCACAAACAGGAAACCAAAGGGTCAGTAGGAATGCGAAGAGCTGTGCAAACTCACCAGTAATCAGAGAAGTGCAAATTAAAACAACACTGAGCTACCACCCTAGACACGTGAGATGGGCCGACATGCACACGTTGTTAACAGAAAGTGTCAATCAGGAGATGAGGAAAATGGGACTCTCTACACAAAAGGACAGTAATGCTCAGTGAAATTAGGCACACACATGCCCTGTCCCCAGCATGTCTCATTTCTGGCATATGCCCATGTAAAGTTCCATGTCCACTTTCAGAGCATGTGAAGAAGGAATTAATGACACTGGTGTTGTAGGAACTGGGAGTGGAGGGTACCTAAGCGCCCTTCACCAGTGGTACTGGTAAGTTAAATGAACTTGGTTGGTTTCCTCTACAACCAGACCCTGAGATGAGGGTTTGCACTTCAGTAGCTTCTTTGGGAGGTGATTTAAGGAAGCGCCAGCATGGAATGGGAAAGGCAGAGTCAGAGGTAGTTTGGGAGTTAGTAAAGGGTACATAATGGCAGGTGACCTCAATGAACAATAAGAAGTTAATCTCACGGGAGGACACTGGGAGACAGTGTTGTTTGTGCCCCAGAGTAATCCCACCTGAGCAGGTAGAACTTAAGGGTATTTATCCTTCAACAGCCATCATCCTGGGCTGAGTGGTGGTCCCAGGGGCACTGAGTTGCATCTCCATCTAGCCTGCCCAAGCACAGACCAAGAGAAAGGCCTCCCAAATGCAAGCAGCAGGACATCAGAGCTATGGACCAAAACCACCAGTGCCAAAAGAGGCAACAACTGTGTTGTGTAGACAGGCTTTAAGACACAGTGAAGTGAAAGTGCATAAGAACCAGCAAGAGTTATACAGCACTATCATTATCGTGAATTAAAAACACAAGCAGAAATACCACTTTGCTGTGGACACATCACGCTCACACCATATATTCAGACTAATTTTGGATACATTGCACAGGGCCTTGGAGGGTGGGGTGTGGTGAGTGGTACTGAGGATGGGGGATGACTGACAGAAGAATTAAAATCAAGTGGCTTCATGGAGACTGATGAAGAAATGGCATCATAAATTTGGGAGAGTAATTTAAGATCTTGAGTTTTTTCCCTTGCCTCTTCTAGTTTAATAAATCTGCTCTTCCGGGACCACGATCAACCTTCACTTTCCACATTAGACCTAGGGCATCTGGCTTAAGCTTCCTGACAAGGACTGTGTCAAACACAAGTTCATACCCCTCACCACCTGTGTGACATAAGGCCCTTCAGATAATGTAGCCCTGCACCCTTCTCCAATAAATAGATTTAAAGAGGAGGCACACAAGGAGAACCTAAGGCTTCACAAATACATTTCCCAGAGATCTCTGTGTGATTCTGAGTAGACTCAGGGGGAGGAGCTGTTTGGAAAGCCAGGGAAGATACTTCCTGTATTGACTTTAAGTGGGAGGATTGAATTCAGTCTAGTCTGGTGTGGGTCCTAGTTGAACTCAGTAAGTGAATCTTTTTAGCTTTGAAATTGAGGCTTAATCCTTTCTAAAATGTGAGTCCAGTAGGCTAGCTTCTACAGTGTTCTTGAATTCCAAGTCCAGAAGTGATTCAGAAAGTAGGTGACACCTACTTAGAATCCTTATGCTGTACGGACTGTCCATGTGAAGATAATGGAGCCTTGGGAGGAACCAATATGGCGGCATAGGTAAACACCTATCTTGCTGCCCCACAGAACAATTTCAAAACTATAACTTAACCACAGAACAAACATCATCCAGAACCACCGGAAAGCTGGCTGAGTGAAAATTTCACAAATAAAAGTAAAGATAGAACATTGTGAATCAGAGAAGTGGTGGAGGGCAGCATTGAAGGTATGCACGGAGTCAGAAGTTTGGAGCTGTGTGCGCACACAAGCGGGCAGATACGGCAGGTAGCTGCAACCTGGCTGGCTTTCTCGAACAGGGAGGGAGACAAAGGCATCCCACTGAACTGATTCCCCAGTTCTAGATGAGATCTGGGGAACCCACACTTATATAGGGTGAAACTGGACAGTAAGGAAGCATGCTGAAACTCGGGTGCTGCAGAGGTCTGCGAGCTTGTGAAGAGGGTGTATAAACTTAGGAATGGCAGAAGCATGTGAATGTGCAGAGAGGACTTGTGACTTGCTCTCTCGTTAGGGAAACCACTGGACTGCATTGTTTTACAATCCTGGGTGACACTTTGGGTGTGCAGACTCATCTGGGGTGAGGCTGAATTGTCTGGCAGCAGGTAGAGCTCAGTGGCAACTTTCTCTCAGAGGTGCGTTCAGCCATTATCACCAGGCACAGAGACCCAGGTGCAGCATAAGGTGGAGCTGAAAGAAACCAACACTACCTGCTCAGCCTGGAGACTTCGCTGATCCAAACTGAGCACAGCTGATCCTCACAGCCAATTGGCCTGGAGGTGAAACCCTCCTAGTGCTAACAATGATAATCTAGGCTTAACTTCAACAAGACTGTGCAACCCATAAAGGGCTGCACCAAAAGTATCCACCTCAGGTAACTGGGGAGGCTGAGCCACAGTCCCTTAGAGGACATCTACCACAGAAAGCTAATCGACCAACTCAGGAAAGTAGCCACAATGCAGAGACATGGAAAGAAATCAGATGTGAAAAAAAATGGAGGAAACAAACGACTGGACATGGAGTTCAAAACCACAGTTATAAGGTTTTTCAAGAGGCTCCTAGAAAAGACTGATGAACTTAATGAGATCTTCGAGGAAATGAACAAGACCTATGAGGAAATGAAGGAGACCTACGAGGATATGAAAAAGGACCAACTAGAAATTAAGCATACACTGACTGAAATAAAAAATATTATACAGAGACCTAAAAGCAGTCTAGCAGACTGCAAGAACCAAATCAAAGATTTGAAATACAAAGAGGCAAAGTCCACTCAGCTGGAAAAGCAAGAAGCCAAAAGAATCCAAAAAATTGAAGATAGTGTAAGGAGCCTCTGGGGCAACCTCAAGCATACCAACATCTGAATTATATGGGTGCCAGAAAAAGAGAGACAGCAAGATAATAAAAACCTATTTGAAGAAATAGTGACTGAAAACTTCCCACACCTGGTGAAAGAAATTCACTTAAAAGTCCAAGAAGCGCACAGAATCCCAAACTATAGAAATCCAAGGAGGACCACACCCAGGCACACCATAATTAAAATGCCAAGAACAAAAGACAAAGAGAGAATATTAAAAGCAGCAAGAGAAAAACAGTTAGTTACCTATAAGGGAGCACCCATACAATTGTCAGCAGATTTCTCAACAGAAACTATGCAGGCCATTCGGGCATGGCAAGAAAATTTCAAAGTGATGAATAGCAAGAATCTACAACCAAGATTACTCTACCCAGCAAAGCTATCATTCAGAATTGAAGGTCAGATAAAGTGCTTCGCAGATAAGAAAAAGCTAAAGGAGTTTATCACCACCAAACCAATATTATATGAAATGCTGAAAGACATTCTTCAAGAAGAGGAAGAAGAAAAAGGTAAAAATATAAATTATGAACAACAAATACACATCCATGAACAAATGAATCTAAAAATCAAGTGAATTAAAAATCTGATGAACAGGATAAACTGGGGAATAGAACAGAATCATGGGCATAGAGAGGGAATGGGCAATTCTTGGGGAGAAAAGGGGTGTGGGAGGTGCAGCAAGAGACTGGACAAAAATCATACCCCTATGGGATAGGACAGTGGAGGGGAGGTAAGGGCAGAGGGTGGGATAGGTACAGGGTGGATGGGAGCTATAGGGGGAAAAAGGGGGAGCAATGTAATTAATAAACTAAACAAAAAAGATTAAAATATTAAAAAATAAAATAAAATAAAATAAAAATATAAAAAAAAGATAATGGACCCTTGGTTGAAACTATAGTGCCCACAGCAGCACCTGCTGAGCTCTTTTTTGGTAACCTGCTCTTTCTCTGTCCCAAGGCCCTCATTTTAGTTTCTCACAAAACGGCTGACGCCACCTTCCCTCACTACAAAATAATAACAACTTCTTGTCAATTATCTAATGTATCCTGGCCAGAGACTTATTTCATTGGCCTTTTTTTGTAAAAATTTCTTTATTAATTAAGGTATTACATATGTGACTATGGGTTTTAAAAGTTTAGAGGCAATTTAAAAAAATACACAGATGTCACCTTTACTTCTGAGGTCTGAGTTTCTGTTTTTCCTTAGGAGTGGGAAAAGTAAAATAAAAACACAAAAACCCTCTTGAAACTTCCCTGTTATAGCTGATCTCCATCCATGGGACTCTCTGGGCCACCTCACTGGCTGTCAGAACAACAAGCAGAGTTGAAGGAGGGTCTGTGGGTGAGGGCAGTTGGGCATCCTTCTCACAATCCAGGACTGCTGGCTCCAAACTGCTCGCCTGCCTGCCTCCCTGATTGCCCGAAACCACTTCTGACTGCCAGCCTGATCACCCCCTAACCACTACCCTGCCAGCCTAAATGATGTCTAACTGCTCCCCTGCCATCTTTCCCATCTGGAAAATTCCTGGGCTGGCCACTTGTCACTGGGACTTAACTAGGTTGTAGTGCCTTAGAGTAAGTCTCAGAGAGGAAATAAAAGGAAACAGAAGGGAAGGAAGAGAAGGAAAAGGAGGAGAAGGAAAAGGAGGGGAGGAGGAAGGGAAATGGAGAGGAAAAGAAAATAACAGCACAGGAAAGAAAAATCATTCAGAAACACTCCTTAAAATTCTTCTTTCTAATCATCTCACCAAGTCTATCCTTTGGTATAAACACAAAATAATTGAAAACACATACTGTACTGAAAAAATGTACTTGAACACATTCACAGCAGCACTATTCACAATAATCAAAGGTGGAAGCTCATCAAGGAAGGGACAAACAAAAATTGTGAATCCATAAAACATTATCCTATACTAGAAGCCTGGTGCACAAAATTCCTACATGTGGGGGCCAGTGGGGGTGTCCCTCATCCCAGCCTGCACCCTCTCCAATCTGGGACCCCTTGAGGGCAGTTGGGCATCCTTCTCACAATCCAGGACTGCTGGCTCCAAACTGCTCGCCTGCCTGCCTCCCTGATTGCCCGTAACCACTTCTGACTGCCAGCCTGATCACCCCCTAACCACTACCCTGCCAGCCTAAATGATGTCTAACTGCTCCCCTGCCAGCCTGTTTGCCCCCAACTTCCCTTCTCAGCCTGTCTGGTCACCCCTAACTGCCTTCCCCTGCTGGCCTGTGGTCCACAACTGCTCTCCCTTGCAGGCCTGGTCCCTCCCAACTGCCCTCCCCTCCTGGCCTGATCGCTCACAACTGCCCTACCTAGCAGGCCTGGAACCTCCTAATGTACTCCCCTCCTGGCCATATTGTGGTGGCCATCTTGTGTCCACATGGGAGCAGGATCTTTAACCACATGTGTGCAGCCCTCTTGTGTGTTGGAGTGATGGTCAATCTGCAAGTTACTCTTATATTAGATAGAACAGAGGCCTGTTGCACAGGTAGGACCAGCTGGTTTGGCCTGAAGGGTGTTCTGGATCAGGGTGGGAGTTCCCTTGGGGCATGGTGTGGCCTGGGGGAGGGGCCTATGGTGGTTTGCAGGCCAGCCATACCCTCCAGCGACCCAAGAAGAGGCCCTGGTATTTGAAATTAATTTATGTTCTACAATTGAAACTTTGTAGCCTAGAGTGGAGCTAAGCTTTCTGCTTGCTCAGTGGCAACAGCCATTTCTGTTTGAAACTTTGTAGCCTAGAGTGGAGGCCTAGGCTAAGGCTGCAGAAGTTTGGCTTCCTCCATTGCCCTGGCAACTCTAGTCTCTTCTCTCTCCAGCTCCGTGGCTGCCACCATTTCTGTTGGGATTATGTATCTTCTATAATTGAAACTGTAGCATTGAATGGAGGCATCGGCTGACAACAGCAGGCAGAAACCTTGGCTTCCTCTATTGGTGGGGAAACCCAAGCCCTCCTCCTGCTCTCAGTGGTGGCAGGCATCTTGGTTGGGGTTTATTTGTATAACTTGCTCCTGATTGGCTGGTGGACGTAACTTTAGGTGTGGCTTGATCAGATGTACAGTAGATTTGCATATTACTCTTTTATTAGATAGGATAATAAAAGAGTAATATGCAAATTGACCTTAATGACAGAACAACCAGAATGACCGCTGGACCAGACACTATGAGGCACACTGACCACTTCTTGGTCCTTTTTCCTGACCAGCAGGCTCTGATTGCCTGATGGCCCCCTGCTGTGGTGGCAGGGCCAACGAGTGGGCCAGAACAGCCAACCTCTCAGTCTCTTCCAGAGAGCAAACGGGGAACTGGGTGTGGGTGGCAGTGGGCATTTGGGGGGTAGGTGGAGAGGAGGGGGCAGGGAAGATGGCCCTGATTGCAGGCCAGGCCTAAGGACCATACCTGTGCATGAATTTCATGCACCAGGCTTCTTAAGTGCAGCGTGTCTTGAGAGTCCCTCTGTAGAGATGGCTGCTAGGCTCTGTTTGTTTAACACTGTAGTCCAGTTAGCCGGCAGGAGCCCTTCTTAGCAGGCATCTTCTTTCTCAAGGTTCACAGTTTATTATCATCCAAAATACAAAAATCATGCAATATGGTGTTTGTTGGCCTGGTTTTCTTTTCAGACCATGGTGATGCTAATACAGGCATATTCAAATCTGTTTTAGAGGCATTCATTGATTTGCCTACTTAGAAAGAACTTGCAGGAATAAAGGCCTGTGTCTGTTCTTATTGCCTAGAGGAACTCTGCCTGCGGTGGACACATTTCGCCTCCAGTCCCCAGCGTCACACCGCGGGTCCACCAGGCTTCCCAGACTCTACCTTGCAGGCCTCCCTGGACCTGGCTGGACCCTCAGGGAGCAGCTATCCCCTCTCGTGCCCCCTCAGGGTCCGGTCCTCAGCAGTGAAGACAGCTGCTGCACTAGCTGGTGAGTTCAGGATCTCAGCTCCAACAGGACGTCCATCTCCTCCTCCACAGGCTGAAAAGAATTTTCTTTCTCCCTGAACCAGAAAAGAACTGTGTATCTGACAGCAAGCAGCACTTGCTCAGGCAGGGCTGTCTGGCTGCTGTCCGAGGTGCTGAAGCGGACGCCTCCGTTGCCCCGCCCCTGATCCCTGCAAGGGATTGCACCTCTGTCAGCTGCGCCTGTTCCTTTGCCCCGCCCCCGCCTAATTCAGGGCGGGTTATTTCTCCAGAGTTTTGATTGCACCGCCCAGTCCCGCAGTCGCCATGCCTTGCCAGGTTTTGCAAGAGTGCCTCTGCCTGCCCACCCTCCCCCGCCCGCCTGCCCCTGCTCAGGATCTACTCTTCCTCTCTCAGGGTTTGCCTGCACTGTTCCCACAGTCAGATAATGAGGTCGGAGGTGCCAGGTGCTCTCCCCGTTTCTACCCCCACGCAGAGCTGAATGTCTACAGCCCACACCCGCCAGGGGTCCACAGCCAGACCTAGCCGCCGTTGCCCCCACTCCTGCTCTCATCTCGAGATGCTCATCCGCCCCCCTTGGTTCAGCCCTTAGTCCACGTGGCTCGCACACCAGTGCACCCCTCCCGGTTCTGCGACTTCCCATTCTGCCCCTTTTCATGAGGCCACCCAGCGTGGGTCATGGGCCTGCACCTCCGAACCAGTTCTGTGGTCAGGGTGACTGATATGTGGAGAGTGCCAGCATTCTCCTGAAGCTTGGATTTTGGAGGCTTTGGCAGGTCAGGGGTCAGCAGGAAAATAGAGGACAGTTGGTTCCAGCAGGGCTGAATCTTGTTTCCCATGGCAAAGAGCAGTCAGGCCCTTTGACGAAACATTGCTGTTGGACATCCCTTGAGGGGTTCCATATTGAAGAGGGTGCAGGCTAGGCTGAGGGACACCCTTCTGTCCACCGTGCATGAATTTCGTGCACCAGGCCTCTAGTTCTATATAATAAAAGGCTAATATGCAAATTGTCTCCTTGACCAGGAGTGTAATCAGCAGGCAGGCCAGGCAATTGCACTGGTCCCCTCCCCCAGGCCGGGTAACCGGACCCCACCCATGCACGAGTTCATGCTCCAGATCTCTAATATATCTATCTATCTATCTATCTATCTATATCCTAATAATAGACAAACATGTAAATTGACTGTACCTCTGCTATGCTCACAGCCAATCAGAGTGAGTATGCAAATTAACTCAACAAATATGGTGGTTAATTTGATACATACCTGGGTCCTGGGAATATCTTTGGCACTCAGGTCATTCCAAGTCAGCCACGGAGGAGTGGGATGGGGGCCCTGCCCAAGCCTAAAGCCTTGGGCCAAGCTGGGGATTAGAGCATTGGAGGGCCCCCTTGCTCAAGTCTAAAGCCTCAGGCCAAGCCAGTTATCAGAGGGGTAGGGTGGAGCCAGCAATCAGAGAAGTAGAGCCCCTGCTCAAGCCTAAAGCCTCTGGCTGAGTTGGCAATTGGAGGGGTCGCGGGTGGGGGGCTGCTCAAACCTAAAGCAAGGGGAAAAGATCAATGGAAACATATCTTCAAGTGAGGATAAAAATACATAAAGAAATGTCATATCCTGTCCAATTGGTTTGGCTCAGTGGATAGAGCATTGGCCTGGGGACTCAAGGGTCCCAAGTTCAATTTCGGTCAAGGGCACGTTCCTTGGTTGCTGGCACATCCCTAGGAGGGGGATGTGCAGAAGGCAGCTGATCGATGTTTCTAACTCTCTATCCCTCTCCCTTCTTCTCTGTAAAAAATCAATAAAATATATTCTTTAAAAAAGAAATGTCATATCCTCTGAAAGACACATCTTAAAAATGCCTAAAGAATGTTGTCATTTTTTCATGGTGAAAGGACTGGAGTCCATGTTGATGAAAATACCTTGGCAGCTGCAGTGACTGACAGTGGCTGCAACAGTAGGGTGATGGGGCTGGCACCTTCCCCTGATCAGCCTGGTCGCCTCCCGCAAAGGGAGGCCAGATTGTGCTCAGGCCCGCTCCCAAAGGGGATCAGACCTAAGCCATTAGTAGGACATCCCCAGAAGGCTCCTAATATGTGAGAGGGGGAAGGCTGGGCCGAGGGCTCCCTTCACAGTGCACAAATTTCATACACTGGGTCCCTAGTGTGTGTGTGTGTGTGTGTGTGTGTGTGTGTGTGTGCGCGTGTACACGTTCAGAGATCATAATAATCTGGCCACTCAGTATATATTCAATCTGGATGGCACTGTTCCAAGGAGGGTAAGGTGAGAATCCCCTCACCTCTGTTTCTTCCCCTCCCACTATAATCATGCCACATGTAGAGTAATGTCTATACAGCAACATATGCAAACGTTAATTATAAGCCAGATGTATGGAGATAATAGCTTAATTGGAGCCAAATATCTGCATGTGATTAGACCTCCATAAAGCAAACATGACATATCTGGCATGATAACAACATCATTGGCTGATGCAAGAATGCATGACTGGTTCCCAAATAAAGCTGACAATGTGCAGTGGGTATGATTCAGCCCTAAACTGAGGATCATTATTCTGGAGTCTATGAGTCCTAGGACTATCTATTCATCATGAAGAAATCTATGTTTGTTATTCTAAGGAACAGGCCCATAGTTTTATCAGTTTATTAAGCAAACTGAGACACGATGAAACCTGAAAATTATTTCCTAGGTATTATACAGAAACAGAGTAGGTGACTTACTCCCTGCAGTGATTCCAAGGTCATTGTATTAATCTGAGAAAATGAACCAATAGGAAATATAGACATAAATATCAGAAGACTTGTTATAAGAAAATTGGCTCATATGATTACAGAGCCCGAGAAGTCCCAAGCTCTGTAGTTGGAGAGCTGGACACCCAGGAGAGCTGATAGTACAGTTCTAGTCCGAGTCCAAAGGTCTGAGAACCAGGCTAGCCAATGTCATCGATTCCAGTCTGAGCCAAAATAAGAGTGATGTCCCAGCTCAGATAAGAGAGAAAATTCTCTCACTCTCCTGTTTTATTTTCAAGCCTACAATGGATTGGGTGAGGCTCACTCACACCGGGAAGAGCTTTTCTCAGTCCACCAATTCAAACCTTAATCTCATCCCGAAACACCTTCACACTAAACACACCCAGAATAATGTATAATGAAATATCTGGGAACCCCTTGACCCAGTCAAGTTGAAATTAACCATGATGAGGCCATCCCGTCAACTAGGTAGGCATGCCTATTTCCTGAGACCAAGGTAATATGCTAATTAGACCAGGAGACCTTCTGGGAGACCTTCCAGACATCCTTCTGGACAAAATCATGGAGGTGGGGCCAAGGCATAGACAGTTAAGGGTGATCAGGCCGGGAGGGAGGGAAGTTGGGGGTGATCAGGCTGGCAGGGGGCAGTTAGGGGTGAGCAGATCAGTGCGGGGGGCAGTTGGGGATGAGCAGGCCAGCTGGAGGGATAGTTGGGAGTGAGCAGGCTGGTGGGGGGTGGGGAGGGCAGTTGAGGGTGATCAGGCCATCAGGAGAGCAGTTGAGGGCAAGCAGGCTGGCAGGGAGATCTTTTGGGGGCAAGCAGGCTGGCAGGCAGAGTGGTTAGGAGCCAATGATCCTGGATTTCGAGAGCTATAGGGCCTAAACCAGAGTTAGACTCCTCTGAGGAGTCCCAGATTGGAGAAGGTGCAAGCCAGGGTGAGAGACATATGTGTGTTCCCCCTGCCTCCCTCCCCAAATGCACAAGTTTCGTGCCCCAGGCCACAAGTACTTAAATACCATGGTATAAAGTCAATTCATCTTATGAACATGATAAGGGAATATGAAAAGGAAGAAAACAAATATATTTGCCATATATATATTCACAACAAAATGGAGAGGACTGTTTATGGCAAATATAGTTCTCAGTTTTATAACTGGTCACATGGTCACCATGAATATTTACAACTATCTCTTCACTATTCATTCTGCATTCCTTTTGCCCAAAGCAAGCTTCTCAGCTGATCATGGTTCTTCACCTGAAGAGCCTTCATTCCTGAAGGGTCTGGGCCAATAATAGTCCTACTTGGATTGGGGTATTGTAGTTTTCCATTGATCTTCATCACAGAGCAAGACTTCACTAAATGAATCCCCAAGAAATCTCCTGTATTTCAGATATACCTTCTTATCTCCATTGTGGAGTAGTAGCCATTTTTGCATTAGAGGTCAGGATCATCACCCTACTCAGCACCACAACCGCCTTCTTTGACCATTGATTTAGGGGCATGAGGAGTCCAAAGTAGTTTGGCAGCATTTTTAACTGGCTTATTGTTGTATCTCCTAGTGCAGTGGTCGGCTCTTTGGCCCCTTGACTGTGCTCTTCCACAAAATACCACGTGTGGGTGTGCAAGTACAATGCGATTGAAGGAGGACCCTAATTAAGTTAATAACAATGTACCTACCTATATAGTTTAAGTTTAAAAAATTTGGCTCTGAAAAGAAATTTCAATTGTTGTACTGTTGATATTTGGCTCTGTTGTCTAATGAGTTTGCCGAGCAGTGCCCTGGTGAAAGAATTCCTCACTTTGGAATTAAGGTTTCTACGCCAGCAGAGCAAAGGTCATGGGAACAGAAAGCAAAAAATTCGCTACTGAGTCACGGTGGTAAGAGTGAGTGGTGCAAGTCCCATTTTTGGCCTTTGATTCCTGGGTTCAGAAATCATGGCTATCATAGAAAAAGCACCTCAGGAGGAACACTGATTCTGAGAACGTTCAGCATTCCAGAGAGTCTCAGCCAATCCTGCATAGTATTTCCTCCAGCTGGTACTGTAATTAAATCTTTAAAATTCCAATGTACCATTCTATCAACCAGCTGATCAGAATGGGGGAGAAAGTGGTAATACCAGTGATAAGGATAGGTCCCCTGCCACACTTTTTTTTTTTTTTTGCTGTGTAATTCCTTGATCAGAAGCATTGCTTTAGGGAATACCATGATGGTAGACACAGGATTTTGTAAATTCACAGAGTATAGTTTTGATTGAAGCATTGTGTGTGGGGAAGCGAATCCATATGCAGAATAAGTGTGTATTGCAGAAAGAACAAAATGCTGTTGTTTTCATGATGGCAGCAGTCCAATGTAATCAACCTGCCAGCAGGTAGCTGGCTAATTGTACCAGGGGATGGTGCCCCATCGGTGACTTGAGTGTTGATCTTTCTTGCTGGCAAATTTTGGCCCTGAATAGTGGCCACAGACAGGCAGACCTTTGTGAGTGGAAGTTCATATTGCTGAATTCATATCTCTCCATCCCTGCCACCATGGGCACTCTGTGTATTAGCCCACTGGGTGATGATCAGGGGTGGCTAGGAAAAGAATGACTTGGCCAGTATCCACAGAAGGGGGCATTCTATCCACTTGGTTATTAAAATCCTCCTCTTCTGAGGTCACACTTTGGTGAGTGGGACATAAATACAGTATTTACATTTTTTTGCCCTCTTAGCAAGGCCCTATCCACATACTTCCCCCGCCCCCGACCTCATCACCAATTTTCCAATTATTTCCTTCTAATTCTCTGACTATCCAGCCAAGCTACTCGTCACAGCCCATGATTCTGTATCTAATTGTACATATGGCCATTTTACCTTCCAAGCAAGCAAATGACATGGTGTACTGCTTGAAGTTCTGCCCGCTGGGAGACTTTCCCTTCACAACTGTGCTTTGGGGATGTCACAGGGAGGGGTGGTAGTGCTATAGCCATCTACTTTTGAGGTGTCATCTGACAACCAGATATAAGTCTCCTTTTTCTATGACAACTGATCATAGGAAACTCCCTGTGACGCCATTGGTGCAGAGTGGAAGAGAGAAGGCAGCGTAGCAAGAGGGGGGCTGTGAACATTTGGACCACTTTTTCAGGTAACTTACTTGTGATTTCAGGACTTGTTCAGACCTGATCATGTATGTGTTACTTCTTCTGGATAATGGGGTACAAACAACAACTTTATGGCTTAGTGGGTCAGATCACAGCCTATTCATCATGGATAGCTCAGGTCACATGGCAGCTTGGACATCTGAGACTGTCTTCAGTCTCCCTTAAGGCCTAGTAGCAGGCCAAGAGATGCTTCTCAAAAGCTGAGTAGTTATCCCCAGAGGATTTTAGGGCTCTGCTGTACTGTGATTCTCCCATAGAGGCCTGCCAAAGGCTACAAACAACACCCTGTTTGCTTCTGACAATTTAAGCATTATTGGGTCTACTGGATCATATGGCACAAGTGACAAGGCAGCTTGCACGGCAGTGCGAACCTGTTGCAGAGTCTTCTCTTATTATTTTCATTGCTCAAAACCAGCAGCTTTTCAGATCACTTACTAAATGGATCAAAGTATAAACACCCATGAGGAATATGTTGCCTCCAAATGCAATGAAGCCCCCTAAGACGTATGCCTCTTTTTGGTAATATTAGGAGTCAGATGCAACTACTTATCTTGCACCTTAGAAGGAATTTCTCAACATTACCCACACCACTCAACCCCTAGAAATTTCACTGAGATCTCAGATCCCTAAATTTTGGTCAGACATATTTCACACACTCTTACATACAAATGTCTTACAATAAGTCTGAGTGGTTGCTCCTTCTTTTTTACAAGGTCCAATCAGCACAATGCCATCAATTCAATGAATCAATGTGATATCTTGTGGAAGGGAAAGGAAATCAATGTTCCTGAAAACCGAATTAAAATGTAGAGTTTGAGAATTGGTATAACTTCTAAAGTAGAATAGTGAAGGTATTTTTGTGGCCTAACAGTTTCTGGTGGTAAGAATAAATTCAGAAAACTCATTTTTAAAGCTATGTTCTCCTGAATATATATTCATGCAATTATGGAGACTGAAAAGTCCTAAGATGTGCAGTTAGCAAGCTGGAGACCTAGGAGAGCCAAGGGAATAATTCTAGTCCACATACAAAGGCCTGAGAATCAAGAGGACTGATGGTGTAATTTCCTTTTCAAGACTGAGTCCAAAGGCAGGAGAAGACCATTATTCCAGCTCAAAGACAGTCAGGCAGTAGGAGAAAATTATGTTTCATTCTGCCTCTTTTCTTCTATGCAGGCTTACATGAATTAGATGAGACCCACCCACATAGATAAGGACAATCTGCTTGTGTCAGCCCAGCAATTCCAAGGTTTTTCTCATTTAGAAACACCCTTGCAGAAACATCTAGAATAATTTTTAACCAAATATCTAGGCACCCTGTGGCCCAGTCAAGTTGGCACATAAAATTAACCATCACAGGCACCAAGAGATCGGCCTGGTCAAGTTCTCTCTAGACCTAGAGGCTGGGCACTCACTACCTGTTCCCGCCTCACATCTTAGAAGTCTCACCACTGAAATAATTTATTTTGGTTAACAATAGATGACACTATCTTGTACCTTGAAACAAGTGTGGGATGGAGTAATTTTAATAATTTAATAATTTTCTAGGACTGCTGTAAAAATGTACCGCAAACTGGGTGGCTTAAACAGCAAAAACTTACTCTCTCACTGTTCTGGAGGCTAACTCTGAGATCCAGGTGTCATCAGGATTTCTCTTCCTGAGGGCTGAGAGGGAAATCTGTTTTATTTCTGCCCCTGGATTTTGATGGTTGCCTGACAGTCTTTGGTGTCTCCTGGCTTGTAGATGCATCACTCTGCCCTCTGCCTTTATCTTCACATGTGTGTTCTCCCTGTATGTGTGTCTGTCTCTAAATCTCCCATTTTCACAAGGACACCAGTCCTATAGAATTACCTCTAAAGGCCCTCTCTCAAAATATGATCGCATTCTAAGGGGATTAGAATGGGGGCAGGGCACAATGCAATCCATAACAAAGTCTCAAACATTTTTGAATGTTAGTGCGTGCGTGCGTGCGTGCGTGTGTGTGCACGCGCGCTTCAGATCTTTCAGGGTCAAAGGAATCTGGTGTAGAACAGAGGACAAATTAGTTTACAATCCTGGCCAGAGAGTCCAGAGGGCAAATTTGAAAACTAATGGCTAAAGCAGTCATAAATCAAAGAAACTGTAGTCATATTAGCCTGAAATATCCTTGGCAGCAGTTCACCACTGTTGAGAAATTTTGCTTCTTTCGCCTGTAGGGAAGCTCAGCCCTATTCTGCCTGGACATGATCACTGATTTTAAAAGCCTATTACTCATTTCAGCAGGACTGCCTTTGTGTTGCAGTATAGATTGCTAGGGATGAATTAAGAGGGTCATAGTGAGATTTCAAATACCTTGAGGTTCAGTAGTTGCTTACCATCACTGTTTCCCCAAGTTACAGCAACAGTACCCTTAGTCACATGAGAATAGAGTATAAGGAAGCCATACTTTTTCATGCAGTCTTAATTGAGTAGACATTGAGTACTGATATGTGCACATTGAACTGGTACTAAATTTAAGATGTCTGCTAGTCCATTCTCACAAAGAAAAAAAGACTAATGAAAGGCTTATAATAAAGAGAGACATGGGCAACATCCCAAGATATCTGATGCATATTAATTTTCCTTATTGTATTTGGTAGGTTGAGTCCTACCAAATATCTCATCTACACTAATAAAAGAGAAACATGCAAATTAACCACCACTCTGCTACACCCACCAGCCACTCAGGAGCAAGTATGCAAATTGACCTAACAAAGATGGTGGCAACCACAGAGCTGGAGAGACCAAGAGGCTTGGATTGCTCCTGGTGATGGAGGAAGCCAAGCTTCCTGCCTGCTCTGGCTGGCCCTGGCATCCACTCAAGGCTACAAAGTTTCAATTATAGAAGACAAAATAAATCCCAGATACTTGCTTGCAGCAGGCCCTGACCTCCATTCAAGGAGGCACTGGAAAAAAAAAGAAAGAAAAAAAAAGGAGGGTCTAGGAGCCATCAACACCTCACCCACGCTGGCCAGACACCCCAGTGGGGAGCCCCACCCTGAAGGGGGTGTGGTCAGCCTGAAAATAGCCCTCAGCCCCTCACCCAGGATGGCTACACCCCCATGGGGTGAGGGTCCCTGCTGGGGCCTTGGCCAGCCTGCAAACAGCCATTAGCCCCTCACTCAGACTGGCCAGGTACCACAGTGGGGAACCCCACCCTGAATCGCATATGGCCAGCCTGAAAATGGCCCTCAGCCCCTCACCCATGTTTGCCATGCCTCCCTCCCCAGAAGGGACCCTCACCCCGTAGGGGTGTGGCCAGTCTGCAAACCACCACAGGCTCCTCACCCAGGCTGCCCCAAACCCCAAGGGAACCTCCACCCTGATCTGGGACACTCTTCAGGGCAAACCAGCTGGCCCCCACCCATGCACCAGGCCTCTATCTATGTTAACATATGCCTGTGACCTTAACCAGTGACCTCCAGGACCCTGGGCTTGATAAAGTATGCAGTGAGGTCCAATCTTGATGGCTCAGAGCCATAAATATGGTCCCCAAATATCAAGATTACAAAAATTTCACATGAGCATATTTAGGAAAGGTGTAGGACCCTGTTCTAATTATATCCCAGTCACAAAGAAAAACCATGAAACATTCCAAAGTTCAATCCAGAATGTGGGCAGACATCTGGTGGAGTATTCCCATCCCCAAAGCACTTCACATCAGTGGAAAAGACTCTTAGCAACAAAATAAAAATGAATGCTGTCCATGTCCACTGTAAGGGAATTCTATGGCCCTAGAATTCGCTCCGTCTGGAATACTCCACCCTCATCCCATCTCCTGTTTAAACCCATTCAATCTTCAGGGTGGAGCTTAGTCATTTCTCCCCTGAGAAGCCTTCCCTGATCACCACTGCGCCCCCTTCCACCCCCATCCACTCACACACCCTTAGATCTCCTCTTCAGAGCTTCAGTCACATCCTCTTACCTTACCTTTTTACAGTTCACACTTGTTTACTTTGATTGAATTGTTTACTGCTTGCCATTTTTTCAACTAAACTGTGAGTCCCTTGGTAGCAAGCATCAGGTCTGTCTTATTCATCATGGTTACAGCACCCAGCACAGTGCTAAATTTCTACTCAATAAACGTTTCTGAGCACATCTGTCTTAGACTCTCTTCTGGCATGGACCCCACCACTGTCCCCAGTAGAGATGCGATGCTGAGAGTGATGAGTGGAGAAAGGATGTTTAGGACTGTCCTCACAGTCTTCCAAGAGTCCCCAGTTTTTTTTAACCCCAAGATGCTCAGGCTCCTTCTGCCTCTCATCCCACAAGGTGATTTGAAGGACAAAAGCATTCATATTAAAATATTGATCATTCTTTCCTTGATAAAGGCTTCTCCTCCTCTGACACCCACACAGCAATTTCAATCATTCCTCCAGCTGCTTTCTCTTTGACAGGATGTCTCCATCTTCCAGTATTGGGTTCACTGCCTTCCCACAGAACAATCAGGGGCAGCTAAGCACTGCCAAGGGAGCTTGGACCTCAATGAACCGCATTTTCCCTTTTCACATGTTCCTATTTCCGTTTTTTCATTATTAATAGAGTCTTTTCTACTCATCAATATTTCAGAGATTTCATCCACCCTGTGCCTGAAGACAGAGATGAGGTAGTGGACCATCCCAGAGGGCAATTACGTGTCTATTGCAGGGAGCGGCTTTTATATGCACAGCCCCGCTGCACACCCCAGAACTGAGTTATGAGGGAAGAATTTGGGGCACCAGGAATTATGTAGCCCATTCCTACCATCTCAGTGTCAACAACATGATTTAGTTTGGCTTAAAATCTAGGTAAA
Source organism: Antrozous pallidus (assembly GCA_027563665.1). Classification (NCBI taxonomy): domain Eukaryota; kingdom Metazoa; phylum Chordata; class Mammalia; order Chiroptera; family Vespertilionidae; genus Antrozous; species Antrozous pallidus. The sequence goes on from CM050519.1 coordinate 74,399,261, forward strand.
ATTTTACCAAGCCCATTTCCCACAACTATCAGGGGACCAGTCGTCTACAGAGCACCAGAAGTACCCAGATAAAAAAGTACCTATCTCTATCTTATCCTTATTCCTTATACTTCTTAAAGCAGGCACTGCCTGTTTGTCAAATACATTTGGCACTTCCTTTTGCTCAGTATAGAATTTTTAATGTTTCTCCTGGCAAAGAAAAATCAGAGGCGCACAGTATTAAAGCAGTAAAAATTTTTATTTGGGCCTATTGCCATAGAGAAGAGAAGACAGTATAGAACCAGGCTCAGGTGTGAATGCAGCATGGGAAAGTGGGAATTGGCAGTCAAGGAGCAGGGTCGGGGTTAGAACATATGCAATCACTTAAAGGAATCATCAAGGGTAATGGACACCCTGGCTAGACTGGCCTAATAGTATCTCTGCTGAAGACAGCAAGGGTGATAGAACCTCACCTGGCAGGTGGTGGAGGATGAGGAACCCAGGTAGAGGCTGAGGGTGCTCAGAGATGGAGGATGGGAGACTCTGCCTAAACTGACCTAACAGGGTTCTTGCTAAAACAGAATTTTACAAGGAAGAGCTCAGATGGGCCTAGGAGAAGGTTCAGGAGGCTGATGACAATTTGGTCCAGCAAAGGATTTCTGTTACTTGCTATCCTCTGCTGCCCATTCCAGGCAAGAACTTGGAATGTCTTTTTAATTTTTATTTATTCTTTTGTTAATCATCACCCAGGATATTTTTCCATTTTTTCTTAGAGGGAGTGGAAGGGTGGGGTGAGGGAGAAAGAGAGAGAGTCACATTGATTGGTTGCTTCCTACATGCGCTCCACTGGTATTGTGCCCTTGACCAGTATCAAACCCAGAAACATTCAGAACGAGGGCCAGTGCTCTATCCATTGAGCCAAATTGGCGAGCGTGTGGAATGCCTGTTAAGGGCTGACCTGCTATTCCTCCATCTGACCCCCAGGGTCATTGTGGACAGAGTGGCGCTCACTTTCTTGCCCCTGTAGCCCACTACTTGTGCCATTACAGGATCTTACACGAAATTACTTGTGTATGTAACTGGATGAAAGTCAGCAGAGGACACCTACAATAGTTTACTTATCTTTGTGTCCACACCCACAATGCATGGCACACAGTGAGTGCTTAGTAAGTGTTCATAGATGAATTTCATTGAACTCTTAAATTTGTGGATTAAGAGTTTATGGTATTCAGCATTTATTCTGGACCTGCCTTCCTATTTCCTAGTTCTTTTCTGATTCACCCATTACCCTGCCTCTGTCTGAGAACTTGGAGTCTATAGAGAGGAGTCTTCATTATTGAAAATGCAATTACCAGGGTATGTATATTTCCAGAATAAACATATTTTAAAGGATAGTTGTTGTTGTTTTTTAAAGTATTGTGCCTACAGATGAGATTTAAAACTTGCAGCTAGAGCTCTGTTTATCAATCATTTTGAAGTAAATCTTTTCATTTGGAACAAGTAACTTTTTATAAAATAGTGGCACAGTGCATGAAATTCATGCACATTAAAAGGAGGGACTGAGTCAAGTCCTTGCCCACCCACATGTGCCTCAAAATCATGTGAGACCCAGACCAGGCCACTGTCCCCCATTGGGCTAGATCCAGACCTGGCTGGTCCCACCCTTGTCAAGCCCCGCTGGGCGGGGGATGCGGCCTGAGTACCCTCGACTCAGCACTGGGGGTGCACCTTGAAGTCCCCCATTAAGCCCCACTGGGTGAGGAGCCCGGCCTGAGGTCCCCTGTCAAGCCCCACCAGTTAGGGGGCACAGCCTCAGGTCCTCTGGCCTGGTGCTGGCATGGGTGTGTGGGCTGAGGTCCCCTGATATGGTGCCAGGATGGGGAGCACAGCCTGAAGTCCTCTGTCAAGCCCCACCAGATGGGGGTCACGGCCTGAGGGCCCCTGGCTTGGTGCTGGGGCGGGAGAGCGGGGAGCAGTCTGAGATCCCCTAGCCCAGCACCAGGACGGGAAGCGCACCTTCAGATCCCCTGTCAAGCTCCACCAGGTGGTGCGGCATGGCCTCAGGTCCCCTGGCCTGGTGCCAGGGTTGGGGGCAAGGCCTGAGGTCCCCAGTCAAGCCTTGACAGGTGAGGAGCACAGCCTGAGGTCCCTATCAAGTCCCATGGGGATGTGGGAGGGGTAGCCTCAGGTCCCTGCTGATTGCTCATTAAGACTCCTTAAGGGAACTTGACCTCAGCTATGGGTACAGCCATCTTGTGACAAAGTGATGTTCAATCAGCATATTCTCTCTTTATGAGATAGGATGCCACTTGTTTTTAATTTCCTGATGTCTTCTGTAAGTAGGAAAAGTGAGTGTGGTCTTGCCAATGTGTGTTCCATTAGCAGAGGGACTTGTGCAGAGTTAAGTGAAGCCTGCTCTATATCCACGTCATGACATACTTCAAAGAGAAAACCCATTTAAATTAAAAACCCAGTTACATTAATTCCAATATAATTCAGGTTTTTCATCCATATCAATGGAATCATTGTAAAGGTTTATTCTTTCAAAAGTTAAACATCTGACATTGTTTATTCAGTTAAAAATTTAAGACTGAAAACAAAATTGTGTGCTTATGTATTTGTGTTGATTATACTAATTTATGCTCTGGTGACACAGAGTCTTAGAAAATAATATTCTTATTAAAGTAAGCAATCTATGGAGCAGATTTATACTCATAATTGGTTATGGTGCACATATATTTCATACTTGTGTTCAAATAAGCTTAGGATATTTTATTAATCAAAAAGAAGTTATACTTCCCAATATCTATATATGTATACCCCCTAGTTAGACTTACTGAACTCCAAAATTATTGCCTAACTAGATGCCTGATGCACAAAGATTCATGCAGGATGGGCTTTCCTTGCCCTGGCTGCCAGCACAGCCTTTGCTCCAGCCTGGAGCCATCTTTCTGCCTTCCCACACTGCCCAGAGGCACAGAGCGACTGGTGCAATGCAAATGCCTGCATCATCACCATGGCAACAATGCAAGCATGCTGCCCCGGCCGCTGGGTGTCTGTGTATGCGAATTAACCCACCACATTTGTTGGGTTAATTTGCATACCCACTCCTGATTGGCTGGTGGGCATCACAAATGTATGGTCAATTTGCATTTTCTCTTTTATTATTTATTTATTTTAATTTAATAAAACTTTATTGTTCAGATTATTACAATGTTCCTCTCCCCCTCCCCCCGAGCTCCCCTCCACCCATTACCCATCCCACTTTCTGCCTTTACCTCCCCCACACTGTTCTCATCCATAGGTGTACGATTTTTATCCATTCTCTTCCTGAATCTCCCACACTTCTTCTCCCCCATGAATTGTCAATCCATCCCCTCTCTATGTCCCTGAGTCTATCATATTCGCCAGTTTATTCTGTTCATCAGATTTTTAATTCATTTGATTTTTAGATTCACTTGCTGATAGATGTGTATTTGTTGTTCATAATTTTTTATCTTTACATTTTTCTTCTTCCTCTTCTTAAAGAATACCTTTCAGCATTTCATATAATACTGGTTTGGTGGTGATGAACTTCTTTAGCTTTTTCTTATCTGTGAAGCACTTTATCTGACCTTCAATTCTGAATGATAGCTTTGCTGGGTAGAGTAATCTTGGTTGTAGGTTATTGTTATTCATCACTTTGAATATTTCTTGCCATTCCTGTCTGGCCTGCATAGTTTCTGTTGAGAAATCCACTGACAATCATATGGTTGCTCCCTTATAGGTAGGTAACTGTTTTTCTCTTGCTGCTTTTAATATTCTTTGTCTTTTGCTCTTGGCATTTTAATTTTGATGTGTCTTGGTGTGGTCCTCTTTGGATTCCTTTTGTTTGGGGTTCTGTACACTTCCTGGACTTTTAAGTCTATTTATTTCACTAGGTGGGGGAAGTTTCCGGTCACTATTTCTTCAAATATGTTTTCAGTATCTTGCTCTTCTTTCTTTTTCTGGCACCCCCATAATTCAGATGTTGGTATTTCTGAGGTTGTCCCAGAAGCTCTTTATACTATCTTCAATTTTTTGGATTCTTTTGGCTTCTTGCTTTTCTGGCTGAGTGGATTTTGCTTCTTTGTATTTCAAATTTTTTACTTGATTCTTGTGGTCCTCTAGTCTGCTTTTAGGTCTCTGTATAATATATTTTAATTCAGTCAGTCTATGCTTAATTTCTAGTTGGTCCTTTTTCATATCCTCGAGGGTCTCGCTCATATCCTTGTTAAATTTATCAGCCTTTTCTAGGAACCTCTTGAAAAACCTTATAACCATGGTTTTGAACTCTATGTCCAGTCATTTCTCCCCCCCCCCTCTTTTCTTTCAATGTGATTTGTTTTCTTGTCTCTGCATTTTGGCTGCTTCCCTGAGTTGGTCGTGTAGCTTTGTGTGGTAGGTGTCCTCTAGGGGACAGTGGCTCAGGCTCCCCAGTTACCTGAGGTGGATACTCTTGGTGCACCCTTTTATGGGCTGCACAGTCTTATTGTAGTTAAGCTGAGATTGTTGTTAGTATCACTGGGAGGGGTTGACCTCCAGGCCAATTGGCTGTGAGAATCAACTGTCTACACTGGAAGAGTCACTGTGCTCAGCTTGGATGGGGTGGAGTCTCAGAGCTGAGCAGTCAGCCTTGGTTTCCTGTGAACCCTTCCCTAAGCGGCACCTGGGTCTCTGTGCCCACGGCAAGGGCTGCACGCACCTCTGAGAGAAAGCTGCTCCTGAGCTCTGCCTGCTGCCAGACAATTCAGTTTCTCCCCAAATGAGTCTGGACACCCAAATTCTCACCTGGAACTGGAAAACAATGCAGCCGAGTGTGTGTGTGTGTGTTTTTCCCCTCCCGAAACAGAAACTAGCCACATGTCCTCTCCATGAGCTCGCGTACCTCTGCAGCTCCCAAATCTCAGTGTGCTTCCTCCCTACAGTCTAGTTTCACCCCGAATGAGTTTGGATTCCCTGAGACTTGCCCAGAACTGGAAAACAGCACAGTGGGAAGCCTTTGTCTCCCTCCCTAGTCGAGAAAACCAGCAGGTATACAGCCACCCACCCTTTCTGCTCCCGCGTGTTTGTGCACCTCGGTCTCCACTTGTCTCTGCAACTCTGCCCTCCACAGAGCCGCTGAGTCACAGTGTCCTTTTATCTTTCCTTCTATTTGTGGAATTTCCACTCAGCCAGCTTTCCATTGGTTCTGGATGGTGTCCGTTTTGTCTTTTAGTTGTAGTTTTGAAAATGTTGTGCGGGGCAGCAGTATAGGTGTTTACTCTTACCACCATCTTGGTTCCTCCTGCATCTCTTTCTTTTATTAGTGTACATTAACTTCCACCTTCTCTCTCTTTTTTTTTAATCTTTATTGTTCAGTTTATTAATTACATTGTTTCCCCTTTTCATCCCCCTATAGCTTCCCTCCACCCTGTACCTATCCCACCCTCCACCCTCACCTCCCCCTCCCCACTGTCCTCTCCCATTGTTGCTAGATTTTTTGTCCAGTCTCTTGCTGCACTTCCCACAACCCTTTTCTCCCCAAGAATTGTCAGTCCATTCCCTCTCTATGTCCATGTCTCTGTTATATTCACCAGTCTATCCTGTTCAACAGCCTATCAATTCACTTGATTTTTATGTTCATTTGTTGATAGATGTGTATTTGTTGTTGCTAGTTTGCACTTTTACCTTTTTCTTCTTCCTCTTCTTAAAGAATATCTTTCAGCATTTCATATAATGTTGGTTTGGTGGTGATGAACTCCTTTAGCTTTTTCTTATCTGCGAAGCACTTCATCTGACCTTCAATTCTGAATGATAGCTTTGCTGGATAGAGTAATCTTGGTTGTAGATTCTTGCTGTTCATCACTTTGAATATTTCTTGCCACTCCCGTCTGGCCTGCATCGTTTCTATTGAGAAATCCGCTGACAGTCGTATGGGTGCTCCCTTATAGGTAACCAACTGTTTCTCTCTTGCTGCTTTTAATATTCTCTCTTTGTCTTTTGCTCTTGGCATTTTAATTATGATGTGCCTCGGTGTGGTCCTCTTAGGGTTCCTATACATTGGGGTTCGGTGCACTTCTTGGAATCCTAAGTCAATTTCTTTCACCAGGTGTGGGAAGTTTTCAGTCACTATTTCTTCAAATAAGTTTTCATTGTCTTGGCCTCTCGCTTTTTCTGGCACCCCTATAATTCGGATGTTGGTATGCTTGAGGTTGTCCCAGAGGCCCCTTACACTATCTTCAATTTTTTGGATACTTTTGGTTTCTTGCTTTTTCAGCTGAGTGGATTTTACCTCTTTGTATTTCAAATCTTTAACTTGGTTCTTAGGGTGCTCCAGGGCACTTTCAGGTCTTTGTATAATATTTTTTGTTTCAGTCAGTGTATGCTTAATTTCTGGTTGGTCCTTTTTCATATCCTTGAGGGTTTCTTTCATTTCCTTATAGGACTCATTCATTTCCACGTTGGTCTTAATAATTTTTTTGCAGCTCTCGTTTATATCCTGGAGGGTGTTGTTCATTTTCTTGTAGGACTTACTCATTTCCTTTGTGGTCTTGCTTATTTCCTTATAGGCCTCGATCTTTTGTTGGAACCTCTTAAAAAACCCTATAACCGTGGTTCTGAATTCCATGTCCAGTCGTTTTTTTTCCTCCATTTCTTTCACATCTGATTTCTTTCCATGTTGCTGCATGGTGGCTGCTTCGCTGAGTTGGTCAATTAGCTTTGTGTGGTAGACGTGCTACAAGGGACAGTGGCTCAGCCTCCCCAGTTACCTGAGGTGGATATGGGTTGCACAGTCTTGCTGAAGTTAAGCTCAGGTTAATCGTTGTTAGCACTTGGAGGGTTGACCTCCAGGCCAATTGTCTGTGAAGCTCAGCTGTGCTCAAGTTGGGTGGGCGGAGTCTCCGGGCCAAGCAGACAGGGTTAGCTCCGCCCTATGCGGCACCAGGGACTCTGTGCCCGGGACAGTGGCCGCCAGCACCTCTGAGAGAGAGCTGCTACGGAGCTCCACTGGCTGCCGGTTGCCGGGGAATTCAGACTTTCCCAAAATGAGTCTGCATGCGCAATGTCTCACCCAGGATCGTAAAACAAAGCAGTCTGACGGTTTTCCGAATGAGAGGCAAGTCGCAGTGCGCTCTCTGCGCAGTCACGCAGCCGAGCTGTTCGCGAGAGCTGCCTTCTCCACAAGCCGGGAGACCCGGCAGCACCCGAGCTTCGGCGTGCCCTCCCACTGTCCAGTTTTCACCCCGTGTGATAGTGGGTTCTCTGGACTTCGCCCAGAGCTGGAGAATCAGCCCAGTAGGACGCCTTTGTCTCCCCGTTCGAGAAAACTGGCCGGTTTTTAGCCGCCCGCCCTCTCCGCGGCGTGCGCTCCAAACCTCTCTCCGGGCGAATCTTTCAACGCCGTCCGCCGCCGCTCCTCCGGGTCACAGTGTCTTATCTTCACTTTTATTTGTGGAATTTTCACTCGGCGAGCTTTCTGGTGATTCTGGAAGGTGTTTGTTCTTTCGCTAAGTTGTAGTATTAAAATTGCTGATTATGACGGCAAGATAGGTGTTTTGCCTTTGCCGCCATCTTAGTTTTCCCCTTCTCTCTCTTTTTTAAAATTTCCTTTTCAACATTATTCAAGAAGTCCTGGCTAATGTAAAAACCCAAGGAAAATAAAAAGTATTGAGATATAAATATCACAATCATCCTCTTAGGAGAGATACATGTATATACATGCATCTGTGCACAAAAAGAGGGTGGGTGCTGTAATAGATCTAAAAGTTATGTTTTAATAGATGGGAGGATGATATGATCATAAATTCCTACCTGGCATGTCATGGTGGTTAGTCACACACCAGGCATAGAACTTCTTTAGTAAAAGGATTAATCTTTGATGTAAGCAAGCCCTGCTCATTCTTTCTGGGCATTAAGTTAATTAAACACCTTGGAAATGCTTCTTTTCAGACCTGTCAGAAGTGAAAATACCCTCAAGAAAATACATAATCCCCACCTCGATTTCTCTCACGTCCATGTAATCTTAATTCTAAATGCACAAAAGAAGCTTCACCTCATTCAGTGTGACTCAGTGATTGAGCATTGACCTATGAACTAGGAGGTCAGGGCTCAATTCCCGGTCAGGGTATTGAACATGCCTGGGTTGCAGGCTCGATCCTCAATTGGGGGGGGGGGAGGGGCCGGGAGGAAGGAAGCAGCCAATCAGTAACTCACTCTCATCATTGATGTTTCTATATCTCTCTCCCTCTTCCTTCCTCTCTGAAATATATAAATGAAGCTGCAAACCACTTTACTGAGAAGCATTTTCTCAATATGTTGAGATCTTGCTTCCAGGCATATCCTCTGTTTGACTCAAATAAGTTTCTATAAAACCTCTCTACAATTTGGATGGTCTTATTTCAACAGAATACAGTTGATTTTTTATTATGCATCCTCTAAAGGGAGAAATACTAGTAAAGGGATTTTTATATCATAAAGATCTTATGGAAAACTTTGCAAATATCCATCTGAGACATTATTTCTTCTCCTCAGTGTTCCACACTCAAGGTAGCAAATAAAAATTTCCTCTGCTCTGTCACCTGGTGACAGAGCAGCACACTGCTCTCCTCACTTACCTCCTCTGCCCTTTGAGGCAACCACATCTGCTGCCTCCCAGGCAGAAGTGAACACTGGGACTTCCACTAGTATCTCCTGGGTGCACCGAATTCCCTAAAATAGTCGAGGGCCACGTGACTACTTTTCACAAAGAAATTTTGGAAATAGTAGTTCTTTTCTCATCCTGAAATTACCTGTAGGGTGAAGCTTCCAGTGGAGGCCCATTTCTCCCATCTATTAAAACATAACTTTTAGAACCTAATTTGGCATTTAACACTATCTTTCTTGGTGTTTTAACAGGGTGCATAGCGATACACATACTAGCTAATTGCCAGTTTGTTGCTTCTTGATGAAAAGTGAGGGCTGCTATGCAGATACTCAATAATGAGATTGTATATACACTCAACCCTTCACATCTGGCATAACAGGCTCACGAATTACTGAATGCAAAACATTTAACCATCAGTGCCCTGAAGTGTAGAGAGAAAAGAATCCTATATAATAAAACCCTAATATGCAAATTGACCGAACAACAGAACAAATAGTCACTATGACATGCACTGACCACCAGGGGGAAGATGCTCAATGCAGGAACTGCCCCCTGGTGGTCAGTGGCTCCCACTGGGGGAGCACCGCTCAGCCAGAAGCCAAGCTCATGGCTCACGGCTCACGGCTCACGGCTCTCAGCTCATGGCTGACGAGGCTGGTGAATGTAGTGGCAGTGGCAGGAGCCTCTCCCACCTCCACTGCAGGTGGGCAGTAAGGAGTGAGGGGTCCTGGACTGCGAGAGGGCACAGGCCGTGCTGAGGGACCCCCCAGAGTCCATGAAATTTCATGACTGGGCCTTTAGAGTGAAATAATGCCATTGTCTCTGGAAGCTGTGTATGTGTGTGTGCAGGCATGTACATTTTGACATGTGTGTTCTATGCCCTCCTGATTGAAAGATAATGTGTTGACTACTCATTTAGAAAGTTATTTTACAATGCCCCCAAGTATCTTCTTTTATCCCATATAATTTTCAACATAATGAAAGTGAATTTCTTTTCTTTTTAAATATACTTTTATTATTTCAGAGAGGAAGGAAGAGGGATAGAGAGATAGAAACATCAATGATGAGAGAGAATCATTCATAAGCTGCTTTCTGAACTGCCTCCTGCACACCCCACACTGGGGATTGAGCCAGAGCCTGCACTGACCATATGCCCTGACTGGGAATTGAACTGTGACCTCCTGTTTCACAGGTCGATGCTCAACCATTGAGCCACACCCACCAGGTGACCCCAGTGTATGACAGATAGTGTGCTCGATGCCTTGGCTTTGTATTTTTCTGGACACAAGAAAATTCCACAAAATAAAGCAAAAAAAATCAAAGGGCACTACAATATGGCTTATGTAATATTTAGGGATAACTTTCAGAATCCACAAACCTATTTGCTTTATGATTGAGAGCCTCACTTATCAAATATCCAGATGAATCTCAATATTGATCAATTAAAAAGATGACATTTCAGAGAGAAGGCAGGGCAGATGGTGGGTGGGAAATGATTAATAGAGGAAATTCTATGCATATATGCATAACCCATGGACACAGACAAGAGTGGTGAAGGCTGGGAGGGCCAAGTGCAGGGTGGACAAGGTCAATGGGAAAAACACAACTAAAGGGGACATCTGTAATACTTTCAACAATAAAGATAAATTTAAAAAAAGACCTGCATTTTATGAAACCAATGAATACAAACTAGAATGGAGAAATATCTATTTTCCTGGGTTTAAATAAGTATATAAATAATTCTTTACCTTTAAAATGATACATGCTATACCTGTCCCATGGGTTTCTTGCAATCCTTATTCTTAGAATGCCTTAAATCAGTTGTTCCCACATGCTATGGTTTTTGTAGTGTCAAACGTTTTACAATTAACTAGAGGCCCGGTGCAGGAAATTTGTGCATAGAGGCAGGGGATGTCCCTCAACCCAACCTGCAGTCTCTCCAATCTGGGACCCCTCGAGGGATGTCCAACTGCCCATTTAGGCCTGATCCTACAGGGCAGTCAGACATCCTTCTCACAATCCAGAACTGCTGGCTCCAAACTGCTCACCTGCTTGCCTCCCTGATTGCCCCTAACTGCTTCTGCCTGCCAGCCTGATCACCCCCTAACCACTCCCCTGCCAGCCTAATTGATGTCTAACTGCTCCCCTGCCAGCCTGTTTTTCCCCAACTTCCCTCCTCTGCAGGCTTGATTGTCCACAACTGCCCTGCCTTGTAGGCCTGGAACCTCCCAATGGCCCTCCCTGCTGGCCATCTTGTGGTGGCCATCTTGTGTCCACATGGGGACAGGATCTTTGACCACATGGGGGCAGCCCTCTTGTGTGTTGGAGTGATGGCCAATCTGCAAATTACTCTTTTATTAGATAGGATAGAGGCCTGGTGCATGGGAGGGGGCTAGCTGGTTTGCCCTGAAGAGTGTCCCTGATCAGGGTGGGGGTTCTTTTGGGATGTGGGACGGCCTGGGCAAGGGGCCTGTGGTGGTTTGCAGGCCAAGCCATGCCCCCCAGCAACTGCAGTGGAGGCCCTGGGATCTGGAATTAATTTATGTTCTACAATTGAAAATTTGTAGCCTGGAGTGGAAACAAGCTTTCTGCTCGCTACATGGTGATGGCCATTTCTGTTTGTATTTATTTAAATTCTATAATTGAAACTTTGTAGCCTAGAGTGCAGGCCTCAGTGCTAGGCCTGCAGAAGCTTGGCTTCCTCCATCACCTGGGCAACTCTAGCCTCTGCTCTTTCCAGCTACGTGGTTGCTGCCATTTTTGTTGGGATATATCTTCTATAATTGAAACTTTGTAGCATTGAACAGAGGCCTAGGCCAGCAAGGGCAGGTGGAGAGCATGGTTTCCTCCATTGCCAGGGAAACCCAAGCCTCCCTCCTGCTCTTAGTGGCCACAGCCATCTTGGCTGGGGTTTATTTGCTCCTGATTAGCTGGTGGGTGTGGCTTGTGGGCATGGCTTGATCAGAAGTATGGTCAATTTGCATATTAATCTTTTATTAGGTAGGATATTTATATACATGAACAGTTCAGTTGTTGATTAAAGACTACAAAAAGAGACAAAACTCTTGGTAAGCTAAAAATTACTTTTGAAAAATGGGTTTTGAAAACAATCTGGTGAGCTCTCTTCAACTTGGACTGATTTAGAGCAATTTATTAGAGCAGTTTTGTTCATTCCCAAGTGATTCACAGGTTATCAGTCCAAGCAAGGATAATAACTTTAACCAAAGTGCTGACAATATACACAATGAGACTCAAATTATTACTAATACCAGAAATACATGGAAATACCTCTTCTACTGTCCTGCTCAATAGGATGAGCTTGTTGGCCTGTCTTTGGGTACTGCTTACTGAACCTTCTGATTTCACCTTAGAAATCCCACAGGGTTCAGAAAGTCAACTTGTCCAAAACAGAATTAAAAACTAGCCTGCCAGATGTTAAAACTTGTCATAAAGCTAAGTAGCTAAAATAATATGATGCTGGGGCAGGAAGAGAAACAGATCAATGAAATACAAAAGAAATATCTCCAAATACATGTAAAATTATGCAACAGAATAGAAACCACATTTCAATGGAATGGGAAAAAGACAGATGATGCAATAAGTTGTTTTGGACAACTGGCTAGCCATTTGGGGAATAGGGTGAGATGGATCTCTAACAAGAGCCAAAATAAATTCCCGGATAATCAAACATGACCTGTAAAAATGAAATCATAAAGAAAAATCTAAAATATATAAAGGAATATGTTGACAATGATAAGATAAAGGAGACTTTAAACATAAAGATCATGTAAGTTTATAATTCTGTGAAAAATGCCATTGATACTTTTTATTATTTTTAAAAATTTATTATTTTATTTTACTTTTTTAAAATTTAAATTATTTATTGTTTAAAGTATTGCATAAGTTTTCTTTTTCCCCCATTGACCTCTCCTCAGCCACTCCTGCCCTCCAGCACGTGCCCTCACCCCACTACTGTCTGTGTCCATAGGTTATACTCATATGCTGAAAACAGCAGCACCCCGTTGCCCGCTGCCAGCCCGGTTGGGCTAACTTTGTACCTTAGCTTTTCAGTGCGTGCGCACATCTCAATGCTCTTTTCGCTTCCCATCTAGTTGCAGAACTTCCACTCAGCCAGCTTTTCCATGGTTCTGGGTGATAGACCTTTTGTCTTTTAGTTGCAGTTTTGAAATTGTTGCATGAGGCAGAAGTTTAGGTGTTTACCTATGCCGCCATCTTGGCTTCACAAAGCCCTAAAAATTCTCAGGGTTTGCAGCTCCTCTGATTCTCCATGTGTGTTTCTCTTTCCTTCTAGTTGTAGAATTTATAGTCAGCCAGCTTTCCTGTGATTCTGAATGATGTCCATTTTGTCTTTTAGTTGTATTTTTGAAATTGTTGTGCAAGGCAGCAGTTTAGGTGTTTACCTATGCTGCCATCTTGGTTCTCTCTCTAATTTATTATTTTTTTTAAAGTATTACAAGTAGTAGTACATATGATCCCCTTTTTCTCCCCTTGACCTCCCCCACCGGCCTTCCCAACCCCCAGCACATGCCCTCTCCTGCCCCAACCCCAGTGTCTTGTGTCCCATTGTTATGCTTTTATGAATGCATACAAGTCCTTCAGTTGATCTCTTGCAGCACCCCTGTCCCCGGCAATCTCCCCTGCCTTTCCGCTGTAGTCTGACAATATGTTTCATGCTTCCTTGCCTCTGTATCTATTTTTATTTCCCCCATTTTCTTTCTTTTTAAAAAAAAAATCTTGCCTCTGCAGACTGGAAATTAACATATGAGCTCAAGAAATGTTTGAGACCCAACAACAAAGGGTTGGACCTGTATTGCCAACATTTCCATCATCAAGATACCATTGCTGACATGCACACATACGAAACAGGTTGACATTGAAGCTGGGTCTCAGAACTGTTGGTTATTGATATTGGGCCATTGGTATTTTGATAAGGATTGCTTTGAACCTGCAAATTGCTTTGGGTAATATGGGCATTTTAACAATGTAAATTCTTCCAATCCATGAGCATGGTACATCTTCCCATTTATTTTGTCTCTTCATTGATTTCTTTCAGCAATATTATAGTTTTTTTAGTATAGGTCTTTAGCTTTATTTAAATTTATTCCTAGGTACTTTATTCTTTTTGATACAATTACAAATGAGACTGTTTTTTAATTTTCTTTCTTTTTTTATCTCTTTATTGTTGAGAGTATTACAGATATTGCTCTCTTACTCTCCCCCTCTACCTAGTTACCACCACAACCCAGTCCTTCACAACCCTATTTATTGTCTGTGTCCATGGGTAATGCCCATATGCAAATAAATTCCTTAATGTCTTCTCACCTCCCTCCACACTTTTCAGTTTATACCATGTTTCCCTGACCCTGTTCTATTTTATTCATTAGTTTATTTTGTTCATTAGATTCCCTGTTTATTTTTAGATTCAATTATTGATAGATATGTATTTATTGACTACTTATTGCTCAGAATCCTCATCTATAATTAGTATATAGTATCATATTATCTGCACATGACAGTTTTACTTCTTCCAATTTGGATGTATTTCATTTGTCTGGAAAAAGTGAGAGTGGAATTTTTGTTTTGTTACTGATTTTAAAGAAAAAGTTTTTAGCTTTTTACTGTTGAGCATGATATTAGCTATGGTTTGTCATACATGGCCTTCATTACGCTGACATATATTGCCTCTCTCCCCATGTTGCTGATAATTTTTATCATAAATGGATGCTAGATTTTGTCAAACGATTTTTCTGCATCTATTGATCTGATGACATAATTTTTATGCTTCATTTTTATGTGGTATATCATGTTAATTGATTTGTGGATATTGGACTAACTTTGCATCCTGGGATTAAATCCCATTTGGACACGGTGTATGATCCTTTTTAATGTATTGTTGGATTTGGTTTGCTCATATTTTATTGAGGATTTTTACATTTATGTTCATCAGGGATATTGGTTTATCATTCTCTCCCTTTCTCTCTCTCTCTCTCTCTCTCTCTCTCTCTCTCTCTCTCTCTCTCTCTCTCTCTCTCTCCATCTTTGTCTGGCTTTCATATTGGAGTAATGCAGACCTTGTAAAATGAGTTTGGGAGCTTTCCCTTCTCTTCAGTTTTTTTTGGAATAGTTTGAGGAGAGGTATTAATCCTTCTTTGAATGTTTGGTAGAATTCACTTGTGAAGCCATCAGGCCCAGGACTTTTCTTTTTTGGCAGTTTTTTGATTACTGATTCAATTTCTTTTCTAGTAAGTCTTTTCAGATTTTCTGTTTCTTCCTGATTAAGTATTGGGAGATTGTATGTCTTTTATTTTTCATTTTAAACAATTAATTAAAAAATCTTTATTGTTGAAAGTATTACATATATTTTCTTTTCCTGCCCATTGACCCCTTCTAGTCTGCCTCTGCCCTGCCCCTACCCCAGTCCTTCACCACTCTATTGTCTGTATCCAGGGGTTATGCATATATGCTTATAAGTTCTTTGGTTGATCTCTTCCCACCCACCCCTATCTTCCCTTTGAGGTTGTACAGTCTGTTCCATGCTTCTATGTCTCTGGGTCTACTTTGTTCATTAATTACGATTGTATGTATTTTTTATTTTAAATATATTTTTATTGCTTTCAGAGAGGAAGGGAGAAGGAGAAAGAGAAACATCAATGATGAGAGAGAATCATTGATCAGCTGTCTCCTGCATGTCCCCCACCGGGGATTGAACCTGCAACCCGGGCATGTGCCCTGGACCTGAATCAAACTTGGGACCCTTCGGTCCACAGGCCGATATTCTTCACTGAGCCAAACCAGCTTGGGCTAGATTGTATGTCTTTTAATTAGTGTATTTATACTATTCACATTTAAGTGGTTACTTAATAGTTGGATTAATATCTACCATATTTTTAACTATTTCATGTTTGTTGCATTTTTTTCCTGCCTTTTCTGCCTTCTTAGTTTTAATAGAACATCTTCGGATTCTATGTTTCTCTTAGCATATCAATTGTACTTGTTTAAAAAATGTTTGCATTACTTGCCCAAGAGTTTGCAGCATACATTCACAACTAATTTGGCAATGCCTCATATATAATACAGATATTTTATAATACTGTATAGTATTACAAATCCTCCTTCACATCCTTCATATTTGTCATTCATTTCATTTACCAATTAGCCATAATCACACAGTACATTGTTCCTATTATTATTTTGAACAAATTGTTATCTATTAGATAAATTAAGAATAAGAAAAGTGAAAGTCCTTCTTTAAAAGAGAAGACTGAACTTTTCTTCCTTAAAAAAAATGTTTTCTTGATTTGAGGGAGAAAGGGACAGAGAGATAGAAACATTGGAGCGAGAAACATCTACACCCCCCACTGGGGATTGAGCCTGTAACCCAGGCATGTCCCTTGATTAGGAATCCGACCAGTGACCTTTGGTTCATGGATTGATGCTCAACTACTGAGCCACACCAGAGGACTCTTTCAACACTTTAAATATTTCACTTTTTGCTTGCCTGGTTTCTGAAAAGAAATTTAACATAATACTTCTTATTGTTCTATACGAAAAATACCTTTTTTTCTAGATTTTCTCTTTGATTTGCTTTCCTACAGTTTTAATATGATATTCCTAAGTGTCTGTTTTGGGCTACTGTATGTGGTGATATGGTATGATCTGAGTTTCCTGGATCAGTAGTTAATTTTGGAAAACAAATATTCAGCCATTATTCACTTAAGTATTTCTTCTGCTTCTTTCTCTCCTCTGATATCCAATTACATATGTGATATAGCTTTTATAATTATCCCAAAGTTCATGAATATTCTCTATTTTGAGGGTTGTTTGCTCGTTTCTCTTTGCATTACAGTTTGGGAAGTTTCCTGTTGCCATATCTTCAAGCATACTGAATTGTTTTTTAGCCATGTTTAGTCTATTGGTGAGCTGTCAAAGGCATTCTTTATTTCTATTATAGTAATTTTTATTTAAGCATTTCCTTTTGATTGTTTTTTCTTAAAGTTTTCATCTCTATGTTTACAATGCTTAGAATACACATTTATTCTTACATGTTGTCTACTTTCCCATTAGAGCCCTTAGCATATTAAGTATAGTTTTTTGAGGATATTAAACCATTTTTATTACACACGATAATGGATGGTACACAAGCTTCATACCCATCTATAATGTTATCTAGAATCATAATTATATTTAGATATATTGCATAGGATATATCAACAATAATTAATAACCATATAAACTCCATGACTCTGTTTGTGTGAACCCTTTTAATGGTGAACTGCAGGTAACTGTCAATTCAACTACACCAGGTTTCTGAATACAATGACTTCTGTGCCTAAGCAGGTTGCAAATAAATTTCAAGTGGAACCTGGCAACACCTTAAAGGAATTCGAACTTCACCTAGTTAGCTAATTTACCATGATGGCTTCAGAGCAGACTCACTTTACACAGCACAGTCTAAAAAAGACATTTATTAACCGCCATGATCAGACTATTATTTAGCAATCAACAGCATGGGTGCAAAACAAAATAAAATCATTTAAACCCTCTGTTGGAATGTTTTACATTTTCCACAAAACAGAAACTAAAATAATCTGTTATACAATCAGTCACAAATGTAGTCCTCGAGTTTTTTGCCCACTCACATGAGCATTGCCTAAAACATGTCTTCTTGGTAGCAGCTAGGCCCTACCACTGTGCTTGGCTGACTTCACAAATCTGTTGTAACCTGTAGCTTCCCTATAACGTCTCCGGCTCTCCTCCCCTGCTAAAATTTGTTTTCTGGCAGTAATAAAAACCTTCTATGTCTGCTATAACTACTGCTGCTGCTGCTGCTGGAACCGCCATAGCCACCTTGGTTTCATGGTTTGGCAAAGTATAGGCTTCCACCACCATAAGGGCCAGAGCTTCTGCTGCCAAAGTTTTCTCCTTTCAATGTAATGAACAAACTGAACTACCAAGCAAAATAGAGACAGATTCATAGAGAGCAGGCTGACAGCTTGGGGTTGAGGGGGAGGTGGTAGAGAGGGATTGAGCAAAAAAGAAAGAAAAAGAAAGAGAACTCATGGACATAGATGACAGTGTGGTGATTGCAGGGGTGAAGGGGGATGGTTGGAGGTGGAAGAGGGCATAGAGAGGATAAATGGTATGAGAAAATAAATCAAAGTTTCCTCTTTTCATGGGTCCAAAATTTGAATATTGTTCATTGTAATTGCTGAAATCCTTATAGCTTCTGCCACCTCCAAAACTGCTTCCACCACCATTGCCATAAGCCACCTCTGCCTCCTCCATGGTGATAGCTGTCACAACTACCACTCTTGCCATAGCCACTGCCCTGGATTCCATAACCCTGTTCACCACCTCCACAGGTTCTGCTTCCTCCAGAGTAACCAGGGAAACCTCTTCCATAACCACCATCATTACCAAATCCGCAAAAGGCATCCCCACTGCCAGCAAATCCACCATCATCATGGCTGCCACCAAAGCTATCTTGACCACTGAAGTTTCCTCTACGAACAACGTTTTCATTCCCACCAAAACCACCTCCCCAACTTCCTCTGAAGTTTCCAGAACCACTTTGACCTCTTTGGCTGGATGAAGCACTAGCCATCTCATCTCTTGCTCAGAATGGGCTCTTCGTACTTCACAGTGGTGGCCATTCACAGTATGGTATTTCCGAATGACAACCTTGTATTCCAAATTACGATCATCAAGAGTTACAAAATCAAAGTCTTTCTTTTTGCCACTGCCCCCATCAGTCATGATTTCAATCACTTCAATTTTCTCATACTCTTCAAAATAATCTCTTAGGTGATATTCTTCAGTGTGTTCTTTGATGCCACCAACAAAAATCTTTTTTCACAATTAAGTGGGCACCAAGCCTTTGAGATCTCCTCTTCAGTTCCATAACTCTCATACCCCTCCCTCATGTGGCCTTGCATTTATGGCTGCATCCACCTCCTCCACAATGGACACATGACCAACCTAAAGCCTCTGGAGTACTTGGTGTTTGGATCTCTCATCACCACACAGTCTGTGAGCGTCCCTTTGCTCAGAAAGGCTCCGTAGACTCTCATGTGTTGTTTCAAAACTCAAACTTGTGATAAAGAGCTTCTGCAGCTGTTTCAGCTCTTTGGGAGATTCTGACTTAGACATGACAATTGTGAAAGGGGCAGAAGTGTTGTTCATGCCTCAGAGTAGTACCACCTAAGCAGGTAGAACTTGGGGGTACTTATCCTTCAACTCTCATCAGCCTGGGCTGAATGGTGCTCCTGGGAGCACTAAGTTGCATCTCCATCTAGCCTGTTCAAGCACAGAACAAGAGAAAGGCTTCCCAAGTCCATGCAATAGGACATCAGAGCTATGAGCCATTGTGCCCAAAAGAGGACATGAAGCAACAATAGAGAGATTTTAAAACATAGTATAGAGGGAAATGCATAAATAAAAGCAAGAGTTATAGAGCAATATTCTTAATGTGAATTAAAAACACAAGGAGAAACACCACCACAGTACTGTAGGCATATCAAACTCATATCATATATGCAGACTCATTTCAATCACGTTATACAGGGCCTTGTGGGGCGGGGAATGATGAGTGGGACTGAGGATGGAAGAGGGGGAAAAAAGAATAGAAACTAAGGGATCACATGGAAATTAATAACAGTATCATAACCCAAGGATAGTGATTTAAGACATCTATTTTCTGCCTCCTCTAGCTTAATGGATCTGCTTTTCCTGGACCCCTTCAAAATCCCACATTACACATAGGACATCTGGCTTCAGGTTCCTTAAAAGCAGGAACTGTGTCAAACACAGCACATATTTCTCACAGCCTGTGGCTGGGGCTCATCATGTAATAAAGCTCTCTAATCTTTTCCAATGATTTGATTGAAAAGGAGGCACACAAGGTCAACCTAAGGCCCCACACCTACATTTCCCAGAGTTCCCTGGGTGACTCTCCCATAAGTAGACTCCAGGGAAGGAGCAGTTTGGGAATCTCACTTCTGGTGCTGGCTCTGCAAGTGGGAGGATTGCAGTCTCCCTGGTCTTGGTGTGGGCTCTCGCAGACTTGGTAAGTAACTCCTTTATGCTTTGAAATTGGGGATTCATCCTATCTCAAATGTGAGTCCAGGAGACTAGGTACTGAACCATACCTGAATTTCAAGTCCAAAAGTATTTCAAAAAATTCTGACATACTTTATAGTGTAATGGTGGAAATAACAAATCTTTGGGTCAAGCTGTCTGGATTAGGATCATGGCTATACCACATCCTCGCTGTGAGGACCTGGGCATCTCTAAAAGTCAGTTTCTCTGCCAGTAAATGGAGCACATTAGAGAGCGCTTACCTAAAAGGCTTGTGAGCATATGTGTTTCAGGGAACAGAATTTCCCTTTGGATAACAGAAACAGTGATGTCAATCTTTTCTGTCCCTAACTGGGGTGTCCCAAAGGGCCCAGTTAGTTCTGCTGGCAGCAGGTTCATAACTATTTCTGCTCCCTCTGTATTATGTGATCGGAACTTCTTCAATCCCAAATAGCCAGGGAGGCTGAGATGCATTGTGAAACTACTGGCAGGAGACTCAGAGGGAGGATCTCCAGGAGCCATAAACTACAAGAATCACTGTCAGGCAGACTGAGGACAGAGCTGTGTAGAGTTCCATGGGAGAGGAGACAGGCAGCAGCCAGCAGCTTAAGGGCTCCCCATCCTTGCTCCCCTGCTCTAGTGCAATGTCCACCAAAACACCTGGTGGCCATCTTTTTTTTTTTTTTTAATAAACTGCTCTTTCCCTTTGGAAGGGCCCTCACTTTAGTTTTGTGTTCACAAAACTATTGATTCAAAAGGAAGTTGTTAACTCTCAACTGTTTATCCTACTCAGAGACTTATTTTGTTTGCCTATGTGCTTAAAGAGTTCAGAGCCAACTTTCATGAGCAGACTATCTCTGGTTCAATCAGCTTTTATTCTTCTACTAGAGGCACGGTGCATGAAATTTGTGCATTGCGGGGAGTGGGAGTGTCCCTCAGCTCAACCTGCACCCTCTCCAAACTGGGACACCTCGAGGGATCTCCGACTGCCCATTTAGGCCCGATCCTGGTAGAATCGGGCCTAAATGGGCAGTCAGACATCCCTCTCACAATGCAGGACTGCTGGCTCCAAACTGCTCATCTGCCTGCCTCCCTGATTGCTCCTAACTGCTTCTACTTGCCAGCCTGATCACCCCCTAACCACTATCCTGCCAGCCTAATTGATGTCTAACTGCTCCCCTGCCAGCCTATTTGCCCCCAAGTTCCCTCCTCTGCCAGCCTGGTCACCCCTAACTGCCCTCCCCTGCAGGCTTGATTGCCCACAACTGCCCTCCCTTGCAGGCCTGGAACTTCCCAATGGCCCTCCCCTGCTGGCCATTTTGTGGTGGCCATCTTGTGTCCACATGGGGACCTGCAGGGAAGGGCAGCTGGGGTATCTTTGACCACATGGGGGCAGCCCTCTTGTGTATTGGAGGGATGGTCAATCTACATATTACTTTTTTATTAGATAGGATTAGAGACCTGGTTCACAAAATTCATGCATGTAGTGGGTTAGGGGGAAGAGTGTCCCTCTGCCCAGCCTGCACCCTCTCCAATCTGGGACCCCTTGAGGGATGTCTGACTGCCCATTTAGGCCTGATCCCACCATGATAGGGTCTAAACAGGCAGTTGAACATCCCTCTCACAAACCAGGACTGCTGGCTCCCAACTGCTCACCTGCCTGCCTTCCTGATTAACCCCTAACCACTCTTCTGACAGCCTGATTGATGCTTATCTGCTCCCCTGCCAGCCTGTTTGTGCCGAACTGTCCTCCCCTATAGGCCTGGGTCCCCCCCAGCTGCCCTTCCCTGCAGGCCCAGTCACCCCCAACTTCTCTCCTCTGCCATTCTGGTCAGCCCTAACTGCTCTCTACTGCAGGCTTAATCACCTCCAACTGCCCTCCCTTACAGGCCTGGTACCTCCCAAGTGCCATTCCCTGCTGGCCATCTTGTGGTGGCCATCTTGTATCCAAAAGGAGGCAGGATCTTTGACCACATGGGGGCAGCCATCTTGTGTGTTAGAGTGATGGTCAGTTTGCATATTACTCTTTTATTAGATAGGATAGAGGCCTGGTGCATGAGTGGGAGCCAGCTGGTTTGCCCTGAAGGGTTTCCTGGATCAGAGTGGGTGTTCCCTTGGGGCATGAGGCAGCCTGAGCGAGGGCCTGTGGTGGTTTGCAGGCTGGCTATGCCCCCTGGCAGGTGGAAAGCTTGGCTTTCTCCATCTCTGGGTGCAACTCCAGCCTCCTGCTCTCTCCAACTCTGTGGCTGCTGTCATTATCTTCTGTAATTGAAACTTCATAGCATTGAGTGGAGGCCTGAGCCGGCAAGGGCAAGCGGAAAGGTTGGCTTGCTCCATTGCCATGGAAACCCAAGCCTCCCTCCTTCTCTCTGTAGCTGGCAGCCATCTTGGTTGGGTTAATTTGAATACTCGCTCCTGATTTGCTGGTGGCGTGGCTTATAGATGTAGTGGAGTGATGGTTAATTTGCACATTACTCTTTCATTAGATAGGATACCCAAAAAACTAGAAACACCAATCAGAAAGGATATATGCACCCCTATGTTCATAGCAGCACAATTTACCATAGCTAAGATTTGGAAACAACATAACTGCCCATCAGCAGATGAATGGATTAAAAAACTGTGGTACATGTACACAATGGGATACTATGCTACAGTAAAAAAGAAGGCATTCTTACCATTTGTAACAGTATGGATGGAACTGTAGAGGCTTATGCTAAGTGAAATAAGCCAATCAGAGAAAGATAAATATCACATGATCTCACTTATTTGTGGAATATAATGAATAATATAAACTGATGAACAAAAACAGATCCAGAGACAGAGAAGCATCGATCAGATTGTCAAACCTCAGAGGGAAGCTGGGGGAGTAGAAGGGAAAGAAATCAACTAAAGGACTTGTATGCATGCATATAAGCCTAATCAATGGACACAGACACCAGGGGTTGAGGGCATGAGTGGGGTGGGGTGGGTGGGTGATAAGGACTTTAATCAATAAAGAAAAAATAAATAAAAAAGAAACTCATACAATTCAATAGGAAAAACAACAACCCTGAATAATCCAATTAAAAAATAGATGGATAACTTGAATGGGCATTTTTTCCAGAAAAGTATTACAAGTGGCCACCAGGTTCATGAAAAGATGCTCAAAATCACAAACTTCAGGAAAATGCAAATCAAAACCACAATAAGATGTCACTTGAAACTATTATAATGTCTACTATATAAAAGACAAGAAACAACCAGTATTGGTGAGGTCAGATGAAGAAAAAGAAATCTTGGTATACTGCTGGTGAGAATGCACAGCAACTATAGAACATAATAGGGAGGTTTCCCCCCAAATTAAAAATAGAACTATAATGTGATCCAGCAATCCAACTCTAGGTATATTGCCAAAGGAAATGAAAACACAATCTTGAAGAGATACCTCTACCCCCATGCTCATTGCAGCATTACTGAAAATAGTCAAGAAATGAAAACATCCTAAGTGTCCATTCAGCCATATGAAAGAAGGAAACCATAGCTTTTGCATTATGATGCTAAGTGAAATAATTTAGACAAATAATGTCAAATACTTTATGTTTTCATTCATATGTGATATCTAAAAAAAGCCAAACTCATGGAAACAGAGAGTAGAATGGTGGTTGCCATGAACTAGAGGAGTGGGAGTTAGAAAAAGTGGGGAGAATTTTGTCAAAGGGTGCAAACTGCAAGCTAGAAGATAAATAAGGTCTAGAGAATCTAATAAACAGCATCTTAACTATAATTACCAATACTATCTGTACTAATAAAAGGTAATATGCTAATTAGAGTGGACGTCTTCTGCATGACCATCTGGACATCCTTCCGGACAAAGCCGGATCAGACAAGCCATGATCGATGGTGTCTGCTGCTGACCAGGGCTGGCCCAAGGCTCAGTTCAGGAAAGCCACCACTGGTGGAGGCTGCCACTGCCCAAGACTGGCCTGAGGCTCAGGCAGCCATGGCGGCCGACAGTGGCAGCAGCAGCGGTGTGATGAAGGAGTTGGCTTTATCTGATATGCCCATCACCTCCTGCAGAGGGGGGCCAGACTGTGGCTTAAGCCCACTCCCCATAGGACATCCCCTGAGGGCTCCCAGACTGTGAAACGGGGGGGGGGGGGGACAGGCAGGACTGAGGAACCCCCCCTAATCCCTCACCTCCGGTGCATGAATTTTTATGCACCAGGTCTCTAGTATTATATACAAAAAGAAATAAAAAGGAATTTGGTAAGAGAGTAGATCTTAAATGAAATCACCAACTTCACACACAAAAAAAGATTACAAAATTGTGTCAGCTAATCTTATTATGGTAATCACTTTGCAGTATAAACGTATTAAATCATCACATTATACACCTTAAACTTACATGTTATGTCAAAAATAATACAATAATGGAAAAATTTTTATTTAACAATAAATATTAAAATATTTAAAAGAATTATAATTACAGATGTTTATAACCATTTTAACTTCAGTATTTCTCTGTATATACTTAAAATACTTTACAATAATTAACCTACTTAAGGAAATCCAACTGCAAATATAACAGTGTGTGTTCTTGTTTTCTTTTCCTTGCCTTAGGGTATCATGGACATCCAAGCATATTTTGAAAGAATTGGTTATAAGAATTCTAGGAACAAATTGGACCTGGAAACATTAACTGACATCCTTCAGCACCAAATCCAGACCATTCCCTTTGAGAACCTTAACATCCATTGTGGGGAACCCATGGAATTGGGCTTGGATGCTGTTTTTGATCATCTTGTGAGGAAGAAGCGGGGTGGGTGGTGTCTCCAGATCAACCAACTTCTGCACTGGGCTCTGACCACACTGGGTTTTGAGACCACAATGCTGGGAGGCTATGTTTGCAACGTTTCAACTGAAAAATACACCAGGGCTATCATGCACCCCCTGGTGATGGTGACCGTGGGGGGCAGGAAATACATAGTTGATGCTGGGTATGCAAGCTCTTACCAGATGAGGCAGCCTCTCGAGTTAATTTCTGGGAAGGATCAGCCTCAGGTGCCTTGCATCTTCCGCTTGACAGAAGAGGGAGGAACCTGGTACCTGGACCTAATCAGAAGAGAGCAGTATGTTCCAAAGCAAGAATTCCTTAATTCTGAGCTCCTGGAAAAGAAAAAGTATGGAAAGATCTACTCCTTTACTCTTGAACCGCAAACAATTGAAGATTTTGAGTCTCCGAATTCATACTTGCGGACATCTCCAAGATCTGTGTGTGTAAAAGACTCTTATTGTGCCATACACACCCCAGATGGAGCTTACTGCTTAGTGGGTTTTACTCTCATGTATCGAAGATTCAGCTACAAGGACAACATGGATCTGGTGGAGTTTAAGACACTGAATGAAGAAGAAATAGCAGAAGAGCTGAAAAAGATATTTAATATTTCCTTGGAGAAAAGGTTTGTGCCCAAACATAGTGCAACTTTTTTCACCATTTAGAGCAATGAGTAATAAAATGGATCAGTCCCCAAAGTCAAGGGAAGTAAAAAGAAATGATGGACTATACCAAACAAAAAGGCTTCTGCACAGTGAAAGAAACCATCAACAAAACAAAAAGGCAACCAACCTAATGGGAGAAGATATTTTCCAATAATACCTCTGATAAGGGGCTTATATCCAAACCATATAAAGTCTTTGTACAACTCAAGAACCAAAAAATCTAATTAAAAATATTTTCAACAGTAAAGTTAAATTTCAGAAAATGAGCAAAGGTCCTGAATAAACACTTCTCCCAAGAAGACATAAAAATGGCCAACAGATGTATAAAAAATGCTCAAATTCACTAGTTATTAGGAAAATGCAAATCAAAACCACATGAAAGGGAGAGGGGTTAGTGCTGGGTGAAAATGGTGAAGGGGTTAAGCAAAAACAACAGCAAAACTTATGGACAAAGACAACAGCATGGTGATTTCTAGAGGGGAAGGAGGTGGGTGAAGTCAAAGAGGGGAAGGGGGATCTATGGTGATGAAAAGTAACTTGGGCGGGTGACACACAATGTGATAGATAGATGATGTATTATAGAATCATACGCCTGAAACCTATATAATTTTAGTGACTAGTGTCACCCCAACTGGCTTAATTTTTTTTTAAAGTAAAAGGAAAAGATCCAAGATAGTGTTGCTGAGAAATGAAGAATTATCACAAATATAAACGTCTAGTTTAGTAATAGGGACATCACTGGGAACCTTAAAAGAGAATGCACAGTGGATAAGTGGGGAAGACAGCTTGATGAAAATGAACTGATGAGAATATTCAAATAAAGAATTAGAAAAAGTACTTACTAGTCAGTGAAGATTGTACTTTGTAGAAAATAAGCCTACTGGTCCACAACAGGAACATAAAATACAATATATTTATGTGTGCTTACATACCAAACTTATAGCAGTCAATTGTTCAGAGGAGGCGGTTAGCTTTCTATGCAACTTTTCTTTTTAAGCAAGTAAAGTGCACTTGGATTACTTATATCAATGTTTAGTGACTGTTAGTATTTGCCTATATCCTTTCTCTGGCTTGTGGGCACATGGCTAGATCACATTATCAACTCTCCACAGCAGTTTGGTAGAACCATGTGACTGAGATCCAACCAATGGAACGTGGTAACAAATGATATGCACAACTTTCAGCATAAACCATGAATGCTTCCCACCAGTGAGCTCTTGCTATCTTTACCACTGGCTGATGAAAAGACACTGAGGACACAGAGAAAGTGATGAAAAGATCTTGGGTCCCTGAACAACTGTGGGGTACAACATGAGATGTAATATGGGTGAAAAATAAACTCTTCCTGAAATTCTCAGTATTTGTTTGTTTGTTTGATTGTCTCAGTAGCTGGCTCCATTTACCTTAACTAACATAATAAATGAATGTATATAATAAAAATTATATTTTTATCAATATAAATTGGATTTACAACAATAAAGAACTATTGTTATGACATGGGAAAAATGAGAATCAGGGGAAGAACTGTATAGTATTTCAGTAAAGACTGTATCTAAGTAAAATGATCAATTAATTGCTCAAAGCAGGACACTTCTGAGAATGAAAGGGGAAACCAAAAATTATTATGCCAGGATAACAGGTACAAACCAGGACTGCCCCAGGCAGAGAGACACAGTCATCTTACTCAAAAACCCATCCAAGATCTCAGAATTAAGTAAACAGTGTATGTATTGCTTTAAAATAGCAGGTCAAAGGAAAGGTTGTGGACCCAGAGATCCACAGACTGGGCACAGATAAAAATCAAGGACTTGGACTTGCCAGATCACACTGTTCTCAACCATCACAAGAACTTAGCTGAGAACAACAAAGATTTGGGCCTATTTTTGTTCAATGATTGCAGCCAACCAAGGAGCCTGGTAATTTTAGGAAACTGGTATCTGCCAGCTCTAGAGTTAGTCACTTAGAGTGGTTCCAAACATGGGCTGGGAGGCAAACTGTGTGAGAAGTCCCCGCTCTGCCACTTCCTAATTAGGTGATCCTGAGCAAGTTATTAACCATTCTGGGCTCCAATTTGCCTGTACAGTGGGAAGAAGAAGAATACTTCCATCAAAGGGATTGTTACGGAGCATGCAATGAGATAAATAAGGTAAAGTGCTTTAAAAGATGCCTAGCACTGAAAACACGCTGGATATGTCAGCTATAATGACTGTGGTTGTCAAACGATGTGAAATGTACATCTCATTATCCTGTGGGGTACTAGGTGCATGAGTGTCCAGTGACCACAAGATGAGGACTCTTAAAGAGAGACAGGAAGTTTGAGGCCTATATAGTCGTAGCCCTAAGTCAATTGTTTCAACGCTGGTAGATAAAAAGATAATATCTCCAAAAGAGCATTTTCAAACATTTCTGAATGGACCTTGCTCTTCCCCATGTTACAGCCAGAGCATCTCTCCCCACGGAGAAGAGGTGAACATGGCCTCTTCCCCCAGGCCTGTCTGCTTTCTCTCCAGCTCTCTGCCTGACTAGAACCTCTGTACCCATGTGGGGTCCGAAGGGCTGGCAGGTCTCACTGTGTCCCTTTTGATCAGCATGTAGCCTGCCCCCTGCTGCCCTCCCTTCCTCCTCCAGGACTCCCAGAGCCAACGTTTCTGAGACTTTACAAACTAAAATTTCCCCTTTCACTTAGCAGACTTTCCTTCTGTTCAATTCTGTCCTTCAACATCCTCTCCTCTTACCACATTCATTTCACTTTTTTCTTTTTTTTAAATCTTTATTGTTCAGTTTATTAATTACATTGTTTCCTCTTTTTATCCCCCTATAGCTCCCTTCCACCCTGTACCTATCCAACCCTCCACCCTCACCTCCCCTCCCCACTGTCCTCTCCCATTGTTGCAAGATTTTTTCCAGTCTCTTGCTGCACTTCCCACAACCCTTTTCTCCCCAAGAATTGTCAGTCCATTCCCTCTCTATGTCCATGTCTCTGTTATATTCACCAGTTTATCCTGTTCAACAGCCTATCAATTCACTTGATTTTTATGTTCATTTGTTGATAGATGTGTATTTGTTGTTCATAATTTATATTTTTACCTTTTTCTTCTTCCTCTTCTTAAAGAATATCTTTCAGCATTTCATATAATGTTGGTTTGGTGGTGATGAACTCCTTTAGCTTTTTCTTATCTGCGAAGCACTTCATCTGACCTTCTATTCTGAATGATAGCTTTGCTGGATAGAGTAATCTTGGTTGTAGATTCTTGCTGTTCATCACTTTGAATATTTCTTGCCACTCCCGTCTGGCCTGCATCGTTTCTGTTGAGAAATCCGCTGTCAATCGTATGGGTGCTCCATTATAGGTAACCAACTGTTTCTCTCTTGCTGCTTTTAATACTCTCTCTTTGTCTTTTGCTCTTGGCATTTTAATTATGATGTGCCTTTGTGTGGTCCTCCTAGGGTTCCTATATATTGGGGTTCAGTGCACTTCTTGGACTCCTAAGTCAATTTCTTTCACCAGGTGTGGGAAGTTTTCAGTCACTATTTCTTCAAATAGGTTTTCATTGTCTTGGTCTCTCTCTTTTTCTGGCACCCCTATAATTCGGATGTTGGTATGCTTGAGGTTGTCCCAGAGGCCCCTTACACTATCTTCAATTTTTTGGATTCTTTCGGTTTCTTGCTTTTTCAGCTGAGTGGATTTTCCCTCTTTGTATTTCAAATCTTTAACTTGGTTCTTGGGGTGCTCCAGAGCACTTTTCGGTCTTTGTATAATATTTTTTGTTTCAGTGTATGCTTAATTTCTGGTTGGTCCTTTTTCATATCCTTGAGAGTCTCCTTTATATCCTTGAGGGTCTTCTTCATTTCCTTGTAGGACTCATTCATTTTCACATTGGTCTTGATCACTTCCTTGCAGGTCTCCTATATATCCTTGAGGGTCTTGTTCATTTCTTTGTAGGACTCATTCATTTCCTTTGTGGTCTTGCTTATTTCCTTATAGGCCTCGACCTTTTGTTGGAGCCTCTTGAAAAACCCTATAACCGTGGTTTTGAATTCCATGTCCAGTCGTTTTTTCCCCTCCATTTCTTTCACATCTGATTTCTTTCCATGTCTCTGCATGGTGGCTGCTTCCCTGAGTTGGTCAATTAGCTTTGTGTGGTAGACTTCCTACTAGGGAAAGTGGCTCAGCCTTCCCGGTTACCTGAGGTGGATATGGGCTGCACAGTCTTGCTGAAGTTAAGCTCAGTTAATGGTTGTTAGCACTTGGAGGGTTGACCTCCAGGCCAATTGTCTGTGAAGCTCAGCTGTGCTCAGGTTGGATGGGCGGAGTCTCTGGGCCAAGTACACAGCGTTAGCTCTGCCCTATCCGTCCTGGGGACTCTGTGCCAGGGGCAATGGCTGCCAGCACCTCTGAGAGAGAGCCGCTGCCGAGCTCCACTAGCAGCCTGGGAAATCAGACTCTCCCAAAATGAGTCTGCATGTGCAATGTCTCACCCAGGGTCGTAAAACAAAGCAGTCTGACAGTTTTCCGAATGAGAGAGCGAGTCGCAGAGTGCTCTCTGCGCCGTCAGCCGAGCTGTTCGCGCGCAAGCTGCCTTCTCCACAAGCTAGCAGACCCGGCAGCACCCAAGCTTCGGCGTGCCCTCCCACTGTCCAGTTTTCACCCCGTATGATAGTGGGTTCTCTGGACTTCGCCCAGAGCTGGAGAGTCAGTCCAGTGGGATGTCTTTGTCTCTCCGTTTGAGAAAACTGGCCGGTTTTCAGCCGCCCACCCTCTCCGCGGCGCGCGCTCCAAACCTCTCTCTGTGCGAATCTTTCAACGTTGTTCGCCCCCGCTCCTCCGAGTCACAGTGTCTTATCTTCACTTTTATTTGTGGAATTTTCACTCTGGAGCTTTCTGGTGATTCTGGAAGGTATTTGTTCTTTCGTTAAGTTGTAGTATTAAAATTGCTGAGTATGACGGCAAGATAGGTGTTTTACCTATGCCGCCATCTTAGTTCTCCTCTCATTTCACTTTTTACTAAAGTTTCAGCACCCTGACTAGGTGGTCCCAGAAACCATGGCTGAAAGTCAAGACTCTAAACTGATCCTGACTATCCCGAGACTCATGAAATTTGCTGCTTTTCTCAGATTGAGGCTGCCTGTCACTACCTGAGCCAAATTAAGCAGAGACAGGGTTGAGTCATATATGAGTGTTTATTCGAATAACACTGGCAGTATGGGGGGATTAGTCAGTCACTCTGGGAATTCTGCTCTGACCCCTCCCCCACCCCTTGCCAGTTAGCTGATTATACACACTTGAGGGAGAAGATAGCTACTTGCAACTATGAGCTGCAAATGTAATAGAGAAAGTAGCGGGTAAGGTCTGTGGTTGGGCCTTTAGGAGTTCAAAGTCCGATAACAAGGTGGCTAATCTTCCATGATGTTATAATAGCTCAGCCTGTTCCTGAGGCAAACTCCCAGAGGCGGGTAGGGTTCAGGCACAGAAACTTAATCAAAGTATGTTCTGCCCTTGGTCTGTTCTCAAAGTGTATTTCTTTTATGAGTAATGGACCCATGGAGGCATCTTATCTTTTTACGACCTTGTTTCATCCTCCAGTTTCCCAGGGTCTGTAAGAAAATCTCTTATCGATAGTAAGGTGAGCAATTATTACACAATCAGGGCTCTATTCTTATTACATGCCCTTCCCCACTGCCAGCATCATTATGGTCATCTCCTCTAAACAAAATCGTGTGTGAAGTAGAAATATTATTTAACAATTTCTTTGAACATTTCAGTTAAAACCATAGAAATGCAGATCATTCTGGAAATGACACAAAATTATTCAAAGCATTCACCAGAACAGATTAAATGTTTATACAAGAAATTGCTCCTTAAACTCATCTACAAATAGACATTTCAGCATTTTTCTATTTCCTAAGTATTTTTATTTTATTATTTTATTTTTAAAAATATTTTAATCTTCATTGTTCAGTTTATTAATTACATTGTTCCCCCCTTTTTCCCCCTGTAGTTCCCCACCACCTGGTACCCATCCCACCCTCCGCCCTCACCTCCCCCACACTGCCCTCTCCCATAGGTGCATGATTTTTGTCCAGTTTCTTGCTGCACCCCCCACACCCCTTTTCTCCCCAAGAATTGTCAGTCCATTCCCTCTCTATGTCCATGATTCTGTTATATTCACCAGTTTATCCTGTTCATCAGATTTTTAATTCACTTGATTTTTAGATTCATTTGTTGATGAATGTGAATTTGTTGTTCATAATTTATATTTTTACCTTTTTCTTCTTCCTCTTCTTAAAGAATATCTTTCAGCATTTCATATAATATTGGTTTGGCGGTGATGAACTTCTTTAGCTTTTTCTTATCAGCGAAGCACTTGATCTGACCTTCAATTCTGAATGATAGCTTTGCTGGGTAGAGTAATCTTGGTTGTAGATTCTTGCTATTCATCACTTTGAATATTTTTTGCCACTACCATCTGGCCTGCATAGTTTCTGTTGAGAAATCCGCTGACAATCATATGGGTGCTCCCTTATAGGTAACTAACTGTTTTTCTCTTGCTGCTTTTAATATTCTCTCTTTGTCTATTGCTCTTGGCATTTTAATTATGATGTGCCTTTGTGTGGTTCTCTTAGGATTCCTATATTTTGGGGTTTGGTGCAGTTCTTGGACAACTATGTCAATTTCTTTCACCAGGTGAGGAAAGTTTTCAGTCACTGTTTCTTCAAATAGGTTTTCATTGTCTTGCTCTCTCTGTTTCTCTAGCACCCCTATAATTCAAATGTTGGTATGCTTGAGGTTTTTCCAGAGGCCCCTTACACAATCTTCAATTTTTTGGATTCTTTTGGCTTCTTGCTTTCCCAGCTGAGTGGATTTTGCCTCTTTGTATTTCAAATCTTTGACTTGGTTCTTGTGGTCCTCTAGACTACTTTTAGATCTTTGTATAATATTTTTTATTTCAGTCAGTGTATGCTTAATTTCTAGTTGGTCCTTTTTCATATCCTTGTAGTTCTTGTTCATTTCCTTGTAGGTCTTGACCTTTTCTAGGAGCCTCTTGAAAAACCTTATAACTGTGGTTTTGAACTCTATGTCCAGTCGTTTTCTTTTTTCCTCTGTTTCTTTCACATCTGATTTCTTTCCATGTCTCTGCATTGTGGCCGCTTTCCTGAGTTGGTCAATTAGCTTTGTGTGGTACAGTGGCTCAGCCTCCCCAGTTACCTGAAGTGGATATGGGTTGCACAGTCTTGTTGAAGTTAAGTCTAGCTTATTGTTTCCAGCACTAGGAGGGTTTGACCTCCAGGCCAATTGGCTGTGAGATTCAGCCATGCTCAGGTTGGATGGGTGGAGTCCCTGGGCCAAGTAGGCAGCATAAGCTCTACCCTACTTGGCACCTGGCTCACTGTGCCCGATGGTAATGGCTGCAAGTACCTCTGAGAGAGATGCTGCCGAGCTCCACCCACTGCCGGACAATTCAGCCTCTCCCCAAATGAGTCTGCACACCCAACATCTCACCCAGGGTTGTAAAACAATGCAGTCTGGTGGTTTCCTGAATGATAGAGTAAGTCAGGAGTCCTCTCTGCGCGGTCACGGAGCTCTGCTGTTCCCAAGTTTTCGCACACTCTCCCCAAGCTCGCCCTCTCCACCAGCTCACTGACCCTTGCAGTGCCTGAGTTTCAGCATGCCTTCCCGCTGTCCAGTTTTACCCAGTATGATTGTTGGTTCCCCGGACTTCACTTGGAGCTGGGCAATTAGTGCAGTGGGATGCCTTTGTCTCCCCCATTCAAGAAAACCGGCTAGGTTTGCAGCCACCCACCCTATCTGCTCGCACATGCACGGCTCCAAACCTCTGACTCCACACGTATCTTCAATGCTGCCCTCCGCCGCTCCTCTGAGTCACAGTATCCTATCTTCACTTTTATTTGTCGAATTTTCACTCAGCCAGCTTTTCAGTGATTCTGGATGATGTTTGTTCTTTCGTTAAGTTGTAGTTTTGAAATTGCTGTGTATGGCAGCAAGATAGGTGTTTACCTATGCTGCCATCTTGGTTCCTATTATCCTAAGTAAGTATTTTTAATTTCCAGTTGAAGAACACAGTTTCAAGTTGAAAATTACACCTAGATTCTGGCTTACTGCACACTATTAAAAATAATAATAACAATTTTAACCAAATGTCAGTAATACAAAGCCATACTTATACATATAGGAACAACAAAAAACATGACAAAAATTACTCATTAATAAAATCTCTTCATGGAGCCTGTGTCCACCATGAATGCCTTTTTCAGATGAGGTCAAAGAAAAGAAAGCATTTCTTTCCTTCCTCCTGCCTTTACAAAAATAAATGTAGGTTCTTTAGCAAGGAAAAGAAAAGTACGCAAGTAAAATTAACTCAGAGTAGAATCTTTACACTAGACACCCTAATTATAGTGCTTATTTATTAAAAAACACAATCAGCATTCTTTCAAATTACTTGTGTCAGAGTAAATATGGAGCCTTCCTTCGTGTTATCCTCATTACTACTGCCAGCCACCCTTGTATCTCTGTCCCTTCCATGGTGAGGAGAGTGCTAGGTGACAGTTCATGTATAGTATTTCCCTGTTTTGCTCTTCATCCATGAAGAAAACATAGGAAGTAGTGAGATTTTGCTTGAGTGTTTGGATGGCCACTCTCTGGAAGCAGGAGAACATTCCAAGCCCACAGAAGCCCCTGCCCTATCACCCCAGCTGTTACTGTCCTCAGACACCAGGATCCATACCTGGGCCTCAAGCCTCATGACTCAGATTCCTGGGACAGTTCATGCTGGAGATTCTCATGGGTCAAAGCTCCCAGGATCAGGGAGACAATAGTCATACTCGATTCAACATTCTCTGTTTCATACTTTGTGCCAGAATAGTCCAGTCCCAAACCTGTATTATGGGACTGTGTCCTTCTGAGCAATGTTTTACAAATTCTGCTCTGCCTTCTATCCTTCATTGCTGCTGTGTCCTGGTGACAACAGAGGGGTGTGTCCTCAACACCTTGCCATTTACTTCACAAACAGGAAATCTGAAGGGTCAGTAGGAATGCGAAGAGCTGTGCAAACTCACCAGTAATCAGAGAAGTGCAAATTAAAACAACACTGAGCTACCACCCTAGACACGTGAGATGGGCCGACATGCACACGTTGTTAACAGAAAGTGTCAATCAGGAGATGAGGAAAATGGGACTCTCTACACGAAAGGACAGTAATGCTCAGTGAAATTAGGCACACACATGCCCTATCCCCAGCATGTCTCATTTCTGGCATATGCCCATGTAAAGTTCCATGTCCACTTTCAGAGCATGTGAAGAAGGAATTAATGACATTGATGTTGTAGGAACTAGGAGTTGAGAGTACCTAAGTGCCCTTCACCAGTGGTACTGGTAAGTTAAATGAACTTGGCTGGTTTCCTCTAAAACCAGACCCTGAGATGAGGGTTTGCACTTCAGTAGCTTCTTTGGGAGGTGATTTAAGGAAGCGCCAGCATGGAGTGGGAAAGGCAGAGTCAGAGGTAGTTTGGGAGTTAGTAAAGGGTACATAATGGCAGGTGACCTCAATGAACAATAAGAAGTTAATCTCACGGGAGGACATTGGGAGACAGTGTTGTTTGTGCCCCAGAGTAATCCCACCTGAGCAGGTAGAACCTAAGGGTATTTATCCTTCAACAGCCATCGTCCAGGGCTGAGTGGTGGTCCCAGGGGCACTGAGTTGCATCTCCATCTAGCCTGCCCAAGCACAGACCAAGAGAAAGGCCTCCCAAATGCAAGCAGCAGGACACCAGAGCTATGGACCAACGCCACCAGTGCCAAAAGAGGCAACAACTGTGTTGTGTAGACAGGCTTTAAGACACAGCGAAGGGAAAGTGCATAAGAACCAGCAAGAGTTATACAGCACTATCATTATCGTGAATTAAAAACACAAGCAGAAATACCACTTTGCTGTGGACACATCACGCTCACACCATATATTCATACTAATTTTGGATACATTGCACAGGGCCTTGGAGGGTGGGGTGTGGTGAGTGGTACTGAGGCTGGGGGATGACTGACAGAAGAATTAAAATCAAGTGGCTTCATGGAGACTGATGAAGAAATGGCATCATAAATTTGGGAGAGTAATTTAAGATCTTGAGTTTTTCCCCTTGCCTCTTCTAGTTTAATAAATCTGCTCTTCCAGGACCACAGTAAACCTTCACTTTCCACATTAGACCTAGGATATCTGCCTTCATGCTCACTAAGACAAGGACAGTGTCAAATACAAGATCATACCCCTCAGCACGTCCATGACATAAGGCCCTTCAGATAATGTAGCCCTGCACCCTTCTTCAATAAATAGATTTAAAGAGGAGGCACCCAATGACAACCTAAGGCTTCACAACTACATTTCCCAGAGATCTCTGTGTGATTCTGAGTAGACTCAGGGGGAGGAGCTGTTTGGAAAGCCAGGGAAGATACTTCCTGTATTGACTGTAAGTGGGATGATTGAATTCAGTCTTGTCTGGTGTGGGTCCTAGTTGAACTCAGTAGGTGAATCTTTTTAGCTTTGAAATTGAGGCTTAATCCTATCTAAAATGTGAGTTCAGGAGGCTAGATTCTACAGTGTTCTTGAATTCCAAGTCCAGAAGTGATTCAGAAAGTAGGTGACACCTACTTAGAATCCTTATGCTGTACGGACTGTCCATGTGAAGATAATGGAGCCTTGGGAGGAACCAATATGGCGGCATAGGTGAACACCTATCTTGCTGCCCCACAGAACAATTTCAAAACTACAACTTAACGACAGAACAAACATCATCCAGAACCACTGGAAAGCTGGCTGAGTGAAAATTTCACAAATAAAAGTAAAGATAGAACACTGTGAATCAGAGAAGTGGTGGAGGGCAGCGTTAAAGATATGCACGGAGTCAGAAGTTTGGAGCTGCGTGTGCACACAAGCGGGCAGATACGGCAGGTAGCTGCAAACCCGGCTGGCTTTCTCGAACGGGGAGGGAGACAAAGGCATCCCACTGAACTGATTCCCCAGTTCTGGATGAGTTCTGGGGAACCCACACTTATATAGGGTGAAACTGGACAGTAAGGAAGCATGCTGAAACTAGGGTGCTGCAGAGGTCTGCTAGCTTGTTGAGAGGGTGCATAACTTAGGAACAGTAGAAGCGTGTGAATGTGTAGAGAGGAATTGTGACTTTTGGGAAACCACCGGACTGCGTTGTTTTATTATCCTAGGTGACACTTTGGGTGTGCAGACTCACCTGGGGAGAGGCAGAATTGTCCAGAAGCAGGTAGAGTTCAGCAGCAGCTTTCTCTCAGAGGTGCATTCAGCCATTATCACCAGGCACAGAGACCCAGGTGCAGCATAGGGTGGAGCTGACAGAAACCAACACTACCTGCTCAGCCTGGAGACTCCGCTGATCCAAACTGAGCACAGCTGATCCTCACAGCCAATTGGCCTGGAGGTGAAACCCTCCTAGTGCTAACAATGATAATCTAGGCTTAACTTCAACAAGACTGTGCAACCCATAAAGGGCTGCACCAAAAGTATCCACCTCAGGTAACTGGGGAGGCTGAGCCACTGTCCCTTAGAGGACATCTACCACACAAAGCTAATCGACCAACTCAGGAAAGTAGCCACAATGCAGAGACATGGAAAGAAATCAGAAGTGAAAAAAATGGAGGAAACAAATGACTGGACATGGAGTTCAAAACCACAGTTATAAGGTTTTTCAAGAGGCTCCTAGAAAAGACTGATGAACTTAATGAGATCTTCGAGGAAATGAACAAGACCTATGAGGAAATGAAGGAGACCTACGAAGATATGAAAAAGGACCAACCAGACATTAAGCATACACTGACTGAAATAAAAAAATATTATACAGAGACCTAAAAGCAGTCTACAGACAGCAAGAACCCAATCAAAGATTTGAAATACAAAGAGGCAAAGTCCACTCAGCTGGAAAAGCAAGAAGCCAAAAGAATCCAAAAAATTGAAGATAGTGTAAGGAGCCTCTGGGCCAACCTCAAGCATACCAACATCTGAATTATATGGGTGCCAGAAAAAGAGAGACAGCAAGATAATAAAAACCTATTTGAAGAAATAGTGACTGAAATCTTCCCCCACCTGGTGAAAGAAATTCACTTAAAAGTCCTAGAAGCTCACAGAATCCCAAACTATAGAAATCCAAGAAGGACCACACCCAGACACACTGTAATTAAAATTCCAAGAACAAAAGACAAAGAGAGAATATTAAAAGCAGCAAGAGAAAAACAGTTAGTTACCTATAAGGGAGCACCCATACAATTGTCAGCAGATTTCTCAACAGAAACTATGCAGGCCATTCGGGCATGGCAAGAAATATTCAAAGTGATGAATAGCAAGAATCTACAACCAAGATTACTCTACCCAGCAAAGCTATCATTCAGAATTGAAGGTCAGATAAAGTGCTTCGCAGATAAGAAAAAGCTAAAGGAGTTTATCACCACCAAACCAATATTATATGAAATGCTGAAAGACATTCTTCAAGAAGAGGAAGAAGAAAAAGTTAAAAATTATGAACAACAAATACACATCCATGAACAAATGAATCTAAAAATCAAGTGAATTAAAAATCTGATGAACAGGATAAACTGGGGAATAGAACAGAATCATGGGCATAGAGAGGGAATGGACAATTCTTGGGGAGAAAAGGGGTGTGGGAGGTGCAGCAAGAGACTGGACAAAAATCATACCCCTATGGGAGAGGACAGTGGAGGGGAGGTAAGGGCAGAGGGTGGGATAGGTACTGGGTGGAGGGGAGCTATAGGGGGAAAGAAGGGGAACAATGTAATTAATAAACTAAACAATAAAGATTAAAAAATAAAAAATAAAAAAAATAAAATAAAAATACAAAAAAAAGATAATGGACTCTTGGTTGAAACTATAGTGCCCACAGCAGCACCTCCTGAGCTCTTTTTTGGTAACCTGCTCTTTCCCTGTCCCAAGGCCCTCATTTTAGTTTCTCACAAAACGGCTGACCCCACCTTCTCTTATTCCAAAATAATAACAACTTCTTGTCAATTATCTAATGTATCCTGGCCAGAGACTTATTTCATTGGCCCTTTTTTGGTAAAAATTTCTTTATTAATTAAGGTATTACATATGTGACTTTATGGGTTTTAAAATTTCAGAGGCAATTTTAAAAAATACACAGATATCACCTATACTTCTGAGGTCTGAGTTTCTGTTTTTCCTTAGGAGTAGAAAAAGTAAAATAAAAAAATAAAAACCTACTTGAAACTTCCCTGTTACAGCTGATCTCCATCCATGGGACTCTCTGGGCCACCTCACCGGCTGTCAGAACATCAAGCAGAGTTGAAGGAGGGTCTGTGGGTGAGGCTTGCCCAACAACCTCTTTCCCATCTGGAAAATTCCTGGGCTGGCACTTGCCACCTCGACTTAACTAGGTTGTAGTGTCCTTAGAGTAAGTCTCAGAGCCGAAATAAAAGGAAAGAGAAGGAAAAGGAGGAGAAGGAAAAGGAGGGGAGGAGGAAGGGAAATGGAGAGGAAAAGAAAATAACAGCACAGGAAAGAAAAATCACTCAGAAACACTCCTTAAAATTCTTCTTTCTAATCATCTTACCAAGTCCATCCTTTGGTATAAACACAAAATAATTGAAAACACATACTGTACTGAAAAAATGTACTTGAACACATTCACAGCAGCACTATTCACAATAGTCAAAGGTGGAAGCTCATTTAGGAAGGGACAAACAAAAATAGTGAATCCATAAAACATTATCCTATACTAGAAGCCTGGTGCACAAAATACCTACATGTGGGGGCCAGTGGGGGTGTCCTTCATTCCAGCCTGCACCCTCTCCAATCTGGGACCCCTTGAGGGCAGTTGGGCATCCTTCTCACAATCCAGGACTGCTGGCTCCAAACTGCTCGCCTGCCTACCTCCCTGATTGCCCGTAACCACTTCTGCCTGCCAGCCTGATCAGCCCCTAACCACTACCCTGCCAGCCTAATTGATGTCTAACTGCTCCCCTGCCAGCCTGTTTGCCCCCAACTTCCCTTCTCAGCCTGTCTGGTCACCCCTAACTGCCTTCCCCTGCTGGCCTGATGGTCCACAACTGCTCTCCCTTGCAGGCCTGGTCCCTCCCAACTGCCCTCCCCTCCTGGCCTGATCGCTCACAACTGCCCTACCTAGCAGGCCTGGAACCTCCTAATGTACTCCCCTCCTGGCCATATTGTGGTGGCCATCTTGTGTCCACATGGGAGCAGGATCTTTAACCACATGTGGGCAGCCCTCTTGTGTGTTGGAGTGATGGTCAATCTGCAAGTTACTCTTTTATTAGATAGAACAGAGGCCTGTTGCATGGGTGGGACCAGCTGGTTTGGCCTGAAGGGTGTTCTGGATCAGGGTGGGAGTTCCCTTGGGGTATGGTGTGGCCTGGAGGAGGGGGCCTGTGGTGGTTTGCAGGCTAACCACGCCCGCCAGCGACCCAAGAAGAGGCCCTGGTATTTGAAATTAATTTATGTTCTACAATTGAAACTTTGTAAGCTTTCTTCTTGCTCAGTGGCAACAGCCATTTCTGTTTGAAACTTTGTATCCTAGAGTGGAGGCCTAGGCTAGGGCTGCAGAAGTTTGGCTTCCTCCATTGCCCTGGCAACTCTAGTCTCTTCTCTCTCCAGCTCCATGGCTGCCACCATTTCTGTTGGGATTATTTATCTTCTATAATTGAAACTGTAGCATTGAATGGAGGCATAGGCTGACAACAGCAGGCAGAAACCTTGGCTTCGTCTGTTGCTGGGGAAACCCAAGCCCTCCTCCTGCTCTCAGTGGTGGCAGGCATCTTGGTTGGGGTTTATTTGTATAACTTGCTCCTGATTGGCTGGTGGACGTCGCTTTAGGTGTGGCTTGATCAGAGGTACAGTAGATTTGCATATTACTCTTTTATTAGATAGGATAATAAAAGAGTAATATGCAAATTGACCCTAATGGCAGAACAACCAGAATGACCGCTGGACCAGACATTATGAGGCACACTGACCACTTCTTGGTCCCTTTTCCTGACCAGCAGGCTCTGATTGCCTGATGGCCCCCTGCTGTGGTGGCAGGGCCAGCGAGTGGGCCAGAACAGCTAACCTCTCAGTCTCTTCCGGAGAGCAAACGGGGAACTGGGTGTGGGTGGCAGTGGGCAGTTGGGGGTAGGTAGAGAGGAGTGGGCAGGGAAGATGGCCCTGATTGCAGGCCAGGCCTAAGGACCATACCTGTGCATGAATTTCATGCACCAGGCTTCTTAAGTGCAGCGTGTCTTGAGAGTCCCTCTGTAGAGATGGCTGCTAGGCTCTGTTTGTTTAACACTGTAGTTAGTCCAGTTAGCCAGCAGGAGCCCTTCTTAGCAGGCATCTTCTTTCTCAGCGTTCACAGTTTATTATCATCCAAAATACAAAAATCATGCAATATGGTGTTTGTTGGCCTGGTTTTCTTTTCAGACCATGGTGATGCTAATACAGGCATATTCAAATCTGTTTTAGAGGCATTCATTGATCTGCCTACTTGGAAAGAACTTGCAGGAATAAAGGCCTGTGTCTGTTCTTATTGCCGAGAGGAACTCTGCCTGCGGTGGACACATTTCGCCTCCAGTCCACAGCGTCACACCGCGGGTCCACCAGGCTTCCCAGACTCTGCCTTGCAGGCCTCCCTGGACCTGGCTGGACCCTCAGGGAGCAGCTATCCCCTCTCGTGCCCCCTCAGGGTCCGATCCTCAGCAGTGAAGACAGCTGCTGCACTAGCTGGCGAGTTCAGGATCTCAGCTCCAACAGGACGTCCATCTCCACCTCCACAGGCTGAAAAGAATTTTCTTTCTCCCTGAACCAGAAAAGAACTGTGTATCTGACAGCAAGCAGCACTTGCTCAGGCAGAGCTGTCTGGCTGCTGTCCGAGGTGCTGAAGCAGTCCCCTCCTTTGCCCCGCCCCTGATCCCTGCAAGGGATTGCACCCCTGTCAGCTGCACTTGTTCCTTTGCCCCGCCCCCGCCTAATTCAGGGCGGGTTATTTCTCCAGAGTTTTGATTGCACCGCCCAGTCCCGCAGTCGCCATGCCTTGCCAGGTTTTGCAAGCGTGCCTCTGCCTGCCCACTCTCCCTCGCCCGCCTGCCCCTGCTCAGGATCTACTCTTCCTCTCTCAGGGTTTGCCTGCACTGTTCCCACAGTCAGATAATGAGGTCGGAGGTGCCAGGTGCTCTCCTCATGTCTATCCCCCCCGCAGAGCTGAATGTCTACAGCCCACACCCGCCAGGGGTCCACGGCCAGACCTAGCCCCCGTCGCCCCCACTCCTGCTCTCATCTCCTGATGCTCCTCCGTCCCCCTTGGTTCAGCCCTTAGTCCACGTGGCTCGCACACCAGTGCACCCCTCCCGGTTCTGCGACTTCCCATTCTGCCCCTTTTCAGGAAGCCACCCAGCGTGGGTCATGGGCCTGCACCTCCGAAACAGCTCTGTGGTCAGGGTGACTGATACGTGGAGAGTGCCCGCATTCTCCTGAAGCTCGGATTTTGGAGGCTTTGGCAAGTCAGGGGTCAGCAGGAAAATCAGAGGACAGTTGGTTCCAGCAGGGCTGAATCTTGTTTCCCATGGCAAAGAGCAGTCACGCCCTTTGACTAAACATTGCTGAGAGTTACATACTCGTGCTTCATAAACCTTACAGCTATTTATTCTCGTCCAAGGAACTCTGGAAATTTCAACAGAGAATAGCAATTTCATTTAAGAAAAATCAAGGGATTGACAGACATCCCAAATTGGTAAATGACTTTCCTATAGGGGTTAGAACAAATATACCAAAATCTGTTAACTTCTTTGGCTTTTTATTTTTTAAAAAATATATTTTATTGGTTTTTTACAGAGCGGAAGGGAGAGGGACAGAAGGTCAGAAACATCGATGAGAGAGAAACATCGATCAGCTGCCTCTTGAATGCCCCCTACTGGGGATGTGCCTGCAGCCAAGGTACATGTCCTTGACCAGAATCAAACCTGGGACCTTTCAGTCCACAGTCCAACGCTCTATCCACTGAGCCAAACTGATTTCGGCTTCTTTGGCTTTTTAACGTGCCATAAGATTCATGATCTAGTCAGTTTGCTAGCTTAAGTACTATTATTGCCTTTGAATTTTTAGTTTTGCTAAGTACTATCATAAACAATTTTATATGATCCTCAACATTTATCACAGTAATAGTAAAAGATCTAGCTATAGTTTTAGGACACTAGAGGCCCAGTGCACAAAATTTTTGCACAGGGATGTGTATCCCTCAGCCAAGTCTGCACCCTCTCCAATCTGGGACCCCACCAGGATCAGGCCTAAACGGGCAGTTGTACATCCCTCTCACAATCCAGGACTGCTGGCTCGCAACTGCTCCCCTGCCTGCCTGCCTGATTGCCCTTAACCACTCCCCTGCCAGCCTAATCAATGCCTAACTGCTCCCCTGCTGGCCTATTTGCCCCCAACTGACCTCCCCTGAAGGCTTGGGTCCCCTCCCAACTGCCCTCCCTTGCAGGCCTGGCCCCTCTCAACTGCTCTCACCTGCTGGCCTAATGGCCTACAACTGCCCTCCCCTGCTGGCCATCTTGTGGTGGCCCTCTTTGACCACATGGGGGTGGC
The DNA here is from genome assembly GCA_027563665.1 of Antrozous pallidus. Lineage (NCBI taxonomy): Eukaryota > Metazoa > Chordata > Mammalia > Chiroptera > Vespertilionidae > Antrozous > Antrozous pallidus. The sequence goes on from CM050519.1 coordinate 74,442,104, forward strand.
CATCTTGTGTGTTGAAGTGATGGCCAATTTGCATATTACCTCTTTATTATTATACTAGAGGCCCGTTGCATGAAGATTCATGCAATAGGCTTTTCTTCCCCTGGCTGCCAGGACCAGTTTTCCTCTGGAATTGGTACCGAGGCCTTCCCTCTGGCTGTTGCCTTCCATTTTTGCTTTGGCCTTCAGTCTTGTCTGCTCTGGCTGGAGTGCCACGCTGCCACAGGCTTGTCTCTGCCCCCTAGGTTAGGCGCTCGCTTCTGCCACTGCTGCCACAGCTTTGTCTCCACTCCCAGGGCCTGGTGCTCCACTTGGTCCTGCCCCCCGCTCCTGATTAGCTGGTAGCATAGCCAATCAGGAGCCAAGGTACGATCACATTTGCATATTACTCTTTTATTAGATAGGATAGGATAGAAGTGACATCACAGCAAATGGCAAAGAAGGAAGCTCCAGAGCACCAGTTTAAGGACACATTTAATTAAAATGTTTCTCAAAAGCTACTTGCAACATGCATTCAAAACAGTGCTATTTTAATGACTGGAAATGATTACTCCAATACATGTCATAATGTGTTGACCATACATTTTATAAAGATATTTAAAAAAAAACGATCTGCAAGATGTGTTCAGAACAGTGTTGTTTCAGTGAATGGAAGCTATAGCTACTCTGTACTGCAGGTAGTACAGTGTGTCTAACCGGCTACCAGCAAGCAGTGTTCAGCATAGTGTTCCTGCAGGGAGTGGACGTATTACACACTCTTCACTGCATGTAGTAACGTGTTTAATAACATGTCTTAATAAGATGTTTCTAACAGTCACCTGGGAGGATGAGTTCACATAATTACTTCAGTGAATGAACGTGATAACCATCTGTAATGCTTGTAGTGAATTTTAAAAGTACATGTAACATGTTTCTAACAATCCACTTCACAATGCATTCAACACAGTTATTTCAATCGATGTCATAGACTTTCTGTAATGCATATAGTGAAATGTTGAAGGACACTTCATAAACATGTTTTTAGCCGTGTGCTTGCAGTATATATTCAGTACAGAAATTTTCAGTGAATGGAAAGTAATACCCTTTTTATGCATACAGTGAAGTGTTTAAAATACTTCTTATGACGGTGTTCCTAACAAACTACTTACAAGGTGCATTCGCCACAATATTATTTTAGTATGTGAACGTGACACCCACTCTCTAATACATGTGGTGAAGTATTTATGAACTTATCTAATAAAGATGTGCTACCAGGCTAATTGAAAGATATCTATTAAGCACAGTGTTGCTTCTTTGACTGGAAGTTATACTTATTCTGTAATGCATGCAGTGATATGTTTAGGAAAACATTTATAAAGGTGTTTCTAACAATGGACTTGTAGTTGCATGTAGTGTTATTTAGAGAATGAAAGTGGTACTCAGTCTGCAGTGCATGTTGTGAAGTTTTTAATACTCTTGTAACAAAGATGTGTCTAACAAGCTACTTAAAGATGCATTCAGCGTGCTTTTATTTCGATGGCTATAATGTGTGATATAAAGTGCTTAAGAACAATTTCATAAAGTTGTTTCTAACAAGCAACTTATAAGATGTAATCAACAAGTGTTATTTCATTGAACAAGAATGATACCCACCTTTAACGCATGCCATAAAGTTTATAAGAACACATTTTAAAAGCTACTTTCAGAAGCAATCAGCCTTGTGCTAATTCATCGAATTCAAGAAATAAACATTTAGTAATGCATCCAATGAGGTGTTTAAGCTCACATTTAATAAGGTTGTTTAACAAGTTACTTGCAAGATGCATTCACAGTGTTATTTCAGGAAATGGAAATGATACCCACTTTGAAATATAGGTAGTGAAGTGTTTAACAACACATTTTAAAAAGATGTTTCTAATAAGTTCCTTGATAGAGGTGAATATTCAGTAGAGTTATTTCAAAGAATGGGGCTCTCTAATGCATTAGTGAAACGTTGCAGAACACATTTAATAAAGTTGCTTTTTTAAAAAAAATATATTTTATTGATTTTTTACAGAGCGGAAGGGAGAGGCATAGAAAGTTAGAAACATCGATGAGAGAGAGACATCGATCAGCTGCCTCTTGCACACCCCGTACTGGAGATGTGCCCGCAGCCAAGGTACATGCCCTTGCCGGAATCGAACCCGGGACCCTTCAGTCCGCAGTCCGACGCTCTATCCACTGAGCCAAACCGGTCTCGGCTAAAGTTGCTTTTTAACAAACTATTTGCTAGATGCACTCAGCAGTGTTCTTTTACTGCACTGAGGAGACAAGTTTTCTGTTGTGCATGGAGGAACATTTTAAGAACACTTATAAAAATATATCTACCAAGGTACTTGAAAATGAAATCAGCACAGTGTAAAGTCAGTATACACGAGTGATACTCATCGTATAATGCATGTGGTAAAGTGTATCAAACACTTAAGTAAGGTGTTTTCTAACAAGTAACCTGCAAAATGCATTCAAAACTGTATTTCAATGAATGGAAGTGGTACCAATGCTTTAATGCATGTAGTGAAGTATTTAAGAACACTTCTTTAAAAGGTGTTTTAAAAAGCTACTTGCAAGCTTTATTCAGCACATATTTTTTCAGTGAGTGAAAGTAATGTCACTCTGTAATGCATGCAGTGAAGTGCTTACACTTTTACAAAGAAGTTTTAATAAGCTACTTATAAGATGTGTTTAGGGTTATTTCAGTGAATGGATGAAATACCTACCCTGTAATGCAGAGTGAATTTTTTTCTTGCTCCCTTTTCCTTTTGGAATCCCAATTAAATATAATTTTTGTCTTTCTAATCAACTCCAAGAGCTCTCATAAGGTTTCTTCACTCTTTAAATATCTTAGTTCCTTTTCTTCTCGTAAGCATATTATGTATAATTTCATATCCTCCAAAACACATGTTCTATCTTCCATCTGGCCTTCCCTGCTACAGATGCTCTCTATTGCACTCTCCATCTCATTTATTGTATTCTTCAGCTCCAGAATACCTGTTTCATTCTTTTAAATAATTTATTCTCTTTGGTAAATAACTTCTTCTGTTCATCAACTTTATTAAATTTATTGAGCTCATAATTTTTCTTTCTGAATTTTCTTGTAGCTCATTGAGTTTGTTCATACAGCTATTTTAAATTCCTTATCATTTAGATCGCAATGTTCTCTTCTTTTGAGCTTGGTTGTTGAAGAACTATCATTTAAAAAATTATATTTTCTTGATTTTTTAAAATAGTGTTTGCAGCTAAGTGCTTCTGCTTTCACATCAAGCAGCATACATCTCCTTAACTAAGCATTTTTGTCTATGGTTCTCACCAGGCTGTCTGTTATATTCCAGCAGGTGGCACTATAGGTCCAGTGTGCGGTTTTTCCTTAGCCCACTGACCTGGGACTGTTTTCCCAGCACACCATGTCCTGGAGCTTGCTCTCACTTATGCAGTAGAGCAGCCTGCATGCACAAGTAGTCTGCAGCAGACTGGGATAAGGGGCGGGTTAGCACTTGGGGTTTTGGGGATTCCCCGGGCTAAGTGGGTACAACCATAGGAAGTTCTGAAGCAAATATCACTAACCACATTTTTTTTTTTTAAGTAACCACATTCTTTAATCTTTGATAGTCTTACCGGGCTCCTTCCTTCTTTCCTCTCCGCCCCTAGTCATGGAGGTCTCTCCTCAGAAATCCAGATGCTGCTGGAGAACCGTGGGTTTTCTCCACTTGCAGCCCGAGCAGCTGGAAGCGGGGTGTCTCTCATCACTTTCACTTTCACCTCTGTGGAGGAAGGGACCCCTGCTTTCCACCGCCTCCACCGAGCAGCCTAGCCCACTGCAGTGTTTGTCTCCCTGGGGTGGGTGTAGCGCTGGCAAGTTTTGCTCTCTCCTCTGTTTCTACACTTCTCTCTACCCGACTCGGACGGAAAGCTGGGATCTCCCCCAAGGCAAGCTGGACTCCACATTCTCTCTGCTCCTGAGTGTCTGCTCAGGTTTGCTCTCCCCAGGTTTCCCCATCACAGCAAGCGGGGGCGGGTCCTCAGCCCTTAGCAGGTCTTGTTTACTTTCTGAAGCCCAGGTGCGCATCAGCCCTCCCAGGTCCCTGGGAGTAAGACGTGGCAGGCACTTTTGGTTGGTTACTCATATCTAGTTATTTGCTTTAAAACTAAAAGGAGAGAAAAGAGGATTTATGCCCCCACGATGCTGACATCGCTTCTCTTTTTTCTTAATAGGGGCGTTTACCGCTGCAGCTTTCATCTTAGAACGGCTTTTGAAGTTTTGGTTAGCTGTGTTTCCACTTTCTTTCTGTAAAGATATTTTTTGCCTTTGCTTCCTTTTTTGACCTTTGGTTGTGTAGGAATATGTTGTCTAACTTTCACATACTTGTGCATTTCCCAGCTTTTCTCCTGTTACCGGCTTCTTGTTTTATACAGTTGTGGTAAGAAAATACGCTTGGCAAATGCGTTGCGTTGTTTTGTTTTTATGGACAACCATGAATTCGTCAAGGAGATGATCT